>OY725336.1:22374187-23730072 GCA_963243735.1 Neocrepidodera transversa | reverse complement strand
AACATTGAAAAAGTAGGTATCGTAGAAAAAGTATAGTACATTACTTGAGTTAAAAGACAATTACGTACTCGTGGAATTACTCTTGTTATGTTATATACTACTATAAGATAGTGACCAAAAAATGACTCCACAAAAAGGGTGAGATTTAAATAATGTCCTACCAGCAAAGATTCACTTGGGTAATTTTGATTTTTGTATTTAGAAATAACCATAGCAAACTTTATCTACTTCGGATGTTAGCTTCCCTGTAGATATTTGCAATCATTATCAATGAAGATTTTTTTTAGTTATTTAATTTGCGAAAAAATAAAAACTAACAATTATATTATATAAATATAATTTTATTACAATTTAATATCTTCAAAGGAATTTCTATTATTATAACTACACGTTTTGTCCCTTAAATTGTTTTTTATATTATTTTCACTAGGTTCAGCCCATGATTGTCTTTCTCCTGTTGTAAAAAATAAACTAACAAGTATCCCAAAAAAATAAACCCCTGATGAGATGAAAAATATCGTACGCCACTGCGACAAACTTGTCTGAAAATAAAAATAATTGAAAAAAAATGATTAGGGCATCAAATGTAACTCATAATAATTGAAAAAAATAATAAGACTTTACCGGATCCGTGACTAAATATCCTGTTAATATTGGTGTTACTATACCAGGTATAGTCGCAAAGGTGTTACTAATGCCAAATATCACACTTGCAAATTTAGGAGCAATATCTAGTGGATTAATTCTACAGGAAAGAAAAATTGGTTAACAAAAAAAAATGCACATTGTATATATGTATAGCCAGAATAATCAATTAGTAAAACAAATGTAATTAATTAGATTTATCTCCGTAATATTATTCAAGAATATAATATTTGCTTGACATTTTTAACCAAATTTTTCTTTGTGAATCTAAGATTATAACACAAAAAATATAAATATAAAATAAAGTGTTCTTTATTGGTTTCACTGCTACAATAAAAAAGTTATACTTACGCCAAAGAACCTAAAGCTGCTCCTCCACATCCAACACCAACAATAAGACAAAAGGGTGTACCTATGGACGATACCCAATAGCCAGCTGATAACATAAAAACAGCCTGACCCAAAAATCCAAAGATAATACACAATTTTCTAATATTAGTGGTACTCAAGTAACCTCTTGCTAGCAAAAAATCAGCCAAATGGCCACTAGCTTGAACCATTATAGAGGTTACAAGGTAGGGAAGACCCGATAAAAATCCTGATTTGTTCAGATCAAAACCCAAAAGAGCTAAAAGAAAGATTGATATTTAATAATATATAATGAAATATTCAGATGTTAAAACCAAACTAAACAGAACCAAATTAATGTCAAAAATGGTAATTAGTACTTACAATTCATAATTTGTGGCATGTATGTCAGCATTGTGTGAAATCCCCATCCTTCGCAACTCAAACAAATTGTATGAGCTATCACAGAAGTTGAAGTTAATAAATTAAACCAAGGTATATCAGCTTTTACATTACTTTTTACTTTACTTATTGCTTCTGTGATATATACATATTCTTCTGGATTTATTCTAGAATCGTCAGCAGGAGTATCTCTTACAACTATAACCCACATTAAGTACCAAACGAGTCCAATCGTACCTTTAAAGAAATGAAATAAGTAAGTCTGTAGGTGATTTTTTTATGTTTTACCAAACGTGAAGAATATGGTTTTCCAACCAAATGCAGTAGCCAATAAAGAACATAAAGGCATGGCGATCACTGCCCCGAAGTACCCTCCTGATAAAGCAATACTAACTAGACGGCTTTTATCTGATGGAGGAGCCCAATGAGACCAGACTTCTTGAATTGCGGGAAAAGTTACTCCCTAAAAAATTATAAACAATCATCTAAAGGATTTTAATTTTTAGTAGCTACTAGGCGAGAGTGATTGACAGCGAAGAAGTCAAAAACTAGCAAATATGTATTTTTACCGCACACAAGCGAAAATTACTTGAATTAATTAAAATTAAAATAATAACAGAAAACGTAAATAAATTATTTTTAAGAATATATCCCACTAATAAGAAGACCAAAGTAAATAACCCAACTGAAGAGAACTTTAAAATAAAAGATCAGTCTTTAGAGAATAACTAAATGTCCAAAGAAGTAACTCAATTATCGTGATAATTAAAATGTTATAATTATATTGCACACGGCACTGGATTAAAAATAACTTACATTTATAGTAAACGCAATCTTCAGTCGTGCCAATTAAACCTCCGCCAGAGAGATGGAAACAGTCGCGTATGTGCTTGGAAGATGCAAAAATCCTTACCGTATACCACGATTTAATTCGTTGTCATCAGTTGGAGTTGGAGCTCGAGCAGAGAACCAGAGAACCAGATCCAACTACCTGTACCTGTTCAGCGACCTTTAGAGATAGGTCAAG
Source organism: Neocrepidodera transversa (assembly GCA_963243735.1). NCBI lineage: Eukaryota > Metazoa > Arthropoda > Insecta > Coleoptera > Chrysomelidae > Neocrepidodera > Neocrepidodera transversa. Next base: position 23,727,650 of record OY725336.1, on the reverse strand, counting down.
CTGAAGGGAGTCGAGCTCAGCCACCCGCAAGCCAGTGTACCAGAAAGAGAGGCCTGACCAGTAGAATATGACCGTATACAGAACCAGTTCATATCTAGACGTACCAACGAGACGATGACCAACCGACGCCGAGGGGTATTTTCTTGGTTCGCCACGTTCTGTTTCGTCGCGAAAAGGAAATTTACCTGCTTTAGTAGCGTTTTGCCACGACAATTAGATAACGTAGCACGACAGTGCAGATTTGCCACGCGTCCTGTCTTCTATTACTGCAGTGAGGCTACCTATGTCAATCCCCAATGTGTACGTACGTTTCGGTCATAATTACCTTCGATTTCATAGGAAACATACTCCATATATTAAGTTCATAGAATAAAACACAAATAGGGTTGTTTATTAATAAGTAATCGGGGGTCAGATACAACAACTTTATGTCGAGTTTGTCGATGCAAAAATCTATTTTAAAGTGCATTGGGTACTAAAAGATTATAATGTGCCGAGGTTAATGCCGTCCTAAATTCTGGGAATTGTGTATTAACAGGTATACAATAATGCTTATTTAGGACTTATTTAAGTACCAATTTACTAATATCATTATTAAATTACATATTTATTATCGTAATCATTGATTTTCAAGCTCTTATCAGTGGGTTCAATTTGAATATTTGAAATTTTAGTATCATTCTGTACCCTGATATTAAACTGTGAACAACGAACAAAACCGCGCGAGAGTGACAATTAATTATGGAGTTTCTTCAAACTAAAAGAAGTCGTCCAAAACTCACCTACTTAGGTTATAGTTATAACCATTTACGAGGTAATAAGAATGGGTCTATAACCTGGAGATGCACATGCCGAAAGTGTTGTGGTTATTTAACTTCTTGCCGATCAACAGTTATACGGCAAACAGAGCACACTTGCATTCCAAATCAGGCTAGTGTGGAAGTAGAGAAGGCGTTAATGACATACAGAAAACGAGCTATAGAGGAACTGACCCCAATTTCTCAAATCTTCAATCAACCTTTGGCTACTGTTAAGGACGCTGGCTTAGATTTTGTGACTGAAGTTCCGTCATTTCTATCCAAGAAGAGTCCTCTCTACAAAGAACGACGAAAGTCAATTGGAGCTGAGAGTTTCAAAAAATCTTCAGAAATAATTCTACCTCATAATCTTGCGAATAGTTTCCTAGTAGTTGATTATGATTTAACGGATAATGACAGGATTCTTGGATTTGCCAGCAAAAAAGGAATAAGCAGTATTGTTCAAAGCACCACGTTTTTCGGAGATGGGGCTTTTAAAAGTTGTTGTAACCAATTTTCTCCAATGTATACAATTCATGCTGACATAGGCAGTACACACGAAGCTATATCCATACTGCCTGTTTTCTATTCTTTACTGCCGAATAAAAAAGAGTTCACATACAAACGACTATTTAGATTAATAAAAAGAGAAATTCCTAAATGGAATACGATTTACTTCAAAATTGATTTTAAATTCCAGTATCAAATGCTTTTCGTGAAGTGTATTTCCTGATGCCAGATTGAAAGGTTGTAACTTTCACTTTAATCAGTATCTTTGGAGGAAAGCTCAATCACTTTGGTTGTCAAAGGAGTATGTAGAAAACGTTGACGTAAAGGAACCTATACGGAAATGTGCAGCATTGGCCCATCTGCCTCCCACTGCAGTCGACGATGGATAGCTATATATTATGGAGGAATCCCCGCAAGTACTATTGAAGAATTTAACAATTATCTTGTTAAACAATGGTTAGCAAATGATATTATAGGTGATATGTGGTCGTGTTTTAATGAAAGACATCGTACTAGCAATGCTTTGGAAAGTTGGCATAATCGTCATAATCATGCAGTTGGGAAATACAGTCTGAACATTTTTGAACTAGAGTACCATTTAAAAAATGATAGTTAGTATTATGGTTTTATTATTGATCAGGTAAATTTTAATATAAACCAAAAAAAGAGACTTAAACATAATAGTAATATTGATTTTATGATTAAAAGCACTGTTGATAAACTTTTAAATAATGAAATTGATATTTCTGATAGCATAAATAAACTTAAATATGTTGTAAAATTAAATTACATTTATTATTTGTATAAATGTCAAATGTAAATAAAAGTAAATGTGAAACAATTTTCTTTCTTTTTTTCTACTGATATTATCAAAGGAAAAAGCTTATTTTTCAATCTAGACAGGTAAACAAAATAGCATGCATGGCAAAAGAGCACTTGTTAGAAAATATGCAAATTATGCGTGGCGAAACAACACTTTTTTATTGCCGTGGCAAAACGGCACGTGGCGAATGTGGAACAACCCCGCCGAGGATAAGCGAATAAGGAAAATGCACCCTTCTTCTTCATAATTGGTATTAGTTTTAAATAAAGACTGTCATTTTTACTTTTGGATTTTATATAATTATTTGGAGTTTTGACTTAGCAGTGGAATACTCAGGTACTCAACCCAGGAGGGCACGTAAAGACCGCCTTTCTGGCCTCTAAGGGTTTTGTCGATGTCATAACGATCCCAAGAGTATTTTTCTCCACTGACGCTGCCGGTGCAAGTGTCCTTCATACTATAAACGGAAGGTGGCGCCCGAGGCAATCCGAAATCTGGAGGAAGGCGAAAAAAACAGCTTGACGACGCATAGAGCGTTAGAATATTAAATAAGAAGCAAAAAATGCTGAAGAAAGAAGATCAGATGAGAGAAACTGACGAAATGGTTAAAGTATTGATTCAAGAAAAGAAAGTCCCTAACAACTCAAAAATCAAAGGACCAAGTTCTGATAAATATTCAGAAAAAATTTATACCAAAAAGTGAAAAAATTTAAACCCACTCCAAGTGAACGAGCTACAGTTCTAACCACGCAGAGAGCAACAGCAACGATGAATAATTCCTGACACCAAATAGGTAAGAAAGATATGCTTTACAGAAAAAAAACTGTAAAAAAAACATCAGCAGACAACAGAGTAAAAGAAGAGTCAACGGGAAAGTATGAAGCCATCATAATCATTCTTACAAATCTACTCCACTGAAATAAACTGAGAATTGTAGACATAAAAATCAGAATAAATCCAGCACAAGATTCTAACTAAATAGAGGATCAAATCTTGCTGTATGACTCGCCACAAAATTGCATTTAATTTTTCACAGATGAAGAATTAGCGACAATAACTATTATTTTGGATGTAAATTAAAAAATACAATGTAAAATGAAAAGAAGAAGAATTCCAGTTTATTAAGGAGAAAAGTCAAATACGTCATTTGATAGACAACGAAGAAAATTTTTTACAATATTGTCGAATGCAAATTGAGTGCAAAATTTCAAAAACAATCACCTTTTTTCATGAGGCGATTTCTACACTAGAAAAACTGATGGTTTGTTTAAGGCACGACCGTTGAGAGACTGGAAGTTGAAACAAAAGCGTGTTCACACTGTCCGTACAGGTCATGACAGGTCCGATCCGGCTTCAGTCAAATATTCTTTTCGACAAACCGGTACCGGCGCGATATCGGATAGGAACTAGAGCGATACGATCGGACATCTCGTGGAATTGATAGGGGTTGGTGGCACAATTACACACTTGCTAGTCGGTAGATCACCTGAATGACAAAGGCATAGTCCTGGGTTTAGGGTGATTGAGGACCGTCGTTCGGAGCCCGCGATAAGCTGTAGGTCCCGTCCAGATTAGCCCCGGTAGCAGAAAAGAGACGTTAAAATTAATAGCAAGCAAGGATGAGCATCATTCAACGGAACTAACATCCATTACAGTAGTACAACTACAAGCAAAAAATTATTATTTTACTTACTTCAAACGCTCCTTCAATAATTCTAACTGCTATAAAAAAGTAGACGTTAGTTTTGACTACCCATGGTGTAATAATAGTAAAAAATGAGGTAGCTGCTACTCCGAATCCAAAGACTCTTGCTCCTCCTAGTTTTGTTGCCAAATAACCTCCCAAAATTTGAGTTAAGATGTATCCATAAAAAAATGAACTCAAAATATATCCTTTCAATGTTGAGTCCCATTCAAACTCTCTTTTCTGAAGAAGAAAAAATGATTTAGAATATTGCATTATATTAGGAGTCTAGAAACTACGTTTCGTCTTGCACATGAAGGGAGAAACAGTTTTTGGACAATATTTTTTACTATACATTAATCAAAACAACAAGACATATTTACCAAAATTGTTGTACCATTTTCCAAAGTAATATATTTAAGTGTTGTCATGTCAACAACGGCAATACTAAGATTACTTCTCAAAGCATACACGTTTACAAAACCAAAAAATGCTAAAATTGCTATAATATATCTCTTGTGCTTCCAAATTTTCCAAATAGGTTCATTGTAACTTAAATTATAATTAATTTATTATTTTAAATACCTTGTAGAAAATTTAAACTTACATTATAGCCGTATCTGGATTAACATCATTTTCAAAATTTTTTGAGTTGTCTACCATTTTAAAAATATAACACTTTAATTAATGTTATTGATCAAATTACAGACGTTCAATGAAATTTATTTATTTGAGATCGTAAACTACTAATTCTATTATAAATATGAATAATATGATAATTTTTATGAAGATTATAAATTTAAATTTTATATTATGGCTTAGGTATAAAAATTTTGCGATTGTCCTTTAGCTACTAAATAAAAAATAAAAAATCAAATATAACACAATTTTAGAAAGTTTAAATAAAAAAATATATATTTACAAGGAATATAAATTAAAGTTAATGTAAACAAAACCATGATTTTAATTTTTTTATTTAACATATAATCTCTTCAAGGTGATTTTTTTTATTTTCGCTTTTTTCAGCCCATGGTTGTCTTTCTCCCGACGTAAAAAATAAACTAACAAGTATCCCAAAAAAGTATACTCCTGATGAGATAAAAAACACCGTGCGCCACTGCGACACACTAGTCTAAAAATAAAAAATAATTTAAATAATTGTCAAATGGCAGAAATAATAAGACTACCTGATCCGTGACTATATATCCTGTTAATATTGGTGACACTATGCCTGTTATACCAGCAAAGGTGTTACTAATGCCAAATATTACACTTGCAAATTTGGGAGCTAAATCCAGTGGATTGATCCTACAAAAAAATATATAATTACCAGTATGAAATTTTCGATGACAAAATAAATGCAAACTAAATTTTATTGTATACTTACGTCACAGCACTTAAAGCTGTTCCACCAAATCCAACACCAACAATAAGAAAAACAGGTGTTGCTATAGGCGATATCCAATAACCAGCTGACAAAAGAAATAAAGCCTGAACCAAAAATCCAAAGTTTATACACAATTTTCTAACATTAGTCGTACTGAAATATCCTCTTCTCAGCAAAAAATCAGCCAGATGGCCACTAGCTTGAACAACTATAGATGTTATAAGGTAAGGAAGACCCGACAGAAATCCTGATGTATTTAGATTAAAACCGAGAAGAGCTGAAACAAATATTTCATACAAATTGTATCCATCAAAGAAAACTTTTCCCATGTCTCATTAATATATAATACAGATAGTTTTTATGTGGCAAATTATGAGAACCATCTAACAATGGTTTCTTTGTAACTAGTTATTTATCGGCTTTTTCACATTGTCAACCTGAATTTTATAATAAAGTTCAAAAATGAGATATTTTTTAAAAATTAATTTTTCGTTACCAAACTCAAAAGTGGCGCAGTCAGTAGGTACCTGTTTAGAAAGAAGGAAAACAGAGGATAGCAAATAACTTTTCTTTTCCTTAACATGTATTTTAGGACAATTCATTTTCAAACTCCATTAGCTTTTGTAGCTGCCGTTTATATTTTTAATATCCTGGTGTAACCTACATTTACAGGAAAACAGTCTATGTGGCTTAACTAAGGGATTTGAAACTGTTACAAAAGCTTTTAGCTTTTCGCTAAGCATTATTCATCGAATTTACGAGTTGTTGTATTTGTGAGCCATCAAATATCTCTATTATAATTTTTTCTATACTGAACTGAGACACAACAATAATTAAAATAATTAGATAACCTAAATAAATGATAATTAGTAAAAAGGTGTTAGGCTTCCTAATCAACGAAAGTACGTAAAACTTTGTAGACATTATTTATGATGATATGGAATGTGGTAACGCAGAATTCACCGGCAGAGGTTTGCTCGGCAGAGGTTTGCTCGGCCGAATTAAAGAAACCCATTTGTTACATTTTTACTTATCGATTTCTTACGTAGATGAGACGTTTCGCCATCGCCATTTCCGCCTTCAGTTAAGAAATTCTTTTGTAAATTCATTTTAAGAAAAACTATGTCCTTTAGAAAGAAGATCAATTTTAATTTTTGGAGGAAACACTTGCATTTGCAGACCTCGCAAACATGGTTTTGCAGATGGTACATTTTCCATAGCACAGCCTCTTTTTGCGCAAGTATATACTGTGATGTCATTGAAAAATAATGGCGTCCATCCTATATTTTATGCCATATTGCCAAAAAATCAGGAGGTACTTATTGCTGTATGTTTCTAATGATAGAGGATCTGAAGCCGAATTTGCAACACAGACATGAATGATTGCTTCCCAGGCCTAAAGGTCAACGGATGCTTCTTCCATTTAGCTCAAAATTTGCCTTAAATTGCAGATGGTAACATCCTTGGCATTCATTTCACTTCTACATTTCTGTGAGGCCATTCATGTTTTGAGTAATGCTTTACCTGTGGAGTTTCAACCTTTGTGGGATTGGTACGATAATAAGTATGTAGGCCTTGTGAACAGATAACTATAAAAATGCATTAAATTACAGAAAAAGTAACGTAACTGGTCAATATTCCGATTTCTGATAAGTTTAGGTGCAAAAAAAGTTTTCAATAAACGTTTTTTCAATCAAGTTATCTCTATATGTCAATTAGAAATGTACCGGGTGCATTATTACTCTAGAATAAAGTAAAAATATATTGTTTTAAATAGTTCACAAAATATAATTTTTACGTTATTCGTAAGTAATGGTGGACTATTTACTAAGTTGTTATTTAAAGCTTATCATAAGATTTAAAAAAAAATTTTGTTTGGTAATTATTTGCTGACGAGGAAATGGTAGAGACTTCCACCTTTATTTTCTATTGATATGTGTAACCTTTATCAAAGAACACTAAATGAAGAAAACAGGACGAATAATTATACAGAAGCTGCACATAGAAGGCTTCAAATGGAGCTAGGAGTTGACTATCCAACAATATGAAAATTCATCGACGATCTCAGTAAGATGCAAAGAGGTAGACATGTTTACTATGAACAATTTGTACTTGGTAATGTTCCAACCTTTAAATTGAAAAAATACAGGGATGCAGGTGAGCGAAACTCGAGAATGGTACGAAGTTTCAATGAAGCAAATATTTTAGAATATTTAAAGGGACTATTATAGTCTAGACTTATTTTGCATTGCATTTATTTTTCTGGAAATATATTTGTTTCAAAATTAAAGGACATAGTTTTTCTTAAAATGAGTTTACAAAAGAGTTTCTTACCTGAAGGCGAAATGGCGATGGCGAAACGACAGCCGGGAAACATTTCTTACATTGTCGAGAATTGGTCTTCATACATATCAGAGATTGGTTATTCATATTCTTCTTGTATTGAAAATTGGGACATCAATCGAAAAAAAAAATTCAATCAATTGCGGGTATGTATGTTAAATCGTACTTTCGAAAAATAACTTTTTAAAAAAAACTGCTTTTATTGGTTACAATATAAAGCTCATAAGCTTATGAATTACAAATAATAACTAATTGACTTGTTTACAAATTACCCTTTTATATTAAAAGGATTCGCTGATTCAGCCCCCACAGAAACGGCTTATTATTTCTTATAATATGTAGGCGTTTCTGTGAATGCTATTACATATCAGCAGTTTTAGAAGAAGTTGATAACGTATTTGCGTTTAATTATTAAGTGACCTTGAAAATGTATATAACATGTAAATACAATAAACAAATCATGATGTAAATTACAAAAAAATGCAAAATCGAATAAATGTTAATTTGACTTTAATATCATATTACTACTTGATACTTACAATTCATAATCTGCGGCATGTATGTCAGCATGGTGAAAAATCCCCATAATTCGCAACTCACACAAATCGTATTAGCTATCACAGGGGTTGAAGTTAGTAACTTAAACCAGGGTATATCAACTTTATTATCACTTTTTACTTTACTTATTGCTTCAGTAATAAACACAAATTCTTCTGGATCTAGCCTAGAATCCTTAGCAGGAGTATCTCTTACGACTATAGTCCATATCAAACACCAAACTAGTCCAACCGTACCTTAGAAAAAATATATTGGTAATATAATAAATTAATGTTGATATATTTCTAAAGGTTTACCAAACGTGTAAAATATGGATCTCCATCCAAACACGGTAGCCAATAAGGAACATAAAGGCATGGCGACCACTGCTCCAAAATATCCCCCTGATATGCCAATGCTAACTAGACGGCTTTTATCTGAAGGAGGAGCCCAATGGGACCAGACTTCTTGATTTGCAGGAAAAGTTACTCCCTAAAAAATTATAAAAAGATTTAAAAACTCCACCATATTACAGGGGTATGCTTAAACAAATAAGTTGGATAGTAGAAAAAATGAATTATTGACCAAAATTTCAGTAATTCTTGAATGAATTGTATAATGAGACTCAATGGAACCTGAGTTTTAAATAGAGGAACATTTATTTTTAGCTAGAAAATGGAGTACTAGAAACGAAGACAGTGCTGGAAAATATTATTGTTCTGTGCTTCTCACTTTTTGCATAAAGTTTAATAACATGTATAAGAGGTGACACATTATTACAATAGATAGCAGATATATGTCAAAAGTGCACTTAAGAAGTCCTTCTTCCTTCTGATGTAAATTTCGACTGTTTGTTTTTAGAATTTTTATTAATTAGATACTGTAAATAAATTTAAATAAGATTATAATGTTGAGAATATGATAGCATATAACTCAAACAAACATTTTTAATTGCAGGGTTGGATGATTTAATAAACGGAAATTTAAATTCAAATAATCTATCGCCCGATTAGGCGCCTTTAAACAGACATATGAATGGTGTGACGTCACTTCGCTAGGTCTTTTATTGTCTGTTTCTCTCAGAACAACGGATGAGAGATGAGTAAAGTCTATAAAAAGGCCAACTTATTTAGTTGTCAGTTTACATTTTCAATTTCATTGTTAACGGGTACTGTATTGAAGCGTCTTTTCGGATCCAACTTTACATCTTTACATTAACAATATAAAAAAAATTAGATAAAAGCGGAAATGTGAAAACTCCTGTGTAAGCATAAATACATATTTTTCGATATTTTCAACCTATTAATGGATATACTTTAAGAAATTTAATATTTAATTTTTTTTCGTCTTTTTTTTGGTACAGTAACACAAAAATGAGCTTCAAACAATTCTGTTCTTTTTCGTTATAGATCTTCGAGGCAGTTCTATGGTGATGATGCTATGGGATATGTACAGCTGCGAAGAGACTCAAAGTGTAAGATTTATCCAGAACTCAAAGTTAGGTTAAAATCAAACAATGTGATAATGGTTGTTGATAAGGAACATACCAAAGTGATGAGTGTTGAATGTCAGGATTATGCTGCGTCAGAAGGGAGCTGTAAGCAGGCAGTTGCATTTCTAAAGTGAAGAAGAAGTGAAGAACCAGCTAGCATTTGTGTTATTGGAGGAAGTCTAACTTGTCTAATAATTATTAAACGCCGGAGATCCATTAAGAACAAAAACACTTTCGGTTGTTGATACTTCATCTGCTAATGCCCTTGGAAAGTTTGTTTTTGAAGAGTTTTTGGAAGCGGAAAAAAAGAGAAAAACATCAGCCAGATTATAGTTTATGAGTCGGAACAAACCTCGAAAAGTGTAAATATTTCAGAGTCTAGCGAGACTAATTCTCCCCTCCCCGATTTTCGAGGATGCTGAATACGATGACGATGGTTTAAACTCTGCCCAAGTTAACCGCACCCCCAAAATGCCAAAAAAACGCCCCCGAAAAGAGTAAAACGCGAATACGCTCTCTCATACTAGTCTGCGTTCCCCTGTTTTCAAGGATTCTGAACACGATGGTGATGCTTTATCTTATCCCCGAAGTAAATAAACAACTCAAACAGCCAAAAACTCTTCTCTTATCCGGTGCTCTTCATAAAACTATAAAAATGTGTAGTTTTTGATCGTTTGAGGGATTAGTTTGCTTCGTGGTGAAGATTCAGGATCACCATTGTGTTCAGCATTCTCGAAAACTGAGAATGACGTAGGTTTTATCGGTATGAGACGATGTATCCGCGTTAACCTCTTTGCGGCTGGTTTTTGCTTGTAAAAAAGTTATTTTTTTTAGAAAAACAAGTAAGTGGTTTTTTTTAAACTGCAAGTCCTGACAATAGAAATACTGGAAAATACTCAATATGACTGCAAAATATTGAATCAGGAAATAATTCACAAATATAGGTATATATGACGAATAAGTAACAGAAATAATACATGGATAAGATAAAAATTAAAAATTTTATTTTATAATCAAGTTTTGCAATTTCGCAATTGCACAAGCTATAATAATTATATATTTTGCTTGAAAATTCTCTGTTATCCCTCCCTGAAAGCTTCAACCATTGACTTCTAATATCTGCTTTTAAAGTTTTGAAGGCATCGAAATAAACAGCTTATTTGGATTTCTTGAAAAATATCCTTACACATACATTCTAATAATCCTCAATCGAACAGAAAACGAAAATTATAATTAAATCCCGAAAACTCGTTTGTACTTTGTGACTGACAGTTTTTTTTTCAATTTGATGGTGTAACATTTGACCTGAGTTTAAATAAGCGTTTTGGCGCCACATTACTCCTTCAAAAATCAAAGATGATTTTTCTCGTGAAGTAGATGTTCGTTTTTAGATGAGAAAAATTATCCAGATGTATTACATTTGTACGTTTACTATGAGATATATTTTCAATTTTAGTCTAATACCCTAATGTTTTCTAATTGTTAAGAATTCCCTACCTAACAATTCTAGCTAGTTTTATTTAATTCTACTTGTCGCCATTTAAAGTTAATTAAGAGGGCGAAAAAATATATAAAAAGTTGAAGTTTCGTTTGACGTCGGTATTATAGGTAATAATTTTGTACATTTCATTTCAAAAATGTATTTTATGGAAAATATATTCAAATCTTTGCATTAATTGGATCTCAGAACCATTATTTAAAAAACAGTGTTAAAATCGACACTCCGATGCAGAGTAGTCATTGAAGATTGCTCGTTTTCGTTCATTAATGTTTATAATGTTTGAAATCAAAAAACTATATAATTCGTTAAAACAAAAAATGTATTTGTTGTATGTTCTGTATTACTTACTTCAAATGCTCCTTCAAGGACTCTAAGAGCTATCAGAAGATAAACATTAGTTGTCGCAATCCATGGAGTGATAAGGGTAAAAATGGAAGTAGCTGCAATCCCGAAACAAAAAACTTTGGCCCCTCCGATTTTTGTAGCTAAATAACCACCCAAAATTTGGGTTAAGATGTATCCATAAAAAAATGAACTTAAAATATATCCTTTCAATTCCGAGTTCCATTCAAATTCTCGTTTCTGAAAACGACAAAAATGATATTTTCAACAAAATATGTGAAAAATAAATTATGGTAGGGATATTTTATATTTGCTCAATACTAAATTAATGTTTATTGAATCACTGGATCGGTTTTAATTGCAACAAAGTGAGAGTGATAGTAAAAAAAAATGCCTCATTGTCGCTCTTAGGGCAGGGTAGATACTTTTTGATTCCAAAAAAATCTATAACAGCATAACACTCATTGGAAAAGGAATAAAATATAGCAAAAATAACAGAAAATAGTTTAATCAAATTAAAATGAAAACTTTTTTATAACGGATACAACTCACAATTTTTAATATTTTTTCTAATCGTATGTTATAGGTAATAATTAAATCCTATTTACTAATTATTATTGTCGATTAGACCTTAAATTGTATACATAATAATATCTTCCGAAAAATAAGACACCATTGTTACATTCAATTTGCTTCAATTTTCTTTATCAAAGTCTGGTTGTTATGTACCTTTAAAAATCGTTTTTACTGCCTAGGCAGTAAAAGTATTACTTCTATGATCGATAAATGTCACTAAAACTGACGTTTAATATCAATCGGAGAAAAATTATTTTACAGGCGTTTTGAGGCGGTGGTGTACTTTTATCGGTGGAAAACGGTTTATCACGATTTCCGGCAAAACTACAAGGTATATCGAAAAACGTTAAAAAGCAAAGTTGTAGGTAAGAAAAATTTCTACAACTTTTGTCTTTACACTTTTTTTTACATAACCTTAAAATCTCCGCGAAAAATCGAAATAACTAATTTTTGATTAATACTTTTTATCTCCGATGAAAAAATTTTTTTCACAAAAGTTTATGGAAACTTAGGTATCTTCTAATGTCCCAAATACGCTGTAATTTTTTCGAATTGAAATATATATTTTTACCTCTTCCTCTTATTTTGATTTTAAACCGAAAAAGTATCCGTCAAAAAAGCTGCTTAAAAAAAAGCTTAAAAAAAGTCGAAAAAATATATATTACTACTACTAACAGGATAGATAAACTAAGAAATTGCGCACAATTTTTTTTCCCTTTTTTTGGATTGTCTGAGAAAATTTTTCGTAGTAACATATATTTTTTTCGTCATCAGAAAGTATAGGTTTTAAAGAACAAAAAACAAAAAGCGGGCCGACTTTTTTACAAATCAGCTGTTTTGACGTATTTTCGATTGAAAATGATGTTACTTTTAGAGTTTTCGAAAAAAAAAACTCTTATAAGATGTTATCAATTCGTCTGTTAGTCTGATTCAACTCGAGAACGGTGACAGATAGAGACAAACGGACAACGGCAATCGATTCAGCATCGTTAAAAACCTCAAAAATGATATTAGTTTTTGACCCATTTTACTTTCCCGCTTCTTATACCATATATACTGTAGGATATAAGCAACATAGAAATTTATTTTCGGAACTTTAAATTTTCGAAAACTCAAAATTACGGCAAAAATATTGCCGTTTTTCACTTGTTTCGGTTTAAAATCAAAATAAGGGGTAAAAATAAATATTTTGATTCGAAAAAATTACAGCGTGTTTGGGACATAAGGACGTAAGTTTCCACGAAATTTCGTGAAAAAATTTTTTTATGGGAGATAAAAATTAAAATCCAAAAAATCGGTTATTTCGATTTTTCACAGGTATTTTGAGGTTACGTGAAAAAAGTGTAGATCTTTTTATTACATACAACTTTGCCAGTTAACTTTTTCGATGGGAGTTGTAGTTTTGCCGGAAATCGTGATAAACCGTTTTCCATCCCTAAAAATTCACCAATTTCCATCCCCCCATTTTTTCCCTTTTGGCCATTTTCAAAGGCTTTGGCCCTGACCTACTTAGTCTTCGATCATATATATTACACAGACCCGCCTTTCTTATGTTTCAGTTGTGTCTGACTTTATATATCTGAGACGACATTTGAATGTTGCCAAGTTGCCATGATTTTCACAGTGTTTATAAATATTTTAAATGCGAATTACGCTTACAGCAACTTGGTTTATGTTTGTCATTGTCAGTGTATTGTCAGGTTGTAAATGATATTTTTTACGCTTATGTGTTTTTATAGACTTCAAAAATGGTTCGGAAGTGTGTAGTCTATAAAAAATCATAAAATAAAGTGGTAGATCGACCATTTCATAGTAGTAGGGGAGGTCACGATGCTAAATGCGGATTTACTCAAGCGTCGTAAAGATCTATTAGATTTCGAAGCTTAGATGATAAAAAGAAAAAATATTATATAATGTATACCCGTTCATCGGTTGTGGGAGCGTCTATTGAATTTAAAAAAATGTAAAAAAAAACCTTTACATGGAATATCCGAGCGGTCAGACATTGATCTTATGTATGCCCAACGTATCTTTAATAATGGAAGTTGATTACTCTGACAGTTTGATCTGTGGGGGTGGTTGTACGGAAGGGTTGAAAATGGACAAAAAAAAATATTATTCGGGCTTATCAGATACTTTAAAGGGGTGTCAAGTATACCCAAAGAAAGTTCTCATTTAATATTCTGACGATTTGGATGTAATGCCTCCTCCCAAAAAATTTTTTTTTTCTTTAAACTAAGAATAAAAAAGTTTCCCATATGGTTCCGACACACTGTATATGATCGAAGCTCATAAATAATTATTATTTATTTTATGACTAACTCAGTTCTATCAAGTCATGCAAATACTTACCAATATTGTAGTACCATTTTCTAAAGTAATATTTTTTAAAGCTGTCATGTCAACAATGGCAATACTAAGATTCGTTCTCAAAGCGTACACATTCAAAAAACCAAAAAATGATAAAATTGCTATAATATATCTCTTGTGCTTCCAAATTTTCCAAATAGGTATATTATACCTAAAAAATAATAATTTTATTTTTATTTAGAACTCGCTGTATAAACTGAAAGTATAAATGAACTTACACTGTAACTTTATCCTTGTTCACATCATTTACAACTATTTTTGATTTGTCGACCATTTTAGAAAAATATTTCAAGAACCTTTTTTCTATTTTATGTATAATATGGCAGACCTTTAATAAAATTATTAATAATTATTTTTTGTGTTTATAAATTTTCTAATCGTAGAATAAATATTAAGATATTAACTTTTATGAATATGTAAATTTAAATTTACAACTGTTATAAGACTATTAAGATATTTTTTATACAGGGTGTCTAATTAGATTCGCACTTATTTCTGGATAAAAACGTGATAGGAATTTGCGGTTCTCAACATGAAGGTAATTCAAATTTATCAAAATTCATCAATATAATAATTTTAACAAAGTCCAATATTTATTTGTCAGTAATTAGTAATCCCGCAGAAGTAATCATTACTAAAATGTCGGCAAGAAAAATTATTAATTAAAAAAAAGCAGTTTTTCGTTGATTATTTATTATAAAAAATGTTAATGAAAAACATAAATGCTTGCGTCTAAACAGCTAAACAGATTTAGATCAAATTTTATGTGCATATTTAGGGTAGCACGGAGACGACCTGCATAGATTTTGGTATTAATCAGACAACTGGAAGTGACAGTTGCTATAAATGATGCCGTCATTACCAAACAAGATAGCAATAAAGTTTTACACATATATTGTGTACTGTGTACACTATAGTTTAATTTCGCATGATTAAAATTTGCCATTGTTGCCAGATTTATCAAAAAAAATTTTATATACACATTTTGTCGTTAATTATTTCATGGTATCCTTCATATGAATCTAAGAAACCTTGAATATCAGGTTACTTTACCGCAAAGCGCTTCTTTTCTTTTTTAATTATCAATCATATTTTTATATTCATACAGTAGAGAACTATTATAAAATTATACTATAAAACTTGGTAAAAATACGTAAATTAATTGTATTTTTCAAAAATATTTTTTTTAACAACTTTTGAACTCTCAAAAGTTATTTCGTTATTGTTTTTTCGAATTCCCCATAGTTTCACCGCTAGAGGACGTGAAAGAAATATATTATAGACTATTGTGCATTTTTTTTTTTAGATTTTGAGCCAATATTATGGATTTTTATGAAAAATTATAGGGAATCAAAATTGTGGAACGTAAAATTTCCTACAAATTTTATCTTTACTTTTTTTCGAATTCCGCATGCTGCTAGTTTTTATTTTAATTTTTAAATAATGTTTGTCTTATTAAATTAATTTTATTTTTAGGTAAATTTTAATATTAAAAATTTAAAAAAAAAACTATTAAATTTTTATATATTAAAGATATTAAAATGGGATTCGCACTATTAGAAAAATAATATAAAACTCTAAATTTACAATGTATTTTATTTACTTCGAATTTAGAATTGTAATTATTATATATATATATATATATATATATATATATATATATATATATATATATATATATATATATATAGTGATGAATTTTAAATGAAATTGAATAAAATATAAATTTATTGATTTTAAAATTATTCAAAAAAATATTTTATTTGTTTTTGTATGGTATTATTATAAAAATTGTGGAATTTATAAAAAAGTGGCTCAAAAATATTTGAAATTTTATTACGATTTTAAACTAAATTGAATAACTGTTAAAATATTAAAGATACTAAAATGAGATGTGTACCATTCGAATATAAAACTTTAAATGTAAAATTTATTTTAGTTTTTTCTAATTTAGAATTGTAATTGTTATAGCGAAAAGAAAGAATTTTTTTTTATTTTTCGTAATTTTGTTTTATCAATAATTATAAAATTAATGAAAAAAGTGAATAGACTATCTAAAAGAGATTAAAAAGTACTATATGTGTGAAATATATTATAATTCTAAATTATGATTATAAAATAACTTTTTTGTCTGCATATCTTATAAAAAAGTTTTATCAGAAGAACAATTGATTAAACAACTTTACTAGGAGTGTTCGGAACGTTGGGTGGGATTACCCCCTCATTATTTTTCATGTACCCACTTCTTTTTCTGAACCAACTTTTATTCTCAGGCTTGTGGTTTAATCATAAGATATTGCACTTGTTTAAACTGTATTTATACATTATATTCTAAAGTTCCTTTTGGTTGTATTTAGTTAGTATTTATTTTTCATTTTTATTAAAAAATTAAGAAAATATGAATGTGAATTGAACATTTAAAAATATTTAGTGATTGTTCCAAAAAAATGTTCAAAATGCTTCAAAAGACTTTTATTGGAATGTTCTATAACATTTTAGAACATTCATAGAATTTTTGTCATGTCCTAGGAGTAGGTTCTGCGAATATACGAGGAACATTATGTGCTATTAGGGTGGTTACATGTATTAAACTTATAAAATAGAAAAAGCGGGTGAACTTGGGTCACAAAGGGATACCACCCATAAAAAACACAAAATGATAAAAAAGACAAAATAACCAAAAGCGCTCAGCTTAATTTTATTAAAAACAATTTTCTTAAAATTGTTTTTATTTATACACATTGATGTACTCTTTCACCACGTTTTTTGCTTAATGTGTAATCCTGATCCTGTCTTTTTATTTTTTGCTGATTTGTTTAAATTAAATTTTAGGGAATATGTTCCGGTAAAAGTGGCACAAACTATATATGTTAAGAAAGCTTTATATTAGCCTAAAAATGTACATGGTGTTCCATTTAATATAACAAAGTTGCGCTATTTTTAATAATGGGATCTTTTATCGTAATACCTGATTGAATGGGTATATTCAAAACTAGTTAATTTGATACGTTATTGCCGGTTTTGCTCTGTTGATCTTTGACCTACTATTTTATTATAGAAGGAAGATTTACAAAAGGAGCGGCAATTGAAAAATATCAAATTTGTTGATAAATAACAACAAAGTCAATGTTTATATTAATTTTAATTCAAGGTCAGTTTTACAAACACGAGATAATATTGACACCAAGTACAGTAACAATTGGGAAATTTGTAAATTTAATTTCTCGTCAATAAATTAATTACCACTAACTTGAGATTAATTTCTTCAGGTTAAAGGGCATACTGGGTATTAGATAGATTATGCACAAAAATAACAACAATGTTAAATGCTATCCAATATACCATGATTTATTTGGAATTTATAAAAATAAACTAATATTAACCGAGGAAATTCTTTAAAGATCATAAAATCAAACAAGGCAAGGAACCGCAATATAAGCTGATGTGAATTTCTTTAAAAAACATAATTCCTAATCAAACCTGACATTATTTTTTATTTATGAGTTAAATTTTTAAATATTAATTCAGCCCGAAATAATAATTTCTAACTCAAACATCTTTTCCCCTTATATCAATTTTCTTTATTTTTATAGTATATACAAGGTGTACACTGTACTAGAATGCAGAAAAGTTGCTGTAATAAAAGGAGAAATAAATTATTGAAAATTAATAATAATACAGACGCACGCCACTGCTATGTTAAGGCAGGTTAGTAAATATATTGTATTTAATTTAACTAAGTCAATATACCGAATTTAGGGTCATTGATAAAGTTTTGTATTATTATGTTTGCCATGTTGCCAAAGTGTAAAAAAATAGTCATTTTTACCTCTCGCCCTTAAGATAAGAGAGGCATAGTAATCATGCTAAAAATTGGGTAATGAGTTTTCAATGGATAAACACGTTTTAGGGTCCCTAGAATACGATTGTGATATATATTAGCGATGTCTGTGTGTGTATGTTAGTGAGTGTGATGGATGTTGTAGTAACGATAACTCAAAATCTACTGAATTAAAAAATTTGAAATTTTGCATACAAGATTCTGATACCCTAGATTAAATCTAATTAGATTTTGGTGTCAATCTGACAACCGGAAGTGGCGGTTGCTATGAGTGATGACGGCATTACTGAACAAAATGGCAATAAAGTCTTACACATATATTTTTTATCCACTAAAGTTTATTTTCGTATCATTAAAATTTTTGAAAAATTTCGCCATTATTGCCAGATTTACAAAAAAGTCAATTCTTTTCATACTTTTTTGTGTTAACGTGTAAATTTTTTTTTCAAAAATGGCGAGAGGTCATGTGCTGGCCACATCAGATTTTTACTTTTTTAACTTGTGATTTTTACCATGCTCTAATTTATAAATATTGAACAAACGGTTATAGTGATGTGAACAATTTAATTCTTTATTTTTAAGTATTTTATTTTTATTTTAGTTAACAAAATAAAGAATTTAATTTATATCAGTATTTACATTTGATCTTTACCGGGTGCATGAGACTAGGGCTATAGCCATATCTCCTTCACTTTTCAATAAATTTGAATAAAATTTGGTACATAGATATTAGTCACAATTTTGGATTGACAGACGTATAAAAACAAAATGGCGGCCGAGTTGCGGTTTCGCCAGAAATGTGATTAACATCGGTTTTTCAATTGGAACACCCTGTATATTTGATGTTTTTTGGATTCTACGGCTCAAATGACATGCGACGTTGTTGCCAATTTTGTTGTTTTTATATAAAAAAATTTTAATTCTCAGATTTTTTTAGTACAGGAGACCTTAATCCAGTCAAAATCTATTCTAATTGGCATCAGTAACTCATAGTAGTAGTTATTTCATCTATAAGATCAATACCAAATCCTACAGTCTAAATTTTTTGATGAATTCATTTTTAATGAATAAATCCTTTTTTTTTTGTTTTTTCTAATGATACTTACAGATCTTGCCATTTGATGGAGAATTTATTTACCAATTGAATAATAGTAATTATATACCACTTCCTATTTGTTTGTACCTAAACATGATCGTTTATTAAAAGAAAAATCTGCGAATTTGAATTTTTTATTGAAAACAATGTCTTATGTAATCTGAGCCGTAGAATTCAAAAAATATCAAATGTATAGGGTGTTCCATTTTAAAAATCAAAGTTGGTAACATTTCAGTCGAAACGGGAAATCGGACACTTTGTTTTAATACGTCTGTCAATCCAAAATTGTGTCTCATATCTATGTATCAAATTTTATTAAAATCGGTTCAAAAGTGAAGGAAATGTAGGCTAAATGTCGCTTAAAATAAAGACATTTATGACTTGTTGTGGAATTTAAAGTTTAAATAAGGAAAATGAGAAATAAAAAAAATAAAATTAAACCTAATAAAGATCTAAGTCAAACTATAAAAAAAATCTGTAATTTTAATGAGGGTGTCTAGAGATTCGTCTAGTCGGACCAGGTGAAAACCCAATAAGCCGGTCCGAGCGCATGGTCCGACTGCCTAATAGTTGTACGTTAACTTGAAAGTTTGATTATGATACGGTGTTGTCGAATGCTAGCGTATGTATTACATATAGACTTTCCTGGTTCGATTCCTGAGAATGTCTTTTTTTAATTTTTTTTAGGAAATAAATGGAAGTTATTTATTTTTTTTTAATGCAACAGGCTAGATTGAGATAGTCAAGACTTCTGTTAATAAAATAAATTAAAATATACAGGTTAGATTTAGACAGTCAAGATTTCTTTTAATAAAATAAATTAAAATATACAGGTTAATTACGCTGGCTCTCTAGACTCTGTTTTATTTATTCGTCTTTTCTTATATTTATTTCAAACTAAATCCTAACAGCCGATTGACGAACCTTTTTTAAATAGGCACGATATCCGTCAAGACATACTTATTGGGTTTTCACCGGGTCCGCCTAACCGGACCTCTAGACACTTTCAATTTTAATTCAATAATAAACTTACTTTTACCCTACACATTATTTTTATTTTTTATCCAAATATCGTCTTAACTAAGTGAGGTAATTAAAACTCCATGTACGACAAATAATATATTTAGCTTGTACGTTGAAAAGGGCGACTAGTTTTTTATTTAAAAGGTAAATGGAATTATGTCTTAACATGGACATCGTGTGAGGAAGGAACTGAACGAAATGTGTTCCAAAAATGTATAGAAACCAGATGATGGGTTCCAATAATAGACAGCCGTGTGCTTAGTCGGCAAAAGGAAATGTTTAGGATAATAACGTGGGATAGGAAACCACTTAGTGAAAGTTGGTGCATGAATACTTTTGCCTGATGATGGCGAAATTTCACCGAAACTAGTCGTCCTTTTCAACTTCCAACTTAAGTAAATTATTTGTGGTATATGGACTTCGAGTTTTAATTTCTTCATCGGTTGACCACATTAGACAACATGGATAACCTTGTGGACTCTTAACTAAGTAATATGATATTGGGGAGATACATTTTAAAATTCTGTATGTATACAGTGTGTTTCAAAAAATTGCTCTTTAGAACAATCTTTCTTAATGTTTAATAAAATGATACTACTTACTTCTGTTAATAATCCATGCTGAAAATCATTTTCAGGATAGGCACGTTTAGTTTTAAACTACTTGGAATCGAGTTTCAAATCTCACTGATTCAAAAACTTATCGATTGCGCGACATTCAATTTCGAAATTCAACCTGACCAAATAAAAGTTTATCAAATAAATAAAAATATTTTTAAATTTTGAGTTGTTCAGTTAATTATTTTTAAAACATTCCTCTACTAATAATTATTTAAATAATAAAAATTATACATATGACGATTTAATTATCTGTTACAAAAGCTAAGAATAAAAGTACTTTTCTAATATTATTTACAACACTAATCTTCGTTTAATTTGAGTGCACCGTTCTTAAGTTTTTTTTTTTATATTTTTTTGGTCAGTATCAACCATTTTAAATACGGCAATTTCGTTAATAACGTTAGTTTATTTTTTATAAAAATTTAGTAGCATATACAAGGACTTATCTCTCATAAAAGAAACATAAACTAAGTTTTTATATTTTCCTTTAATATCAGTAGTTTATATTGCTAACTAATAATTTTTAAAAAGTTTTGGCATTTTGATATCCTTGAATTTAAAGCAGTTGGAAAATGTGTTTTTGAAATTTTACAACTTTCACAATTAATTCGTATTTTTAATTTTTTTCAGACAGGAAACGTAATCAAAATATTTTCTTAAATGGTCCACGGTTATAGATAAAATCTCGTATGTGATAAGTGGTCTACTTAGGTTTTTATCGATTTGAGTGATTGTGCGGTACAACTTTATTATAATTGTATTTGTCAAATTAACCATTATTTGCATATGACTCCATTCAACTACACAAACTAACTATTCAGGTTATGGTGCAGGACAGTTAAAAAATTGAAAATAGTGTTATTTTAAACCCAAAATTTTCTTTTAAATTGCTCGAAATTATTTAAATAATGAATTAATTAATTTTTTAATATGTATGGTTTGATAAGGAATTTTATTATCTTCAATAATTAACTAGTGATACTTTTTGACAAAGTGTATAATATAAGCCTTTAAATCCAAATTTCACCTATATAGTCAGACTACACACAATGTTTCTTTTTGTGCTATTTTATTCCAAACACTATTATAACTTTTTCCTATTACGCATTATAATTTTTTATTTTCAAAATAATATTTTCTAGCATATTTTTTTTAAACAGGAGATTATACATACTCAAATGTGGTGAAATTATTCAAAGAATAATGAAACTCAAATTAATACCACAATAATGTAATTTCAGATCTTATTTTTTCAACAATCGGCGACATGTTTCGGCCATTCGATGGCCATCATCAGGCCTAAAATACAAAATTAAACTTTAGAACACAGTAAGACATATTTGCTATAAAATTACAATATTACAATATTAACTTAGTGCCATTAAAAAGAGAATAAAAAATACTATAAGTGAGAATTTTTTCAAAATTTTCAAGAAAGAATTCTGAACTTGAGAAAAGAGAGAGACCAAAATGAGGAAAATTAAAAAATCCTTATACTTGTGGTCTCTTCCTTTTCTCACAATCACAATTTATTATTTAAAATTTTTAGAATATTCGCATATATAGTATATTTTTTTCTCTTTCTATCTACAGTCAGCTCTTTTTAATAATGTCAACAGTTTTTTTTGTTACAGGGCTAAACAATATGTAATTAGAAATTTTAATTCAAATTTTGTTTCTAAAGCTACAAAAAACTAATTATCTATAAAATTACAATATTAACTTAATGCCATTAGAAAGTAAATAGAACATGCTATAACCGGGAATTTTCTCAAAATTTTTAAGAAATTATTATGACCTTGAGAAAAGGAAGAGACCAAAATGAAGAAAATTAAAAAATCCTTATAGTTGTGGTCTCTTCCTTTTCTCACCAAAATTTTGAATAAGTTTTGCATATACATATAGTATATTTTTCTCTATTTTTATCTATATTCAGTACTTTTTACTAACGTCGACAGTTTTTTTTTGTTACAAGAGCTAAACAATATGTAACTAGAAATTTTAATGCAATTTCTGTTTCTAAAATTAGAACAAATATAAATTATTACAAATTTATATATTTATAGTCAATACAAAAACGTAATGAAACCATTCAATACTCATTTATTTCTAAAATATTGTTTATATTGAGAAAAAGTAAATATAGTTTTAAAAACTAATACTTACCGCTTTTTAGAGTATTACAGCTATATCTAGCGATAAATTAAAATGATATCTAAGTTAGAACGATAAAACGCAAAACGAACATATAAATACAGAACTGGATTAAGAACAAGTTGGTTCTATGAATAATATGGAAACAATATAAAGCAAATATGGAAGAATATGAATAAAGCAAACAAATGAAAAATTAGATTGTTTAACTTTAGAAACGAGGGAAATTAAGTAAGAAAGTGTTAAAATAAAGAAACAGGTATGACCAACCAACCCCCGGTATATCAAATTATTGTTTTTTCCAGCAATTTATTGTTATGTTGTTTCGTCTTATTGAATTATTTTTTTTTTAATTTTAGAGAGATAGAAAAAGTACATTATATTTAATATGTTTTGTTTCGTCTTAGATTTTGTTGATTTTTTTAAGGCACTCGATGTTTTTTAAGCCCACTTGATCTGTCTGGGCTCATATTGTCAAAACTCATTATTTTTAATTATGTTTTATTTCGTCTTCATTATCACTTTTCTCAGAATAGTTTAGATCTGTTTAGTCTGTATTTACAGAAAAACAAATAGTACACGGTACCACAGAACATTATGACGAAAAATGTTTAGTCAAACTCGGCATAAAAACATGGTTGAAAGCAGAAGAAAAGAGCAGTCAAAAATAAAATTTCAAAATACCAACATCGTTATCGAAGTTCCTGTATTCAGCGCAGAAATGACGACGCCGATAATGTCGACAAGCAGTTGGGTTTTACTTGTTCAAATTAAACTACGAACACCATTAGCAGAAGTTATAATATTCGACGTCCATTCAGCGTCGCTACGCTATTATAGTCCCGATGCTAAATATTTCGGCGTCTACCCATTTTTACATCATCAACTACGTTTGGATTTCTTTGACTTGTCAACAATAAATCAGAATATGTATTTACATATTTTAATTCGCCAACTTCTTACAGTCCCTAAGCCAAAGGTTAAATACGTATCGACTGAAACAGATTATAAGATTTCCATCTTTCGTGGGTTCGCGGAGGAGGGTGTCATTTATTAGTTAATTGTATCATCCTAAATAACAATATTTATCATATATTTTTCTAACATATATTGTCAGTATTACGCAGAGGCGTACTGTGTCAATCTCTTTAACTTTTTCTAAATTATTGTCCAACGAGTATTCAGCGTGAACATATGGGTTGCTTTTCTGGTATTGATCCGGTCGTAATCTAGTAGGGTAGTCCATACAAAAGATGATATCACTGATATACAATACAACAATAATAAAAGATAAGATCTCAGATATCCATTAAAAGAGCAATATTGCCAATAATGCAGAGAGAGACAATGCACAAGTCTGATAACATTTACGGTATTTAAAGTTATTAAGAACTCTTTGTACATATTCGTTGTTAAATGTCCCGGGGGTGGGTATTCGTTGGATGGAGTATTTATAAGCTCCAAAAAAGCTATTTACAATTTATTCATTTTCAACACAATTGGTTAATTTATAATTAATACATTCATTACGATGGTGGTTAGGTTTTCCGGTTGTCTGGTTTTTCCTATACCTTTTATGCCAAATGGCGCCATCATTCTTCAGTAAATTTTCTTAATGAATAAATATTTTCTTGAGATTTTTGTGTTTTGATTTATGTTCACTTGTCATCAAACTTTGAAAGAATTCCTGGGGTGATTACAATTACTAAAAATAATGATATTATTATTACAACGATTATTAAACACAACGTGGGGCCTAACTTAACAATACCAGATATATTTTGTGATGAATTTGAGTACGGAAATTTCTTACCGAAATGGCCATCAATTTGATCAATTTGTAACTTTGTACTCGCTTTTTCATGAGATAAACAGGCCAAGGGGTAGGAGGTCACATAGATAACAAAACAATACAAAGGAATAGATTAATTAGAGAAGATCTGAAAATAAACATTAATGGTAAAAGGCAGGGGCGCGCCAACTATGTGGCGAATGTGGGCAAAAGTCACGGGCGGCAAAATCCAAGGGCGGCAAAATCCAAATTCGGCTAAACGGCAGTGGCGGACTTACCTATGGCGCCGCCCCTAGGCACAATTTGGCCGGCCACCCCTTTACGTTTCGCTAATAAAGGAAAGGTCTCAATGTAATAATACACGCTGAACTGTAAGTGCCAATGTTTCTATAATTTTGCCGGTAAAAACAAAAAAAAACTTCTTCCGGAAAAAACTTATTTTGGCTATCGCCAATAAATAGTCGACTTTTTATCAAGATCTCGTTGTATTACCCTTGACTATTTCAATTTTGTATGTACCCCCTTACCTGATGTATGAGTATCAAAATTAAATATAGGTATTAGCACGTATTTTAATTTTATTTATGTGTTCCTACCCCATGTATAAATTTTTACTAAAAAAGAGTTAAGGGGCGTAAAATTATATTTTTCACACATGCGGCCGCATGGCTCGGCGCGTCCCTGATAAAATGATAAAAGGGATGATTAATGACAAATATGAAAGCTAGAATAAAATAGAATGAAAATAATCACTAGATTTTTAATTGAAGATCTTTAAGGGTCCGTGTAGAATTCCTTTATCATTTCTTTATAAGAGGATTTTTTTTGAGTAATACATTTTAGGAAAATGGTGATACTGGTAACATAAAACATTTACACACAAAACGGCAAATGAGTTATTATAAATAGTTTTCTAATTTTGTGGATTATAAATAATTTTATAACTTTGGTTAAAAAAAAAATTGATTTGGAGGCGCCGGGCATCGATCCCGGTACCTCTCGCATGCTAAGCGAGCGCTCTACCATCTGAGCTACGCCCCCTATATGTAACAAATATAAAATTAGTAATCTGTGTTAAGCAACCAATTTAAAATAAACTAGTTTGATATACAGAGTGATTGTATATAATTAACAATTTTAAGCATATTGAAAAATTATGTGAGAGTAGAACAGAATTACAGTGCAATAATAGCATATCATATACCAATCTTTTAATCCCGAGGTTGAAGATTGAACAATCACTTGAGGGATTAAAAGACCCTTTAGTCCTATGGTATAGGTACGCTATTTTTTACATTGCACGGCCCAAGACCCCTTAAAATTCAAATAAATATTTATTTTAAAAATATAAAAATAAATTAATTACATATTTGAAAATTTTAAAATTTGGAAAAAATCTAACAAGAACAACTACTTGCAAACCCTTGTCTTATACGGATATATTAGAAAAAAAATCGGCTGTGTCACCCCAGAACTTTCCCGGCTCGACCGTAGAGAATATGTTATTTATTATTATTATTTTAATTTATGGAACACATTAAAAATAGCGAGCCGATGGTGAATACGTCTATCGAATTGATATTTCAATGTTGATAATGACATAAGCTGCGCATGCGCACGTTGTATATTACACTGCTACAATTATGATCTCCTAAAATCATGTGTGAAAACTATTGGGAATTCGGGAAAAAATTTCATACAATAGTTGTAGGGAATTTTATGCTTTACAACTTTGCACTGAAACAATTTGCACTAAAGAGCATAATTTACCTCCAATTTTAAAACAATGGAAAATTATAAATGTGTATTTTTCTCGCCATCTAGCGGCGAAACTATGAGGAATTCAATAAAAAGTTAAACATAAAAGTTAAAGAAAATTTGATACTTTACAACTTTGCACCAGAAAATTTTGCACTAAAATGCATTGTTTGTCCTCAAAATCAGGAAAAACTAGAGAAAACCTACATGCACATTTTTTACGCGCCCTCTAGTGGCGCAACTATTGGAAATTCTAGAAAAAGTTTGAGACAAGAGTTGTAGGGAATTTTATGCTCTAAAACTTTGTACTACAACATTTTGCACTAAAGTGTATTACTTATCCTCAAAATCAAGAAAAACTAGAGAAAACATACATGCACATTTTTACGCGCCCTCTAGTGGCGCAACCATTGAAAATTCTGGAAAAAGCTTAAGACAAAAGTTATAGGGAATTTTATGCTCTAAAACTTTGTTCAATAACATTTTGCACTAAAACGTATTGTTAAAAGCAAGAAAAACTAGAGAAAACCTACATGCACATTTTTTACTCGCCCTCTAGTGGCGCAACTATTGGAAATTCTGGAAAAAGCTGAAGACAAAAGTTGTAGGGAATTTTATGCTTTAAACCTTTGTACTACAACATTTTGCACTAAAGTGTATAGTTTGCCTTAAAATTTAAAAAAGTAAAAAATTGTTACATGTGCATTTAATCAATGTCGGTCTTTGAGGACCTTCTACTGTACTAATTTAAACCAAAATGTAAAGGTCGCATTCTAGGCACACACCGACCCTCTATACCAAATTTCAGCTTGATTGGTCAAACGGTTCGGCAGTTATCGTGGAAGATTACACACAGACACACAGACACACAGACAGACCATACGTTGGAAATGGTTTCAATCTTCTTGGAGGACCTCAAAATGGATATTTCCATAGATATCTCGATTTTTTTTTTGCTCGTTCACCTTACTTTCCCTTTAGATTTCGTAAAATGCTGTTAGAGAAAAGAAAATTAAAGATTGTACTATTAAAAATTGTTTCTCATACTCCTTTCTAGAAGTATTTGACAGTTCTGAATTAAATCAGAATTAACAAGGTGGCTGGTTTCAATTGTTATTAATTTGCGGGACTAAAAAATGTAGTCCCAAGGGAGTAAAAGTGGCATTTTAGTCTTGCAAATGTAGGACTAAAGTACTAGTTTCACTCCCCGCGGTATAAATGATATTTTAATCAAATTGTACGTGTACCAATAATCAGTTTAAGATCTATTCGCTGTGTGCAACTTGCTATTTGGCGACACCTGTAGGCTGAAATGTAAAACTTTGTCCCGAATAATATAAATCAAATTCAGGCATTTTGATATTTAAAAGATGAATATATTAAATATTAAGAACTGGTTTTGAAGAAATAACGCATAATATAAAATTCCAACAAAATGCCCTAAAGAACGGTGCAAAACTCGCATTTCGTCACATATGCTAGGCAGAAGAGAAAATTCAACAGAAAATAAAAATAATAACTGCGAAATGCGTGCGAACAACGTTGCATAAGAAGTTTATAAAGTTTCATTAAACGTAAATATATTGCGTTTTGAAATACCTATTTTTATATGTTTATTATTATTTAACATTCACAATATGCAACATGTTTATTAAAACGATCCGTAAGCTTTCTTTTGCCCTGACTCGGATTGAAAATTTTGTTCCGAAAATTAAAATCCCTTCAAGTGAATCTATGACAATGAAAATTTTATTGCAGTTAAAATTAAAATTATTATTAATATATCGGTACGTAATTTATATTAAATTAAAGACTGTATTTTTGGTTCGATGGTTATACGGTTTAAGACACGGATTTGAAAGCAAAGGGTCGTCGGTTCGAATCCCCCAAAATGCTTGTTAATTTTTTTTTCAACAAGTAACTTTTTTATTTTTTTATTATAATTTTGGATAATTTTTATTCAGAAAACCTAAAAAAATCTGGTTTTCATTTTGAATAAAATATTAATCAAAGCGAACCGCACGTAAAAACTTTGTTTGTCGTGACTTGGATTAAAATACATTGTCCGCGAAATTAAACTGCTTCGAGTGATTCTGAATAAAAATTATCCAAAATTATAATAAAAAAAATAAAAAGTTATTTGTAGAAAAAAAATAACAAGGTGGGGATTTGAACCGATGAACCTTTGCTTTCAAATCCGTGTCTTAAACCGCATAACCATCGAACCAACGCAAAAATGTAGTCTTTAATTTAACATAACTTACGTTCTTATATATTAATAATAATTTTAATTTTTAGCGGTTAAACCAAGTCAAATTTTAAAATTATGGCTTCGTTACAACCCGGTATATGTGGTCAGCTAACTGCAGTAAAATTTTCATTGTCATAGAATCACTCGAAGAAGTTTAATTTCGCAGACAAAGATTTCAATAACGACAAAGCTCACATACCTACTGTTCGTTTTTTCTGTGTTCACATTTGTATGGACTTTAAATTTTGTATTGGGACTGTTTAAACTATTATTCTTACAGCCCACGACACAACATATTCTTCCCAACAATACTCAAAATTTTAGTTAAAAACTAACCAATTATTTTAAACTTAATGTCAAATTAATGATTAAGGGCCAAACTAAAGCCGTATTAAAATAATTCTTTTGTCTATTTTGTAGTTAGGTGAAAAGTGAAAACGAGTATATCAGTGTGTAATTTATTAAAATTAGGCTAAGCGCTTTCGGCATATTATGCCATCATCAGAGCCTTCCTAAAAAGTTGTTAATTTACAATAAAATACAAGTAAAAATAAAGAGTAAGACTATTTAAAAACATGACAAGATTAAATTTTTTTTTAATTTTTTTTATAAAATTAGATTGCAAAATAAGCAAATCGCTAATGCAGGTACTCCTGATAATAGCGATTTGCGTGACGGACTCTGTAATAATCTATACTCTGTTAAGTAAAAACAAATAAGAACTTGCCACTAGCAGCTTATAACTTTGTGGTGCATTCTATATTTATTTACGTACTAGTATAGTAATTGTACATTGTATTTTGTTTCATTTATTAAATAAACATTATTATTATTTACCACTGTCGTTTACTTCATTAATAACCGTTCGTATAATTCCTACTACGGAAGCACTGTCAGTTGGAAATTGATTATATTTTCTC
This sequence comes from Neocrepidodera transversa, assembly GCA_963243735.1. Classification (NCBI taxonomy): domain Eukaryota; kingdom Metazoa; phylum Arthropoda; class Insecta; order Coleoptera; family Chrysomelidae; genus Neocrepidodera; species Neocrepidodera transversa. The sequence goes on along the minus strand of OY725336.1, from coordinate 23,697,833 downwards.
AGTTCTCAGCCCAAATCGTCTTAATCGGATTTCAAGCAGTTTTAAATAATTAAAATAAGTCTTTGGGTTTGATGATGCGTCTTTATTTAAAAATTCCGACGGTTCCGCCATAGAATTGTCTTCAACTGAGCCTTCAACATTTTTCATCTTGACTAAATAATAACGACAAGAAAGCAATTTAGAAAAACATGACAATGATGCAGGCCACTCGCTAAAATTCACAAGAACGCAGTGTAATAGAATGAATGGAAAAGCCACCAAAGGGCTGGTTATAAAACAGTCAAAATGAATCGAAGTAAACGAGTCTCAAAAACGCTTACCTTTGATTGCACGAAGAAATCGAAAATTGAAGTAATTACATTCAAGGTCGCTTCAATAAGTGTTTTAAAGAAGCGCAGGATTACCGCGAATCATAAGCAATTTGAGACAAAATAACCGCGAATATTTAAAATTAGAAAATAAGATTAATTCATTCTGGAACACGCAGAATAAACTTATTTTATAAATCTTAACCCAAGCCCCCAAGCCGCACCACTGACAATTCAGTCGAAAATGTAAACGTAGGTGTTCATAGTGGACTCGACATTTTTTGACCTTCATATTTTGCTTGGGTGTCCACGAAATATTATTTGTTAGACTGGATACAGCGGGTCCACTTTAAGTGAGTGATAAGAAATGCATACTAGGTCTAATCATCAATTTTATATGGTATTAACTGGTAAATTTATCAGACCCGGTACATGAATCTTTTTTTTAGCTGTTCGAATTGACTTCGTATAAACTTAAATAGCAATTACAGTGTTGTCAAACAAAAAAATAATTAGTTAGCTTCAATAAACAAGAGTCATAAGATCCAAAACTTAATTTTCACATTAATACTACAGATTATTAAATCTAGCCCAATATTATCTCAAGATTGATTTTACTTCTCACTACAATGTGATTTTCAGTATTTTTGTGTCGAAAAAAAGGTACTTTTCTCGTGCCATAATAATAAATAAAAAAACTGTTTAAAACAAATATTAAAATTATCTATATTCAGTTAAATTAAATTTAAATTTTTGTTGAAGTATCTCCTTTTTGAATTTCTTCATTCTTGTAGAAATCTAGAGGTACTGAATTTTTTTCGACTTCTGTTATATTCATAGCCCACGGCTGTAGTTCCCCGGAAGCTGTAAATCCGTAAACAATTGCTCCAAACAAATATATGCCAGATGATATGTAAAAAATAATTCGCCATTCGTCAATATCATTCTAAAAAAAATAAATAAGAAAAAACAATGTTAAATTTATTCGTATTAATATGTACGAAATCACCATACAGGAGTGAGTATAAATGAGAAGTATAATTAACTTGCCGAATTTGTAACACGACAATTATTCCTGGGAAATTCCTCCCCGGACAATCCTTTCCCACAATTCTTTGTCTCAAAAATAGCTCCCCATAGTCCAAGATCCCACGACATGATTATTACGTTCATCTCTTTTTTAATCAAGATACATTTTTAGGGAGCAAGCGAAGCGAGCTTCCCTTATAAGATTGTATTATATGTCTGTCCGTCCGTCTACAGTTGTCTTGTAAACGGGTTGACCGATTGCTTTCAGTTTTTTTTATCCAATTCAGGACTCTGGAAGTCCCAATTAATAATTATGGGTTAGTTAAGACAGTATTTTTTTCATTTCACTTAAAATATTTTTTTCCAATATATCAATCTATCAAGTGCATCAGTTTACGCAGTTACTTTGTAATTATTAATGATGAAAAATATAATAATTCAAAATCGCTGGAATGCTCAACAGTGGACCCAAATCGGACTTCCTGGATAAAAAAAAGATGTTCCAGGAAATTCTAAAAGCAGTTGTCCCGAGGACGTCCTGAAAATGGCCTGGGACCTTTAGACCTGAATCGAATCTAAATCGGAGGTCCTCGAGCGTGTGATGTTTGGGTGATAAATGATTCAAGCAGGATGTGGTTAATACTATCTATTTCACCACATCTACACAGGGGGAATTATTTACTCTAATTTTCTGTAGATGATCTGAGGTGCCGTAATGTCCTAATCTTAATCTACAGATTGTCGTGATTCTTGATCTGTCTAGGTTGACTTCGCAGAACCATGGCTGCTAGGGGTATTTTCCATTATTTTAAATAAATGCTTTCACGTATTTTCCATTATTTTAAATAATTGCTTTCCTTTAATTTGGCACATTTCCTTCCTTTCTCCCATTCTTCCTTGATCTTTGCTTTGACTATAGGGAATTGTTCTTTGTAATATACCATCTTATAGACAATGTAATCTTTTATTAAACCTTCTTTAGAAAGTCTATCTTCTTCTTCATATTCTATAATATCTGCGTGGTTGGGTATCCAGCCCAGCTCCATAGTTATGTTTTCCTCCTTCCTTTTCATAATTGTTCCCTGGATAGGAGTTATGCATGTTAACTTTTTTAATAGCAGTTGCTATTGCTAGAGTTTCTGCTGTATATATAGTGGATACGCCTATAATTTTAACACTAAATTTCCCTTTTCTTTTTGAAATATGTACACCAAATCCAGTTCTGTTTATAGGAATGCTTTTAGAGCCATCGGTAAAGATAAGGAATCTATCTTTTCGTTTATAATGTGTCGTAATTGGATTTGATTATTTAAATTTGATTTAGAAAGGCCTATGTTTATTAAAAAGACCCGGATAATTTCGGATTCAAAGCTAAATGAAAAACAAGGGGTCGTTTCATTTTTTTTAAAATGGAGTGAAATCCAATGCTTTATACATTCTCTTTGGTATTAGGAAACTGGTTCTATTTTGAATGAGAACCTGATCTGCATATAAATTAATGAGTTTATTAACCATTGGGCTGTTTTCAAGGGATAATTGTCAAGTACATGTTGCTTCTTACTACATGAAAGAAAACACAAAGATAATGTTAGAGACTTGCCGATGTTCTCAACATCTCGACTCGAAAAGCACGTTTCATTTTGATTAGGACTCATAAAAATGCATTAGCGTCGTTTAATTAATCCAACTTTCAGTGACAAGGAAATTTTATAACATAAGCAAACGTTTCATGTAGAGATAAAAGTAGCTTTAATTTGATATTTAATTTATTAAGAAGTTATACCTGTTTATACCTGACTGCCCAGTGGTTGAGGCCAAGTTCTTTATAGCTCTCTCTTAATTAAATAATTGCGGCCATATTTTAATAGGTAACCGTACTTCTTTATTAAAATTGAATTTTGATTAAAAAACAGATGAACGCAGCAATCATGTCGTGAAATCTTGGACTACCACGACAATCCTTTCCTACGAGAATCCTTCACCGCAATAATCCTTCAACAGACAATTCTTCCAGGAAAATCCTTCATACATTTCATTTCTGATCTAAATAAATATTCTTTACATAATTTGTCATATGAGACACAATAAAATTTACTTTAGGATATTTTCAATATTTATAATATATAATAAATACGAAGACCGTCAAGTTCTTTTTTTTATATATAAAAATAGTGACTAGTTTGCATTGCTCAGTCTAGTACTTTTTTTTTGTACATAAAGATAGTGAGTGGTGGTATTTCATCTCGATTGAGCCTATGTGACAAAAATATATATCATGGGAAGATTTGTTATGGAGAAGGATTGTCGTAGGGAAGGATTGTGGTAGGGAAGGATTGTTATAGGGAGGGATTGTCGTAGGGAAGGATTGTCATGGGGATGAATTGTAGCTGGGAAGAATTATCATGGAAAAAAATTGTCCGAGAAAGATTGGACGGTGAAGGATTATCACGGATTCACATTTATAGACTTAAGTACTCATATATTACACACGTTCATAATTCCGTTACTGCACATGAAACACCACAACTTTTTATGGCCTTAAAAGCTGTTAAAATTGTAAATTCGAACCATTATTTCGGATATTATATAAAAATTAAAACTGTTTATAATATAAATCAAATGGAAGACCAAATTTTTGAAAATTAGGTAATGAAGATGAAGTAAATTTGTAAATAATGAAAAAAATAAAGTATGTTCAAATGTCGTTCATTTCTATGGGTTTAAATAATACATACTTGATGTGTTACTAGATGACCAGTTAAAATTGGACTAACAATACCAGGTATTGTTCCAAAAGTATTGCATATTCCCATCAAGATACTAGCATACTTTGGAGCTATATCCAACGTATTTACCCTAAAATTTTCATAACTTGATATAAAACATCAACTACATTATATTCAATAATAACTAAAAGAATTTTAACCACTTGCCCAAATCCGGCCATGGCAAATCCTCCAAGTCCTACAGCCATTACCAGACAAAACGTTGTGCCAAGAGGCGTTAACCAAAATCCAGCGCATAAAATAAAAATAGTTTGTGATAAAAATCCAACACAAGTAAATAATTTTCGAACTTGAGTCGTGGTCAAAATTTCCTTGATTAACAAACGGTCTGCTATCTGACCAGCTAACTGCATCATTATAGCCATAGCTAAATATGGTAAAGCGGACATTATTCCAGCTGAGTTAAGATCAAAACCCAAAACGCCTAAAAAGGACATTTTTATTTAGTATTATAATTACTGCGTAAATAGAATATTACTTGGAAATTCATAGTAATTTTATCTTTACTTACTTTTCATAATTTTTGGTAGATACGTTAAAAGCGTATAAAACCCCCAAGTTTCGCTGACAAAAGCCACGGTAATGGCCCATAATGGCCTTGATGTTAGCAACGATAACCATGGAACCTTATTATTATCTTCTTTTTTTACTTCGTTATCTTTTATTGAATTTATTATGTATTCTCGTTCTTTTGGACTAATAGATTTATCTGTCGATGGTGAATCTGATACGAATATTATCCAAACAGCACACCATAATAAACCAACAGTTCCTGAAATGTAAAATAATAAAATCATTTTATTTTTAATTACCAGAAAAAATAAGGTAAATTAATTTAGCAACTCTTACCGAACGAGTAAAATATACTTTCCCATCCGATGGAAGATGCTAGGAATGAACAAACAGGCATAGCAATCACTGTACCAATAAAACTACCAGAATATGAAATCGTAACTAAACGACTTCGTTCCAAAGGTGGCGCCCATACTGCCCAAACTGCTTGGATAGAAGGAACTGTTACACCCTGTACAAAAATAACAAACATTATTTAATTTTAAAAATATAAGGTGATACTGCTTTTATTATCCAGTTTGTATCTTCTTTGATTAGACAATAAAATGAAATTAAATTAAACTTATAATGATTTCTTGATTATTTAAATCGCTTATTATATACAGTAAGTATTTTTTTAAATATATACATTGTGGTCATTCGTTAAAGGTTTGGGGGAATTTTTTTATGAATTTTTTCATGGTACTTTATAGTAGTAGTATTATTTCACCACTATTTATTAGTTCATTATATATACTGTACCCCAAAGTGTCATTCCCTTTCCCTGTTCAGGTGTCGACAATAGCATAATATACATATGAAGAGGCGTGTCGTCCTCTTCCTCATATCTCCTACATATGGAATCTTCCGATATCCCTATGAGGTTCAGATGTCTTCAGGGCCCGCAGTATAATGTCAGAACACCTAGTGCAGTTTTAAGTTCCCGTTTATTTAGGTATAACAGCAGTTTGTCTCTGCTCTTGGGTGGACCTTCTATGAGTGCTTTGGACTGTCTTAGTCCCGGAAGTTCCATTAAGTATTCCCTGTGTTTGTCTTTTAATATTTTCTCCAACATACCCTTTACATGTTACTAGGAAATACCACATGTGTGATGCGGTCCAATTAAAGGCTTTTCGTTGCTTTACCAGCCAGGTGGTCTGCATCTTCATTTCCTTTTATGTACAGTCAACCATTCAAGAGTTATCTTGTTATGTTCTGCCAGGGTCTTCAGGTTTTTATGACAGTCTAATACTTTTTTAACTGTATTGATTTAAGGGATGCTTGACTATCTGTGAGTATATGGATTCTCTTATTTCTAAGATCCTCGCGCAGCGTCATAATATCCAAGCAATTTTTGCTTAAAAGACCGTTGCCATAGATCCCAGATTTAGAATACTTATTCTCCCTCAGTTCATGTGATATAATCCAGCACCTGTGCTGTCTTCTGTTTTATATATCAGACTGACTGACTTCAGTTGTTCCGTTGATAAAATTATGACTGACAGGCATTCTGCACGATGGCATAGTTAGTACCGGATTTTTTTTAGCTTTTCTGCAATCACGGAACGCTATCCTTTCCTTGAAAGTTTATTCCCAACCTGCCTGTGCCTCTTTTTCCACTACAAGGTGTAGCAGCAGAACTTCTTAGCAGCAGTTGGCGTTGTTGTAAGCGCCCCTGTAATCAGAAGACATATGCTAATCTCTGTAGCTTGAATAGCTGCCAAGCTGCCTAGCTGCGTTCGCGCTGTTCGCTTTGTGCCACCATATTACAGAGGCGTAGGCTACGGTGGGTCTCACAACCTTGTAACAGTTCTATACTATTAGACAGTATTTTTTTCTAATATTGTTTTTTTGTTATAACTAATTTTTAAGTAATTTTATATACAGTTGCATTTATCTAATAATTTTGGATCTGGTATCTCCAAAAAAAGTGATTTTCAAAAACAATTTGGAATCAAAAAGGGGGACCTTACAATATTTCTCGATTTTGTTTATTTTTCTCCGCAATTATATTTCCAATATTTTGAAAAAAATCTCACTTACAATATTTTAGATTAACATTTAAATCGCGTTTGATTCAATTTCATATCTTGCATAGTTTTCTTGTTTTATTTAAAACAGAAATTCAGCATTATTTCTGTAATGTAAAAAATTTCTGAAATGTCAAAAATTGGTTTTAGAACAAAATAGATAATTTTTCGGATCTAGTATAGAGTGCTTTTTTTGGTTTCTTTAATGTAATCTTTGTAAAGAAAGAATAAGAAATTAAAAAAATTGAATTTATATTTAACAAAAATTGGAGGCGCCGGGCATCGATCCCGGTACTTCTCGCATGCTAAGCGAGCGCTCTACCATCTGAGCTACGCCCCCTGATATTTATAAACCTTTTTTTTCTTTCACCTGAAGTAATTGATCTACTTAATAAACTTGTTCGAAGATTGGGCGTGGCACTTACAGATAATTCACAATAATATTACCATTACCATGAAAACATTATGTAATAAATCGATTCTGAAAAAAAGAAATAAGTTTTTTGGGTCCAATTTTTTGATTATTTATCTAGGGCTTTCGTGATTTTTTTTTAAATTTCGTTTAAATATATTAGGTCAAAATGTAATACCTACAATGATAAGTAATTTTTAACACCTTTGAGATATAATTATTAAGCGATTGTGGGCTTTTGGCGCCCGCAGAAATAATTTATGTTTGGCATCCACGCTCCACTATTCAAAAAAATAAAAAAATATTCAAAAAAAAATAAACAGGTTGTTCTTAGAAAAAACAACATTAAACTAATCAAAATTAAAATTTGAAACATATTCAATTTGATAAAAAAGTCGGTGTCTTCAATTCCTGTTTTGTGGAAGCGATTTGATGTATTGAATTTTTCAGGAACTCTTGTCGAATAAGTCTTCTAGGTCATCAAAGTCCTCTGGGTCATCAGATGATTTTTACGTAACGTCCACTAAGATGTCATCTTCTTCATCTGTGTCTGTGCCAGAATATAGTCATTTACCTTTTCGTTTCTTTGTCTTCGTATATTGGTAGCATTCTATTTAGAAGTTGTTGGTGTATTAAGGACATCGTCAGCGGAAATACTTTTTCCTGGTTGTACGTTAATCTTCTTGCTCCGGCATCGTAAGAATTTCCTCTCATGTCACTGAGAATGAAAACAACTGATTCCGAAACAAGGGGTGCTACTTGTGGGTCATCTTCGTCTGTAACAACGGTCTGACGAAGTCTTTTTTTTTGATTGGACGGATCAAGAGGATATAATCCTGTTGTGGTAAGTCCAGAAATAAGACCACGATTATTTTTCTCCAGATCTTTGTGAAGTTCTGTCAATAATTCTGGGAATTAATCTTTATTAAGTGAATACTGTTTTCTCCCTTTCGTTTTTTTCCAATGTGCCATAATTTATCGCCAATATTTTTTTAATGGCGCGTAAAAAGCAACATGTGTTGAATTGCTAGATATGCATAAAAATGTAATATCCATTTCAGCACAGGTTGCCAATACGTTTTGTGAAAAATGGTAAGATAAAAAAAATGGTACCACAATTGAGAAAAACCAATCTTCAAAGCAGACTGCATCAAACCATCTTTTAGAGCGGTTGTACCTTATTCCGGTAGGTCCCCCTAAGGTCCAGGAATCCTATGAGTGTTCTTTTTTGTATACCACGTATATAGGTAATATCTGCCGGTCTACCGTTCCTGCATACATTAAGCTAATTACCATTTTGGTTGCGTTTACAACTCGTTCGGGATATGTTATGCCCCTTTTAAAAATAAAATGTTTTGGGCGATTGTCGGTCAGGTTCGTTTCGTCGTAATTATTAATTAGGGACGGGTCAGTGTTCTTCAGATTTACTAATTACGTCAACACTTAACGCAGTTCGTTTGGTAGAAATGTTAGCTGATAATCTGTTGGAAATTATGTCTCTGTGTCGTTCTAAAAAATGTCTTTCGCATTCTGAACCTGGCAGATTATTGTCGAAAAGTGACACCTGAATCCTCGTCTATCTAAATAATTTTTTATGAATAAACGAAGATATGTAAAATGAAAAGGATAGTCCCATGAACTAGCAATATTTGAATGTTCAATAAAAATATTTTCTTCTAATATTTTCTTCTACTTCTGAAAAGACGCAAGGACGTCCATCTTTTGAATATTTCATATTTTGCTTGAACAAGCAATGGCCTATTGTTGATTTCAGTATGGCATATTTTAATATGGTCAGATTAGTTAATCATGTCTTACGGACGGCCCTGTCTAAATTTTCCTGTGCGTAGCTTTTATATGGCGCAAAACTTTTACCATTATGGGTATTACTAAACTTCCTTGTGTACCTTCTTGGCATTATTATCTGATAAAATATTTTTTATTTTTAATATTATATTAAATATATTATTTTTTTAATTTCCCAATTAACCATTCAAATATCTCCGCATGACATAGGTTATAAAAAATTAACCAACACATCTAAATGTATGGGTGTTTCATTAGGAAACGTCAAAATTTTAACTGTGCACCAAGGTGATTCTAAAAACCTCCAGGTCCGGCTCTGGTAAAAATTTATAAATTCGGTCGGCTAGAAAACAACACTCTGTATGTTTAAATTTTTACAATGTTTTGCTGTAGTTAAAAATAACTTAAAAAATTAAATCCAACGATGTAGTTTTAATTGTTGCGCAGACGATTTGACTTGTCTTAAATTGCTGTATTTTTGTGGTAACCACTAGACTCACGAAGGTTTTGATTAATTTTATTTCCGTTTGAATAAGAGTATTTATACTGACTAAATATTAAGTTTAAAAGTTACGTTTTATAATTGACCCTTGGCATGTATTTAAATAACAGAAAATGATGTTGCAGGTCCGTACATAAATAACACATTAGATGTATCTTTACAACCTTCTGTACATTTGTGCTTTTGATTTACCAATGGGCAATTTTATAGGCGAAAAATACCAAAAATAAATTGAGACCTTCATAAGCGGCATTTTAGGCTGGATGTGAGGGAATTTTTAAATGACAACTTTCCGAATTTGTGGATAGGCAGAGGTGGTCCTACCCATTGGCCTTCGCAATCTCCAGACTTCAATCCTGTATATTACTACTTTTGGGGATATCTCAAGTCCAAACTGTATTGTAATCCCATAAATAGTAGAGATGAACTACTTGAGATGAACTACTTGATAGAAAACGCCTGTCAAGGAATGAAAAATAACCCCAATATTATTAGAAAATCTGTGAATGATATTTTAATAAGGGCTAGAATATGTATACAATAAAATGGAGATCATTTCAATTGTTGTAATTTTTTGTGATAATCATTTTGTTTTACTTTGTTGCTTAATATTTTTTGCTTATTTATACTATTATGTGGTAATTAGTTCGTATGTTTTTCTAATTTTTATTGTTCCTAATGCAAAGTGTTTAAGTATTTAATACATGATTTTTTCATTTATATTTACTTGTTTTTACTCTCTATTGATAAAAATATGAAAAAACACAAATTACAGAGGGTTATAGAGATACATCTAATCTGGTATTTACTTCTGAGTATGGATCTACGTATTTTTTTGTGATCTAAATACATGCCAAGGATCAATTATAAAACGTAACTTTTTCACTTAATATTTAGTTAAGATAAATAAAGTTATTCAAACGGAAATTAAATTAATCAAAACCTTAGAGAGTCTAGTGCTTACCACAAAAATTCGAAAAGACAGCAATTTAAGACAAGTAAAATCTTCGGCATGTGCAACAAGCTCTTTTTAACTACAGCAAAACATTGTAAAAATTCAAATATACAGGGTGTTGTTTTCTAGCCGACCGAATTTATAAATTTTTACTAGAGCCGGGCCTAAAATTTCTTTATCGTCAATACATTAATCGATTTATCAGGATAGAGTGAGTACATGTCCCAAATATAAAAAATATATACAGGGTCGTTTAAAAGTTATAAAGCAAGAAAGAAATGGGCAAATTGAATAAAACGCCCTATATCTCGGTTATAAAGAGCGACAAACCCGATATAGGGGGGTTGATAGAATCACCTTGGTGTCCTATGCACAGTTAAAATTTTGACGTTTTCCAATGAAACACCCTGTATAAACTATAAACGGACCTAAGCATACTCATAACTTTTTACTGATCCAATAAAATTACCAGAAATATTCACTCAAATATACTTACATGAATAAGTTGCCGGTCACGAAAAAAAGTATAAAAACACACCTTTTATCACAAATTTATAAAAACAAATAACCCCAACTTACGGTACCCTAACCCATCTCAAAAATTGGTATAGTCCTTTTCAGCGTTTTTGAGCTTTACGTCACACATTCATACGAAATAAGTAGGCAGAAGTGAAATATCAGTGGCGGAGTTGCTCAAAAGATACTCTTGCGAGTTGTACCCGAATATCAGTCTTTCTTTTGCGTACATTATTCGACTGTCCAATCGTTACAAGTTTTGTTATCGTAGTTCTTTCATAATGAAAAAATTCAAGGAAACTAGGACACTGATAATCAAATACGAATCAAGAAAAAATATATGTAAGTGCAAGTGGAAATCTAATAATAACGTAAGTTATTAAAAATACCGGTTAAAAATAGAAAATAATGGATCTAGTACAAAAATGGCCGAAACCTGGAGGTGGCGGTCAAATAAGCATAATTATGTTTCAATCCGGTCCTATGATTTGTTTATTTTGTTTTAAAATTCATTAAAAAACAAAAGTTTGTGAATTAAAAATTTCAATTTTTGAAAAAAAAATTAATTGGAGGCGCCGGGCATCGATCCCGGTACCTCTCGCATGCTAAGCGAGCGCTCTACCATCTGAGCTACGCCCCCCGATAAGAAAAGATAAAAATAAAATTCACAACTTTTACAAATGATCTCCTACACAACTAATCATTTATAAAAAATCCATTATCAATTGTATTCTTTTAAGATAAAAATAAACATTTTAACAAATTTTCTCGAAAACTTCGTAACTACTATACTTACTTCAAAAATTCCTTCTACTATTCTAACCGCAACCAGTAAGTAAACGTTTGCTTTAACAAATAATGGTGTAAATACAGTTAGTAGAGCTGTCACTGCGATACCCAAGGCGAAAATATTTTTTCCACCAAATTTCGCTGCTAAATATCCACCAATAAATTGAGTCGTTACGTAACCATAAAAAAATGAACTTAAGATATATCCTTGAAGTCTTGAATCCCAATCAAAGTCGCTTTTCTAAAATAAAAAAATTACAAAATTAAACCCTAAAAGAAATACATATAAAAATGAAAGTCTAAAAATTAAGTTAAAGATCAGGCTAATACTTTAATCATTACAAATAATATCAAATCCTTTGAATTACAATCAAAAAATTGGTCCAAAGATTTTTGATGAAGCTGATAATCTCTTCAGATGATTCTATGCGACCAGAAAACTGATGAGAGGGCTGAAGAGGCCCACACACACGTGACTTTCGTTTATGCCAGTTAGAGAATTACCCAAAAGAAAATGTTAATTAATCCTACCCTCTAGTCCAATTTTTTCTACGCAGAACAAGAGAACACCACAAAACATATTTATTCGTATTTGGACGAGATCTCGCCTAATATGGCAACTAAAATCTGCGGTTTTTTAAAGAATCAATTAGTGAAAATTGCAGCTTCCTATCATTAATATTAACGGAGCGCCCGTCCAAAATCCATTTTAGGCAAGATAACATATGATATTGGCGCCTCTTAAGATAGTTTTCATGGTGTGTACTTATAATAGTGGAACTTTATCTTTATTTATTGCTTCTAGGTTAATATTAGCTTTAAGGAAAGGTGGGGTAATATTGCCACCTTAAGTCGAGAAGAAAATATTTTTAACTCACTTGAGTCTTGCTGAAAAACATTTTTTAATATACAAAAACATAAATTAGTTATTTGTCTATATTGTAATATTGCCAATTTAAGTCGAGAAGAAAATATTTTTAACTCACTTGAGTCTTGCTGAAAAACATTTTTTAATATACAAAAACATAAATTAGTTATTTGTCTACCTTTTACTAATTTTTAAAGTGATGTCTTTCAATTTACTAAAAAAATTCAAAGTATATCCTAAGTGGCGGAATTCCTCTACTACGTGGAGCAATTCCGCCACGGCCATATACTATATATAACCTTTATTCTCAAAAAAAGGTGTACATAAAAACATATATTTCTTTTCTATTACAAAACACAAAGCCTTTTCTTAACGTGAGCAAAAGTCACAGATATAATTTTCAGCAGTGTCAAAACCCCTGCACTCTAAAAGGAATGGGCCCACTTTCCAAATGTAAAACAGCGGTTGGTCCATAAATTACGTTAACAATAGTATATATGTAAATACGAACATAGGGGCCACATAACTACACAATTGTTATATTTTTACTTCTTTTTACTTTTGAGTTGCTAGTATTTTAGCAGACTTTTTCAAGGTAGACATTCCAGTGTACGAAACGTTGAAGACTCAATTTGGTGTTTAGTCATCTCAGTATCAAGATTCTCGTAAAATAAGTCAACTTTTTTATTAAATGCTGTTAATCGGCTCAAGCTGGAAGGTTGTAGATTTTTTAAGCTAATTTTGTGTCACTGAATAAACCCCCTTACCCAGTGTACTCCAGCCATTTTGCTATCTTGGTTAAAGTTGTGTTTTACTCCATTTTCTTCTGCTAAATCGAAAGCTAAGCGTCTCAATTCTGTAATAGTTACACAATGAACTCAGGTTTTAGACCTAAAGAAGGCTTACATATTATTCAATTGATTTCAGTCTATATTGCAAAGTTGACCTCACAATCGAAAAGTCTTTTAATGTTTAAGTCTTTTGATGCTTTCTTCTTAGAAATTCCATTCTGTACTGCTAGAATTGGCAGATTTTCTTCTGTCCATTTTGCATTTTGAGTTCTTCTTACTTGAGATTCAGTCATTTGAAAACCACAAAAAGAAATCAATTTAGGCGTGCATCTGTTGTTATAAAACTCTACATGGCGGATTTGCCCCACATGGGATTGACGGAATTGCCTTAGTTCGGACTTTACAGCTACTTCAGGACCCGATTATAACAAGTGAAATTTCACTAGCAAATAGCTTAAAATATAACATACCAATCTAAGCATTAGTATAACTGAAAACACTTATCTTTGTACGAATGTCACAAGTTTGGTGAAAATTCACAAAATTTGAGGAAATCAACTACGCACAAGAAGAGCAGCTAAAGTACTAAGCGATGTTTTCATTGTCTGCCGCTGAACTCGCTCTCGCCTATTAATAACATAAAATCCTGTAAGGTGGGGTGGCGGCTTTTTCCGAGGAGGGAGATTTGTCCCAAGTCGCGGATTTGCCCAACTTTCCCCTAGCCTTAATCGTTGCTTATATATTTTGAAACATAGTTTCGTTAGAAGCATTTTTTGCAATAACTCCAAGTAATTAGACAGATTGACAGAATAGAAGGGACTGTGGGTAGCAATACCTCTTCCACCGCGGCCTTTTCAGATGTATTGTGATTTGCCTCTCTATTAGAGAAACCTTATCTAGATTTGTCCTAGTTATTAGACTTTATAATCTAGTGAGTAGTTACCCTGTATATCATTTCGCTTTAGGCTTTTCTTCGCCGAATTGTAGAAACCTTAGCCAACACACCTCTTCACAAAGTATATGTTACTCCTCTTCCTGACAAAACCTGCAAATAGCTTCCTCTTCCAGGAAGCGACGACAAGGACAATTTTAAAAGAGCGAGATAGAAAATACATACCAATTTAAAGCCCAAATCACGTGATATTATCTTTCTTGTGCATGTCTAAACATTAAAACTAGTTTTTGATGCCAATATGATTTTAATTGCAATATTATTGGCCAATATCGCCCATTTTATGTCACATTGGCCAAAGGCCTTAAAATGATCATTTTAAGTTGGTCATAGTGGTTATTTCAGTGTAATTTGTTTTGGATATTGTCAGTTGTTTAATTATATTAAAATTTTAATCAATTATACATATTCTTTAGTTATGGTCGTTTGCACCAACTATTTTAGGGAACACTTAAGCATAAGGAAGGGATAAATTAGCTCTAGGTGTCGATTTAGCTTAAACAACTTGATTTTCAGTCCCTATCTTGCTTTAGGTTTTCCTTAAATTAGATGTAAAAATTTGGGTTTCCAGCTTCTTCCTAGCTTTTATGGACATGCGCTGTTAAAAAATATATAACGTGGTTATAATAACATGCAATTAGTTTGAATTTTGCTCATGTTCCGTTGGATATTTTGTTTGGTTTTTTATTTGTGAAGAAAATGGAAATTTTTAGTGATGACTTAGATTTATTGGAAATCGTGGATAATGGTTTCCCCAGAAGGGTTTCCCTCGAAGAGTTAACGAAAGGAAAAAACATTTTGATGAAATGGATAACCTGTTATTTTTCAAGTGGTTTCATCTGACAAGATCTACAGTATTAGTAATACTGCAAGAGATTGAGGATTCATTAAAATTTCCAGATGATCGGTAGGTTATATTAAAGAAGATGTTTGGCAATTAACACATCAGGTATATATTTTAGAAATCAGAGTGTCAGTCCCATGAATCAGTTGCTGACTTGCTTAAGATTTTATGCAATGAGAGGGCACCTTAGTAGTATTGCTGGTTTCATGGGAGTTATCAAGGATTATTAAATGATGAAAAGAGGCCTCAGCAAACCTTCAACAAGTCTATATAAGAATGCACATAACGAACCTGATACTGTATCCATCGAAAATGAATTTTTTCAAATGTAATTTTTTCCTCCAGTACTGGTACACACAATCGCATTCAGTCACAAGGTAAAAATATCTTATGTATTCACACTAACATTACATACATTTCATTTAGTTTTACTTTTCTGGTGATGCAGAAGTATTCCGAAACAGGAAAAGCTATTTTTCGATTAATACCCAAGTTGTTAATGATGCAGATTAAAACATCCAATACATAGTAGCATGGTTCAGCACATGACCAAAATATTTTTATGAACAGTAGAACCATTACTTTTGCAGTTCCTCCTTCCACTCTATATAATTCCTTTTTGGCATCGCCCACTCTCTTCCTAATATCTTCTTTTACTTGTTCATAATACTTTTGAGAGAATCTGCCTCTCGATGTATTTTATTGGGTGAGGCAACATTGAACAAGCAATTTTCTCACAAGCCGCTGTTTTCGAAACAGATACGCCATCATTTTTTTTTACTATTACGTTTTTATAATCTACAATTCAGCAAAAATTCCCTTACACTACTTGTTTCTTTTTAGCACTCGTTTTCGCTTTGAATTTTCATGATTGAGAACGGAAGAGAAGTTAACACCCACTAAAAATTGTAAAAGACAACACACTGAGAATGAATCTTAAAGTTAGCTTCTTCTCAGATTTATGACACATCTGAACAAAACGAAGTTAGGCACTTTTGAGATTCATGTGACCCGATTTTTCGACACATTTAAAATATTTGTAAGTATGACCATAGGCTTTACTGAATTTAAATACATTTCCAATAACCGATTCCTTTAATTTGAAATTTATAAAAGCGCACATCCGCGTCATCTAACCGTTCCTCCGATTTAGCTGGCTTTGATTCATATCGCTCGTGGGCCGAACTAGCCCAAATTGATTTTAAGTAAGTTTCGCTAATTTTGAGCTTTGATTCACTTATGAAGATTTATATCTAAAAATGTAGAGCCGGTGTAACTCCTTTACTTATCTTAGTAAGGTATTTCAGAATGTAAGATGGTGCAAGGCATATACATTTTAAGTAATTTCTAAAGTTAGGTATCCCTTTGTATTCTTCACCTAAAGAATAACTCGTGCAAGAGGCCCTTAATACTGTTATGGCAACATAGTATTAGTTATTTTTTAAGAAATTCTTATATAGTTTGGCAACGTTGACAAAGCTCTGTTAGGGCTTCAAAGAAGTCCTATACACAGTAATCAGCTAAGACCGATATTAAAATCTACCAAACGTAGAAATATCCATAAAAAATCATACTGGAGTACCAAAATCAAGTCTAGGACTAACTCATTTTGAAAACAGATTGGACATCATAAAATAAAAGATGTTGTAGAATGTTTGCTGTCCAAATACAGAATAGCACACCAACTTGAAATTCTCAACAGGTCTAATTGCAGAGTCTGATAGTGTAGATTGTGGTTGTTAAAGAACAAATGGGGATCAGAACTTAGAGTACTTACCGCAATTGTGGTACCATTTTCCAAAGTAATATTTCTGACTTGAGTCATGGCTACTATCGCTATGCTTAGATTTGCCCTAAGAGCATATACATTAAAAAATCCGAAAAATGCTAGCATTGCTACTAAATATCTTTTGGATTTCCAAAACAACCATATCGTATCTTCTGATCTATATAAAAATAAAAAACATACTATAAATGGCTCCGTAGAAATTATTTCTATTGTTATGTTTATGAACTTTAGTCCAAATTTTGATAAAAGTTCTTTTGCATGCTTAAGAATACAGTGGCGTACTAGTTATCCGTTAGCGGGATATTTATTGAATAATGATCAAAATTTGAACAAAAAATAAATCGGAAATTCCACTAGAATTTATCAACATAATATCACGTGAAATTGACACATAGGTATTTGGGTTCCAGAATGATTTTTCACTGGTATTATATAAAACAAAAAAGAAAAATGTATAATTTTGCTATCTACAAATGCATGATTCAGGAAAAATTAACGAAGATAAAAAGTCTAAAATTTTAATATCACCGAAACCAAAAATAAAATTGGATTTTTATACTGATACTAGTTTCATTCCTAATTAATGGTTATCATTTGTTTTTAGGTTGCCTTGTATAAAAATTAGAACAATACAAAAAGCCAACATAGTTATTCAAAACATTTAAATACTATTTTTATTGACAATTGTTTAAGGAATGTACCTATTGTAATTTAGGTATCACAAAATTTTTTTATTCTTTAATTATCAGTCATTTAAAATAAGTGACTTATAATTTTAAAAATTGGTTTATTAGATATATCCTTGTTTTAACTACGTCACGTT
Organism: Neocrepidodera transversa; assembly: GCA_963243735.1. Taxonomy (NCBI): domain Eukaryota; kingdom Metazoa; phylum Arthropoda; class Insecta; order Coleoptera; family Chrysomelidae; genus Neocrepidodera; species Neocrepidodera transversa. The sequence goes on along the minus strand of OY725336.1, from coordinate 23,680,081 downwards.
ATGTATTAAAAAATAAGTGAGACGATTCTTACAAAATGAGATTAAGTGATTATTTTCTTGTATCTACTATTAATTAACAACTTTATTTAAATTGTACAGAAAGAATCAAAATTTTAATAAATTGTTAAAATAGGCAGAAATGAACGAAAATGTAAAAAAAATAACCTACTAATTATAGAAATTAGGTTTTTTACCTAAAAAGGCTTATTTAACAAAACTTCAAACGCCTTGTAGATATATCAATAAATAAGAAGAATCAATACATTAATAAAATATAGCAAAATAAATGGAAAAATTATAAATTATATATAAAAAGTGAAAAACGGCAATATTTTTGCCGTAATTTCGAGTTTTCGAAAATTTAAAACTACGAAAATAAATCTCTATATAGGTACATGCCTTATATACTACAGTATATATGGTATAAGTAGCGAGAAAGTAAAAATAGATCAAAGATTAATATCATTTTAGGGGTTTTTAACGATGCTTAATCGATTGCCGTTGTTGGTTTATCTCTATTTCTTACCGTACTCAAGTTAAATCAGACTAACCGACGGATGGACAGACGGATGGACGGACGAACGGCAAAAACTCTGAAATGGAAATTGGAGAAGAATAACAAACCAGGAGGTAGTATAATAATTCAAAAATGATTAAATAACAAGATGGATGAAGATTGGACGAAATTTGAAGGTGAACTATCAAAGAAAGATAAGATGGTTAACAAGAATAGCTGTAGGGGATGAAAAATCATTTAAGGGAGAACATTACAAAACTGTAGCGGTGGACAAAATAAGTATTGCCAAATAATTTGTAATTTTTTTGTTAATAAAAATATCATTTCTGAAAAATTTTAACATCTGTCAGTTTATATTTACCATTTTAATTTTATTGGTATAGATTGTGTACGAATGTTGGCTTTTAAGGTCGGCGTCAATGTAATTATTTATTTTCAGGCTGTTACGCCGTTGTCTTCTTTATTTATTACTTTAAAACCTTTTGATTGCAACTGCGGCATCTATCTTCAATCTTCAATGGCATGGACAAGGTACTCTTCGCGACCTATCAACTGAAACTGAAACCTCCTTCGCTTTAGCTTCGAATGGGACATTTATATGCCTGTCTGCGTCCGCTTTTTTGACGTGACTGGTATTTGGCGGTTTTATTTTCGCGCCCTTTAGTGCTGTCTGCCAAATCCTAGGTAATGATGTTGTTTCCTCCTTTCTCATGAAGTTCTCTTTATGTTTTGTTCATGTCTATTGCTTCAAAGTTCAATCTGATCGTGTAATGTCTTGATGTTGCTAACAGGTCAGTATTTTCGAAAAGGATCTTATGGTCTCCGTCGGATAATATATCTTCGGTGACTACAGTCTTTTCGGTTTGGCCTTAATGGCAGCTTCGTTCATGTTCTGTTATTCGTGTGCAAATGCGTCTCTTCATTTGTTCTACGTACCTACACTTTTTCATAAGTGCACGGAATTCTATAGACTTCTGCTGATGTGAAGGGAGCTCTGAGGTCTTTTGCTGTTTTTTAGATACTCTCCTATTTTCTTTATTGGTTTGTAGATGGAGCTCATTTTCTTTTTCTTTAACATTTTCCTAATCCGGTCAGTGACACCTTCTATGTACGTTAAATAGACAGTTTCTTGGTATTGTTCGTCGCCAAGCTTAGTTTCCTTCTCCTTTGAGCGCATAGCATGCGTTTATGGCTTCCTTGCTGTATCTGCTTGTAGCACTGTTGCTATTGCTTGCTATTAATTTTAACGTCTGTTTTCTGCTACCAGGGCTAATCTGGACGGGACCTACAGCTTATCGTGGGCTCCAAAGCACGGTCCTCAATTATCCTAAACTCAAGACTATGCCTTTTTCTTTCAGGTGATCTACCGGCTAGCAAGTGTGTAGTTGTACCACCAACACCTATCAGTACCACGAGGTATCCGAGCTCATCCGGTCTGGTTACCTGGGCGAATGAAACTGCGCATTGCACAAATACCTTTTTGCACTTGCCCAAAGTCTTATCTTACTTCAATTCCACTTGAGATTTTCATTGGAATCGAACCCACGACCCGGTTCACATGCCGTTAATGCTCTATTTAGTATATAAGGTAATGGTAACAGTCCGTTTTTGTTTTGGATGATGGTTGGATCCATGTTGTAGGAATCGATCAGTGTACGTTTTCTTTCTGTATGCTCTGTGGCCCAGTTTATTATTTTCTCGATTGATCAATACATCTAGGAAAGGAATTTGACAGTGTTCTTCTATTTTCATGGTGAACTGGACTTTAGGATGAAAACTGTTCTGATGGCTTGGTATGTTCTGCAAGTCTTCTGTTCCATTACTCCATTCTACAAATGTGTCATCTACATACCTCAGCCAATGTTTCGGTTGTTTTTCAGCAGTGCAGATGGCTCTCTCCCCAAAGTTTTCCGTGTAAAAATGGGCCTTAACTGGACTGGGAAGCCCCATGGCGACTTCGTCAACTTGTTTTGTTCCACTGAAAAGATGTTGTGGTGATCGAGTGTCGGAAAAGGTAAATGTGCTCTGGAAAAATCTCTCCTACTTATTCGAGTGGCACATTTGTAAATGATGAAATGACATCGAAGCTGACTATGATTTCGTTAGGACCTAAGATGAAGTATTCGATGAAGTGCGAAAAATCTCGGTCTTAAAGGTACATTAACTTTATGGATTTTTGCTAGCCCGTATTGTTTAGGTGATAGAGCTTCAGTACTTCATAATTTATTCATTATCTCCTCGTATAAATGGCACATTTGAAGCGAAGAAAGTTTCAGTTTCAGTTGATACGTCGCTAAGAGTACTTCATTCAAGCTACTGACAATAGCTATCGTATTTGCAGTCGAAACTTTTGGAAGTAATAACTAAAATAGACCACAGCCCAGAAATAAACAATTATATTTATTTTATTCAAATAAAAGCATTTTTGGCCAGGAATAGATCAAATGATTTTTAAATACCATTTTTTTTCCTTGAAACATAACAAACAATGTGAAGAGCATCCCCATTTTTAACATTCAAGACTACCCACCAGTAAATAATTTTTTGTCTTCTTATCACTTAGTACCAAAATTTAAGTAACTTTTCAAAACTTAAAAATAAGTTAATTGCTGATCAATAATTGAGTAGCCCAAAAACAGACTAAAAGAGACTAAAACGAAGAAAACTTTAGTAACTGATATGATATAATAATAAAGAATAATAATAAAAAATTACTATTAGTAAACAAGATAATTTGCATACTATGAATGTGCTTGCAAATATTCAATTATTAAAGATAAATACCGGAAAAGTATAATATTAGCCTCATATTTTTTATTTAATTTTTAGCTGTATTCATGGGTTTCTATTCTTCTCTAAGAAACAGTGTAGCTACAAGATAACAACTAGTTCCATTTTTATATTAAAAATTATTTATAAAGAAAACTCTTCGTACTTACCCATTTTTAATGGCATAAGAGGAGGGTGCTTTTTTAAAAAACACCATATTTCCCAACACTTTATTTATACACAGCTAAAAACAGTAGCTTTAAAATTCTATTTTACTGCTGTCCATTGTAAGGTTTTTTATTTAACTTACTTTAAGGTTAGCAATAATCACGTATTGTGACCGTCACCAAGTTTAGAATGCGTGTTTACATTTTTCTCTCTGATATAATGACTAAAATTTGTAGATAATAACTTTGACAATGAAATCCGCAACATTTAAAAAGTTCAACAGAAAATCTGAAAATAATGTTAACCCATAAAAGACGGAATGTTTTTTGCAATTTTAACGTTTTTCTTGAAATTCTAATAAATGTTGCACAAAATTATTTAAAAATGTAGAAAGAAATATATATAACTTCAATAGTAATGCCACAATTTGATGTTGCTATATGAGGCCGTCAGAAGCAGAGTGGCCTAAACCCAAAAATATAGTTTTCAGATTAATTTAAAAGAAAATTTGTATAATTTTTATGTGTATTTTGTTCTGAAATCTGTCCATACTTATTATCTCCATGAAATTTTTTTGAAATTGTTTGGTAATTAAGAAAAAAAATAATTATTGTTAATAATGCACGTTTTAATTAACTTTTATTATATTTTGTTTCAAAAATGAACACCCTAACAATAATTAAATATTAGAATGGAATTACTATGGCCCGCCCACACTTTACCTTTGGTGAAGTTGAGCAAACCGTAGTATTGAAATCGTGCAAAAATCTCAAAAATTTCTTTGCTCCAAATGACTTAAAATGTCATGAAACGTGGATAAAATTGATTTTCCGCAAAAAAGAAAAATGTCTGTCCTTGCGCGCTATAACTAGAGAATGTTACGTCAGATCCGGAAAATTCTTTCGGCCATCGGTTTTTATTCCATCAAGGAAGGCTATATCAGAAGATGAGCTATTTCGGGTCCGAGGATCCTGGGCCCGCCTACTAAGTGAAATTTCTATTCGAGATATCTTGATAAAAATTGAAAAATTTGAAAAAAACATTTTTTTTGGAAAAATTCCCATTTTTTGGAATCGGACTTTCTTCCGCTGAAGGAAACGGGCCGTAGTCTTGAAAAATCGCGCAGAGATTATTCCTTTTACTAGTTTTACATTACAATCTATACAAAGTCCAACGTTACACTTAGTACACATTGTACCAATAATTAAGCTGCATTCTTCTCCAGAGCAACATTTTTTTTTGGTGTTATCAGCAAATGGCCAATTTTGTCATATCGTATAGTATCAGACACTCCTACAAGATCTACTAGAGATGCTGCTGCACGGTATTCCTACTCCTCTTGGGAGGGTTCTTATATTTTGTTAAATATTCCTTAACAATCTCCCAACGAAAATGTAACTGACTTACCTTATTTCCAGCTTTTTTAGGGTTCCGTACCCCAAAGGGTCGAAACGGAACCCTATTGCTCTCACTCGCATGTCCGTCCGTCCGTCCGTCTGTCACACCGTTTTAGCAGATAAACCGTTGGAGCTAGAGTCTTCAAATTTTCACAGTATTTGCCTCTTGTTGACCCAAAGCCATATAAATTATAAAAAATATTTTTAAATGTTTTCAAAGGGGGCTCCCGTACAGCTAAAGGGGGCGCTGAAAAAAAATTTGGCCTACCCCATCAAGTGTGGTATCGTTGAATAGACCTTATTGAGTAGATAAAAGCCATATTTTTTGTTTTAAAAAATATTGCAAAACGTAGACATGAGAAGCGGCCAAAGTCAGCATTTTTTACAAAATTTTGTTCCGAAGTATTTTTTAACTTTCCATTGACCTATGAACTTGAAATTTGGTGGTAATATTTATTGTTATGTATATTTTACCAAAAAATACCAATATATTAATAAATATGACTTTTTCATTAGCGTTCCCTCATTTTTAGGTTTGCGTACCTTTGTATTTATGCGAATTGTGATATACCATATTTTATTATTTTTATCTATGCAGTCGTATTAGTTTTATTAAAAAAACGCATTTTTCATCTTATAATTTTTTTTCTATCTTTGTTGGTTACGCTGATATAAACAAATTTGTTCGTTGCATTTCAAAATTTGTTAATATATCTAAGTATATATGCGAATTTTTTCTTTTCACTTCTTTAAATCCTTTTAAAAGTATTTTTGACTTTTTAATGCGATTAAAATTTTAAACTCCTCCTTTAATAACCCTGCCTATGCACAGTTGGCTTATATTCTACATTTGGTACGGAACCCTAAATGTGCGAAGTCCGACATGCACTTGACCGATTTTTTAAAGAATCCAACAATTTTAAATACTACCACCGCCATTTATTTCCTCGTAGTCCTATATATCTATAGCGAGCTATGTTTTGAAATATACAGGGTGATTCTTTTAGAGGGCTAATTAGAGGTTTCTGGAGAAGTAGGCGGAATTTAAATCTGAAAATTTGGCATATGAGGTTTTCGGGGATGCCCAATCGATCTAAAATATTTAGAGCAACCAGCTACTTCCGGTTATACCGGAAGTGAACATGAACTTTGTTATTTTAAATGGAACACCCTAGTTTACATTATAAGTGTATTAGGTTTTTGAAATCAGCTTCTCAGGACAAATCTAAAAATGTAAGAAAATATAGGGTGTTCCATTTAAAATTACAAAGTTGATGTTCACTTCCGGTATAACCGGAAGTAGCTGGTTACTCTAAATATTTTTGGTCGATTGAGCATCCCCGAAAACTTTATATTTCAAATTTTCAGATTTTAATTCCGCCTACTTCTCCTGAAACCTCTAATTATCACTCTAAAAGAATCACCCTGTATTTGCCGATTACACCAGGGTCTGTTAACTTAAACAAACTTCTTTTCTTGTTTCAAATAGCGTTTTACCTGACTTATAAGCTGTACACCACATACAATTCAAGCAAGGCCCACATTATTGTCGACCCATTTGACCACCAATATTCCAATTGTTTTATAAATAATGGACTCATATTTTCCTCTACTTCTCTTTTTCATTTTCGGTAGCCCAACTCTCGTTTAGGATATCGAAGGTTGTGAATAAGTTATCGAAGTAATTTTCGTTTATCTTCAGGTAACTCATTTAAAAGGTCCCGCAGAATGGTATTGTAACCGCTCCAAAATCTTTCATCAAATTGGAATCTACACGTTAATTTTAGCCTTGATAAATCATAAAATTGATAAGGCTTCCGCTTTGAACATTGATGCACCATATCTTGCATTTTCCCAATAATTTTTTTTTATTGATTTGCAGATTTACCGCATTCTTAAATTATTTGATTCATTCCCTATCTGAGTGATTATTTCATCGTCAATAAATAATTTCAAAACATTTCAAGCTGTATAAACGTTTTAAAATTTTCAGATTGATCAGGTTGTGGAAAATATTTTGGCACTTGTACAAAATCACCGGTAACCCATTCTATGTTTTCGATAAAAAAATTTCTTCAAATATTGACTTTTATTTGACGTTTACTGTGGTAGAGGCTTTTTATTTTTTTTTATCCTCCATCCTCGTCCTGTAGTAAAGGTCCTTGATCATCATATATTTGAAATTCAACTGCATCCCTGAGCTGATTTCCAGACAAGTTGTCTATAAAACCCTCATCTGTTACAAATCCTTCCTCGGGAAACTCCATATATATGTGAGGTAATAAAACTCTATGTCAAGTACCACAGTAATTTAATAATAAAATGATGAAATGGGAAGTAACGGCAACTATGTTAATTAAAATAAAAAGACTGACCAAAGTATTCATGGGAGAATTAAAATATTTATTTGTTTAAACGTGTGATCGATTACCAAATGGTAGAACTTGAAAATAAATGGTACTTAATTAAGTGGTTTAAAACCTGTTTAAAATAAAAGGATTGGAAATATAAAATTTCCTAAATTAGGTGAGAAGAAAGAAAGCCTTTGGGGGTAATTTAGGTATTCTCCCAAGTCAGGTACAACAGAAATTAATGAAATTATAACAGGATGCAACTAGTTTCGGTCACTGACCATCATCAGGCCTCAACGTTTGTATCTATAGGCCTGATGATTATCAGTGACCGAATCTAGTTGCCTCCTGTTATAATTTCATTAATTTCTGTGGTACCTGACTTTGTGCTTTATTCCCTTAAATAAATATTATGCCAATTTCAGATACAACTATTTATTATTTTCAGTGTCTTTGTTATGTTCTGGATTATCCCAGCTTTGTAATTCAGCTGATCCAAACGTAGTGTAAAATAGAAATCCAAAGAAATATAAACCAGCAGAAATGTAAAAAATAATTCGCCATTGGAACACATCTTTCTAAAAATTAAAAATAAAAAAGTTTCATAATTATAAAAAAGTACCGTTTTTCGCACTTGCTTTACTGTGAAAAGTTCTACGTTATCGCACTAGTGATGAAATATACAAGACGTGCCAAATTATACATGGCCAAATTTTATTTACTACTAGTTACACGGTGTTAAAATTGAAACTTAAAAAAAATAGTTATTATATCTTTTCAATTAGAATTTAATTTTACTGATACCAGATAATATTAAAAAATTGATTTGCTCACAATTACGGCAGGCGACAGGAATAGCATCTTCACCAAAATTCTACGACACTGGTCGAATATTTATTTTGATTCCTTATTTATATTTTATGAAACTTTTTTTCTTAAATGTTATACTCTTGTTTTACTCCTGAAAAATAATTGTTTTTCGAGATATTTTGCTTCATTTTTACTTGTTTGAAAATTTTAAATTGTGTCAGTAGTGGTTCAATTAAAATAAAATATTAAAGTAGTTGACCCTAAATTTCCAATTATCGACTAAAACTTATAAATTATTATTATGAATATTTCAAATTAAAACAAAATAACTTCATAAAAATTTAACCCGTGCTGTAGAATTTTGAGGGGAAGATGCTACTCCTGTCGCCTGATGTGCGCCCCTTGTAATAGCGAGCAAATTTATTTTTTTTAAGACTGACCAGAAAATGTACACTTTCTGGACAAATTTTCGTCCAGAATAGTTATTTTCCTAACAAGTGCGAAAAGTTATACTTTTCCGCACGCAATTGCAGTTGCCCGAACGACGCAAAGCTTTTTCCGGTCCCAGTCGTCAATGTGCCTTGATTTCGTATTATGACAACAACGGTGCGATTAATTGTCAAGTGACAGTTCGTTGATTTTTTATGTGTCAAACTTGTTTCGTGAGTTCGGAAATTTAATTTGGAAATATGGATTTAGATTTTGAAATGTCTGATATATAATATAAAATTCCAGAAGAAATTTTATAAGCAGCAATTGCCAGTAAAATCAAAAGCCCATTACGAGAAGTCACACAAGGCATTTAAAATAAATAATTATGTTTACATTAAAGTGTCGGTCTTAAAAAAAATATTGTACGCCTCGCGACCGAAAATTAGTGTTTTGCAGGTCTCTCCAAACTTCCAGGACTCGCCTACGGCTCGTCCTGCAAAACACTATTTTCCGGTCTTGTAACGTAAATTACTATTTTCACCATTAGGTGACTCCTTCATCAGTAAAATTGCGTTTCAAGTTTAGTAAAAATATATTTAACGTATAAGTCGAAAGCTAAAATCGTTAAAAGCTCTAAAATTAATGTTCTGTAAGTCTAAGATGGTATTGAACTGTAAAGAATCTTTTAAACGAGTGGATAAACGTACCAAAATTTCAGGGCACAACGGTATTCAGGAAAATGAGTTTGCTCACAGTATTGTTAGAGTAGAAGCAGAACCATTCTGTAAAATAAGTAAAAGCAACGTTGGAAAAGAGACTAAGTGTGCTCTGCTTTAAAAATGTACCAGGCTCGGTTTATACAGGGTGTTTCATAGGTAAAGGTACATACGCTAACTGTGGATAAAGGACACTTAGACGAATCCAAAAAACCTATATACGATTGGTCTAGCTCGCTTCATTACAAAGTTACAGGGTGTTTTGTCAATATTACTCATTTCTTTCACCCGCCGTATATTTGGAACCATCCCGTATATTTTTCTGATATTTAGCAAGATTGTTCTACTCTATTAGGACAATCAACAGACATAGTGACCAAATTTTAAATCCAGGTCTGGCTTCAAAAAAAGATATCAAAATAATTTTTCTCTAGAACAACACCCTGTATATCGAAATTTTAAAAATTGGATTGCATATTCGAAAAGAGCGGAAAAATTTGAGTGGGAATACGTATTTCTTGAGACTGCACATTTCATTTTACTATTAAAATTTTAAAAGCAAACTTAGATTTATTAATTTTCGTGGAATTCGTACATAGTTTGTGTTATTCATTAGAAATTGTTTTTTAGTGATAACGCTCAGTTTTCAATATAATTCTTTTATGGTATCAAAGTAAATTTCTTTTTAGGTTTTTACTTAATAAAATATTGTTTAAATAATACGAGTGCAAAATAATGTTTATTTTCTGATGACAAATATAGGACAAATTTATGATTCACAAAAGCAATCCGTAAGACAGTAGTCTAAATTTTCAAGAAAAAAAAACAAAAAATGTTTAAGTTTGAAGAAATTTATTAATATCAAGTTTCTGACTAAAATATCTCCTTTTGAAATTGGTTTCTAATCCAAGGGAAGCTTTTTTTAGGCAGAAAGTGGTAAAATCTTAATTTTGCATAAAACGAAAACAGTAAAGCGTTTTTTTTTAACTGAAATTGAAAATCAATAAAAGAAAATACCTAAACAATTAATGGGGTCATGTAATTAATAAAATTTATTATTCAATTAAAAAATACCTAAAGAAGATGTTCAAAATGTGAACCATTTTCTTGAATGCATAGTCTTGCTCTTCAAATAATATTTAGAACTGAGTTTCTAATCATGGCTGGCAAAACTCTAATTATTATAACATTTGTAGTCCAAGAATAGCTCTTTTCAACCAGCCCAAGTTGGTTAAAATCGGCTCAGCCGTTTTGAAGATCCATCCCCACCAGTTTATGTTTAGAGATACAGCAAAAATTGCCAAACAAAAAAGATTCAGATTATCCTCGACTTTAAAGTTCAAGAATTTTTTTGTTAGGTTAATATAGCGGATTTCACAGAAACATAACTTTTTTAGATTCAAGATTGCAGTTACGCCTCCTAGCGGCCATTTCAGAAACTTGAAAATATTTTCCAGGTTTTTCTCTTGGCCGCTTTAATCATAACTTTATTTGCCGCAACCCTCTACGATGGCTAGATTCCCAGATACAGTACCTCGCATTCTTAGTTAGCCACCCTGTACTATGAAAAATGCGGTGTAATGTTATTTTAAAAATTGTTTGTTTTAACTTTTTACCAAACATTTTCTGGCAGCGAATATTAGGACTCTTCTTTTAATTTTAATTTGTAATGCGTTTCAAAAACTATTCAAATTCTTTTAGATTTCACTAATTAACTCACCAATAAAAGGTTAGTCTAAGTCTATTTTGGAATCAAAAAACAAATACAGTAAGTTTTTGAAACTGTGCACTCTGACCATTACCATACATGTTTCATCCTTATAGGAATCTTCAGTGGCACTCGGAATGCATAATTTCAAAAACTCACTCTGTCTGAATACCCCAAGTATTTATATGTATTCTAAAAATAACGCCATCTGCTGGCAACCAAGTTGTACTTGGATAGACCCGTTTACAGGATTGTATTCTGATAAACGGCCTGCCCGGTTGGTACCCATCAACCATACGATAGATGGTCTATTTGGAACTTCATTTTTTATTTTGAAGATTGCTTATTCTATTGAGAATCGCCAATTTTTTAATATTTAGTCAACGTTTTATTAAGCAAAAACCTAAAAAGCAATAAAATCTTAAGTTTGCTTTTAAATTTTTTATAGTAGAATGAAATGTGCAGTCTCAAAAAATATTTATTCCCATTCAACATTTTCCGCTCTTTTCGAATATGCAATCCAAATTTTAAAATTTCGATATACAGGGTGTTGTTCTAGAGAAAAATTATTTTGATAACTTTTTTTGAAGCCGGACCTGGATTTTAAATTTGGTCACTATGTCTGTTGATTGTCCTAATAGAGTAGAACAATCTTGCAAAATATCAGAAAAATATACGGGATGGTTCCAAATATACGGCGGGTGAAAGAAATGAGTAATATTGACAAAACACCCTGTAACTTAGTAATGAAGCGAGCTAGACCAATCGTATATAGGTTTTTTGGATTCGTCTAAGTGTCATTTATTAACAGTTAGCGTATGTACCTTTACCTATGAAACACCCTGTATAGTATTTATACAAAATGGGAAAAATGGACAGCAGGAAATGTAGAATCTACACTGCGACGAACGAAATATCGGAACATATTTATTGTAAACGCAAAGTTATAGACCGACAAAGGTTAAAGTACCTAGAAGAGGTGTTCATATCGTCTAGAGAGGTCACAAAAAAACCTAAACTTTATTAAAAGTCTCAATTTATTGGGCGAAAACTAGACACAAAAGGTCTTATAGGTTGAAGAGTGAAAAGGTCCGATAGTCAAATGACCTCTCTACAATCTACAATCTAGAATGGACTCATTTTTAACGTAAGCACTTTGTATCTCATTAGTAATTAACATTTGAACATATATTGCATAACTTTGGTATGTGTGCCTTAAACGTGAATGTTTCACACTTGTATTATCAATAGCTATTAGTTTGTATTTGTGTAATTTTTTTTTCATCCGAGATATACTTACTTCATCAGTAACAATATAACCTGTGACTATAGGACTAATAATACCAGGTGCAGTTGTGAAAATATTCAAGAGTCCATATAAAATACTACCAAATCTTGGACTTAAGTCCAATGTGTTAACCCTACAAAAAAAGTAAACATTACTACGAGAGCCATAATTTCTATGTTCCTTCTTGTGGCATTACTAAAATAAGTAATCATTAAGGAACCGTCAAAAATAAATCAACTTGAATCAAAAATTATCTAAAAATGGAATGAACCAATACAAGAAGGTATCGCTATAAGACCTACTTTTCCAAAAGTTTTTTATGAAATTAAAATCAACACCAACCCCAAGAAAATACCCGGTTTTGATCTGATTACCGAAGAAGAATTTCATCTTAAAACCGACCAATCTTATCAATTCCTCCTTCAACTTTTAAAAATATTTAATGTAAATTAATTACTTACGTTATGGCAGAAATTGAAATTCCACCAAATCCCAAAGCGATTAAAAGGCAAAAAGTAGAAGCTGTAGGTGTCAATAAGTGCACTGTTAATACTAAAAATACAGACTGAAATAAAAATCCAATACCACAATATATTTTTCTGAGTTTCGTTACACTTAACCAATTCTTTTTCTGGAGATAGTCAGCAACGTAGCCGCTTCCTTGGAGCATCAAGAATAGTAGAATATATGGTAAAGATGACATAAATCCTGCTTTGGTAAAATTGTAATTTAAAATATCTAAAAAATGAAAAATATAATAATTTAAACATAAAACAAAATAAAATGTATTTAGATTTTAGGCAACATTGTGAAAATTTATCCTCAACATTCGATAAATACCTACTAATTTTAAACGATAAAAGTAGATGAATATCAAACTTTCATAGATACAAAAACATCAACATCTATTTTAAATTTTTCTTGTAAATAACTAAGGCTATTGATAATTTTATGTTGTTTACCAACCAACAAAATAATAAACTCTATTGGGCACCGTTTCGGGACATTGGACCACCGAGCAATAAATATTTAAACTGGAAAACAAATTTTCTATGCCAAACACTTTAGTTTGTATGGCGCGTTGGTGGATTGGTTGGTTGGTTGGTTGAGGTGTAAATAAACAGGCCGGATTGAGTGTCCCTACACTGCAGCCATCGGTTTTTTTTGTACTGTCTTGTTCATCTGTTAGTCTGTGACGAGACTAATGACCTTGTTAGGGTTTAATAGCCTCTTCACCATGTCACTTCTGTCGGGAAAGAAGGAAGGGTCTTTTCGCCCTATATGTATATATCTCCACCAGCGCAGAGCCTCACATTCGAATATTACGTAGGTGGCTGTTTTTCCATTGTGTGAAGGTGCTTTCTCAGGCTACAATATCCAGTTATGGAACTGGTTATTAACCTGATTTATTTCCTGTTTAGCTTCAGCATTTCTTCATTTTTTCAGTGATTTTTGGTAAATGTTGTTTTACTATTAGCTTACTGTGTTTAAGCTTTGAAAGTGCCTGTCAGTATGTTAGATGTTGTTTATGCACCCACTGGTTAATTGTAGTTCTTACCGAAGTTTGTCTCCTGGTACCCACCCAAGTGTTACCTGTTTAGTGGCACTTAGGTTTTTGAGGTTTTCTAAGCATTCAAAGATAAGTTTGGATTTTACTTGAAAACTGTTAAGCGCTTTTATCGAGGCCTGGCTGGCAGAGCAGATAAGGATATTTTTAACTGCATATTCCCTATTTATATTGTCTCTTAGACAGATGTCAATTGTGGATATCTCTGCTTGAAATACCGTAGTCTGTACTCCCAGAGAATGGCTCAATTAACATTAGGCAGATTGGCCTGGTTGATATTTCAGTTTTGGAAAAATCTGTGTACCAAAATATTTCTTGTTTGGGTATTTTCCCAGATTTTCCTTTAGAATCGAACTCAATATTAAAGAGTTTATCAAGGGATCTGATCAGCATCATGTAATCACTTCCCATAGTGAGTATGGGATTTGTGATTATGGTGGTCATTTCCACATGTCCATTTGGAAGTGGGTTCCAGCTTCTGTTTGGCTATAGGCGATATGGCTTGGCTTTGACGATGAGTTCAATAGGTGGGAGGTTAATAATTATTTCCGGTTGCTGACCGTTTACTTTTCATTGCACAGGTTACACAGAGACATGCTAGTCTCTGGACCTTGGATAGCTCCAGAGTTGCCTGCCTTTGGTTATTTTAGGCCACCAAACTAGTGTGCCATATTTTATCATGGGTCTCACAACTGCGGTGTACAGCCAATGTACGACTTACGGTTTTTTGTTCCCATGTTTTCCCTATCGCTCTCTTTAGTGATATCAGTGTCATCTTGCTTTTGGAAATTATATTTTGTATGTGTTGGTTCCAGGTTAGCCTCGTATCCAGGATAACGCCTAGATATTTAGCCTCCTTGCCAAAGCTCAAAGTTTGTTGGAATAGTCTGCGGGTTTTAAGGTCCTCCAGATTTCTTTTACTTGTAAAGGAAATGGATGCTATTTTAGAGCCGTTTACATGAAGTATCTCCTCTTTACACCATTCTTCAAAAGTCCTCAAATCCTGTTGCATGAGGTTAGATACCGTCCTAAGGAATTCGCCCCTGATTACTACGTTATGTCATCCCTGGGCGAAGAAGCTCAGTTCGTTGAGTTTCCTTAAGATTTCTTCTAAGACTAGGTTCCACGGAAGAGGTGAGAGGACCACTCCCTGTGGACAGCCTTTTTCCGGAATCACTTCTAGGCTAATTTCTCTAATAGCTGCGTTTATGTTCCTTAGGTTTAGTATCGATGTGATCCATCTGCAGATGGTGTCATTTATCGCATGCTGCCTGGCGGCTTTGACTATAGAGTGGAAGGAGGTATTATCAAAGGCTCCTATATTAATGAAAACCGCAAAAGCAATTTCCTTGTTGTTTAGTGAATCTTCTACGTTTGACATCAGTTAGTGTAGAGATGATTCACAGGATTTTCCAGGTTGATAAGCATGCTAGTTTTGGTGGAGTGGCCTCTCTATTAATGAGGTTTCCCTGCTGTGCTTTTCAACCAGTTTTTCTGCCACTTTTATCATAAATGATGAAAGACTAATCGGTTTATATGACTTGGACTGAGATGGATATCTGCCAGGCTTGGGTATGAAGACTACTTTCACTTCACTTCACAGCCCGTTGCTAAACTGGTTCTGCACATGTTGCAGAGGGATGTTGCAAAGAGGTCAAGATCCCTCTTGCAGCAGTACCGGTATTATGCCGTCTGGTTCTGATGATTTGTAGCTGTGTAACGAGTCAATAGACAATTTTAATTTATCATGAGTTACCACTTTCTTAGCTAGTTCCGTTCCGAGATTTCCTTTTTTGCTCCGTTATGGAACGCAATCAGGTTTGGTTGGTTTGTGCTTTCAGGAGTAACTGCTGTGGATTCTGGAAAATAGGTTTGATGAAGTAGACCCAGGATTTCTTCCTTTTTTCCATATGGCGAGTACCGGAAGGGCAGACCCATTCGTGCTCAAATTTAATAGGGTTTTTCCATGGAAAAAACTAACTGAATAGAAACCGGAACTTAATCGGAGCTTCCATTGTAAAGTTATAGTATTTACATCCAGTCAGACTAACAGACGGTGGGAGCTCAGCAAAGGCAAGTAAAGTGATAAAAAATAGAGATAAGAATTTTTTCGCCATCACGAAAGTAATATACTGATGCTTTTGTGACCCAGTAAATAAGTGAAGGATACAAGATTTAGTAATTAGAGAATTAATAAATAAATATGATACTTACAATTCATAAATTTTGGTAATTGAATAAGAAGGGTATTAAATCCCCAATATTCGCAACCCGCACCAATAACTATAGCCCATGTGGGTAGAGATGTAAAAATGGATTTCCAAGGAGTACTTATTTTTTCCTTACTATCAACTACTTTTATAGATTTTGTAATAAACTTCAACTCTTCTTTTGATATTCTAGTATCTTCTGCCGGCGAATTCGATGATAGAAATATCCACAAGATCGTCCAAATAGATCCAAGAATTCCTATACAAATATGAATGTTAAATCTAAATTGTTTTAAAATATATAACTTACCAAAAAAGTAAAAAATGCTTTCCCAACCAAAAGCGGTTGCTACCAATGAAGATAGTGGTAGAGATATAATCATTCCAAAATAGGCCCCAGAAACTGTAAAATTGACCAATCGATTTCTCTCAGGAAGTGGCGTCCACTTTGACCAAAGTTGATGCATGCATGGTGGAATCATACCCTAAAACAAATATATGAGAAAATTATTTTTGCTAGTTTATGAGTCTTGTGGAAAAAACATTTACCTCAGCTAAACCTGTTGTAAACCTTACAGCTAAAAATAAGTATATATTGACATGAACAAGCCACGGTGTCAGTAGGGTTAAAATTGATGCTAATCCTAGCCCAACAGCAAAAACTAATGTGCCAGATATTCTTAGAACCAAATAACCACTGATTAGTTGAGTAATTAAATATCCGTAGAAAAAAGCACTAAGGACGTATCCTTGAAGTACTGTGTCCCAATCAAAATCTTGATGCTAAAATAAAAAAATCTTATTTAAATCGGGATCACTGAGATTTATAATGAAACTTACCAAAACTACAGTACCGTTTTCTAAGGTAATATTTTGATATCTTGTCATAGCAACAATAGCTACACTCATATTTGTTCGAAGGGCATACATATTGGCGTAACCAAAAAACATAAATAATATTATAACATATCTTCTAGCTTTCCAAAATAGCCATATGGGAGGAGTATGCTCTTCCCTAAAATATTTTGAAAAAAAAAATTGTGTTAATTTTATATCTGTTGTGTTGTTTTTGATTTGATTTAAAATAATAGTAATGATTTTTTTTTGTTGATAATAAGTAATAAATGTGGTTTAAGCTCAGTTCTTTTTATTATGTGTTCGTTCCACGAATAGAATTTGAAATATATCAAGACCAAAATATTAAATAAAAAAATTTTTTGGACTCCACTCTAATTGATTTTTTGATGTAATTAAAAACAATTGACAAAAAAACTATGATATATTTCAAAATCCGTCCTTTCTTTCTTTTTGTGGGTTTAAGGAATTTAAACTTATATTACACGTTATATTCGTTCTTTTTTTAAATAGAGGAATAAAACAACTTTAGAGACTTTTCTTTTTTCTTTGAAATTCAACTTATCTTGGTTCTTGAAGGTTTTTTTTTTTAGTTTGTAGGATCAGTAGACATGTTAAATTGCTCCAAAAAGCCTGTAGTCCCAAAGAAAACTTGTGCTGAAAATACTTGTATTCCAAAGAGAAAAAACTTACTCCAAAAAAGTTTGGACCAAAGAAAACTTGTAGTCCAAAGAAAAATTTGTTCAAAAAAAAGATTGGTCCAAAAAAAAAACTTATATAACGAGAGAATGAAAATTTTTAATTTGTGGCACAGATGATATAAAAGTCAATTGTTTTAACTAAAGACATTTTATAGTAATACCTAAAAGAGAGGGAGATCTAGAGAAGGGATATAAAGCGATCTGAAATTAGATAGACCGAGCAAAGGAATAATAAAAATACAGAGTGGCACAAAAAAACGTAACATGAACATCAGAAATTCATTTTAGAGTTTGGTGACAAAACCCAAAATTTTTAATAATAATTATATTCTTTAAAAAAAATTGCTGTTCCGCTTCGGGGTGCCTTATTGATGAATGATGACGCCACATAGCATAAAGATATAGGGATAGATGATACGCTAGTTTATTTCGACCACCAAAATAAAACATTTAAATTTGCTGGAATGTATTCTGATGATTCATAAAACCTGCTAATAAACGAAGCGTATCTTTGCATAACACATAGAGGAAAAGACGGAAAGGTTTCAAATTTAGGTGACATCTTTTAAAGTAGTCAATACACACACTGACCAATTTTGAGCGCATCCCGGATTTTCCATCGCTTTCCGGGAGCGCAGACACTGGACGCCTCAAAACTTGGGTAACATCTTTAAAAGAAGTCAACATATACACTGGCCAATAATTTTTAACTCATGCCGCATTTTACAGCCCTTTCCAGGAGCACAGAGAGGACTTTCTAGCGAAATAATGGGACGCCTCGAAAGTTGAATGACCTCTTTAAAAGTAATCAATTTACCCACTTTTCCAACGCTTTTAACGCACAAATAATTTTCAGGGGAAAAGGCAAGAGTAAAGCGAGTAGTCGAGACATAATCAAGGAGGATCAAATGTTGGTCATAGCGGATCAAGACCTTATCAAAAGCGGATCGAGGCCTCTTATTTTACTGGACCTTGTATGAATAATCCATATTTATTTTTTATATTTTGACGTTTTAGATTTGTTTATTAATTTTCTCCATGTCGTCGATGATCTTCCTTCTTAGATCATATATGCTGCGCTAGATACGGCATCATGTAGTATTTATTGGGTAGGTGAGGGGTAATGTGAGTCGAGTCGGATACTGATTTGTCATTGGTCAAACTACGTCGATACTGATTTCTGATTGGTCAAACTATGTCGAAATTTGAAAACGACCAATCACTGATTGAGTACGCTAGACCCCCCCTCCCCGGACCTACAAAACAAATCAAATACCTGCCGTATCTAGCGTAGCGTATATGATCTAAATCTACCTTAGATCAACTTTCGATCCGCTTTGATCAGGTCTCGATCACCTTTCAATTTTGACAGAACGGAACTTGGCGATTTCTTATGAGATTTAACATGTAGAGGAATTGGCTTACAATATTATATTTAGAAATGAAAAGTAAAAATGTAGTTACCTTTTAGTAATTTCGGTCATGGTTGCATTACATTTATCTTCAGAAACCATAGTAGCATTTAAATTTGTTAAGTAATAAATACTGATATTTTTGGTGTTTAAAAAATCTTCATCGCTATCATATACTTCGAATTAATGTATTACTTAATTTTTAAATTTGTTTAACAGGATGGGCGTAGAAACTTTTATAGACCAAACTTATTTTTACAAAGACGGACACAATTTATAATTAAATAAATAAAATCTCCATTTTTGTTGATAACATTATAAATGTTGTATTCTTCTTATCTATATGTTATTACATTTTTTATAACAAAAACGTTTTATTTTTTTTATTAATAAATATTTATTACATTTATTATAATCTAAGTACTAATTTGTATAAAAATTTTTAATGCGATCCTGATTTACATAAAGATTTTATTTTAATTAAAATTAATATAACTGTTATAACAATGGTAAAGTTAAGAAATTTTATTGTGTATTATCTAACTGCTATTAAATAATATATTTTAAGCCCAACTAATAATTAATTTGTTATTATTGCTTAGTTATCTCTTGTGTGGACATATAGAGTTGTCTGATTTTTAATCGTTATCAAAAAGTAGAAAAACGAGACAAATAATATATCAGTTTTTATAAATCTTTCACTTTAAATGAATGCTAATAATAACAAAAATAACAAGTTTCTGATATCAGTTCTTAAATTAGTGTTCTACTTTTTATAGCATATTTCGAGATATAAATCAATGTCACATTATATTTTGTCAATTATTTGGGTCACAGTCAATATTTTCTAAAAATATCAAATTTTTATTGATTAATTTGGTATAAAATAAATCTGAAGCTCTTTTCACTCTATAAATTTCTCCACAGGCCTCGCGCTATAGAGGAATTTGTACTTTGATTACATTCTGAAAATAAAAAAATATACAGATAACAGAAATGTCACTTTGACACTATCTTAAAGGAACAAATTATTAACTCAATGAAAGTTTCAACATCCCAGCCATATCGTAAGGTTTGTTAGACTTGTGACCGAACCGGTACAAAATAGTCAAGAGTTTGCGCAGTATATAACATGGCGTTCGCGTTATGTTGTGAACTGTTTTGAACTAGTTCAGATCATGTTCGCGTTTTTTTTTAACCAATCCGAGACTGTACCAAATTGTCCGGGACTACACTTGCTCTTTGGTAAGAATTAATTATGTTACAAGTGGGTTATTTTATTATTACAGGTCGTGTTTATTTTATTATTTATTTATCTCTAATTTTGTTCAGTATAAAGTGGACTCTAGAGTGACTTCATTAAAAACACCACTAATTGACTGTAGGCCGAGCGAGGCACACGTGAATTCTGTAAGTTGAGATTGTGAGACAAAGATAATTCTACGTCGTGGGCAGATCTAGTATAAGAGATTTTGCACCTACCTTGTTCTGTCAATTAATCCTTAACTAGTAGTCACGATAACGGAGGTCGTAGCCACATTTCCACATATTTTGTGTTAGAGTATAATTATTTTCATTGATTAAAACACACGGGATGAATACTAATTAATTTATTGGCGAGATATATTTATATATATGACCCTAAGTTAATCGAAAATATTATTAAAGAAACAATTTAAACTAGTGATTTACAAGTCATTCCAAATTGATGTTAATTGATTGAGACCAACAGTTACTCAGTTACTTGACTAAACAACCCCGTAACCATGGAATCCGAATTTTAAATTGAGAATACTTACTATGAATATTGATGCTGATATCTGAATCAACAGTTTATTGGAAAGAAGAACCGACCTCGAGCGAAGTTGTAAATTAATTGCCTTAAATTTGCACCAATGATTTTCACAGTTACAGACGGAATTATTGACAAACATCAAAATGCTTCCTGATTGGTTCAATCCCCATAGGCTTCCCGGTACCACCCTTAATCTTACTGGTCTCTAACAAATAGTAAATGAGAGTGTTTTACCCATTGAACTACAGAGGGCGTATCCTTTTATTATTAAAATTCTTCCAGAATATATCAAACACTAGCTATGTAATTATAATCCGCATTGTTTTATATTCTTGAACGAGTAATTTAATTTCTTGCTAAAAAAACCGTTATTTCTGTGTTCACATGTATTAGTCATTTGGCATTCTACTCATAGGTCCATTCTCAGAAGGGCAGTTCTTTGCCATTTGGTTTATATTTCCTGGTGAAGGTTTGAAACTAAGTACCTCCTTGAGAGTGATGTTTACAATGCATTGAATTCTAACGAATTTCAAAATGCTTGAAAATTTATTGTTTTCTTTACTATTAAAAATGTCAAATATAATTAACTAAGACCCTAAGAATATGGTTCTGTTACAATTAAAACTATTTAGATTGCACATGCATATTATTTCTCTATGACTTTATAATAAAATTTAAATTTAATAAACATAAATGATAAATCTTCAAGTTCTTCATCGAGTTCCAGCTCGGACAATGATTTATTTTTCAAAGTCGCAAAACCTGAGTTTAGTGTTCAGTCACACAAGAGTCTAGAGAGCCAGCGTCCACTTACAAACTGAAATAAATTAATTAACCTGTGTATTTTATTTATTAAAAGAAGTCTTGATTATCTAAATCTAGCCTGTGAATTTAAAAAAAATAGAAATGACTTCCATTTATTTCGTAAAAAAAATTAAAAAAAAGATATCCTCAGGAATCGAACCCGGATCTTCTATATGTAACGCACACATACGTTAATATTAGACCATATCATATCACAGTGATGAATAATCAAACTTTCAAGTTAACGTACAACTATTAGGCAGTAGGCAGTCGGACCGTGCGCATGCCGAAGCTCGGGAGCCGAATTGGACTCTTCTTTCGGTCACGACCAGAAAATGAAAATTATTTTGGAGCAATAATTAGCCTGTTTAATGAGGAAGAATTTAAAACTTACTTCAGGCATTTTTTATGTTATTAATATAAAAATGTGTTTTATATTTGATTATCAATTGTTACCTGTCCACAAGCAATGAAGCAATCTGCATGTCTTGGCTGATTGCTTGGACAGAAAAATTTTGGACGTTCGCGTTTGTCTCATATATTTTGAACTGTATTAAAAACAATTTTGTGCAGTTTACAAATATTTTGTAACTGTTTTGAGTTTCACAAGTCGAACAAACTTATAGTAACGATTAAAAAATTACTTACATTTTTGTGAGCTTAGTAAAAAGCAAATTTTGCAACGTTTCCGGCACTTATACGGTAACATAAAGGAGAAGGCACACTTTTAATGTAATTTCGGGACGGATATTTTTTTGAAATTTTAGCATGTTATTGAGCATATAAAAGTAAGTATTTTTACCGTTGCGCCAAACCTGTAGGTATGTATACTTAGTGTAGCAGATAATTGGGACTAACGGTTTTATTTGTTAGGTATATAACTGTCTTTACAGCGTATTTCATAGTGATTAGAAATACTTTTTTCCACAAAAGTGAATTGTATTAAGTATGGATAAACTTGGTGACATTTTAAAGTATACAGGTTGCGCCAATATTGTATAATCAAAATTGAATTTGTTCTACTTTATATTTTTTAGTGTTACCTAATCTTAAATGTTGAAATTTAAAGAAACCCAGTAGAAAATGTTAGACAGCATTGCCATATGAACGTTGATTTTTTTTTAAATTCGGGAAAAATATTAAAATAATTTTTTATTATAAAGTAGAACAAAATCAATTTTGATTATACAATGTTTTTTTTGTTATCTGTATCTATTACACAAATAAGTTACCAATTGCTAATCCTATTGAGGTAAAAATTTACTGCATCCCCAAATTAAAACATCCTGATTGCTTAATATAAGTTTATTTACATAATAGTCCCTTTCTATAATCATACAGGGTAAATTATAATTAAAACTATTTATAATGTGTCAAAAAATAAGCAGTAACGAAGAGTTAAAGAGCAACTTCAAAGTCAATTTTATCATTCCGGGTTTAAATTATTATTATTAATAATACGCTGATCCAATAATATAATAAATGTAATTAAAATTATTATTTATTTTCATTGCTTTCGTGATGTTTTGGATTATCCCATATTTGTAATTCAGCAGATCCAAAAATAGAGTAAAATATAAATCCAAAGAAATATAAACCAGCAGCAATATAGAAAATAATTCGCCATTGATACACATTTTTCTAAAAATAAAAAATAATTAGAATATTTGTTTTAACATACAAATCGTTTTTTTTGTACTGGATATGAAACAATTAAGAATATATAATAATCTGCAGCCCAATTTTTCATTATATTAAAGTGAGACAAAAAATAAACCAGTAAAAACCTGAATTTCCACATGCTTATTCTTTGTTTATTAAATATTTATAAACATTGAATATTAACTTTGACCGAATTTTTTTTTTCAAAATTGGTAAATCTTATCGGAATTCTTATATATAATTCATTTTTAACCAGTTTTAAAATATTCTACTATGTTAAAGTGATACTATTGTCACGATGGGATATAATCACTGGGAATATTTCCCAAAATATTCCGATAAAGAATTATTCGCAGGTTATATCCCGAGAACTGCAAATTTAACCGGATAAACTGCGGCTAGCTTTTTTTGAAAAATTTTGCTTAGAAAATGTTTGAGTCTGAATAATCCACCATTAAAAGCCGAAGGTCGAGGGCTTTTTAGGTGGATTATTCAGTCGAAAACATTTGCTTCAAAGCAAAATTTTGAAAAGGGGCATTTTGTTATAAGTTTTTTACCATTAAACAATCAAAATAAACGTAACGTGTTTCAATCACAAAATTAATTAAAGTACAGTCCACTTCCAACCCAATAAATCTTTGTCAACACGTGCCGTTCACATAGATCTCGCCAAAGATTTGACTACTGAAAGTTTTCTGAACGTGTTAAAAAGATTTATTTCTAGAAGATCAAATCCTCTCGAAATACATTCCGACAACGGTTCTAATTTTTTAGGCGCAAATAAATACTTCATTGAACTACACAAGCTTTTAAATAATCGTTCGCATGAAGTCAAAATTCTAGAATTCTTAAACTCTGAAACAATCAAATTTAAATTTATCCCAGCATATTCACCTCATCAAGGAGGTATTTGGGAAGCGGCAGTTAAGTCAGCTAAATTTAATCTCCGACGAATTTTAGGAAACGTGTCTCTCAGATTGGATTCAATGTATACTGCATTAACACAAATCGAGGCATGTCTCAATTCGAGGCCACTATTTCCATTATCCTCATACCCAGAAGACCTTCTTCCTTTGACTCCCGGTCATTTCCTAGTTGGCAATCCACTCGTAGCATTACCAGAAGAAGACGTTCAAGAAGTTCCACTCAACAAATTGAGTCATTAACAGAGACTAACACAACTAACCCAGCAGTTCTGGGTACGTTGGTCTCAAGAATATTTGAGCCAGCTACAGAGTCGTAGCAAATGGCAGCGTCAACCCAGTGAGCAACCAGCGGTAGGCAGTCTTGTCATACTCATCGAGGATAATTTACCACCACTAAGATGGCCGATGGCCAGAATAGTGCAGCTACATCCAGGAGCTTACAACATAATGCGGGTAGTGTCAGTACACGTAGCAAAGGGAAAAATATTTAAACGAACCTTAAGAAAGGTTTGCTTGTTGCCTATGCAGTCTGATTAACATTATTGTTTATTTTAACTGTTACATATTTATAACTTAATATTTGTATTTATACATTGTTAGTATTCGTTTTCTTTTGAACTTAATGCTTATTGTTCTTAGTTATAAGACCTTCGAAAGCGAGCCTTTCAAGGCGGGCGGCATATGTTCAGTTTTGAATGTGAACCTGCCTAGCGCACACGTAGTGCGCATGTGCACACTACGTTCTGTGAAGAACAGAACGAGCCTCATTAGCATTGTAAAAGAGGTATTGCAAGTGAACAGATGGATGCAACCTCTATTCACCTTTTGTTGTAAGTTTTTTACCATTAAACAATCAAAATAAACGTAAAGTGTTTCAATCACAAAATTAATTAAAGTACAGTCCACTTCAAACCCAACTCTATGCAAGAAAAGTAATAGAAAAAGAATGTGTCATCAAAAAAAAAATTTTTTTTTGAGAAATATTAAACGATATAGCCCAAATGGTTTGGTATTCCCGATTCTGAAATGGTATTTATTGTTCAGTGAAATGAAATTCCAAAGGGTTTCCACTCCCTAAACATGGTCCTAGTAATGACTGACGGTGATTCCGGTTCTTGGCTTATTCCCTGCGATGGATTTCCAGGATTGCCATAGGTTAGAACTGCACAAGGCTAATACATAAATCGCTCAATAACAATATTAAATATAACTAAGAATAGTTATTGTTCTTGAGAGGAGGTGAGTAAAGAAAAATTGTTTGGACTTTACTCTTAGCTGGATGCTTTGGCCATTTGGCTATTTGAATAATCGACCCTAGTACCATGTCTCCTTAAAGTATTCGTTAGTGTTTAGTCCAGGATGTAGTGAAATTTCATGACGTAAATTTGCTACAGGATGAAAAGTATACTAAGTTGTAGGCAGAGATAAAACTAGCATGCCTATATACTTTTACACACGAAAAAAACTTGCATAAACAAATTAGGAAGATCCAAAGTTAGTGAAAACATGTTTTTCGCTTCTACAAGCAACAATACTGGTTTTAACGAAATAAGTATTCAATACTTTTTTTCGACATTAACAATACCTTTAATTTGATCAATTCGGCTATTTATTTGGTCAATTAGTTTATTAATAAATAGCGAAGAACCGTCAAATATGTAGTTTTTTGCAATGATAATAATTATTACAATAAAAGTTTTTTTCCACTACTAGTATTAGAAGATGTCATTATTTATGCTGCGTTCGAGTCGAGAAGTTAAATTTCTCTCCTACAAGTAGATAATTTTTGATTATCTACTAGTAGTAGATAATGAAAACAATTGAAGACTAAACGTGATGTCACAGGTAGGCGATCTTAGGAAATCTTTCAAATTAATTATACGCAACTGTCATTGCGTTTGTCAAAAGAGATTTTTTTAGAATTATAATAAAAATTTCGACAGCAAATAATCTCTTTCTATTGAATTTCTATATTTTTAAAGTAAATTTTCGACCTAACAAAATAAAATAGGGGGTAAGTAATTCTTTATCAGATATATTTTCGTTTGAAATAGTTTAAGGTTTGCAATAATACCTATTCTAAAATTAACCTAAAAATCAATTTAATAGTTTTTCAAATCTAAGTGTCAAATGAAACGAATTATTCATGTTTTCATAGCGACTTGAAAGTTTTAAAATTCATAGTGCAATCAACATAAATGTCAATTTAATTTATTGAATATTATCATTCAATTGTTTTCACAAACTGCTTCTCTGCCTTTAAATTATTTTCAAATACACACCCAAAAAAATCCCAAAAATATCACTGTAAAAATGATTAAATGTTCTAGTAGTGGAAAAACTAGTATATAAATCACGGTCGTGAAGATTTTTCTCAACCTCGCAACTTATTATCCCTCGATGCTTCCAATCTCGGGATAATAATAATGCTCGGCTGAGAACAATTACTTCTCGGCCTTGGTGTATAATCTACTATTATCACATTATTATTACTGTAAAAGCAAGGTTTTTAGATTCTGAATAAAACAAGCCATTGTAAGATAATGATAAGTTTTCCGAAAGTGCAAAAAATGGTATGGGGACTATAAATTGGCTTAATCCCTCCTTAAGTGATTGTTCAAACTCCATTCGCGGAATTGAACAGGTCATTTTACTGTATTACTACTATTACTTACCTCATCAGTAACAATATAACCTGTGATGATAGGACTAATTATACCAGGTGCAGTTGCGAATAAATTCGTGATACCTAATAAAATGCAGCCAAATCTTGGAGTTATGTCCAAAGTGTTAACCCTAAAAACATATTTATGCTAAATTTGTTTAAATAATAATAATAAATGTCTAAACAAATTTGTTTTTAAAATATACTATTTTTTCTACTTAGTAAAGTTCAAAATGTTTTAATTTAATTTAATGATTACAATTTGGCAATTGCAACCAAAAATACAATTTAAGACGGGAATGATTGAGAATCTCGATTCAATAGGTATCGACTGTAAAGCGAATATGATCCCGACCAAGACCTAATTAATCTTTAATTATCTTAGTTTTTAGTACAATGCATGTTTTCAATTTTACTATCCATAATGGGTGCCACATTTTGTGAGTATTTTTTCTCCTAAAGTACTAAATAATGACCTGATGATGGTTAGTTACCGAAACTAGTTGCTTTTCAAATACAATTAAATTCTTGTGGCACCTAACTTTATTTTTTACAAATACATTAATTATTTATTCAATTTATTTTTTAAGAACAACTTATCGTGAAAAATATATAGTGTAAATTTAAAATTATAAGCCATTTTCACTACTTACGATAAGGCAGATAGAGAAATCCCACCAAATCCTAAAGCAACTAAAAGACACAAAGTAGAAGCCGTTGGTGTCAATAAATGTACTGCTAACATCAAAAATACAAATTGAAATATAAATCCTATAGCACAATATATTTTTCGGAGTTTCGTCACACTTAAGCAATTCTTTTTCTGGATATAATCAGCAACGTGGCCGCTTAGTTGGAGTATTATAAATAGTAGTATGTAAGGTAAAGATGACATGAAACCAGCTTTACTAAAATTGTAGTTTAAAATATCTAAAAAATTAAATAACCATAGTATTAAAAAATTTTAAATTTTACGCTTATAAATAATTGAAACAACACACTATTCCGAAGTGATGGAAAAATACTGGTTAATAAAAAAATTAATACATTACTTACAGTTCATAAATTTTGGTAACTGTGTGAGAAGAGTATTAAATCCCCAATATTCGCAGCCTGCTGCAACAATTAAACCCCATACTGCTGAGGAAGTAAAAATAGATTTCCAAGGTGTCTTTACTTTTTCATTACTAGTAGCTGACTTTGTAGATTCTGTAATAAATTTTAACTCTTCTGCTGTTATTCTAGTATCCTCTGCAGGCGAATTTGATGTTAGAAAAATCCACAAGATCGTCCAAATTGATCCAAGACTTCCTAAGTAAATAAATAAAAAAATATTTATATAATTTTAAATCATATGTTTTACCAAATAAATAAAAAATGCTTTTCCAACCAAAAGCGGATGCTACCAATGAAGATAGTACTAGAGATATGACCATTCCAAAATAGGACCCAGAAACACAAAAGTTAACCAAACGATTTCTCTCAAGAAATGGCGTCCATTTTGACCAAAGTTGATGTAGAGATGATGGAATCATACCCTAAAAAAATTATTTGAAATATTTTCTTAACAACAAAAATATTTACCTCTGCTAAACCTGTCGTAAATCTTACAACTAAAAATAAGTAAACATTAACTTGTGCCAACCATGGAGTAGCTATCGTTAAAATTGATGCCAAACCTAAACCAGTAGCAAAAATAAGTTTGGCAGATATTCTTACAGACAAATAACCACTGATAACTTGAGCTATTAAGTATCCATAGAAAAAGGCACTGAGGACGTATCCTTGAAGTACTGTATCCCAATCGAATTCTTGATGCTAAAAAAATTATACTTTAATAATAATTCCTTATATTTAGAAAAATTAGACTTACAAGAATTATAGTACCGTTTTCTAACGTAACATTTTGGTATCTTGTCATAGCAACAATGGCTACACTCATATTTGTTCTTAAAGCGTACATATTGGCCATTCCAAAAAATATAAATAATGTAACAACATATCGCCTAGCTCTCCAAAAAAACCAAATTGAGGAATTATACTTAGCACTAAAATATATTGAAAATAAAAAATGTGTACGTTATAGATTCAAAATAATGTGTATTTTCAAGATAATAATAATAATAATAATAATAATAATAATAATAATAATAATAATAATAATAATAATACTCTATCTACATATCACCCCCTTACGAGTAAACACCAGAAGCCAAAGGCTTTTGCGGAGAATGAAAGCTTACTATTATTGTTTGCCGCGGCGCTCCAAGGCGACTTACTGAGGATTGATGGCGTCATTTGACTATAGATGTAGGAAAACCCGGAAAACATCACCAAGATGAATTGATTGATTGAGTATAACCTATTTTAAGAACCCCACATTGCGTCGTCAAGCGGTGTTTTGGCGACTTAGTCCAGTTTTATAGTGTGAAGGCCACTTGCTCGGGCAGCTTCAATCGGTGGAGAAAGAAATAATCCAGGGGTTGGTATGGCATCAACCAATCCCGTGTCGACCGCTAGTGCAGACTTTACTTGCCCCCTGGACTGAGTACCGGAGTATCTGGGACTTCGGACTGCCATTGCAGCTACCGACAACGGATTAAATTGTCCTAATCGATAAGAACTTCAGTGTCTAAGAAGCATGGACGAGGGTGTCTCCATCTATCGGGCTGAGGTTCAACTGGTTCGACTAGCCTTATATTCGAAGCTTCTCGCATTTCCATAATTTTAAGTTAATTCTGCTCAAGTACCGTGCGAGATTTTATTTAAATTTTCTAATTATCACAGTAACTTCGTTACAACTTTTACTTTTACTTTTCTGGTCTCATCGAAGCGAAAGTATAGTGAACGAGCAAAAAGAAATTCGAGACATCGATGGAAATATCCATTTTGAAGTCCCCCGAAAAGATTGAGACAATTTCCAGAGTGAGCTCTGTCTATGTATCTGTCTGTGTGTAATCTTCCACGATAGCTGCCGAACCGTTTGACCAATCAAGCTGAAATTTGGTATGAAGGGTTGGTATAGTAGAAGGTCGTCAAGTACGACATTGATTATTCTTTTTTACGCTTAACTTTTTAATATTAAAGATGTGGACCTGAACTTAGGTACCGCCCTAAAATTCATTCGTATTTTGTAATTAATATAATCCTACTCTTTACGAACGGACGTAAATCAAATAAAAATTTTAAATTTATTCCTCATAAATTATTTGCATTTCAGATCTGAAAAGTTTATAAAAATAATAATAAACCATCAAAATATATATTTTAATTTTATCTATCTTCTAAATCCTAAATCAACTTATATTGAATTTGCTTTCACTTTCCGCTATTCTATTTTTGCAAGTCATACAAACTGCATTTTACAGTAGAATACTCCCCTTCTAATATTTAATATCAGTTCTTTGAGTTGTCTTCAAAATTTCCATTTCTGTATTATATTTTCAGTACATAAATTTCTGGTAAAATATATAAATTATTGAAACTTTAAACCTTGTCGATAATATGTCTAAAAAACCTGGTGTATCCACTGATTCGATTTTGTTTCGAACTTTTTGGGAGTACATCCTGTTGCGTTCAATAGAACTTACCAGAATTCTCTAAGATGGCACTGTTCGAGTCCTCACCAAGTTTGTCACATTTTGTGTGGACGGTGTAAAGCTGCAGCTTCGAGCATTCGTCTGTATTCAGTACCAGATTATAAATCTGTGATTACAGTTTACTATGAGCGATATATGCGTCGTCTGAAATTTCTAATGTGAAACTCTAGTAATCTCTCAAAAATTAGTCAAAGTCAGTTTGGCCCAAACTTTTACAGGTATAAGTGGAAACACCAGGGTTTTTAGACATCTAACTTGTCAACCATTAGACTTGTCAAAACTTGAAAAGTCAATCGACCATTTGTTCCACTATAAAATTATCTTTATTTTCATATCTAATTGATTAGGAAAAATAATAAGGGTGACTTACTAATACCAGCTTAACTGTTTGTCAGGAAAAGAGTAGTTAATCGTTCTATCGCATTGTTTTTGATTGATACTAAATTTGGGTCCCATTGAATTCGTAACTTTTTAAATCCCCAATCCTGATTACAGGCCAACTCTTCTCTCGAAATGATTTTAGATATGCTCTTCTCCAGAACTCACATACAGAAAACCTTTAACGTCCTTCTTCCGAGAAGAGACGAATGGGAAAATGGGGAGAAACTATTTCCAGCGACGGCTGATATACTGTACACAGTACAAACCACCGTCTTGTTAGCAAAAGTATTTACATTTTGTCGGACAGAGGACAGACGGAAATGGGCCGAGAAAAACACACTCCTGCACTGGAAATAAATCCCTGGATTAGCTCACTCTAAGGCGTTCATAGTTAAATACTCAGGTAGCACCCTAACGCATATCTTAGAAAGGATTAGAAGTGATATTACAGGGCACTGTCATCTGAAAAAGCTAGTTCTGAGTCAAACATCAGACTGTCGCTTCTGCAGTATGGAAGACGAAACGATGGAGCATATTCTATGGTACTGTCCTGTCCAGGAAATGAATATTCTTCGTACGTTTGGTTTTGTACAGCTGGAGCCTTGCGACTTCAAGGAAGTTTCATCTAAATCAACTATAGACTTCTTGAGAAGATGTGGATTGTATGGTGAATTGTAAACCGTAGGGGTGAGCCACAACAGGCCTCTACTGGAGGGGCGAGCTATCATCCCACTCACATCGGACCTAACCTAACCACTCGACCACCCATTAATTTCTAACTGTAACCCGAATTTAATTCTTTCTCGATTCGAAAGGTACAATTGCTACATTAAATCTTGTGACCGATCGCGGAAACCTTATTCATAATATAATGGGCTCCATTCACAGGTCAGAATTTTAACATAATGGCACATAAAACTCATTAAAATAAGAGCATATTTACTAATAATTATTTCCGTTACTGCTAATAACAAGCGTATTTCAAAATAATGCCTTTTTACTTTTAAAATATTTAAATTCTCGTCCTCCTCAATATCCACGGAAAAGCGCGGCAGTGCCACGTTGCCAAATCTAATCAATCAAGTTATGTTCATTTGAGTTCTCTTTTCGGTTGGTAAACGTCTTTAGTCGTATTTGTGTGACGTTCTGTGTTAAAATTTTTTTTTTCATTTGCCAAAGTGTCAAAGTTATTTAAAATGAATGTAGAATTTTATAAAGCAGATTCTAATGATCTTCCACGAATTATGGAGATAATGCAATAAGTTATATGCAGTTAAAGCGAGAACATGATGTCTACATTGTCAGAGCAAAAATAACACCAGAACATAAAGTTCACAAATAGGCATATACTGTGGAGGTAATTATTAATGAAAATGTATCTTCTTGTTTTCGAAAGTTCATCATCTGATGTGCTCTTTGTCATTCTGATTACGACGGAGGAAGTACTAATTGGGGAACTAAAAGTTGAAGAAGATGAAGAAGCATAGTTTTACTGAAATAAAGTTTTGAAATATTTAGAGAAATAAATTTTAGTAGTAAGATAAAAAATATGTAATATAGACGTACCTAATCAATAATTATAAGGCTCACAAAGAAATTATCCAAATATAAAAGTTCTTTCACAAAATTCGCTAATAAACCAGAACTCAGCTCTAACCAATTACCAGATTGAATTGGATATAAGTAAGTTAGGTTACGTTAACTGTCACGTCTGTCAATGTTATTGTTAGTTATGTTGTAGAAAGAGGATAAAGATGTTCAAATATTTTCTAGTGGGATAGAAAAAGATATATAGCAATATAATCTCGTGTTATAAGAGTACCGCCGGAATAGACTGATAATCCTACAACATAGCAGCAGATTAAGCAATCCTATTGGTGTTACGTCACTTACCATTTTGACCACACTTTTTCAAATTTCAATATTTTTTTTCTGCTTTATTTGGGACTTAAACAAAGTAATTTTTTCACCAAAGTGTTTATTTTATCTTATATTATAGCCCTGAATTTTATCTCAGTTCATGACTGAAGCCCATTCTATTTGGTTGCAATTTTAACTTGAAATGTTTGTCGAAATCTAAAACATTCTACATGGATGGTATTTTTATATATTGTTTGAAGTATTTTTATCAGCTATTTTTTATAAACTGTCTCAAAAATGGACATTACATTCCTCGTATTTCTATCTTTTTCCCAATAAGTTGTCTTCCATGTATGAAGTTGTTTTAAACCAACCTACTATATAATATCCCATATAATATAAATTTTTCCTTTCGTCCAAATACATTAATTGTTGATTTCGAAGTAGGTATTCACAAAGCCGTTTGGTCATTTGTAAAAATTTTTGGATGAACCTAATCTTGGCTTTTCAAAATTCAAAGTTTAGGTCTGTCAGTAATATACAAAGAAAATGGTGAAGATAGTAAATGGTTACATAATATTTTTGGTGTCTTGGTTCTTTCTCCAGATAGGGTAAATGATTATTTTGTTTAAAATGTCATGGCTAGTATTCCGTATATAGCAGGATTCCACAAATTACCAGAGTGGACACTTATATCAGTGAAGATTCGATTATTCTTCTACAAGTATGAGCTTGTAATATATCTGGCTTGCATCTTACTACTAACCCTTGCGAATCATTCCATTCTCACTTTTCTGACAGTTTCTACCATTCTCATCGAAATATCAATATATTTACTAATACTGTTTTATTACTACAAACTAATATTTATATTAGGATACAAAGTATTACAACACGACCCATCACTAAAACGGAGTAGGTTAGAGATGCTGAAATAATAGTTTGTACAACTAGTGCGCAAATCGTCACTTTTCCCACTAACTCAGAAGTTTGTGGCACGAGCTATAAGGCGAGTGCCGCAAATCTAGCGAGTGGGAAAATTGCTTTGCGTACAAGACACAGTATTTTTTTACAACCACATTTATTAATAAAAGAAAAACAGTAACTTGTCAAAAAAATTTGACAGGTCATAGCTGTATTTGACATGTCCGTGGGGAAAAGTGCTATGGCGTGTACTTTTCGCACTCTAAATTATTACTTTTCCAACGGATATCAAAGAAATTAAGAAAAGGCCTGCTTTGCGTATAAAAATTTGTGGAGAAATGCGCGTTTTGCATATTTGTTTACGTTTGTTGAATATGGTAATTGATATTTTATAATACAGGTAACTATTTACGTTTTTAAATAAAATGAAAATATTTCAATTATTTTGCTTTCTTCAACCAACAGCAAAACGTTTCTGATGTTTAACTTATCATACATATTTGTTTGTATTATTGGTTACGAATTCAACTGTGCAAAGTTACGAATTCACCGGTGTAGATACCGAATTGGCCTGTATACGTTTGATTGTATGAACGGCACTGATTAAAAGTTACGAATTGGAGCGTGCAACTAAATTTATAAAGAAAAAGAATGATCTTAAGTGGGAAAAAATCGATAAAATAATTTTTTATTACAAATAGGAAATGGAGTGTTAATTACTCCTAAGTTTTGTTTATCTATAAATTTTATTATATAAAAAAAATATATTAAATCAGGGAAAAGGATGAGGGATGTCTGATATAAATCGGGATCTTAGACTATAACAATCACCTAAAGTAGAAAAATTTTCTTTTTCAATAAATAAATATTCAAATTACATATTTTTTAAAAATAAAGTAATAAATCGAAAAATAGAAAACTTATAATACTATTTTACCTTTTATTATTTTCAGATACAGTTGCATCAAATTTATCATCTGAAATCATAGTTGCATTTAAATTTGTTATGTTAGAAACACTGATGTATTATACGTTTTTAGTTATTCTTAATAACTATCATATATATTCCGAATTAATTTATTACTTAATTTTTGTATTTATTTACCAGGACCGGCTTAAATAAATATTAAAACGAAAGTTATACTTTAGAAGAATAATCATAGATTTGAAAATAAACAAAAGTGTTAATTTTAGTATATATTTTTGATATTTGATATGTTTTTGTAGATATTGATAGGTCATTTTCTAGATATTGATAGGTCATTTTCTAGAGCTCTATATATCAGCCTTACATTTGACATATGTCTTCTAGCAAGAAAATTATAGGAAAGCAAACAATGACAATCTTCCATCGCTGAATGTACGATCGACTTCTTCGATCAACCCTTTTTGTAATATTACAATAAACCTGGAAAGCCAGGAAAACAAAAATCAAAATTAGTTATAGCCACTTCTAAAGGTGCTTATTTATTAGATCAAATTTTCGCACACGAACAATTTGCTCGAACAAAAATCTGATCCAGATGTTGTGCGTTTGCCTATAATAATTCTACGAAAAAATATAACAATTGCAATTGCAGTCTTTATTTTGATACATAAAAAAAGAACAAGAAAAATAATAAGCGATGATGGATAACACAAGTTTGTTGATATTGATTCCCAAGTATCTACCTTTCCATATTCATAATTAATAACGAAACACAATTTTGAATTCACAGAATTTACAACTAAACTGCGGAAATTTATGCGTAAATATTCTTTTATCTTTACCAAAAACCGACAACCGGCGGAGCGCGTTCATGAATGCTCAACCATCAACCATCATTAGATCGAAGGACCAACCTGAATACAGGGACTCTGGATTTATTATCATAACACAAATAATGCATTTAAGTGAACTGTAAGGGCTATTTATTCACCCGTTTGTTATTAAACAAAATCATTAATTTTGCATTTTTTACAATTTATTATTTTTATAACTTCATAGTAGCCCATCGTTCCTTTATTAAAGCAGTACTTTGAGCATTTTGCGCGAATCTTTTGTGCGCGCAAATTTTCTCTAATGAATACGCACGTTAATAAATAACTTGAGAAATCACAAAAAAAACTTTTCCTGCTCCTTTCATTCAATGTTAAAAGTGGCCTACTTTAGAAGCTATTTTTATTGTAGAAGATTTATTTTATTTACTTAGATCCTACAAAGTATAATCTTTCTTAATTTAAATGATTATAATACGTTTAAAAATGGCATTATAATTATAAACTAGTCGGCGAAAAGCTTTTATAATAAGCGTTGCTAATTTGCTTTCTTTATTCTATCGACTTCTATTATAATATACCGAATAAAAATGATAGCCCCAATCCCCAATACAGTTCTGACTTACACTTAATAGTTTTTAATTGCAATATTAAGAAATAAGGAATTTTACAACGTATTATTTTACTATCATTAACACATTTTAATCCAAACCAATAATTAAGCTGTTAATATTCTTTACTTATCTCACTATCAAACTACAGAGCTGCACAACTATTAATTTTTAGCAAATCTACTAGAAAATCTGTGAGTTACCATTTTATGTGTAGTTACTTCAAAACAATTAGCAACCCTTGATTTTCTTGATGATTGTCTTAAATTTTATTAATAAAGAAATTAAGGTGATTATAGCACCCATCCTATTTTTCGATCCAAAATATCTCAAAAAGTACTAAATAAAAATAAATAAAATTTTGGGACAATAAATAAGAGTAGATTATCTAGGGCATCAAGGAAAGAACAGAACAAAATATCTTAGAATTTCTGAGAAAGAAAATGAAGAGGCACTAAATATTGAAATTTTTAAGAACCCATCCTTGAGTCACTAGATAATAAAATTTTAAATATGGTCCTAAAATTTTGATCCTCTGTGGCTACTCGTTGATTTTTAATGATTTTCCAAAATTTTCCAAAATATTGTAACTGATTGATGGCGCCCCCAAACGGATTGCGTTATAAGATATCCTTCGTAACAGTTGCTCCATTCATTAGAGGTGGAAGCAGTGAAACCTATTATAACTTGTGTTACCAAGTGTCCGTGCACTAATTGAGACGCAGCGTAGAGCGTAGGGCAGAGTAACATAGTTTTCTGTAATCTATTACCTTACCAGCTTATATGGCTAGGCAGCGCAGGTAAAAAAGAAAGGAATAAAGCGATTTAAATAAAATTTTACATATGAAATAAACCAGAGGCACCTCCTTTATCCCATACAAACTCATTCGTATACCAATGAGTTTGTACATTTCAATTAACTGTTTTGGGATATTTTTTGGCAAGATAAATTAACGACGAATATATGAATGAACAACAATAATAATTATTTTTTTCCACTACCAGTATTAGAAGATGTCATTATTTATACTGTGCTCGAGTCGAGAAGTTAAATTTCTTAATTTATTAAATATTCTCATTCAATTGTTTTCAGAAACTGCTGGTGTATAATGTACTATTATTGATACAATTAAATTATTTCATTATTATTATTGTTATATTTTTTAATTATTTTTATTTTGTTATTTTTAAAAGGGTCATTGGCCACCCCCTTAACTTTTAAACGGGTATATGAAGTATTCGTAAAAACTCATCCCAAAAGAACAATTTTGTATATTTTGGTATTTCCCTGAAAATTTTCCATTTTTTACAAATTTTTTATAAATTTTTCACAAATTTAAATTTTTACGAATTTTACAATTTTCGAAATTTTTGAAATCTCCAAATAATTGAATTGAAACTTTTGACATTTTTGAAATTTTTGTAATTAATCGAATAATTTTGTTTTTTAGAATTTTCGATATATTTTTGAAATTGTTGAATATTTTGACATTTTTACCAATTGAAATTATTGAAATTTTCGAAAAAAATTACATTAGTTTCAAATTTGGATATATTTTAAAAATTTCTGAATATTTTGACATTTTTACTATTTGAAATTTTTGAAATTTTCGATAATAAAATGCATAATTTCAAACTTAAGTTTTTGAAATGTTTTAGAAATTTTTTAAAGATTTTGAAATTTTCACTACTTATTTGAAATTTTTGAATTTTCAAAAAAAAATTGCATAATTTTTTTAAAATTTTTATATATTTTAGAAATTTTCGAATATTTTGACATTTTTACTATTTGAAATTTTTGAAATTTTCGATAATAAAATGCATAATTTCAAACTTAAGTTTTTGAAATGTTTTAGAAATTTTTAAAGATTTTGAAATTTTCACTACTTATTTGAAATTTTTGAATTTACAAAAAAAAATTGCATAATTTTTTTAAAATTTTTATATATTTTAGAAATTTTCGAATATTTTGACATTTTTACCAATTGAAATTATTGAAATTTTCGAAAAAAATTACATTAGTTTCAAATTTGGATATATTTTAAAAATTTCTGAATATTTTGACATTTTTACTATTTGAAATTTTTGAAATTTTCGATAATAAAATGCATAATTTCAAACTTAAGTTTTTGAAATGTTTTAGAAATTTTTTAAAGATTTTGAAATTTTCACTAATTTGAAATTTTTGAATTTTCAAAAAAAAATTGCATAATTTTTTTAAAATTTTTATATATTTTAGAAATTTTCGAATATTTTGACATTTTTACTATTTGAAATTTTTGAAATTTTCGATAATAAAATGCATAATTTCAAACTTAAGTTTTTGAAATGTTTTAGAAATTTTTAAAGATTTTGAAATTTTCACTACTTATTTGAAATTTTTGAATTTACAAAAAAAAATTGCATAATTTTTTTAAAATTTTTATATATTTTAGAAATTTTCGAATATTTTGACATTTTTACCAATTGAAATTATTGAAATTTTCGAAAAAAATTACATTAGTTTCAAATTTGGATATATTTTAAAAATTTCTGAATATTTTGACATTTTTACTATTTGAAATTTTTGAAATTTTCGATAATAAAATGCATAATTTCAAACTTAAGTTTTTGAAATGTTTTAGAAATTTTTTAAAGATTTTGAAATTTTCACTAATTTGAAATTTTTGAATTTTCAAAAAAAAATTGCATAATTTTTTTAAAATTTTTATATATTTTAGAAATTTTCGAATATTTTGACATTTTTACTATTTGAAATTTTTGAAATTTTCGATAATAAAATGCATAATTTCAAACTTAAGTTTTTGAAATGTTTTAGAAATTTTTTAAAGATTTTGAAATTTTCACTAATTTGAAATTTTTGAATTTTCAAAAAAAAATTGCATAATTTTTTTAAAATTTTTATATATTTTAGAAATTTTCGAATATTTTGACATTTTTACTATTTGAAATTTTTGAAATTTTCGATAATAAAATGCATAATTTCAAACTTAAGTTTTTGAAATGTTTTAGAAATTTTTAAAGATTTTGAAATTTTCACTACTTATTTGAAATTTTTGAATTTACAAAAAAAAATTGCATAATTTTTTTAAAATTTTTATATATTTTAGAAATTTTCGAATATTTTGACATTTTTACCAATTGAAATTATTGAAATTTTCGAAAAAAATTACATTAGTTTCAAATTTGGATATATTTTAAAAATTTCTGAATATTTTGACATTTTTACTATTTGAAATTTTTGAAATTTTCGATAATAAAATGCATAATTTCAAACTTAAGTTTTTGAAATGTTTTAGAAATTTTTTAAAGATTTTGAAATTTTCACTACTTATTTGAAATTTTTGAATTTTCAAAAAAAAATTGCATAATTTCAATTTTTTTTTTAAATTTTTATATATTTTAGAAATTTTCGAATATTTTGACATTTTTACTATTTGAAATTTTTGAAATTTTCGATAATAAAATGCATAATTTCAAACTTTATTCAAGTTTTTGAAATGTTTTAGAAATTTTTGAATATTTTGAAATTTTCACTATTTGAAATTTTTGAAATTTTCAAACAAAAATTGCATAATTTCAATTTTATTTTAAAATTTTTATTTATTTTAGAAATTTTCGAATATTTTGACATTTTTACCAATTGAAATTTTTGAAATTTTCGAAAAAAATTACATAGTTTCAAATTTGGATATATTTTAGAAATTTCTGAATATTTTGACATTTTTACTATTTGAAATTTTTGAAATTTTCGTTAATAAAATGCATAATTTCAAACTTTACTTAAGTTTTTGAAATGTTTTAGAAATTTTTGAATATTTTGAAATATTCACTATTTGAAATTTTCAAAAAAAAATTTAACAATTTCAATTTTTTTAAAATTTTTATATATTTTAGAAATTTTCGAATATTTTGACATTTTTACCAATTGAAATTTTTGAAATTTTCGAAAAAAATTACATAGTTTCAAATTTGGATATATTTTAAAAATTTCTGAATATTTTGACATTTTTACTATTTGAAATTTTT
This sequence comes from Neocrepidodera transversa, assembly GCA_963243735.1. NCBI lineage: Eukaryota > Metazoa > Arthropoda > Insecta > Coleoptera > Chrysomelidae > Neocrepidodera > Neocrepidodera transversa. Next base: position 23,640,166 of record OY725336.1, on the reverse strand, counting down.
GAAATTTTCGATAATAAAATGCATAATTTCAAACTTTTTTTAAGTTTTTGAAATGTTTTAGAAATTTTTGAAGATTTTGAAATTTTCACTACTTATTTGAAATTTTTGAATGCTCAAAAAAAATTGCAGGTCTAAATTCATTATAATCAAACTAAAATTACCTAAAAGTTCCAAATTTTGTCAATTATTTATTTTTAAAAAAATAACATTCTTCCTATATTTGAGAAAGAAAAACATTTCTAAAAACACTATTTTTCAAGAGTAGAAATTATTTCAACGTTGTTTTACAGCGGGTAAATAAAATCCTGAATCTGCATAGATTAAAACTACCTAGGTACCAATAAAATAATAATCTCGAATTTCTATTTCTATTCACCCGCACCCAAACCCATCTCTAGACCACCACCATCCAAACATTTTCGGGTATCGAAAAAGTTGAGACACGACGTCTTATTACCCGTGATACTTTTTAGGCTACGTCAGCACTGCACAGGCCTCGGTCCATCTCTTTTCGAACTATGTGGGTGCTTCCGACGTTGAATTCACGAGTCGGTGATGTATTCACCTTAATTTTAAACTGTTTATTTCGTCGTTTTTGGATACGTCCTTACCTCTAAAAGAGAAACGTATATAGTCGCAATAAATTGAGAAGTAATTTTAAAAATTTCTTGAGAATGAGTTCAGCTGACTTTGAAACATTGCTCGAAATTTCTGTTTAAGAGCAACTTGCAATTGCTTTTAGGTTTTTAGCTTCTGGAGATTCATTTATTGGCTTTGGGTATCTTTTCCAAAGTGGAAAGCAAACGATTTCGAAAATAATACCAGAAGTATGTGATGCAATAATTGCTGAACTTAAGGAAAATGTAACGGTAAGTAGTCAGTCATAATTATAATCATTAATTAATAATATACAAAACCAAAAAACAAACACCAAGTAAAAAAATATTTATTTTGGAAAATTTTAACACAAACCATACTTTCCTTGTAGATATACAAAATGTAAACATAAACACTAGAATATAGGTATAAACAAAACAAAATACTTTTATAGCAGATAATCAGAACAATGCTTCTGGTGCAATGGAAGCACTGTTCCCTCGCTTTATTCTGAAAATCACAAACTTTTAAGGTTTTTAGGGTCTGGCTTACAAAAAATGCTGCAAATGCAATTACTTAATTAAGAGCCTTCCACTCCAACATGTTATGTTGCAAGCGCCCTTAAGTGGAAGTGGCTTTTTTTAATTACAAGGATGTTTTCAGTATAATGTTGATGGCCTTTGTAGACACCAAATACAAATTTACAAATGGTAATGTTGAGTGCTAAGGACGGATTCCTTAATAACATTTTTTTAAGAAATGCATTATTTTCGGAGTCATTGCATTTTCCGGTTATCAGGTCACTTCCAGGCCGAACTAAACCTTTAGAACATTTTATTATTGCTGACGATGCAAAACTTAATAAAATCGTGTCATGGAATGCACCTCAAAACTTCAAAGAAAAGAGTATTTAACTACCGTTTAAACCGAGCCCAGCGAATTTCGGAAAATGCTTTTGGAAATATGTCATCGGTTTTTTGCGTACTGCATAAACTGCATAAACCACTCCTTTTACAACCGCTAACTAAGTAGAGTAGAAAGAAAAAGTTCTGCCTGTGCCCAAGAAGCCAGAAATCAATTTTCCATTTGGGAATGTACAGATCATCTATATCCGTGCCTGAACATACAGATTCTTTGTCTATTTTATATTCCTTAAAAAGTTGTCCGGTGATGTTTTTATTTTCCGTTCATCCTCCGCCATATCTAGTTCCAAACTGGTTAGAATATGATTCCAGGCATCGTACTTTTCATTTGCATCTTTATGAAAGCGAACCGTAGGTAAGCTTCCTTTGTCGTGACTCGGATTGAAAATTTTGTCCGCGAAATTAAACTGCTTCGAGTGATTCCATCACAATGAAAATTTTACTGCAGTTAGTTGACCGCATAAACCGGGTTGTGACAAAAAAAATTTAAAATTTGTCGTAGATAAACGCCTAAAAATTGAAATCTAATAGATGTCGAAAAAATTAATAATGCGCGCGTTTCGACATTTCTGTAAACATTGTCGCTAAGGGCTATTTTCTTTAATCTACCGCTTTTTGAGTGAAAAACAAAACAAAGTCGAAAACTTAAATTTGTGAAATAAAAAGTCGACAACTTTCCTGAATTTTCAGTAACTTTGTTACCAACAGTGACTTATATATGAAAGCCAATAATTAAGTTAAATCCAAATGGTTATCCATGTCTTAAATGTAGTGAAATATTCAATAAATTAAACTCAATACAATATGTATTGGAAGAAACTAGTTTCGGCTCATGGCTGATGAGCCATCTTCAGTCCTAGAAATTTGATTTACAATGATTGATAAAACAAAAAAATTCTTACAGATAAGTTGGCTGTAAATATTAGATATTTAAAAAAAGCTACTTTTTGTTAAAATTACCCACACCTATTTATATCTTTTTTGAAGTTTTGTACACACCCGTTTTTTTCATAATTTTTTTTTAATTAAAAAATTTTTTGTATGCATATTTACATAGTTTTTTTGCACTAAAAATATTTTTTTGTTATGTATATTTATATTATTATTACTGGACTCTTGTTAGGAAAATCGCCGAGACACTTTGATTTCTACAATGTACATTTTTTTATGAATAGTTTACCCCTAATTTCATCCCTTACTGGAGGGGAGCAACCCTTTCGAAGCTAATTTTTGCTAAAATCACCCGCACCCATTTATATCTTTTATACTTTTATGCACACTGTAAAGGGTACTTTTGTTATATATTTATGGAAATATTTGGTATGTATAAACGTTTTTCTTTTCGATTATCATTGATAAAATAATACAATATTTTATACCACTAAATTGTCTCTTTTATTTTATTTTTAAAACATCTCACTCTGTATAGTTGCAATTAAAAAGTATTGTTATTATATTTTTGTACTCTAATTAAAATATCTTTCTAATTGATCATTAATTCAAAGACATGCGAATAGTTTGAATTTTTAAAAGCAAAAATTTATTTTTAACACCCTGTATTTCAAAAATTACAGCAAAACTCATATTTTATATCTTTTATTTTATTATAAATATACTTATAATGGCATTCCCAAAACGCGCAGGTTGAAATCAGTATATTTTACAAAAAGCTTTGTTTTTATTATTATTGTTTTAACAATAACTTAATACATTTTTTCTATTCTTAAATGACTGGTAAAGTTATTTTGTACGTTCCAGAGTCAAAAATCTAATTCATTTTTGTTTCGTCATGTTTATTTACAAGTCCAGATGTTATGTATCTTCAATATTGAAACCTTTATTATTATGACCTTTTTCTTCGACTATTTCTTTATTTTCTGTATTATCCCAAGGTTGTAATTCTCCAGATCCAAACGATACGTAAATTATAGAACCAAATAAATAAATAAAAGCAGTTGTGTAAAAAATTATTCTCCATTGTTCTACGCTACTCTAAAAAAATATATAAAAATGAATGAAAGGCATTTGCGTTATACAATAGAATTTTAAAATAAATCTTTTATACATACTTCATCTGTCACAATATACCCTGTCATAATTGGGCTTATAATTCCCGGTACAGTAGCAAAAGTATTAGAAACCGCTACCATTAAGGATCCATAATTTGGAGCCAAATCCAATGAATTTACACTAAAATATAAACATTAATTGTATATAAAAATAAAACTTTTGTACTCACCAAAAAGTTGCCATCGCAAATCCCCCAAACCCTACAGCAATCAATAAACAAAATATAGTTCCAAATTTTGATAACCAATGCACTGACAGTATTAAAAATATAAATTGTCCCATAAATCCAACCCCTACGAATATTTTTCTTATACCAGTTATTGTTAAAATTTTTCTAGTACTCAAATAATCTGCCAAGTGGCCAGCGCCTTGTAATACAATAGTAACAGCGACGTACGGAAGAGCGGACATTGCTCCTGCTCCGTTTAGGTCGAAGTGAAGGCAATCTACAAAAAATAAACCTAAACTAAAAAATTTGCTTTTTATTTAAAAATTAATAATAACAAGGTAAATTAAATGTCAGTTTTTAAGCAAATCCGCAATAAATTAACTATTAAAAAAGATTATAACCATTGAAGTTCTGATGGAAAACAATTTTTTACTAGTTTTATTGGAGTTCCGACAATAAATAACCAAGCCTTATCTAGTATTATATTGTAACCAATACCCCCTCTTTTTGGTTCGTAAATGTGATTTTCAATCCTAAGTCATCTCTAAAGAACCTCAACTCATGATTCAAACCATTAGGACTGAGTCAGGGACTTATACGCAAAATGGGAAAGACACCTTGAAAGAATTATATAGGGTGCACTTCCCAGGATCAATAACCACAAAAATAACACCTGAGATCTGAAGATAGTCAGAAGTGGAATCTCTTTTAAGTGCTTTCAAGGTACGGTGGAAGAGACCATAAAGGAGATGATAGATGTGAAAAAAACGGAATGGATGGCATTTATCCTATTATGCTATAGAAAGGAATATACCTACTAGCGCATTATATTATAAGGGTATTAAAGGCCAGTATTGCACTGGAATACATACCACAAGCATGGAGAGCAACCATAGTCGTCTTCATCCCCAAACCTGGAAGAACTGGACAAGATGGATGGGACGAAGGCACTGATGCCAATAATAAGTCTTATATAATATATGCTTAAGAAACAAGAAAAATTGTTGAATATACATATTAGAGATACAGTGTTGGCAACCAATTTATACACAAGGACATATATGCCTGCACAACAAGCACATCTACAGAAACAACATTACAAAAACTTGCACTGAGGAACAAATAGGTCTTGTAGGCAGCATTCCAGGATATCGAGAGAGCATTGAAGAACACATGTCTAAACTCAATCTCAATGACATCGAGAAGAAAAGGCATCGATGAGACCTGCTGCAGGGGATAGAATGCATGCTAAGAAAGAATATTCTACTCTTCTCATTAAACGCATTGGCAGCCAAGGTCACTCGGGGATGTCCGCAAGGGGCTGTATTGTCACCACTGCTTTGGAACATCATAGTCCAGGGAAAATTCAACATTCAGTTAGCTCGATACCTCGATATCCAGGAATGCGGCCAACAAGACCTCTTTGTGCAAATGGTCCTAAATCTAGTGAGTGAGTGAATGAATAGATAAAGAGGAAATAAACATTAGTCTCTCCAAATGAAACATAGTACCTTTTAACCGAAGAAGAAAGTTAGAGGGACTAGGCCCACTAACCCTACAAGGGTCCTACATGCAGCTAGGTTACAGTTATTTTAAACGCGAAACTTACCTAAAACCAAGATCTGCCAACGGTTAATGAAGAAAGAGGAGGGGACACTAATGGTAGCCAGGCGAGCATATGAAAAAACATGGCGGAAAACTCCCAAAAACCCATGATCAGATACGCATCTTTGGTATGGTCGAAAAAGATAATACAATAAACAGTCGCGGCTGAGTTGAGCATGGTACAAAGACTTGCCTCAGCATAACGGAGGCTGTGATAAACATTACTAACAACAGCCATAGAAGCTCTGCTGAACCTTCCCCGATTGCCATATCAATTTGGGGGAGGCAAGAATTTAATTTTCAAGGCTATAAAACACGAGCAATGGTTCGGATCATAACAAGATAAAGGAACTAGGGGGAGGTAACATTCTTGAAATGAAACTAAAGGACCACAGAAATCCTATGTACTTTTTCAATACAAACTTCGAGATGAACATGCAATAGCGAAGGAAATGGACAGATGACAACATCAAGGAAAACGTAGGGAGAGGATCTGGTATACAGGTGAATCCAAGACCAAGGAAGGAACTGGTGCTGGAATCTACTGCAAAGAGAAGATCTCCCAACTGAGCATCACACTGGGAATAAATACTTCCGCATTTCAAGTGCAATATTGTAGTGCGAGAGATAAAATAACACGAGGGAAGTGCGCAATTCACTGCAAAATATGTTCAGACATCCAGGCGTCATTAAAGGTTCTTATGAACCCAAACATGGGTTCCAGGACACTGTGGCATCGAGGTAAATGAAAAAGCTGATGAACTAGTCATAAAAAGTTCATCAACTCCATATGTGGAAACAGAACCAGCTCTCGGAATTACAAAATCTGCTACCCAAGGATGCATACGGGACTGGGTCAAACGAAAATAAAGAGAGAGATGGAATAAAGTCCCTACTCAAAATGAGTAAAAACCAAGTAAGAATTATAACGGACCTCCTCACTGGTCTCAGTCCAATGAGGATACATCTGCATAAAATAGGGCTGTACAACGGAGAACTTCCCTACAGACTATGCGTAAAAGAGGCAAAAACTGTCAAATACATATTGTTAGAATGAGACTTTAGACCGCAAAAGACAAGTTATATTTGAACAACCAAGGCTAACTCACGAGGAATACAACATCCAAGCGGTGAATAACCTATACAAACTAGTGCAGAGGACTAGAAATACGGAGCGGATTCTGTAGAACAAAATCGGAATACACAAAAAGCCCAAGGGCTGAGGTGTCGCTGGAAAAAAGCACCAGCATTAAGGAGAAAAAGTCCTCCTTCTAGCACTACATTAGTTAATTGGATTATCTAGCTGTCCCAAGATATTCAATATGTTGCAAAAAAATACTTTGAACATTTGTGATCGAGTTTGTTTCTACCTATGGCTCTTTAACATAACATTGACCCAATGTAGAACATAAGTCCTACTAATTAGAAATAATAACTAAATAGTTGTTTTATTCTAGAATTTTAGTATAGCACCAAATAGTAATGGTAAATACAAGGGCGCCACCTTCCGTTTATAGTATAAGGGACACTTGCAAGGATCGTATCCCATCAACAAGCCCCTTAGCGACCAGAAGGGCGGTCTTTACTTGCCCTACTTGAGTACCTGGGTATTTGCTGCTCGGATGTTAAGTAAAATTCATTGAATAAATAGAATTAACTTTTATTTATACTTCGGCGATGATGAAAAGATGTGTAACACGGTTCTGTTCTGATGTGTCGGACGATACAAGTACTACTTCCAGGATGGCATGGCCGTGGAATTGACGGTTCCGGTTTAATTGAATTTGGCTTCTCTCCTTCCCCTCGACGTATCTCTAAAGGTCTCTAAACTGGTACTCAGTACTCATCTGGAACTGAGACCTATAAACCGGTACTCAGTAGTCGGCTGGAGCTTCAATTCGAACTGGACTGCAACTGGAACTCCAATTGATATTGACACAGTGCCGTGCGCGATTTAATTTAAATATTTTAATTATGACGGAAATTAAAGTAACTTCGTTACAAAGTTAATAACTTATCTTTTCTTTGTGAAAAGTACTAATTTTTTTATCAAGTTCCTGTTTAAATCACCAGTTTTAACTAAGACTAAAATACTATTTCTTCGGCTCATTGATCTTATTGTAAAAAAAATTGAGCCTCAAGTGATAAATACCTATACTTACATTTCATAAACTTTGGTAGTTGCGTTAACAAAGTATAATATCCCCAAATTTCGCAAGTCACGCCAATCGTATAGGCCCACAGAGGTCTAGAAGTCACAATGGATCTCCAAGGAATTTTTAATTTTGTTTTAATTGGTTTAGAAATTTCTAGTGATTCAGTTATGTAAGCTAACTCATGTTTACTTATCAGAGGATCATCTGCAGGAGAATTTTTTATAATAATCAACCAGCAGATGGTCCAAATACATCCAATAACACCTAAAATAAAATAAAAACAAAATAATAAATTAAAACTAGCGGTTCATGCCAATACCTTCCTGAGACTAGTTACGATATAAAGAGATAATTTTATATTCGTACCAAAAACATAGAAAATACTCTCCCATCCTAAATAGGATGCTAATACTGACGACATTGGTAAAGAAACAACAGTTCCAACATATGTTCCAGATAAAGCAATGGTCGTTAATCTGCTTCTTTCTGATGGTGGTGCCCATTTTGAAACAAGAGAATGTAGACATGGAATTATCATTCCCTAAAATAAGTTTTGAACAATGAAAAAAATACAGTATACGGTTCAAAACGTTGCTGCTATATTAGTATTTTAGATAGACCTTTAAAACTAAAAAGAGGCGTTTAATAGTTACATCTATAAAAACAAAAAAATTCATTTTGTTATATGGAGACTTTTAAGATGTGGCGTTCATACCTTAATACAGTTTATGTTTATTTAGGGGTTGTGTAGGATATCTTTCAAATAAGGAATATTTTTATGGGCGCCAGTTTATTTTTGAATTTTTAAAAAGTCCCAAAAAAGAGCATGAAGTTACTTTATGTTTAATGGAAAAAGAAATGGCTGCATGTGTATGGGTGTAACCACAGTAGTTGTTCGTAAGCTGACTTTTCGGTGAGTTGATCTCATGAATGATAACTTATGAACAAATATGATTACAAATCGATATAATTTTGGAATAATTACTAAGTGGTAGACGTGTTTACATCAACCGTCATCAGATCGAAGGACCAACCTTAATACAGCGTATCAGGATTCAGTATATAAACGCAAATAAATCATTTAAGTGAACTGTAAGGGCTACTTATTCACCCGTTTATTATTGAACCAAATTATTAATTTTTACATTTTTATACAATTTATTATTTTTATAGAGCAACTGCTCTCACTCACTATCACTGTAAAAATCATATTCACAATTTTAATTCATTTACAACCTCAGAAAATATATTATTATAATGTTAGGGTGCGGTCAGCCTCTTTTTTATAATGCCGAGACATTTTATTTCAACTGAACTTTGCGAGAGATAATAAGATAATGATGTGGTCTGAAGTTTTTTCTAGCGCCAGAAGATTATTTGTAAGTGGGAATTGTAACGGTTTTATTCTTTATAGTACAAAAACGACTCGTCCGGTGATCAGAGTTACACTTGTCGCTCTTATTAATTTTATAGCGCTTAGAGAGAGACAGGTGTCCTTACCAACAGAAGGATAGGGTGAATTATTTTTTACAAGCTGTACCTTTGCACACGTCTCTAACGCAAAATGCTGAATGACAGGAAAAATGTAAATTTAAGTTTAAATCTTTTTTTGAGATTATGGAATGGTAAAAAATACTGTACTGGCCAAAAGTATATACCGAATAATGAATATTTTAAATTTTAAAAGAAATATGTGTTGTCTTGCAAATTCTGTATAATATTTAAGTGAAATTTATCCAACTTATTTAATACTTGAAGTGACTATCCAGACAAACCATTTAAAACTTGAACGGAAACCAAGCAGAAACGTAAACGTAAATTTGCATGTAAACTTTGCTTATATTAGCACAAAACGGTTTCTCAAATTAAAATAACTATCTCGACTGAGACCAACTGAAGCCTACGATTGAAGCGAGAAGAATGCTTCTTCCCATCATATTCAATCTTCTGTCCGTTATAGCAAGCGGAAATACGTCACAAAGTCATGTGAATAGGGACGGAAATTTGAATATTTGAAATGCAGCTCTTAATAAAATAAAGAATAAAATTTGATGACTTAACAGAGTTATTGAATTTAGAAATATCTTTTAAATTAGGATAAATTTGATAACTTTAAGAAAATAATTTAGTATAATTATACAAACATGTTCTACATGTTACATATTTTGGCAGCACCGTTTTGAATCTTACTTAATATTGTTGGACAAAATGTAAATATAATAATTTTTAAATCAAAGGGGTTATCCATATCTCAAATAAAACGCCAAGTGAGTACCGCAATATATAATCATTGACTATGTCAATATAAGGCAACTAGTTTCGGCTCAGTAGCCATCATTAGGCCAAATAGGTGATAACATCTAGCGATCAATTTAAATTTGATTATAACAAAGTCGTAAAAAATAATAAACATAATAAGTGTGGTACGTGAGTAAACTAACTAAACTAAATTAACATATTGACGAAATTATTTTAAAAATTAAAAAGTATCTGTAACACACGTTACACAACTACCCGGACGCCAGGTTAAAAAGGATAACCGGTGTGGACCCGGTGGACCCAAATATAAAAACTTTTAGAAGTTAACCTGTCTAGAGGTTGAAAGGAATTAAAATACTCCAACATAGTGGTTGTAAAAAATTTAAACATAAAAATTAAGATTTGAAAAAAATGTTTTTTGATAAACTATTGCTCGGCAGACCACTTGTAGCAATATTCTATTACAAGTACCACGTACCACACTTATTATATTTACTATTTTTTACGCTTGAACAACCGCGCGATTTTTTATTATAATCCAATTTAAAATGATCGCTAGATGTTATCACCCATTTGTCCTGATGATGGCTACTGAGCCGAAACTAGTTGCCTTTATCATTGACTAGATTATACTTTGTGGTACTGACTTGGCGGTTTATTTCCCTTGAAAAATAATTTTTATTTACCTCAAATACTCCTTCAACAATTCTGACAGCCAAAAACAGAAAAACATTCATTTTTGCCATGATTGGTGACAACAACGTTAAAATTGAAGCTACTCCAATACCTGCGGCAAAAACTGGTTTGCCTCCAAATCTGACAGCCAAATATCCTCCAACTAATTGGGTGAACAAATAACCATAGAAGAAAGAACTTAATAAATATCCTTGAGTGCTAGTACTCCAGTCAAATTCTCTGTGCTATAAACAAAATATGTAAATAACAATAATACAAATTATAACCAATGTACTTACTAATACTGTAGTTCCGTTAGGTAAAGTTATATTATTAAACTGGGTCATAGCAACTATTGCAACACTAAGATTGACACGTAAGGCATAGCAATTGAAAAATCCAAAAAAAGTCAACATTATCAAAATGTATCTCCTGGCTCTCCAAAAAAACCATATTGGTGGCTTATGGGGTTTACTAAAATTAATTGGCATAAAATAACATGAATCATTTCAAATAATTATTATTCTAAATATAAATAAAAAATCGCTAATAATTACCTTATTTCTTTATCAGTTGTTGCGAATTCGTGACTTGCTTTTCCAACCATTTTCAGGAGAAAACTAAAAAGTATATGTACGTGATTGATATAAATAATAACATGTTTATTTTCATAGAGTTCAGAAACACTAGCCTAATTAAAGAAATATTTTTATATCTATATATGTTTATTATTTAAATGGTGATGGATAATTGATTAGTGATTACATTTATTTAAATATTAATTAATTTTTAATATATTTTTAAAAACACTTTGAATTCTATTAAAATGAATTAGGACTTAAATTAGGATAACGAGATTTGAATTTTTCTGTATGAAGAAAAAAACTGTGTTTGTATAAAGGGTAACTTAAGTTTGTCAACCGATTTTACTAAAAAAATATGTTTCTTTGCATATTTGGATTCTGCTGTGCCAAATCTCAAAAGAAACTTTTTGTAATAATAGTTTATATTCCTCACAACTGTAATTTTGGTTTTTTTCAATAATATCTTGTTCGTTTTAGGTCAGTTGATTATACCAAAATAGTTAAATATTATCATCAATGTTCTATGCTAAATACTTAATCTATTAAGGTTATTACATTACATAATATAAAAATACACAAATACCAAACAGATTGAGATGTTTTAACATTTATCATCCTAAATATAACAAAGCGGGATCACAAAAGAACGAATAATTTAGGATGATCATATTTTCTCGATAAAACAGTTAATATAAAAAATACTTCTTTGTAATAAAAAGACATATTTTGCTTTCATGCATTTAGAGAAAGCTTTTGATAGAGTACAAAAAATATATTGGCAGAAAGAGGAGTCGACAAAAGATTGATAAGAGTCCTCAAAAGTTCATATGAAGAAAACAGTAATTACGTCATCAGTCAAATTATGAAATCTAAAATGTTCACAACAAAAGAAGGTTTGAGGCAAGAAAAATCCAGTATAATCCATATTGATAGACGAAATAATGAAAGATGAACATATAAATGTCTGGAAAAATTTACTGCGGCCGTCGACATGTTAACAACGACTAAGTATCGAAGGACCAACCATATAAAATTGATTTCTTATTATTTTTAATACGAATACAATAACATAAACAAAAATTGATTTGAGGTAGTAAAACTCTAAATCCTGTACCACGGAATTTTAATATAATCTTTTGATAAAAAGTAGGGGGAGAGACTACAATTGCAAACGGGCGGCGACTAGTTTCGGCATTATGCCATCATCAGACCTATAATACAGATTGTATAAGAACTAAACAAACTTGTTTGGTAAGTTTTGTTAATGTATTCCACCCTGTTGTCTTACACTCTGTATTATAGACCTGATGATGTCATAATGCCGAAACTAGTCGCCGCCCATTTGTAATTGTAACCTCTCCCCCTAGTTTTTATCAAAAGTTTATATTAAAATTTTATTGTACAGGATTTAGAGTTTTACTACCTCATCATTTGACCACATTTGAGATTATGGATAACATTTTGGACTTAAAAATACATTTATTAATGTGAAATGTAACGGTTATTTTCCTACCCATTTATTGTAATAAAATGAAATTATAAAATGTATATTATTTTTTACCACACTGTAAACACTATCAAAGCAATTATTGTCACTCACTTTCACTGTATAAAATTATTACATGAAACTATGAAATCTTAGAACATTATTATATTTATAATTTATTAATTTTTAATTAGCGGCCATTCGTCATTTATTAAAGAGTCTTCATTCCGTCATGGACTTTTCGATATGAGAACTCAGAAGCTAATAATCTAATACCAAGTGGGAGATTTTAACGGTTTTTTCTGACCATTGCTGTTAATGGGCTGATGGGCAAATATGCCTGTCCTATTCATTTAGGATAAATTGTACTTTATGACGAATGACGGTGAAAGAAAAAGAGAAACGACCAGAAAGTGCCTCAAATATCAAGAGATAAGAACGTATTTTTAGATATTGCTTTTTTAGAGTATTAGTCGCTAAGAAAACATTTGCAAAATACTAAAAGTTTTGGAAATAATATTTATATATTATATTAACTTTAGTTTTAAAAACATGTGGTTAGGTTTGTCAATTCTGGATACTTTTTCGGTGAAATTTATCCAAAAGTACCTAGGAGCTACCTAAAGGGGTTACGAATATAAACAGGTTAAGAAATTAACAGTTAACAATTAAAAGTGAATTTAACCATAAAACATATACAGTGTGTCCATGGATGGGGTATACTATAGGTGAAAAATTTTTTAATTTAAGTTTTAGCGAAAAATGTTATTCTTGATAAAAAGTTTTTCTTGTACTGAAATCTAAAATACAATCATCAGATATCAGTTTTTTCCAGTAGTATACGAGGTTGGTCAAAAAATATGAATTTTACTCAAGAGTAAAGTACGTTTAAATTTGACAACATCGAAAAATGTTATTTAAAAAAGTTGATCAGAACTAAAAACTAAGTTCAAATATGCAATTACATCCATTTACATTGAAAAAATGTATTTCTAGGTACAATAACAATGCAAATTTTACTGTAGTTACGTGTTTAAATTGCAAAATTATTAGAAAATATTAAGAAACGAGAAGATTATCATGACTTTTATAAACACAAGTGATCAATGTTCAAACAATATTAAACAAGCACAAAACCTATTTTCAATGTAAATGGATGTAATTGCATATTTGAACTTAGTTTTTAGTTCTGATCAACTTTTTTAAATATCATTTTTCGATGTTGTCAAATTTAAAGGTACTTTTCTCTGGAGTGAAATTCATATTTTTTGACAAACCTCGTATACTACTGGAAAAAATTGATATCTGATGATTGTATTTTAGATTTCAGAACAAGCAAAACTTTTTATCGCTAAAATTAAAATTTTAAATTTTTTCACCTATAGGATACCCCTCCGTGGACACACTGTAGAAGAAAAACAGCTAGGATGGTAGGGACATATAAATAGAATGAGTGAAACACAACAAGCAAAATAATATGGGATGCAAAAATCAGATACAGAAGAGGAAGAAGCAGACCACAAGAAACATGGAACAACATACTAGCGAAGATAATAACAAAGAAATTTAGTTCTTGTACAGGAAGCAAAAAACATGGCAATGGAAGATGTTTATAAAGAAATAATTATGAATTATAATAAAATACCACACCTAACAATAGATGGGAAATATAATGATAATAATAATACTCTCCATACATTTAACTCTCTTGCGAGTATACCCCCAGAAGCCAATTGCTTGTGAGGAGAAGCGACGGCTATTATTATTATTTGCCGTGGCGCCCCAGGCCGACATACTGATGGCGCCATCTGGTAACAGATATAGGAAAACCCAGAAAATCTCACCACCATCAAAAATGATTATAAATAAAACAAAATACATGGAGATAGGAGTAGTGCTGAAGAAAGGAAATAAAAATAAGTTAAAGATATTAAATAGAAGAATAGGGAAAATTAAAGACCAGAAAGCAACAATTAAAGAAGTATATAAAAATCAATAGAAATAAGAAATTAAATTAAATTAAAAATTTACTAGCGTCCTTTATTAAAAATTGCAAAACCAATGATGTTGAAGCAATTTATATATTTGTAAGAATTATCAAAAATGAACTACTTTATTTTATAACTAAAACATGTAAACTATATTAAACTATAACTAAAAGTCTTTTATGTTAAACAACGTATCAACGTATCGCTTTCGTTCGTATTCGTATACTGATCTCGCCCTTCATATATTTGTATCACCAGCCTATATTCCTAATATATACAAAAGAAGGTTCGTTTATCTAAATAGGGACTTAAGTGGTTGTGTCTAGGGTTTGGTATACGTCGGTCGTCATCATTTCTTACACTCGGCCATCCTGTATATAAGCCTGTCCTCAGGCTTCATGATGAGCTAAAAGAAAATGAGATCCGTTGATCTCTTCGTATTAAAGATCCGTTGATCTTTTCGTGTTAGAGATCCGTTGATCTCTTTGTAATAAAGATCCGTTGATCTTTTCGTAATAAAGATCCGTTGATCTTTTCGCCTTCGAGATCCGTTGATCTCTTCGTATTAAAGATCCGTCGATCTTTTCGTTTTAGAACACTGGTGTAGTGATCTCTTCGTATTAAAGATCCGTCGATCTTTTCGTTTTAGAACACTGGTGTGGTGATCTCTTCGTATTAAAGATCCGTCGATCTTTTCGTTTTAGAACACTGGTGTGGTGATCTCTTCGTATTAAAGATCCGTCGATCTTTTCGTTTTAGAACACTGGTGTGGTGATCTCTTCGTATTAAAGATCCGTTGATCTTTTCGTTTTAGAACACTGGTGTGGTGATCTCTTCGTATTAAAGATCCGTTGATCTTTAAAAGAAACTAAAAAAACATAATTAAAAAAATATTTTTGTAAACTTATTAATATCATTTAATTATGAGCTCGTTAGCGTAAAATGGTCAGTTACCTTTTCATTATAACAGGAACTTAAAACATCATCTGTTAATCGTATTTAGCAAAACTTACCCATCGTCTTGAATAATGAGCTATCGTTTAATGTTGTCAGCAGTGACAACCGTACGTGATACTTTTCGAAGACCTCGTAAGTCTTCAACCTTATACCTGTCGTTAATAAGGACTTTTGTCACTTGGAAACGTCCCTTGAATTTTGGAAGAAGTTTGTGACTTCTCCCCGTTGCTGGTTCACTCGTAATTCTGACCATTACTAGGTCGCCTTCGCTATATTTGACAGCGTCTCGTCTAGTTTTTGCTTTTTCTGATCTTTTGTGATTTGTTTGTAAATTTTGTTACGTAGTTCTTTTAAATTAAATCGATTAAAATCATCTTTAATTTCATTAAGAATTCGTGAATCTGCGGCGTGTTTTGTGTTGTATCCTATCAGAGCATTGATAGATTTGTTATGAACCGTATTAATTGCACTTTGCACTTTTTTTTTTACGTAACAGTCCCACACGTTAACTTTTTTTGGCAGTGGTTGTTGCAAAAGAATTAATAATTGTTCTATTGTACCTTTTGCATTGTCCGCTCGCACCTGGAGTTGCTACTGCATTTAAAATATGTTTTATATCGTAACACTCGCAAAAGTCTTTAAAAGTTTTTGACGTAAACGCAGAAGCACGATCACTGATTATGCAATTTGGTACTCCGAACAGATACACAAAATTTGTTAAGATATCAATGACGTACTTTGATTTTTGACTTTTTACAAGTTCTATTACACAAAACATCGTAAAAGCATCCACAATCACTAATATAAACTTATTGTTTTTTACTTGGGTTTAATTTACATTGTTTTTTAGCGCATCCACTTTGTTTGTAATATAGGTACAGCTTAAACAGGCGTTAACATACTTTGAAACAAATCGTCTCATTTTCGGAAACCAATAATATTTATGAATATGTTTCAGTGTCTTTTCTGTACTTAGATGACCTGCGTCGTCGTGGCAGACCGCATATTTGCATTCTTGCTAACTTCGGTACCACACACATCTCTTTATCGTTATCTAATTTACGGTAAATTTCATTATTTTTAAGTTTATATTTTTAAAAATATTGCTTTGTTTCGTTCGTCATATTTCGTGATTCGAGTATTTTTCTAATTCGTAGCAACTTTTCGTCTTGTAACTGTGCTCCTACTATCAGTTCACACTCCGTAATATCTATGGAATAAGTTTCAATCTCGTTAACTGGATTTCTACTCAATGCATCTACATAAATCATTCGCGTTCCTGGTCTGTACTCTATATCAAACGTGAACTCTTGAATTTCCAACCACCAACGTCCAATTCTTGGAAGAAGATCCTTTTTCGTAAGGGTCGTCTTCAATGCGTTATACTCTGAAATATCGCAAAGCAAATACAACTGTCATAGTTTCCAACTCGTACGTATGGTACTGTCTGTGATCGTTCGTTGTCTGATTGCTGAAATACGATATAACGTGTTTGTTTCCGTCCAAGTCAAACTGAAGTAACATTGCACCTACACCTATGGCGGATGCATCTGTGTGTGGCTCTGTACGTAATTTATGGTCAAATATTGTCAATATTGGTTCCTTTATCAAAGTACTTTTAATTTGTTGGAATGCATGTTCTTGACTTGCTCCCCAGATCTATTTTACATTTTTTCTTGTCAGGCGAGAAAGTGGCTCCATAATTTCAGCATATTTTGTAATAAACTTTCTAAAATATCCCGATAACCCCATAAATTGCCTGATTTGCTTTATGTTTGTGGGAGGTGACATTTTTAACACCGCTCTTAACTTTTCTTTTCCTGGTTTTACACCTTCGGCACTTATCTTTCTTCCTAAATACGTTAGTTTAGTTTTAAAAAATGAGCATTTACTTAGTTTTAATGTCAGATTATGTTCTCTTAATTTAATTAATACTTGTTTAAGCCTTTCTAAGCCTTCTTCGATAGTTACGCAAGGAATAATGATATCATCAATATATGGAAAAGCTACTGTATTTCTTAAAAATTCGTAGTGACCATCAGGTGTCACGAACGCTGTCTTTTCAATGGAATTTTCAGCAATGGGTACCTGATAAAACCCGTTAGCAATATCTAATGTTATGAAAAATTTATTACCTCCTCCCAGCTTGTCTATTTGTTCTTCAATCAATTACAAAATACTTCTTTGTTTTTTTAATCGTGACGGCATTTAATCGCCTATATAGTCCTCGCATGCGCGGAAGTCACCCGTCTTTTTCTTTACTAAAATTATTGGACTGGCATACTGCGAACTAAACTCGCGAATTATGTTGTTTTCCAATAATTCGGCAATCATTTCTCGTAAAATACTCTTTTTTATTTCCGGTAACCGATAAGGATCGTAAACTATGGGTCTATCGGTTATGGTTCTTATCTCCGTCGTCACCGTATTTGTGTTTCCTAAACATTTCAAAGAAAATGATACACAATCTTGAAACTGGTTTAATATCTTAAGGCATCTTAAATTATCAGTTTCATCAATAGGTCCGAAAGAAAGATCATTAGCGGTAATTATTTTATCTGAATAACTGTCAATAACATTGATTGAAATATCGTTTAAAACCGTCAGAATTCTGAAAAGGACTATTTTGTCTTTCTTGATCGTTAAAATATGTGATTGTTCTATAAAATCCTTTCCTATCAATAAGTCCTGAGACAAATATTTATCATCAACGATTATCGCGTCAACAGTTACAATCGCTCCCGTAATTTTTTAGTGTTATTCATGTATTCTTATTACACAAAAGGGTGTCTCCAATAAATCCTCCGAGAATTTTATCTTGAGAGTAGGTAAAGTTAAGATCGAATTTCTTTACAGCTGACATTTTTATGAGAGTTTTAGCACTGCCTGTGTCAAAAAGACAAGAGGATTTATGACCATTGACAAAGATTGTTTTTATAAACAAGTGTTTCGATTTTTGAAGATTATCTCCACAATTAACATGCGATACTTTTACTTTTGAGGGACATTTATCATGCAGATGTTCTAATCTTTTACAATTCGTGCGCATTCTAAGCGGGCTCTTTGACAATGTCTTGCAATATGTCCCGGTAACCCACAATTATAACATAAACCGTTGGGGGCCTTACGTTTTAGTTGGTGATTAATTGGTTTTGTAAGTGACGACGTAGTAGGATAGTTTGAAGTACTAGCGAACGTCACATGTCTGTTATCTTCGTAATTGGAAGTGGACATATTACCCATCGTATTTAAGTACGCAAATAGTTTGTCTGCATTTTGTATTTGTGCCGATCGTATAGTCCTCACAATATTTTCATTTTTAATGCCACCAATTACAGCATCAATCAAAAATTCATCTGGAATTGTTAATTTTAAAGCTCGTAATTTCGTTAATTTTCTAAAACAATAATCACCCAAATTTTGGCCAGGTTTTGCTTCGTAATTAGAAGCATCTCTTAATAAATTAGAAAATGGAACAGACTTACGGAAATGATCCAACATTCCTTTTTTCATTTCAATCCATGAAGCGTCATTTGTGATTTGTTCATAGTACCAGTGGCGTGCGTGTCCCTTAAGTCTGCTGGATATAATCCTTATAATATATTCGTCACTCCACTTATACCTTTCCGCTAAGGTGTCCACTTTTGATACCCACTTTTCGACCGTAATGTCGTCTTTCGAGGAATCGAACACCGGGATTGCTTGTTCGTCACTCACACAAGTCGCGGTTAGCATTGACGAATTATTTCGAAGTTCGTTAACTTCCCTTTTTAGTGATTCCAATTGTTTTTTAAGGGCAACACTCTCACTATCCGTACTCGTATAAGTATCAGTAGACGATGATCGATCACGCCTTCGACTTTCGCGAGACCGTCGATTACTTTGTCTACGTTTCGAATTTTTACGCTTTTTGGATTTACTTTTTCCCATTTTGTCAAGAAAACTGAACCGGCTTTTAAGGCTGTTTATCCCACTTCTGATATGTAAGAATTATCAAAAATGAACTACTTTATTTTATAACTAAAACATGTAAACTATATTAAACTATAACTAAAAGTCTTTTATGTTAAACAACGTATCAACGTATCGCTTTCGTTCGTATTCGTATACTGATCTCGCCCTTCATATATTTGTATCACCAGCCTATATTCCTAATATATACAAAAGAAGGTTCGTTTATCTAAATAGGGACTTAAGTGGTTGTGTCTAGGGTTTGGTATACGTCGGTCGTCATCATTTCTTACATATTTAAAAATCAAAAAATTATTTTTAATTTCTCAAAACAAATAAACGCAACTCTCTTTATTTACACACTGTATTGTTTGGATTTATTATATTGGATAATTAAATGTTTTAAAATTATAAATAGAATATTACAAATTTTAAAATTATGTGTGGTAATTATTTATGTTCACATACCTACCACGAAACTTATATTAACCACAATGTATATTTTATTTTATCTCTTACCATTATAAAATTTAATTATTTTTAAATCGAATGTACTGGAAAGGTATCTATGTCTATGGAAATAAATATATCAGTATTGGTAAGTATATAAAAAATTTGTGGTATTTTATAAGTTGATGAATTACTCACTAAAAAGGTATGTATGTGTTGTATTCGTAATCCAAATAAAAATGAAATTATAAATCATCGTTTTGATTTATTTTAACACGCACAAAAATTGTTAACATATTTGTTATAAATGTCATTGAAATCAAAATAATTCTTCATAAATCGAATAAGGTAACGACGTTTTCATATTCGATGATTTCTAAAAGTTCAATTTCATCATTAAAGAGAAGATCCTGAAATACTTCCATTATTAGTGGTTGTCCACTTAAAAACTACAAAAACCGTTACACCAGTTTGTTTAATAAATTGATGTAAATACTTCTAAACTTCACACCTCTTCACATGCAAGTGGAAAAAAGGACAACCGAGGATAGTCAGAGAGGGAATCACCAGACGTAAACTCAGTTTCCATATCGGAGATGAACGCATCTGGGGTATGCCTCAGAATTAGATACCAAAAAAGTATGACTTTGAGAAATACTTCAACACAAAGCTGGATCGCAAAAGTGAATGGGACAAGGACACTATTTCTGGTCTCAACAGAAATGCCATTAAATAGTACAGTAATGGGTCCAAGACAGCAGAGGACACGGGAATAGGATTATATGGGTCTGGTACCAGATGCTTCTAAATCTTGGGCAAATCACCAAGTATCTTCCAAGCGGAAATATACGCTATTGAAAAATATGTCCAGTTCAGCGTCGAAAAGAAATTACCCAGGCAATAAATTGTCAGTATATGGGATTGTTAAAGCTCCAGCTCCCACTATAGTTTGTTTTATTCACAATAATGTTTTTAATCTCTTTTTTTAAATTACTCTATTGGTCTCGCAACTGTTAGTCGTCCTAGAGGGGAACCAATCTCCACTAGTTTTTTTGATACGTTAGCCCAAGCAGCTTCATTATCTTTCCACGAAACCGTGTCACTTTTTTGCGCTCCACCACGTCCTTACATTCATCCACCAATGATATAAATACAATTTTTTCGTTGCAGAAGTTTACTGGCCGTCTACACATATATTTTTAATAATATTTAGAACAACAACTAAAAAAAAATCACATCAATACTAATCATAACTTTAATTTATGGAACAAATTTTAAATAGAGAGCCGATGATGAATATAAGCTGACTCATGCGCACAATTAGGATCTCCTAAAAAAAATCATGGGTGAAAACCAATGGGACTTCGGGAAAAAGTTTGATATAAAAGTTGTTGGGAATTTTATGGTCTACAACTTTGCACTAGAACATTTTGCACTAAGGGGTCTATTCTGTAACGTTTTAGTTAATTGTAACCGCTAGGTTAAAAGTTATTTATAACTATGAGGTTACAATTTTAACCCAAATGTCAATTTTAATGAAATATGCCATGCAGAATATAAAATCGATATCTCGATTTTTTTTTTGCTCGTTCACTATACTTTCCCTTTGATGGGACCGGGAAAGTAAAATATCAATAACAAACACTAAACATTGACGCAAGGTACAGAAACATAGCCAAAAATTCTAGTTTACCTTTTTTGCCATCTTCTTTTTTTTGGTTTTTTTTTTAGAAATGGAACTACTTTTATAAACCTGACATTTTGAATCTAAACTAAAAGACGAA
Source organism: Neocrepidodera transversa (assembly GCA_963243735.1). Lineage (NCBI taxonomy): Eukaryota > Metazoa > Arthropoda > Insecta > Coleoptera > Chrysomelidae > Neocrepidodera > Neocrepidodera transversa. The sequence continues at coordinate 23,618,512 of OY725336.1, read as the reverse complement.
TAAGCAGTACCATTGTTGGCGGTTATTTTATACGATTTTAACCGTAAATTTCAGACTGACGTATACTCGTGAGAATTTGAACCAATCTCATTGGTGCAAATTTAGTGGTGCGATTTTTTTCTGCCTATTTGACTCCGTTACAAGAATAGAATACATTTTTTAAAATAATATTTCTCGTCTAGCATAAGACCGACAGAGAAAGAAGAGTCATAAATAAAGATAGCTAATCACTAACAAAAGTTGGATATTTCTAGGAATTTGAATGACGTAGATATAGAAACTGAGACTTGAATACATTTTTGCAGTTTCTAAAACGGTGTTATTAAATATAATAAATAATTTAGATATGGTATTAAACATTTATTATGGTATTAAACATGTATTATTAAATTAAAGACACAGAATTAAAGACACAGTTTTCAGTGAAATTTATCCAATTGGAATTTTGTAGTAATGTGGCAACGTCTATTTTTAACATGTTGTTGTAATAATATATTAAAAACAAAATGTTGTCAATTATTATATGATGTTTCATCGACCTGATATGAAGCAAGTACAATACTAATAATAATAAAAATAATAAACAGTAATCAAATGTTAAAATAATTGTGGGACAAGCCCGTAAATATATAGTGTGTCCACGGATAGGGTTCACAAGAAGAAAAAAAATTTTTGGTTTTACCGAAAAATTTCATTCTTGATAAATAAATTTACTTATTCGAAAACCCCATAAAATGAAAAAAAAATCATGTTTACCTGCTTCATTTTATAGTCTATTTTTGTGAAACCCTATAAATTTTTGTACTAAATTCGAAACGTTTATATCATTTTCTAAGCAATAATATTTCAAATACATTCCGTTAGAATTTCGAATTAAAGTGGAAAGATGTTTTCAAGTTGCTAAAGGCCAAATCGAGCAATTGTTCTTTTTATTTATGTTAATTTTTTTTTTATAAATATTTTTATTATTGATAACAAATAGATGTGACAATTTGAAATATTGCTTAGGTAATGACATAACACTTTATCCACTAGATAGTTTTGAACTTAGTGCAAAAGTTCATAAGGTTAGACAAAAAATTGACTATGAAATGTAACAGATACGGAAAAACATGAATTATTTTTTAATTTAAGGGTTTTTATAATAAGAAAAACTTTTTATAAAGAATGGCATTTTTCGATAAAACCAAAAAAAAATTTTTCTCTCTTGTGAACCCCTTCTGTGGAAACACTGTATAACATCGAGAAGGATACTGTTTTGACAGACTACATACAAATTTATAAAATTATGAACGTCTTTTAAAAAAGTCTATAGTGCTCCACGGGAAGAATATTCCTTTCTGTTTATCTTTCTAGAGGATAGTTCCTTACATCTGGATGGCACATATTGAGTACCACTAATTTACAGATCTGAGATCTGCGGTAAAATTGTTGAGTTAACTAACACGTTGATTCCATTGTTTTCTATAAATCCAAAAAAAAATTTCCTGCACCTCCGCTTTCTATTCGCAAAACCCAACTAATATAATTTTTTTGTTAGACTTCTTGCTCACGTGATTGAAGATTTCCATTGAAGTAAAAAGCCATCGCGTCCTTTTTCTTGTATTATACATATATATGTGTTCATCAGTTTTGTATTTATATTAATATAATATTAAAAATTCAATTACCTTTATTTATTACTTATTTAAACACAACATACGAACACCTGCACTGCAAAATATACCTGCGCTGCAATTTCTAATGTTAGCATCGAGAAAGTCTTAATAAAAGCCAAACTGGTTATTACCGTAGCTTCTTCTTTTTTATTTAAACAAAATGTGATGGGAATTCCTTGATTGTATTGTAAAATAATTTAATTTGTGAGCACCTCATTAGTGTTTCGATTTTGATCTATTATCACATGAACGCGCAGGAATATAATTAAAAACCAGTTAAATTTGATAATGTTATTTTAATAGATTTTTTTTAAGGAACATATATCCAATATGGATTTTTAAATATTTATAATCACAGAAAATAATACGTATCACATAAAAAAAATAAGTAATTTTTTATAAAAATGTTTAATTCATTATTGCCATTTACACAAAAACAGTTGCCATTTACGGTATTAATTTTATAATTAAAAAATATATTTTAAACTAAAATACATTTTTCTTTGATTAAAATTAAATAAAAACCGAACACCATGTTACGTTCGGAGTTTGAGAATTATCTTAATGATGTATTTCCGTTCTGAATAAAAAAGAACCGTGTGTAAATTAGTAACTTTACACATACTTTATCGTGCGTAAAGTTCAACTTTACGCACCAGTGCATAAAATAAAATACTAGTGCGTAAAGAAAAGTATTTTACGCACTAGTGTGCAAAGTAAATTGCTTATTTTTTACTTAATACCTACATATTTTTTGATAGTCGAAAAAATATTGTATGCAACTAAAGTCTAAAGTCACTCGTTTGCGACCAAATTCACATTCGTGAAAAAAGTATCACTTTACACATTTGTGGCATAAATAATAATGTTGAAGGAAGATCCATAAGACAAAATATAACTCTGCTGTCACCATGTAATGGCACAACCTCTATATTTAAAAGTATTTTAAAATTTATATGTGATACCCTTTAATTTTTTATTCACAACTTTTTCCTGTAACTGATAAAATAATGGAGATTTCGAAATAGATAATTATGGCTATACACTTTAAAATATACTGTGAAATTAGTCAATTTTCAGAAAATACTGAATTGTGCCTTTTTTCACTTATGTGATTGTCGCACCAGCTAAAAGCGAGTGCGACAAAATTCACAAATGTATTTAATGATGATTCTATAAAATAAAATATGAGCCAAGGCTGAATCGATTCGTCATGACCACTTGAAAATTTGCGAAAAAATGGAAATCGCACATAAACAATTGCAAAAGTTATAAACAGAAGCATCTAATTTTTTTGCAAATAAAAAAATAGAAAACTGGAGACATTTATATTAAAAAAAGTCCAGGCTCCAGGAATTCATCTTAATTATTATTAGGAACGCAGCAGAGTTCGCAGCGGTACCTAATTCTGGCCGTGAGACAAGAATGTTATTTTAATTACTACTTAATACTTATTTAGTAATTTGAACACTTCAACGAAAAAAAATGCGTTGAAAAAACTTTTTCACATCACAAAATTAGCCCATTGTTAATTATTTTTTCATTTTTTGTTAGTTAAAAAAATTAATAATTAATTAGAATAAAAAACGCAGATTTGTACTTCTCTTACCTTCGACTATATGGAGTGTAAATCACAACTCCTTAAAAATTACTTAATTGGCAACGTAAAAAATCGATAAAAAAAATTACCGCAAAGTTTTAATAATAATTTTTATATAAGAATTAATTAGCATTAAAAAAAATAATTACGGCTGTGAACTACTGCTGTAAAATGTTATTTTCAGACGGAAATTAAAATTATTAATAATTAAGATAGAGTTCCGGGACTCAAAACTTTTTATTGTAAATAGCTTCCCCTTTCACAATCTTTTTTCAAATTCACTCTATCGCTTATAGGTTTTGAGTTATTTGTAAAAAAAAACCTAGACACCTATAGGTGTCTAGGTTTTATTAGAAAATTAGAAAAAGTATACTTTTTTTAATTTTTGTTCAGTACCGAAGCAAAGCGAAGGTACTTATTGACTTTACAATGTCCGTCCGTAACTCTGTCTGTCTGTCCGTCTGTCACAGCGATAGCTTGAAAACTTTCTCGAATTTTGGAACTCTGTTTTCAGCAATCCATAGCTGGTCACTATAGCTCACCTACATACTATTTTCAATGACCTAAGTCAACTGCAACAGTCTGTCTGTCCGTTTGTATGTGCGTTTTCCGTCTATCTCAGCGATAACAGTGTCCGTCCGTCCGTCCGTCTATCTGTCTGTCCGTCTGTCACAGCAATAACTCGAGAACGGTTTTGAATTTTGGAACTCTATTTTCATGATATACCATAGTACTGAACAAAGTATCTAAGCTACTTGTCTACTGTTAGCTTGCAGGGTTTATTTGTTTATATTTCTTGCATGTCCGGGTTCAATTATTTTACACAATTTTCTCGGAGAGGGGTTTTTTTAACAGTTTGAATTAAATTTTACAAAATTTTCTCAGCAGCAACAAAGACAAAACCAAACTGAAAGGCTTATATAAAACAATGTTAACGTTGAAAATTTCCTTTTTCAGAATTGGACCGTGTCAATTTCAAGATGGATACCCGACGTTTCGCTCCAATTATGAGCAACTTCTTCAGAAGTTCATGAAAAATTCGGCATCTTCTATCCTGGGGGATGGTTGCGGATAAGATCTAAGTAGAAGTTCGTTAATGTTTGGAAGCTGTAACCCAAGTAATTCCACAAAATAGGATCCTTGTAAGACCACAAGGTCTGCTCCTAGCAATGCTTACTCGCGAAGGGAAGAGCAAACGCAAAATAGCATTGTGAAGGGGGGGGGGGAGATGGAAAGTCTCCTCAGTTCCGACTTACATCTAAAGATATAGGTAAATCCTTGGATAACTGAGCCTTACTAATTTAATGACGATAAGACAAAGACCGTTCCATTCGGCTTATTATGCTGGAAAGATCTCTATACCTAACCTCGAATGGTATAAGTTGAGTGCCTCTTAATCCCGATCTCGCAACAGACGTGTTGAGTCTGTTAATTGATAAACGTGTTGATTTTATAGCCAATCCCCTCGATAGATATATTGGATCTATTGATCCTGAGAAAACGTGTTTTCTTCCTATTTCCACATATTACTATAATTTTTCTACGGAGTAACCCTGAAGCCAAGTTAATTTGTACTGGTCCGCTTCGTTGTATTTTCTTGATTGAAGAAAAGCGATGTTGCTAAGTGTATTTACATATCTTGAAAATACTAATTTTATATTTTAATTTTGTGGTTTTGATTATATTAAAAGAATTTAAATTTTGTCTACTAATTTACTGAGATCGCATAACAAATATCTTTCTATTGGTTTTTAGATATTTTAAGATGGCAACTGTTTTTGAATTCTTTAACTTATTTATCTATGAGAATTATGGAAGTTATTTTTTTACTTTTCTTTTGAATGAAAAATCATTGTATGTATAAATATTCTAGGTCACGTGTATAATCAAGTAAGATATGTAAATAGAGAAAAATTAATAAAACAGAAACCAGTTGGGAAATAAATATTAAATTACTGTGAATTTATCAATTTAACTAATTTTGTAGTAAATTGATATAGTCAAAAAATTAATGAATCAACTATATATTCCAAATATCAAAAATTAAAATCAATTTCGAAATTCGTTGCTATGTTAAAATGAGATAAAACTGTGGATACCACTATAAGATCTAATATTTTTTCTATCCTACCGAAAACAAGACTAAATTTTGTTCTATTATCAACTTTCATGTTGGTAACTTTTATTTTCATAAAAGGTTTGTCCGTTTTGTCCAGTGGAAGCTCCATAATTGTCTTTTTCTTGCTTTATTTGTTCTGTTTCCGTCGCCCATGGCTGAAGTTCGCCAGAAACGAAAATTCCATAAAAAACTGCTCCGAATAAGTAAATACCTGACGACATGTAAAATACTATCCTCCATTCGCTAACACTAGTCTGAAAATATAAATATTATAAGTAAAAAAAAAAACTAAACAAATATTTATTACATACTTCATCTGTTACTAAGTAACCAGTTAGAATTGGGCTAATAATACCAGGTATTGTAGCGAATGTATTTCCAAAACCCATTAGAATACTTGCATATTGGGGAGCTATATCCAGATGATTTATACTAAAAAATAATAAAAAATTATTTTTTTACATTTTTATGTTCGTCCTGAGAAGCTGATTTCAAAAGCATATTAAAGCTTTAATGTAAACTAAATAGGTTTGAATTTGCAGACAATTAAAAATCGCATTTTATCAACTTTAGGTAAGTGAATGCTCCTGCCAAACGAACAGAACTTCCGAAAAATGCATAAAACATTATCAAAATTACACAAACTTTGATCACCCGACATACATTTTATTCTTATGCCACCAAGTAGAACTCAAAAGGTTAAGATAGGGACATGTCAGCCGTTTTATCGGATTTTATGTCGTTTGGCCGAAGGATTCACTTAAAGTTAAAAATGCGATTTTCAATTGTCTATAACTTTAAAACTATTTAGTTTATATTATAGACGTAATAGGTCTTTAAAATCAGCTTCTCTTGACGAACATAAAAATGTAATAACAAGTGAAAAAAATATATATGGTATAAGTAGCGGGAAAGTAAAAATAGGTCAAAGATTAATATCATGTTTGGGGTTTTTAACGATGCTGAATCGATTGCCGTTGTCCGTTTGTCTCCGTTCTCGAGTTGAATCAGGCTAACAGACGGACGGATGGACGGAAAGACGGACAAAACTGGTTTATAAGAGGTTTATTGTTCGAAAACTCTGAGGAATTGTGCGGTCCAGTGACCCCCATCAGGAACGAGGTTCCTTACATTACTTTTTCACTTTTTATAATTCTAAAATGAGAAAAAAAAATCGGAAATATCAGAATAGGAAAACCAAAAGAAAGAAAAAAACGAAAGAAGCAGAAGAATAAGAAAAAATCAGAAAAAACCTGAAAGAATTTAAAAAATCAAAAAATAGAAAAAAACAAAAACAACAGGAAAATAAAAATAAATCGGTCAAGTGCGTGTCGGACTTCGCACATTTAGGGTTCCGTACCAAATGTAGAATATAAGCCAAAAATACTTGGTAAAAAGATTTAAAGAACTGAAAAGAAAAATAACCTGGCGCATGGGACCAAAAATGCATTTCTTAACAAAATTAATAATAGCACAGAAAAAATAATAAAATATCGAATATCACAATCCGCATATATACTTAGATATATTAACCAAATTTTGAAATGCTACGAACAAATTTGTTAATATCAGGGTAACCGACAAAGATAGAAAAAAAATTATAAGTTGAAAAATGCATTTTTTAATAAAACTAATACGATTGCACACATAAAAATAATAAAATATCGAGTATCACAATTTACATATATACGAAGGTGCGGAACCCTAAAAATGAGGGAATCGTAATGAAAAAATCATATTTATTAATATATTGGTATTTGTTGGTAAAATATACGTAACAATAAACATTATCACCAAATTTCAAGTTTATAGGTCAATGGAAAGTTAAAAAATTCTTCGGAACAAAATTTTGTAAAAAATGCTGACTTTGACGGCTTTTCATGCCTACGTTTTGCAATATTTTTTAAAACAAAAAATATGCCTTTTATCTACTCAATTCAACGATACGTCACTCGATAGGGTAGGCCAAATTTTTTTTTCAGCGCCCCCCTTTAGCTGTATGGGAGCCCCCCTTGAAAACTTTTAAAAATATTTTTTATATGGCTTTGGGTCAACAAGACGCATAAACTGTGAAAATTTGAAGTCTCTAGCTCTAACGGTTTAGCTGCTAGACCGGTGTGACAGACGGACGGGCACAGAACAATGTGAAAAAAATGAAAACAAAAAAATGGAAAAAAACAGAACAATGAGAAAAGATTTCAACAAATTGAACAAAAAAAAAATAGAAAAATGAGAAAAAAAACTAGAACAAATTAGAAGAATCGAAAAAATCAAAAAAAAAATCTGAAAAAAACCGAAAAAAAAATAAGAAAAAAAATTGAAAGACAAATCGGAAAATATTGGGAAAAAATGAAAAATAAAATTGTGAAGAACGGAAAAAAAGAAAAAATCAAAAAATGGAAAAAATCCAAAAACGCTCAAAACGCAACAAAAAAACCCAAAATACATACCTACGTGTCATAAAATATCGCAAAAAATTTGCAAAAAACCCGCAACAAAGTCCCAAAAAATCGCAAATAATCACAAAAAAATCAGAGGAATAAAAAAAATGAGATACAATTAGAAAACGAAAGAAATAGAAAAAAGAGAACATCGATGAAAAATTAGAAAAAATCGAAAAAAAAGAAAAAAAACCAAAAAAAAAGAGAAAAGGGCAAAAATTCAGAAAAATACGAGAGAAATCGCAAAAAAATATAGAACAACCGAAAGAGGCAAACGATTGTGAACATGAAAAAAAATTAAAAAATTCAAAGAAATTGAAATAAACCGCAACAAAATAGCTAAAAAATTGCAAATAATCGCAAAATAACAAAGGAATAAAAAAAATAAAAGAAAGGGAATAGAGAAAGAAACAGAACGATGAGGAAAAATTGGAAAAATCGAAAAAATCAGAAAAACAAAAAATGAGAAAAGTTTAAAAAAATGAGAAAAAATCAGAAAAAACTAAAAAAATAAACGTTCTATTAAATTACTCCAATCGAGTCCGGTTTTCACTTTACTAATTAATTTTCTCCAGAGAAGAACCCTATTGAATTTGAACAGAATCCTTACAAATTTAGTGTTTTGCATGGAAAAACTTTTTTCCATTTCAAATTTTTAGAACTTTTTCCACCTAATGATGAGGTGAAACTCTGAAATCCGGAAATGGTGCACCAGCGTTTGTGCGTCTGTAGAATTTTCGATTTAAAATAAAAGAAATAAAATATTTCATAGAAAAATGTAAATAATAATTATCTAGGATTTTCTATCAATTATTGATATTCTACTTATTATCTTTCAATAACAACAAAATAATTAGGTTTTAATAATAACCGAACATTGGGAGGTACCTAATTTATAATGATAACGTCGTATTTTTAAAACTGTACTTATTGACATTTGGAACTTATTGCAAAATTTTCAATATGTAGTTGTAAGTTTTTATATTTAATTTATCTAGAGCAGTGAAAACATTAAAGTCCTGCTGAGCAACAGGAAAGACTTCAGCTAAGAGCTACGCGAGAAAAATAATTTTAAATTAAAAACAAATATTAAAAGATTAAATATTTTTTAATAATTATTTTATGGTGTATTAGGTTCATATTTATTATTTACTTTCTCAAAGAGGAAAATCTTTGTATTAATGCTAGAAACTTACCTAAATCCGGCCCATGCGAAAGCTCCAAGTCCGACAGCCATAGATATACAAAAAGTGGTTCCAACAGGTGACAGCCAGTAAGTAGCTGTCATCATAAAAATAGTCTGTGCGACAAAACCACTACAGTTAAAAATTCTCCTAACTTGGGTTGTTGTCAAAATTCGTTTTACTAAGAACCAATCGGCAAAATGACCCGAAAATTGGGTCATTATAGCCATCAGTAAATATGGCAATGCCGATAGAAAACCCGCAGAGTTTAAATCGAAATGTAAAACACCTAAAAATAAAAAAAATTAATAAAAAAAAATTAAATCAGATAAATAATAAACTCTTACGTTTCATAAACTTGGGTAACTGCGTCAACATAGTGTAAAATCCCCAATTTTCGCTAAAATGTGACACAGTAATGGCCCATACTGGCATAGATGTCACAAATGAACTCCAAGGTATTTTAGATTTATTGCTAGATTTCACTTCTAGACTATTCATAATATATTTAAGCTCTTCTTTGCTTATTTTTGGATCATTTTCAGGTGAATCAGTAACAATTAGCGCCCATAAAAGACACCAACCTAAACCTGCTGCTCCTATAAAATCAATGAAAGTAGAACCAGATGAAAATTAAAACAATAAAACTTACCGAAGAAGTAAAAAATACTTTGCCATCCTAACGTAGAAGCCAAAATAGAACATAAAGGCATTGATACCACAGTTCCAATATAACTGCCAGAAAACGCTATAGTAGCCAAACGGCTACGTTCAAGAGGAGGTGCCCATCTTCCCCAAATTGCATGAATACAAGGATATGTCACTCCCTAAAAATATCACTCTTATTTTTTTGAAATGAAATTAAAACAAACGCAAATCTAGTCCTGACTTACAAACCTCAAAAATACCTTCGATAATTCTAACAGCTATCAAAAGATAAACATTAGTTTGTGCTATCCATGGAGTTACTAAAGTCAGTAGAGCTGTAACTGCAATTCCAGATCCGAAAACTCTTTTTCCTCCTATTTTTGCTGCTAGATATCCTCCCAAAAGTTGCGTGGTTATGTAACCGTAGAAAAACGAACTGAGGATGTAGCCTTGTAATTTGGTATCCCAATCGAAATCTCTTATCTAAAAAAAACGATTTGTAATGGAGAAGTTTCAGGGTAGTGATAATATATTTTCACATTTAACTAAAATATAGTCAAAAACTAATAAATCGATAAATAACCGATAAATATAATATTAAAGTTGTTGATTTTTAGCGCAGATTGTGGTGCGTGTGACGTCATGTATCCACACACAACAAAATATAGTCCAAGAGCCAAGCACTTTTTTTCTGCAATATTCTACAGAAGAGATATTATTGTTGGAACATGTTCAGAGGTGTCCCTTGAAAGGAAATTCAAGTTAACGGGACGGGAGGCACGGGTGTCAGCCGCTATCTTGAAATACATATTTTGTGAAGTCTTTTGAACCGAGCATCGTACGAGAAAAATAGTAGAGATCATTTTTGTAGATAAAAATATTCTCTACAACTTTTATTTAATTTTTTTTCTGCACAATGCACATAGGTTTTTATTTATAGCGCTCCAAACATTTTTCAATGAGTTTATTGCCAAATACATAATTAATCGTTGATTTTACTGAAAAAAATCTTTTCCCATCTGGGAATCAAAGTAGAGCATACAATTTCCAAAAAAATCATGTACATCTTTTTCCAGTAAAATTAAAGTTTCAGAGCTATAGCTACGCAAAACTTGCACCCCGTAAATTATCAATGGATATGTGGCTCGTAGTGTACGGAAAACATTTAGTAACGCATAAATCGCATAATAATAAAAATAATAATAATAATAATAATAATAATAATAATAATAATAATAATGATAATAATGATACTAATAATGATAATAATATAAATAATGAGAAGGAAAAAGTATAAACGAGCATAAAAGAGCTCAATTTTATTTTAAAATAAAAATGGAATCAAACATTTATTGATTTAAAAAATGTAGCACGTTATTTGAATTCATTATCAGGGGACACTCCTATGAACAATAAAATCTCTTCTGGAGAAGATTGCATTATGAACGTACTTTGTTTGTTCTGGCCTTGAACTAATAAAGAGAAATAACGAGAATAAAGAAGGGCGGTAAGTCGCTTTGTTTACAATTATCCCGTCTCGTATACTATTAGGATAGATGACGTCAGGACGGAACAAAATTATTAAGTCAAACCGCAACTTTAACATATTATAACTCTGTTAGTTTTTTAGATATCTTAATTTCACTTTCACACTTTTGTTTAGTGTTGCTTTAATTATCAGTTTCAATCATAAAAAAAATGGTAAACTTCTCCATTATTTAATACCTACAAAATCGCGAATATTGCATCGGTATATAACAACGCAAGAATGTTTAAAAAACGGTCAGTTAATATTTTGGAATGTAAAAGGTAGTTCATAAAAATGAGTCATAAAAAAATTGCTTTTTTTATTATAAATTATCTGGACTAAAATTGTATACATAAAATAAGGTTGGGATTTGGGCTACATTTTTGTGCTCTTACTATATATTCTTTGCAGTGCATCCCTGAGAAAAAGTACAACGTGGTCTAAAACTAGTCGGAAGACAAGCTATCGATCCGATCCCGGTGAGCTAAATCAACTTTGTTAATTATCGTGCGTAGTGTACAGACTGCTTTAGATTTTAACTAAAGCAGATCGTACACTACTTTTAAAATTCCAGATACTTGCCTGTATTTATATTACAGGTGCCATGAAAAGTACTCCGACTGCGTTTATGGAAACCATACTAAACCTACCGCCATTCGATATATAAATATCAGAAAGAAGGCAATAATAGGGGCATTCAAAATGGAATTCAAGGGTAACTGATGTCATAGTAAATAAGGACATACCAGTGTAAAAAAAACCCAATACAACTAGAAATGAGAATTGATGAAATGATACTAAAAAATAACTTCGCAAAACCATTTGATATTCGTGAAATATAGATAGATAGTGCTGGCTTCTTACTCTATTAATTGAATCTTTGTCCACTGAAGTAAGTGGTACCGTGGCTCCATATTTATCGTATAGTTTTTAAGGCGGGGCTCCACCAAACTAGGCTAGCCCGGCGGCACTTGCGACATAAATTACATTTTTTTCGGAATAATTCTCTCAATAATAAGACTCTTTTATCAGTCCATTTGGTAGAAAAATGGTCATGATCTTAGGGAATTTTCCATATTCGAATCTAGTCTATCAATTTTAAAGTCACTTAAATATCCATTATAAGTTACTGTGTATATAAAACAAAAAAAACTAATGTACCATTCAGTAAAACATTCAAAACTGATTGCGCTGACCCTACACGCAGAAAATTCATTTGATCATTACCAACATTTGGCCTCTATCAAAATTATGCCGGCAGCCTCAAAGAAGGTTTTTTTCTTTAATTTTTACTTCGGCGAAATCCGAAGTTTGACCAATGTCTCTTGTTAAAATCGAATGTTGGACAGTTCCTAGGAAATTTTAAATTTCTTTCATTTAATAATATTCAAGGCTAATAATGTCCAGGTCTTCATTGCTTTGATCATTTGTAGTGTTTTTATCTACTCCTGCTGTTTATTAATATGCTGCTTAGGGCCAGGTTATGCCCATAAAACAATATTATCCTGCTTAATTAGTTTTTTTGGAGGTTGGTCTTCTGTAAATATATGTGGATGACTGCTTCGGCATTCATTAAATTTCTTCCTGTTTCAGCGATGTACTTATTAAAGTTGAGCCTCTTATAAGGGTGGACACCAATGTATTTTATGCTATTTGATTAATCGACTTCATGATGATGTTAATAGAGATATTGCCTGACAGAATTAGCTAAAAATGATGACTTGAATCTTGTCGTAAATAAAGCCAAATCGTTGGCTAACAGGGCCATTTTCATATAATTGTCAGTTGGTAAGTCATTTACGAAAATATTGAAAATTATTGGGCATATGCGGCAGTTCTTCATCCAATTTGAATTATTTTATTTGGTGTTTTAGTTATTCGAAAAATTCTGTCCATTTGGATGATTCGTACATTTTTCCAAATGGTATCGTAGGCTTTTTAGGGATTGAGTCGAGTTACTCCCGTCTAATGATTTATATTGAAACGTTTTGGGTCTTTGCGCGTCAGTGAATTTATTTTTCATGAATCTAAATTGACGAGTCGTGAACGCAGAAACAGCTGTCAGGTATTCGGCATTTTAGAGTGTATTTTCTACTTTTTAATATTCATTTAAAATGGGACGCCAAAAACCCGGTACAGGTAAATTATTTGAAATCAATTGTACGAAGTCAATTGTTCGAAATCAATTGTTCGAAAATCAATTTTTCGAATGAGCAATTATTTGAAAATCAAATGTTCGAAACTCAATTGTTCGAAATCAATTGTTCGAAATCAAATATCTGAAATATAATAGATTTATTTAAATTTAAGAGGATACAGAATTCCAATTAATAATTCTTTATTGTTATTATTACAAATTTTTTTGTGTTTTTATGTTTCTTTTTTGATTAATTGTTTACAGTTATTATTATAATTTTCTTCAAATATAAACATGAAATTTAGCAATTTAATTTTGACAACTATAAATATAAATACAACAATTTAATAGCTCAAGTTAAGAGCTAAAATATTAGTTGGATCGAAATTGTCTATGATATTTAATTCTTTTAGAGCAATCGCTATTGGCAGGAAGCGCGACGAAAGCGCCATCTGATGGTTGCATAAAATCTGGCTTGACAATTGTGAGAAGTATGTAAGTTGTATATAAAAAATAAAAATTCGTTAAAAAAAATCTCGTTGGAATTTATAAGCATATAAATAAAACATGTAAATAAATATCAAAAACTATGATTCTAAGGTTAGGTTAATCAGTGACATCCAAACAAATAATACATGACAGCTAGAATAATAAAAGTTTATGAATATTTGCTAGAGTTTCAGTCACATCATACTTTTTTTTAAATAATTTTTAGGCGACGATGAATGTAACGTTAGAGATGTGAAAGAATTGAGACATAGTGGCAAAAGTTATTTAATCACATCGAATAATTGTAGAATAAAACACAAATTCGTCTAAGTAAGCATGCTACAGAAGTAGGTTGTACATTATTTACTTTTTTCTCCTGCACTTGCTATTACAACACAACAACTATTATGAACCATTTTTATATTTAATTTTGACGTGTTTATTTATGACTAGAGCCAGATTTCACGAAATTTTGATCACTACGAGCTCTGGGTCCGTTTCAGTTGTCCCCACCATGTACTCTGCACCCAGCGAATACTTTCTTCTTGGAGTTGGCGGAGATGCTCCTGCGGTATACTGTTCTATTTTCAACTCATTTAAAGAATGTTCTCTTTTGATAGCGTCCACAAATTTCTAGATACTTGGATGGTTGGCTGAAATTTGACTTTCAAAACTTTTATGCTAACCCTTTACAACGTTATTCGTTTTAGGTAGCCCTGCAATAGCGCCATCGAAACAGCTCCACATACGATGAGGAAATGTGGGAGCTCTTCGCCTGTTTCTCCTGTCAGGATGTCATATCCATGTATCTTCGAATTAATCGACTACCGGTTATACTTCTGGAATTAGCCCTGCATCGTCTAGTTCGTTAAATGCTCTTTCTACAAAATGTACGGGAACAAAAGCTAGTGCATTTAGCATCCTAATTTTTAAAGAAAATTCTGCATCGTTGTCGTATCGTTGTTTTAAGCCAATCATTAAATTTTTCTATATACGCACTAACACAAATGAAAAAAACATCCTCTTATTCTAAACTAACACTACCCATCTATTTATACCAAATTATAAATAAATGTAACAATAAAATGTCAAATGATTTGAAGTTTCGAAGATTTGGCAAGTTAAACCAGCTAGATACCAGTTATTCTGGTACCTATTCCCCTTGCCCTGCAAGAATGTTTATAAAAAGGGAAATATTAGAACATTTAACAAGGTTAAAAAAATAATAAAAACTTACTTTAAAGTTAATATATCTATTTTTGTATTCTGTTCGGAATATTTTCTTATCAACTATGATTTTTTTAGTCATTTTATTTTATTTCAACATATTTCGAACAATTGATTTCGAAGAATTGATTTTCGAACAATTGAATTTCGAACAATTGATTTTTGAATAATTCATTTTGAAGAACTGACTTTCGAAAAATTCATTTCGAACAATTTACCTAGATTCTCAAAAACCACATTTGGATCTAAAACATACAGTGGAAAATATGTCCGAATATGTAGCGATATACCGAGAAGTAAAAATTATGCGTTATTGAGAAAAAATACATTCCAAGCAGTTGTCCATGATATAGAGTAATGCTTGAGGGAGAATATTGAAAGAGGCTATAGAGGTAAAATAATCCATCCTTCTTCACTCCGACAGCCAGGCAACCCTAGCATGCAACAATATCACATCAAAACAGCTCTGGAATTATTTACAAACCATAATTCCTCTGGTAAATCAAAATAAAGTTGCCTAGGCCGCTAATCGTATAATGTTGTATTTCAATATATTCGACGTTTTTCTTATAAAAATATGATATTAATAACATTATTTAGAAAATACGTTGAGCTGCTTGAGACTACAGATTTATGTCATTTGAACACTAGAAATAGGCTGCCACTGGTCACATAATTTGTACAAAAAATGTACAAAATTGTAGTGGTAATATAAATAAAATCCCATGATAGTTAACAAAAGTATGCTAGCTTTATATGAAAGACAGCACAATATATTATTATAAAAAGTATTTGACCGTACTAATTTTTGATTTCATGAAAAAAGTAGAATAGCTTACAAAAATTACATAAAATTTAAACAAAATATGAAAAAAGTCCGGATAGATTCATTCATTTTCTCTTTGCAGATTTGCGATTTGTTCAATAATCGTATCTAAACGTGACAGTAATGCCTCGTTCGTCTTTAGGGATAAGATTTCCTTAGCGTGTTTCTGTTCTATGATTTCTTCATTTTCTCTTCTTATTTCCTTAAGGACATGGTGTAGACTGATTCGCGTATTCTTACTAGTTTTATTTCTTCCTAATCAACTGTTTTTTCCGGCTTCGTCTTCATTCATGATTTTCTATTCATCTATATAATCATCCTCATTTTCTGGTTGCTTCACTTTATTCTATATTATTTTAGTTCTTTTTTAGTTTAGTGCTAATAATGCAAGCACTAAACTAATATTGTCCTTTTGTCAACTTTCACTTTGTTATCCTACTTGTACTAAGAACGTCTGTTTTTCTCGGACTTTTTTATAAACAACGGTTAAGCTAACTGGATCGTTAATTTGTGCCGTCACTCGTCACTATGGCAACAGAAGATGACAGTTGAAGTCGGAGAGTTATAATTTAAATTTTAAGTGATAAAATAATTTATAAATACGCTATTCTAAAATGTTATTAATATTTTTTTATAATTTACTCACCGTAATAACTGTTCCGTTTTCCAAAGTAACATTTCTAAATTCAGTCATGGCTACTATTGCAATACTTAAATTTACTCTTAATGCGTACGATGTAAAGAATCCAAAAAACGCTAGAATTGCAACAACGTATCTTCTCATTCTCCAAAAATGCCATGCTGATACTTTTGGCCTAAAAATAATGTATCATTAGAAAATAAAATATGACCAGTAACAGTTTTAATAAAAATTTGATAATGAAGTAATTTGTCAATAATTACTTTGATATATAAACTAATGATGTTACTTCCGAAATGTAAATAAAAAATAATTTTTTTATACAAAATACTGAAAAATAAAATACTGAAAAATAAAATACTGATTGATATCGGTAGTAAATTTATAAATTAAAAGTAATAAAAAATCTTTCGACAGATGTGTTTAGGTATTTATTTTTGTGTTACCTGTACAATAAGTAATAATTGTCAAAACCAATTGAGACTAGAAATTTTTGTATAATAAAATGCTTACGTAAAAATCCATTATATTATTTAACTAAAGTTATTTTGAAAATTATGTTATTAATTCCGTTGTAAATAAAAAAATAAAACGTCTATAAAACTAGATTTAATGTCAATACTACAATAAATGGTTTATTAGTTAATTACTTAATTTATTGAATCACGTAAATATCTGCATACGTAATCAAAATAAATCATAAGCCGATAACAGTAATACAATACAAATTACCACGAATAAAACAATTTGCATTTGATAAATTTATTTTTCTTTAAATTCCACCATACGGGCCTCTTGCAGGTGAACTAAGTAACAAAAGTATGTTTCTGAAAAAAAAATTGTCTGAACTAGGAAATGTTACAAAACGTTAACTTCTTTTTCGTAGAGTTAAATTTATTTTCATACTATATATTATAAAAACTTTTATAAAATCTAATAACAACTAAGATTTTAAAAGTAACAAAAATAAATAAAAAACCAGTCAAAAATGTAGAATATTGTTTAAATAAATAAAACTAAGTTAATTAGCAAGTAATCGCCTCGATAAAATTTTGTAATATCAATATTACAAAAAATTGTATGAATTTAGTTCCAATTATTTGCGTTCAATTATTTTGAATTAGTTCCTTGTTTTTAAAATATACTAAATTAAATTTTTACTTTCATATATACAAGTGCCCTTCTTATTTAGAAAAATAAACAAAGTTTCGAACCTTATGTGTCCCCTCAAAGTGACAGTTGTATCTTCAATTTGTTTAATACAGCATATGGTACCCCATTTAAAATTTTTAAAATACTGATTTATAACATGATTCATTTTTAAAATCAGTAGTTTGAACGCTTTCAAATAGATCACTTTCTCATTTAAAAAAATAAATAATTAGTCATGGGGACTACCGACAGAAGTAAATTAAAACTAAGAAATAACAGTATAGTTTTTTTATAGTATTAAAAATTAAAATTTCATAATTTGTAAATTAAAATTATTAACATTAGTTTGGTTTTCACATCTATCGGTCCTTCGAGCAACAATTATATACATTTTTATATGGTTTATTTATTAGTTAAAACGTATGATGCCACTATCGATAGTTATCGTTATTCAAAATCACGACTATCGATAACTATCGATAGTTTTGATAATTTCTTCATAAACGAATAAAATGTACTATTAACTTTATAAAAAATTTAAAACAATATTAAGTTCAAATCCACCGATTCTTATTTAAAAATATCAGCATAACGATAAAAAATGATAGATAATCACGACATCTATCGTAGGTTAACGGGTACCAACCGGGCGAAACCACTTACTGCGTCTCTTTTTGGCCTACCTCTCCCTTTTTTTAGACTTTGTTGTTAAAAAGTTATCGATTTTACAAAAAATTACTCCATACACTTTCTCTTTCTACTAAAATTCGTACACAAAGTATGTATATATTTATATTTTCATTTTCTTTAGTTCCCCATATTAATACTTGATAGGTGTAGGTGATTCCCTCCCTACGATTTTGATTTTTACATATCAGATGATATTGGGATATTTGGTCCGAAGAAATGAAATTGATATTTGTTTATTTATCGTTTTGAACATTAAAATCTAGAACTATCTATATTAATCGATACCGCTAAAACTTATCGATAATTTTCGATAGTACATTGTTATTTCTTCGCCTCTAGATGAGCTATGCAAGCCCAGTATAAAATATAAATACAACTTAATTGAAATAATAATTAATATTCACTTATATTATTTGTACATATTATTTATGCTTTCACATAAATTTCAATAAACTTAATATCTATATAGTCAATTTAAGTTTACTTGAATAAATATACGCAGCACTAATGATGCACAACACATCACAGATACACTATTACCAGTGTTACCATTCGTAAAATGCTGTTTTACCCCAAAACGTAAACTAAAATACCCCACTAGGCAACATTTTACCCTCAAACTTGACCTTGAACTTATTTAAGGAAATTTTATTTATAATCATGTATAAAAATAAATCTTTATTCGAAAAATAAATATAAAAAACTAATTAAAACAACGCTTACTCGTAAAGGGAAAAGGTGAAAATTGCAACGCATCCGGGCAGAAATCACTGATAGTAAATAATAATTTACAATATGATGCGTAAGGGATAATTTATGATTAAAAAGTCTATTTGCTCACCCTATTTTACCCCCAAAAATTTGTACCCCAAAAAATCCACCACGAACTTCAAAATACCCATATTTGAGTTAAAAACCCCCAAAACGGCAGCAATGGCTATTACAGTATGTCGGTGACGCGAATCCTCAAGTTTTACCCATACAAAAAGCGCACATCATACAGCACATTAGCATGTCGGTGACGCAAATCCATAATATTTTCACTTACCAAAAATTGGTCAACGCGTCTAAAGAAGTTTTCACTTCAAAAATTGAAAGTACGATTGTCACCTGAAGAGGTGTTGAAACTTTTATGCCATGACAAAAGGTGTCGAAATTAATAATCCGTTTTTGCTCCGGCAACGTAATTCCAAGAGAAAAAACTCTTCAATTAACAAAAAGTCCAACTGAGCATAATTTTTTTTATAAAAAAAAGAAGTCAGTTGTTGACCAGCGGGTGATTCATGAAGGAGCCCAAAAATTCGATCGCGTGATCCTTGACTCTGGGTTTGAATGAGTGGTTTAAGAAGGAAAGTACCAGAACTTGCAAAGTGTTTAAAAGAAATTAATTTCAAAGTGACTAAAAATATTTTGACGGTTACATTCTGTCTGAAATATATACGTGAAATGGCTTTTGGACGGGCGCTCCGTTAATATTAAAGATAGGAAGCTGCAGTTTTCAAGTCGATTCCGTATTTTATACACTCAATTTATTAAAATACAAGCACATTTTCCTTGGGTAATAACCGACAACCACAAAAGTTACGTGGTGTGCGAGTTTCTCTAGGGAATTTTTCCAAAGGAAATCGACGGGCAGGAAGAAAATTGAACGGTTTGATTTCTTTATATAGATCAATTTTGGTTTTTTTTTGAAGATGGATAATCTGTGCGTTTATTTTTTTTTGGTAATTAAAATTAATTTTATGTCCATTGCCTGCCCTAGTTTGGGGTAGTTTAAGTAAATATAAAAATTATTCAGTCTTTTGAGTTTTCAGCAATAGTTAAGTTATATGGATCTTGTATTTATTTGTGGCAATTGGGAAATTGTCAAAATTTTGCGAGTAAAGTAATATAGTCAGATTTTTTCGTATTGGGGTGGTTGGGAAAGTTTAAACATTTTTATTATCAATAGTGATCGTGAGATTACGTTATTATTTTTAATTTAATTATAATATCTAATATCAGTAATTTTTTATATTTAAATAATCGTCAAAATTTCAATGTTAACCAGTTTTTTTATTCATATATAAATCATAGTAAAGTCTGTTAATTTTTTTAATTGTTAAATCTTGCATATTTTATACTTTTAAATAAACCACATTTAAATGTTCGTTAAAGTATTTTAATTTTTCCATCCGAAGGGAAATCACATTACTTAAAGATTATCACCTAATCCTGTCTGTAAAGGTAAAGACCCTTTAACATAGCGTGGCCACGAACTACCCTTTTCTATCAGAGATACATTCAGCTCCGACAAATCTACAGAGACGGAGCCGTCCTCCTTTGGATATCACGATAATTATCGAATTCCTTCGAGGTTTTTAGTGAAATTAACCACTTCGTATCTGGGTAATTACTGGTCAAGTTAAATCTATTTACTATTCAAATCCAAAAAGTTATCTATATCTCAAATTCAATAAATAAAACTCATTGTCTTGTACCACAATATATTAGACAAAAAAAAGTTTTAGCTGGCGACTAGTTTCGGCTTCATAGTCGTCTTCAGGTCTATAAATTACATTGGTACGACAAAAGATTCAGCTATACTTACACTATTTATTAATAAGTATATATGATAATTTATAGCTGTTTTTATATTAATGTATCTTTTGTGGAACCAATGTAATTTCTATGTCTGAAGATGGCTTTGAAGCAGAAACTAGTCGCCCCTAAACTTTCTTTTCATTCAAATACATTACAATGAGTTTTATTTATACTTGTTATATTATTTGCTTTATTTGTAGTTTTTGGACATATTTAAAACATAATATACAATTACTAAGACAACAGTAATGTAATTTTAAATATTCAATTATCCCTCTTTCTTTTCAACTACGATAACATATCATACGAGTGACTCCACCAAAAAATTTAATTTTTTTAAGATATTGTGTTAGATAAAATTTATGAATCAAGCCTTTAATCTGTTAGGGAAAAGTAAAAAATGTTTGTTACTTGATGCAACTGTGTTTTTGTTTAATTTTAACTAAACTTTCACTTATATTTAAAAGATATGAAAAAACTTACTTTAAATCTTCTACAGTTTCGATACTATCCATCCCCCCCGATGTTCCGTTAATTTTCATTTTTTACCGGTTGTCACTTTTGTCATACAATCCACCTGATTTATTATTTGATCTAAGTACGAACAAACATATGGTATTTATTAACTGCGAACGCGGACTGTTATTCGAGTGATTTTAATGAAGTTTAAACAGTCATTTCACCTGCGATTGACGTTACCAAGGTTTTATCTTCGGCTATTCAGGTGTACGTACAGGGTGTTGTATATAGGCGCGGCGAATTGCTTCCGCGTTTTTAATCAAATGAAAGTTATGCAAAAATATATTTGTTTTAAACGAAAAGTATTATTTTTGCAAAATTTATATTTTGGCACGTTTAATTTTGGTATTTTTTTTATTTTATAAAATCAAAGAATTTAAAAATTTTAATGTTAAGGTTTTTTATTTAGAATATGTGTATTTAGGTTTATATTAATACTTCATTTTATAAATTAATAACAAAATGCGTTATTTTTACAGGGTGTTGCAATATTCGACCGATAACGCTCTACCCCAGAGAGCTCTCTTTAATTGTTAATAGAAGTATATACCCTTAAAGGGCTTAGTTTCTGAGATACGGGGCGTTAAAGTTAATAAATAAAAGCATCTTTTTCGCTGTGACTTTTTTAAAAATAAATATTTTTTAACAAAACTTTGCAGGTGAATTACTAGACTAATGATGCAAAATATGACGATAGTTTTTTTTTCAAAATTTTGTACCAGTTAGTTATGGCCGAATATTTTGTCCCTAATTTTCTACGCCACTGGATACATTTCAAAAATTGTTTTTTCTTCAATTGCTTTAAAAAAAAATGCATAACATTTGATATGGTTATTTTTTTTTATTTTTTTTTTATGTAGTCCTTTCCCTATGCCAATTCGTTTTAGTATATTGAATTGGAGATACTTAAACCACAATATTCAATGTTAGAAAAGGTAAAAGAGATAAACATGCTATGGCTTAATGTCACCTACAAAATATTTGCAAATATTATAAATTACAAGCTGAAGGCATACTCAGAAAAAATAATAGGAGACTACCAAAATGGGTTCAGACTAGGAAAATCAACAGTATCTGCAACACACACCATCGAGCAGATCCTTGAAAAATCCCTGGCATACAATAATGACCTGCACGTAATTTTTATAGACTTCAGGAACGCATATGACTCAATCATAACATCTAAGATAATAGGAGAACTAAAAAACACTAGGAATCAATAAGAAGCTTAAGGAACTGTTGGAAATGACTCTACAAAGCACTAACGGGAAAGTAAAATTCCTAGGGGAGATATCACAAGAATTCAACATAAACAAAGGAGTAAAACAGTGAGATTCAATTTCTCCAATACTGTTCAATCCACTACTTGAAACCATGTTGAAACAAGCAAACTTAAACGAGAAAAATATTATCGTGAATGAGACCCAGCTGGACCCAATTTTTGCAAGAATAAAGAAAAGTCTAATAAAAGCAGTAGAAAAGTTGGACACAGAGGAACAAAAATTCTATTTACAAATAAATGAACACAAAATAAAATATATGCGAATGGAGAAAGGAAACAGATCAATGATAGTCACTTAAGAATAAAAAATTAAAAGTTTGAATTTTGACCAAGTTTCACCTACTTCAGAACATCGATAGGACAAACTACCCAGTAAACACATAATGTATGAAACATGTCAACGGAACCGTAATAGGTAGCATTTGAAACATTTAAAATGTAAGTTTCAAAAATATATGCTGCGACTAATAAGTGTGGACATTCCGACATTTACTTATTAAGCGAACGAAGTCGTTAAACTTGCCATTTTTATTTTTGTGTCTTCTTGTGTGTGTGACTTAATTGTTTTGTTATTTTTATGAATGAACTTCTCCGTAAATTTCACCTGTGTTATAGTTATGAATACTCACCAGAAATATCAACAGGTATGTAAATAATTGATATACGATCCTTTCTAGGTTACAGTTTTAATACAGAAAAAAATGATGAATTTGCACATGATGTGTTGAACTGCTAACTATGCTGCTGGTTCAAAATCCACATCTAATGTAAAGTGCAAAAAACGCTCATTTTGCAACTTGTAATAATATGAAATGATTCAATAACCATTTCTGCACCAACACCACATAACTATAAATTTAGAATTAGCCATGAATATCATACTATATTTTGTAAATTCTGCTCGAAAACGATTTTCTGGAATTACACGGAGAGTGAGTTTGAAAAGTTCATCTCGTCGTGGGAAGGAAACAAATAAAGTGTAATTTGTTGTATTACTAAATAAAGCATGATAAAATCCTCCCTGGTTTTTTTGGCATTGTACACTACCTTTTCACATCCATTTAATGAATCAATAGATATTGAGATTCAATTCAGAAATTAAAATTATTTTGAGCTGATTTCTTGTCAATCTGTGGTAGATACGTTTCAGAAACGTGTCAGATGACACGTAAAATGATTGGTTTCAGCAATGTTTCAGATATGTATTTCATGTATTCAGATGCAGTTATGTTATGTATTAGAAATGTTTCATGTAAAACGTTTCATACCTAGAACATTTCTGGTTTCAGGAACGTGTCTGTATCAAAAGATGAAATGTTTCTAATGGAAATTAATCGGTTTCCGAAATGTTTCAGACCCAAAATTTGGTTAACTGAGTAGGAAGGACAAGATAAAAGAAATACCACATAAGAAAGACCATATTTTTGGCATAAATAGGAAATTTTTAAAATCCAAATCGATCAGCAAATAAACAAAGATACAAATCTGTAAGATTTTCATCAGGCCAGCCATTACTTACTTTTAAAAATATTAGAAAGGAAAATACTGAGAAAAATACTTGGACCAAAATAACAGGAGATGAAGAAAGAAGATTAAAAATAAACATAGAAGTAGAAAAAGAACTAGGTGGAGGAAATATATAGTCCGATTTATAAAAGCAAGAAGACTAGAATGAATGGGACACATTATGAGAAGAGCACCAACAGAAATCTTATAAAGAATGACGACATAGGTTCCGTTAAAAGACGAGAGCAAGAGGAAAGCCTCGAAGTGGATGGTGGGATCAAGGTAGAGGAAGATATAAAAGGATTAAAAATCAAAGACTGGAAAACTAAATGCAGAGACAGAATAAAATGGAAAACCATAAAAGAAGAGGCCAGGACAGATGAAAGATTATAAGCGCACCGATAGAAGATGAGTTATCCACCTCGTAAACAGCTATAATTCCTCGGTATTGAACGGCCATGACGATGATGAACTATTAGCGTCGCTAGTTTAGAAATTGAAAGCAGAGCTGTCCCTAAGCACTGTGCTTAGTGCTTTGCTAAGCACTTTTTAAAATCGATGCTTAGTGCTTAAAACACTTTACCAAAGGGCTTAGTGCTTTAGTGCTCGTCAAATGTGTTCGCGAGCACTCCAAAAGACTTGCGAGTAGTCGAAAAGGCTCGCGAGTACTGTAGCGACACTTTTATCCACTTATATTAAATAAAGAGGTATCATTTGAAGGGGCAAGTGAATGAATATTACAAATAAACAGATTTCCACAAAATCGATTTTAAGTTTTTTTCTGTGAATTTTATATCAGTAATGCCGTCTACTTCAGATTTTTTTTTTGTATCACCGTTCTGAACAGTTCGGTCTTGATAGGTATAACATAAAATTTTCATATTTTCTAGTTTTCGCATAAAAAAATATTTATTGTACATAACATGTTCTTCCATGCAACACTGAAATTTAAATATACATCGATGAATGGAAGAATGCGCTATAAGATAATGATTCAAAAAACAGTGGACTGCTTAACTATACAGGGTGTTATTGAAATACACGTACATATTAAAACTGGGTATTGCGCAGATCCCCACTGAATGTAGAAAAATATTATTTTTTAAAAATACCCCTTATTAAGGGAGTTATTAATTTTTGAAAATTAATTCTAAAACAAACGTACTTCACTGATATGTTGAGGATGACCTATATAAATTAGGTTTATTTACCTATTTTAAACATCAACAGTAATTAATATGCAAGTTTTTGTCAGATGATAAGAAAACTAGTCTTGTAAGAAATAACCATGTTGCCAAGATTTTCGAATTAATTTCTATTTCCGAAGACTGGTTTTTACTACCCTCGTTATCAAAAAACTAGAATATTTGATAAATGATTGTTTTTAAACTATACATTTTTGAAACTATAGATTATTAAAATTTTAGTTGATTTATGAATCTGGCTAACACGAGCGCGTCATTTCCAAGTTGGTAAAAAGTGTTGTTACGATTACTTTTAAATATTTTTTTACGATGCCACTATTTACGAATATTGAACTAACCGATATAGTGCTGGTTTATGGGGCAGCTGGAGAAAATTCTCGGCAAGCACAAATCCTGTATCGCGAACGGTTTCCAAATCGGAGAATTCCGGACTGTCGTACGTTTATTTCAACTGTTCAGCATCTAAGAGACCATGGAAAATTTGAGAGTCTCAATGCAGATCGAGGGAGAACAAGAACACAAAGAACATTGGCGGCCGAAGAAGAAATATCGGAAGCTGTTGAAAACCGGCCTCAATTAAGTTGTAGAAGACTAGGTCTGATGGCGTGTTCAATATGCACAATACGCATATTTGGAGTGATGAAAATCCTCACGCCATTAGGGAAACTGGGCATCAAAGAAAATTTTCAATAAATGTTTGGGCTGGCATAATAGATCAGTATTTAATCGGGCCTTATGTTCTCCCGAACAGATTAAATGGGCCAGGATATCTCCACTTTTTAGAAGATATTTTGCCAGTACTCCTAGAAGAGATACCGTTACAATTAAGGCAACGGATGTGGTACCTACTAGATGGCGCTCCTCCTCACTTTGATTTAAACGTACGGCAGTTTTTGAACATTAGATTTCCTCAAAAGTGGATAGGCAGAAATGGACCTACTAAGTGGCCTCCGAGATCTCCGGACTTAAATCCATGCGATTTCTTTTTGTGGGGTCACATGAAACAACTGGTTTATAATGAACCTATTAATAGTGTTGAACAATTAACCAATAAAGTTAATGCGGTAGCCGAGGAACTACGACAAAATCCAAGACTAATTTCTAATGTTCAAAGTTCTTTGGAAAGACGATTGCAAGTGTGTGTAAATAATAATGGACGGCATTTTGAACAATTACTGTAATAAACTTTATTTTGAACTAATTGGTTTTGCTACGGCAACAGTGCAATTTCTATGGGTAAGTTCAATTTCGATTTATTTTACTTCTTTAAATATGGAAACTAGTAGGTCGGAAAAGGGGACTCTTCCCCAATATTTAAATTTTAGAATTTGAAGTTAAAATTGGTGCCAATCGTTTTTGGTCATTACATACTATTCCCCATTTTAATATGTACGTGTATTTCAATAACACCCTGTATAAAACAACAGAACTAAATAAAAAGTAATGAAAAAATTGTATTTATTATGTATTATATGTATATATCGTATTATGAGACTATTTGATCCCATTCTTTTTTATTTTACTGCTTGTTATTGGAATTGATTCTTCGTTTTGTTTTTTTTTGTTGCTGTAGTTTGGTTTGATCCTCAATTTTTTTCTGGCTGTTCTGTTAAATTTAAAAGTTACAGCAGAAAAGCTGATTTTATTAATTAACTTAAATAACTTTAACACCCTGCATCTCAAAAACTAAACGCTTTAAGAGTATATATTCCGATATCAAAATTCAACAATTAACGAGAGCTCTTTGGCGTAGAGCGTTGTCTATTGAATATAGCAACACCCTGTATAAACCGAATAGTTAGTGGATCACAGCAAAAACACGAAAAAAAATATAGCAATTGATACACAAAATATCGCAACTAAAACTTAAGATGTTCATGGACAAAAATGATGAAAAAAAATACCTCGTTTCATCACTTTGACAAATCACTCCTCACGAAAATGGCACCAAGGCACTTTCCTATAAAACAGTAGTTACTTACTGGTTTTAATTAAACATATCCGTAGGCAATTTTTATTCATCGAGGACACAAGAAATACGGACTTTCATTCTAAAGTACATTGATGAATTTTTACGAAAACAAATAAAGTTTTTCAGTAAAAAACAAATCATATTATCGATTGGCAAAAAATATCACACTGAGAAAACAAATTTAAATTTAAAACAATCAGTCGAAATAGACGATAAGACTCATAGTCATTAAAAGGAAACTGAATATCATGACTTCTCAGATTGCAGATTTTTCCAATGGCGTACCTAGGACCCCACATGTACCTGATTGAAAAAGATAGTAAATCTGTTTTTATAATGGTAATATTTATTTGAATGTATTTTTTTATCCTTTTGATCTTTATTTATATTTCTAGTTTGTTTTAAAATATTTATATATTTTTAATTGACATTAACTATTTAAACAGTTAATCGTTAATATATTATCATACACTTACATATACTATAAACATAGATTAAATATAATTATTTAAAAAAGTAATAATTTCTATGTTAATTTAATATTTGATTTAATAATTTTACAAAATTTGAGTTATTTACAAACCATAATGGCTCTATACGAAAATTTAAAAATTACATACAGACGTTAAGTATTACATATTTATTTATTTCAAGAGTTTCTCAAACACTCGTGTATTGTTACAGATAACCGAATTTCAATATGGTTTACTGTGTCTAAAATACATGCATGAGTTATTTTCATATGCAACGCGATGGATTGAAGGACCATGCACTTTTCTTATATGGCAGTTGGCTCCCGGACTGATTTTTTTTTAAATTTGGTATACGTATTTCTTGACTCATATGGATCATTTTTGATCATTGCACCATTACAGGGTGGCTCAAAAAATTGACTTTCAATATATTAACTGTCTCTTAATTCAATTAGTAATTTTCTATTCATAAATATTCATAAGTTGTCTCAAAGGTAACAGTATCATCGTACTGTTACCTTATAGAGGTTTTAGCCAAAAATGTTATAGTTTGTAGACATTTATAAACCAGTTTTGATCTGATTGATGATAATTGTCTTCCCCTTAAATATTTTTCAATATTTTGCCTTATACATAATCTATTGCATGTACTTCTGCGTGAAATACTTATGCTTTTTTCCCAGTGGTTCATAGCTTTTTTATCTTGGTTTTTCATTATATATTTTTACCCCTGTTCCAACTGGATGTTAAAAGGAATTGTAAGGTTATTTTTTGATATTGATTGATTGTTTTTGTTATACTAGTATGTCCCTGTGCACTTGAATATCATTTACCTCCTGGATTATTTGCAATTGAGTGTAGAAAAACTTACGTATCTTGAAGTTATCTAATCCAATATGTGATTTATCAAAGTTATGTATATTTTTAAATGAAACACCCTTTATTTTTTACATTTTTAAATCCGTCCTAAGAAGCTGATTTTAAAAACCTATCACACCTATAATATAAACTAAATAGTTTTGAAGTTATAGACAATTGAAAATCGGATTTTTTCAACTTTAAGTGATTGCACCGGCCAAACGACATACAATCCAATAAAACGACTTACATATCACTTTCTTAACTTTTTGAGTTCTACTTGGTGGCATAAGAACAAAATATATATATTGTTATGAAAATATGTCACCCTGTATATGGGAATGTTATAAAATAAAAAATATTTTTTTCTGTTCAAATAGTTAGAGATGTTTATAATTGAGTTAATATACAAGTTAGCAATTAATTTGATATATGATAGTGTTTGAAATGAGTTAAATAGCATAAAAATTATATTAATATCGATAAAGTTGTGTTTAAAAGTTAATATATTAAAAGATTATTCAAAGTTAATTGTTAGGTTTATTAAATAAGATAGGAGAGTTTGATATGCAGGGGAAGAATAGGAAACGAAAGGTATTATAGATAGATTGGCAATAAATTTAACAAAAGTGAAAGAATCTTAAAAATTTTTAAAATAATGAATGTTGTTATAATAAAATTGAAATTTTGGAATTGTCATACATGAAATTTAAGTCAGATAGTAAACAGGGAATATAGGGTTAATAACCTAAACTAAGGCTGAGGTATTAAAAAAAAATCTAGTGGTAACAAAAAATAAATAAAAAAAAAAAAAAAAAAAAAAAAAAAAAAAAAAAAAAAAAAAAAAAAAAAAAAAAAAAAAAAAAAAAAAGATAATAAACAGAGGGTTGTCAAACAATTTTTTGAGGATTGTCATTAATTGAAAAATTTGTTAAAATAATATTTAGAAATGTGTTAATATAAAAATAAGGTTGTTAAAGTAGAGAAATTACAAGAAATAGGACAATTGTTAAAACAAAATATTTTCAAAAAAATAAAAAAAAAATCCAAAAGAACGATTTTTTTTTGAAAAGCAAGCAATTTGGGATACATTTTGAAGAAGGAAGATAGGATAAGGGTTGAGGAAGAAAATGAGCGAAGCTGGTCAGAGGAAGTATTTGAAGATGAATTTGTCGGAGGAGTATTAAGAAGAAAAAGTAGATAGGATACAGAATCGTAGAAAAGAAGAACCGAAGAAAGAATTGTTAAGAGGCCAAAATTATAATTTTTTTTTAATATTTGTTTTGTAATGTTTATTATTTTTTTTACTAGGACCCAGCCAAAATTCTGAGGTAAATTGTAAATATCATTACAATATATAGGGTGATCAACGTTCGTGTACCAAAAATAAAAAGTTAAAATAGGGATATGTAAACTGTTTTATCCGATTTTATGTGGTTTGGCCGGAGCAATCACTTAAAGTTAAAAAATGCGAATTTCAATTGTCTATAACCTCAAATCTATTTAGTTTATAGTTTAAAAGTAATAGGTTTTTGAAATCAGTATCTCAGGACGAATTTAAAATAGTAAAAAAATCCACACTTTTAACATTGTTATTATTTTTAGATCAAATTTTAGAACTGGTTATAGTTTCAGCAATTTTTTAAGCTTAAATTTTCCAAATATTAAGTCAAATTTTCAATGATAAGCTTAGTGCGGATTCTCATCCCAATTTTACATTTATAAAGGTTTGTTAATTATCAAGCAATTTTTGAATTATTTTAACGTACTTCTTGAATTAGAAACGCCTTACTTTATCGTTACTATTCTGCAAAGTAACACGATAGATAAACGTTACTATTACTTTTTCATTTCAAAACAAAACTTCGGACACCCTGTATGATAGAAGTTATTTTTGAAATATAGATTTCATCGTTCTTTACAACTTTTAAGACATTTTTGCCAATCTCAAATAGGGAAGCCACTCACCCATCATTGATACACCCTGTATAAAGTTGGACACACTATAGAGTTCCTTTGAGTCAATTTTATAATTATTTGCTTTTCTAGTTTTTTTCTCACTTTGTATATGTATTAAGAAACAATTCTTAATAAAAAATGTCTCGGCTAAATTAAAGCAAGTTTAAATATAACTGATTAAAATAAAATAAGCTTAAGAGTAACGACTTTTTACCTCTCGCCCTTCAGATAAGAGAGGTATAGGAATCATGCTAAAAATTGGGTAGTGAGTTTTCAATGAATAAACACGTTTTAGGGTCCCTAGAATACGACTTTAATATTTTCGCGATGATGTCTGTGTGTGTGTGTTAGTGTGTGTGTGTGTTAGTGTGTGTGTGTTAGTGTGTGTGTGTGTTTGGATGGATGTTGTAGTAACGATAACTCAAAAACAACTGAATGAAAAAATTTGAAATTTTGCATACAGGATTCTGAGACTCTAGATTAGATCTGACTAGATTTTGGTGCCAATCGCACAACCGGAAGTGGCAGTTGTTAAGGGTGATGACGCCATTATTATACAAAACGGCAATAAAGTTTTACACATATACTTTGTATACCCTATAGTTTATTTTCATCTCATTAAAATTTTCGAATCTTTTGCCATTGTTGCCAGATTTACAAAAAAATAATTTTTTTTGATACTTTTTTGTGTCAACCTGTAAATTTTTGATTCTAAAATGGCGAGAGGTCATGTGCTGGCCACATCAGATTTTTTTAAGACAACCTGTATGTTTGTTTTGACGAAATTCAGTTTTAACGTATCGTTGACCATAATGCATAATAATAATAAATAATAAAAATAATAATAATAAAAATAATAATGAGTATTTATGAATAGAAAATTACTAATTTAATTAAGCTCAGTCAATGTATTAAAAATCATTTTATTGAGCCACCCTGTATTTTTAGAGTCATAGTGCAATGAGCAAAAATGATACATATGACTCAAGATATATGTATACCAAATTTTTAAAAAATCGGTCCGGGACCCAACTGCCGTAAGAAAAGTGCATGGTCCTTTATGGTACCTAGCAATATTTTTATATCGCAATGACGTGCAATATATTATACGGAATTGTGCTATATCATATTGTGTCAATAGTAGAAAATCATATAATTTAGGCATTCTCTGTTTATAGTAGCAATTTGTTTAGCAGTGTTGCAGAAATACTTATTATAAAATATGAATAAAGCTTGCATGACATGGAGCAATGCAACCTGCAACGCCATGCAAGACGCAATTTGTGTTGATCAAAGGCATGCGCAGTTAAAGCCCAGCTGATCGACTTTTGCAAGAGCTTGCAATTGCAACTTTATCGGTTTGGTTAGTTACAATTATAGGGAGAAATCTAGTTACTTTTGGTTTACCAACTCACCAAATGTCCCTCAGGCTCTAGAAGCAAGGCAGCAGCAGCTATAATTATGGACAGTGATGCACTGATTACTTTCTTATTATTTATTTTGCTTAGTTTTGATATTTTCATTTTTAAACAGATTGACAAAATATTCAAGACAAATAAATAATTATTTGTATGCCTAGGCCGCGAAATAACTTTTTGGCGGACCGAAAGAAAAATTATCGCCGAGGCCGCTTGCGGCCGAGGCAAGATAATCTTGAGGTCGCCAAAAAGTTTCGCGGCCGTGGTATACACACTATTTTTCATGCAATCGTTAAAATTATGAAATTAGATCATTGCAAATAAATATATTATTGCGTTAAATCAATAGCAGCTTAATTTAATTAACAAAATCACAGCTGCTTTGGAAATGACCGTGTTTGCTATACAAAATATTTTGACAGTTCTTGACAAAACGCAAATATGGCTGACATTTTTAGTGATATTTCAGTATCTTGTTGCTTCAACTTCTAGAGTAAATACAAGTAATAATACAAACTGTACAATTAATGTTAATATTTTTCTTCAATAATATAAGTATGTATTTGTTAATTTAAGAATGAATACTGTATTTAATAAAAAATAAAAACATTGTTAGTTTCGTATTGTAGAAATGTGAAATTTAAAAGTGACCTTTGCTTTTTCGTCCGTTACCATGGGCAACGGCCGCGAAATTGGATTTCGCGGCCGCTGTAGAGAACGCGTACTATTGCACGATATTTTTGAACCGCCTTTAAAATAATTTATGAAACCGGCGGCGGTAGCGGTTCAATAGCAACCGCTTTGGGGGGGGGGGGTTGGCAGCCATGTTGCAATGGCAAGAGACTTGCATAATGTCAAACAAAATGCAAGATTCAACATCGGCAATACTTTGACCTTGCAAGAACTTGCTGCAATTTCTTTCAGGTTGCATTGCTCCATGTCATGCGAGCTTAAGAAAATTAAATTTGTAGCAGGGGATTCACACGATTTGCTGTTTTTTTTTTAGTAGCAATGTGTTTAGTATCATTTAAACAGTGTTGCTTAAAATGTATATTATAAAATATGAATCAGAAAATTAAATATACTTATAGTCTTAATTGAATTAGTTGAGTAAAAATTGGATAAATGGGATAAAACTTCAGACGATTTCAAGGAGTGAAGAAGAGAAACGCGTGGGATGAAGTGTTCCAGTTTCACATAGAAAACTGTGATAATTTTGAGGAAAATTTAAAACTACAAGAAGGTAAAATTTTAAATTTTATTAAAAACTATTAATTGCTCATGAATATTCTTATAACTTTGTCAAAGTAGCGACAAGTTTCATTTTCAGCGACTGACGTACAGCCTTGGAGGATTGGTGGAACTAAACTGAATTTGGTGAGTAGTTTGAATATTCTATAATCTGAAAATGAAACATGTCGCTCTCTTATACTTACTCTATGAGGAATGACATTTGACAACGAAATTTCAACCAATCAGAAGTAAGATTTTATTAAAATCATTATATTTCGCTAACGATATATTCTGGAAAGCTCAATAGAATTTTGTACACATATTTTATCATTGCGAAAATAATGAAATAGATTTCGACCAAAAATATTCCTTCTCCGTTGGTAGACCTTTTTCTAGTTTGGTAACATTAAGGGAACTCCCCATTCAATAAAAATAGATATCTGAATTCCAAAAACGATAGGGAATAATTATGTACTGGGAGATGGCACTGCAAGTGACAAAATGTCGGATTGAGGTGTGAACAAAAATATTCCCGCATTTAATTGCTTGTAAAACGAAAAAACATAGTTTTCATGAGGCCGTATTTGGTCAGAAAACCAAGAAACATAAAAGAAGAAGAAGAAGAAGAGTTTTCTCAAAGATTTCAGTTGATTTTAAATCAAAAGTGTATTTGGAGTTATAATGTTATTGTCGCTGAATCGTTGATGGATTTATGTAATAGATTTTTAATATCCATTGGATTTTCGCCTGATCCTGAACTAAATGAAATATTATTTAATGAGACTGAATAGGTATTTTTTTTAGTTCATCTTTACAGATGTCAGTCATTTTTATCTTTTTTCAAACACTTTCTCTGCCTTGTCTGTCTTGTTGAAGAAATTAGTGTGAATGGAAAACTTATGTAAACTATGAAACTTATTACTAAAAAAATCATCATTTACAAAACGTTTGCTACAAACAAACATATGTATACTTTGAGGTTTTACTATCAAGGTCTTGTACTATTTCTTTAGTGGGATCAAAAGGAAATTTATGTAGAGAAATATCAGAATTGCCGTATGTAGAGCATGTGGAACAGAGCACATTTTTCGTGATCTTATTTATCTCTATATAACTTTTTCCAGTTCTTTGCAATTTCAGACGGTTTGATTTATTAAGAACAATTCTTTACAAAATATCGTCGAAATAATATAAAAGTTCACTTTTCACCTTAGAATATATAGTAAGAAATGGCGGATGCCCCTATTGCGTAGCACGCACAACACATATTTTAAAAAAACCGATATAACGTTCTAACTATTAGTTAATATGTGATTCTTTGTAATGGCCAGCTGTTCGCTCATTACTCACATATATTTGATGGTAAATACTCCTTCCTACTAACAATATATTCTATATTCACTCATATAAACCTTAGACCATTTACTATTAGACATCAATTTTTTCATCCTTCTCTTGAAGTCGATATCTAAGCATAGCAGGTTGTGATATGACAGTTTATTTGTATACAAACACGTAAACAAACAGTATCGCAAGTAACTCATCGAGAGTTTAAATAAATGTCCGAGCCATTTTCTAAAATTTTATTGAGTTATTTAAATTGTAAACGATACTTGTGGTAAGTTCCATGGGCGTACGCCACTTCTATTGATGTTTGTAAACGTACTTCCCCTGCTGCTTGAGAAATGTCATAGAAAGAGACAAGATGTATCGACTTCAAAATATTGTATATAAAAATGTTAACAAGGCATATATGTCTAATAGTAAATGGTCTAAGATATAAATTGTTCACACCTCGAGTGGTTCAAATGGTCAAAGATAGATGTCGCCCACTCTATAATTTTGACATATATCAATTAATTTTCTTCTTCTTTACAAATCCATCAATACAACATGACGGAAGTTTCAAAATATTGTGTTTTTTTATATAAGTGATATACTACATCTCTTTTATTATTGCTGAGAGACAGTGAGGACTGGCAAAAGAACAGGGATTTCTCAGGAATTTGTGGTGTTGCCAGTTTAGTGTACCTGTAAATTACGCTGTCTTAAATTCTGACATTCTTGACTTGACGGATCGCAGATCGCATTTCTGCAATTAATTTAGTTTGTGGGTTTTTGGTGTTTTTGCATAACTCATATTTTCAATATATTGTATTTTATTGATTATGTGTTTTTATAATCTATATAAGCATTAGTAAATAATATTTAATAAAAGTTGATATCTTCATTGAGCTCCTATATATCGTAAGTTCAGAAACCAAAAATATAACCATCACAATTTAGTATATTTATAATAATAATAATCTCCAATTCTTCCTATATCGTCTATGAATAAGCCGCACCTCATATTTGTTGTTCAAGCCAATTTTACAAAACGAAAACCTTCGGATTTTTTTGTCACATAACGGGTGTTCCCTAAAGTCGAGCAAGTTTTTCTATTAAAAGGCGTAAGCCAGTTTTAGGTTAGAGTAGATACGAAATTACGTCTTCGACTTCAAAAATGGTCTAATTGATGAATCTATTGTTTGTAAATGAACCTGTTATTAACAAAATCCTTAAGTTACACTCTTGAAAAATAAAAGTAAACATTTCAATTTGACACTTGCATAATATAATTTAACTAAATATCAGGTATTATTTTTTATCTTTATTACTAAATTGTTTTAGAGACACCATGACAGATTTTATAACAAAATTTCACAATCTTGATGGAGATCTAAAAGGTGAAAGGAAGAAGAGTTTATCGAAACTTCTTAAAGATACTTCTTTAAATTTAAATCAACTGGACATAGACAACGCCATTCAAAATATCAACCCTAAAACTTACCAAGAGAAATTATTTTGGGTTGAAACATTAATCTACTTCAAAAAAACTGCTTCATTGCTAGAACTACTTAAACAAGGAAATAGAGAGTACATAAAGATAATCATAAGACAGAATTGGTTTATAGAAGAAGCATTTAAAAATATTACTGCAAAAGAATTAGTTGATGAATTCTTTCCATGTGTGTCTTATACCACTAGGTTAAAACTAATAAGAAAAATAAGTGGTTGTTGGAGTGAAGAGAAAGTTGATGATTTATTTGATGCCATAGAAAAAAGGTAAAAACTTTTGTTGTATCATTCTACTTGACAAATTTATTTTGTAACTTTGTTGTTATATATTTTATTGTTAATAGGTATGGTTTCTATATTGCAAAGGATGTACTTCATGTTTGTAGTGTTTCAAAAATAAGGAATATTCTCAAAGAAAATGAAGTTGTACTAAGTACATACCAGGTTATTCAACTTTTTAACAGAAATGAAGATCTTATCAAGATATATCTTAACCATATTCAAAATATCTTTAAAAACCCGTTTACCAAGCAAAATGTACTTAATTTAATAGCATTTAAGAATCCAATTCTCTTTTTGCAACTACTAGATTCGAACATAATATCTACGAAGAAATTACCTACAGCAGCTACCAAGAAAATCATAAATTTTGCTAAACAAGACATAATTAATAAACCTAAATATTATTTTAAAATTTTGAATACAAGAACTTTAGTTGCAGAATTAGGTTCAGATGTTAAAACTTTTTTTAAAGGTTTTTTCCACTCAGAATTCCAAGAAATAAATTCAAACTGCGACTCAATTAAACTTCTCATATATGTCCCTAAAAATATAAGATGGAATTTGTTTTGTGAAGCTTATAAAATAAATTTTCCTCACAGGACTATTGAAGAATTGTTTATAAATCTCGATTCTACAATTCTTAAATTAAACCCTAACAAAGATGTTATACAAAACTGGGCTGAAGTTAATTATAAAGCGACAAAAGATGAAACTTTTTTTAAATACTACTCAACTCTTCTTTCAATTCCCATGTTAATGGAAAAAATAAATGTTACTTCCGACAAAGTGAAGCGTAAAGCTTTATTATTGCTTTTAATATCAGCTTGTGCAGAAAACAAAGATATGGCAGCTCTGGATAAAGTTTTAAAATATATTGCTTCTAGGCACAAAAACGAAGATCCTTATACTTACCATAAATTAATATCATTTGTTTGTGAAACATTTAACAAAGGTGAATTAACTAAACAACATTGGGACTTCATTTACAAACAAGTGATTTTAATTAGAACAGTAGGTACAGTTTCATTTTATGAATATAAAGAAATTTTTGGTAAGATTCTAGGATATGCTTACAAAAATGATAAAGAATTATTCAAGACAGTAGCCGCTGAATATATTAAAGAGGGTGCTGATTCACTACAGTATTTTAGAATCTCTCTAAAAGATTCAGACCTTGAACGAGATATCTTCAGAGAATTCTGTGAATTATTTCCTACCGTTGTAATAAGTGATCATAAAAATTTTCAATTATGTCAAAGTAATCTTATACACCAATTTTTTGATATATGTGACAACCATCCTAAACATTGTTTAAACTTATTGGAATTTCCTTATTTGGTTACTGCTATTGAAACGGTCACAAACAAAGTAAAATTTGATTCCGCTGATGAAGAAATTCTAAGTGCTGCTTTACCTTATCATTTTAATTTTCCAGAATTTTCTTTGCCATTTTTAAATGAGTCAAAAATAATAGAGATTCTTGTCACTTTGTTGAATTCTGATCAAATATATACATGTTGCAATATAGTGACATGTATAGTTAAAAAGAAAACTCTTTTTGAAACAGGACATAATATCGTAGTATATTTTTTAGAACAAATGGATATCAGTAAAATAAGTTCTTGGTTCTTCGAAAGCATTGTAGAATGGTTAATTTTATATCATCCTAAACTTCTAGTATCAAATTGTGAAAAAGTTTATTCGCGTTTAGATCCATATTGTTATAAAAAAGAACTTAAAGAATATTCCCACTTAGGATTAGATAACGAAATTTGTGAATATCTGGAGAAAAATTGTTTGCAAACAGATCGTGACCAGCGAAAAAAGACCTTGAATATTCTTCAAAATTTGTTGCCAGAAGAAAAGTTCATTGAATTTATACACAAACATTTTGACCCTGACAAGCCTTTAGAAGAAACTCCTAATGATTTAATGACATTAGAAATACAGTATCATATAGTGAACCTATTGAAAAATGGTAAAGATCCATTGAAATTTTTGGAATTAATCTTGAAGTTCTGTAAAAGAGATTATTTACAATATGCATTGCCTTCATTATATAGTTTGTTTTCTAGATCACCTGAAAATATGATTTATCACTATTTAGAAATTTTATCACAAAAAGATATGTCGGCACGAAAACATGCTGTATTTTTAAGTTGCCAATTACTTGATTGCAACTATATATTTAATGTACTTAAAAATGCAGATTCTACATTGCACCCACTTCGCAAACATTTATGTTTAGCTACTTTGAAATATTTTATAAAAAATAGCTCTGAACAGTTGTTTATTCTTGTTAAAAAATATCTAGAAATGATTGATGAAAGCGGTAAAGATAAATTTTCCACTTTGATTAAAGTTAAGATACCAAAGAAGTACAGGGCGAGTTATATAGAAATTTGTTGGAAAATATTTGAGAACATGGTTGATGAAAAACTTAAACTTCAATGTTTTGATAAATTATTAGAACAGTTATTTGATGAATATGTTTTAAAATCTGTATCCCCTTCATTTGTTAATGATGTTCTCACAAACTATTTACCTGTGCAGAGTAAGAAACGTTTAACAAATATTGATCAATTTGCTGTATCTTGTTTAGCATATACAGAGACATCGAATAATTCTCTAATAGTAGTTCAGCTGTCAAAATTAAATAAACAAACTATTAGAAACTTTTCTGCAATATTGGTTGATTTCGTACATAACAAAAAAACAGAATCGAAATTTTTAGTTCCTTTTGTAGATAATTGGAGTAAAAATTTTTCGATAATAGATTCATTAGACGAATATATAATATTTAACCTCTTACTCAAATTCTCCAATTATTCTCTGGAAGATTGTGCGAAATCTATAATTGATTATTTAGACCACATGATCTATGAACTAGGACCGCAGGTTTTTGAAATTTTTAAAAATAATTTAGAGAAACTAATAAATAAAATGAATAAACTAGATCAATATCTTTTATTCCAACTAATATTAAACTATAAATGTTCGACAGTAGTATGTGTTCTTGTAATTCAGCTATTAACATCTGTACACAAAGAAGAAAGTGAAGAGTTAAGAAATGCTTACAATAAAATAACTCAAGTTATTTATACAATTAATGAACCAATAGTTAAGTGCAGTTTTGAAATTTATTTAAGACAAGTTGAAGTGTGATTTTTTTAATGCACTCCGACTATGGTATTATTATTATTAAAGTTTAATTGCTTCTATTTTGCTAATACTCTTGTTAAGTATTAATTGTCACAATATATATATTTTTATATTTAAATATAATATTTTTTTAATTTTGGTTTTATTTAACGATATTTTTTTGATTATAAAAATGTAGTAGTCAAAGTATTATATTTTGGTAATTCTGAACAAATGTAATATAACATTGGACGTGGCAACCTCGGAATTGATATTCATGCATCTAAAATTCTCGCCTTCAGCGGGGTTCGAAGAGAGTGGATAGCAACGGACTTCACGCGATTCGTCATATTCGCTTTAAATTTAATCTAATTCTGGCCATTCCTGAAGGAATTTGATGGGGCGTTTTTAGAGAATGATTTAAAAAAAATTAAGGTCAAAAATGAAATGAATACCTCCCAATCAGTTTCAAAACTGTTTCACTACAAGCAAGTAGTTAAAGCTAACTAATAAGAGTTTAAATTTTTTATCACAAATTGTAATATATTGAAATAACAAAAATTGCTTTTTTCTCAAAAATGTTTTTGCCTTATAATAAATCCAAATAAGTAATTTAATAACAAATAAATTTAATATATTGTTTAAACAATCCAAAAATTAATAATTCCTAAGGAATTGTTCTCAATACAAATTTACTTACCTATTTACATTAGCTGGAAACCGATGAAGACTAAATTTACAATTTTTATATTTGCTTGGACAATTTCTTGATGCACATATTTTTACTTTCCATCATAAATAAATTTTAAAATAAAGAATGGGCAATCCCACCCAACTTTCCAAACTCTTAATAAAAGAATTGTTTAATCAATTATTCTTCTGATAAAAGAACTTTTTTAAAAAAAATACCGTTAAATTGTCACAAAGTGAAATCCATTGTAACACTTTTCTATCTTATTTTTTTTATAATTTCCTGATGGTTTTTCAACCGAAACTAGTCGCCTAATAGTATATTGTTTAACGAGCAAGGAATGATAGTTATTGTGTTATCAGATACGGAAATGAAATTCCATAAGGCCGCTCTCGTTAATCCATCTCTCCCAGTTCTTCTATCGGTGTTCTCCGAGTTCGGCTTTGAGAACACCGATAGAAGACACCCGGCAAATTATAGAGGTTGTCCGAATATGCCCCGTATCGGGTCATATACTAACATGCCCCGTAACGGGTCATATGCGAACGCCACTAAACAAGCTACCCCCATCCCCCAAGCCTCAAAACAAAGGCCCGCCGCCGCCACTTTGGCCGCCGCCCCCGCAAAAACACCAAGCGCCGCCGCGCAGTCCTTAAATTTCAGCGCAATGGACAAAAATCAAATTTTAGGTCTTTTACAGTCTCTCACAGCTCATTTCCTAATAAACTAAATATTTTTAGGTTTTGACTTTAATTACGATCGCTAAAAATAATAATTTTTTTTTTCTCAATTTACCACTAAAATTACAGAACTAAGTTTAAAGGTTCCAGAATTTTTAAAGGTAGCCTCTTGGAATTCGGGAGGGATAAAATCTAATAAACATATTCTATTTGAATTTATTGAGAGGGAGGGTTTTGATATAATTGCCCTTCAGGAAACAAAATTAAATGAGGCCGATAAATTTAAACTGGCTGGATATAATATCTATAGAAATAAATTTAGACCAAATTCAGGGGGAACAGCAATAATGATTAAAAATTGTATAGATCACCATTGTTTAAACACTCCAGCCGGATTTACCACACTTGAAGCGACAGTAATAAAAGTCAAAACCGCTTATGGGTATATAAAAATCGCATCGGTGTACGTTAGACCTAACGAAAGATTAATAATAAATGAAATTGAGGAACTATTGTCCGGTAGAAACACAGTTTTAATCGGAGATCTAAATGCGAAATCGCCAGTGTGGAACAGCTTATACGAAAATGTGAAAGGACGCGATCTTTTAGAGTATTTCGCGGATAATCCGGATTGTCACGCCAT
This sequence comes from Neocrepidodera transversa, assembly GCA_963243735.1. Classification (NCBI taxonomy): domain Eukaryota; kingdom Metazoa; phylum Arthropoda; class Insecta; order Coleoptera; family Chrysomelidae; genus Neocrepidodera; species Neocrepidodera transversa. The sequence continues at coordinate 23,576,890 of OY725336.1, read as the reverse complement.
CGGCCCTGAGACGCCGACGCACTACCCCGGAAATTTAAATCTACGTCCCGACGTATTAGATATAGCGGTCATGAAAGATGTAAATTTCAACACAGAAATTTACACCATTCATGAAACGGGAGAAGGACATTTGCCGATAGTCTTAGAAATAGGGAAGGGCGTTTCGGTAAAAAACACGTATACAACACGAAAAACAAATTGGCTCGCGTTTAAACGTGGGTTAGGGCACGCGTTAGGACCAATACCGCGAATCGAAAGCGCGAACGATATAGAACGCGAAATAGAAATATTCGAGACGGTTATTAAAACTCAATTAAATCATACGACTAAAATAAAAACTCGGGAAAAACGCGGAATTTTTTCGGAAATTAGTGCGGAACTAAAAAATTTAATCGCGGAAAAAAATCGAGCGCAGCGTCGCGCGAAAAGAACGCGGGATATAGTTGACAAAAGAACAGCCTCTCGACTTAAAGAACATGTCAAGGTAGAACTCTCTGAACACCGACAGAGAAATTGGGAAAGGTGGATTAACGAGCTTAATCCCCAGGAGGCGGCCTTATGGAATCTCTCAAAAATTCTAAGGCAGGACAGGAAACCGGTCCCACCTTTACACGGCGAGAATGGTATGGCATTTACTGCCGAAGAAAAGGCCGAGGCGTTTAAAACAACGCTCGAGAGGGAATTCCGATTAAACGAACACGAGGACGAAGATATGGACTTTAGCGACGAAGTCGAGAGAGATGTTCGCAACTTTATCCGGAGACCGTCAAACCCTGACTTGTTCATATCTCACACTTCACCAGAAGAAGTGAAGGATATAATCAAGTTCGCGTCCGCGAAAAAGGCACCGGGTTGCGACCAAATTACGAACAGAACGCTTAAAAATTTACCGGAAAAAGCGATAGTTTATTTAACAACGATAATAAACGCGATATTACGATTTAAATATTTCCCAAAGCGTTGGAAAAAAGCGGACGTAATAATGATACCTAAACCAAATAAAGATCGCACTTTTCCACAAAATTACAGGCCAATCAGCCTATTACCGGCTATGAGTAAAATCGCGGAAAGAGTAATTTTAAAAAGACTTAAAGATGAAACAGATTTATTAAATGTCATACCGGCTGAACAATTCGGCTTCCGTGCCGAACACTCGACAGAAACGCAGGTCCTTAGACTGGTTGAGTTTGCAACCCAAGGGTTCAATCACAGACAGTCGACGGGAGCTGTATTTCTGGATGTCAGTAAGGCATTTGATAGAGTTTGGCACGAGGGCCTTATATACAAAATGATGGAGATCGGATATACGAAGCCTTTAATTACGTTAATTCACTCATTTTTAAAGAAACGATATTTCAGAGTCAAGGTAGGGCACGTCCTATCTGACTATGGAGTATTGGAAGCAGGAGTGCCGCAAGGCGCAGTATTGTCCCCCCAACTTTACAATATTTACACCGCAGATATACCCCGATCTCCACATACTACTCTCAGCCTGTATGCAGATGACACCACTATAGCTTCACGTAATGCCTGGCCTCACCTAGTTTTAAATCATTTGCAAAGTCACCTTGATGAGCTTGAGAATTGGTTTGTAAAGTGGAAAATTGCAATCAACGCGGAAAAATCAAAGGCAATATTCCTCAAAAAGCGGAGACACGCCCCGCATGGCGAGGTAAATTTATTCGGACAAAATATTAACTGGCAGCGGTCAGTTAAATATTTGGGGGTCACCTTGGACGTGGGTCTAACGTTTACCGAGCATGTGAAGACAATAATTAGTAAAACCAAACAAGCGCGAGCACGCTTATCTCCCCTTATAGGGAGGAGAAGCAAATTAGATATTAAAACAAAACTTAGACTGATAAACTCAATTATAATTCCGTTAATTACCTACGCCTCACTCGCGTGGGGACAAACGTGCAGAACGAACAGAGAAAAACTCCAAAGTCAGCAAAATATCTGTTTACGGGTGGCCACAAACCTACCTTGGTATGTGGCAAACCGTTGGATATTCGAGAGTTTAAAATCCACTAGGGTTTTAGACACTCTGAATAACCGGGCAGAACGGATATTCGGCGACCTGCGGACACACCCAAATTTAGAGCTCAGGGAGCTCCTCGACTACGACGACGATAACCACGGAAAACACGCGAGGCCGAAAAGGCAATTAACGAGACGATAAGTTTGGTTTTACTAAAATTGACGATAAATAAAATTCTTGCCGCAATGCGGCCAAAGGGTCTTGAAATAAACAAAATGTCTGTAGGCAACAGTCTAGAGACAACAAAAGGAGAAATCCAACAAAAAAAAATAAAAAAAAACAAAAGGAGCTTGCTCCACAAAAAAAAACAAAAACAAAAAAAAAACGGAGTCCGCTCCACCAAAAAAATTATTTATTTCAGCATCCAACACAAAAGCAAGTAAAGTTCGTTGTTTGAATTTATGCAAATTATTTTTCTAATAATGTGTTTTAAGTTTTAGGCGTACTTTACAGAGAAGACACTACATGACAGACTGACGAGCACACACAAAGAGACAGGACAAACGGACAGACATACTGGGATTAAGGCTTCGGTCGTCCCTAAAAAGAAGCAGATGACTAGCTAGGCATCCACCAATGCCCAATGGGGTGGAATACGGCGAAAATATGAGGCCACGCGATGATAATGACGACCAGGGGACTTCGGCCCTTAAAAGCGACCTCACAATATGCTCACAATAGCGGGCATGTCGGGAGGAGAACCTGGGGGTGGCATGGCAGGGGACTTGGGGATCAAGTGCTGATTAGGTACAATATCCCCTTGGCTCGGGGTCATTTAGCGTGTGTGTGTGTGTGTCAGTCGAGAGGCAGTTCGTTTGTCGATTATGTCGCGCGTTCTTTTTACGCGACGTTGCGCCTCAGAGTAAATATATATAGAGAGGGCATTCTATCCTTTTTTATTAAGCCAACATCTAGTTAACTTTTGTTGACATCGTCCTCTAGAGATTCCATAAGCGTACTTTCAAGCAGGATAATTTAAAATCATACATTAAATAGTTTACAGTTTGTGAATTGATTTGTATTATTTTTTAGTGTTATAGGTTGTACCGTTGTCTATATATTCAGACAACGGTTGTACTAATTATTTTTGCAAACATTTTGAACTATTTTAAGTGATTTTCTTGAGAGGTTGCTAACCATGAGAAAGAAATGTGAAAAATGTGGTGCTTTTCTCAAGCCATTAGATAATCAATCTTACACTTCACAAGTAAGTTAGGAAAGTAGTTATATACCATTCACATTTTTATATGTTTTTCGCATTTACTCCTTACTGTAAACAAGGTTTTAGAAACAATAAAAAATATTATTTATTTGATTCCATTATTAAATACGTACATTTAATATAAATTTACAAGCATTTGCTATGTTTTAATGTTAATATATTTATCAGTATTAAAGAAAATACAACTTTATCGAAATTATATAACTTCTCACGACATATTTAATTCAAATGTGATATATTAATAACATGTAAAATACCCAATTTTAATTTTCTATTTTTTGCTATAATAAATAAAAAGTTATAATTCTTCGCGTCGCCACTGTCTAATACTTCACGTCAATTTTTATTGTTGATTTCGTCCTCTGCACGAGATTTTTCTGCGCGTCTCACGTCCCTCGCCTACAAACTTTGCCGAGAGAGAGGGCTAGATGTTGGCTTAAATTTTGTAAATGACATTAGATATACAGGGCATATCTAGTAGTTCCTTTATCTGAGCGTTGCGCTCGTATATTCAGCACAGAGATAACACTCAGATAAAGGAACTACTAGATATGCCCTGTATATCTAATGTCATTTACAAAATTTAAGCCAACATCTAGCCCTCTCTCTCGGCAAAGTTTGTGGGCGAGGGACGTGAGACGCGCAGAAAAATCTCGTGCAGAGGACGAAATCAACAATAAAAATTGACGTGATGTATTAGACAGTGGCGACGCGAAGAATTATAACTTTTTATTTATTATAGCAAAAAAAAGAAAATTAAAATTGGGTATTTTACATGTTATTAATATATCACATTTGAATTAAATATGTCGTGAGAAGTTATATAATTTCGATAAAGTTGTATTTTCTGTAATACTGATAAATATTAACATTACAACATAGCAACTTGTAAATTTATATTAAATGTACGTATTTAATAATCGAATCAAATAAATAATATTTTTTATTGCTCCTAAAACCTTGTTACAGTAAGGAGTACCTAAATGCGAATAACATAAAAAATGTGAATGGTAGGTATATAACATAAAAAAGAAAGGAAGCAAAATAAAAATTATCAAATCTTATTAACTTGTATTATATTTTAAATTATTCAAAAACTACTTTCATAACTTACTTGTGAAGTGTAAGATTGATTATCTAATGGCTTGAGAAAAGCACCACATTTTTCACATTTCTTTCTCATGGTTAACAACCTCTCAAGAAAATCGCTTAAAATAGTTCAAAATGTTTACAAAAATATTTAAAAAATAAACTATTTAATATATGATTTTAAATTATCCTGCTTGAAAGTACGCTTATGGAATCTCTAGAGGACGATGTCAATAAAAGTCAACTAGATGTTGGCTTAATAAAAAAGGATAGAATGCCCTCTCTATATATATTTACTCTGAGAGATAACACTGCAATTAATCATAGAACACATTAATAAAACCACGTACTGAGTGTGTTCCGTGTCTATGGTCGTACTTTTCGTTCTGTGGCAACTGTCCCTTCTGGGCTGCGTTCAGATTTAAAGTGCGTTTTACACCCAGGATGTTGTGATGTCTTATAAGGAGTTGTCTTGTAAATATGAACGACTGGGGCGTGATTATTTAAGCTATTATTTATTTTCGGAATCAAGTTCTAGTGAAGAAGAGATTGCAAATATTTAGAATGAGAAACAGGATAAATAGAAGTAATTAAGAGTGGAAAATTTCATTCAAACCATCTCTAACTTCAGCGCAATGGAATTTAGAGAAAATTTTCGATTAATACGTCCAGCTTATGAAAATCAAGTTTACATAATCTCACCTACCTTTGTAATAATACCAAATTATTTTTGTTTCTTATTAAATTGTTTTCATCATCTTGAACAAGATAATAAAATTTTGGTAGAGTCTGAATCCATTTTAATCAGATTTTAATTTATTTAATAAGGCAACTGCCAATTTTATGATATTTGTGAGGTTAGAAAGACGTTCATTCCATTTAAAAACATTGACTTGTGCTCAAACTGCGCATGTCGGATCAATTTTCTCCAAGTATTCACTGGGATGAAAAGTTGTCTTCTAGACGATAAATATGAACGCAAAAGTATGTACACTCGGACAAAACGCCCTCATCCGAACGAAATTTGACGTTCGGTGTGCACTCTGGACGTAAATCTGAACGGATTGTGTTATATATACTATATATCGGAATCTACAAATACTGGGGAATAGAAATGAACCGAACCCCAATTTTAAAAATATCCAATTCAATAAAAATAGATATCTGAATTCCAAAACAATAGGGAATAATCACGTCCTGCGAGATGACACTGAAAATGACAAAATGTCGGATTGAGGTGTGATCAACAAATATTCCATCATTTGATTTCTTGTAAAAACGAAAAAACATAGTTTTTATGAGGTCGTATTTGATCAGAGAGTGAAGAAACATAAAGCTTTAATTTTGAGTCTAACTATCAATACAAGAAACAGAATATATAACTATAAACTATAAAAATAAAATTAGTTTTTATTTTCTCGGAGATTTCGCCGTGAGAATTCAACCTTGCGCTTCAGCGGTATCGTCTTCCGTCAGGTTAGCTGAACTCTTAACTGATACTTGATTTGATATAAGCGATTTTTTCTTATTCAGAGCTACAAAAAATTTAACCATATATATTAAACAAGTCCTATTAGAAAACTAAATAATAATTTAAAAAACAACAAAACCTTTAATTACAAATCGGGGCGGCTAAACGGCTTTTCCCATTTTTAATTTATTCATAAAAGCCTTTATTTGCAGTATCTTTTCCATTACTCCGGTGGTATTTTCATTTTTAATAGTCATATCAAGTGAGGGAAAGTAAAATATTATTGAAATAACTTAATTAAAATACCATTTATAAGATAATCAGGAAAAACCAACTTTTTAAGAACGACGAATCAAATTTATTACATTCAAACCACTAAAGCGTATGTAAACAAAGTTTGTTTTTACTTCTTTTAAGGGTGCGAATTTATTCCGCCATGTGCGAATTCTACTTTCAAGGATTTTTCAGGAATTTGTGGGGTTGCCAGTTTGGTGTACCTGTAAACTGAAGTGTGATAAATTCTGACATTCTTCATTCTTGACAGATCGCATTCCTGCAATTAATTCCCTTTGTTTTGTAGGTTTTTTCAAATTTTTTACATGACTCATATTTTGTATTTTATTGATAATGTATTTTTGTAATCTATATAAGCATTAGTAAATAATATTTAATAAAAGTTTATATCTGCATTGAACTGCTATATGAAGTAAGTTCAGAAATCAAAAATATAACCATCACAATTTAGTATATTTATAATAATACTCTCCAATTCTCCCTATATCGTCGATAAAGAAGCCACACCTCATATTTGCTGAAGCCAATTTTACAAAACGAAAAGCTTCGTAGCATTGTTTCACCTAACTGGTGTTATCTAAAAAGTAAAGCCAGTTTTAGGTTCTTTGATACGAAATTACATCGGTATACAAATGGTGAAAAGTTGAATGTAAAGTTTATAAATCACACTATTGTTAACATAATCATTAAGTTGATTGCATAATATAATTTGACTAAAAATAAGTACCAGGAATTATATTTTATCTTTGTTACTAAATTGTTTTAGAGACATCATGACAGATTTTATAACAAAATTTCACAATCTTGATGGAGATCTAAAAGGTGAAAGGAAGAAGAGTTTATCGAAACTTCTTAAAGATACTTCTTTAAATTCAAATCAACTGGACATTGACAATGCAATTCAAAATATCAACCCTAAAACTTACCAAGAAAAATTATTTTGGGTCGAAACATTAATCTACTTCAAAAAAACTGCTTCATTGCTAGAACTACTTAAACAAGGAAATAGAGAGTACATAAAGATAATCATAAGACAGAATTGGTTTATAGAAGAAGCATTTAAAAATATTACTGCAAAAGAATTAGTTGATGAATTCTTTCCATGTGTGTCTTATACCACTAGGTTAAAACTAATAAGAAAAATAAGTGGTTGTTGGAGTGAAGAGAAAGTTGATGCATTATTTGATGCCATGGAAAAAAGGTATAAACTTTTTTTGTATCATATATTCTACTTGACAAATTTATTTTGTAACTTTGGTGTTATATATTTTATTGTTAATAGGTATGGTTTCTACATTGCAAAGGATGTACTTCATGTTTGCAGTGTTTCAAAAATAAGGAATGTTCTCAAAGAAAATGAAGTTGTATTAAGTACATACCAGGTTATTCAAATTTTTAACAGAAATGAAGATCTTCTCAAGATATATCTTGACCACATTCAAAATATCTTTAAAAAACCATTTACCGAACAAAATGTACTTAATTTAATAGCATTTAAGAATCCAATTCTCTTTTTGCAACTACTAGAGTCGAACGTAATATCTACAAAGAAATTACCTACGGCAGCTACCAAAAAAGTCATAAATTTTGCTAAACAAGACATACTTAATAAACCTAAATATTATTTTAAATTTTTGAATACAAGAACTTTAGTTGCAGAATTAGGTTCAGATGTTAAAACTTTTTATAAAGGTTTTTTCCACTCAGAATTCCAAGAAATAAATTCAAACTGTGACTCAATTAAACTTCTCATATATGTCCCTAAAAATATAAGGTGGAATTTGTTTTGTGAAGCTTATAAAATAAATTTTCCTCACAGGACTATTGAAGAATTGTTTATAAATCTCGATTCTACAATTCTTAAACTAAACACTAACAAGGATGTCATACAAAACTGGGCTGAAGTTAATTATAAAGCGACAAATGATGAAACTTTTTTTAAACACTACTCAACTCTTCTTTCAATTCCCATGTTAATGGAAAAAATAAATGTTACTTCTGACAAAGTGAAGCGCAAAGCTTTGTTAACGCTTTTAATATCCGCTTGTGCAGAAAATAAAGATATGGAAGCTCTGGATAGAGTTTTAAAATATGTTGCTTCTAGGCACAAAAACGAAGATCCATATACTTACTATAAATTAATATCTTTTGTTTGTGAAACATTTAACAAAGGTGAATTAACTAAACAACATTGGAACTTCATTTACAAACAAGTGATTTTAATTAGAACAGTAGGTGTAGTTCCATTTTTTGAATATAAAAAAATTTTTGATAAGATTTTAGGATATGCTTACAAAAATGATAAAGAATTATTCAAGATAGTAGCCACTGAATATATTAAAGAGAATGCTGATTCACAGCAGTCTTTTAGAATCTTTTTACAAGATTTAGACCTTGAACGTGATATCCTCAGAGAATTCTGTGAATTATTTCCTACCATTGTAATGAGCAATCATAAAAAATTCCAATATTGTCAAAGTGATCTCATACACCATTTTTATGATATATGTGACAACCATCCTAAACATTGTTTAAACTTATTGGAATTTCCTTATTTGGTTACTGCTATTGAAACAGTCATAAACAAAGCAAAATTTGATGCCACTGATGAAGAAATTCTAAATGCTGCTTTACCTTATCATTCTAATTTTCCAGAATTTTCTTTGCCATTTTTAAATGAATCAAAAATAATAGAGATTCTTGTCACTTTGTTGAATTCTGACCAAATAAGTACATGTTGCTATATAGTGACATGTATAGTTAAAAAGAAAACTCTTTCTGAAACAGGACATAATATAGTAGTATACTTTTTGGAACAAATGGATATTCGTAAAATAAATACTTGGCTCCTCGAAAGCATTGCAGAATGGTTAATTGTATATCATCCTAAACTTCTAGTATCAAATTGTGAAAAAGTCTATTCGCGTTTAGATCCATATTGTTATAAAAAAGAACTAAAGGAATATTCCCACTTAGGATTAGATAAAGAAATTTGTGAATATCTGGAGAAGAATTGTCTGCAAACAGATGGTCACCAGCGAAAAAAGGCCTTAAATATTCTTCAAAATTTGTTGCCAGAAGAAAAGTTCATTGAATTTATACACAAATATTTTGACCCTGACAAGACTTTAGAAGAAAATCCTAATGATTGTGTGACATTAGGAATACAGTATCATATAGTGGACCTATTGAAAAATGGTAATGATTCATTGAAATTTTTGGAATTAATCTTGAAGTTCTGTAAAGGAGATTATTTACAATATGCATTGCCTTCATTATATAGTTTGTTTTCTAGATCACCTGAAAATATGATTTACCCCTGTTTAGAAATTTTATCACAAAAAGATATGTCGGCACGAAAGCATGCTGTATTTTTAAGTTGCCAATTACTTGATTGCAACTATATATTTAATGTACTTAAAAATGCAGATTCTTCATTACACCCACTTCGCAAACATTTATGTTTAGCTACTTTGAAATATTTTATAAAAAATAGCTCTGAACAGTTGTTTATTTTTGTTAAAAAATATCTAGAAATGATTGATGAAAGCGATAAAGATAAATTTTTCGCTTTAATTAAAGTTAAGATTCCAAAGAAGTACAGAGCGAGTTATATAGAAATTTGTTGGAAAATATTTGAGAACATGGTTGATGAAAAACTTAAACTTCAATGTTTTGATAAATTATTAGAACAGTTATTTGATGAATCTGTTTTAAAATCTGTATCTCCTTCATTTGTTAATGATGTTCTTACAAACTATTTGCCTGTGCAAGGTAAGAAACGTTTAACAAATATTGATCAGTTTGCTGTATCTTGTTTAGCATATACAGAGACATCAAATAATTCTTTAATAGTAGTCCAGCTGTCAAAATTAAATAAACAAACTATTAGAAACTTTTCTGCAATATTGGTTGACTTCGTACATAACAATAAAACAGATTCCAAATTTTTAGTTTCTTTTGTAGATAATTGGAGTAAATATTTTTCGATAATAGATTCATTAGACGAATATATAATATTTAACCTCTTACTAAAATTTTCCAATGATTCTCTAGAAGATTGTGCGAAATCTATAATTGATTATTTAGACCACATGATCTATGAACTAGGACCGCAGATTTTTGAAATTTTTAAAAATAATTTGGAGAAACTAATAAATAAAATGAATAAACTAGATCAATATCGTTTATTTCAACTTATATTAAACTATAAATGTTCGACAGTAGTATGTGTTCTTGTAATTCAGCTATTAACATCTGTACACAAAGAAGAAAGTGAAGAATTAAGAAATGCTTACAATAAAATAACACAAGTTATTTATACAATTAATGAACCAATAGTTAAGTGCAGTTTTGAAGTGTATTTAAGACAATTTGAAGTGTGATTTTTTTAATGCACTCCGACTATATTATTATTATTAAAGTTTAATTGCTTCTATGTTTCTAATAATATTATTGTTAATAGAATAAAGTATTAATTGTTACAATATATGTTTTTATTTTTAAATATAATATTTTGTTAATTTTGGTTTTATTTAATGACATATCTCTTATATAAAATGTTTTAAGGATAAAATAATTTAGCATATTTTCTAGCATTTTTTCGAATAAAATTTAATCGTTTTCGAGCCCCTTTAAGCTATTGTATTTTGTTTAAGAATTTTGATACGTTTTTTTAAGGAAATTGCAAAAATTTATAGTATTTTTTTGTACTTTTTAAAATAACGAAAGGCCAATTTAATAGTTGCATTTCCTGGTGTATGAGGATTCGAATATTATGAATTGCCCGGCATAAATATTTATTTTGTGACAAAATATTCACAGAAAAGTTCAAAAAGGCTGGCTTAAAAAAATGAATCAAAACAGTTTTTATCGAAAAATTGAAAAAATGTCTCACTAATACAATTTTGAATTCTATACACGTTAGACTCGCCTTTTATACGTTTTAAGATTCTGTTGTTCTAAATTAATTCCCAAAAAGTCATATTTGGAACGTTTATAAAAAATGAGCCTAGGAAGGACCTAAATATATTTTGCTTAAAATTGGTTCACTAATTTTAATTCGTTTTAGAAATATCCATTGACACATTTTTTTTTTGGAGACAACAGAAAAGTCAAAATCCCCAGATTGGGTTTTCCCCGATCGCACCATACTTCATATTAGATAGATGTAGCGGGGAAGTAAATATAAGATATTGATTGTCAAATATTAAGATACAGAACAATTATTAATTATATAGGTACAGAAAATTAGATTTGTAGTAGTCATTTTGTCCAATACTCGCATACACCAAAATAAGAATCTGACTTGTAATAAGCTGCGAAGCTAGTCACATTTCACGGTTTATTTCTAGTTGGCATCATTGCCTCCTGTCATAACATAACAGTCATAAGTGAAACTGTCAAGTGGTGACTAATAAATGTTTTTAATGAAAAATGCATTTATTATTAATAATAAACAAAACAAAGTTTAGTTGTTAAGCTTAATAATGGCATACGTAAATGTTAAAGACTGGTCTGTAGACCAAGTTACAGACTGGCTTAAAGGTGAGTAATTGTTACAACAAAATTTTCTTTTGCCTATTAACACCACAATTCAATTAGCTATTTATACTGTTAATTACTTGTTTACCATCAAATAATTATCAATAAAATTGAATTATAAGCAATTAAACAAAATTGTGCTTTACGGATTAATTGGATACAAAATGAATTATGTATTTATTTACCTATGAAGAGTATTATCATGGAAAATGTCCTATTTTTAGGCTTAGATAATGTAATTTTGCAATATAATTCCTCTTTTTTGAATAATGGTGTCACGGGTCACCAATTACTTAATTTAAGAGCTGATGATTTGGAGCACTTAGGTGTTAAAATGTTGGGGCACCAAGAAATAATTCTAGAAGCTGTTGAACATTTAAGGAACTTTGTAAGTATACGTAATCTAATGAAATAGTATATCGTTTACTAATTTCATTTCTTTAGCATTTTGAACTGGATAAAGAAAACCTACAAACATTAGCTTTAAGATTGTCTTGTGCTGCAAATTCTCTGTACAAAGAGCTGCTACTTCTAGATGATGATTGTACTGTAGTTCATACTCAAGTAATGTCTGATGTTCACAATATTATTACCACAATTAAGCCTCTAGCTTACTGGCTTGACAGGTAAATACATACTAAATTAGATAAGATAACTTTTTAATATAATTTTTTAAGGTCTCCTTTTGCTGGCGACAAAGATTATATTGACAATAAGACTAATTTATTACAATTGGGTTTTGAAATGGCTACTAATGCTCATCGAGGAATATTTTCTGAAAAGCCTGTATGTACAATTAGAAAATTATGTGAAAAGTTGGCTAAAATAGCAGATCATATAATTCAGGTAAATTATATTTTTTTATGTATGTAAAATATCCCAAAATTGGATTTTTTTTATTACATTCAAGTATTTTTATACTGTTAAATAATGGGAAAATTATATTTATAAATTAATACAATATTAATCATATTAGTGGTGACCTTCAAATATTTTAGACTCACTGTTTTTCACTGAATTTTTGCAATTTATAGAGAAAAAATTTAATACAAAAAAGTTTTATTTCTCAGAATTGTTTTATCTTTTTCCAATATTGCCAAATACTTATTTAGGAAATAATGGATCCCATGATATTACAACCAGCAACATTAGATTTAGCAACTTTAAAAAAGAAAGAACAAGAATTAGGGTTTTTTATCTTGCCTTGTTATCAATCTCTACATCAAATAGCTGAGATTAAACATGGCTCTCCTGCTCATGGTAGCAGCAAAATTGAGGAAGGAGATGAAATTGTACAAGTAAGTTTCAGATTTTAGCATTGAAGCTACTATTTTCATAAATATTTTTTTTAATATCTAGGTTAACTATCAAACAGTGGTCGGTTGGCAAAGGAAAAAAGTAATGATGCTTCTACAAGAATCTCCTCCTGAAATAGTTTTAACATTAAAAAAACGACCAAGACATACTAAAGTTTATGGTCAAATTTATATGAAGCCATATCGCTTACCAAGTAGAAAAAGAAATGGTCATAATTGGTCTACGAGATGGAATGACAATATACCATCTCCCAGATTGCTACCTATTATTAATCTTCCACCAATTACAATCTCAAAGTTAGTACAAAGATTCCTTCTAACAGTTATTTTTGGTTAGATTTTGATATAAAAATACTGAATTAATATTGCCCAACAGCTTATATATAGTACTTATATAATACTCAATTAATATTATTACAGTATTTGCCATTTAGGATAATATTGCGCAGAACCGTAAAATCGAACCTGATTTTAGTGGGCTGCCTACTTAGATTTAACAAGTGAGAGAAATTGGTGTTGACAATATTTTAATAAATTTTATTTTTAAACATTTTATTGCAAAATTTTGCAGCGCTGAAAGCTCTTAGGACGAAAATATTGAAAAATACATTAAAAAATTTTCGCATTAGTTGAATTTTGAGTCAATTTAAATAAAACATCAATAAACTTGATTGTAATAATTTTCAAAAATTTAAATTATCATAAAATTCCAGAATTTCAAAAAAAAATGTGTAGAAATTTAAAAATTTTGATAAAAATGTCAAAATATTAAAATGTTTCTAAAATAGGTATATCGAAAATTTCAAAAAACATAAAATTATTCATCTAATTAAAAATATTTCAAGAATTTCAAGAATTTTGAACATTTCAAAAATGTGAAGCTTCAAAAAACAGTAAAAAATTATTCGAAAATTGTAAAAATTTGTAAAATTATAAAAAATTGTAAAATATGTAAAAATTTGTATAAATTTGCTGGGAAATAACAAAATATACAAAATTGTTTATTTTTAATCGTTTTTATGTAGTAATACTCCACGCCACCACTGTATTACCAGTTTGTCTGACCAATTGTTCTCTTGTAGGGCCTCATAAATGCGCGAAATTATCTCATCCTAAGTGGCGAATACAATATGATTGCTTTTTTAAAAGTGTTTTAACCAAATATTACAAATTCTTAAAAAATACTACTAATTTTTTATCGAGTCTTTAAGCTCCCACTGTATTTTTACTTTAAATAAAATCTCATTGCAGCCATTAAATTAAATTACTGTGCTCATACCAATTATTTTTGTTATTATTTATTTCTAAACAAGTCGTTAAAATTGTCATGAAATATTTTAGAAGCGATGATGAAGTTGAAGTTGCCGATGTAGAGACAGAATTGAGTAGTAGCGATAGTGAACCCCCGGATAGTCCATTGGATTCGAGTGGTCGCATGTACCCCCTCAAACCTAGACCCATTTTACAAAGACGTAATACCATTTCTGGGGCCACACCCACAAATAAAAGAGCATATCCGTCCATTGAACAAGTGAGTTTTTATTAAAGTCAATAAAAAAAAGTAAAAAAAAGATTGGGGCCGTTGCTATGATCTATTTGTGGTATTACTAAAATGAAAATGCCTTACCACTTATTTAATACAAATTCAATTTTATTTTTGACATTTATTTTTTTATTTTGGATCTAAATTATCAAATCTTTACAAGATAATATTTTAAATTGCAAGAATATACTAATAAAATATATTAAAACCGTATTTTTTTAGCCTCAGTTTTTTCTACATGCTGTAGTTCTATATTCTTAAAATGTCATTCTTATCATTATTATTTTTCTAATATTAGTTTTATTTCTTGAATTAAAATAAATTAACCCCGCGCAAGTTCCCTGTAACAAATTAATTTTTAGTAAAATTTTACATTGGTGAGAAAGTAAAATTAACATTAAGGTTTTGTTAAACACTCTGTATACAAATATTTGTAAACTATAATTATGTGGGTTCTTTATTTGAATATTTTTCGAATTTCTAATAGTAGCTAATGAACTTCAATATGGAATAAAAAATTCCAGTAAAATGTTAAAATATTATTCTTTTTGTATTAGTCACTTGTTTTAAGAATTCGTTTGTTTGTTATCTCATTTCTCCTATGAATCAATTTCATCCAGACTCCTTCAACATCCTGTACAGATAAAAAAATTTGCTTGTCCTTATCTTTCTTCGACAAATAATAACAGTCTTTGCTGTGCATTTGTCGTTCTATTAACACTTCCTTCTCTACAATCAGCGCCTAAAAATAAAGTAATTGTAAGTTTTTGTTCGTTAATAGATTATTATCTTCAATTTAAAAGATGAATAATTTTTTTAAATTATTTGACTAAAATTCTTTAGATATTTACTACAAAAAAACTATTAAAAATAGTATATTTTTATATTCAGAAGACAAATTCTTAAGTGTCTAAATTTATTTATATTTAATAAACAATTTCAGTACTGGGATTTTATCAAATCTCGAACAAACACCTCACACTCAAGCTCCTACGATATCGACAGTTCAAAATTCGAAGAAGACTCGAAATTTTTGAGGGACAAAAGCGCATCTTGTAACATAGGTTTAGATTTAACTCCTAGACCGACAACTGTGATCGGAATAGCTCATGGCAGCAGCTCAGCACACAGGAAAAACTCCAAAGAAAAATCCATCAAAAAGCGAGTGAATTTTCAAGAAGAAAAAAAGCAGGAAGAAAAAAGAGCAGAAGAACGAAAAGAAGTGCTGAAGGACAGAAATAGTGTCAATTTTTTGGAGCCGTCGAATTTGGATACGGAAAAGAGTATTAGTGTTGCTAGTTTGGCGAGTTTGAATAACGAGAATATTTCTTTTATTGATGAAGGTAAGAAATATTAATTGTTTCTAATTTCTAAAAATCTAAAATATCATCTGCTTTTATGGAGAAGTCATATCGGTTTGGTATTCAAATTAGCCTGTTTCCTTGAATCATTTGTAAAAAATCCACCAGAGGCAGCACTAGTGGGGGATACAAATGTTTTGATTTCCCTATTGACAGTTACGTTAAACGTACTTTAAACAAATGGAATTAACGGAAGATGATGTACCATGAGCAAAATCGAAATTGTTGTCTTATCATGATTGAGCTCCCTCATGATTTTTCCTATTTAATGTTTTTATATTATAAAAAATTTTTGTTCTACCTTTAAATCAACATGTACATTTAATATCATTTTTTTGCTTTGTTCAAGTGGGTTAAATTTGTAAATACTTAGTTATATTAATTCCTTTTTCTCTTCTAATTTGTTAAAATCTCAATTACAGTTGTCCTGAAGATGGCATTGTGTGCCGAAAGCGCTCGACAGTTTATATGACCTAGATATATATATATATATATATATATATATATATATATATTTCTCAAATAAAAACTTTTACACACTTGAAAATACAAATTGGCTTTCTTTCTTCAAAATCGAAATTGACTAAAGTTCAAGACCATCTTGTCCTGGACGTGAAACAATGGCTGCATGCCGTGGTTTAAAAATATACTCGTAGAAAGGTTGGTTTATATTTTGTCAAATATTTAAATATTTTATGTAATTAGTCTGAATTATTTTAATCTGTTCCTTATCATCAACACTGTTTAAATATTTAGTTTTTTGGGATCAAAGTTGACGATAGATATCTTAGGATGATTTTGTAGGATAGCTGGGTGTTAAAATACTGTCTGGATTGTTATCTATCTTTTTGCTTTTGTTCCATTCTTTTAATTTGGATGTACATGTAAGAGCATCATAACCATAAGTCACAGTATAATCTTCTAGTTTATAAAGTACAGCAACAATATTGGAACAGTTCTTTGAAGCAGATGCTGGACACTGACACTGAGCATTAATAATTTTGCTACTATTATTACCAAGAGCTATGCTTATTTTATAAGTTACAGTTGTTCGAAAAGAAGATTTGACATCGGCTTTTATATAATAAGTCTTATCATTTACATTATCTTCCATGTTTAAAACAAAATCACTTAGCTGTGTTTTTGAGTTTCCATAATTAGGAAAACGTTCATCATCATCAGATAAGGTTTCATTTAAATTTAAGACCTTATCAATAGGACCAGTAGTCATATAATTATACATCGTAGCATAACTAAAAGTACGATTAATAGTCCGGGATGGGAAAATTGCCCAATTTGAAGGAACTGGATTAAGTAATTCCATGCGTTGCTGCTTATCTAAACATTTACCACCATCGATTATGATAAATTTTTTTTTATCATTACCATTCTCGATACATTCATCAATTCTTACATATAAAAACATTAACACAAATAATTACATAAAATATTTAAATCTTTGACAAAATATTAAATGGACAATGAATAATTAAAACCCCAAGTCATACCACAAAATGTATTAAAAGTTTAAGATGTGATTAAAATGGCGACATGTTTCGGTCAGACGATGGCCATCATCAGGCAAACAATGAAGAACATGGTGTTAAAATTTGGTATGAAAATTAAACATTAACATAGTAAAATTTTTTTATAAAATTATTGTTCAAAACTTAAATAACCAATACCTAACGCCCCCTAAACTAGAGGGTCACAAATAATGAAATTCAACATCAAAGTGCGTCCTACGATGCACTAAGAAAAGAAAAAATTAAGTTTTTTAAAAATGGTTTTTTAAGAAAAAATTAAGTTTTTTAAAATTGTTTTTTAAAAAACTTAATTTTTTCTTTTCTTAGTGCATTGTAGGACGCACTTTGATGTTGAATTTCACTATTTGTGACCCTCTAGTTTAGGGAGCGTTAGGTATTAGTTATTTAAAAGTTTTCAACAATAATTTTGTAAAAAAAAATTTACCATGTTAGTTATTAATTTTCATACCAAAGAA
This sequence comes from Neocrepidodera transversa, assembly GCA_963243735.1. Taxonomy (NCBI): domain Eukaryota; kingdom Metazoa; phylum Arthropoda; class Insecta; order Coleoptera; family Chrysomelidae; genus Neocrepidodera; species Neocrepidodera transversa. The sequence continues at coordinate 23,559,007 of OY725336.1, read as the reverse complement.
CCCCGCACAAACCTTATGGGGATTGGCTCCCGGTCAAATTGGCTGAAATTTGGATATGTTAATGGTTTCGGCATCCTGAACAAAAGTCTCAATGGGCACAAAGTTCAATTTTGCTTATTTTGGCTCCTACGGAGCTTCAAAGCTCCACGGATTTACCATTATTTACTACTTAAAAGGGTAATCTCTTCGACAGTTTAGTATTTGTTTCTGAGGTTGCTGAGTTCAAAACTGATGTTAAAAAGATGATATTGACAGCTGTACATCATGTACAAGTTCTTCATTATGTTTGCCTGATGATGGCCATCGTTTGGCCGAAACATGTCGCCATTTTGATCACATCTTAAACTTTTAATAAATTTTGTGGTATGACTTCGAGTTTTAATTATTTGTTGAATAATTTTACTACATTTGAGTTATGGATAATCTACTGTTTTATTAAATGGACCATCAACGCAAACTAACCTAATGTACGTTTAACTTTACTGTCAATAGGGAAATCAAAACATGTATACCCCCACTAGTGCTGCCTCTGGTGGAATTTTTTTTAATCTTCCGAGGAAACAGGCTAATTGAATTGAAATCGATTCCAGACTTTAAACAACTTCTTATTTTTTTTGACTTATCGTTACTAATTAAAATTATACTAACTGAGTAATGCACTTGAAATTTGCATTATATATATTTAAACCTCTTTTTAATAAAACAGAAATTAATAATAATTGCACTGTATATATTTATGAACCAAAGAATCTCATTTGCTTAATAAAATCAAAAGTCTTTATCGTTCTTCCATTCTCAGTTTGAGGACACGTGCTACTATAAAAGTCACAAATGATTGTGGGCGGCATGCCGACAAAGGGCGTGCATATAAAATTTGTATAGGGAGAAAAATGAAGTAATAAAATAAAATCATTCCTTATACAAAAAAATTGTACATTTTCTTATAAGACGGCGCTATTTCAATACATTCCACCATTACATCATCTCGAAATGCTGTTTCAAATGGTCGCCAAAACGCCATTCTGATTATACAAACCTTAATAAACTAGTATTAACACACACTACCCCTATAATACCCGACTTGAGGGTGACACTGTTCGTAGAAAAGTTATGGTCAATTTTTCCAAGAAGTGGTTTTACGATAGCAACAAACCCTTAGAAACTACTGTTTAAAAGATTTATATCCCATTGTATTTATCCGCAAAGACCGGCTGTTGCCAAGTTACCAAAATTTTCATGCATAAGGCGAATTTTTATATTTAACGTGAATTTTATCATTGGTGGAACTAATTAATTATAATATAACACTAATACACTTATATCTATATATTTACAAAAAAATACACTATCTGCGGCACTAACTAAAATTTTACTGGAATAACGAGAACATTTTTATAGTAAGGCTAAGAAAGAATTTTAGAAAATAAATGTGACAACCTCGATTGATTTCAGCCTCCTCAAACTGAGAATGGAAAAACTATAATATTGTTTCTATTTTTTGTTAAATCTGGATCTTTAAATAAAGTATCTTGAAATTCGTTTAATATTTTTGGTTTCTGAACAAAATTCTTCCCTTTGTTATTTTTAGCTGTTTGTTTTTATTCTTATAAGCGTTAGGTTACAAAATGCTTATCATGCTGTTCTTTTCGTTGTTCAGACTTATTATTGGAGATATTTGATTTAATAAATAAGTTCAAAGTTAAACATTATTAATAATAAAACACATACATAGCTGAAAAGTAGTATGTTATTCACAACCCATTTTTTTCTTTTTATTGCTACTTCGATCAGTAAATAAAGCACATCACAAGGTTTGCAAGTGCACTACTTAATTAACAAGCTGTTCATCTATTAACACTTTGCACCTAATTTTACCTAAGAGCACAATTATTTTTGGTGCGAAATTTCTATTTTCACATATGGTCTAGGTTTCCATCCGGGCAGCTTTTGGTGATATCTAAACACCAACCAATTTTTAAAAAATTAAATCCATTTTTTTGTTAATTTTAGATGTAAAAAAAGTAAAAAGTTTCTCTTTTTATGTATCAGGAAGAGAATTAACAGATCGAACCAGTATGACTCTAGATTACTGGAAAAAAGAAATCGTCGACGAGATAATAGACACGATTAAAAATAATTCTATTATCGAAGAAAATGAAGAAAAAGTAAAAGTAGAACAAGAAAAGACAGAACAAATAGCAGAAACGATCGAAATTAAAAATGAAATCAAAATTATTTCTGAGAAATTAGATTCAGAATCAAAATTTTTAAACTCCGCAGCAATAAAGGATCCAATTCTCTCCGAAATAAACGTCCATAACATTATTAAAAAATTCGATGAACAAATTCCAAAAACACCCGCCAAACCCAAGGTACTGCCAAGAATTCAAATTAAAAAATCACCCGAAGTACCTCCTAAACCTGAGGGTAAAGTAAAACCAGCAGTACCACCTCGTAGCGCTACTACAAAATTAAGAGGAAAATTAGACAAAAGCCACAGTACGCCAGCATATGATTTATCTGAAGAACAAGAACAAGCACCAGTAATACCTAAAGAATGTGAAAAAATTGAAATTACTAAACGCATTATAAGGGAGGTTAAAGAAGTTAGGGAAATTAAAGAAATCCGAGAAACCAAAGAAGTTATCAGGGAGATTCTTAGAGAAGCAGAAATGGCACCTTTGACTGAATCAATTTATGAATTGGGTATACCTGTTGTCGAGACTGTAAACTTGCCTGTAGTTCTTAAGGAAAATAATTCTAATGAAGAATCATGTAGTGAGGTTAGTAAGATATTTTTATTATGTATACATTTATTATCCAGTTTCTTTGTTTTATTTCATCTAAAAGCATGTTTGTTTTGGTTCTACTTATTTTCCGTTTTTATAGTCTGATCCCAGTTAAATATTTTTTTATTATTGTAGAACAAATATTATTACAATGTTAGAAATCAACCAATATTTATTTTATTTGACAGGAGGGTTCAAACGTCTAATTCGCTGACAGTTTATAAGAACAGGGGTAATTTATTCTTTGCATAACTCTATGTATTGTCAATGTACTATCTTTACTTTAAAATCATTATATAGCTCTGTGTATATAATTTTGTTAGGATTTAAAAAATATACCATATTTTATTATTTTCTATTTCTTTTGTGTTAAATTTAATTTTGTTGCTATATTGTTACGTTTTTGTAAATGTGCGCAATGCTAAGAATATTCTTTGCCTTCATCATAGGCTATCAAAAATTTTGCTTTCCAACCAAAGCATAGAAATTCTGGATTTCGGAATATTGAAATATTTTATAATTATTCATTTTGATTTGAAGGGTTTTAATAAATCTCCTACTGCACATTTTTTATCAGTTTCTCAATATAGACAATTCTTGTGTTAAAATTTGCAGCTATAGGAAAACGTTACTCATTTTAGCGATACATATACGTATTGCGTTTATTTTTAGCACAGCAAATTAAATCGGTAGCATTATTTTTAATCAGAACTGAACAGAATCTCACTGTAGAATAGCTTTTATGTGCTAAAGCTTCCTTTATCGTGCTAAATACGTGTGCTTAATGTAATTTTTAGGGTAAACTGTCAGACGTCCCGCCAAAACCCCCACCACGGAATGCCATCGAGATGGCGAAACCTGCTTATCCCGCTGATTCACCGAAACCACATAATTTTCTGGATTTAACAAAAAATTCAAATAACCCACCCAAACCCATTTTTGAATTTCCGGAACCGCCACAACATGACGTCCACATGGAGGTTAAAAGTATCTTGGAAGAAAAATTACCGCCCACTCCGAAACTATTCGAACCCAAAATAATTTCTACTCCAGTGAGTAAAAGCAGGATGGATTATGAAAGCGATGCTAATTATTATAAAGCGTCACCGAGTTACGAGATACAGAAAAATGTCTGTGATAAAGTGTCTCCTACTAATTCTATTGTTAAAGGATTGATTTCGAGTAAAAAGACAGGAAAAAAGAAAAATTCTTTGACTGCTAGTGAGTACAATAATCGGTAATTATTTTTTTTATAGTAAAATGTTCCTTTATTTTTTCAGAAAGAAGGAAAGTGTCAGTTAATGATCTGACTCCTGCAGATATTCAAGGATATTTATATCAAAGATTGCGGGGCAAACATAACCAAAACGTCCACTGGGAAAGAAGATGGTTTGTACTCTTAGGTAGTTGTCTATACGGATTCAAAACGAAAGAAGATTCAAAAGCTGCTTGTCTTATATTCCTATCAGGATTTACAGTTGCTGTAGCTAGTGAGGTAAATGCAATAATTTTTATTTGTAGTTATTATTTATATATATATATATATATTTTTAAGGTTAAATCAAGATCAAATTCGTTTAAAGTATATCACACCGGTACCGTCTTTTATTTCTCTGCTGAAGACCCCGACGCTCTTCAATCTTGGATAGACCTGATAAGATCTGCAACTTTACATACCGAAGTTAGCAAAACTCTAGATACATCTCTCTATTCAGAAACTGATGAATCGGATACCGAAAAATCTAAACACCAGTTAGAAAAAACCGATTCGTTAAAGAAATTCGGCTCGTTGAAGAAATTTACTTCAAAGAAATCGACTGGGAGCGATACAAGTCCTAGTGGAAGTACTAGTCTTGATAGAAAGTGGTTTTTTAATAAATCGAGTAGTCATAGGAAGGAGTCAGTACCAGTACCCACTGCACAGTTTCGGTAAGCAAACGTTTTTCATGTTAGTGTCATCTGTTACTCTTCATAATAATGTCTTTAGTTTATAATGTCTTAATTTAATTGTTGATCAAATTTTTGTTGTGTTATTTATTGACAATGAAAGTGGCAGTAATAATAATTTAAAATTTCGTTTTTACTCATTTATTTACCATTTAAAACTAAATATTATTACTATAGGTCTTATAGAAAAATTCGAACATCCGATAGTCAATCTAGTGTTACCACAGGAAATTTTACTTCGCATGTGCAATTATTCAGCTCTCAGAATCTTACAAATCCGCAAAACGTCAGTGTACCGAATTTATCAATGGAAAGTGTCAGACCGGAACTATGTCGCGAACTTACTATAAACAGGTAAGTCTTTTAATAAACAGTGTTAAAAATATTTATTAATAAATAAAAAACGTTTATTGAACTAACATTCACGAGATCATCAGTAAAGTCCTGGTTTTTATCTGAAGAAAGCAACTTATAGATGTAAATAATTATACAACTGGAAAAATGTAAAATCTAAAAATTTAAAAAGTAGCCATTTATGCCGAAGATTTTTTTAATGTAATCACACGATCAATTTACGCTACTTAATTTTGTAGTGGTTAAAATTTAAATGCTCCTAAAACTTCATTTATTTTTTTTTTTAGAGCAAAACCTCTTAATTATATGCATGCCAGCAATCCTAGTCTTTGCAATGTGAGCGAATTCAGTGTACCGACTTTTAGTAAAACTCAGTTTAAACCAACTACTGACAGTTTAGCGGGATTTGTAACCCTAGAAGAACTAATGAATAGACAAACTGAAGAAAGAAAAATGAACCCACATCACATTGTGGAAGAAGTCACCAGGAATTTGCAACTTGTTCAACCAGATGTTGTATATGGTAAGTTTCACTAGACTTATAATCAATTTTAAAGATATTCCTTATGATTTTTTCAGGAGAGGTTCCGATCCGTCCTAAAAATCAAGAGAAAAACTATGAAGAAACTTCTGACATTTCTTCTACTAGTTCAAAAACACGTACTTCGTCTTCCAGTGAAAAAAATAGTAGCAGTTCGTGTTTTGGTAAACGGTTGGGATCGCTGAAGAAAAATCATAACAAAAATGAAGAATTTGACACTAAAATTTCTACTTATCCCAAAGCCAGCAAAGGTTATGAACAAAAATTAAACAGGTCGTTACCAAGGACCCACAAACTTCAAGATAAATACATAAGGTAAAGTTACAATATTTTATAAGAACATATATAAGGAAATATAATTTCCTTTCTTTTTCTTTTAAGGTATGAAGATTCTCCTCCTCAACTGTATGACAAAGAATACTTGGCAGCAAAGTACAAGGAACGTTCCTACGAGATGATTTATTGTCCTGAAAAAATAAATGATGTACAATTTGCAACTAACCGAACATTGGATGATACCATGTATAATGATACCCCGAAGAAAAGTGGTAAAGTAAAAAAACAACACAGTTTTACCATCTCGGATAAAAAAACCAAATTCACAAATAAGGTAATTTCTTTCTAAAGAAATTACGAGTTTATAGTTTAATAAAATTTTATTTTAAGGTTCAAGATTCGTCGTCATCCAGAGTAAAACTAAAATCTGCCAGTCAGTACACTCCAATATCCTTGTCATCCAGCCAAGATCCAAAGGCTAAGCCAAAATTCGCATTCGAACTAAATCTTGACGAAAAATCGCAAAAAAGCGGGAAATTAAAGAATATGTTTGGTGGTAAATCAGAGACAAAGAAAGAAAAAACATTTTTGGGATCCCCCAAATTGCACAGAGCTATTTTCAAGAAACACAATTCCGGATCTGACTTGAGTTGGCCTACAGGGATGTCTCCTACTCAGGTTAAAACTCAATTTTTTATTTGAATAACTTTTTAAAAACAATTAATACAAGAACCAAACTTTCTTTAAAAAAGAACTAATAAAATTTTGTTTTTAGCAAATGTCCATATCGCAAAGTACTTACTCACTGGAAAATTCCACTCCAGTGATATCCGAGCCATTTGAAATCAACATAAGTCCACATACAGACTATCCAGGTTTGGAGTATCCACCTGTTTTTGAGCCTGAAACTTACTCATTGGCTAATCCACAATCTAGCCTAAATTTGTTGAGAAATAAGCATCAAGGGAAAAATACTCAGTAGGGGTGTTGTAATAGATGGGTTAACACTAGCAATTTTTAAGAAATCTAAATAACTCGCTTCATATCTAAATTAAAAATTGCTTTACAATAGCCTGTTAAATTTAGAAAATCTTAGGAAAGGCTAGTGATTCCACAATATTCATAAATTTTAAATTATTTCAATTAATATATTTTGATATTATATGTCGATGTAAAATGACTAATTGATTGTGATGAATTGTCAAGTTTTAATTTTTAAGATTTTTTATTATATTCTATTAGTTGTAAAAAGTATATTCAGTATTATTCTGTACATAAAAAACTTAAATCAACCATTATTATTAAGTGCCAAAACATTAGCGTTTTGTTATAGTTGAAAATAAATTAAGCAATTATTTGTTATCTAGTGTTGTTTCATTCTAAATTAGAAATAAATGAAATACCCTGCGTAGAACCTATGTTGGAAGAAAACGCACAACAAATAAAATTAAATTAGGTGTTTAAAAGTTTTTGCACATATGGTACAGGTGTTCACTAACAAGCTTTAATAATAAAAAAAATTGATGACATTGTTTTATTTTAAATTATAAAATAACAAGTTTCTTCTAAATAATAAAAAAAAAATAGATTTTTCAATTATATAATGTAAAAATTAAAAAAGTATGAGCAATCAATGTTTTCGTATAAAATAAGATCTACCATTGGGGTTCATAATTTCTGTCTTGACAGGAGAGTGTAAACACCATTCATACCAAACTTTATCTTTAGATTCTACCCTCCAAAAAGAAATCTCAATTGTTTTACCATCTTGAACATATACAGGATTCTCTAAAGGAAAAATAATAGGAAACCAGCTCACCATATCCAGAGTATGAGAATCAGGGTGAATACTAAGCTTAACATCTTTATAAAGGACAGTATCGAAATAGCCTACAAATCCTGTTAGAAGACAATTTTGTTCAACTTGAAATGTAAGCTTTTTATATCTTTCGTTGTTGATTTTTTCATTCCAATTTGGATGATTGAAATTAAATAAGGGCTGTGGGGAAGATATCTGGTAAAAATTTGCTAGATGTGCTACATAAGGAGTCTCATAACAGTATTGTAAAGTCTTATCTATAGGCCTATTGTGTCTTATTTCATTATAAACCTTGGTACTTTGTAGCGGAGCTAAGTAAGAAGTGTATGACTGGGGTATGGTTATACCACTCTTCTTTAAAAACCTTTGGGCTCCATCCAAACATTCTGGTGATAGCTCATTGTCTCCAAAAGATCCTAATAATTCAGAAACTAAGATATCTGCTTGTTCTGGTGGTTGATAAGTCCTCATATCTTCCCTAACTATAGTAACTTGATCTGCCCATTCATGTCTACAACGATGTACAAGGGTATTTACAGCAAATGGATTTTTCTCCACAGCATATACCTTTAATTTTCTATCAAGAGTGATTGAAACATTTAGCACAGCTTGTACAAGTGGTCCTCTACCAGCGCCTACTACCATTACCACTGGTACTATATCTTTTGGCAATGATTGGACAGCTTTAAGAATAGCATCATAGTAGGTATTATATTTGACTCCATCTTTTTCAAAAATTTCATATATATTTGTCTCCAAATGTTCAGTGAGTGGTTGTAAAGGATTTTGAAGAAAATCTTCAAAACCTTGAACAAATTCTGTCATGGTATCTCTGACATATAATTTTTTACCTAAAAAGCTCAAGTACCTCACATATAATGACAGATCACATTCAGTATCATTTTTTATGATATATTGAACATCTACGCTCATAAATCTTTTTATAATATCTTGGTGTAATCTTGATAGAACAGGTTTACCATGTTGATTTGGTAAAAAGTATGATGTTGGAATAACTATAGCTTTAATTGGTTCTCCTATCCACCTCTTTAATTCATTATAGAGCAACAAATGTTTGATATCACACAAGTCCAAGACCAATCCTAATCTTTTATCATAGTTGCAATATGTACGAAATTCATTCCACCAATCCCAGGTGTCGTATTCATTTTCTGATAATGGACTATATCTAGAAGGATGTGTCATTGGAAGATTTACCCAAACACTGTAACTAAATCCAGCAGTTAGTTTCTCATACAAAACTCGCGCTAGCTGTGTATTATCAGGTTTATTTAAAGTAATCCATATAGCCGGAAGTCCTAAATGAGATGCAAAACCCAATTCTTGTATTAAAATACTTTTGCTATGCTCTCTGATGTTTTCTACTTCACTATCTAAATCTAAGGAAGGTGTAATTTGAGCTACAACTAATCTGCTCCAGTCCGAGCTCTTCATAACACGATCTGTTCTTCCAATAGGAGCAGGACTTTCATCATTCAGATCCCTTGTATAGTTTGGGTGAGTGAGTTGAGTGACCATGAAATGGTAACCATATTCTAAAGTTTTATCTACTGCTTCTTTAATATTGGGAGGACAGCTAACGTACAATCCCACTGACATTCGTTTTCTTTTTTCGTCTCCTGCAGCATTTTCTTCTGGAGGTGGAACTTCCATTTCTTAAATAAAAAACTATTTATCAATTTGGATACTATAAAAATTTTGGAAATACGCACCTTATAAATTAAAACAGCTTAAATCTTAATTATTAAAATACAAAAATTAATGCTGAAATGTACAACGTTTTTTTTTTCACCGGTAAAATATTAGGTTAATTAGTGACTAGTAGTCCAGTTACAGTTTAGAACTTCAGAAGTTATTAAAATATTTTGTAGAATAGTAAAAGGTAGATTTTAACGCTTATGATATAAAAATAGGTATTATATTGAAAAAATATGTAATTTTTAACCTATAGTTTATAAAACATACAATTTAACATTATATTATTTTCAGGAACGTTGTACATATAGACACAATGTGTTAATGTCAATTGTCACTTTGATCTTAATCTTAGGTACGTCCAGAAACTTACTCTGCGTCGGTTTACTCTGAAGTATGGAGGGTATAGAAGGATTCACATCTCAACGTTATAAAAAGTGGCCCGATTTTGGAAGCCAGTTGGTGGCGCTGTTGATCGACTGTTGATGACAGTTTAAGCGAGTTTTGACATTTCCTTTAACTTTTTTTCAAATAATAATTTTAATTCATTACGTAAAGTTTTAAAAGATATGTATTTTATAAAAATTGGGTGGCTCATTAAATAAAATCGTTATTTGAGATTATGGATCTAATCAATCTACAAACAGTTTTTCAAAATACGATCGTCAGCGCCGCGTCGGTTATTTTATGTACCATTAGTTGCGTATAAAATTTTGACCACATTTTAAACGTGTTGTCCATTAGAGATTGCCCTCCTTCTATACGCTCCATATTAGTTCATACAGATGCGAATCGCGATTTGCGAATTCAGACTGTCGTTGTCTCAACGAGACTGTGAACTTCAGAGTAGGGTTTTCGATCTTTGTCAAAAAGATCGATTCGAATCGTCGAGTCAAAGATCGATCTAGGAATAAATCGGATTGACCAAAATTCCATCTCATGAAAATTGATTCAATTAACAATTTAAAATGAAACTAATCAAAAAATGTGTATTTTGGTAATACAAACAATCTTATTTAAATATAACTTTATATCTATGTGTATACTAGAGAAATTCAGTGTTTTATAAAATATCCGCTAGATGTAGGTGGCGGGAGATTTTTAGCAGGATTTAGTGGATTTTAGTAGTCTGCGATTTAAATGTTGGTAGAATACTTTTATTAGAAACGGCAACACTGCGGGTTTCAAACTAATAGAAGCCTTGATTAATAAGTTTTATTTTGTATAGTTATTTATCGGAAGTAAAATTCTACCAGCGTCTAGACTAGTGCTCTAACTTTAGTGAAAGTGTCTATAAAGTTAACTTTTTAGTGCCTATTTATTTAGTGAAAGTGTCTATAAAGTTCACTTGTTAGTGCATATTTATCTGACGATTGCTGTCGTGGAAACCTACACCTACATTATAGAAAACGGTAAGTATTTTTTCTAACTTTAATGAAAGTGTCTATAAATTTAACTTTTCACTACCATATCTGACGATTGTTTGTGGAAACATACTCCTATTCCAGTTAATTTCCATCTACAAACTGTTTGAAATGAAATTTAAAGTACTGGATGAACAATATTTCACTGACAAAATAATACTCAATTTAGGATAAAACCGCTTTTATTTAATCAAACAGTTTCTTACAAGAACTTATAGTCTTAAACGTACTATTCTTACTAACTAATAGCATGAATACATTTTTATGCATATGTTTCTGACAAACCTGGCGATTATTATTCTTCTACATTTCCAGCTCTTTCGGGGATGTTTTTAAAAAAGAAACATTGACTTTTATTTAAACAATTTATTAGGAAAAATACATTATAATTACAAAAAAATAAGTATTGAAATCTAGTATAGGAGCTATAATTTAATATAAATGCTTTTAAATTTTAAAAAGAATGTGTAGAATATATTAGAGTACATTTTAAAAAAGGAAGATACGTTTTTCAATTCAATCCCAAATTATAGCTCGTTGTAATAAAGTATAAGACAATGTTCAGTCTCTCATAATAAATAATATCACTTATTCTGTTTTTAGTTGGTCTCTAAATTTTATCAATATATTATATATTTGGTAGAAGTAAAGCTTGAAATTCTAGACTAGTTTATATATTAATTTTTGACCTTAATCCTATAAACTGTAATTATTAATCTTGCAGTTACGAGGCGCAACTTATTCTGTATCGGAAAAACAAAAAATTGTTAAATTTTCTAACCTTCCTGCACTGCACATTAATAATTTACCACAGCGTTAAACAACAACTTAAATAATTCATTATTTCAACAAAATCTACATTAAAACTGAATTAGGTTTAAATAAAATTTTGTATCTTCACTTAAAAAAAAATACTTTTTCTAAGGTACAGCGATATAGACAATAGAGAATTATTTTTAACACTTTGGTATATTTTAATACTCTCCAACTAAAGCTAAGAGACATTTCTTGTAGTCGCCAGAAGCATCACCCTGTAAAAAAATAAATTAGATTTTCTAAAAAATATTTTAAATACATATATTAGATCGAAGAAAAAACAATAGTTATTTGTATGCCTAGGCCGCGAAATACCTTTTTGGCGGACCGAAAGAAAGATTATCGCCGAGGCCGCTTGCGGCGGGTGTTGTTCACTTGGTCCCAGCATTCAATTTTATCAGCGGGGTTCCGTAATCCTACGGGTCTTTTGGCCTCAAGTTTAAAAATTAGGTGGGCCTTCTGGGCACAGTGGTTACCGACCATAAAGTAACTAATTCAAAGTAATATTTTTAAGAAAAAATAATTGGAATAATTTCAGTTTTAAATATCCTTCATTTGATTTCTATGGTAGATTTTTTTTGCCCAAATAAATAATCTCTGTTTGATTTGTATAGTTAAGAATTTTTTTCTCCAAATAAAAACAATGATTTGACAAAAAATTTCAGTGATTTTTTTTTATTTTTTTTTCCAAAATAATTATCCTTCATTCGATTTGCATGGTAAAGATTTTTTTTTATCCAAATAAATAATCTCTCGTTTGATTTATATAGTCAAGAATTTTTTTCTCCAAATAAAAACAATGATTTGACAAAAAATTTCAGTGGTTTTTTTTTAATTTTTTTCCAAATAAATATCCTTCATTGGATTTGTATGGTAAAGATTTTTTTGTCCAAATAAATAATCTCTCTTTGATATGTATACTCAATAATTTTTTCTCCAAATAAAAACAATGATTTGACAAAAAATTCAATTAAACTATACATAAAACAAATTAAAAAAACTCATAATTAATAGAAACGAATATGAAAAATCACAAGAAATATAATATTACAAAAATTCAACTCTTGGAAAAATATTAAACAGCTACATAAAATACCGATTAAAAATTATACTATTACAACCCCATTCAAAAATCCAATTATTTCACAATAATTTTATTTAAACTGTATCAAGGAATAACCCACAATTGAAGAGATTACAAAAATATTATTTAAAATTTATATAATCTTTAAATAATCCTATTTCATTTTACTAGAACCCCTAATCCAGCTTTCGTGCCCAGAACGTCTACACCGTTAGAAGCAATAAATGATTAAATATTTTTCGTGTAATCGTTAAAATTATGAAATTAGATAATTGCCAATAAAAATATTATTGCTTTAAAATCAACAGCAGTTCAATTTCATTAACAAAATCACAGCTTCTATGGAAATGACAGTGTTTGAATATACAAAATACTTTGACAGTTCTTGGCAAAACTCAAATATGTCTGACATATTTTTAGTGATATTGCAGTATCTTGTTGCTTCAACTTCTAGACTAAATACAACTAATAATACAAACTGTACAATTACGATTAATATTTATCTTGAATAATATAAGTATGTATTTGTTAATTTAAAAATTAATACTGTGTTTAATAAAAGATAATAACATTGTTAGTTTCGTATTGTAGAAATGTGAAATTTGAAAGTGACCTTTGCTTTTTCGGCCGTTACCATGGGCAACGGCTGCGAAATTGAATTTCGCGGCCGCTGTGGAGAACGCGAAGTACTCACTTCGCGTACGATTGCACGAAAAATTTATTGTTCTACAAGCGTGCGGAAAGTTGTACTTTTCCGCACTAGTGCGGAAAGTTGTAACTTTCCGCACGCTTGTAGAAAAAATACTTTTTGCTAAAATTTTTTTTTAATTCTAGGCGCTTGTAGAAAAAATACTTTTTGCTAATTTTTTTTTAATTCTAGGCGCTTGTAGAAAAAATACTTTTTGCTAAATTTTTTTTTTAATTCTAGGCGCTTGTAGAAAAAATATTGTTCCTATCACTTGCGTAAAGTATCTTTTCCTCACTTAATTGCTTGCCCGAACTCCGCTTCGCGTCGTTCGGGCAACTGCAATTGCGTGCGGAAAAGTATAACTTTCCGCACTTGTTAGGAAAATAACTATTCTATAAGCGTAAATGTAAAAAAACTGTGTTAGTGGATAGTAAACATTAAATGCATCCCAAATTTTATATAATTTTAATTGTTTATTAAATTTTAATGATTTAAAAGTTACGATTTTTGATTATATTAGAATTGCTGTCTATTAAATACCTATTTACCTTAATAGCGTCTCTTAAAGACTCTCCGTACTTTGATTCGTACGCTCTCTTAATATCATCCATATCAATTTCGCATCTGGTGACCACCAGACGAATCAAACTTTGGTCATCTGTTCCTGCACCACTAACAGCTCTGTTTATCATTTTAGCGAAAAATGTTGGTCGATCTTTAATAACACGTATTACAGCCAAGAAACCATCTTCGGAGTTACCAGAAAATTCACTTTTGATGGCCTCTTCGATATCACGACCTATAAGAAAAAGTGAAATTGTTATAAAACTATAAGTAATATTTTTACAAATACTTTCTAAAATTTGCATAATTTAAAATTATTAAATCAATCAGGTTATACATATCTCAAATGTGGTCAAGTGTTAATTAATAAATGAAACTCAAAATCATGTATCAGAGTAATATATTAACAAAGTAGAGGGGCAACTAGTTTCGGTTATCAAGCCATCAGCAGGTCATATATATACTTTAAAAAAATTGAAAAAATTTAATTTGTGCAAGTCACTTGAATAATGTAAAGAAAAAGGGAAAATGGGGGTTTTTAAGAGAGGCAAAAATTCATGAAAATTAAAAATTAGAAAATTGAAATGGTAAGAGTAGAAAATTTATTTAAATTAATAAGAACTAACCGTAATTTCTTATAAATTTAAATAATTTTTCTATTATGTACCCACCATTACAATTTTCAAATTTTTAATTTTCGTGTACCTTTACCTCCCTTAATATCCCCCTTGGTTTATTAGCCGTAACTATATATAGTTGCGTCCCTCTACTTTGCTAATATATAATTGTGATTTTGAGTTCATTTATTGGTTTAAAATTACTTACTAAACTATTATCAGCCTTTTAACTCATTATAAGAAACCCCATATAGTCATTAGATTTAAAAAACTTTGGTCTACAAAAACGTAACCTACCAGCTATTTTTTCGTATTCGTGGAAAATGAGTCCTAACTGGGCATAGTTCCTTTGACAAAGAATAGCATTGAAGGTGGACTCATCCGTACCGAGACGTAGTTCACCTGCAGTAAGTAATGCTTGAGCATCAGCTTGGGCACCGTGAGGATCTGTCATCATGCTTTCGTCGCGATTAGCCGTGCACAAGGAGACCATCATCCTCTTAAATGTACCGGATGTATCTCCTCGTAAGTCTTCTTCAAGAGGTCTGTAGTACACTATAAGAAAATATTTTGGGTGTAGTACATTTTTTTTTAAAAAAAGCAGTGTAATATTTTATATTAAAAAAAAATGAAATTTGTGGGTTAAAATGAAACGTTATAGTAGCTCTAATTTTTCTTTGATTTTAGGGCGAAAACGTAAATTTTCTTCATTAAAAATTATAGCAAAAGTCAAAGAAATTAAAACGTTAATATAACTTTGAAAATGTCCATATTTGAAAGTTTGAATTTATAGATATTTTATGAAACTCTGTATACAGGGTGATTCACCAAGAGTGGCGACTGGCCGTATTTCGGAAATCGTTTGTCATAGAATTTGGGGAAACATTCTTATAATAAAATCGGTCCTAAAAAATTGCTTAAAAATATTTTTAAGTGGCGCATTCTATCACAAAATATAATTGGTTTTTTTACAAATTATTCCCCGATTAAGGTTGGTGAAAAATATTAGCTTTAGAAACTGCTGTGCTTATTCTACAACTTTTGTTTAAGTTATTTTTCTGAATCACCTATTCTTAAGTGGTTGGGAAGTGTATACTTTTGTTGACATCAAAAAGACTGTAACTTCTATCATCTAAGGGAGATCTCAGAAACAAAAAACAATATCACATTTAATCTTTTTTTGAATTTTTTTTGCCAAATTTTATTACTACGAATAGTTTTTTCCTGATACCGAAAATATTAAGAGACTATTTTTTTTTCAAATACTTTTTTTACAGCTGATGTATTAACGCATAAAAAGGTTTATCAGGTGATAAAGTATATTTTATTAGATAAATAAATTGATCTAATTTGTTAATATTTAAAAATGCAATAGGTACTATATACAAATGGTTTTACTACAAAAATAATAACTTTTACCATTGTTCCTGTTAACTTACAATGATCAGTGTGAATAAAAAATAAGTATTAATGTTTTAGCATCAGCATACTTTTAGTTTCAGCTATAAGTATTAGCATTTGCTGAAAACAATGAATATTCTTTATAAGTTTATGCTTTAAAATATCAGTTTAAGGTAGAAGCAGTAAACAAATGTTTGCAGGCGATTAAGATTTTGAAAATGAGTTCTGATAGCGAATGTAGTGAATCTGAAGTACAAATTTCCGGATTGTGGAGGTTTTAGCAAATCATAAAATATTATTTAATAAGTCGCAATAGCCAGCAATTAAAAAAAGTGAAAGAAAATGCGTTAGTAATCATGAAAGAATCATAACAGGTACTAGTTGGAAAAAGTATTACATTAAAACAATTAAAAAAGAAAATTCAAAACATGAAAAGTGAATTAAAGAAAACGACGGATAAGAAAGCAACAAGGAATAAAAAAATTATTCTTAAAGACTGGAAAAAGAAATTGTTGAAGATTACAAATAGTGACGTGAAAAATTCACTATTCAACAAAATAGCTGGAGCTGTGAGTATCGGCATTGCAAGTAAGCAAGATCTACCTGATGATAACAACATACAACTTCCACCTCTGTCACCAATGCTAGCACTTCGTTTTATACCACCCTCACAAAAAAAAACAAATTCAACAAAAATGAAACAGAGAATACTGCGAAATTACGTACTGCAGAGCTACAAAGATTGGTTCTTCTTGAACAGTTGAAGCTTACACGGATGCAGATAAAACGAGAACAAAACGCAGGTTGCGTGGAACTTCAACGGAAATGTCCAATTATTTTGCAGATGTAAATTCTGGTAAGATATACGCCGACATCTAGTAAAATATTTATTGACAATAAATACATGACAATTATTAAAGTTGTAGTTGGTTAATTACGGTGTTATTTCATAACCCGAATCAGCTAATAATACGAAGTTTTGCCGCATTTGGGCATATATACTAGATCTCTTAAGTATTCGGTTATCATGGGCAGACCCCGGCCACTGATCATCTATAGAAGTAAATTCTTCTTTTGCATACATGATGCCTATATATTTAAGCTGCAATAGCCTTAAGTTGTAGTAGTATTCATTCCCATGCTCGGTTGGTTTTTTAGGTCTTATATGGGTGCAACCAATAACACCAATTGCACACGAAAATTGGTATTTAGAATTGCATTGCTGCTGTGCTTCACGCCTATTATTATTTGCAGAAAATCTTATCTAAAGATTTGACTTTTCGATGATTTTAGTCAGTACATGTTTTACCATTTTGCTGACTGTTGTTCGATCTACACCTTTATCCTTTTCAGCTTAAATTTGAACAGCTGTACAGCTCGTGGTACTCACTCTCGCGACACTCACTTCGTTGTCAATAATATTTTAGTTTTCTATATTCATAAACTGAGCCATATTTTACTGTATACTGTGCACGTTACAAAATAGTTTAGTACCGTACTACTCAATTGAAGTCTAAAACTATTTTCCCAAGATTCACATTTGTGAACTAGAAAAATGGTTAGTTATTGCTTGAAAGTTGGGAGTAATTGATATATTTTTTTTTCACACCCGGTTAAGTTTTACCTAAAAAAAAAATAGAATACGCTACAAGCAAATTGCTAACCTCATCGGTTCAAGCTAAAGCTAATTATTATTCAACTAAACCATAGTGTTTGCTATCACATTGTAAGTAAAAGTTCGTACTTATGTTTTATTCATACTGCACAATATGTCACTAAGGAAACCACTAGGTATATTTTTTCAGAGACCAGCAGAATAATCGTGAATCATCCATATTTGATTTATTATCGTAAGAATTTATGACACTTTCTTTATCAATACCTAGCCTTAAAGTCAATATTAATTTATTGTTTTCACAATTTAATCAACGCAAATAAACCACATATCATTTTCTAAGCTCTTTAATAAAATACAATAAAACATATACAAAGCAATAAGTGATAAAATCAGATCTTTTAATACAGTCTTAATAACCTGCTTACAAAACATCTAAAGTATAACAAAACAATTAAAAAAATCGTATTTCATTAAAATTACAACCATATCTTAACAGAACTGGAAAAGTACAATTTAAAATATTCGACATTATTATAAATTTACAAAAAAATAGTTTGGACACATTACAAATTCCCTCTTACTGGCATGATAAACAATCTATATATTAGAAATTACCTATTGAATTGGAAATAAAAACTATGGCACAATTTCAACGTTGAAGCTTAAATTAAAGCCCAAAGAAATCTGAAAAAATAACTTTTGTTGGAAATCTTTAAAAAATTGGTCATCTAAGATCTCATATGGCAAAAAAGGATTTACTCATTCGTCTCAAAAACTTTTGTAAATATTTGTATAAAATTTTCTAATATAAATAATGTTTATGAACCTGATTTACACAAACAACTTTTACTTGTTTTAATAGAATCCCTAAGATTCCCCAATTAGAGCTAACAAACATTTTTTGTAGTCTCCAGAGCAGTCACCCTAAAAATAAAAATAAAACAATTATAAAAGTCAACAAAAATAATTCATAAATAAACTTACCTTAATAGCATCAGCTAAACTTTCTCCATATTTAACTTGATACTCTCTTTTAACTTCCTGCATATCAATCTCGGATCTTGTAACCACCAGTCTGATTAACTGTCTATCATTAGTACCCAATCCTTTCATGCTCTTATTCAGCATCTTAGCGAAAAAAGCAGCTTTGTTCTTAATAGATCTAATAATCGCTAACAGCGCATCTTCAGAATCACCAGAAAACTCATTCTTAATAGCTTTCTCTATATCGTGTCCTGTAATCCTCTGATACTCCTGGAACACCAACTGAAGCTGCGCGTAGTTTCTTTGACAAAGTACCATGTTGAAAGTCGACTCGTCGGTACCCAGTCTGAGTTCTCCGGCTCTCAATAAAGCTTGAGCGTCTTGTAAAGCTCGCTGGGGATCTGCGGCGTTACTCTCGTCCCTACAGGCGTTGCATAAAGAAACCATGAGACGTTTGAAGGTGCCAGCTGTGTCTCCTTTTAAATCACTTTCCATGGATCTGTAATACACTGGAAAGAGAACACAATGAGGCGGTCACTAAGAAATCACTAGGCACTAGAGGTCACTTAAGTAAGAATTTGGTGGTTTAAAACAGACACAATAAAAAATTAGATTTGAAAACTTACATTTATGGTAAGCCTCTCTGATGACCATAATTTCTTGGTTGGACATGGTGCAAAGCACCTCAATAAGAACATCTTCTTCTGTGCCGATACCGCTCATGGCGTCATGTAACTCTTTGGCATAGAATTCAGGAAGAGGAGTCATCATGGCCACTACTAGGTTTTCAAAATTGCCAGTTAGTTCGCTCTTTAAGTCTTTAATCAAATCCTAGAAAACAAAAATGAGTCAAATTAATAAAGCTTCTAATACTTAGCAGAAAACATTAATGAAAAAGTCTGTATAATAACAAAATGGGCATAAAATTCGGCTTCCATAAAGGACTCAGATATTTAAAATAAAATGAAGATTAAAATAACGGTGAACGCAAATGAAATAAGTTTAAACAAAAATTTTTTCAGTTACCTTTCCGAAATTGGTTTTAAATGCAATGGATATTTGAAGTCTTTGCTGATTAGTCCTTCTTGCTAGAACATTGATGATGGCTTTCTCATCTGTTCCGAAACCTTTCATGGCTTTTCTTAAGACTTGAGCATCTTCATTGGGGTCGAAGGGATGGGCTGGTGTGACAGTTGGAGTCCTCTACAAAATACACATAAATGTACAATATGAAATGCAGCTCTGATGTATTGAAACTTTACAAATAGTATAAACAATAAATAAAACACCAACCATTTTTTTTCGCGGCAAATATACTTCTATTAAATACGAAAGCTAAAAAGGAAGTGTCAAAATCTGATAACCACTATTATAATTTGTTATCGCAGTAAGTTATTTTCTCAACAATGTTACTGTTGGTTATGTAAATACGAGTAATTAGCTACAAAATATGTTAGTACTAATATTTTTTTTTCAATATTTTCTAGAAGGATTTTACAAATAAGACAATCTATAAAAAACAACTTTATTTTACGACGAAATACAATTTTTAAAAAATAATTCGATAAGTCTAGTCAACGTTTTACGCGATTTTTTAAATTAGTAAATTGACGGACACCATCTTTCCAATAATATTTGACAGTCGAAACAGAGACTCTCTCACAATTCCGAAGCATACGTGCTGTATCAGAAACAACGACTGAAGCGTCCTTTTGAATTGTAGAACACACCTGAAGCAAAAACAAGTGTAAAATCAAACTTGGTATTGCGGAAAATTGAGTCTGAATACTGAGAGCAATACAATAAACGTGATAAAACAAATAGAGACAATAAGAATAATGTAATAAAAATATGTCTGAAAAACAAAACCAAAATGAGTGAAATCAGTGATTAAATGATGCAGGATACGATGTAATAAGAGGAGATACTAAAAATGAAACTCTATTTGTGTTGGAAAATTATAAATATAAATCACATTTTGTTAGTTGTATAACAAAGTAACAAAATGCAGAAGAATGTTGTACTAGTACAAAAGCAATAGATGAGTTACAATAAACATTCTATTCTACTATCACCAACAATTATTAAAGTCATTATGACACAAATTAATACGACGTTAAAGATTTTGATGAGAGTAACCAAGAACTCTAGAACAAAATACAAGTTTAGTACAAAACAGAGAGAAAATAGAGGAGATAAAGAATAACGAGAGCAAAATCATAATCATAATGTTCAGGATTAAGCGAAGACTCTAATCTCGATCGGAAAATGACTAATTGATTTAATCACAATACTTTTAATCATTAAAGGACCAAAGCTAAATTACTAATTACTAAAATATAGAACTTTTAATTTACTTGTTTACATGCTTTTTACAAAACTGAAAGTAAAATTAGACACCGGCACCTATTATATTTAACATTTATACGTTTCACTTAAACTGAACTTTAAATTTTCTGTTACATTGTTTTATTATTTTAACTGTCAGTAGATAGAACGTCCTTTAACTTTAAAGACTCAATAAGTAAGGCAATGACGTTTAGAATAAAACTTTACAAGTTGATTTCTTATTAGTTATAGAACCGTTAAAGTTAAATAACGTTCTATCTACTGACAATAAACCCTTAGAAAAGTGTATGATAAATGTACTTTTATGTACGAAATCCGCCATTCCAGTGTCTGCCAACTCCGCTCGTATTTTGTGAAACGGTCAGAGGTGCACTCGTAAATAATCCAGAACTGGAACGCTAATTTACGCGATAACTTTATTATTTTAGGTAAGTATTTGGTAAGATTATAAAGAACGCAAAAGCAAAATGTTGTCGTGACTCTAATCAAACTATATACAAACCTAAAAGTACTGCGTTGAAAACAAAAAATACATTTTTTTCAAAAAACAATGCCGGAACGACGTACCGGCGTGTTCCGGCACGAGTGCACCCCTGGAAACGGTTGATTTAATTCGTTGATTGGGAAAGAGATGTTGAGACCGGTGATTACGTAATGTTTTAGAAGATTTATTTACAGACAAGTTCAGATGTGTCGAGATATTTGGCGCTAAAATGTTACCTTGGCTTTTAGAATCATAAGTTGAAGTTTAAATTAAAAGCGGTATTATGAGGTTGAATGATTTTTGGGTAAATTTGCATTAAATAAATAAATTAATAGAAATGTTTATTATCTTTATGCAGCTTTTATAACAATTGATTTTATTGTCCAGTTAATCAACAACGGGCGCCTATGAAAAGAATGTTTTACGCTGTTATCAGTAACTAGGTTTTTTTTGGTGAAGTCCTTAGACATCGATAACGCATTAATACAAAGTGAATTATTTAGTACTGTAATTATTAGACTAAAGTCGAAAAATTGTGTACGTTACGAGTAGGTACGGCAGTGAGGGGATCGTCGGGATATGAGACCTACCTGCCCATTAAGAGAGCTGACTCTCCCCCCAACTCTACGTTCCACATTGTATATCGATTTTCTGTGAAAAAGAATGTTTTTTTCGACGATTCTGAGAAACAATAAACCTGTCGATGTAACTGAATGTGTATATGTATCAGTCTAAAAACTTATTAGGGCTTTATTTAGATACATAAATTTTAAAGATTATTCTAGCTCGAAGGACCAAAAAAAAATTATTCGTTTTTACATTGACGTATTCTTGTCACTTGGTATTATTATTATTTTGTTCAGTCATTTTGACATTATCACATATCTCTGCTCGCATGGGGTCGTCCCCATTAGCAGAAGCACTTAAATTTTAAAAAGAAATTTAACACACGTTATGTGTACTCCCAAATTTAATATTTTTTTTTGATTATATACGCTTTTTCCTGTAGAATCAAATTTGTGGTTTTGGCAATTTCATTAGAGGGTATTTTGCTTCCTTTCTAACTTTTCAAAAAATCAAAAGTTTCACATTAATTTTATTTTTGACAATAATCAATTAACTATCAAAGATTAGACTACCACAATATAATTTTAAATTATTTTTTTTTAGATGCTTAATTTTTAGAACAAATATATTTTAGATTAATTATAATTAGATCAAAATTTTTCTAAATCAAATGTTTTTTAGATTATAACTTTATTTAGATCAAATTTATTTTAGATAAGTTGAAATTTGAACAACAGCGTCTTTGTGATCAAATATCAATTTCTCCCTTTCATAAATTTATGAAAATTTTAACATGTATGCTTCGACACTGTTAAAAATAATAAACAACCACATATACCCAAAACACATAAATATAGTGAACAACACAAAAGCAACCCATATTAATATTTTTTATTAAATACCTTTTGTCGACTTGGAGCCTGACTTACAGGACTACTATGTTGCGTGTATGAAACACCTCCATAAGGTCCTTGCGGTCCTTGGTACCCGTGACCACTGGGAGGAGCACCAGGAGCACTACTAGGATAGGTATTTGGCGGATATCCCCCACCAGAAGGTGGATATCCCCCACTAGATGGTTGATGTCCTCCGCTCTGTGGCGGATATGCCCCACTCGATGGTGGTGGATAACTCGGTTTTAGTGGATATCCTCCGCATTGTGGCAGATATCCCCCACTCGATGGAGGAAATCCGCCGGCTGTTGGGGGATAGGCTGGCATGGCCATCGGTTGGGGCATTTGCATGGGCATGTTTGAAGGGTAACCGAAACTGTTAGGATTAATATGGGGATAGGAAGGTGCTCCCTCGTGAGGATGTTGTGGGTACGGATTGGGTGCTCCCGGTGCTGATCCCTAAGAAAGTTTAACATTAATTAATATGATTTAGTAGTTTTTTAGAACTATTAAAGCAATGAAATAGTTATTAGTTACAATTTATTGAAAGTGTTATTATATTTAATTGCATTTACAAAAACTGTAACGATTTAACCTAAAACACTATCTAGATAGAACTTTCATTAACTTTAAAGATTCAGTAAGCAATTAGAATAAAACTTTACAAGTTTATTTCTTATACAATTGTAACAATCTAAACGTCATTCTCATTACTTACAGAATTATTAAAGTTAACAAACGTTCTATCTACTGATAGTATTTATTCTAGTTGAGCTAGGGTCAATTTATCATTTATTTGCAGTTATGGATCTTTTACATAAATTTAACTGTGACAAATTTTAGTACAAAAAATATATACGAAATTCAAATTTATGGGAAATAATCAATTTTATATAAGGTTAGGAGGAATATTTTGGATCAAGGATTCTCCAATTATCAATGAAACACCTTGTGTATGGTATAACGGTTAAGATTGAAAATTCCATAATATTAAAGATTAATAATTATAAAGTACATTTCAAGAAAAACATTTTTTTGAAATATTAGTAAATATTTCGTTTTGTCCGAAGTATTTTTTTATTGTGATTAATTGCTGAAGGAAAATTTCAAGGAAAACATTCACATAAATTTTATATTTTTTTTCTCATTGTGACTCCAGAAAGTCTGGATTTTTTTATAGAACACTGGATAAAGATAAGCATCAATAAAAACTTTGAGTAATATTTTTATTCATTAAGTTATTTTCAAATTTAATTCTGAATATACAGTTATACAAATTAATGTAAAACAAATCGTTAATCATTAAATGAAAACTAATTAACTTTTAATGGAAACAGTTTGCTTTGGTGACGTATTTATTGATTGTTTGGATAATTCAGTCTCATAAAACGGAACTATATAAAAGTCGAGTAGATTATGGTAGAAATAAAACCGCAAACTTATTATTTAAAAGTGAGTTATTATTATTATTAAACATTTATAAAAACTATAAAGCTATTTAGAAGATTGCATTTTATGTCTCTAGGGCTAATTAAATTGTAAGGATCCCTCATGTAAAAATCCATGAAATATTTTATAGCGGAAAAGTAACCGATACGCTTACGCATATAGGCGTATAGATATTCAATTACGTGAAGCCAGGTTTTTTTTAATAAAAGTTCTGCACTCTTGAAGGGGGCACTTAATTCTTTATGTCTATATATTTTTTTATGAAACTGCTATACAGTCACTCTTCGAATATACCGAGAGCAAATTATAAGTTTATCCGCGTATGATTTCCAAAAATTATATTAGGTAGTTCTAGATTCATGTGAAACTGGATACTACATGTACTTTGGGTGGCATAAATTAGCACAAACCAAGAACATAATTATAACTTCTATGTAAAATAATGTGACCTTTTTTATGGCTAATATAATAAATAAAAAATGGAAATTAGGAATTTTTCATGTTGATCCTGCAGATTTTTAGCGTATTTTTTGGGACAATTTTCTTCTATTCAGTTTACAAGTTTATTGAAATTCTGTAGCGTCTTCAACCATTTTGATGGATATAATAGTCTAGCTAGGATATATTACGTTCGTTAATTTATACAACCACGCACCAGTAAAATAAATTATTTAAATTCAAATAATTTCGTAGTTTTAATTATAATTAGATGCCCTTGTCGTTGTTAATTATATACGCCTTTTTATCGCGTTTTTTATCTTATCGTGAAAACCGCAAATTCCATTATTTATAATTAAAATTCAAAAGGTAGTTTACAAAGGGAATAAAATAAGAATTAACATTGAAACAAAAATAAATGCGAATTTTTTAAATAACATTTATAACAATAATACTGTTTTTTACATAGTTATACAGTGTCATCCCCAAAGTATGCATATGGGAAACTTATTTATTAAGGGGTTTTCGACAAAAAGTTATTTTTGGTAAAAGTTTGTGCATCCCCTAAAACCAAACATGCACCAACAAAATATAGTAAAACATACGTAGTATACGAGGAGCATTCAAAAATTTTATTTTGAGACACGAATAATAAAGTACCCTTATTTTGAAAAATCTCGGGAAATGTTATTTAGAAAAGTTCTTCAGCATTAAAAAATACATCTAGATTTGAAGTACCTAATGGCCATCTAAGTGAAGTTTTATTCTTTTACTGGGGACTACGAAAAACAAATTGCTAAAACGATAAATCGACAACATCCGGTTTATTTAAAAAACTTATATTACAAATTACACAACTATTGTACTTACAACGGTCAATTTTTTTTGAAGAGTAAAGTTATTTTCAAAGATTTTGGTGCAAAGTTATTTTTATTTTTTGTTAACACCGAAAATTGTTCAAAATGATAAAGTATTGTAACAAGAACTTAATATTCAATATCAAATCACAAAACGTCAAAATAAAATAAGTATTTCGGCACAAACTGATTTTATGGAGATTTTCCCTCGTATCATATCAAATTTTTGAAGGATCCTCGTATATTAGGTGTGTTTTACTATATTTTTTTGGTGCATGTTTGGTTTTAGGGGATGCACAAATTTTTACCAAGAACAACTTGTTGTCGAAAAACTCTTAATATAAATAAGTTTCCCATATATGGTGCATACTTTCGGGATGACACTGTATAAAGAAAAATGTGTGAAAAATTAGCACCCGAAAATTCTAAAATTCATGATTGAAATATTGAATTACCACCAACTATTGACCATAATTGATCACCAACTATATTTGACCGGGTGCACTCGAATTCCGGTGTAAGCTTAGCCAAGTAAAAAGGTCAAGAAAAGGATTGCCAATTTTAAGGCGGGGCTCCACAAAACTGAGCTAGCCCGGCTTTTTCCGGAGTAGAAATTAAAGAAAAACATCAAAGGACTTTCTGTAGACTACGCGGGTAGGTGGTGTAGGATCAGTGTGAGTACGAGTTTTCGATCAGTTTTGAATGTTTTACTGAATGGCACGTTAGGTTTTTTTGTTTTATATACACAATAACTTACAGTGGATATTAAAGTGACTTTAAAATCGATAGCCAAGCTCAAATACGAAAATACCCAAGATGATGACCATATTTCTACCGAATGGACTAAAAAAAAGGTTTTATTATTGATAAAATTATTCCAAAATGTATGTAATTTATGGAACACTAGAGGCAATTCAAACCAACACATTTAAAATGCCCCCTCTGCCCAGTTTAGTGGAGTCGAATTTAATTTCGCGGCAACGTCGCAAGTACCGCCGGGCTAGCCCAGTTTGGTGGAGCCCTGCCTTTACTTTCGAATTGCGGTTATTGCTTTTACAGATAGAATTATTAATAACACTAAATTTAAATTTTTTCCAATAATCATCAATTTCTTATTAAATACAAAAATTGTAATAAATAATCACCTAGTTTAGTAAATCGGATTTGTTTTCATATTCATTGGAGTTAAATAGATAGGAGGGGATTAAAAATATATAAATAGTTTTTCTCCACGACCATTATTGAATGTATGAATTCCGAAATCATTTTTAATAATAGAATGTAAACATTCACCCTCTAGAGTCTGAATATTTATTCTAAAACACTTGCTTCTTATGTATTTTGCATGTATTTTCATTCTTTATCAAGGTAAAGAATGGATTTTCTGTAATCGAAATAAACGATATGGGATTGCCATGGATTTCAAAAGTGTCACTGTCAGATACAAAATGGCGACAATAATAATTATTTTCAAACAAGTTTTAATTTAAACAAAATAAAGAGTGAAAAATCAAGTGAAGTAGATATAGAATTTAATAATATCTAAAATTGCAAATTATGAAAAAACATCAATGCACCAGATTTTAATTTCGGTAAGTGTACCATAACACTATAAATATTACTACAATCTAATACAAATATGTCAACAAATAACTTGTGTTCAGATTTAATTTAATTTTGATTCATACTTTTTGATCGTGGAGAAAATATAGTCTGTTACTCGGTTAGAATGAAAAAATTCGCCACTCGTGGTTCCTCACACTCGCTGACGCTCGCGTTCGGAATTTTCCACTCGTGTCGAATTTTTCATTCTAACCTTGTTACAGAATCTTCTATTATGAACTACTCCCACTTTTAATTTGTTCTTATAAATATGGAAAGCTTAAAAATGTTTAGTAAAAAGCCTAAACCTTTGAGGTGTTAGAAAATTATAAATATCGCCGTTATAGTAAAATGAAAACAAGTGGTGATAATTTGTGTGGTGTTGTACTAATAAGAAATGTTGTGCCAAAGTGTACACTTAAAAGACATATTTTCAAGAAAAAGCGGCGAACATTGGCAGCTATTAATTGGCATAAAATTAGTAATTCAATAAAACCTAAAGCTGTGTAATAAACCAGTGTAATAAACCAGTTAAATTAATTCATTCTGAAATCCACCAGGACAGCAGAATATTGGACACACTTTCTGAAAAAGATATTCAGCTGATTCCAAATAATATATGTTATGCCTGATTAAAATAATTACCATAACTACCCCAGAAGTTTGTAGAAAATCAGGAATTGTTAAATTCGATTGAAATAAAAAGATGTAAAGGTGAAGATTTTTTGATAGCAAATGATAAGCAATTTAATGTAGTAATATTCGCATATGAAACCACTTTAAAGTATATGTGTAATCAAGAAGTATTTTTGTCGACGGAACATTCGACTATTGCCCCAAGTTCTTTTTACAATTGTTCACAATATAGGTGTGTTCAACAAACATTTATATACCTCTTGCTTTTTACCTACTCAAAGATAAAAGTGTACTAAGTTATTTCAAATATTAAGAGGTCCGCACAACACGTGACTTTTATGGTTGCCGGTTAGAGAATTACCCAACGAAAATCTGCTTGTATTATAATAAATTGGGTATAAAAATTGTTTTTTTCCGGTTAATGTCAAGTTATCCTACCCCCCTAGTAAATTTTTTCTGCTCAGAACAGGGTTGAGCGCCATAAAATAATTATTTGTTTTTGGACGAAACCTCGCCTAATATAGCAACTAAAAATATGCGGGTTTTTTCATGATATTTAAAATATTTATCAGATGAGCGCGCCTGTGCTACTTTTTTCAAATTTATCTAAAGAAAAAAGTTGATAGTCGTATCACTTTTACTAAAAATAATTTAAAAAAAGTGCTACAGACGCGCTCTAGAGAACTACAGAATCGATTGGTGAAAACCGAAGCTTCTTATATTTAATATTAAAGCGCCCGTCCAAAAATGATTTTAGGCAATATAACATTATTGGCGCCTCTTAAAGCAAAAATGTAAAGAAAGGGGCTTTATATTAAATCCAAATACTGTAGTGGCGGATTTCCAGAAGACTATACATATTGGAATTAAAATTGTTTTTGAAAGTGAATTGGTTGCCGATTTTACCTAGCTCAAGCCTGGTAAGTTTTAGTTGTTGTACAATTATCTGTATTTAAAATAATACTAACTTTTATGTAGGTGGAGGAAATTTCAGAATTTGGGGCTTACGGCAGATTACAAACAGGAGACGTTAACAGGAAAATGACTTCGGTATACATTTTAATTAATGCTTTTATCTCCCAGGGAAGTGGGTGATTGTCTTTGTAGAGGATTTAATATCAGAAAAGCCAGAAGAAGACCCAAGAATAAATGTGTTTGCGGATTATTTAATCGGAAATTATATCGATAATGAGAGCTCTTTTCACCTAGTATTTCGATGGCATGGACTTTGCGAACCGTGGGATTTGTGAACATATACCTGGCATATCCTCGTTCAGTTTATGGGGACCGTGGAGTTTGCGAACACTCCAGGTATTTTTTTTATTAAGTTAAATTTGTGTCGGCTTTATTTTTGAATTTTAATAAAACAGCAAAATATTGCAAATGTATTAGTGGCAATAGATAGAGAGTGTTAACATTATAAAAATACTTCAGTAAATGTTTTATTTCAGTTATTTTTTCAAACAGAAGTTTTGTGTAATTACCCAGATATTTACATTTTAGAATAATCCATAATTTTTTTTTAACATTTTTGTTCGCTTTTATTCTCAAATTACATTATTATTTAATATTTTATGCGCCAATTTAACAAAAATAACTTATATTTATAGGTATTAGACTATTTATTTATTATTAGTCAAACAGTTCCCAGATAAAACGATTTACTTTCGCCGAAATTAGCCTTATACGTCATTATGAGATCGGTATTGTTTCCAGTGAGCCATTATACTATTTATGAGTAAATCCGAAAATATTTTGTTCGTAAACCCATTTATGAAAATTTATTTCTTATTTTCTTAAATGGAAATATAATGAGGAAATTAAATTTTCATCTTTCTTTGAATTTGATAATTATATGTTCTTATATTATTTTTATGGTAAATTATATTTATGGGGTACATGTGTCCCTGGAAAAAAGCTGTTAGGATCATAAAAAATGTATTTGAATAACATTTATTATAAAGTTTATTAATCATTTAATTAAATCAAAAAATTGCCATTTTAGCCATTCAATATTATTAATAATATTTATCCGTTGGACTATATTAATAATTTTAAGTGTGTTCGCAAATCCCACCCATGGTCAGCGCTCAGATTAATTCCAGGTATGCGCGTTTGCAAAGCCCACGAAAAAGGTTCTATTCGCAAAGCCCACGTTCGCAAGTCCCACAGAGCCAAGTATTTCGACTGCAAAAACCTCATCCTTATTAAGATTTAACAATTATTGTTTGTCACCACATCTGCATATATTTCTTTCATTTAAATAATCTAAAAGCAATGCAGACTGACACATGTATAAAAAGAAATTCATCTAAAACCAACACATATAGAAAATTAGGAAAAATGTAATTGAAAAACAAAATTTCATTAATTTTAAAATTAGCCAATTGAATAATAATCAAATTAGTAGATATAATTTTATAAAATGTGTTTCTTATAAATATTGTAATACAGTTTTGTATTTTTATTTTATTTTTATAAAGGTAAAAATTTCGTTTTTGAATCGAAATTTAGTACAATTAGATTAAATGTAATAAGTATAATTAGAACAGTTCAGGTGAGACAAAATTTGGGCAGGGCAGTAGTACCTGTTGTAATCCGGTACTTCCAAAGGGCAATCTAATCCTATGGAATGATTGCGCCGGTCACAATATTTAATTTTAATTTAAATACCGGCAGCGGAGATCTACATTTAAAAAACTACCATCCGACATTAATGAAACTCAAAAAATTATTGACAAACTTAATATAGTAACAAGCAAAAAAGAAAATAGTTTTGAAAATATTATTGTAACATTTTCATGTTTAAGTATAATTTAAAATATTTAAGTTCGTATTCTGTGCTTTACTTAGATGGTACATTTGATTGATTATGCCTCTAAATATTTGCTACATGGCCTAAAAAATGGACATTATTTCCTTGGTTTTTTGTTTATTGCCAGATAAACGTAAATTGTCATATTTAACAGCATTTAAACTAATGTCACGCGATTAGGTTTCAGTTTACAAGTTCGTGAAATAGTGGCTGATTTTGAAGATGGAATCCATTGTGCAATAAAAGAAATTTGGACTCAGATAACATTGATTGGCTGTCATTTTCACTTGTCTCAAGCTTGGATGCCAAAATTGCAACAATTAGGTTAATTACAGAGAATAAAAATCCAAATTTACAAATAGACTAAATACTGCATTGGATTTTTGGATTAACATTTTTAGATCCATCCAATGTAGGCGATTGTTTTGCATTTAATTTCTGTTCAGAAGATATTAGATCCACGACTTACCCAATTTTTATATTATTTAACAATAAATTATATTGACGATAAAGCCCGTTTTCCTCCTCCAAACTGCTGCGAATCATTTCATTCGACGTTCAATAAATGTTTTTACCAAGCAAATTCATATATTTTACAATTTATTTACATTTTAAGTGAGTACCAAAGCAATGTAGACGCTAAATTAAATAGTAGACATTTAGAAAGAGTAATTTCAAATAAAAAAATACAAAAAAAAATTAATATATTTACAAGAATGAATTGAAAAATATAAATAAAACAGAATAGAAATGTATAATTTTGTAAAAGCATCCTCTTATCATTATAACAGTTTATTTTAGATTTTGTGTGTATGTATAATTTATTAAAATAATTTTTTTATATATTAATCTTGGATTTAATTTATTCGACTTACTTTAAACTGTAAAAAATGTTACTCTATTTTGATTGTAATACCTATAATATGTTCTTGTGGCGCAATCGTCCCCTCTGGGATTAGTAGACTACCTGAAACAACAAGCGCAATCGTACCACCGAGTTAGCGATAACCCAGGTGGCGCAATCGTCCCATACCACAAAATTTACTAACGGCAATTCGGGTGTCCCATATTACTAAAAATAACTAGTCTCTAAATATTGCTCAAATTATAAAAAAACACTAATCTAGCCTAACACAAAAATTAAAAATTACTAGAATAACTACAAAAATCGCATAATGACGTGAATGCTATTAAAATCGTATTATCGGCATCATCCTGTACATTTTTGATATATTTATGAAATATTATTGGATTTAGAAATTTAGCAAGAATAACATTTTCTGACAAATTAAAACTACAGGGTGTTCAAATCAAATTAGTATTCTTTTTGAGTTTTCAAAGAAAAAAAACTTATAAAACGGTTTTGTCCGTCCGTCCGTCCGTCAGCCTGATTCAACTAGAGGACCGTGCGAGAGATATAGACAAACGGGCAACGGCAAGCGATTCAGCATCGTTAAGAAACCCAAAAATCATATTAACCATTGACTTATTTTTACAATCCCGCTACTTTATACCAATACTGTGTAGAACTTATTTTCGTAACTTTAAATTTTCGAAAACTCGAAATTACTGCAAAAATATTGACGTTTTTCACTTGTTTAATTATAATTAACATATATTATCATGTATATTTTTGATATTTGTTTTCCAATTTTATCGTTTATTGAATTTAGAAACTTAAAAAATATATAATAAAACATATATAGGGTGTGCAAACTAATAAAAAGTTATTTTTAAACACATTTTACGAATTCCCTGCATCATTTTTAAAAATTTTGTTGCTATTTAATAAAGATTATTGTATTTAGTTTTAAAATTTTTGGACAGACTCATGATACAATTTAAGCCATGATATAAACTCAAATTTGTCAAAAAATTTTGTGGTGCGCGGATTATAAAACAGTTTAAAAACCACATTGAAAATTAAAAAATATTACAATAATTTAATATTAAAGATTTCGTTAAAAAAATATTAAAGATATTAACAAATTCATTCCATAACCAAAATAAAAAAGCGGAAAGAAACAATTCTACATTAATTTAGTTTTTTATCAAATAAAAAGTTGCGTTATTACTAGAGGTCATGCTCAGCTAAAATATAAGAACACTTTCACTTTTATAATACAAATTTTGACTTACCTGTTGATATGGATTATAACCTGGGTAACTCATTTTTGCTTCAATCTAAAACACCTGTAAACAAAAATTAGATTATAATCACTATTAAATTAATAAACACTTAAAATTAATCAAAGTTTATAAAAAACAAGAGAGGTTTGATTTTAAATATTGAACCACACCTATTTCAAACTCTAATCAGTCTCTTTATCACTTGGTTGATTTGTAATAGCACTCGACTTACTTTAATTTAATACTAGAAGCAAGTCCGCTTTTTCATAAAAATAAATATGATTGTTTTGTTGATGTGATGACTAACAATTTGCTTGGAAAACTATCTACGCAATACGGCGACGACACAGATTCTGGATTAATAAAGAAACCGACAGAGTCAGAAACAAGGTTATCGCCACGTGATGACGTCTGACAGTATTTGTCATATGAATACCGGCGTGAATTGTGATTGGTTGTACGTAGTTTCCTCCTTTAATCTTCTTGATACACCAGGAATTCCCAAACTAGTAGGAGCGGTTGTCTAACAAAACGAGATAATAATTTAAATAATCATTGCGCCCAACTTATTATTCTTTCGCTGATTTAGACGCACGCTCAAGGTATCAATTATGGGAAGAAAGTAGAGCCAACAAAAAAACCTGACGTGAGCTTCTACATATTCTTCTTTGATATAGGGCTTTGTTGTCAGATTCGGGTATTTTTTCTTTGGCGGATGATTCGAAATAATCAAATTTATCCCTGCGATCAATAATAAAATCATCAATTGAAGTAAACAAATTAGTTGCAACATCCATTGTTATTTCTTTCTGAAGATAATTACTTGTTTTGTCTACTCATCTTTCCAATATGGAGTTCCAAATTTCGGTAAGTATAATAAATTCGTGGCTTTTCTGTTATCCTTTGCGATATATCAAAGCTTCTAGAATTTGTTTATGACCTTACTACATCAGCTCGCAGAGACAATCTGGTTTGTGAAATTTTTTTGAACCTAAATATTCTGTACACTTTCTGAACAATTTCAAAAAACCTACTAAGTTTAGACAATGTCTCGCACATGGTACAAAGGTGGCAAATTCATATTTCTCCTTGATTCTTGCTTATAGACCAGTATCGACTTCCTGGCGGAGTCGGACACATCTATGCTTCAGGACGAGATACCAAACAAGTATGACTTTGTGAATTAATTCAGCACAAATTTTGGTCGCAAAAGCGAATGGGACGAGGACACGTACCATTACTGACCTCAACAGAAATGCTATTAAATGGTACGATGATGGGTTCAGGACAGCAGAGGGCACTGGAAAGCTTGCAAATCACCAAGTATCACCAAGTATTTTTCGAGCGGAAATATACGCTATTGAAATGTATGTCCAGTTCAACGTCGAAAAGAAATTCCACAGGCAGGAGATTGAAACACCTTTTCTGGAGCCTCAACCCTGTTGTGGGATCATTGACAGCATTATACTAGAAGAATTAAAAAGAGAAGTGAAAATAAAAAGATCCAACCACTGGAGTAATCTACAAGGAATGAGGCAAGCGAACGTTCTTCTGGGAAACTATAACCAGAAGAACTCCACAGAATGTATCATCCTGAGTAAAAACAAGCTTTGCATAATAACATATAAGTCCTAACAAGGCATTGAGGGCTCAGAGGACACCTTAAGAAGCTTTAGTAGCAGAACAAGAAGAATGCAGATTTTCATAAAACTCAATCCACATATTCTCAGATTGCACTGCTTTGCAAAATCTAAGAGCCTAATACCTAGGAGCATATCAGATAGAAGAGAGAGTTCTACGGAATCTGAAAGCGTCAGAGATATTCTCAACGACTATATAAGCACTATAAAAGGGGACACAATAGATCTTATAGGTCGCAGTATAATTACCTCGATAACATACATATGTACTTCCTGACATATTCGAGGCATTGTCGTAGCTTTTGTCTAATCTTCTATGGGAATATCGTAATTCTCAAAAAAAATCAAGATGGTTTCCACTAAATACTCATATTTATGATCTTTTCAAAAGCCTTGTAACGGGAATAAGGTCTTTCAGATAACGAATTATAATTGAAAAATATTTTGTTAATTTAACTTCACTTTTAATTTTGTTTAGGACCTGCTTTCCGATTATTATAACTGCAAAATTCGTTTATAATTTTTATAAATTTGATGTTCCATTTCCAGATAACATTTCATTATAAAGCAAAATAAAAATATTGACATCAGCCTATTTCTGCTACGCCGGTGAGCACGCTTCGCCGTAACCGGAAATTTTGCCGAACCCTCTTTTCAATTATACTTTGACTGATCATAGGTTCAGTCCGAGATGGTCTATATGAGAAGTCCTTAATATTAGTGACTAGTCGCACAATATTCGCCTTTATATTGTGATACGTTACGGTGCAGTGTTGTATGGCTCGCGTCTCTGCTTTTACATGTAATTTACTGTCTATTATTTCGGGACCACGGGTATAAGATGGTGCAAATTTCTACGCACAACTTGACCGTTTTCTTCGAGAGTTTTCGTTAAGTTTAAAAACACAATTCATAATTTTGTCTACCGCTTGTACTAATGCGGGAATTCGGATACGAGAGCGAGAGATGCGGTGTTCGTTTCTACATGACGCAAAATACAGGATCGGATTACGGGAGGGTTTAAATATTGTGAAATATTAAACAATATTATTTTTTGTTTTCACTACTTTAAATACCTAGGGTAAAAAGTTTAAATAATTTATCGTGAAAATACAGGTTTAGGACAAATTTCAGATCAACAGGTCATCAACAGGTTTTAATAAAAAAAAATTGTTCACTCAGGCCATGAATACCATCGGCGAATTCAACTCAAACATTGGGAAACAAAAAAAAACCGTAAAGAATGTCTCGGTCCTATAGACCGAGTTAGCCCCTATAGCAACAAATTTACGCTTCGTTCGGAGAATCCTTTCACTCGCAAACTAATTGGGGTGTTTCACGATCCCCGTCGGTTCTCTGCAATCAACTTAATTAGTAGTACTAGTAACTAGTAGGCGAAGGCCCACAGTCGTAGTCAGCTGTCTTTTGTCCATGTCAGTTTTGTTTTTATCATGTATAACACGTCTAAACAAGCCCTATATGTTTTGATAGTTGTTATTGTAGCATATTGTATGGTAATATATATTTACGCGTTCCTGTTCACTCATATTATCGATAAAAGAGTTCAAAGAAACTATTATACTGATGAAGAACTTTATGATATTCTCAACAACCTATCCAGTGTTGATAATGATTGCGAACCAAGCGACACAGCTTCTGAAGGCAAGCAAGAACCAGAACATATTCCAGACATTCAGTCCGATCAAAAGTTTGTCGACTCAACGAGGCTAGCTCTAGTGGATCCCAATGGCAACCCCCAGCAGAAAATCAGCCGGTATTTCCTCCATTTACATTATTTACAAAACCACATGGCGTTGGCATTAGTATAGTAAAAATATTGCATGACAAGGAGTCGGCTGATTTTTTTCTGTCACTTACAGATGATAATATATTTTCATACATTGTCAATCAATCGAACTTATTTATCCCACGAGAGGACTTCCTCCTTACTACCTTGGTCGTTTTAGTGCAAGCAATCTACAAAAAAGACGAATGATGCACTCAATAGTATTTTTATCTAAACTTCTGAATAACACTGTTGATTGCATTTCGCTAACTGAATAAACTCTCGGTGTAATTATACTTTCTACCGACGACCATATCAAACCAATATCTACTAATCATCTTCTCTGTATCAACTGATCGATAATCTCTCAAGAGTTGAAACTGATCTTGACATTTTTAATTCCTCTGTTGTCTCTATTAAGCGTATATATTTGTTCAGTTGAAGTAGGATGTAATCAGTGTAACCCTTTTTCTCTTTTTCTTTCTTGTAAAGTTTTTTTTATTTTTTAGGTTGCACTCATTACCGTCTATTTCTTCTTTATATTTTGTTTTTTTTTTGTCTCATTACAAATACTGTATTACCTTATCCTATTACTGGGGGAAACCCTCTTGGATATTGTATTGAAATACATAAATAAAAATAAATATACTTATTTGCAACTTATGAATAATGACGCCGCTCCACAAGCTAGATTACATAACACTGGGTTCTCACAGCTATATACGAAATTAAGCGGTTTTTCGGGTTATACCACATTAGGGTATAGTTCGTATGTCGAGTATTTCTGATTAATGGAGTCAAGAGCTGATATTCAAAAATACATTTGCGCCAAGTATTATCAACCGCAATAACATATTTGAATTATTGTTACGTATGGTTGACTTTGCCGATAGAGAGGAAAATATAAATAATCACAGGCTTCATAAGATCCAAGGTTTTTTGGATAAGATGGAATAAGACAGAGGTACGGTACCAAGATTTTTATTTTATGTTTTAGCGGCGGATATAAATATAATATGCAGGAACAAATCTTGATCAGATACGAACTACTCCCACTGGAGAACTTATAAAGCCATGCGAACCTCTTCTAAATTGCGCCGGTAGAACATTGGTAACTGACAATTGGTATACCAGCGTGGAGTTGGATACGCTACTCTTAGCTAATCAAACACACTTATGATAGTCACCCTACTAAAAAACAAACCGGGTGTACCAAAAGATGTGGTGAATAAGAAACTAAAGTAGCAACGGAAAACGAGAATGTAATTACAATTCTTTCCTGGAGGAGCATTCTGATTCGACTGTCGAGATAACGAGGGGAGTCAATACCATTTTAAAACCCAAAATAATCAGAGATTCTAACTATGGAAAATCATGTATTGACACGTCCGACTAGATGTCTTCTTACCAGACGCCTTTGAGAACGACCATTAGGTAGAAACTTGCTTTTGAAATTATTGTTAACACCGCAGTAGTTAATGCATGGATTGTGTTCAAGCAAGTAAAGCAAAGCGATATAAAAATTGTAATTTTCCAAAAAAAAAAACATTACATACAAATTATGTAGGAAACAACGCCAGAAATAACGCCTGCCATAGAGAATATCATTGTACGAAGAAGTCGGCCTAGACATGAAATTGGGACAAAAGAATATAATGACCTTGCAATACCTGTTATGGGAATGCTAACAAGACAAAAGTTTGGAGAGTAGCTAGAAATATCAAGAAAATTCGTACATACTGTATGTCTTCAGTGCTTCAACAAACGACACCGTTATAGAGCCAAGGGCGGATCCAGGGGGGAGGTCATGGGGTCATGACCCCCCCTATCCTGTGATGTTTTTTATGAATACCAATAAATAATATAGAGCAAAATTTTCCGGGAGAGGACCCCCAGAAGTTCTTCACGAGTTATGACCCCCCCTAAAGTGAGACTCTGGATCCGCCCTTGTATAGAGCTGATGAATTACTGTATTTATTGTATTAATAAAAACATTTTGATTTATTTTTATAAGGTCTATTGGTATGAAAACTAAATAGAATAAACCAGTGGAAGTATACTCTAACATGATCAATAATACGTTTTTGAAAAAAAAATTGTTTTTTCCTGGTATGTTGCATACGCCATCTCGGTCTGTTTACATCGATAGAAGTGTGACAGACCGGTAACTAGCGGAGGCTACCGAAAACGTGACTCGGACCTATAGACAGTGTCTGACCATACGGCAAATATAAATACTCCGTCTTATAGACCAAGTTGGCCTCAGACACTAAGAACCTCGGTCTTATAGAGCGAGGTGGCAGTTAATGTGTTAAAGTCAGTATTTTGAACTTCTATAGGAGCAAATCCATTTTTAGCACTACTTAGAATTGGCGGAATAAAAATATTTTCTATGAGTACTTCGGCATTATTAAAGCTAGATGTTTTTTTTGTTTTTCTCCAGAATTTATGGAGAAAGAGTATTTGCCATAGTTATAAATTTGGATTTATAAGATTGAAATTTAGAATCATATTTCTTAAATATTATTACTACATCGAAATATTCGTGGAGATCCTATAAAATAAAATTGATATTGTAATCGTTCAAAAAATACGGGTACAATGTTTGAAGCTTTAATAAATTTAGATAAGGTTCCTTACTTTCATTATAGAAATTTGAATTAAGTTAAATTTTAAATACAGAAAAATTCTATTGTAAAAGAAATTTAATGTATCAATTAAAATTACCAGTTGTAGTAAAAACTCTATAATTTTAATATTTATGTATTTTAATTGAAAAATATAAATAAAACACCGTATTACTTGTAAATATATATTAATTATTTTACATAATATAAAACATGTTTTTTGTGGTACTTAACAGAATTTTATCCTAATAGAGACAACAAAGTCTTTTTTACATCAGATGAAACTTCATCCTGAAAATAAAAGTAAAACTATGAAAAGGAATTGTGTTTTACATCAAATTTTATGTAAAAATTGTACTTAAAAATTCATGAAAAGGAACTGTGTAAAAAATACATAATCTCAAATCGAAAAATCACACAAAGACACAAATTATTTAATAAAACTTAACCAACAACGGATATTAAAGCTTTTTTGTAGTCGCCTGACGTATCGTCCTGAAAAAACACAAAATAACAAAAATGGAAAGTTTAAACTCTTTCGATTTAATTTTTTACATAATAATATTTTTTTAATTTAATTAAAACTACTAACCGCAATTCTGTCTGCTAAACTTTTTCCGTATGTAGCTTCATAAACTTCTTTAATATCTTGCAAATCAATTTCAGATCTTGATACAACTATTCGGATCAATGTTCTATCATCTGTTCCGATTCCTGCCATCGAATCGTGCAGCCTTGTTACCAAATATAGCGTCCTGTCTCTAATGCAATCTATCAGTTGCAACATCGCATCCTTAACAGTTCCTAAACAAAAACAAAATACATTAACGGTGAATGAAAGTAATACCATCTATCGAGGAAAAAGCATTAAGATTGAGTATCAGGCAAAACCCAAACAGATATTTTGGTTATAAATAATATAACATCGGAGATAAATCCTACTCAATTAAAACCTGACGTATTCCTTCATATACCAATTACGGCGAATATATCAAATTATTAAAAAAAAATTAATTCTACATAGAGTCCCACGTTAATGATTTCAACATTTTACGAATCAGTCAGTCTGGTTTTAGGCGTGGTTACAGCTGTAATAGGCATTATTAGAGGTCACTGATGATATTTTTAGGGATATCGACAAATGTTTTAATACTTCTAGATTATACAAAAGCCTTTGACACAATTAACCATTCAGTGTTCTTCATTACGTCGGTTTTAGACTTCTAAACCCTAAAGTTTAGAGAGAAGTCTTATAATACAGCTCTGTCTGTTCGCATTTATAACTCAAAAACGAAAAGAGATAGAGATAGACGCTCAACGGTAATAAACTCAGCATACCTTGAGTAGCTCCCAAATAGATTTTCAGATTTTTATGACTTCCGGTTTCAAAACTGGTTTTACAGAACCGGATGTGCTACTACCGGTTTCAAAAATAGCATTCCGATGTGAAATTTAACGCTAAATCGATAGTTGAAAACAGATTTGACATATCTTTTATGGTTCATGAGATAATATGTTTAGAAGTCGTCACGTACCTGCTTCTGACTTGTTATTCTATATATCCACTTGCAGTCAATCAAATTGGCATTTTCTGGATGTCCTAATTTCATTTCTTTTTAATGAGTTTATCTCGTTTTCCATTGCCAAATACCATTTTTCAGAATTTTTTGTTTGTATAGCTTTTTCATAAGTAGCTGGTAGATCTGATATTCAAAATATTGCATCCGGCGTGCCACAAGTCTCTATTTTGGGACCTATTTTGTTTAGCATTTACTCCAGTAATATTAGTACGACTCTTACCAATGCAAGAGTTTATATGTATGCTGATGATACGCAAATACTGTTCACTTTATTCTGGTTTTAATGCTACGGTCACAAATGATATGATTAACACAGAATTAATAAAAATTGTCAATTTTTCTAACAGGCATTAGCTAATTATCAATCCCGCAAAAACACAAATACTAGTATTTGGTAAAAATAAAAAAGTACTCTCAGAGTATTTGTCTGTAAGTATTTGTGGTGTCCATGTAGATTGTGTAGATGTTGCCAAAAATCTTGAACTAGATACTGACTTAAAATTTAGAAGCCATCAAACAATCCGTTGACTAAACATTAGTCACATCTGTGTTTAGGTAGCCGAAGTGTTTTAAAAAGTTCCTGTGTCTCAGCTAGAGGGTACTCCGCAGACAAATAAATTTAGTCAGGGAATTTGAAATAATATTACTGTTTTATTTGATTTTTTTTTAAACAAACCTCGTATATTTTTTTATTAAATACTTTTAAATTGATTCTTTCAAATGGATTTCAAAAATATTTATATAAATACAAAAAAATAAAAGTTTTAGAAATGATTTGGCACCAAAACGGTAAATTCAAAAATTGTGAAAAAATTTGTGGATGTTTATTGCAGCAAAACTTTATACTTGAGAAAAAAGTGTTTTTCTTGATTTTCTCGAAAACCACATTGCTGATTTTGCTGAAAATTTAGGAAAATACAAGTTTAGATACAAGTTTCATATATTCTTGATTTTTTTGTAATTTTTAAATTTGTATTTAATTTTTTCTGGGGTCAACTTAAAAGTTAATAAAAATCGTTATTTCGATAATAAAAAAAGTGCGCACAAGCCGTGAGGCGAGCGCTGCAAAACAAGGGAGTGGGAAAGTAGCCCTTTTTGCACATTAAATTTTTTCTTCGCTTTTTAGAGAATCTAAAAATGATTTAATTTAATTTTTCTCCTAAAGTCATAAAATTAACAAGTACTAAATTTATAAAAGTTTAATAAAATCTACCTGAGAATTCATTTTCTATTGCTTTTTCGATAGTATGACCCACGATTTATTCGTATTTTTGAAAAACTAGTCGAAGTTGAGGTAAATTTCTTTGGCAAAGGACGGCGTTAAAAACGGATTCTTCTGTACCAGCAAAGAGTAGTTCACCGGCTTGTAGTAAATCTTGTGCATCTTTAAATGCAGCATCTTCATTAACCATATCTGATTCATCTCTACCGCCCTATAATTATTATGTATAATTATGTTTTAAAATTTTTCATGAATAATTTGTAATGAACTCACCGTGGATAAGCCTACTAAAAGTCTTTTTAGTGTTCCTGACGTGTCTCCTTTTATATCAGACTCTAAAGATGTTTGATACACTGCAAACATATAAACTGGTTAATTTTTTATAATTTAAATATAAGCAATAATTTGGTTGCTACTTGACATTTTCTGTACTACTCCATTCGGCATACTTATTATACATTATATTAGTGGATTAAAGGTTGAGTCCGTTTGATGTTTGCAATAAAACTTTATATATCCATTCCTTTGAAGAATGGGCCAGTTCAACATTTTTTTTATTTTAGAAATCGAACGTAGAACACTTGTTAAGGCAATTACCAATTTTTTAGATTTTTATTCCCACGTTTTAGCCCTTAATTAAATTACCAAAGTTGAACCGCGCGAAAACGATGCGGAGCTTCGCGTGACGTCACTTTGCATATGGTTGTTGGGCTACAGTCGACATAAATGTGAGGCGCTTGTTGTTTCTGTATAAAAACCGCGTGTTATTATTAAATTATATATTTTATATCTTCCTGCTGGTTTAAAATGGGTGAGAAAAAACTTCTAATAAAAATTAATTAAAATAAATTTTTCTTAAAAGAAAATAATATACTACACATAAATAGCGTTAAAGTGTGTTGGCCACTTCCCGGACGGTTGCCGAAAAAAGTATTATTATTTTTTACTTACCTAAACAATTTTATTCCTCGGATTTCTGTACTTATAGTCTTTTTTTTTATTAAAATAGTCAAATAAACATATCTACTTCAGGTAAATTTTCTGAATCTGCTTTGATAAAACCACTATTCACTGAAATCATTGTGAGTAAAAAAAACCAATCGTCGAAATAAAAATGATAATAATAATAAATTTAAATTTGAAACAAACACAATTTTCATAAGGATTATAATAGACTACAGTAGCAAATTCGAAGTCGCCCACGTTGACGACCTGTACCGTATATGCAGAATGACGTCACGAGTCTGCGAAAGCATTTTAGAGAAACCCAATGTTTAATATGGAATATCTAACGATTGGATGTACTTATGAAGCTGAGATTTTAACAGCTTATCCAGTTGATCGAATTGTATTGAATACCATCAAAAAAATACCGAAAAAATTTTATGGTAAATTTTTAAAATAAAAAGGCTTTCTTGTTTTTTAAATGAAAATTTCTGCAATATTTTAGTATATTACTGACATACCTAAATATACGATCGCATATGACTTGAAATGTGTAATATACAGCTGAAAGAGAAAAGATATCCGAAGAAGGAGAAAATATGGAGTTTGATAAAAATAAAATAATTTTAGGTAAAGAAATTTAATGGTACATCAGGACTATATTTTCCATACGCTCATATAATGTTACCACTAATGATCTACGAATGTTA
This sequence comes from Neocrepidodera transversa, assembly GCA_963243735.1. Taxonomy (NCBI): domain Eukaryota; kingdom Metazoa; phylum Arthropoda; class Insecta; order Coleoptera; family Chrysomelidae; genus Neocrepidodera; species Neocrepidodera transversa. Next base: position 23,515,639 of record OY725336.1, on the reverse strand, counting down.
CGAAAATATCAGACTATATCGCGATTCGCGCGGGTATTTGAGACAACAAAAATGTCTAGAAAAAATTCAACATTATTAAACCTTTGTTTAAAAACTAACGATAAACATTGGTACCAAAAGATCGATTTCATCGAATAAAAATTTTAATATCAAAAACCTGTAGAATAGTTTTTTTTTATAAGAAACCAATAAAGAATTTTTCATTTTTTTTGATAATTTTTATATATTTTAGTGTTTTCTGAGTTACTATCGATATTTTATTCATTTCGCTTATCATAATTTAATTTTACTCACATCCTTCATAAGCATTGGATATATTTACAACATCTTCATTATTGTGAATTCCTAATATCTCAACTATCGTGCTTTCTTCCGTTCCTAATCCACTAATGGCTTTGTGAAGTTGTTTAGCTTGGAATTCTACAGGTTCCATCATTAGCGCGATGATGACATCTTCGAAGTTGCCTCTTAATTCGCTCTTCAGTTCTTTGATTAAATCCTAAAAAAAAACATTTGATGAAGATAATAAGTAAAAGCTTTATTTTAGCTAGAATTATGACATTAAAACAGTAACGAAAATCGGGAAAAAAAACACAGTTTTCCGTGTAATAGCCTTATTCACCAACCTTTAACAGACTGTTAAATTGTTTAACAACCAGTTAAGTTATTTTTTGGTATTCATCATTACTAAGTTGTGACTAACAGTTTGTTAAAGTTAACAGTAGAATTTTAGCCTGGTAACCTAGTTAACTGTCTGTTAAGTATTAAAATGTCAGTTGAGGTATATTTACTCTATGAGTTGAGGCTTGGATTTTGGCAGTAATACAAGATTGTTAAAATATAAATTAAAGGATTTTTACGAGTTGAATTCTGCTCTAAAATTGAATTTAAGATGACCTGGATTTTAAAAGACGGTTCAGAGTGAACAAAAACACATTTCAACGATTTGAAAACTTACTCGAAAATATTGTTGAAGCCATAACGCGATTTCAAAAAAAATCAAATTTTAATTTGTTTTAAGATTTTTTGCAACAGATTCTTTTAGAGATCAATACTGCTGATCATTTCAATGTATCGCAGCCCACAGCCCAGTTAAAAAGATAACACAACATATTGCTAAATTGGGACCAAAATACCACTAACAGGAATTCCATAATTGCAACAGTTGTCATCAACTGATAAAAATAAGTTTTATTTTAATAAGGTTTTTAGTATATTAGAATAAGTTCATATCACATTTTTGTTTGTCTAGATTCATTTAAAATAAATTTATTAGAATTGGCAAATATATGATATTCTATTTTTTAAATTGCTACTTAAGTAAACAAAAATAATAGTTATTTATGATATAAGCGGTAAAAATACTTTTAAGACAAATATCATACAATATTTTTTCTACAAAAGGCAATAAAAAGTATACAATAACTGAAAATTAAATGTTTATAATCTCTTACATCCAGATTTAAAATTTGAAAGGTCTTATCAGTTTTATTAAAACGTAAGATATCTAAAAACCCTGGTGTATCAACTGATTAGTATTGTTTCGAACTTTTTGGGAGTACCACTTGTTGCGTTCAATAGAACTTAGCAGAATTGTGTAAGATGGCGCTGTTTAGAATTGTTCGTGTCCTAGCTTAGTTTGTCACAGATCACTTAAAGCAGATGAGGTGTCAAATAAATTATTTTCTGTCAATATCAATGCGGATTTTTTTTATGTATGTAGTATTAGTATTAGTTCATAAGGAATAGTTCTAAATAGTGTATAAGTATGGATACTTTTCGTCAAATGGGGCTGTACTGTATTTTGTGTGCACAGTGTAAAGCTGCAGATTCGAGCATTCGTCTGTATTCAGTACCAGATTATAAATACACCCTGTGTGATGTGTGATTACAGTTTACTATGAGCGATGTATGTGTATCTAAAATTTTTAATCTGAAACTTTAGTAATCTCTTAAAAATCAGTCAAAATCAAGTAGGTGGAGATCTCCCAGTTTTGACCCAAACTTTTATAGGTATAAGTGGAAACACCATGATTTTTAGACATCTTATTAAAACGCTAGTGCTGGCTGTTGTGATTTGTCAAAAATGCAAGATATTTTACTTGACATTTTACTTTTAACACTATAGTGCCTTAAAGTAGGTATTTTAAGGCACTAGTGTCTTAAAGTAACATTTTTAACACGTTTGTAGAAAAACTCTTTTAGGAATGGTAGGAACATAGTTTTGGTAGAAATGACATAGTTTTTCGTAAAATATTTTCAACGAGTAGTTGCTTATACTATAAAATTTTAGTCTATAAGACATATGTTACTTATTTACCTTTCTTTTTTAATTCGGGAGCAACTATTTCTTTTTCTTTAATTATTTCTTTTATCTGATTGTATAGTTTTGCACCTTTTAAATGCTCTAGTCTGCAATTGTCTTTAAAACATTTAATTTCAAATTACAAACATCCAATTTTTTTTCATATTTTAACCAAAAAAGCTAAAAAAACAACTCGAAATTTCGAAAATAATGTTAATTTTGTAAGGTTAAAGTAAGAAATGTCTTTTTTTTACTCATGTCTTTTTGGTAAATACCACTCCAATTTAACAGACTTAAATTTTAATTCGTTAGATAAACACCACTTGGTGAATACGGCTATTAAAGAGGCGCCAGTACCATATGTTATCTTGCCTGAAAGTAGTAGTTCCTTCTTTAGAGCGAGTCTGTGGTACTTTTTTTTTAAATATTTTTAGTAAAAGTGATACGACTATTAATTTTTTTCTCTAGATAAAGAACAAATGTAAGACAGACGCGCTCTTCTCATAAATCTTTTAAATATCATGAAAAAAACCGCATATTTTTAGTTGCTATATTAGGCGAGTTCTCGTCCAAAAACGAATAATTATGTTTTATGGCGCTCTTCCCTGTTCTGCGCAGAAAATAATGGACTATAGGGTAGGAGGATTATTTAACATTAACCGGAATATACTAAAAAACATTTTTTTTACGCCCAATTTATTAGAATACAAGCACATTTTCCTTGGGTAATTCTCTAACCGGCAAACACAAAAGTCACGTGGTGTGTGGGGCTCTTAAGCAAAAAATATCGAATCTTCCGCTTGTCAGAGTTCAGATCTCTAAAACCAGAGTGTATAAGTTTTATGGTCCGTAAATCCACATGCGTTCGTTGTGATATCCGGTCTGCGGATTATTTAGCCAGCCATGTCTTTTATAAGGCGAAATTTATTGTCTATGGTTTTCTGTCATCGTTTTTCATGGTCTTTGTCACTGTTGTTCTTGTATTTTGCATATTTTCAGTATTTTGTTCAGCAGTTCATACTTACATTCAGGGTTGTTGTTTTGTACTAATTTTGTAGGTAGTCCTGTCTTGAAGATATTATTAGAGATGTTTACTATATAATCCCCACAACTTCTTTTGCATGTAAGTTTGCTATTCTGGTTATCATTTGCTGCCCTCTAGTGTACTTGTTTTGAATTGTTTGTAGATTTGAACATTCACATATACTAATGGAGGTGCCAACTCGTATATAATTTTAATATTTTTTTGCTGAAAAGAGTGAGGAAGAGGGCATATAGTTTCAGTCTAACATCCTAACTATACAATAGTGTTTTAAGAGACATTGACCGAAACATCTTTTCATCTCTTTCTCCTCGAAATAGAGAACAAATCTCACCGATGGCCATGCCCATGAGCATATGTCAATACCTTCGACCATATACCGGGTGGCCACGAGTCAATGTACGCCCCAATCTTTTGTTTGTTTTTGAATTTAAAAAATCTGATGTGGCCAGCACATGACCTCTCGCCATGCAAAATTTCAAATTTTTTTATTCAGTAGTTTTTGAGTTATCGTTACTACAACATCCATCCAAACACACACACACACACACAAACACACACACACACTAACACACACACACACAGACATCATCGCGAAAATATCAAAATCGTATTCTAGGGACCCTAAAACGTGTTTATTCATTGAAAACTCACTACCCAATTTTTAGCATGATTCCTATACCTCTCTTATCTGAAGGGCGAGAGGTAAAAATAGATTTTTGGTGCACATCATTTAGGTAATAATGGGCTACTTTTTAACTAACAGGAATGAAAATATAACTTCCGGTTGAACATTAACTTTTTTTTCTTGAATGGAATGTCTAATTTTTTTATGATTTCTTATTAAGCATAAATTTCAAAGTACAACAGTTTTTTAGATACAAAAAATGCCAAATATAAGTGAGATACGAACATTTTTTAATTTATTCCAAATAGACCAAGAGCTGGGGGTAAAAACAACTGCCTCATAAGTTACCAAAGGTTTGATGTGGCAGGTCGCTAAAATTGCTGTATATGAATTAAAAACCACCCGTCTGCCGGACATAGGCGGTCGCTCAAACTTTTTATAAATTTTCAAAAAGTGAAAAAAATCACCGACAATTACCTAATTATTACCAGTTTCAAATCTTAATCAATGTGAAGGAAAATGTGATCTAAATCTATAATATACGCGTCTGCCGCAATAAGAGGTCGCATTTTCGAAACAGACGGCGTTAAAAGAGTTCAAAAAACGCCGCCAACCTTCTCATAAGTTACCAACACAATTTTTTTGTCAGAATATTAGTTAGTATCTAACTAATCAAACCACCTAAAAAAACCATCGGCAGACGGTCGCCTTAAGAGAGCAGACGAGCTCAAAGTTTTTTAAAATAAGTTCTTTTGTGTTAGACAGTACGCCACTGCCCTATAATTACCAAGCAATTGTTTGGATGATATTAATTATTATAGTTTTAATTTCAAAATCTTATTCGTCTGTTGCTTACAAGTGGTCGCCGTTTCAAAGCAGACGGCTTTAAACATTTCAAAAAATATAAAATCCGTGAATCTCTTCCATTCATAACATATGTTTGTACTTTTATATTTCTGTAGTAGGTCAAAATTACTTTATTTTTAATTTTAATTTTTTGATTGGTATAAATAATATGTATAATTCCATTATTGTGGGACAGACAGTAGATGGTAGCAGGATTAAAAAATACTTATAATATATTAGAAAAAAGTTTATTGAGAGAAACTAAACTTTCTGCGTTAGAATATTATGCTGAACTAACAACTTAGTATCTTATTTGTTTGAAGCATAGATTTAAAAATGAATAATAGTGAAGGAAAAAATAAAAGATTGATTAATCTTCTTCATCACTGGATGGATTATGAACCCCATCTTCATCATCCACGTCAGATATAGGCTGATCAGCTAAAGTTTGTGTAATTTCTTCAGGAGTCCTAGGAGATTGTGGCCCTACAAACCATTCAACTTGATATTTCTCATCTATCAAAATCCAACCGTTTTTTCAGGTTTAAAAAACTTTGGTTGAGTCTCTGTTTCAAAAAATATAAAATACGTCAATTTCCTTCATTCATAACATAGGTAAGTGCCAAAATATCTTATAATATCTTATTTTATGAAACAATTTTTGACAATTTTTAAGATAAAGGGTAACAGAATATATGTTACTTACCACCCATCAACGAATCCCCTAAAAGTTTATCAGTAGTGGCTCACACGTTAAATGTAGCTCAAAATATCGCTTTGGGTTGTAAACAATCATATATCTCTGTTACCTAAGATCTAGCAATTGCAAAGCTAGCTATGCAAATCCAAAATGAAGAACGTTCGAAATATAACAATGTATTTGTTCAACTTAGAGCTTTCCGCATCCAGATGTCATATTTTAAAGCCGTAAGAAAATATATTGAAGAATCCGGAATTACAGAATCTTACAGGCACCCATTATAACCGATGCAAGCGCCTTCATCCCATGTTTGCTGCAGCATTGCCGGTGTTATATATTCGAGTGTTTCTTAAAAAACTGATGTATGCGTTAATGACATAAATAAATTAATAATAATCCAAAAACAGCAAGTTAGTGAACACTAACTATCTGATAGACTTAGAAAAGTTTTAGATGAATATGGCAGATATTACCAAGAGACAGAAAACGGACACACGGAATGATGGCAAAATATTGAATTATTTACTTAAACTTTATAAAATTATTTCAACAATTTTCAAGATGCATAAGGACAGGAAATTTTGACTTATATGTGTCATGTCTACCCCAAATAGCCACACTTATGTTCTCGATGAATCATCCATCCTATGCAACGTGGATTGTCAGGTTCTACAATAATTTAATAAATGTAGAAAATACGCATCCTGGCCTTAAAGACGCTTTAGTCCAGGGTGGCATTTCTATAAGTCCTTCAATAATTCAATATCAGCTAGAAGACGATGGGCCGCAAGTTATTCTCTTCGCACATCTATAGTAACTCATTTACTGGACACATTGAATGTAAAAGATGTAACAAATGATATGCATAGTAGTAAAATTAAGAAGGACAAAATTTCATTGCAACAGCTTACTACCCAGATTTGCAGCACTCTCAACCCTTTTTCATCTGATATTTTAGAAAACGACGAACTTGTTTGTCAACCTTGCTACTGGAAAAAGTGCAAGACAAGAAACTAAAAATTTTCTTCTAAATATTATTACCAAAGGACAATCATTAAGAGATGGGTTTATTGCAGAATGTAATAAGGATGCAAGCAGATTTGAAAACCCTAATCCAAGGCAAGTCATTTATACATTTGCATCGGAAAATAAATTGAAAAGTAAGAAAAGTGATGGAAAGGTGGCAGAGTAGAACGAAACTTAATGGGAAGGCTTTTAGTGTTATCTTTGGAAAATAAAATTGATCTATCTAATGTATTATCATATCCGTTAACAACAGTTCCATTATCGACGAAAGTATGAATAAAACGGATAAAGCAAAAGCTACTAAAGGTACCTACTTCTTTAGCTCCTAGTCCAATAGATTGCATAATATTTGATGTATTCTTTTTTTTGCTTATATTGGGTGATTTTCCTCTCACTTATGGTAGGTTAGCTATTCACATACTTAAAAAGTTAGGCAAAACTTCAAGTAAAAGAATAGAAATGCGGTTTGATTTATTTCTCAGAAATCATGGCCGATCTGCACCTAAACATAATCCACTTGAAAAGATGAAATATGTTGATGGTAGTTTGATGCCACCCTGTAGTAACTCTTTGATATATAAAATAAAGAGAGTTAACCAGATTTGTGCAATCTGGAAGTATGCAACAGGGACTCAACCAAAGTTTTTTTAAACCTGAAAAAACGGTTGGATTTTGATAGATGAGAAATATCAAGTTGAATGGTTTGTAGGGCCACAATCTCCTAGGACTCCTGAAGAAATTACACAAACTTTAGCTGATCAGCCTATATCTGACGTGGATGATGAAGATGGGGTTCATAATCCATCCAGTGATGAAGAAGATTAATCAATCTTTTATTTTTTCCTTCACTATTATTCATTTTTAAATCTATGCTTCAAACAAATAAGATACTAAGTTGTTAGTTCAGCATAATATTCTAACGCAGAAAGTTTAGTTTCTCTCAATAAACTTTTTTCTAATATATTATAAGTATTTTTTAATCCTGCTACCATCTACTGTCTGTCCCACAATAATGGAATTATACATATTATTTATACCAATCAAAAAATTAAAATTAAAAATAAAGTAATTTTGACCTACTACAGAAATATAAAAGTACAAACATATGTTATGAATGGAAGAGATTCACGGATTTTATATTTTTTGAAATGTTTAAAGCCGTCTGCTTTGAAACGGCGACCACTTGTAAGCAACAGACGAATAAGATTTTGAAATTAAAACTATAATAATTAATATCATCCAAACAATTGCTTGGTAATTATAGGGCAGTGGCGTACTGTCTAACACAAAAGAACTTATTTTAAAAAACTTTGAGCTCGTCTGCTCTCTTAAGGCGACCGTCTGCCGATGGTTTTTTTAGGTGGTTTGATTAGTTAGATACTAACTAATATTCTGACAAAAAAATTGTGTTGGTAACTTATGAGAAGGTTGGCGGCGTTTTTTGAACTCTTTTAACGCCGTCTGTTTCGAAAATGCGACCTCTTATTGCGGCAGACGCGTATATTATAGATTTAGATCACATTTTCCTTCACATTGATTAAGATTTGAAACTGGTAATAATTAGGTAATTGTCGGTGATTTTTTTCACTTTTTGAAAATTTATAAAAAGTTTGAGCGACCGCCTATGTCCGGCAGACGGGTGGTTTTTAATTCATATACAGCAATTTTAGCGACCTGCCACATCAAACCTTTGGTAACTTATGAGGCAGTTGTTTTTACCCCCAGCTCTTGGTCTAAAATGGCCGCGTCAGATGAATGCGATGTAAGAAAATTACTAAATAGGCTATGAAAATTATCAGTAAGGTTGTACACTTGTCTGTAGAAAAGAAAATAGTAGGCACCAGTGTTTTTAGGTTTTTTTTTAAACTGAATTTAATTTTCATTTCCGTAGCGGTCCTTTCGATTTTTTTTTTAATGGAATTGTGCTATTTATTTTATTACATAGTTTATGAATCAGTATTTCTGATTAATAATAGTATATGACGGTTTGTGGCACGAGCCTGAAAGGCGAGTGCCACAAGTCACAAAGTGTGAAAAGTGCTTTTTAACACGAGTTACACACTATACTTTTCCTACGGCTGCCACTTTAATATCATATGTATTTTTAATCTTATTTAAAACGACCAGAACTCTTTTATATTTTTATTTGAAATTTTTATTTATAACCATACATTTGCATATTTATAACAATCAACAGTAACAACAATGAACAGACAATTTTTATTCGCTTAATAGTCTTCCCGGCTGTTTTATTTGAGGATTTATAATTCTCTGATGAGTTTAGGTTTCGTTCATTTTTTATTCTATGAATTCTTCTTTGGAAATTAACTATAGAAGATTTTGCGTGATTTGGGCGGCCCATTCAAGTATTTCTGGAGGAGTACAGCTAAATCCATCTTCTGTCATCGTTTAACACTTATTTTTTCTAAATTTGCAATAAATTTAACATTATTTTAATGAGAAATGAGAACTGTCAGTAGTGACAGTGTCCGCATGCTAGATTTTATCTCGATCTATTGATATGTTATGAGTAGTTGTATTGTCATTTTACTTTGCACACTGCGTGTGTAAACGTTTACACACGCTGTTTCAAATTGACGTTTTTCGAGGGAAGTTGACAGTGCGTTTTTGTACATATTCTAAGCAGCCCTAGGAAAAAAAATTAACAGAGTTGCACCAAAAAAAAAAAAATCGATAGGAACCCTACGAAATTGAAATTCCATTTTTTGAAAAAAAAACCCTAAAAATACTGGTACCTATTCAAATAACTATTTTCTTCTCTACAGATAAGTCTACAACCTTACTAATAATGTATAGCCTACTTAGACATTTTCTTACATCGCATTCATCTGAGGCGGAGATTTTGAATAAATTAAAAAATTGTTCATCTCACTCATGTTTTATAATTTTTAAATCTGAAAAAACGGTTTTACTTAGAAATTTCTGCTTAATAAGAAACCATCAAAAAAATATAGTGATTCCATTCAAGAAAAAAAAGTTAATGTTGAACTGGAAGTGATATTTTCATTCCTGTCAGTCTAAAAGTAGCAAAATATTGATGTGTGTCAAAACTATTTTTAAATTCAAAAACAACCAAAATATTGGGGACATACATTGACTTGTGGCCACTCGGTATATATTACATAGACGCGCCTTGCAGATGTTTGAGTTGTGCCCAACATTATTTATTGGAGACGACGTTTCAATGTTGCCAGGTTGCCATAATTTTTAAAGTGAATTTAGACTATTTGCAGCAACGCGATTGATGTTTGTCATTGTATTGCCAGGTTGTAAATGATATTTATTTTTGTGATTGAGTACTTTTACGCTTTAGCAAAGAATACATATTTACCATATATTGTTTGGTCTTATTTATTTTTATAGACTTAAAAAATGGTTCGGAAGTGTGTAGTATATAAAAAATCATGGAATATAGCGGTAGATCGATCATTTCATAGGTAAGATGGTTAGAGGTTATGTCGACATAGACGTAACATTTTCTTCTTTCTAATAAATTCGGTATTTCCATTCGTAGTTTTTGCATATTTCTATACAAAATGTTTTTCAAATTTATCTAGAAACTTTACTATAAAAATATATAAATTGTTCAATAGGTATTTTATTAAAGCATGTTTTCGTGATTCCGTAAGAACGGTATTTTTATGATATTGTCGTCCCTTCCCCCTTCTTCGTCTAAATAATGTCAGGCACAAATAATTACAACTATAATATACATACACAAGGCGCGTCTATATATATATATATATATATATATATATATATATATATATATACGTATATATTTAACTCATTTCAATTTGGGGGGTGGAGTCTACTATAGAAAAATAGACATTGCAATTTGAAATAAAAATGTAAATTTATTTATTAGAATTTCTCCAGTCGTATATTTCAAATTTAACTTTAATATTACCTGGGTTCGCTATATCTATTCGTGTCTTCCTGTCTTTTATTTTAAATTTAACTTTGATATTTTGTGTCTCAACTTCTTATCACCTTTAAATAATTTAATGTGATTAGTATTCTGCATCTTTTATTATTTAAACTTTTGTATCTATTTTATCTTTGCTTTTGTCTTTAGAGCTGGTCTACTTGTAAAATTCTTTCTGTTAATTTCTTAAAGAAAATATTCTCACTTTATTTCCTTTATTTCTTTTAATCATTTATAACAATATTAACATTCACTAATTCTCTAATAACTATTTTTTATAAAAAATTATATCTGACAAATCATATTTTTTCCGACAATCCAAAAATTTTTTTTAATCAGACTTTCCTTTTTTTGTCTATTTTTTTTGTCATCCCAAACAAACTTTTTAATTAAAAAAAATTCTTTCAATCACTTTTGGCTATCTTGCCATTTACTTATTAATGCTACAGCAAAAATTTCTTTTAATGTAATTTCCCAAAATTTAATTTTTCTATTAAATTATTATACAAATAATAATCATAATTATTATAATAATGATATAACAATAATAAGAATAAGATTCTTTATATTCCACAATTGTTGAATTAGAATATTTTATTACTGTCAAGTTCTTTAAAATTTCAAACCTTTTTAACAATTAACTTATATTTATAAAATTCAAAACTCATACATAGTATTTCATTACAATATATATGAGACAGTGGTAAAAATATTCAAGAGAGCGTGACTCGGCTATATAATTGTCGAGAGCGCAATGAGTACGATTTTCTTATAATTTTAATCCAAATGTGAAATTTACACATCTACAAATAGATATTTAAGCTTCTGTTCTAGTATAATTTTAGCCTAGCTGAAAAGGCAAATACTTTATATTAAGTCTTTTTATTTTTCTATAATCATGTATTTTTATGAATGTGTGAATTAGATTCATCTGGTCAAAGTTTTTTTGATTTGGCGGCAGAGAAAATAGTTACCTTATAAGGCAGCGAGCGAAAAAAACAAAAACAAAAAAGGAAAAAGCCTAGAAAAATAAAGAAAATGGGGAAAATATGGAAAAATAGGTGAAAATAGTAAAAATCAGGAAAAAGTGGAGAAAAAAAGAAAAATAAAAAAAATACTAAAATATAATTATTTTCCTATTTTTTCTTCGGCTCGCTCCCCTTTTAGGTACTCACGTACCCATGCTTGTTTCCATAATAATATTAGTACTTTATAAAAGAATTATTAAATTTGAAGTAAAACAAAATTATTTGGAACAATTTATTTTCGTATATCTTCAAAATTACATGGATTAAACAAACTCCAACAGGCTACCCAATGATTTTTTATCAAACAAAATGATTTCGTTGTTACAAAAACAAGGTGGTCTAAAGAATATATCAGACAAAATTAGTTCATCTTGTAAATTACTAATTTTATTTGAATCAATTTTGGTGCTGTTAGCTTTTTCAATATTGTTACTTATTGATATATTTTTGGTAGTGATGTTTTGAGAAATATCTATGATCGGTTCTGTATTTGCAGAGATATCATTTGTTTTTGGACAATTATCAGTACCAACATTATTTCCTTCAGTAAGTTTTGATATCGACATTGTTAACGAGCTATTTGAGGTACATTTTTGTAAATGTGTTGTGGTTACGTTTCCTTCTGGTTTCGGTTCACTCCCAATATTTTCCATATTTCCATTAGTTGATGAAACATTTTTAACCTCACCATTTGTTGTAAGTTGATTATTTATTACTTTAGAAATATTGTTTGCTTGAGGTTTATTTGTTGCATTAAAACAAGTAAAAAAATGATTAATTGGGTTTTTCTTGGAATAACGAGATTTAGGACGTTTAATAAATATCGGTGTGTTGTCTGACATAATTGATTTAAAATTAACTTCTTTAGTAATTTCATTATTTGTAGTATCATTATTGGGTACTGGAGGCGTACTAGGATTTGATTTTAACATAATTACATTATTCAAATCATGAATAAGACGGAAAGCGTAATTAAGTCTTCCTTTAGATTGGTATACCTCACGAGCAAGTTCCCGATTTTGTTCAAATACAACTAAATAATTATCTTGAATGGTTTTTAAAGTCTCAGCGATAGTTTTAACGTGTAAATTGTGTTCCATTTCCTCAGAAGCACTCTTTTCTATATGATTATCAAGCTCGGTTTTTAAATCTTTAACATCCTTTTTCAATTTCTTTTTCACAGATACATCTTTATCGTTCCAGATTTTTACGCTTTCTTCAACTTCCTCTCGTAACTTATTAATATCCTTCTCGCATTTTTTCTGGTAATTTTCAAAAGTTTTAATTAGCTGTTCGTTTTTGGTTAGAAGATCTTTTAATTGGTTCGTTAAAGCTTGATTCTGTATTTTTAACTTCGTATTGTGGTTGATTGCTAACAGCAATTCCGCGTCGTCGGCGAGGGCTAATGTTGAAGCCGAATTGCATCTTCTTGGGCTTAATAGTCTTGTAATTTTTATACTTTCTCTTCTTCTATTCCTCGTCTCCTCCGAAATTGGGCGAGACATACTGAAATTTTAAAATTTTGGAGTGACATGAATGAACGAAAAAAAGTGACTTTTTAACAAAATGTTTTATCTTTCAAAATGAAAAATCAATTTTAAGCAAACAAGTGACATTTTATTGGAATTTGATAACATCTTAACAAGCTAATTAGCGCTTTATGACGTCATAATAAATTTCTAAATTATTTCATTCGCAGTATAAACATAGAAATCATAATATACTTTGTTCAGTTACCCCTGACCCGAAGTCATCACTAGCGCTTGTCTCAGTAGAACTTGTAAACCAGATAAGACAGACAATTTGCATATAAAGTGGCAAAGTCCTGACTGATTGACTGACTGACATAGAATCAACCTAGAGCTAAATCTAAAACTTGAAATTTCGGGAATATGTTCTGTTCATAACATAAACACAGACTAAGAAAGAATTTTGCGTAATTTTAATTTAAGAGGTAGAAAAGGGTGAAAACGGTGGCTTACATAGAATAAGATATCTATTTGTTGACGCACTTACTCGAAAGGGTAATTTTAGTAGGGAAAATAGATAAGAATAGGAAAAAATAGGGTAAAATAGTGAAAGAAAGGAAATAGTATATTGTTTAACGAGCAAGGAATGATAGTTATTTCCCACGAGTATGAAGTTTGCAGCATGAGCCGCAGGCGAATGCTGCAAATCATACGAGTGGGAAATTAGCATTCCATGCGAGTTAAACACTATACTTTTTCTACGGCTGTAATAGATAATAGCGAAATGATTTAACAAATAACATGAATTTCAAATTTAACGTCATTCAAAATTTCTATTTAGGTACAATTAAAATATCAATTACACTTAGTATAAATGAGAAGTCTTGAAAAATGATTTGTAGGACTTTTCATATTTTTCCTTAGATAATTCTGGAATTAAACTTAAACATGCCTGATTTTAAACGTTTAGCTATATAAATATACGAAAATAGAACTGTCATTACTTGAAATTGACATTCCATGAAAGACCTGATTTATTGAAATAATTACACAATAAATTATTGTGTTATCAGATACGGAAATAAAATTGGAGACATACAATGTACCTCATTGATTTATCAAGAACAGTTAAGAAAGAGCAGTTTTGTATTATAGCCGTAGGAAAATATATATTCGACGGTTTGTTATTTAGGGGGAAAAATAGGAAATAGGGGATAATGGGAAAAAATGGAGAATTATAGGACAAAATAGGGGAAAAATAAGAAAAATAGAAAAAACAATAAAATACAGGAAAAAATAGAAAGAAGCAAGAAAAACAGAAAAAAATAAGTAACAATAGCGAAATATAGTGAAAATGAGGAAAAATAACGAAAAATATGGAAAATAGTGCAAAATAGGGAGAACAAGAGAAATTATAGAAAAATAGAGCAAAATAGAGAAACATATTGTAAAATAGGGGAAATGGGAAAAACGGAAAAACTAGGAATAAAGTAGGGAAAAATAGGGGATAATGGGAACAAATAGGGAATAACAGGAAAAAATAGGAACTATAAGGAACAAATACGGAAAATTAAAGAAAAATACGAAAAAATAATGAAAATAGATAAAAATAGGAACAATAGAAAAAATAGGCAAAAATAGCGAAATATAATAGGGAAAAATGTTGAAAAATAGGGAAAAATTAGGAAAAAATAGTTCAGAATAGTGGAATTAAAGAAAAATAGGGAAACATGGGATAATAGTGAAAAATAGGGAAAACTTAGAATAGGGAAAAAATGGAAATTAAGAAAAAATGGCGAATAATAGAGACAAATAAGGACAAATTATGAAAAACACTAAAAATATGGAAGAAATAGGAAAAATGGGGGATAATATTAAAAAATTGGAAAAAACAGGAATAAGTGGGGCTAAATGGGAAAAAAGGGAAATTAGGGAAAAATAAAAGAAAACAGGGCGAAATATGAAAAGTAGTGAAAAATTGGAAAAAGGAAAAAATTAGGAGAAATAGTAAAAAATATATAAAACATGGAAATTTATGAAAAACAAGAAAAAACTATAATAAACAGGAAAAATAATGAATAACAGGAAAAAATAGACAGAAATAGAAAAATGTAAAAATATAAATTATAGGCAAAAATAAGCAAAAATATTGAAAAAGAGGGAAAAATAGAAAAAACCCATGGAAAAATAGGGACAAATAGTGGCAAATAGGGAAAAATAAAAAATATAAAAAAAATAATAATAAATAGGAAGAAATGGATAAAAATAAGAAAAAATAGGAAAAAACTCCGCAGCAAAGCACGGGTATACAGCAAGTTTGCATATAAAGAGGATGTCTTGAATAACTTCACTAACCAAATAAAATTTTTTGTCAGTTTTGATTTTGACACCATTTGACATTTACGCATTAAATGTCGCGGTATAGACGAAGAAAATCATGACGTTACAAATCTTTTTTGTCAAAAGGTGATTCAAACAAACTTCTGTCAAATTTAAATCAGCTTGTCAGATATTGATTCCATTTAGGTTTTTGATACAAAATTGTGTTCATCGTGTTATATATAAAATATTTGCGTTATCTTTGATTAAAGACTGTGTTATAGGTATTAAAAAAGATAGTCTGCTTTAATTTGTTAACCTTAATTATTAACTAATAAGCAAAGCATCAACAGAGAACTTAACCTCAAATTCTTTGTCTGGAATCAGTTTTTGACAAAAACGACATTCAACGAATAATAAAACACCAAGTCATACCACAATAATTTATAAGATGTTAAAGTTTTTAAAAATTAAATGGCAACATGTTTCGGCCAAACAATGGCCATCATCAGGCAGAAAAAGGTTATTCAAGTAAGACAAATTACACGATATGGTATGAAATTCACTTAATGAAAAATGGAAAGGAGAAAACTAACCAATACTCTTCGTATATAAAGCAAACATTTAAAAAACTTTTTTTAAAAAATTAAAAAATTAATTGCTTCCTAACACTCCATACTGGAGGGAGCAATACAGTATTGTTCCGTCCAGTATGGAGTGTTAGGAAGTATTTAATTTTTTAACTCTTTAAAAAAGTTTTTTAAATGTTTTTCTTTATATACGAAGAATATTATTTAAAGCTTTCTCCTTTCCATTTTTCATTAAGTGAATTTCATACCATATTTGTCGTACTTGAATAACCTTTTTCTGCCTGATGATGGCCATTGTTTGGCCGAAACATGTTGCCATTTAATTGTCAAAAACTTTAACATCTTATATATTATTGTCGTATGACTTGGTGTTTTATTATTCGTTGAATAATCTTACCGCATTTGAGTATGGATAATTTGCTGTTTTTTTAAAAATGACATTTGTGACGACACAATTTCCTCGTCTATTGTAATAATAGCTCATTTTGAAATTATTTGATTATTTCGACCGAGAAAAAGATACCGGAAGGACTCTTTTGCCCGTGAGTGCAGTTTTAATACAGCTGTGTCGTCATTCTGTACCTTGTTATAGAAAAAAAAATACATGAAAAACACATAAAAAGCAAGTGTTTGAGAATATATATTCTAACTCAAGAGTGAGAATTTTTACATTCCATTATTAAAAACTATTTCGGAATTATTACAAACACTAATGGACGTAGAGAAATAAGTTTCTAAATTGTTTGAAATTAGGTTAACTGTTTCACAATGATCGCATGCTTACTATCAGTTTATTTCAAGTAGAACGTTGCCAAGTTCCTAAATCTTTTTTATGTCGAATTTTAAATTTTATTATAATTGAGCAAAAAAATGTTCCATTGAGAAACAAACTTTTGAATGATATGGGACTTTCTACTACTATGATATGATATTCGTGTAATTCGTGAGAAAACGAGTAAAATGATGTAACAGATTTTATTGAAAAGATATAGACCGTTCAACAGCGCTTTTTGTTCCTGATAACAAATGACATTACCTTATCAGAGACGGTTTTGTCAAGTTTGTTTTGTTGTGCAATTTCGTAATGCCGTTATCGTGTTTTGTATTCTTCGTAAGCATTTTGATTTTGTTGTACCTAATCGATTGGGATATGTTTGCTTCTGATAAACAATGAACTGTATAGTGTTGTGGTGTGATAACAAAGAGAAGATTCCTTATTGGAGCCGGTCCTGTTCAAAAATAAATTGATGGTGGGCATGCGTATTAACGATCACTTTGAACTTCTGTCCAATTGAAATAGTATTCTACATTTAATATATAATATGATTTCTGTGAGTATAAAGGGCGGAGGGCAATTGTATTCCGTATATTGGAGATATTATGAATTAAGTTGGCAAGATTGTCAGTTTTGCGATTGTCATAACGAATTTTTTCATAACTTAGAATATAAAGTTAGTACGTATGACTCATAGTTATAACGTTAAATGTATCTATATCGGTCTGTTTATAGGGGCGTCCGCCATTTGCAAGGTCCATCGCGTCCCCTAGGATCGATAGCGAAATGCTCCTTCCTACTAACTGGATATTCTAAGTGATAAACTCGCTTTCTTTCCTTTACGAATAAACTAGCTTTGTTCGCGGGTGCAATTCCGAACCAGTTCTGGAACTATTCGTATGCGTACTCTAACAAGCAGTGTTCGCCATTAAAAAATTTTGAATTTTTAATAACAGTTCCCTGTTCGCGGATCATATCGCGGTTCATTATTGATTCAGAATCAGTTCTAGCGGTCCTTGAATTTTTGTTAGTAATGAAAGTTCGATTCGACTGCTCATGCGCAATATCGATCTTAAATCTTAGTTGTTAGTTGTATTTGTTTATTGATTTTTGTGCATAGAAACATAATTATAAAAAATAATATGATATACAATAAAACTGTTTTTGTTTTGTATTTGCCAGTGTAGATTGTAGCAAACAGCACTGCAGTGCATATTTTAAGGGATTTCCTCCGAGGAGGACCTATTTTGGGTCTAGGGAGAATGGAATACCCTCCAATGAAGCGGGGGTCCGGGGGTCCTCCTCTGGCAAAATTTTGAGATTTTTAATCCTGAAAACGTGATTTTACGCTTAATTTAAATAGAATTTTAGCAAAAAAAAATTCAGGCTAAAGGTACTGGGCGACAAAATCTCCTCACAGTTAACATGTTATTTTATGCACTGTAGAAATCTGTTTTAATTATCTATTAAATTACAGTACGTTATACATATTTAGGTTAGGTTTTAGGTTATAAAAAATTAAAAATATGAATAAGAAAAGACAATAAAGTCTGTCGTCTTTTATTTAACAATTCGAAGTTTTCGTTCGTTCCGAAATCGTTCGCGGTAAAATAAAATCCAGAATCGGTTCATAACTAGGCATACGCTCTAGATCAGTTATGACTTAGTTCGGAATCGATTCAGAATGCAACCCGAAAATTCAACCCGTTATATTCGAAGATTGATGTTCAAAGAATAAAACTTTCAAGCTAAAGCTTTCGGGTTTTATTCAGGCTTTTGGGTTTTATCAATCTAACAATTCAACTCGTTAATTTTTCAAACAAAACTGCTTTCGGCAAAAACGAAAAAAGTATTCGCTTATAAACGAGGTCTTGTTATTACCCCCGAATAAATTACAACATTTCAAAGTAATAAATATGATGTTTGCTCAAAATTGGGTATTCTTTAACATTGAATCAGAAAAGAAAATAAAGAAAACAAAGTATCTACAAAAAATTGATATCGTGGATATGGAGCTAAATATTGGGATTTCGCTCTATAAGTACCCACAATATTAAAGATAATTCGTAGAAAATGATATTACTGTGATGTTAAACTCCTGGCTAATTATTTTATTTTCCCCATTTTTGTGATTGTTATTTTGGATTATCTTCTCCTCCTCTATGTCCCCTTCTTCTGGCCAATCATCTGGTGGCCAATTAATTGGAGTACTACCAGGCGGTGGTTCCCAGCCTTCGTTTACTTTATTTTCGGCATTCTTGAACGTGATTTCTCTAATTCCCCATTGAATGAATTTCTTTTTTCGTTTTTCTTGTCTAACAAAAAGTTCGTCTTTTAGCGATTGGTTGGCTTCCTTTAATTCAGTTAATACTTTTGCGTATGTCTTTCGTTTCAGTTCGATATCCTTAGCTGTTTCTACAAAAATTTTTTTTGGTTTGATTTAGTTTAAAATTAAAAGTTACAATAGAAAGTAGGCGAGTACAAATACAAGGGTGCTTTCAAATAAGTGCGAAATTTTTTAGGGGATGATTTCTTGTCGAAAATTAAAGGGGGTCTTTCATGTAAACAAAAGCTCTTCGGCATGTCCTTGAAAAGTTAAAAAACGGAATAGGGGTTGCATGCTTCACCCCTTTAAAAGATCACAACAAATTCAAAAAAAATATTCATATTGGTAGAACGAAATGTCAGAATGTCATTTCTTTAGCTCTTCAACAATTTCACAAAAGCAAAAAACTTCTCATTTTTGGAAGCGTGTAGCTTTTCAAGGACAGGCCTAAGAGCATTTGTTTACATGAAAGGCTGTCTTTAATTTTCGACACAAAATCATCCCCTGAAAACTTGGGCACTTATTTGGAAACACCCCATATATACGGGTATCCGGAGATAAAACCGACAAAACTTAGGGGGACATAGGGACTGCCAATATGATTGCAAAAATACATATACAAATGTCCAAAACCGCTTCGTTACTGATATACAGAGTGATTTGTGAATTTAGACAAAAACTTCAATCCACCATATTAAATACAGGGATTAGCCGATTTGGTTTAAATTTGGTACATGAATTAAACTCAAAGGCCTTAACAAGTAGCCCATTGAACGAGACTAATATCAGGACCGGAATATTCTTTTTATTCCATGCTTAGTTCTTGTAAGAATAACTCACCCTCAATGTATTTTCAGAAATTCAAATTTATCAGTAAGCAAATATAATTTACAAATAATTCAGTCCAGTACTTTTTTAAGAAGTTCCTATACGCTTTTTTTTAGTAGATTTCGAATGTCCAATCAGATTATTGATAATTGTTATACTAGGTCAGTTCTTACAAGAACTTAACATAAAAAAGAGTCATTCCGGTCCTGATACTAATTTATTCTTCTGTTTTTCTGGGTTATAAGAGTATTTTATAAAATTTTACTACGAACTAATTAAAGAGAATAACTATTTATGTCTTAGATGTATTAACCCATTTTAAACAAGTTCCTGCAGGATTTTTTCCGTAGATTTCGAATCTGAGCTCAGATTTTTGATAATTATTATATAGGGTGAGTTATTCTTATAAGAAATTAACATGTAAGAAAAAGAATATTCCGGTTCTGATATTGGTTTCATTCAAAGGGCTACTTGTTAAGACCTTCCAGTTTAATTCGTGTACCAAATTTAAACCAAATCGGCTAATCGCTGGATTTTTGTCTAAATTCAGAACTCACTCTGTATATCAGTAAACGAAGCGGTATTGGACATTTTAGTATATGCCATTTTGGAATCATATTGGCAGTCCAATGCCATAAATTTTGTCGGTTGTGATTCCAAAAAAGTTTTTTTTCAATGTTTTAAGATTATATTTTGTTTTAAGTAAAGCATCAACAGTAAAAACACAAGAACTTTTTTTTATCGGATAAATTTCTCTTTGTAACGGCAAATTTTGCTAATCAGTAATTTTACGAAAAAAAAATGACGTTGAAAAATCGAGAAGTGGGCATGTGTATCGGACACTGAATAAAAACCGACATTTTCATATCCAGCCATCGATTAGATTGTATATGACTTTCCTGCTCCAACTAACCAAAAAATAATTAAGTCTAATTGAGATTTCCTGCTCATTACTAAACATTTTACTCAGCTAAGGGTGTTCCAAGAAAATTGATTAATTAAATAAAACACAATTTTTGTTTTGAGAAAATACCGAAATTTTTATTTAATTATATATAAAACTATTGGTCATATAATAAAAAAATAAATATTAAATTGATGCTGATTATATATTTAATATTTCATAAAAACAATAAGAAAAAGTAAATTGTCAAAAATTGTTTACATTACGTCCTTTTGGCTTAAAATGGCGATACTTTCAATTTCTATATGGTAGCTCTGCAATAATTTAGCTATATGGGAAAATATTTTCTTAGTCCAAACTTATTATAATAAACAAAGAAAATAAAAAAAAACAAATCATGAATTAATCAGCAAACATTTACTATCAATTTAGTACGAAAACAAATAATAGGTTTACTTAAAAAATACCATTTCGGTTAAATTCAGTGGCATTTAAGTATACTTTTATTCCGTACAGATTCGTCTCACGATCTGTATCCAAGTTAGATTATCACAGAGCAAAATAAATATTGTTACGATTAACCTTTGGAACAATTTTTGTCCCCTTTTCCGTCTTCTTTCTTAATTTTAATTTTTTTGGGTCGCGGAGTATTTTCTGGGATAGCATCGGTCGAAGGATGAGTCCGTTTCAATGAATTCGGATCTTGGTCTGCTGCTTTGTCTATCGCCATTTTCAATTTTCTAAATTGCCGTTCGAATTTCTCTTCGATATACACGAGTTGCATTTTTAAAAGTGTATTTTGTTGCTTTAAATTCTGTATCAGCTCCTCGTCATCCGTTAGAACGTCTTCGAGTTCCTTCGTACTTTCTGGAAAGGATCATTTAGGTTTTATTTAAAATAAATTTTAAATATAAGACCCGCTAAATGTGAATATTAAAGGTTTTTTCAAATTTAACTTTTGAACACAATATTGTAGAAAAACAAAGTATGGTAGCCAAATTAATTCAAAAGGACGTTTGTAATATGCAGATTTTTTTCCTTTTAGATACCATCATTTTTTAAATCAATATTTAATAGTATAATTTTTTTACTTGTCACGCAGGGTTTGCGGAGAGAAGCGCGCGAAATTTAAATTACTAAAAGATGATTCTTCAGTGCGGCCTACTTGGCTTGTGCTGTAGCGTGTTATATAAACGACTTGTTTATATGTGAATTATGAAGGAATTATTTTACATTTTATACATGGCAGGTATAGGGGTTAAAAGGCCCAATTATATCAATATCAGAAAAATTAGAAAATATCAGAAAAAAATCAAAAGTAAACAAATTTTCAAAATAGCCGTGTTACACTACTGCAAGACTTGTTCAATTATTTTTTATTTTTTTTATTCAGATACTGATAGAAATAGCGAACCACAAATTGTCATATTTGTCACCACTTAAAATTTAGATTTAGTTGAGTAGGTGAGATTTTCTTGAAATTAATTTAGTACCTTGTTTCAACCATGGCCGTAACCTTTATATTTACGTTGTTAGTAGTATAGCTATGCCTGTTCTGGACCACTTCCATCGAGTTCTTTCACATAGCCGAAGAAGTAGCACCTCCTAGATGAAAATAATCACCCCTAGGCGAAGAAGTACCCTCACTTGGGTTAATGACAAGAGACTAGCTTAGCCTCACCACCCCAAAAGCATCGACGTAATTATTGCATTTTTATCATGAAATTACCCCTAGTGCGTTTACCTAATCAATGCGCATCGAGACCTGATATTTCAATCCGATTTTGATCCGCTTTGATCAGGTATCGATCAGCTTTTGTCATTTTAAATTGATCCGCTTTGATGAGGTCTTGATCCGCTTTTAATCAGGTCTCGATTCGCTTTTGATCAGACCTCGATCCGATTTCCATCTGCTTTGATCAAATAAGGGCACTCACGATGTTAATTAGTCGTTAATTTCATGACAAAAAGGCAATAATTACGTCGATTAGGGCTGCTTTTGGCGTGGTGAGGCTAGAAGTGCTTCTTTTCATCTAGGGGGTGCTATTTCTTCGGCTAGATGAGATAACACGATGAAAAATGTCCAAAACCGGCATAACTATACTACTTAAATCTTTGGTTTTTATTCAATTTTGTACATGCGGTTTTTATTCATTTTTAGTTTCTAACTTGTACGGATCGTTGATTGCACAGTGGGGGCAAATGTTTTGTGGGTGACTGCATTGTTAGAAAATGAAGAGGATGAGGAGGAAGATGATGGCTTGATACAGTTGATGCTTGAGAGTTAACACCTTATTTATGCTAAACCATAATTAAGAACAAATTACAGTCAACCCCGTCTAAGAAATATTCTAAGCCAATATCAATTGAAGGGGAGCTGTGCTTAACTTTTGCAAGGATCGGATTCAAAAATTAGTGAATGTCTTGTGATGATTGATTACATGCACAGCCCCACAAAAAAAAGTTCATACACAAGAGAGTGACATATGTATTCCCATGTATTTTTCGCCGCTGAATTCGATCTCGAGCTCAGAATTGGGCCTACACGTCTGGAATTGGCCCCAGGGGCCGAAAATGGAATGAAATGCGGTTCCCGGGATAAGGCGAAGTCGACGCTGAATTTTGGAGTTAAAGCCGGATTTGTGCTCGAAAAGTTTATGGCCAACTGAAATTCCGGGTTTGGGTCCGGGAGAATGACCCCTTGGGGTGGGAAAATCCTGTTTTAGACGTCTCGGTCGCGACTGTGGTATTTTCATGGACTTTCCAATTCTGGAGCTGAGACTGGGTGTGAAAAGTGTTTGATCAGCTGAAATTCCCAGTTTGAGTCCGGGAAAATGGCCCATTGGGGCTAGAAAATCATATTTCGGACGTACCAATCGCAACAGTGGGATTTTTATGTACCAATTCCTGTAGCTTAGACTGTGCTTGACAGGTTTATGGCCACGTGAAATTCCCTGTTCGGGTCCCTCAGGTCCAGAATTGAAAACACACGAAAATACCACAGTTGCGACTGGTATGTCCAAAATATGATTTTCCGGAAGCAATGGGCTATTTTCCCGGACCCAAACTGGAAATTTCATCTGTCCAAAAACTTTTTGAGCATACTTTAAGGACCAGGATTTAAAAATTCATGAAAATCCCACTTTTGCGCCTGGTACGTCCGAAATATGATTTTCCGGCCCCAATGGGCCATTTTTCCGGACCCAAACTGGGAATTTCAGCTGACCAAACACTTTTCACACCCAGTCTCAGGCTGCAGAATTGGAAAGTCCATGAAAATACCACAGTCGCGACCGGGACGTCCAAAACAGGATTTTCCCGCCCCAAAGGGTCATTTTCCCGGACCCAAACCCGGAATTTCAGTTGGCCATAAACTTTTCGTGCACAAATCCGGCTTTAGCTCCAAAATTCAGCGTCGACTTCGCCTTATCCCGGGAACCGCATTTCAGGCCATTTTCGGCCGCTGGGGGCAATTCCAGACGTGTAGGTCCAATTCTGAGCTCGGGATCAGATTCAACGTCGAAAAATACATATGTCTTGTGTATGAACTTTTTTTTTGTGGGGCTGTGTTATGATTTTTCAATAGATCTATAGGTTTTACAGTGAATTTATAACTAGGGCGCCTGTTTTATTTCCTCCAGAATTAACAGCAATTCCAAATATTTTCTTTTATTTGGAGGATTTTATAAGTTTTTAATGTCTTTTCATATGACGGCGGATGTTCCATCACCTTCTTAACCAATCTTTCATCCTCTAGCGCCGAAAATTCTAATTTATTGTAACGACTCATTGCACTTTTTCACCACCAAAACTCCGAAAATAAACAATCAAACGTTTACAGAATTTCAGTTCCAACCAAACTCGATTTGGTTACAACGAAACTTTATCAACGAAGAATCGTTTTTGTAGACACTCCTGAGTTTATTTGGATATCTTAGTTGTTTCTGTGTGTCTTCTGCTCTATTTTTAGTGACCGACTGGTAGCTGTTTGCTTATTTTAGAGAAGACCACACTCCATTGACTAGTGAAACCAGTCCCGGAGCTGGGGATTCACCGAACCGATATTGTTCGTATTGTTGAAATGCACTTTGGAACTTTTGGCAGTCTGTCTGACTGCAAAAGCTAAATGTACAAACGCATATAAAAAGCGTCTCTTTTGTACCCAGCCACCGTATAATTTAAGTTTGGGTATTGGCAACACTGAGGCATAGAGCATATAAACGGACTGTGCTAACTCAACGGAATTTTCCGTGACGAAATTTACTAAAAACCAGGCGTTTTTCTAGTTTAGTAATTTATACTTTAATATAAATCTATGATAATAAACCAATTAAATATAGAAAAAATAGTTAAACAAAAAAGATGTATTTTATCGATTAAAATTTAATTAAATTGATAACATTTTTAATAATTTTTACATCCTTTTGGCATAGGCAGATGGTAATTTTTACAATTTTTTACTTTAGTTACTAATTTGTTTCTTTGACATAATATTTTTTGCTATTTTAACGTTTCTACTTTTTATTTTTAATAATTTTTCCTCAATTTCTTGTTCTGTTTCCTCTTTTGCAACGTTCGGCAACAACATACGCACTAGACCCGGAGCTGGTGGTTTTGTTGTCATGGTGTTTTCTTCACTTTTCTCTGTTTTATCATTTTCTGGGAATATAATTTTCGTATCAAATTCGTTTTCGTATTGCTGTTTCTTGATGTAGATTTGAAGTTTTAAAGACTTGTTTTTATCTTTCATTTCTTTAATCTTTTGTATAATTTTCTTCCTTTTTGAATCTATTTTCTTTGATTTTTCTAGAACATATTGTTCTAAGTTCTTATTAAGATCAAACAAGTTTTTACTGGTTTATTATTGCTAATTAGAAATAAGTAGATGTATATAACAATTTGGAAGATGAAAGAGGGAATAAAGAGGTAAAAAATTTTTAGATAATGTTACGATATATACAATTTGGGGAAGCACAACAGAAATAAAAATCTTATCATTGTCACCAATTCTAAAAAAACAAGTTTCATAATTAAACAATATATTTTTATTATTATTATTTATAAAATAATTATGTTTTTAAACAAGTGAGTTTTTGCAATTTTCAGTTTTCTTAACAAAAATAATATCTATCTTATCTTTAACAGTTTAAACTTTTAACCTAAAAACTAGTTTTCACAGGCCAAGAGGTGTGTCAAATAATTTATTCCCATGGAAAATAATTGGAAATCATAATAATTTATTAAAAATGTTTTCTAAAATAATTTAAATACTAAACAAAATATCATAAAATTAACACTAGCTATTTTGTAGACGATAAAATTTTCTACTAGAATATAAAGAAAATTCAATTTTTTCATTGTTCTTCTCATTTGGCTTTAGATTAGTTCAAAAATGTCTTAATTAAAGTTAAAGCGAATTAAATTATGGTCTAGGACTCGTTCGATTTGAAATTATGTCTAGAAAAATGAGCGAAAGATATAACAAATAAAGACGATCTAGTTTTTGTAAATATCTCAGAAACTAAAACCTTATTGAAAATTTAACACAACATTCTTAAAGAATTTTTTAAACAAAAAGTACCGACTCCCGGAGTACAATCTCAATTACTAATAATTTTAATATAATCTGGAAAATGCGCGACGAGAAAACCGACCATGACAAGTGCAAACTTTTTTTAACAAATTTAAAAAAAAATGTTTTTTACTAATTTTTTGTAAAACGAGGCTATTGTTAATTAACCAATTTTATAGAGTTTTTGTTTACATTCCAAGTTAGATAATTGTTAAATAAAAGGTACTAAAATTCTTTTACTTTGTAGAGACTTTACGACAATTATACTTAATGCCAATATAATATTGCAATATTTTTAATTGTTAAAATCGATTAGTTATTTTTATTTTTTTAGCGAAAAACAAACATTTTTTAATTCTTCGTTAGCTTAGATGACTAATAATTAATAGACTATAAGAATTAAAAATATCGCAATATTATAATCTCCTTATAAGTATTATAAGTATAGTTTCGTAAGGTTTCCGCAAAGGTTTGTTTATCAATTAACCGATTTGGAATGTAAACCAAAAATCCAAAAAAAATAGTTAATTAACAATTGGTTCATTTTATGAAAAATCACTGGACATTTTTTTCCAGTGGAATTTTTTTCTTCAAGGGTCTGGATGATGACATTTTTTTTTCAAATTTTTTAAATTAATATCTCATCAATTTTTTTTAATTGCCCATGTGGATTTTGCACTCGCTGCACAGTGCCTTATTTTCAGCATTAAATTGAAAGTATTAATAATTGACATTGAGTTTCGAAAGTTGAAACTTTTAGTTTTGAAATTTCTTTCTCTTTAAAAGCATTTTTTTAAATTTTTCTAATGACTTTAGTTTTTTAGATATTTGCAAAAAACGAAACTTTTTTTTAATCTTTTTGTTTACGTGCGGGTTTAAAACTTTTCTAGCCTTATAAGCCTCAAAAAAAAATAATTTGGACAGCTTTTATTCCATATGGCCTGATATATGGAATAAAAGCTGTCCAAATTATGGTTTTTTTTTGGGGGCTTATTGTTTAAAATTTAAAAACAAATTTGAAATGTTTCATTTCTTCGCACTTCTAAAGTTTGACTTTTAAGTATTTTTTTAAAAACAATTTTTATTTGCTTTTATACTAAATTCTCCTATTGTTAATTTTAGTTGTTCTTTAAAATTTAAATTCCTACATAACCTATTATTTGTGATTTTTCATTTAAGGGCGAAAACATATCAGATACACTTGGCAACGTAGATATTCAATGGGCTGCCCATCGTCATGTGATTCTAAACCAGAAATGTCAGTAATTAAATTTTAAAAACATCCTATCTTCTCCGAGGGGTTATCAACATTTTTAAGTCAGTTTAAAAATAAAGTATACTTTCAGTTCTTTAAACAATTGCAAATATCTAAATGTCGTTTTCATTACTTATTGAATTATTAGAGATAATCAGCGTTCCATCTACTGACTTTTGATCTTGTATTCTACTTTTTATATATACTTAAGTTCGCAGCATATGACAAACTTTTTTTATTATTAATTTTACGAAAAAAGTTGTCCTTCATAAAAAGTTCTGCATTGTCTAAATGAATAGAATACAACCATCAGATAATAGCTTTTTTGACCCGTATATGAGGTGCGTTAAAAAATATAAATTTTGCTCCAGAGTAAAGTACGCTTATTTAAAAAAAATATAGAAAATTGTTATTGAGAAAACTTGTTTAGAAACAATATTTACCAAATCTAAAATCAGTGTCTCAAAACCATATTTTTAAAATTTTTTTTCTTGTAGCAAAGTTCGAAGAGAACCGATACATATAGAATTAGGTTAAACAAATTATTTTAAACCTATTTATTGGTTTTTAGTTCAAATAATGGATGTAACCTAGTTTAATATTCCATTACAGAGAAATACTTATTCTGCATATGGAAAACACGTAGTTGTGTCTATATAAAAAATGATCATATTAAACTAGATTAAATTTATTATTTTTACTAGAAATCAATAAATATGCTTAAAATAATTTGTGGAAACTAATTTTATATGTCTCAGTTCACTTCAAACTTTGCTACAGGAAAAATAGAAATAATAAGGAATTTGTGATTGTAGATTTGAGGTAAATACTGTTTCTAAGGAAGTTTTCCAGAGGTAACTACTGTTTCTAAAAAAGTTTTCCAAATAACATTTTTCTATATTTTTTAAAATAGGCGTGCTTTCCTTTTGAGCAAAATTTATATTTTTTGACGCCCTCTTATACGGCTCAAAAAATGTATTATCTGATGGTCGCATTTTAGGTTTTAGACCTTGCAGAACTTTTTATGAAGAATAACTTTTTTTTGGTAAAAAGATAATAAAAACGTTTCCCATATGCTACGAACTTAAGTGGTCACACTGTACATTGTAGTGGATCTAACAACAAATATATAATTCAATACTTTGTTTATTTTATAAGTTTTGTACGATTATTAATATTTATTTTGTTTTGAAGTAAAATAATTTTTTACTTACACAAGTATTTTTTATGCAATTTATGTACCCACATTACTTTTATTGCTAATAAAAATACTTTTGCTTCAGAAACACAATAAATATTTAAGTAATAGTCGTTAGAATGAAACCGATAAATAAAACAGAGCATTGTATTATAAATTTATTGTTTCCAACTAAAGTGGATTCCTAAACATCCAGTACAAGGTGTGCAAATATTGAAAAAAGTTTAAAATAAATAAAATTTTTTAATAATATTTTCAAATAATCATTTGTTATTCTTGGACTAATTCTCAAATTAAAATTTTCCCTCCTATACAGAAATTTATGAACATTGTATGAATCTTTAATAGATAAAAAAGATTTTTCTTTTTGATATATTTTTTATAAATATTTATCCAAAATTGCAAAAACTCATTTGATTAGTAAGTATACTGTATATTTCAAAAGAGATATCTGTGTTACCTTAATTTAAATAAAATATAATTTTCTGTCTATTTGAATTATTCTTAACTATTAAAACCCCCACTTAACTATTAATTAACAAGTTAAAAAGTTCAACGATTAAAGTGTTAGAAAGAGAACGCTTTGACATCCCCACCATCAAGCTTAATTTTATTAATAGGGTAAAATTGAAATATTTAAAAAGATACTTTTATTCTATTATAGCAAAACTTTAACGCCAAAATTTTGTGTTAAACTTAATCGGCTCCGAAATTCGGTTGATGGAAGTTTGGTTTGGAATTAATTAAAATTATATCAATTCAAAATATACTTAGCTAGATTAAATTATTTTCAAAATCTACCCAACGGGATTTTAATTTTTAGTTACATACACTGTTAAAATTTATAGCATAAAGTATGCTATATAATCTAAGATCCGAACTAGAAACGACCCATCTGTTTAATGGATGAAAAGTATTTTATATCAAATTTAATATATTAGAAAATATATCTCGAGTGGGTTGTCTAAAAAATTTGTGGCCAGACTACGATTAATTAAAAATTGAAAAATGACTTTTGATTAAATAGTGCACTAATGAGTTTAAGGAATAAATTCAATACCAACCGAAAGTATGAAGCCTATAGAATGTACAAACGTTGGGTTGTTTATTTTTTTCCTGGCGTTACTACTGGGTTGGCAGGTATAAACAGGTAAATCGATAATAGTTACTTTCAACTATTTATTTAATAAAAAAATCTTATATCAAAATGAGCGCTATTTAATTGCGAATACGATAATATAGGGTTGTATGTAAAAAACCTGGCCTCGAATGATGGTTGTCCAGTTTTGAATAGTGAAAATATGCGTATGGAAACTTGTGACAAATGCCCGAGTTCGAGTATCAACATTTCACTTCTAATGAATCAGATACGGAATTATAATTATCGATTGGAACTTTTTTCAATAATAAAATTTTTGTACTAATGTTATATTGTAATATAATTTTTGTAAGGAAAACAAGATCCTCAGAGTATGTTTTTTACCTTTTCATTAATTTTTTGACTGTTCACTTTGTTCATTTTTATTTATTTTCCTGAAATAACAAGAAAATTTCAAGTTAAGTACATATCGCTATCATATTTATATCCAGAAGAACATTTATATAGCGTGTCTAATGACAATAGATTTTTTACAGACAACCCTATATCATCGTATTCGCAATTAAATAGCATTTTGATAGATGATTCATTTATTAAACAAATAAGCGAAAATAACTCTTATTAATTTACCTGTTTATACCTGCCAACCCAGTAGTCACGCTAGGAAAAAATAGACAACCCAACGTTTGTATATTCTAAGTGCTTCATAACTTCGGTTGGGATTAAATTTATTCGTTAAACTCATGAGTGCAATATTTGATAAAAAGTCGTTTTTCAATTTTTAATTAATCAAAGTCTGGCCAGGAATTTTTGAGACAACCCGCTCGAGATATATTTTCTAATATATTAAATTTGATATAAAATACTTTTTTATCCATTAAGCAGATGAGTGAAGGTCGTTTCTAGTGCGGATCCTCTACTAATAAATGGAAATTGTGTGCGAGCGTTTTCTTTTTTACTTCATTATTAAGAGTTTAATGGGGGTGGGGTAACGCCTTTTATATAAAAAAGCATTTTTATTTCTTGTTTGATGATGCTAAATTTCTCTTCATCAAAATTTTATTCAGATTGGGATCTCTAGTTTGAAAGTCAAAAGTAAATTCTTCTGCGATTTCCGTTTTCATTGATGGGGGAGTATTCGGTGTAGGTGACGACATAATGGGGAGAGTACCAGTTGTGTATAAGTTATGTTCGTTTTTTTTAGTTTTTATTGCGCCATCTGATTTTGCTCGTTCGTTTCGTTCCCACAGTTTCTGTTTTAAATTATAATTTTGTTTTTTTAAGGATTCAATTTTTGATAGGTCTTTCCATTTTAGTTCTTGGCATTTCTTCATTTTTGCTGCAAAGGACACTACACGTTTTTACACATTTTTCCATTACTATCCGCCTAAGCCAAAAGGGCGCCATTTTAAATATTACTTGTATATAGAACAGCGTAAATAATAATAATAATAATTTAATAATAAATATGTAGGATGTAGTAATTTTAAGTCATTTTTAGAGTTAATAGTTATAGAGAAGATTCAAGCAAACTATAGTTTTTGTAAAAATACGTGCTTTTGGCTTAGGTTGGAAGTATACTTGAAAATAATAAAATGAAAATGCAATATTCCAAAATTTTAACTTTCAAATTAATTTTTATTTTATTTAATTACTTTTAATCCCTTGCTACATACTTTTCTAAATTATATTTAAATTTTTTCTTTGTTTGTCAGATCTCGGATGAAGTATACAATATACTATCCTACCTAAACCAGAAGTACGGGCTTTATATTTTCGTAATTTTTTATTAGTATGTGACTCTCCTTAGTAAAACAGGGTACTATTAACAAAGATATTTCTAAAAACTGGACCACAAATTACCTGGTACTTAGATACCAATAGTCACTGACACTGACAATCAGGATTCTGCGCAACAGATTGTTGTACATTTTAAACAATTTTGTGAGAAATGGATAATTAGTAATACGTTTAACAACAACTAACGACACATTGTCAAAAAACGTAATTTAAATGATGAACAATTTCCAGCGCAGAATCCTAACTGTTAGTGGCTGTTATATTTGTGTTATTTGTGACTTGCTTTAATTTTTTTGCCGTTAATTAGTTGTGGAAAAATAAATTTCGCCTCTTTTTTTTATTAAAAATGAAATATCTCGCTAACTTGATATCAAGTTAGCCAGATAACTGTATAATAATGACGATATTAAAGAACTAAAAGCTGGAGAATTTGCCGCTTTTTGCCGTTAATTAGTTGTGGGAAAAATTTTTTCCTCTTTTTAAAAATTAAACATCTCGCTAACTTGATATCAAGTTAGCGAGATTTTGTAAAAAATGCTGACTTTGGCGGCTTCTCATGCCTACGCTTTGCAATATTTAAAAAAAAATATATATGGCTTTTATCTACTCAATGAGCTCTATTCAACGATACCTCACTTGATGGGACCAATTTCATACTCATCTTTAAATGCACTTTTAATAAAATAATACTTTTAGCTTTTTTACGAATTTAGGATAAATCAAGTTATATCATTTTTAAAATCAACATTTAAAAATCTGATACGAAAAACGAATGTAAAAAACTTGGAATAGGTATGTCAAATACAGTTCTGTCGTGTTTTTATTTTTTTTTTATAAAAGTCATAAAAACTTGGTCGCCTATGAAAAATATTGCCATGTAATAACAGTTTGTTGTTCTCTCTCAGTTGAATACTTATTCTGTGACGAAAAGTATCAAAATGGTTTTCTAAAATAGTGCTTAGTGATTTTACAATTTGTATATTCTAATTAAAAGGTAAGTTAATTAGAAATTTATACGATTTTCATTCATATTAATATTGTTTTGATATTTGGAAATGGTATGAAATCATTTTTTATCTCAAATTTAATAATTGAATTTGCAAAAGCAAAAACTTTATTAAATATATTTAATAATACAAAATATTCATACATAGAACAAAACATTTTGATATTTTTCTAGATATTTCTCTACACTTTATTTATGTAATGTTTTAAAGCAACTAACTGAGATAGATCCAGGTTATTTTATCCGGTATATTTGTTTGGTATTCAGGTGTGGATTAACAAAAATCTTATATTAAATCTATTTTTTTTCGTTGTTTTTGAATCTTCATTGACAGACATTTTTGAGTAGATACGAGGGAGTAGATAACTTTTTTCCTGGGGGGAGGGGTATTCAATCTTTTAGACAAATATGTTTGTCCATTTGTACATTTCACAAACTTGCCAAAAATGTAACGTTGCATACGGGGTGTGATAGTTACTTCTTGAGTAGGAATAGGCTATTTGGCAATTTCTTTTTAATTCCGTAGCGGTACTTAAAACTGGTTTTTGGTAAATTTGTTAGCTGAAATTTTTTTGTGTCATTTCATTGATTTAAATTTTCTTAAATGTCCCTGTTGGCAATAATATGCATTTTCTGATCTTTTTTTAATTGCTTGTGCCAAGTATGGGTACAATATTAATTTTATATTCTATTGTAGCCTTAAATCTTTCTAATGTTTTTTTTTGTTTTGCAATAGAATTTTATTATAATGATCGATTCATTTGTTAAATTAGTATATTTGTTTTTAAATCCATTGTAAAATTTAAAAAACAAGCGAATTTCAAGTCAGTATACAGGGTGTGTCACGACGAGTTAAAACTAGGTATCTGTATATTGAAAACTGCTTACACATTATTTATGAAAATTTGTATACTAGAGTTTGTCGTTGTACCACATGTAAAGAAAATATTTTCAGTATTCGATCTATACAGGGTGTTCCGAATGTAACGACCAACTTTGTTATAACACCCTGTATTTTTTTACATTTTCAGATTCGTTCTGAGATGCTAATTTCAAAAACCTATTACACCTAAATTATAAAATAAATAGTTTTGATGTTTATAGACAGTTGAAAATCGCATATTTTCAAGTTTAAGTGGTTGCTTCGACCAAACGACATAAAATCGGATAAAACGTCTGACATATCTATATCTTTTTAAGTACTACTTGGTAGTATACCGGGTGCAAATGAGTCATGGGCCACCGCTATTACTTTTAAATGGGTTAATAGATTTATATAAATCTATTTTTGGCCGACGTCGGCCAATATGGCCGACATCCGGTTTGACCGGAAATTACATGAAAAATGTAAATTCAAATGGAACACCCCGTATATTTCTACATAAACGACGTTCTTTTAATTTTCTTTAACTTATATTTGAGATCGATTTTTTGTGTGACGATTAAAACCATAAAAAATGAATTAAATAAGTGGAGGTTGAAATCTTAAAATTAATATTTTTCTCTCAACAAGTTTAGTTAAAATCTACACTACAACCTTTAAAATTATTATATCTGTATAAAAATTATATTCTTTTTTATTGTATTTATCCACTTTCAGTTAAATAAAAAACAAAACAAATCAATAAAATAAAAAATTTCAACCATATTAAGATTGTGATCAAACATTTCAAAAATTTTGATCAATAATTTTAAATATCTCAAAAAGTTAAATACACTTTTAATAAAGAAAACTTAGTGTATGGTCTAATTTAGTTAAAATATATACAACTAATAAAATTAATATTTTGCAAAAAAATCGTAAGTATAATTCTTTTTTTTTATATTTAGCTACTTTCTGTAAAATAAACATCAAATTAACAATAAAAATAAAAAAATTGATAATGTTTTTAACTTAATATTTTTTAAATATTATCTGCTTTAATTAAACACTAAAGTAGTCTATGCACTAAAACTTGTAAAATTAAAATTTATTGTTTTTATTTGCGCTTATATTTTTCCTAAAGAAATATCTTTAAAAATAAAAAATATGTGAAAAATTTATTTCAGTCACCCTATATAAAAACTAATAAGAAAATAATTTAATGGAAATATTCATTTAATATTTGTAAATCAAAAGACTTGGTATTAATTAATTAGAATATTATTCACATAAATCAAATCTAAAGCGGCCCATAAACTAACTACAATTGGTTTTTTGTTTATTTTGGTTTTCAATACGATTTCAAGGTTTAAAAAGATCAACTGCTCTGATAATAATAATAATAATTGCTAAAATGCAATTATCACTAGGTAAAACGTGTAAAATTATAAAATATTAATGAATTGCTAAAAACATTTCCCCATGAAATATCTTTCTAAAAATATATAATTTTATCCACTTTAATTAAATTTAAACCAGTTCATAGCCTAGAAATTTTCACCTGTTTTTTTTTTTAATTTAACAATTAGAAAATTTAATTTTAAGTCAGCAGTTTGGACAATGAATAATTGAAAGTTTGGTATCCCCTACCCACTTTTACCGTTTGTTCGTTTAGCAACAAAACACACTGTATAATATTTTCTTTTACAGGATGTTAAATATTTCTAGGTTTAATTATTTTTTTCAATAAGTGCCCATACACTTTTATGATAATAAATAAATTGAGACAAATAGTCATGTCTCTATTTTTAAACGTTTTCGAAAATTTAATTTCTTTTTTGGTAGCATTTGTAAATAATAAACTAAACATTTTCTCTTTCTTTTTCAGTTAAAATAAAGTGGGGTGAGAGAAAAATCAGGTAGGAAGACACGGTTTGGGGTGTTTCCAAATTATTAATTCTAATATTATTATTTATTATAAAATGAATTCAGCCAATGGAGATATTATTTTTTTACAGGTTTTTTTTTACAGTTGTAGCAGTATTTTTTTCTTTATAGGTCGTTCTTCCAGAATAGTACTTGGACAGGTATTTGAAAAATAATAATAATAATCATATACCTTTTAATAAATATTCATAAAAATAATTTAACATTTAACATTCATAAAAAAATATTTAAATATTTATAAGCTCTTTAAACTTACCAATAAACTGTTAATTTTTGAGAATTTATTTAAATATTTTAATAAGTTTAAAATTTTCAATTTCTTCTATAACATATATAGTGCCCGCATAAAGTATGGAAATATGAAGATGTCTTTGACCCGCAAGATACAATAACAAAATTTTGTTTATGTATATTAGATGGACCAGCGATTTTAAATTTGACCAATATTGACCATTAATTTTAAGAAATTAGGAAAAACAATTTTATTTTGTAATTAATATTGCAGTATAAACAAAAAACAATACCTAAAGAAAAAAATTAAAATAGATGTTCCATATGACCTACTTGTCTTTGGAAACAGAAATCCATTTTAAATGAAAATTCATCCAAGACTTTTCTAATCGTTTCCGGAGAAATTAGTGCTAACGAATGGCCAGCAAGATTTCCATATTTGACACCTTTAGATTATTTTTGTGGGGTTATTTAAAAAGCAAAGTGTATGTGAATATACCACACACTATCCAAGGACTGAAAGACAGAATTAAAGATGAGATAGCACTAATTTCTCCGGAAACGATTAAAAAACTCTTGGATGAATTTTCAGTCAGAATGGATTTCTATTGCCAAAGAAAAGGAGGTCATATTAAACATCTTCCTTAATTTTTTTCTTTAAGTATTGTTTTCTGTTTATACTGCAATAAGTATTAATTACAAAATAAAAATGTTTTTCCTAATTTCTTAAAATTAATGGTTAATATTGTATGCTGCATCGGCAATAAAAAACTGTAACAGAAAATTGTAAACTATACGGGTTGTCCTATTTAAAAATAACCATATTGTTCGTATATCTCAAAAACTGTACATTTGGCAACGTCGGAAATATAAAATTTAAAATCGCTGGTCCATCTAATATACATAACCAAAATTTTGTTATTGTATCTTACGGGGTGTCAAAATATCTTCATGTTTCCTTACTGTATATTTTTTACAAATCCGATTTTTGAAACATCAATAGTAAAGCTAGAATTTAGATAACATTTTTATAAGGAATAATCGAAGGTCAACACACACCCAGTTCCAGATTACAGCAGTATGGATTATTAATTTATATTATTTTTACATTAAAAGAAATTAATAATTTGGTCTCACTGGCATGTTTGTGGTATCCCGGAACAATAAGTTCGATTAGAGATGAGCCTACATACATTGTATTCATTATTATCATTAAGATAATTTTTGGTGTAATTAATTTCCAGTTACCCATTAATTTTTAATTTTAAAGATAATCATGTCTACATTGTACCTAGCTGTCTTCTAATCAAACGAGGTTGGTCACAGTACTTGTCTTGTGGCGACTCTAAAGCAGTTCGTCACAAGTGAGTATGGGATGTGTATGTCACTTGAGTGTCTCCACTGATCAGCTGGCGAATATCAAGAAAGAAGTTATCATTGTGGAAGGATTAGTGCATGATCATAAAGGTAAGAAATATGTTATTTTTGGTGGTGGTAAAAACACAAAAATTTATATAAATATTTGTATAAAAGTATGTATTTTTCGTATAGTGTTTTTAGTTAAAATAGAAAAAGTAAGTCAGGACAAATTATAGATTCTTGAAATATATCTCTGCTATTTTAAAAATATTTGTGGACTTATCTTAAAAGTAGACAAACGTTATTCAATAGAGATACATTGGGAAACGGACATACTATGATCGGGGTCACCGTGATTCTAAAAAACCTCCATTCTAAAAAAACACCCTGTATATCTACTTTTTAAAATTCGTCTTATTGTTTGGAAAGAACGCAAAAAACTTTATACACGGAAAATTTTTATTATTAATTGATCCATCTGTGCGCTATATTTTCTTGGTCCAATATTATAACAAAAATATGCTTAAATTCCACTTAGGTATTAGTGAATGTTTAATTAATTTTTATTCAGCCATTTCAATGAAAAATATAAAATGTGTCCACTTAATTTCGCAGCATATGGGAAACTTTTTCATTATTAATTTAATTTTACGAAAAACAGTTATTCTTCATATAAAATTTTGCATGGTCTAAAACCTAAAATGCAACCATCAGATAATACGAGGTGCGACAAAAAATATAAATTTTGCCCATGAGTACAATACACTTTTAAAAAATATAGAAAAATGTTATTTGAAAAACTTATTTAGAAACAATATTTGCCTCCAAATCTAAATTCACATCCTCCTTTCTCAAAACAATATTTTTTATATATTTTTTTGTAACAAAGTGCGAAGTGAACTGATATAAAAATAGTTTTTACCAATTTTTTAAGCATATTTATTGGATTTTAGTTATAGTAGTAGATTTAACCTAGTTTAATATGATATAACATATTAAACTAGATTAAATTTATTATTTTATGCAAGAACCGACAGATATGCTTAAAATAATTTGTGAAAACTAATTTTATATGTCTCAGTTCACTTCGCACTTTGCTACAAGGAAAAAATTAGAAAAAATATTGTTTTGAAATAGAAGTCTGTGATTTTATATTTAAAGGTACATACTGTTTTTAAACAAATTTTCCAAATAACATTTTTCTACATTTTTTTAAATAAGTGTACTATACTCTTGAGCATAATTTATATTTTTTGATGCACCTCGTATACTGCCCAAAAAATGTATTATCTGATGGTTGTATTTTAGGTTTTAGACCACGCAAAATTAATAATAAAAAAGTTTCCCATATGCTGCGAACTTAAGCTACCTCATGGTATTTTTTACATTATCCTTAATTTAGGCAATTTTTCGCACTTTTTAATTTAATTTATAATTGTTTTGACTTGGTATAAGGAAATTCAAACAACCTGTTAAATTTTGTTACTTTTCGCCTAAAGATGTCGATCACATTTGAATATGTAGAATTGAATTTAATGAAGTGAAATACAAAAATCTAAAACACGTACCCCGTTTGACTATGGGAGGTCACATATGAAAGTAACGATTAGTACAAAATAGTTATTTTCCTAACAAGTGCGGAAAGTTATACTTTTCCGCATGCAATTGCAGTTGCCCGAACGACGCGAAGCGGAGTTCGGGCATGCAATTAAGTGGGGATAAGATCCTTCTCGCAAGTGTTAGGAACAATATTTTTTCTACAAGCGCCTAGAATTAAAAAAAAAATTTAGCAAAAATAATCGTTAATATTGGAGGCCCTTATTTCTTAAATATTTCATGAACAATATTTTTATTTAGTTACCAAATATTTTTTTAACCATTTTAGCATTTATAAAATTAGTGCGAAAAGTAACTTTCCGCACTCAAATGCGTGCGGAAAAGTATACTTTTCCGCACGCTTGTAGAAAAAGTATTTTTTTTAATAATAATTTTTAGGAAATTATACATGTTATATACCAAATGACATTTTCAGTAATAAATTTGTGCTGTTTGGTATATAATACCTTCAGTGGCCCCGAAAAGGATCCAACTGAATGTTTAAAAAAATTGTAAAAAACAGAAGAAAAAGAAAACATAATTTTCATTTAACAGAAAATAATATAAAGTATAAAAAAGGATTTTAAACATATAAAAATAATACAGGATACTAAACAAATAGAAAAAAAATTTACTTTAAAAAAAATTTAAACATTATAACAAACTTATAA
Organism: Neocrepidodera transversa; assembly: GCA_963243735.1. NCBI lineage: Eukaryota > Metazoa > Arthropoda > Insecta > Coleoptera > Chrysomelidae > Neocrepidodera > Neocrepidodera transversa. The sequence continues at coordinate 23,476,308 of OY725336.1, read as the reverse complement.
GCAAGCACTGAATGCTTTCGATGGGCCAAGAGTAACATGAAAAGCAGAATGCCCTTATCGTATCTAGCATATGCTATTTTTTATACCTCCATCATTAGCAAAAAATGGAAAAATTCGCATTAAATGTCAGTGTCAGTTATTAAAAGGCAGAAAATGCAGTGACCGTAGCCAGTAAAGAACAGCTTAAAAATAATAATAAGTTCTATATGGTACAAGAATCTACTCGTTGATGTACAAAAAATTGCCACCAAAATATGTTTAAGTAAATTCTTAAGAAGAAAAAATTCTTATAACTCTGCCCACGTATGAATAAAATTACCGAAAAAATATTAGTAAAGAATAAATGAATTAATTACTTTGATAATGAAAAGCTCGTCTAGCCATGGCCTGGTGCTTGATCTGCAGCATAATATGTTTATTTTGTACATTTTTTAAAGCTCTGGAAATCTTCTTTACTTCCTCCCTACAATCTCTTTCCTTCCTCTCTAGTTCGCTTTTTTGATCGTTAACTTGAGTTTTTAACTCTTCTATTTGTTCAACGAACCGTTTTTGAACCACAACACCTCTTATGTTCGATTGTGCTCGATGTTCTTTCAGTTCGTTTCTCATCTTACTCATTTCGAACTCGCATTTCTTTTTGTATTGTACAATGGCCGAGACTAAATGTTTATTGATGGAATGCAGCTCTTTAAGCTGGCTTTGTAAAGAGTTATTGTCATATCTTGTTGTCGAATCGCAGGGATCACGATAAATAGAGGAGCCTCTCAATAATTGAGTTTTTCTTGGTTTGATTAAGTGTTTGACTTTTACTGAATCCGTGGAGAAGTTTTTATTAGTCAGCGCTAATTTTGGGTTTCTTTTTAATGTAATTTCGCTCTTGTTAATGAAAGACATACTTGTAAATTTTGTTGACATAAAAGTGACGTTTACAAAAGACAGTCAGGATTGTTATGAAATGTCATAGGCGCGCTTTGGGGAATCAAACAGGATCGAGTTTATTTTAGAAATATACATATTCCAAAACAGTAACCGTTGAATTTATTAAAATTATAGCCTAAAAAATTGAAATCCCTATAGTATTTTATAAATTTTTACACCGGAGTGACAACAGTCATGAGTTCCAGCCACGAATTTACGTCTGGCGGCCGAAACATCAGCGGTGCGCCAAACATGTTTAACAGAAATAAAGATGGTACCATTTACATTGGAATCCTGTCTACGGTAAAATGTTGTGAAAATCTAGGATAAGATAGATTAAATCATGCTGAACAAGAAATGTACTTTGATCCAAGGCCCGTCACGGCCGTTAAAAAAGTTGAAGACAAACGAGATAACCTCTACCAGAATAGAAGAAATTCTAGAGGGGCTTTGAACCTGTAGGTTATGATTGTATGTGTGAGTGTAAAAATTGTTAACCATAAAAAATCTGATTTCTGTTCAATATTTGAGTAGCCTTTACTGGTTTTAGTTTGTTTTTGGAAGTTTTAGTGACTTCTCAGCGCATTTTAGAACTAGTCGACGATGGATTGCGATTGCTCGCTGCTCAACATTTTGATCTCGATCGATCCGTGCCATAGCATTAATATTGCTGGCGATATCGCTCATGGTCCATGGGCAGAAGTACACACGTGGGTACCAAAATATAATTATTTTTTTAGTTACATTGTAAATAACAAATGTCCAATTGAACCCGTTCAGATAACTAAAATGCGCTGAGAAGTCACTGAAACTTCCAAAAAGAAATTAAAACCAGTAAAGGCTACTCAAATATTCAACAGAAATCGTATTTTTTATGATTAACAATTTTTACACCCACACATACAATCATAACCTATAGGTACGAAGCCCCTTTAGAATTTCTTCTGTTCTGGTAGAGGTTATAACTTTTTTTAACGGGCATGACGGTCCTTGGACCAAAGGACATTTCTTGTTCAGTATGATTTAATCTATCTTATCCTAGATTTTCACAACTTTTCACTGTAGACAAGATTTCAATGTAAATGGTCCGGGGTCATTTCGTTTAATAACTACGTGGGTAAATAGTTTTTTTTTTATAGAAATGTATTTAGTTTTATCCCTTCTAAATAACGTATATCACGAAATATTTTGCCGCCCTTAAACTTACCCTTATTTGATATTTTTTTTTAAATTCTAACATTTTTTTTTTATTTTAAGAAGTGGGAATAGAATGAGGGAACGATAAGCGAGGTTCTTCTCTTAGTTATTATTTATATCTCTTTTTTTTTATTTTACTCACTCTTGTTTTCTGGCCTTTTTTCTAGTTTCATTTCCCTCCTTTTTTTACAGTTATTGTATTACTCCACTTTTCTTTTTCCTTTTTTTACAACTATTTTTTGGTCCCAATTTTCCCCTCCCTTTTTTTACTATTGCTTTTTTGCTCCAATTTCCTTTTCCCTCCTTTCTTTTACAACTATTGTTTTTATGCCCCATTCTTTTCCCCCTGTCTTTACAACTATGGTTTTTACGTCTAATAATGACACATTTCCCCCCTTTTTTGGAACTATTGTTTTATGTTTTATTTTTTTCCCTTTTTTACAACTATTGTTTTGTGCTCCATTTTTTCAATTGTTTTATGTCCAATTCCCCCACCCCTTTTTACTTTCCCGGACCCATCAAAAGGAAAGTATAGTGAACGAGCAAACAAAATTTGAGATATCGATGGAAATATCCATTTTTAGGTCCCCCGAGAAGATTGAAACCATTTCCAGAGTATGGTCTGTCTGTGTGTCTGTGTATAATCTTCCACGATAACTGCCGAACCGTTTGACCAATCAAGATGAAATTTGGTATGAAGGGTCGGTGTGTGCCTCGAATGCGAACATTAGTTTTTGGTGTAAATTGGTAGAGCAGAAGGTCCTCAAGAGCGACATTGATTGAACGCAGATTTAAGATTTTTTTGCCTTTTTTTAAATTTCAGGTATAAACAATACATTTGAGTGCAAAATGCTGTAGTGCAAAGTTTTAGAGCATAAAATTTCCTACAATTTTTATCTTAAACTTTTTCCGGAATTTCCAAAAGTTGCGCCACTAGAGGGTATGCAAAAAATGTTCATGTAGGTTTTCCGTAGTTTTCCCAAATTTTGAGGACAAAAAATGCCTTTGGTGCAAAATTTTCTTTTGTAAAGTTGTAGAGAACCAAATTTCCTTTAACTTTTATTTTTAACATTTTTTAATATGTCATATGAACATTGAAATATCAATTCGGTAGACATATTCACCATTGGCTTGCTATTTAAAATTTGTTCCATAAATTAATGTAATGCTTTAGTATTTTGTAATTAAAATAACCCTATTTTCTACAGCTAACCCGGGAATGTTTTGGGGTGACACAGCTGATTTTTGACAAGTATTGCTTTTTTGCACCGATTTTTTCACCCTTGTTTTTTACAACTATTGTTTTAATGTTGATTATTGGAATAAACACAAGAAGTGAAATAGTAAAGTCCGGCCCTGAGCACTTATATTAATGACAATGCTATATTATTCTGGCTTAGTAATTTCCTTATCAGTAGTTAATTAACAAAATATGAGATTTTTTGTCTGTTAGAAGGCGACTATTCTAAATATAATTATTTGTTACATTTTATTTTTTATGAAATATTAATAAACAATAATTATCACAATTTAACGATATTTCCAGACAAAATCTGGTGAGTAATTAATCAGAATAAATTGATAAGGGGATTCACCAAATTTACAATAAGACAAATACGTAATATTATTAAAATTATTATGGGTATATAAATGGTATATAACCACGTTTCGAAATTAACAATAAACCTGTTATTGTCATTATGAACTGTTTACACAAAAAAAAAAGATTTACGATACAATCATGTATGTCGCCATATATTTAATGTACCTCATTTAATGCCCAAGAAATAACAGTTAGGACAAATAGAAATAAAAACCTAAAATCAATAACCAGTTGAAGTTCAAGTCACGTGCTTAAAAGCGTTAAAAGTGGAAAATTATTAGTTTAAACTAAATTGCTGTTGTTGTTTGACTGAACAAACATTTAGCATCCAGTTATATCATGGCATTTGTGGTTTATGCTTCTATTAAAATTTACGATATTTTTGACATTGAACAATAAAACCACATACAGGGCTAGATAATAATACTAAAGGAAGTTGAATGTTCTTTTAGTATGTAAAAAATAACATAATCTTATCGCAAAATATTTACGACTAACCTTGCCATACATCGTTTTAAAGGTAGCAGCAATTTCTCTTCTTTGTTGGTTGCTTCTTTTAGTAATTATCTCTATTACAGCATCTTCATCAGTACCAAAACCTTTAAATGCCTGTTTCAGTGCTTGAGCGTCTTCTTCAGCGTTAAAGTTGTCGTAGGGAAATACTGTGGGCTTTAAAAACAAAAGAAAATCAGAACAAGCAATAGTATTATATTGTTTTTTTAATCCATTATAAAATTACTTCAGTCTTAAATGATATTAAAATTTAATAATAAAACTAAGTAAAAAGCTTGTAGTATTTATGATATTTAAAAACTTACAGCCATATCTCCAAAAATTATTTTTTGAGGTTAAACCGTTGTGTAACTTTTAAATTCGACCGGTTAAAAATTCACGTTGACTGACTAACGTATGTGTATGTGGCTCCGTGTACGTCTATTCAGTGTATTGTGTATTCTAAATTAAAATGCCAAGGACATGCGCTGTAAAGATGAATGGTAATCGGTAAATCCTGTTTTATTATTCATTATTACTATTATGAAGCTACGTTTACACAGAGCGAACTTACAAATAATAATTATTACTATATTTTACTATTTCTTGATTTTTTTCTTAATTCTTCTTTTAATTTTCTCCACATTCTCTTATCAGTTTTCTTATCCACTTAATTTTTTTAAATTATTATCCTTTATCCTTATTATTATTCTTCAATTTATCATCTGCCTTCTTACATGATTCATGAATATTTTTTCTTAATTCTCAATTTTTCTTCTGCTTTCTTGAATTTTTTTATTTGATTCTTGATTCTTTCATTTTTAATTATTAACTGAACATTTGATTAAGATTATTCCTTTCGTTTGGACTTTCAACTGCTCCATTTAACTGAATTTCTTTTCTAATCGGCGATACTTCAATTTCCAATTTCTGAACTATTTTTGTGCTTCTTCATAATTATCTGAAATTTCTTCCTCATTGTCCTTCTCATCTTCTGACCTTTTTTGTCCCCCGTTTCCTAAACGTTTTCCTTAATTTTATTCATTTTCATTTTGCTTTTCGTCTTTTTAACTATCTTCTAAATTTTTTTGTTGATTTTTTATTTCGTTCTCTTTCTTCTAAGTTTGCCTTTTCTTTTCTTTAATATTATTTTCGTCTGTATTTTATACTATTCTTCCTGTTTACTATCCTGTGCATTTTCTTATCTCCCATTCGTAACTTCATTGATTGGGTGAGATATTTTATACGCAGAGAAATTATTATGTATAGAAATTATTATGTATGGTCAAATTAGATGAAATACAATTATTTGTTTGAAATAAATAATTTACGAAATTATGTAATAATCGGCTCGATGTAATAATCGGAAAAATGGTTATTTTTTCATGTAATAGTTAAACAAATGTTTTTGTATAATTTTACCTTGCGCTATTTATTAAAAAAATACCCTGGTACTCTAATATAGATACTTCAACTGCAAAGGACCACTATGGTCTGGAACTCAAGCAAATTTTCTCCTAGAAGAGAAAATAGTAGGCCTAAGTGTACTCCTTAGCAGAGCGGGGGCGTTAAAAAAAAGTAACGCGTTACTTTACCTTTTGCTAAAAAGTAACGCTTTCGATAAACGTTGCCGTTACTTTTTTAAAATAGTAACGACTTATTCGTTACTTTTAAAGTAATAACGCGTTACTTTTCTATATATTCTTCTTGTTCCATGTCTTCTCGTTCTTTTATTGTCCATCTCACCATTTATCCCCACTTTAAAAAGTAACGAAATTACTAGTAACGCGTTACATTTAGTAACGCGTTATTGAAAAGTAACGTTTTAGTTTTGTTACTCCCAGCTCTGCTCCTTGGGCCTTTAGCACTTAGCCAGGCTCTGAAGACTTCAGTTGTCTCTGGACGAAAAGGCTGGTTCGTGATCTCGCTGTGTCAGAGAGTCTTTGTTTTTACTGTCAGGATTTAGAGGATGAGAGATTTTCTTTTTACACATAAATATTAGTTCAAACGGTACCTATTATTGATTCTTTTAGTTAGCTTCAGATCCATTACGTTTCCCTTTTCTGTTCCCACCTTGGGTGAGAAAAGTTGAATGTGATTTATTAAATAAAAAATATAAAACGAAAAAAAAATGAACAATGAAACAAATGAGTTAGGTAAATAAAACTGATTGACACTATAATTTTCGCAAAATACTAACACACATGTATAAGATAAAAATATTAAATTTAGACGATTGAATAAAAAAGACTAATCTGTTGGACTCTCTCTCTTTCACTCTCTCTTCCGTTACTGTCACAAAAAATGCTACTAAAATAAATGCTTTTTGCTAAATTTTTTTTCCGGTTATCCCCGAGATTATAAAATAACCAAAATTTGACGACCGTTCCTGCCACGATGATATAAATTTTAAATACAAAATATAATAGGTTGCAAAATGGCACCAAAAATTATTTCCTAAAAATGTCTCATGTGATTCTGGCTTAAAATCAGCCCTATGTTTTTACCCCAAAACAAAATTAACCTTTCTTATTTTTACCAGTCCAAGGAGATGCAATTATCTCTATTTTTACCTACTGAGGATAAGGACGCAAGAAACAGGAGACTTTTCCTTTTATTTGAAACTGGTGCAAATACCCCCGACCGAAGAACTTTTCTATTTCCCGACTGTTCAAGTACCTGCTGAGTTCACGACTGCTTATGCTTTTTGTCTCTGCATAACACGTCGCGACATTAAGGTGACGCCCAGTGGTGTCGTACCGACTCGCTGGTGGAGATTCTAGTTTTTTCGTGACTTTAATTGGTTTTGCTTTTTGTAAGAAAATATGAATGAGTGCTCCCTCTTTTTCATTGGCCAAGTTTTGCCAACAAATATGTCCGGGCGAGCTGAACTGATGTAATACTTTTCCGCAGCGGTTTTTGCATGTATTGTGTTTATGTCGTATTTATTACTTTTAGCGAGATTTAATACATATATCCTGAAAAAAAAGCATTTTCAATAATTGCCCCGTAATTATTAAGCCCCACGTTGTGGATGTCATTTTATTATGGTTTTATTTTGTTCTGTTATCGTATTATTTATTTAAAATTTTTTCAACGAACCTTAAAAAGTTCAATACTGAATTATGTCTGTATCATATGCATTGTAAAATTCTCATTTCATTCGTCTGTCTAATATTCAGAAACGAGATTTAACATTCTTGTGTAATCGTAGTTTAAATATAGTATATCTTAAGGAATTTAAACTAAATTAACATCTTTTGTAATAGAACCCATATCATAATTAAAACAAATAAAATAAATAAAACATTTTCGGCGGCCTTGAATTGCGGACCAAACCAAAAAGGTTAAAATCATCATAGATGGTATAAAAGCTTTGATCCTTGCGTGATTCTCCTTCAGATGATCGTAATTTTTTTAAATAATAAAGCTCATCATGTGACACCTCATCAATAACTAAAATAATTGTTTATTATGTAACGAAGGAACAAGGCCGGCCTGTCTGATGGAAATGTACACCAATATGACTCATATCTCGAGAAGCCTGAAGATGGGAAACGAAAATGTACTAAATTTTGCCTCAGTGTACCACTTGTTAATATTCTGTCATAGTTGTCCTTTTCGATGTCGAGAACGGTGGCTGATAAATATTGCACGCGGCCGGTGTGGTCACTTCATTCTTGGCCGAGAGACTCAGCATTACTAATTTTTAATTTTTAGATAACAAAAATTGTGTTTTATTTTATTAATTTCTTTAAATGTGGATTATGTTAGAGATTGTCCAACTACTAAAACGACCGCTACGTTAAAAATTAGAGAAGTGGGGAACGAGGCCCGAGGATCTCCGAAATCGGTTGCGCATGGGCAAACGCAAAGTACATGGCAAACTGGCCGATACCAGTGTCGTGCTTAAAGTTGTTATTAATATAGACTAAGTAGGTTATTTCTTATTATCAAAATGGTAAGTATTCTGACCAAATACAACAAATAATATCCAAAGTTATTAAGTTTATGAAAAATCAGGCAAAAAATGACATCCGAATTTCTTTACAACGTCACAGGATAAGAGTATAGCAGCAAGAGGATTTAAAAAGAACACTTTTTGAAAAAAAATTTTAAGAGACAGAAGAAATTAAAATAGGTAATCGTCCTCATTTTCTCCTCCTAGGATAACTGGAGGATGAACAATTTAAAAACATTTGCTAAAATGAGCAAAAAACCTTAAATTATAATTATCCTCTATTTAAAATAACTCCTATATTTAAACGTATTCATCAATTTAAATCAACTTCTTTGTTTAATGTTGGATATATTCATTTTAACGCTTATATACACCTTTAAAAGATCAGATATTTTAAATTTGCCGCCAAAGCAAACAATACAGGAAGCAGTTCAAAGTTGACGACGCCACTGTTCACTGTTCGGCGATAAACGACTGTAGGAAACCGGAAGAGAGAAATTTGAGGTGGGGACTCTGTAGGTATCGGTTTAGTAGTTGGACAATCTCTACCCTCGACATGACTGGTGACTGCGATCATGAGCCCTTGACTGATTCATCAGTTGTGCAACAAGCATTAATCCCTAAAGCATATAGGAACACAATTCCACTTCGTATATTATTGTATATATTTGCTATGGACCGAAGAAGCTACCCAAGATGCAGAAGAATGATTGGTTGCTGAGTGTGCGCCGAATAGAAGCAAAAGTCGTATAACTTAAAAGATACATAAAAAAATACAAAGAAACCTTACAAACTTCAAACTAAAAATACAAAAAAAAAACTAACATAAACTATTTACAAATAAAAAAATACAAAGAAACCTAACAACTCTTTACAAATAAAACAATACAAATAAACCTTACAAACGACACATTTGTAGAAGCCGCAACGGTGGCGGAGATCTGGATGGACCAGCGGTACTTTCCAAACCCGAAGGACCAGCAGTACTTTCCAAACCCGAAGGAACATCGGTTTCCAATTCACGTAGACTAATCACGGGAGCATACCTGTAGGGCGTCCTAAAAAAATTACAACAGTTACACATTTTGGCATATATGTATGCCAGAAATTTTTACTTACATTATTACAATTATTTTCTGTTTACAACATTTCCTACAATAATTAAAATTATAACAATATTGTAACTTTTATGTACACCTACTCACGACACCCAATTCTTTATTATCGTCTCCCACAATAGTTTTTTTGCCCATAAGAACTAGTAACCTCCCTTCGATGTCGGTGAGAAGTGGGGTTTTCTTAGGGCCTCCACCAGTTTGGATCCTTTCCATTCTTAGACTACTAGCTTTTGCTTTAACCTTCGATTTCCAGCGACCCACTGCCTATTAAAATTTAGTATTAGTATCAAATCAAATAATTATATTAACCTTATTTATTAAACCTACCAACTGCCACTTGTCTACGGTTTTACTGCTATAGCCTAGAGAATTTAATATTTGGCTGAGCTGATCCCATAGCTTCCGCTGATCAGCATAATCCCCATCCCTATATTTAAATTTATTTCAAATTAACGATGTAAAGGATTCTAAATAATTGTTAATTATATTCCAATGTTGGGGATTGGTTACAGCTGAAGCCTACCGTCTTCAAGGAAGATTCACCTAAATCAACCATAGACTTCGTAAGAAGGTGTGGATTGTATGGTGAATTATAGCCCATAGGGATGAGCCACAATAGGCCTCTGTTGGCCGCAGTGGAGGGGCGAGCAAACGCTCCACTCACATTGAACCTTACCTTACCTGGGGATTGGTTTTAAAACCCCGATCTGGCACTAAAACTTAGCCATTTAAAATATTAATAATATTTACTATAACAAAAAACCAACAACAAAACAAAATATAAAACACGACTGCACAGCTTAAGACTTCAAGACGAGAGAAAGTAAAATTTATAAACAAAATGTGGCGTGGGCCGTGGCCTTATTATTAACCTAACCTCATATTTAAAGAGAGTACGTCATATGTCACTTAAAACAATATAGAAAAAGATTGAGAATTAAGAAACGGTTCCGTAATGTCTTTCTATTCAGTTCATTCAGTTTCAAGACCAACCGCTAGAGGCGTAATACGTGATTTATTTCGTGGACACTATATACGCTTCATAGAGAATCTAACTGTACTTTTTGACGATCAAGAGTACCACATGTGGTACTATACATAGTACCACTCTGGCAACACTGCTAGGGACGTGCGATTCTTTTCAAAAGAACGATCTTCTGAATAGATTAAGAAAGATAGTTTGGTATTTAATCGATGCACTTTAAGATCGAATTGAAAAAATCGATTTTCTTTAAAATCGATCCTATAATTTAATATTTATGGTTACAATTTTATTTCAGTTAACGAAAAAAAAACAACACTTGGTAGTTTTTTATTCTTTCTGTCTCTTCTTTAAGGGAATCATCTATTTATTTACAATTTAATATATTTATGAAATTAAACAAAAACGGCTGACAATGGCAATTTCCTGTTTATGTTCAAAATTAAAAATACTAGATGTCGCAGCAAGAAAATAATTTGGAAACATTCGATCTTTGTTAAGCGATTTTGTAATAAAAGAATCGATACACCGATTAATCACTAGTGACAAGATCGATTGAAAGGATCGGGAATCCTAGGTAAAAAGATCAAACATCCCTAGAAACGACGTGCGTGTTTCCAGATCAAGCAAAATAAATATAAATAATCCGAAAGGGCGGACAAGGGTTAGTTGAATTTTGATTATATTTTGTTAGTGTTTAAATTGAAAGCGAACGAAAAGTACAAAAATATTACAATTTTTTTTTTGTTCTGAATAGGTTTTTTTTAAACAAATAAAAATAGTCAAATTGAGGATTATTTTCTTACATTGTAACAAGAGTATTAAGTGCTTTGTTAAATTCGACAGATACGTATTAATAGTTGTTCTGGAATATAAGCATTATTTTTGAAATCAGTTTGTTAAAAGCTCTCAAATGGCATGTCACGAGATGTACCTTTTTAATTTGAAGGGGGAACAAGCAAGGATCGAAGCTTCTATGCCATAGCCTATGAGGGTTTTAAAAAATGACCTATCCGAGTGTTTTGTTCATTTTTCGGTTTTATTTATACAAATTGAAATTTAAGTGTTTCGTTTTTAGTAATTTTTCAGAAAAGAGGGTATGCTTTTCTGGGCTATCTGCTCCCGGCCATAAGATTTTGCACACTTTTAGATCTATAAAAAAGAAACAATTTTTCCAAAAATTTTAGCTTTCAAACCATTCCGGAACATCTTCAAATAAGCTCTTCTTCAGCAATTTTTTTTAAGACAATATAATAAAAAATAGACATTTGGCGCTTATGTGCGTATTCTGTGGTTTCGATGAAATACATAGGTAGAGGCCGATTATTTTAAGCACGTCAATAGCTTTTGCACTTGGGTCAGTTCAGTTCAGTTCTAGATCACTTGCTTCACTGTTTTATTTGCAACTGATCTGAACCAAAAATGATCTGGATCACCTCCCATCTTACCAATGCTTCACCACCCGCTGTAATGGTTCAAAAGTGATCCGAAGCAGATGGCGGGGTTTTTAAAATTATTTGACAGTAATTAACGGCGTTACAATAAAGTAAAAAAATACGGTGTAATGTTTAATATTCAATTTTAGGAATACATTTTCTCCGAGATACATTCGTCATCTGAGAAATAAAATTCTTCAAGTGAATGATCTTTTTTTGGTGCTTTGATGCCAGTCGCAGATGATAATTGACAGGACCGGAACGACAACGTTTGTTGCTTTGGTTAGGCTCGTTTTATTTGTATTTTTGCGTGGTCAGTTTTGACCCGTTCAAAAGTGATCCAAGTGAACTGATCTAAGTGCAAAAGAAATACACTTATTGTAATGACTTCGTAAATGTCAACGCGACGTGTCGGATTCTACTGAATCGATAAAGTATCTAGTATAGACGCGTTTTAAACTAGGCGAGGTTTTAAACATATCAAGATATAAAAGTGTTCAAATAAAAAATATGCTAACAAATAGATATAAGTGTTAAAATTAAAAAAAAAACTGACTAATTAAATTAAATAAAGGAATTGAAAAGAAAACAATGCACTATTTTGTTATCAACAACACTAATAAGAAAATGTCAGTTTTGACAATTAACCATTTGAACAATTATTGAAAAGCAATGTTGCCACTTTGCATTTTTTGAAAATAATTGATCAGAAGTTATTATTTTTTTATACATAAGATAAATTATTCTAAATTGAAAAAATGAAAACTATTACTACATTATTCATTTATAAGCATTTAAAATTTTTTTCAGAAAAAGCCCAAATTGTCCTATCAAAAGCATACCCTCCTTTATAAAAAAGTTAAACGTCAATTAAATTAATTAAATTGGTTAATATAAAATTTAGCTTGATAGATGAATTTAATTCTGTAAAATTCGGTATTTCAGCTTTAAATTAAGCTTCTTTTTCCCAATAACGGTTTTATTTATTGACTTAGTTTTTGGATATTTTTCTGCCATATAAAGGCCCAAAAGAACACTCATTGAGCCGGTATCTATAAGTGGTTTGATAAGTGAATTTTTCAATTTTATATAGGGTCATCTGTCTTTTAACGTAAATAAGAGAAAAAAAACTAGAGCTCGGAAGAGGAATGATTTGGCTGGCAACGTAGTTAAATGAAATGATTTTCTGACATCTGACAAGGATCAAGGGTGGGATGATGATTTTAAATATTTCGGAACTACCAGAACTTACTGTCCATCAGAGTTGAATTGTTGATATATGTTTTATTTCGAATGAATGTTCTTGAACAAGATAGGATTCCGAAACAGCTCATTATTTAAAAAATTGGCCTGGCAAATTTCATGAGGGCACACAATCTTTGATTCCCTTGTGCTTACTCTGGTCTACATTTTTCACATGACTCGAACGAAAAGTCTTCAAATGCCTTCTAAGGTTATCTTAGAAGAAAATAATTTTCCACAAGAGTTAGACTCCTCTTTCTTCATAGGGTTGTTTGACAAACGCTCTACGTCATGATTTTTACATAAGTGCACATACAAGTTTCTCCTGTGCTTAAATACGTTACTGCGGTGGACGGTAGAGTCTAAGATAGGGAAAAAGCAATGACAAAAAAAACGTTTTCAAAGATAAGAAAGGTAAATCTTATCTCAACGCAAACAGTTTTTATTTTAAATTCAAAAATAATCAAGTGAGATTAGAAAAAAACAAATTTTTTGGAAAATAATTTATTTGCACGACCATCTAAAAAATACAATTCATAAAATATAACAAGCTTTTTTCAACTACAAATACATATAAATAATTTAAGTAATATATAAAATCCGTAACACTTTTCTTTACGTGCAGTATAAATAGCAATACGTGATATATCAAAGCGTTCCTCGCATTTTTTTTTATTCGATCAATGAAAGCAGGATTTTTTTGAGATTCGAAGATTCATCACTCTAAAAAATATTAAAAATACTTAATACTAAATTTATTTAATATAAACTGCATGAAAGAAAACAAAAAATATAATAAGAGTTTACAGTCTGTTTAAAAATGTTAAAGTTTATTGTGGAACGATAAACAAAAGTAGTGATTTTTAATATAATGGTGGCAGTGTAAAATTCAACAATTGCGTTTAATATTTTGTGATTTTTGTTATAATAATAATAAAACCAATGTATACCACAATAAACTTACATTAGAAAATAAAAGTGCGTGATGTTAGTTACAGAAAAAATATAAAACATTAAATAAATCAATAAATAAAAATATATGTAAATAACAAAAGAATAAAAAATTCACTTCTGGTTTTGATTTTATACTTTCTTAAACATTTTTATTAGGAATTACTAATAAATTTTATTTGAAAAAATTTCTAAAATCTATAATCTTATACAACTATGCTTAATGCACTGAAATTTCGTTTTTCTTAACCTATTAATGACAAAAGAGCTTTTTCGTATTTTCCAGAACAGTCTCCCTAAAAATAAAAAGAGAAAATGAATGTTTAAATAAAAATTTAAAATATGTAACTATTAGTTTTGAGACAAATAAAACAAAAAATGTCTTAAATTAAAAAAACATATTTTTTTAATTTCGAATAAATTAAAAATATTTAATAGTTTTATAGTTTGGCGGTTTATTAAAAGTAGATACATGCTTGGTTAGTAAAATAAAAAGTGCTCAAAGGTATAAAATATATTTAAAAATACAATTTTTAAGAATTCTAAATGCGTTTTCAGAAATTTAAAATTTTTAAATCCAATGCCTCTCGTTATTTTCATAAAAAAAATTTTTAAGTGTATAAAGAAAAATTGTAATAAATTATTTCTTACCGATACTCTGTCGTATAAACTTTTGGAATATTTGGCTTCGTATGTTGCTTTAATTTCTTCCAAATCGATCTCGGATCTACTAACAATTATTCTGATCAATGTTCTGTCATCTGTGCCCATACCTGCCATTGCATCGTGTAACCTTGTCGCAAAGTATTCTGCTCTATCTCTTATGCACATTATAAGATTTAGATAAGCGTCTTTGGTTTTTCCTGAAAAAAAAAGCTATAAAAGAGTTCTGCTCTGTCTCTTATGCACATTATAAGGTCTAGATAAGCATCTTTGGGTTTTCCTGAAAAAAAAACACAAGGTACTTTTTCTCCCATTTTCTTTAGTAAAACCATTTTTTAACCTGTTATGTATACTTTTATGGAAATAATACTCTTCCATTTATTTATACTAGTTGTCGCCCAGTTGTCGAAACTCGACCGTAATTCATTAAAATTTAAAGTTTATGTCTATATCTATTTTGTCATGGTTTTCTCTATTTTTTCCTGTTTTTTTACTATTTTTATTTTTTTTCCCAGTTCCCTATATTTTCATATTTTGTCTTCTTTTTCCTATTTTCCCTGTTTTTCATGTTTTTTCTGATTTTCCCAATTTTCCTGTTTTTGTCTATATTTTCCTCTTTTCCCATTTTTTCTATTTTTATCTATTTTACGTACTTTCTCCTTTTCTCTATTGACTACTATTTTTTTCCGGTTTTTTTTTTGCTATTTTTCAATATTGGTTCATGTTTCTATCTATTTTTCCACATTTTTCCACATTTTTCCTATTTTTGTCTATATTTTCATATGTTTCTCTGCGTTCTCCTATTTTTATCGATTTTTTTATGTATTTAACCATTTTTTTTCTGTTTTTCCTGTTTTCTCTATTTTTTTCCTATTTTTTTTCTATTTTTTTCCATTTTTCTTATTATTTCCTATTTTTTTCCTCATTTGCATATTTTTTCCCATTTCATATTGTTTCCCATTTTTTTTCCTATTTTTCATAGTTTCTCCCTTTATACTGTTTTTTTTTCTGTTTTTCCAATTTTTTAATGTTTGTTCCCGTTTTTTCTTGTTTTTTATTTTTTTTATTTTTCCTCATTTTGCCAGTTTTTCCCTTTTTTTGCCAATTTTTTCCCATTTTTTTTATTTCCCTTTATTTCTCGCTATTTTCTTACGTTTCCCTATTTTTCATTTTTTTCTATTATTTCCCATTTTTTCCTTATTTCCCCATTTGTTCCCATTTCCTATTGTTTTCTATTTTTTCCTTATTTCCCTATTTGTTCCCATTTCCTATTGTTTTCTATTTTATCCTGGTTTTCTTACTTTTTCTTTTTTTACTTTTTTTTCTGCCTTTTTTTCCCATTTTTCCTATATTTTCCCATTTTTAACCTATCCAAAAATTGTCCCACGGGCCTAGAGAAGTTTTTACTTCAAAAATAAAAAGTGAGTTAAAGTTCTCTCTTTGAGTATTATATATATACAGGGTGATTCTTTTAGAGGGCTAATTAGAGGTTTCTGGAGAAGTAGGCAAAATTCAAACCTGAAAATGTGGGAAATGAGGTTTTCGCGGATGCCCATTCGATCTAAAATATTTAGAGCAACGAGGTACTTCCGGTTATACCGGAAGTGAACATCAACTTTATTATTTTAAATTGAAATTTAATTGAAAAAATGCGATTTTCAATTGTCTATAACTTCAAAACTAATCAGTTTACATTAAAAGTGTAATAGGTTTTTGAAATCAGCTTCTCAGGATAAATCTAAAAATGTAAGAAAATATAGGGTGTTCCACTTAAAATAACAGAGTTGATGTTTACTTCCGGTATAACCGGAAGTAGCTGGTTTCTCTAAATATCTTAGATCGATTGAGCATCCCCGATAACTTCATATTACAAATTTTCACATTTTAATTCCGCCTACTTCTCTTGAAACCTCTAATTACCCCTCTAAAAGAATCACCCTGTATAGATTTCAAAGCTCTTTGTTCATTTTATTATAAGAATACTTTAACAACTTTGTGATGATCGTTTTGCGAGGAATAACTAAATGACACAATAATCGTATTAAAAAAACACACAATAAACTCTTTTAAAAACAGCTTAGGAAATTTTGCAATAAAGGAGGAGGAAACCATAAATATCTAAAACCAAATATGGTCCAAGTTTACAAGAAATAAGAACAACGTCAGGTACCACTATAATACAATAATAACTAGTCCATAGGTGCAAAAGTTCAAATTAATGATTATAAAAAAAAACAAGAAATGCTTAACTTAGCATTATTAGTTACTTTCCAGGGAAACAGCAAAAGGTGGAACCCATTAAGGGTAGTGAAAAATGTTATAAATGACACATTGAAAGGTACTTAAAAAATTAAAAAAAATTTAACTTAAAACTACATCAGAAATGAAATGATTAATAATAATAAAAAAATCGTAAAAAAGGAGCTAATAGCGTGTGCTAGTTAGCCGATACTACCCGCGCGGGGCTGATAGGTGACAATAGATTATTGTGTCGAGCTCCAGGGAGAAGGCCACTCTAAGTAGGGGCAGTCTAAAGTAAATAAGTAGACCGAGCGTGGTCCAAATAAATTTCGCAACAACAAATTGGATTACAAACAGCAGCAAGCCCAATCGGTTAGCTACCATATATAAAATATCTATTTCTTCTTTACTTCTTTTGTTCAAAAATCATAGCTCAAGCTATGAAGGTCTGGGATGTGTGGTGGATTAGTTTAATAGTGAACTATAATACAACAACATGGACAATAAACTTATTTCATGTATAACCGAATCAGTTCCAACCGTTATTTTATTTTGTTCCTTCCCACCTCTATACTTCAATAACATTGTTATCTCGATTTGAATAGTTATATAAATTTTGCTTTGCCGTTAAGATATCGGTTGTATTTTTTCTGAAAAATGGGAACCATGCTAAAGGAAAATAATAATACAAAGAGGATTTTTTTCAGAGAGGAGTTTTAGCTCCTCTCCTGTGAAACTCTGCTTGATAAATTTGGTGACAGCTTTGAAAAATTTAAATATATGTCCAAACAAATCTACAACACAAAGTGAAGGGTAAATTATCTCAAGATAAGTTTTTTTGGTACCAGCAAGCCAAAAAAAAAATGATCGAAAAGATATGGATCGAATTATTTGTAATAATATGATTTTTTTTAGGGGTTTATAACTAATTGTTACAATATATTAAAATTACTCATTATATTTTATGAAATATTTTTTTACCTGAAAATTCGTTATCAATGGCATCTTCTATGGAATGTCCGATCATTGTTTCGTATTCATCGAAGATAAGTTTGAGTTGCTTTTTGTTTCTGATACAAAGAATGGAATTAAAAACTGATTCTTCAGTACCCCAAGAAGCTTCTCCTGCATCGTAGAGATTTTGAGCATCAGCTATAGCATCATCTCTTATAACTTCATTGGATTCGTCTCTACCACCCTAAAATAATTGAAAAAGAATTATAATAAAAATAGCTAAAAAAATTGTGTTTTAAGGATCATTTTAGTAGATATTAATTTACTTACAGTTGAAAGAGACACTAATAATCTTTGCAAAGTTCCAGATTCGTCACCTTTTATATCGTCTTCTAGAGAATTATCGTATACTGAAACAAAAAAATAATGTTTTTTTTTGACAAAATTACAATTTTTTAATTTTTTTTTTTTTTGATTGGAGATATTTACATTTTTGTAACTATTATTTTGAGCTTTTAGTGACAAAAACTAGACGATCTAGACAAATCTAGAAAATTAAAAAACAACAAACGTTTCATAGTTATTTTTTTTTTAATAGCACTCGAAATCAATATAGCGGCGCAATTTAAATCTTAAATTTTACTTTCCCGGTACCATCAAAGAGAAAGTATAGCGAACGAGCAAAAAAAATTCGATAAAACACAAAAATAGGAAAAAATTGGGAAAAACAGAAAAATATTTGAAAAAACGGGTAAAATAAAATAGGAAAAAATAGTAAAAAATAGAGAAAAATATAAAAAACACTGATAAATTGGAAAAATTAGAGAAAATAATGAAAAATAGTGAAAAATAAGTAAACATAATGTTAAATAGGGAATAATAAAAAATAAATAGTGAAAAAAAGGGAAAAATAAGAAAAAAAACAGGGAAATATAGAGGAAAATAGGAAAAATTAGAAAAACTAGAAAAACGGGGAAAGAGGGTAAAATGAAGTAAAGTAGAAAAATAGGAAAAAATTTGGGAAAATAGGAAAAAACAGTGATAAATAGGAAAAATAGAGAAAAATAAAAAAAAAACAGAAAATATGAATATGAAAAAAACCAGAAAAAATAGGGAAAAATAGGAGAAAATGGGAAAGATAGGGAAAAATACTGATACGATATCAATAAAATTTTCGATTTTTAAAAATTTTTAATTTTGTTTTTAAATATGCTCTGATTTATCGAAAAATTTTATTATTGTATTACCTTCCCGGTCCCATCAAAGGGAAAGTATAGTGAACGAACAAAAAAAAATTGGAGATATCGATGGAAATATCCATTTTGAGGCCCCCCAAGAAACCAATTCCAGAGTAAGGTTTGGCTGTGTATGTGTGTGTAATCTTCCACGATAATTGCCGAACCGTTTAACCAATGAAGCTGAAATTTGGTATGATGAGTTTGTGTTATGCCTAGAATGCGACAATTAGTCATATTGAAGCATTCATATAGCGGTAAAAAAATTATGATCAAATATACAGACCTTAAATGAGGCGTAAATTTTAAGATGTTTTGATGATATTTTATCACTCTGTACATCCGGAAAGTAGTTGTTCCAGTATTTTCGCGGTCATCTTCGGATCTACTCTGTATACATGAACGGTTGAAAGCTTCGGTACTCCCTTAAGATCTTGACCGTATATTTTAAAGGAACTGTTATCACCTATATCTATTTTTCATTTTAGGTTTTCTTTTGATAACCTCTTTCCAAGCACCCTCTTGATTATTGCTGTCTGGGTTATTGGATGTTAAATTTATAATATATCGTCTGAGACACTTTTTTCTGAGATGACAATAATTGTTCATCATTTCCAGAATATTTGGAAGACGTGGGCAACACTATTTATTGGATCTTTAGTAGGGCGATATCTTCTAGTAGACCTTTGATCGTGGCTTTGGTTTTTTGATTCTGACCATTTTTTGTTCATTAATTTAATTTGATCATTTAATATTTTAATTTTATCTCGAAGTTCATTTATAATTATGTTTTTTTGTTTAACGATGTAATTAAATATATTAATATCTACTTTATTGTTTCTATATCGTCGACAAAAATGGCCTCATTGTCCATTTCGCCGGTTTTAACCTCACAACATTCAATTGGGTCGAATGAAAAAAATTTCCCAATTTAAGCACTTTATTCCTTTAACTACGTTTGTTTTTACATTGTTTGCACAATTTAATTTTAAGAACGTCTGTCCGTACCGTTGCCATGTTGGTCCACTCCTGGTGCAAAGTTGTAGAGCACCAAATTCCCTTTCCCTTTTATATTTAACTTTTTTTCGAATTCCCCATGCTAGAGGGCTAAAAATATATACGTTATAGGCTTTTTGTTTTTTTTTTTTTAATTTTGAAGACAAATAATGAGCTTTAGTGCAAAATGTTCCAGTGCAGTTATAGAGCATAAAATTCCATACATCTTTTGTATCAAACTTTTTCCCAAATTCCCAATAGTTTTCACCAATTATTTTAGGCGATCCTAATTATAGCAGTGTTAGGCCTCGGGTCCACGCCAATAAAAGTTTGTGATAACCTAAGCGTTAAGACTTCTTATATATGTTCTTTATGTCGAGTCGGACAAATGATTTATTTGGAAAATTCTGGGTAGGGGGGTGTTTTTTTCTGGTCCCTCGCAAACTCATTGTTTTAATGCATAAAGTCATAAAATTAAGTATCTTGCAGCTAATTTTTGCAGAATCGTTTAATGAGAATATTGAAAATTAACTGGTATCCGAAAAATTCTTGAAGGGGTACTCTGAATCTTAAGAGTTTCATGCAAAAGAAAACGCCCCGCACCCAAAATTTTCCAAATAAAATATTTGTCCTACTCGACATAAGGAACATATACAGGGTGTTTCTTTGGGAAAGTGACATGCGATAACTGCAGATAGGGGACACCTAGGCGATCTAAAAAACCACATACTTAATGGGTCTAACTACTTTAATAACCAAGATAGAGGGTGTTTTATCTATTTTGCCAATATCTTGCATGGTTCATAACCTTCTAACCACACTGTATATGTTTATGATATTTGAAGAGCATATTATTATTAAAGTGATCAATCGATCAATAAATTTACAATAAAAGATATCAAGGTCCGGATTAAAAAAAATATTATAAAATATTCCGAGCCGAAAACAACACCCTGTATATCAGATTTTTCTAAAATCGATTGTGTATTTGCAAAGAGCTCGAAAAAATGAATTTAGTGATATACTTTGCATTTTCGGCAAAATGTTTTTTCTTGTAAAATTTCGAGTTTGATTTCTAAAATGGTGTGAATTGTGAGAGCCCAAGACTGAAACCAATTTTTTTTTAATGTGATTTAGTTTTAATGAAGACTTATTAACCTAAATTTGTAAAATTTTAATATTTTAAGTATTTTTTTATTATTTGCGATAAATAAATCCACAAAAAACATTCATATTTAATTAACGAATAAATATAATAAATTTACAACAACTTTAATTAATGAATAACAACAAAAATTATAAAAAAACACCTAAAAATTAATGACACCGAAGGAAAACCATTATGGATTAACATTTTTCAAATACAATTTGTATAAAATTTTTTTTTATCTGACCTACAGGGGTGAAACTGGAGGGGGTTGAAATATCAAAAAGAATTATATCTTCGGCATTTTTAAAAATATCGAAACAGGTCATATGTAAAAAATCGTAAAATATCGTAAGAAATCGTGAGAAACCTTAAGAAATCGTAAAAAATCGTAAAAAATTGTAAAAAACCGTAAAAAATCGTAAAAACCCGTAAAAAAATCCTAAAATTCCGTAAAAAATTCGTAAAAAATCGAAAAAACCGAAAAAATCGTAAAACAACGTCCATAAATTTCGTATTGCGCATAGTTCTTGTGTTTATTTTTAAAGTGAATTTCTACGTCAAAGTACTTAGGCGTTTTTTAAAATGCTTGTAATTCTTCATTAAGTAATTTTTTAGTGGATTCATTATTATTTATTCATTAATTAAAGATGAATGTTTTTTGTTAATTATTTATCACAAATAATGAAAAAATACTTAAAAAATAAAAATTTTACCAATTTAGGTTAACTAGTTATCATTAAAACTAAATTACATTAAAAAGAAATTAGTTTCAGAATTCCAACTTAAAATTTTACAAGAAAAACCATTTTGCCGAAAATGCAAAGTATATTACTAAATTCATTTTTTCGTGCTCTTTGCAAATACAGAATCTATTTTAGAAAAATCTGATATACAGGGTGTTGTTTTTGTGTCGGAATATTTTATTTTTTTTTTAATCCGGACCCGGATTTATTTTATTGTAAATTTATTGATCGATTGGACACTTTAAAGAAAACATGCCCGCCAAATATCATTAAAATATACAGTGTGGTTAGAAAGTTATGAACCATGCAAGAAATTGGCAAAAAAGATAAAACACCCAGTATCTTGGTTATTAAAGTAGTTAGACCCATTAAGTATGGGGTTTTTGAGATCGTCTAGGTGTCCCCTATCTGCAGTTAACGTATGTCACTTTCCCAATGAAACACCCTGTATAAGAAGTCTTAACGGTTAGGTTATCACAAACTTTTTAAGGCGTGGGCCCGAGGCCTATGTTCTATATAATGTGCGGATGCGCCCGCTTATGTCATTATTAATTCGGTGAACGTATTCACCATCGGCTTGCTATTTATAATTTGTTCCATATATGAATGTAATGCTTTTTTTTTGTAATTAAAATAATCCTATTCTCTACAGCTGAGCCAGGAAAGTTCTGGGGCGACTCAGCCGATTTTTTTGAAAAATACTTTTTAAGTGGGCACATGAACAGTTGCACGAATTTTAAAACACAGAGTAGATAATGTAAATACCGTATAAAATGAAAGGAGAATTCCGAGAGATATTTGAAAAATACATGTTAAAGGGTGGTATTTAAGCGTGCATATTTTATTCGGTTTGACCAGTAAATTTTCTTTATATCTGTGCAATAATATTTTTCGTTTTGTGAATTATTTTATTGGATGAACAGTAGTTTTATCATTGTGTGCATAGACATAAAATTAAAATACAACGAAAAATAATTTGTCAAAAAACCATAGTTCAGTCCAGAATCACAAATAGTATATTGGTTAATATTATAACATTTAGAATGGTTAGTAACTAGTTTCGACTTCCGTCATCATCAAGCCTACAATACATCTCGTTAAGAATATAATTAATACAGGAACAAAATTAGGTGCTTACCATATGTATTATTCGGAAAATCTACTTTAAAATGTCATAATTGACTATGAACGCATTTTCAAAAAATTTTGGTGCTACCTAATTTCATACTTTTTTTGTTTAATTAAATTGAATATAAAAAAAATCGTAAAAATATTTACGCTTATACAAAACTAGAATTCTGCCACCTAAAACGCGCTGTGAAATTTATTCTTTTTTTCATCCTTGAAATCCCGAAGGATTCTCGCACTTAAAGCAAGGGAAACAGAGAGGATAGCAAAAGGGTCGATCGATGAAGGGCGAGATATAGGACACTGTTTAATCGATAGGCCTTGCTCAAACCGGTTTAAAAAAAGGGAATAACAACATATATACCTAATTGTGTTTGTATCGATCTAACATTCATTGTGTATCGATATATCTAATTATTCTATTTTGAGTTAAATAAGTACCAGTATGTTTACCGACAAAATTAATGAATAGATCATATTAAATTAAGCAAAATAGATATAAAACAATTTTTTTTGTTTCCATTTTGAAAAAAAAACAATGTCGTAAAAGAAGGGCAAAAATTAGTTATTCACGATTTTCTTTGATCTTACAACGACAATAAGTATAATTAAAATAAAAGCTTGGAGATGTATCTAAATATTTTCTATGCAATTTTACCTTTAAATTATAATAATCGAGTTTTTGCTTCTTGAAGATTTTTAATATCTTTGCGTTAGTTTAAAATAGTTGGTTATTAATTGTTATTCAATTAATTAGTTATTTTAATATCATTATTTGTAGACATATAATGTAGGCAGTAGCTAATTAATTATTAATTAATTTTTTAGGTTATCCAAAAAAACAGTTTGAAAATAATTATTTATAGGAGAAATCAAAATCTATGTCTTACCACATGAAACCTAAACCTTAAACCTCGATCAATATATTAAATTTCATGTGGTAAGACATAGATTTTGATTTCTCCTATACTTACTTCACCACATTTGGGAAATGGATAACCTAGTTCAAATAATTATTTAGTTAATTTTCAAAATTAAGACAATAATGTAATTCTATAAAGGACAAACACACCGCATCAATGGGGCATTTTTATCATATTGTACAACTCAACGATGTCTCCATTTAGATTACACAGGGTGCTGAAGCCTTTGTGAAGATATTTTTTCGAATATATGAACAAAATCAATTATGCATCGATTATTCATATAGCGGATACAATTTCACTGTAGAGTATAATAATTCCTAACCAATGGTATACAGGGTAAGTTGAAACGTTACTTTAATTTACTGATAATAAATAATTAATGTGATTAAGCTCAAATCTTTATATTATGGGTTCGTCCACGAATAGAATTTGAAATAGATCAGAAGTAGAATATAAAATAAAAAAAAAGTTGGACGCCAGTCAAATTGATTTTTTTATATAATTAGAAACAATTGACAAAAAAACTATGATATATTTCAAAATCCGTCCTTTCTTTTTTTTCGGGTTAAGGAAATTACACTCAAATTAAACGTTATATTTGTTTATTTTTATAAAAATAGTGTTCCAGAGTTTATTCTCTAAAAAAAAAACTTAGCTTTTCTTGCGGTTGAGGTTCTTGCGGTTGAGGAAAAAAAACTTCTTGGCCATGGTAAAACTAACTGTCCAGAGGAAAAACTTCTTGGCCCAGGTAAAACTAACTATCCAAAGGAAAAACTTTCCAGAGGAAAAAAAAACTACAAGAAGAGATAGGGAAAGAAATCTTCGAAATCTTCGATAAGTGACACGAACGATATAAAATCAATTATTTTGACTGAGTAAGAACATTATTAGCATGGGAAAGACATTTTATAGGAATACCAAGAGAAGAGACGAACATGACGCGAAGAAATAAGAAGGGAATATCAAGCGAGTATGAAATTAAAATATATTTAATAGAGGAATAATGAAAATACAGGGTGGCACAAAAAAACGTAACAGAGTCCAAAGATAGCAAGTTTTTCAACGATTCCAAAAAATTGAGCGGTCGAATTTCATTCATTTACAGATATTTTGCAGGATACCATTATCAATTCCGATTGATAATGTTGGCATCTGCTAAATCAGCCTGGTATATTATATACAAGATGTTCTATTTCTCATGAAGCTTCACCCGTCCTGATTATTGATATGTCCAAATGCCTGAAATTCCGGATAATTCGACATACTGGATCGTTCATGATGAAAGTTCACTTTGCATATATATTTACAGGGTCTATCACAAATAGTGCGGCTTTGCTGATGATTTCCGTAAAATAATTATGCTCGAGATTCATTAACACAAATTTTTTGATTCATGAAATGTCAACATTGTCAATCAGAATTAATATTGTTGATGTATGCAGGAAATATTATACTTCATAGTATATTTCTATCGGCTATATAAATAATCGACGCATAGGTGATTTGGTTTGTATATTCGAAAAATTATCTTCACAATGGCTATTTGCAATTTTCTAAAAGTTAAATTCAGCACCCTGTATTACCTAAACAGTTGAATTTAGAGATTTAGCTCAATGGAGACATTTGATCAGGATCGTGAGTTGTACAATATATAAAAAAAATCGGTTGTGTCGCCCCAAAACTTTCCCGACGGGTATCCACCAATACATTTTCAGATATTTAATGTTAAGTTTCAACTTTTAACATTTGTTTATTTTTGACAGGTGATAGTTGGAGAAATAATTTTGACTCTTGTGAATAGAGTTTTTCAAGGGCTTTCAAACGACATATTGCTTGCCCAATTCCGTGACATATTGCATCTGTAATTTTTTGATAGTGATACTTCCGTTTGACAGATGTCTTACAAAAACTAATGGGTTCTTCCGACGGGTAACCCAAATTCCTATACCAAATTTCAGCTCAATCGGATTAATACTTCTTCAGATATTTAATGCTGAATTTTCAAATTTTGACATTTTTTTATTTTTGACAGGTGACAGTTGGAGACATAATTTTGATTGTTCTGAATAGAGTTTTTCTATGGCTTTCAAATGACATATCGCATGTCGAATTCCGTGACATATTGCATCTGTCATTTTTCTGATAGTGGTACTTCCGTTTGACAGATGTCTTACAAAAACCTAATGGGTTCTTCCGACGGGTAACCCAAACCCCTATACCAAATTTCAGCTCAATCGGATTAAACGTGTGGCCTCTATCGTGGAAGAATACACACATACACACAAACAGACCGACATACTTCCATCTGGAAATGTTCTTAATCGTCTCAGGGCACCCGAAAACGGATATTTCTGTTTTTATCTCGAAATTTTTTTTAGCTCGTTCACTCTAGGAGGTGGGTCGGGAAAGTAAAATTCGAGCAAATTCATCAAAAGCCAATTTCCCATTGATGCGGTGCGTGGTCCATAATTGACTACCCTGTTATTAGTTATTGTTTAATTTCACAGAGACCTCGATCGCTCGTATTTTATAAATTTAAAATCCCTCATCTCTCAAATAGGCCATTATATCCACTATATTTTTTAACATAATTATATTTCCATGTTCGAGATTATTTAGAAATAATTTCGAGAAATAATAATTGCGTTGCCAACCTTTTCTCCTTCGTGAGCAACGTTGTTTTCTTTAGAATAAAATACCTTCAACAATTGTTGTTTAGACAAAAATAAAACGTTTTATGAACAGTTTTTGTTCGGCTGTACTGTACTCATTTATGTAATTTAAAAATCAATACACCTTTTTTCCTAAATAAATTATACCAAAGAAACCTACGTAAAGTTAAAAGAAACTAATTGAAGTCTTATTATATCGTTCTGCAATTTTAAACACATTTAAGGCGGAACAGTATGCATCTAATGATTTTTTAAAGACAATTTCTCAGTTATATAATCACAAAAGTATATATATAATAAATCTAATGATTTTTTAACTACAATTTCTTTTTCATATCAGAACAAAAGTAAATTATTATTATATTTTTAAGTAGATTTTAAAATTTTTTAATGAGAAAACTTCGGACCCATTTTTAAGCGTAATGTGGGAACGAAGGAGTGTGAGATTTTGCATAGTTAAAGTTTATATAAGGGAGGAATGCAAAAAGCTAAAATTAATATATAATATGTGTTGCAAATAAATTAAATTAAATATAAAATACCATTCATTGTTTATCTGAAACATTTGACTTTTTTTAATTATCGGTTCGATAGCCGAGTGGGCTCAGGGGCTGAGATTAAAATGGTAGAGTCTCGAAGGCGCGGGTTCGAATCCTAACCAAGTCAATTGTTACTTTTTTAGCCGTGTTGAACGATTTTTAAATAGATAAAAATAGAAAAACAGGAAAAATAGGGAATTACAGGAAAAATAGCGAATTACAGGAAAAATAGGGTAAAACAGAAAAATTAGTAAAAAATAAGAAAATGGGAATAAATATGAAAAAATCGGAAAACCAAAAAAAAAATTGCAAAAACAGAAAAAGTATAGGTAAAAATAAAAAAAAATAGAAAAAACAAAAAATAGTAAAAACAGGTGAAAACAGGAAAAAGAAAATATTAGGAAAAAATAGGGAAAAATAAGAAAATATACGAAAAAATAGGAAAAATGGGTAAAATGGAAAAAGCATGAACAAATGGTAAAAAATACGAAAGAGGAAAAGAATTGGAAAAAATAGGAAAAAATTGAAAAACAGGGAAAGTACAAAAACGCCAAAAATACGAAAAATAGTAGCTAAAAACACAAGAAATCGAAAAATATCGCATAAAAGTTCAGAAATGGTAAAAAACAAAATCCAAAAAAAAATTAAAAAAAACAAGAAATCGCAGAAAATAGCAAAAAAAAATGGGAAAAAATCACAAAAAATTGCAAATGCAAATAAACCTAAAAACAGAAAACAAGTGTAACCATCTAAAAATTAAAAAATTCGGAAGAATTGCAATAAATCCAAAAAAAAAATCAGGGGAATAAGAAAAAATGAGAAAAAAATCAGAAAATAAAAGAGAATAAGAAAAAAATGAGGAAAAATTAAAAAACAATTAGAACAAAGCAGAAAAAAATTTTAAAATGAGAGAAAAATCGAGAAAAAAACGGGAAAAAATCGAAAAAAAGAAGAAAATATTGGTTAAAGTTGAATCAATCAGAAAATATTAGAGAAAAATGAAAAACTAAATTGTAAAATACGAAAAAAACGAGAGAATCAAAAAAATTGTAAAAAACTGAAAAGCAAACGCAAAGAAACCAAATAAATAACACAAGAAATCGCAGAAAATGGCAAAAAAAAATTCAAAAAATGGGAAAAAATTGCAAATACAAATAAACCTAAAACAATTGTAACCATCTAAAGATTAAAAAAAATGGAAAAAATCGAAAGAAATGAAATAAATCGAAAAATAAGAAAAAATCAGGACAAAACAAAAAGTAAGAACAAAGCAGAAAAAAAATTAAAAATGAGAGAAAAAACGAGAAAAAAACCGGAAAAATCAAAAAAAAGGAAAAACTTGATAAAAGTTGAAAAAACGCTAAAAAAAAATCGTAAAAAAATTCAAAAAAATGCAAAAAAAGCCACAGAAAATGGCAAAAACTTTTTAAAAAATCACAAAAAATTGCAAATCCAAATGTACAAACAATCGCAAAAAAAAACAAACAAAAACCCGAAAACAATTTTAACCATTTAAAAATAAAAAAAATTGAAAGAAATCAGAGGAAGAAAAAAATCAGAATTCAACAGAAAGAAATAGAAAAAAAAAACAGAAAGAAAAAAATGAAGGAAAGATTAGAAACAATAAAAAAAATCAGAAAAACAAAAATTGGGGAAATATAAGTAGGCAAAAATATGAAAAATGGGAAAAAAAATAGTTAAAAAAAGGGAAAAAGAGAAAAAAGTAGAGAAAAATAGGAAATATGGGCAAAAAACAGGAAAATGGGAAAAATTAAAAAAAAAACAATAAAAAACAGGAAAAACCGAAAAAAAATTGGAAAAAGTAAAACAAATATAAAAAAATGAACTTTAAATCTTAGTGAATTACGGTCGAATTTCGACCAGTGGGCGACCATTAGTATTAATAAAAATGCCAACTTACATTCTTGGTATTTCTCAGCAATCTGTTTAACTTCATCATTATCGTGAATAACTAGAATTTCAACCAAAGTAGGATCATCAGTACCCATACCACTAATAGCATCATGTAATTCCTCAGCTTGATACTCTAGTGGATCCTTTAATAGTGCCAAAATTACACGTTCAAAATCACCTCCAAGGTCACTTTTTAAATCTTCAACCAAATCCTATAAAAATGATAAAACTTAATAAAAGTAATTTATATATAAAAAAACTTTACCTCTCCAAACATGGTTTTATAGGCTACAACAATTTTTCTTCGTTGTGCGTTGGTTCTTTTCGTTAAAACTTCAATAACGGCATCTTCATTGGTTCCTAAACCATCTAAAGAGTCCTTTAAAATTTGTGCGTCTTCATCTTCTTGGAAATTTGGCCATGGAGTTACAGTGGGCTGAAAAAAAAACATCAATAAAAAATCACATAGATTGGTGACTTTAATTCTGTAAGAACATCTTGCTCCAAACCTGAATGGAGCAGTTACTCAAAGTGAATCCAATCTAACAAATTCAAAACATGATGAAGAAATGACATTCCTATACTCGTCAAACTAAAGCAAGAGAGGTGAAATATTAATTATAGAGCAGGAAGGAATGAAATAATGGTCCGGGAGTCAAGAAAGAGAGAAAAGGAAAGAATTTTCACGAAAGAAATGGAGTTGTCCTAACATTAAGAGAACAGGAAAAGAATGACAAGTCATAAAAAAAGAGAAAGAAAGGAGTTGTTTCAACAAGTATTTAAAAAGTAGCAAACTTATAGAAAATATAAATAATGGAGAAAGTATAAATAATCCGAAAAATAAAAGAACTTTAGTTAAAAAATTATTTAATTCTTTACTTTTTTTAAACACTTTATGCAAATAAAAGCGTATGATTAGGTTTGACTAAGTACACGTCAAAATATCCGCAGTTTTTTATGTTTATAACTATACAATTTAGTATCTTACGTAAACAAATTAGCAAAATGACTAATTCAATGATGAAAACAACTGGTAATTCCGATTCTGTAAGTATAATTGAGAAGTTTTAGTTAAATTATTCAATATCAATTGATTTCAAGTCAAGCATAAAGAGTAAATGAAAATCAATGCAAATTATTGCTATTGACTGTAGATAATCACAAAAAAACCAAGACATGAACTCATTAAAAATATAAATTATATAGATGCAAATTAAATTTTTTTTGTAACTTTTAACTGAAATAAATAATTAATATCTGCTTTTTTAAATCACTGAAGATAACTGTATAAATCATCGAAACGTCGTAATTATTACAGTTGGAAGCAATTTTATATTAAATAAATATTTTACTTACTGCCATTTTTATAAAAACCGGATTAAAACACTTCACTTTGATATCAAAGAAATACGCCTATAAACTGAATTGAATTCAGCAGACACCAGCCACAGCAGGAATTTAGGAAAGCCGGTAAACGCTTGCGCAAATTTAACGTTGTAAAACGAATCAAAACCAAGTAGACCAAAGAAATAACAAGGAAAATTATCACAATGTAATAGTTCAAGAACGTTTTGAGCTGATATATTAAACCGTTTTAGCGGAACTAAATGCTACAGTGATGGTGACACCAATAAATAATTATGAAATGGATGAATCATTCTTTTAATGCTAAATGGTTTAATTTTTTTATCATAATCTACATCCATCATTCTAGATCAATTAAAATGTTGCATGCATTCTAATAGGCCGTGGAATAAAAAGTCGATATAAAAATTAGTTTTAACTAAAAGAAGAAAAAGAACGTATCTGATAAATAAATACAAAACAAATTGTCATTAGATGACACAGGTCTGCGACAAAAAAATTGTATTTTTTAGCGCTCCCACTTCAGTAAGTTTTTTATAATGTTATTCTTGGCCGACGGCCGTGGTGTACTGACTCACTGATCGACTAACCACAATCAAAAAGTAAGTAAATTAGTATCGATCGATTCTCATGCTCACCGTTTACAGAGGTGCTACTTTCAATCTCGAACGAATCTTTTCGTATGCGAGTTATCGTGTGCGAGATATTTCCGGTCATCTCTCATGTGACCTCCTACCTCCTGGCCTGTTTATCTCATAAAAAAGGCGTACTCAAATTTATCACAAAATATACCTGGTCGTTTAGTATTGTTAAGTTAGGACCCACGTTGTGTTTAATAATCGTAGTAATAGTAATAGTATAATTATTAATAATTGTAATAACCCCAGAAATTCTTTTAAGGTTTGGTGACAAGTGAAAATAAATCAAAATATAAAAACCTCAAGAAAATATTTATTCATTAAGAGAATTTACTGAAAAATGATATCGCCATTTGGCATATAAGGTATAGGGAAAACCAGACAACCGGAAAAACTAACCAGCATCGTAATGAATGTATCAATTATAAATTAACCAATTGTGTTGACAATACATAAATTGTAAATAGCCTTTGTGTTTGTTATAATTATCGGCGTCGTCGTCTTGGAGCTGAATACAAGAACTTCGGTGACGGTGTTGGTAGTTTGAAATTTGATTTTTAGCTGATTTTTTCTCCCGCTTTCATCCATGTTTTTATTCCGAGTTTGACTAAACATTCCTCGTCATAATCTTCTGTGGTACCGTGTTTTTTTGTAAACACACACATCTAAAGTATCTTGAGAAAAATGCAAATGAAGACAAAATAAAATATAGTTAAAAATAATGAATGTTGACAAAATACACTCAGACAGATCAAGTGGCTTGAGAAATCAACAAAGTCTAAGAGAAAACAAAACACATTCAATTTCTGAAAAAATAATATGATATACCGGGGATTGGTTGGTTACACTTAGTTGATCGATTTTCAACCAGCAATCAAATTTAATTTTTTGATATTAGCTTCTCAGGACGAAGCTAAATGTGTAAAAAAATATAAGGTGTTCCATTTAAAAATATATAACTTCGAGAAGCCAATTTTTTCTGAACCACCCTGTATATTTATAAATATTTTTAAAATGTAGCTCTTATTGACCTACATATATTCGTTTATTTTTTTAATTGTTATGGTTTCGGTACTAAATTCCGTGCCATATGTGCTGCCCCACCCTGTATTACTAGTAAAATCTGAAATAGAAAAAAATTCTGTCGGCAACCTGTTGAAGCTAGATTTCTGTTGCCTAAATTTGAGATTTTATCATCCCTCCCCACCCCACGATATGGTTGGATCGAAAAAAGTTTCAAGCAAATTAATTTTATTATAATTAGGACATTAAAAGAGTCTCATGACCTGTTTCAATATTTTGAATGTTAGTAAAGATATGATTTTTTTTTAAATTTCAGCCCATTCCAGTTTCGGATGAAAAAAGTTTGAAGCAAATTGATTTTATATTAATTAGAACATGAAAACCCCTCTTCGTTATTTTACATATTACAAAAAAATGTTAAATACAAAAGTTTCATTCGATCGTTTTAATTGCTTAAATTTTATTTATACGTCTCAAAAAAACGCAATGACTGATGGACACCATGAATGTGGTACTTACCTCTTCGTGCCACTTTACAATTTTTTAAATGAATGTACTTTATTATCGTAAGGGATCCGAAATCAAATCAGTTTCGATTAACATTTTTCTTGGAATCAGTTGAAGCTTAGAATTTGATGTAGAATCCAAAAATTAAATGACATACAAATTGTCCTATTAAAAAAAACTACCAAGTCGCTATTTAACATTTTTTTGTAATATGTAAAATAACGAAGTTAAGTGGGAAGAGCGACCGACTTTTGGTCCTCACTGTATCTAATATAGGTATATATGTATATCAAATAACTGTCAGAGGGAGTCTTTTTGAGAAAATATTTTTTTATTTTTTGAATTATTTCTAAGTATTTCCAGTATTTTTATAGTCACCCAAGTTGAACGTGAAAAATAAATGTAGAAAAAGAGGCAGTTAAATATTATATGGAAAATAACACTTGAAAGTAATAAATGAAAAAAATAATAGATTTACATTTAAGAGATAATATTTTCACGTTATCATTTTTATTATGTACTAAATCTTTAATAAATTGTTATAATTACACCATATACATTTTTATACAAAATTATATTCAAATGACTCATTCAATCGTAACCTTGTTTGTTAATACTAAACATCACCTTGCTTACTGGTAGTTAAGGTTATTCTTAATTATTACCAAAATTGTTCTAGAAAACCCAACAAAATGAGTTAAAGAAACACGAGAATTAATTTGACTCACGAATTCAGAATTTTTTTTGGGATTTTTAAAAATTCCCCTTTATAAAAAAACCTTTGAAAAATCTCCAAAATTCTTATGAAAAATCTCCATTACTGCTTGATTAAAAATCTCATTTTATCATTTTTCAGTCTGACAATTCGTTTTATTTTTTTTTTTCATAAAATGGATTATAAAAAGTTTTTCATATATTTCCATATATCTATACCGATTAGTAAAGATTGAGTAGAATTAATTTATTTAGAAATAAAACAAATATTATTAATTTTTTTAAAATAATGTATTTAATACAATCTTCACAACACTTTCTGTTTTTCATTAAATATATTTTCAAATCTTAATTTGTAACAAAATTGTTCTATTGGAAGTAGAATTATTATTCAATTTAAATAGCTTAAAGAAATCTACTTTATTGTCAGGGCACCTGACGAACTAATGCTCAAAATTTACGCTGATTTTTAACTATAAAAATAACAATTTATTTACAAAAATAATTAATTCTTTAAGGATATGAATGATCATTCAAATATCATACAGATGCATCAAAATTATAATTAAACAATTTTTTCAATATTTTAAAAAAAGAGATTAATTTTAACTATTTTTTATAAAGATAAGGCAAAATATCGACAGAAATAGATACAGGGTGATTAAAAATTTTTGACATTACAGGAAATACCTCTCATAAAATAAGTAAATAGGCTACATAGTGTTTTTGGCAAAAATATCAATTTTTGTTTATAATTATCGTATTTAGCAATAATTTTTCATATATCTTTAAGTAGATTAATGATAGAAATCCCTTGTAGTCCATTTACAGTCAAAATTTTAAATCACCTTGTATACGATATAATAAAGCGGATTTAATCTAAATATTATTCGAAACAAGTTATTTTTTTTTCGATTTGCATAGTTAAGAATTAAAAGAAGGACAATGGGTAAAAAGATAAAGAAAGAGAAATTTTGAAAAAATTCGAGAGGTGTATTTACATCTATTTCAAACGTCAAAATAATTAGAATAGAAAATGGAAAATGGCTAAGAAGATACCGAAAGAGAGATTTTGAAAAATTTCTAGAGGCGTATTTACATCTATTTCAAATAAAACTATAAAACCACCTTATTATTTTTTTGCCAAAACCAGTAACATAAGCTAATATAGATTAAAAAATATATTTAGTAAAATTTTCAAATGAATGACGAAACTAATACTACTGAGGTTATTGATTTTTTTTAAGAAAAATAGATTAAGGAAGACACCTCAAATTTAATATTAAAAATGAACATAAAACACATCTTTTTTAAGCGGAATTAATAATAATAATAACATTTTTTATGATGATCTTTATACTCTCTAAAAATCATTAACCGACAAAAATATCTTTTTCATATCCTTAAAAAAGTAACATTGAATAATACATTCATAAATATATAATTTATTTATTTGAACACAAAGTATACAGTGAGAGTATTTAAGAAATTAAATAAAAACAACTTTTTTTTTGAGATTTTCTTAAATAATCACGCTGTATTATCTGGTATAATAATATAACAAAAATTGCCCAAAAGTCGTTTAATCGTGTAAGAGGCAGTTTTATTATGTATCATTGAAAAACATTGTGGCATCACACATGATATTATTCACCATTTTAAGCACAAAATACAAACCGCTAGTAATTAAACTCCTTATTTTTAATTCTAAATTGAATAAAACATTTTTTTTCAATCTACATAAGATACTTATTTTTCCCAATTTAAAAAATTTCCAGAAGCTGCAATTTTTAGTTTCAATAAATGAAACATTACTATAATAATATATTTCTATGAAAAAAAGTTTGTTAGATATAAATGTGCTGTTAAAATTTAAGTTTACAAAACGTATTATTTTTTCACTCCTGATTAATATTTTTAAAATATAATAATCTATTTAACAGTGTAAAATTTTCTAAAATCCTTCTATGAAACTTTTTATATTTTGACAAGCCTTGGTTAGTTTTTTATCATTCTATTGCCTACCTTTGGAAAATTATCAAATTAGAAAAAAATATGGATTGTGGCCAACATAACACTTTCCCGATATTTATGTGTAGTATTTATTTTTTTAAGAAAGATTTATTATAGCTTATTTTTAACTCTCTTTGCAAAATTGTTTTTACAAACAAAACATAGTATCCAAGAATATTTAAAGACTATTTTATCCATATACACTGTTCGTAATTTGCAAATAATATTTTCGAACGCATATAATTATAATTTATGCGTCCGTTATCGTGGAATTATGGAACGCACTTTATAGACAATTAAACATGAGACGAGCCGGTCTATCCAGGACGGCACACGACTTCACGACTGTACCGCTCCAAGTGACAAAAATATTAAACAATAATTTATATTTATTTTATTAGAAGTTTTGACTGTGTTTAAAAAAAATTAGAAGGAGATGTGGGATTCGATCCCCGGACCCACTGCACCACCAGCGGGCACAGCTCTTGTTTAAATATGTTCAAACTTATTATTTAAGCGAATCACGTTTCATAATAAAATAAATATAAATTAGTATTGCTCCTCGTATTTTAATTATTAATATTACACAGCTAAAAATGATTTAAGTCACACCTGTCAAAATTATTGTTTAATATTTTGTCACTTGGAGCGCTAGTCGTGAAGTCGTGTTTCGTGTGCCGTCCTAGATTGACCGCCTCATGTAATTAAACAGCTCATTGACAAGAAATGTCACTTTCTTCTTCTAGCTGCTATGGCCTTTTATCTATTAAGCACCTGTGGCCTGTAAATAAATTTATTTGTTATCGAATTTATTAATAATGGCAAAGAGTATGAAGTTAATATCTTCATTGCAGGATAATATACCATAAGACCAATGTAAAAAACTTTTTTCAATCAACTTCAGCAACTCTTTCAATTGACTTATCCAGTAGGAACGAATTTATTGGTTTTATATTAATAAATGAATAGCTTAAAGAACGTAGTTGCTTATGTTGATTTTCATTGTTCTTAAAATATTCATTAATTAATAAAAATCAATAAAAAGTAATTAATATATTTTGAAAGTAGCGCGCTTCTTGACCAATAATTAACGTTTTACTTTTGACAGCATTGCCAAGGTTCTAGCTTTGTTCCTTTGTAGAAAAAATTGACATATTTCTTTCCTTCTTTTAATCATAACAAATGAGAAAACGAGAGTTGCCAGTTTTATAGATATGACAACATAGCCAAATATAATCTGTTTCAATTGGGCTACGTCACAAGCTACTATAGCCCAATATTCAAATTTTAAGAATTAATTACAGCCGCAGGATCGGTCTCAGAAGGGCTGGACCCTGTTCAATGTGCATGTTATGGTGGACCAAAATTATAAAATAAAAATTTAAAAAAAAAATCACTGGATGAGTCCATTGAGGCCGGTATCAAACTTTAGAAATTCACGGAAAATAGAAGAGTGCATCTTTGGCGGAAGGTTACATAGATTAGAGCATTTTCTCTAAAAATAAAGTGTCAACAATGATATTAAATTCGGTTACAGAATCACATGCATTTTCTAGCGGTTCTTTTATGAAAGAACTTCCAAGTACTAATGGTCAAATTTTCACTTATAATCTACCTAGTGCATGAATTATTGCTGGAAATTTTTTCAGTACATGAATTCATGTACGAGAAATTTCCCGCAATTAATTCAGGCACGTGGGGGTTTCGGTAAGAAAATTTCACACCGAAATATTAAAAAAATACTAGGACAATGACGGTTTTTAATAGTAAGTGTAAATGTCATTTTACTATAAACGTCAAAAAATTTCCAGTGTAATTTCATGCTCCTTTACTCCAAGGAGACGAAAAATTTTCGGAAATTTTTTTAGTTGTTATGGTAAATTTTCTCTAAAATTTCGAAAAAATCCGAAGATTTGGGGTCACATAATTTTTCCGGAAAATTCGAAAATTGCACTTTTAATATTAATTAGGTAAGATTATTGAAAAAAATTGGTTGTTTAAATTAGTTTGTTGTTTTTTGTTGAGTAGTTGTTTGTAATAGTATGAAAATTTTTCCAAATAAAAAATTTCATTCAAGCTTTTGCTTCATATCTCCTGAACATGTGTTATGGCCATAACGCCCTAGGGTGTTATGAGTGTATTTATAGTAACTGTATCAAAGGTAAAATAAACAAATAATATACAAGTGAAAAATAAAATCACTTTGGGATCGTGTTACGTTCAATATTTTTTTCTGAAGCCGCTTATTAGACTTATAATTAGTAATATACATTTTTTTGTTGTTGTCAAAATAGAAATCAAGTCAAATATATTCCTAAAGTCGCCTACGTAGATTTTAAAAATCGTTTCGAAAGTACAAAAATCGTTCCGAAAGTAAAAAAAATCGTACCGAAAGTTTTACTTTCGTTCTAAATAAATCATAGCATAAGTTCGATTTTCGTGATGGCTGGAGGTAAAAAAGTTGATTTTTATATGACTTTCCTTCAACTATCGTATAAAAAAAAAGTTGGAAAAAATTATTAAAAATTACAATTTTCAAAAAGTTATGATAGAGAAGAGAGACAATCTCTTTGCTGGTAGTCGTAATTCTGCAAGATACAAAAAGGGCAAGGACTAATTCGATTAGGAATGACCTCTAGAAAATTGTGCGAAAAATAACTCAAAAATTTTAAACTTTGAAAAAATATTCTGAAAAGGGAAGTACCTTAATATTTTTAATTTAATATTGAAAATAAGGACATTACAGCGCTGCCACAAAATTTCAAAACTTTAAAAAATAAAAAAACATGGTATTATCTAGATACTTGAAAAAAAAATCCTCCAAAAAAAATATGTTCATACCGTTTCGAAAAATAAAATTGTAATTTAAAAAAAATAAAAATTAGTCTTTTATAAAAAAAAATAAATATAAAGTCTGAGTGATTGTTGGTAGATTTGTAATAATCTCAAAATTAACTTTGTGAAAAATATAATTCCCTCCGGGTACATAAATGCTTTATCAATATTTTAGTTGTAAATACTATTCAAAGAATCTTAGTTTAATAATTTTTCAAAATCAGGCAATAGTATGATTCCAAAATTTTTACTTTTAACATCCTGTAGATTATTCAATGGTTTGAAGGGTGAAAATCATATAAAATAAAGATCTGTTAAAAACCATGTTTATTTTTTTAAATGCGTTTTTGGAAGTTACTATTATTATAATTATTAAACAGGTTTGACCCTACTTTGTGCATATTTAGGCAAAGAAAATTTGTATTTGTATGTTTATTTCTGAAGTATACAGATGATTCAAAAAAAAAATCAAAAAGCAAAACCAACCAGATTTACAACAATTATGGGCAGTGTTAATATATTGCACATAATTTTGGAAGTGATATGCAGCATAAAAATAAAATATTATTGAATATTTTTTTTATAACTACTTCATGTAATAATTCTACAAATTAAATTGTTACTAAAAAAAAATTATACACAAATAAATAGTCACATATTTTGTATAAAATTATTTTTTGAGGTAAAACTATTATTCGTAGATTTATTTTTAATTGTTTAATTACTAGTTTTTTCTACTCTAAATTTTTTGATTTTTTTATTTAAATATGTACAAAACAGTGTTATCAGTCATTGTACATTGTACAGTGTCTAAAAGTTGAGAAAATTATAAAAAAATATTAAATTTTACAAGAAAATAATTTATACAGACAAATTTAATCAAGATTTAGAATAATCTAGAATAGTGTTTGTAATAAGACGGTGAAATGTTTTGAAGCCATAAAAATACTGTATAGAATGTCCCATGTAACTGTAACAATATTGCTTTTACCTTATTCAAACCTTATTTAATTTATAGATATTATTAGACAGGTTTTCTAATAAGAATTAAATTTAAATGAATAAATATATAGTTTAAAAATAAAAATATAAATTTCATAAAATTAAGATTTTTTTCAAATCAATAAAATATTCTTTTAAACAATTTTCTCAACTATCTAACTGGTTAGTTCAAAATTTTAATTAAATATATACAAGTACTAATATTATTTCAATATATCGTTATTGTAACACTAGATGGCACCCTGCACTTTTTTTATGCACTTAAACTTTAAAAAATCAAGCAGTATCCTCAGTAACTTTTGTTCTAGCCTCTTGGAAAACATTTTTTTAATAGTTATTATATTAATTAAAAAAAACGAGTTTTTTCACACCCCTTTTTTATGCCTTCATCATCGTGGCAGACATTATGTCTTTAGGGAGTTAATTTGGTTCTTAGGGAGAACTTAATCTCTAAACAAAAAATAAATAAGAAGTGCGACAGGTATTTGTGATCGAGTTTTAGAAACCAATAAAACGTTTGGTCAACCGGTATAAAATGTTTTGATAAACAAGATTTATAGGTGGTAGAGGATACAATGAATGAATGATACGGAAATAAATATCAGTGCAACAGAATATGTAAGAATTAATACGATGTCAAGTTAATTGATGATGGACAAAGAATGACTCAATGCACTGATTCATTAAGGCTAGGAAAATAACAAAAATAAAAAAATGGTAGGTGTAATCTTTTGCGATTGTTGAATTAATATAGAAATGGTAAAATTGTGTCGATACTAATTTTAAATTTATATATAATACGGGTCGCTGTCCGTTGTTCGAAAACACGCTTATCGAAAATATTTTTTTCGAAGACATTTTGATCGAAAATTTAAATTTCGAATGACATTTTTATGGAAAACCTAAATTCCGAATCGCATTTTTATCGAATGACACTTTCATCGAAAATAATTTTGTCCAACGACCTTTTCATCGAAAACACTATTATCAAATTACATTTTGGTCGAAAATAATTTTTTCGAATAGCGTTTTGATTGAAATTTTAGTTTAAAGGATTAATTTGAAGTATGTTTTAAATATTATGTGCAACTTGTATATATTTGACAAAATAGTGGAGAAGGTAGTAATTTATGGTTTTGCAATGCATGCGAATCATATGATCGTATCATAAATGAATGCTCTTATCTTTGAAGAGCATATTAACAACATTTCTAAAAATGACGATTCTGTCAAATATATATACAAAAACGCTAAGGAGAGACGGATTTGTTACCTTCTTTCTCAGTAAAGACATACCAGATACCAGTAGAGAGAACTTGTCAACAGCGCATTTTAGCAAAGTAAAAATTTACCTGATTGAATGGGATAATGTCCATTTCGAACAATCTCCATATTAGATTTCCAGTAATCCGAAATGACCAACTTGGCAGCAATGCATTTCCGCAAAACATAATTGGTGCATTTGAATCTACTGAGAGCCCAAAATCGAGATGTTCATTTTTTTCCATCACAGATTTCCAGTAAACCAGTTTTACCAATTCGAAAATAAAGTTTTCGATTAAAAGGTCATTCGACAAAATTATTTTCGTTGAAAATGTCATTCGATAAAATTGTTTTCGGTTGAAATGTCATTCGATAAAATGATTTTCGATCAAAGTGTCTTTCGATATAAATCTCATTCAAAATTAGATTTTCGATTAAAATGTCTTCGAACAACGGATAGCAACCCATATAATACATATACTCTATTTGTCATTAAAAAAAGAAAATTGTTTAATCTAATTTCAGGCAACGAAAAAATGTAACTATAATGTAAGTACCAAAATGTAGAATACTGAAAAGAAAGAACCCAATAATCTGCATATGAAGGGATTAGTAACAAAAATGATGTTAAATATTTAAGATAATGAGAACATTTAAGGTAAAATTGTCAATAATTTTAGAAGGTATATTTAGGGAACAAGGTACAGATCTGTACCCATATATAAGGAATGATCATGTCTGTGACCATGTAGAAGCCATAATACATTATTCAGAAGGGGTAAGATAAGATATTCTGATATTAAAATACATTTCTTTTCATTGTAGAGTATCAGAACTATCTTAAAACTACTTCTACTGCCATCTAATGGCAGAGAAGTAATGTATGAGTAGACAGTTTAGGCAACCCAAGTAGCACGATACGGGCTGTCGTGAAACGTTAGAAGGGTGATCATAAAATCTATGATCGAGCCACTTCCTCCTTCGTTTGCAATAACTCAAATTTTTAGGTAATGTTATGTTTGTTTTTGACAAAATTAAAATGAATTTACAAAAAAGAACTACTGAATTTTATCGGTCTATCAATTTTTATA
Source organism: Neocrepidodera transversa (assembly GCA_963243735.1). Classification (NCBI taxonomy): domain Eukaryota; kingdom Metazoa; phylum Arthropoda; class Insecta; order Coleoptera; family Chrysomelidae; genus Neocrepidodera; species Neocrepidodera transversa. The sequence goes on along the minus strand of OY725336.1, from coordinate 23,434,796 downwards.
ATAAAAAAGGCAGGTCCGTATTTAAAAAATAACTTGATGGTGGCTGTTAAGACACGAAACATCGTATCAAACATTTATTAGCACATTCTCATAGCAAAACTTTTATTTTCTATCTTTTGATATTTTTATAAATAAAAATTATAGCCGTAAAAAACAAAAAACACCATTTTTAGTTTTACCTGTATAACTCGTGAAGGGCGAAAGACCATAAAGATTTTTTTTCGGCCTATTTAATTCTATACAATATAGTTAACTTTTTTCCCATTTAAATTTTGTTTATGATTTTATTATAATTACAGAATAGATTATTGATAATTGGCAGATGTAATTCATCAAATGTTAGATAAAATATATGAAGGCTCAGGGAAATGGAAGGACAATATATACCAAAACTAATGATGAAATAGGCTTCTGTTGGCCCCACAAAAAGAAATTGTTTTAGTAATTTCTTATAATATCGATAATATATTTAATTTTATAAAAAAAATGTTTTCCAATCGGTTTATTTAATTATTTATACCTATTATCCTAATTTTAAAAAGCTCTAACTTTGATAATTGTCTAACGAGTGATCCTATGTAATAAAATCACAACTCTAATAATGTCCCTTAATATTAGTTATTGGTCCAGGACTAAAAATGTACAAAAAAAAATTTTAATTTTGAGTTATATAATGAAACTCTAATGCCCTCTATTGTGCTTTTTTAACGATAAAATGTCAGTTATTTTGAGCTATTTTTAATATTCAATGATAAAAGGGTCAAAATGGATAAAAATTTTAATTTTGTATATTTTTTAATTACTTTAATTAAATTGATATTTTTATTTCAATAATTGGTTAACATTTTATGATCGCCAGAAAAAAACAAATAAGGGCAATATATATTAAATCGAACTAATGTCAATCTTCAAAAATATTTTTTAAATTTTTGAAAATCGAGCAAATACTGTTATTGTTCTAGAAAATATGAATTTTTAATACAAAGTTACTTCAATTATTAGTCACATTTTGGGCCGAATTTAAAGACGTTCATCAAGGCTCCACTTAAACTAAAATCTGGCACAACTTAACTTATCCTTAAATTTTGTATTTTAAAGAATTAGCCTATTCGTTTCTTATTGCCAACTCAAAATTGAGCTAGAAAGAAGTCATATCTGAGGAAGCACAGAGGAATCCTTAAATGATTCTCAAGTTGGTAATTTGACTGTAATATAGGTAAAATATGTCAATAATAGTCTTTTGTTGTTTCTGTATTAAATACAGATATAATATACTGTTATGAAATACTGGTCCATCAATTTAAAATGATTCCTTTATGATTCCAATGTTTTTTTAAGTTATATATATATATTTTTTTTAATTTTCTATCTCTTTTTCTCAGGTAGTTTGGATTCCACACAGACTTTTTTAATGGTATTTAATAAACAAATTTTAATTATTAAAGATTTTTTTGACATTACCTATAAAATTATACTAAACTAAGCATTCATTCATCCTCTCATACCTTAACCTAAAAATTTACTTTTGATACACATAAACAATATAAAAGTGAATCTCTCAAACAGTGATTAACAAAAATATTACTAATGTCACAATATAACTAATAATTTTAAATTGTTTATAAATAATTTACCCTTAGATGAACAAATACTGTTTGTCCAATTAAGAACACAATTCTTCTTCCTCTTCCTTTCACATCTTTCCAAAGTCTCGTCTCCTGGCTCTTCAAAACAAAAAGAAACACAAACCCACTCAGTTTCTAAAATCACCCTCTTCTTATAATATTTTTAACAATTATTTAATGTAAATTTGCTTATTTAATTAGTATTTATAAAAAAAAAATTCTCTATAGAATCTATTTTTTCAAAATTTTATATTTCTATTAACATTACCATTAAAAAAAAAATCGGTTGTGTCGCTCCAAAACTTCCCCGGCAGATATCCACGAATACTTTTTCAGATATATAATGTTAAAGTTTCAAATTTTGACATTTTTTATTTTTGACAGGTGACAGTTGGAGAAATAATTTTGTCTGTTCTGAATGGAGTTTTTCAAGGGCTTTCAAATGACATATTGCAAATCAAATTCCGTGATATATTGCATCCTAGGTTAGGTAGCGCCTCAGCGACGGCTTCTTTTTGATTGGGTCCCTTTTGGTTATCGCCTCAAGATGGTTACTAGAATTGGTTTCTTTATTATATTGCCTCAACATGGTTACTAGATTTGTTTCTTTTTTAGTTCCGCCTCAACATGCTTGCTAGAATTGTTGGTACCACCTCAACATTGCTGCTAAAATAAGATGGTCGCGGTTCGTTTTTCTGTCGTAGAAGTTATTCCAATTTCCTTCCAGACACATCCAAGAAATTCGCTATTAATTCTAGTTTATGGCTTTTTGTATTTTTTTACTAAGCAAGGCACTGTCGGTATTTTTTCCTAGGGTAGTCTGCACCACCTTGACGGAGGTGGCACTTCCTGGCTCCCTTTTGGTGCCGCCTCAACATGGTTGCTGGTAGATAATGGCCGCGGCTCACTTTTCTGTTGTGGTGGTTGATCCCATTTGATCTTTGGCTGAGTCATATTGTTTTATTAGTTTCTCTATTTAAAAATTTATATTTTTATTAACATTAATAGAATGACTGGTTCTCTTTCGGTACCCCCTCAACATTTTTACTAGAATTGATTCGTTTTTCTGTTGTGGTGGTTGTTCCCAATTCTTGGCCAAGTCAGCGGTTTAGTGGGATTTCTTGCTGATTAATAGATTCGTCTTTATTTTGGATTTTGTTGCAACCATTGTGTTTTCCACTTTGAACGTGTTTTTTCTAAACACAATTGTTTTGCAATTTTGAAATGACCTATTTAGGTTGCTTCTTTATTTGAAACTATTTATATATAATAATAATAAGAATAATAATAATAATAATACTCGCCCTACATTTCACCCCCTTACGATTGAACCCCAGAAAGCCAATGGCTTACGCGGGGAAGGGACGGCTATTATGTTTACATTAATAGAAACAACGTTTTTATTTCCCACCGACAAATGAAATTGTGATATCTGTACAATTTTCTACACATCTGTCGCAATTTAATTTGATTGTTGACGTGTTTTAGTACTCTACGAAAATTATAATTTCCGCGGCAATTTTTTGATAGGGACACTTCCGTTTGACCAAAGAATACATATATACCAAGAAGCGAAGGCCGGCGAAATTTCTTTGATGTTGGAAGGGCAAAAATTTTTGTGACAGGTGACGGATAACTAATATGAAAGCTGAGTTCGGCTTCGTTACTCTTTTCACTCCTTTTACTCCGCTCTTGATCTATCCATTCGTGTACTGACAAAAATTCATTTAAATTCATTTCATATGTATGTTTTGGAAACAAAGTAATATTTACAAAAAAATAATTTAAAATAAAGCAAATGAACAAACAATCCGCACTTTAATCAAAAATATAACACCTTTAAACAGAACTGACATTGACGTATAACTAATATAACTCGCACATGCGCGTACAAATTTCGGTCCATGCAAATACCGTAGCCTTCGCTTCTTTATCGATAGGTATTCTTTGGTTTGACAGATGTCGTACAAAACTAATGGGTTCTTCCGATGGGTAACTCAAATCCATATACCAAATTTCAGCTTAATCGGATTAAACGTGTGGCTTCTATTGTGGAAGAATACACACAGACAGACAGATAGACAGACATGAAATGGTTTTAATCATTTCGGGTGACCTCAAAATCGATATTTCCATCTTTATCTCGAAAAATTTTTTTTGCTCGTTCACAATACTTTCCTTTCTCGGAGGTGGGTCGGAAAAGTAAAAATTGTCAAATTGACCAACATTTTTTACAATCTTGATTTTTATTTTTTTTTATACCGGATGTAACTGATTTTAATTTAGAATACATTTTATTACAAGGATAACTTTTTAAAAAAGATAAACTACTTGGGACAAAAAACGGAACTAATGGTTTAAAACGTTTGATTTATTCAACGTATAAAGTATGATTAAAATATAAAATAATAATGCAATATTTTGATCGGAAATGCAATTCTGCATTTCCCGACGTCATTAGGTTGATGTCCTCCGAAAGTGGACTATTTGGCTGCAACCGACCCATAACTTTCATTTTTATGTACCCATACCAGAATTCTTAACTCGTCTGGTCATAACAATTACATACATTAAGTTGTTCGACTCTTTTTCCTTGTCCAAGTTCGAACCTCTTTATATATAGTTTTCAAGAAATAGACGAATTTTATGAATTGGTGCTGTATATAAAAGATGATTTGGTTTATTTGCCTATTCCAAAGTAATTAGTTTATCGTTATTCAGTTGGAACACAAGTTTATATAATATATTATATTTTTTATTTTAGAATGTACTTGAAATATGCGTAAAATCAATTACACAAATACTGCGTTTCCATTTTTCAAGACCCACAATTCAGAAAATACAGGAAACATTAATCGAAGGCGACCTATGCTACCAAAAAAAAATATGCATAGCTTGCGGTTTTATGCACGTAATTTTTTTCCCATAATGCTATAATCTGGTCAGTGACCAATAAGTAACTTTTTTTATCCATAATAACTACTTAAAATCTAAGAGTCAACCTTTGATTTCTTCTTAGTTATTTTTCTTGTTAAACTTTTTTGCTTAGGCACTAATCAAACAGATCTCTGCTTAGTCACTTTGACATACACTACACCAACTCGTGAGCTTTGGTCATCTTCAGTCTTCTCTTCTGGTTTGAGTTATCTATGAGCTGGATGGCCTCGATGTTCTCTTTCGTGACGCTTTGCAACATTTTCATTTCTCTATCGACGAGCTCCATTCAGATCCTTATGGCGGTCTTCATTACGGACATACCAGGATGCGTTAACTATGCCCTTTAGTACTTTGTTTTGGAAGGTTTGTATTGTTTTCGTGTTGGTCTGTTTGGTACACGTAAAATAATCGGTAAGATTGTATCAATTTCTACGGGTTTGATCTACTAATTATCTTTTTCACACGACTCGTACAGTATATCTATTTCTTTAATATCATTGATATATGTCAATAATTATAGCATGCAACTACATCATTCTTCCTAAGATGAGTGACTACTTTTAGGTTCATTCTGAATATGAAAAGAAGGAAGTTGGCCCGCTTATCCTCAAGTGAGTCTACGTTGAGCAAGATTTGAGAAAAAGATGAGTTATATTTGAGAAACGTCTCTGAATTCGGCCCTTAATACATGCAATATTTAATTCAATTTTCAAAATCACCACTGTTGCCAGGCTTCAAACATTGTCAATATTGGAGAAATGCATATTTCAAACAAAAAATTCTTATATAAATTCCAACAAAAAAGTGTTGCTTAAATTAATCAAGTTAAATAATTGTATTTTACTACTTTACTTTGGTATAATTGGTTTAGAAAAAATTGGTGAAATTTTGTATTTGGATATCGTTCACCATAAAGTTTTTAGTATTACCGCGAGTTTACAATAAACCATCAACCTTCCTATTCGCGAACTAAAAAGTAACAATTGCAATAAAAATTTCATCACCAAATATAAATAATGATTAATTTTCTATCAGTTTTTAGGAATGTAACAGATAAAGCGATGTTGCCGCTTATTTTACCATCAATTTTATTTTCAATTATTTTTGGTTCTTTTTTCATAACAACGGATAACTTTAGAAAAAAAAATCATAAGAATTTTTTGTTTGAAATTATTTCTTTTATTTTATTTTCGAGTATTAAACAAACATTTTATATACCTTTCGTTGAGTATTTAAAATAATTTAACATTGTTTTTGTATTAAAATACAAATTATAATATCAGAAAATCAAATTTTCTTTTGTTATTATATTTGTGTGTTTGTTGTTAGTTAAAAGGCAGCAATGGTCATATTCAGCATGTAGCGATTTATTCCACCATTATACGAATGTTGTTTTATAGTTTCTTTTAATTGAAGCAACTTTAAAAAACTTACCATTTCCAAAAAAACATTTTCTACAATAGTTTTTCAATATCACGAACAAATTATTTATAGCACTTATAAAAAGAATTTGCTAATCACAGTTCTGTACGATACGTCAATGTTCCTACGTCAGACGGTTGTTACCCTGTCGATTTCGACGTATCGTACAGAATTATCGCTTTGTCAGCAAATTATATCTCTGTCGTCGATGATGGCAGTGTCGGATGACAAACTTTTAAGTCTTGTTTGGAGGATTGATCTTGGTCTTCGCCTACAGGTCTTCCATAGAATGACAGCTGTCAGAAAACTACAACAAAATAATTGAAGAAGTTAGAAATGCGACAGATAAAAAATATCTTCATCTGTGGGCCAAAAGCACTTTGCGAATTTAATTAAAATAGTATTTGTTATGCACGAAATACGTAGCATTACTTCTTATTATTACTTAAAAATAAGACTTTACCCTGTTACTGATTGTTGATTATTGTTACTTGACTGAAACTAAATTCTTACCTAGACAGTATGATTCCTAAAGCGCCAAAAAACAAATACACTGGCGGAAGTTGAAGCAGTATAGAGCAATGGGTTATAGCTTCATCTACTCCAGATGGACAGTCTTCAACACCATCACACCAAACACTGGAATTGATGCACGCGTCTAACTCTGGGCAACGATATTGGCACTCATCTGGTTTCATCATGAATAAACCTAATCCATTGGGAGGTATATCTCGTCTATAGAAAAGAAATAATTAAAAATAATTATTTAATAATATGACTATTACCGTACCTTCTTGTAAGTTCTAACCAACTAACATAAAATTCTCCTTCTTGTTTCCCATAGAATTCTACCGTAATTGTTTTAGATAATTCGGTTCCAAGTCGGTCGATTTCTACTTTATCTAGCGCCAGTCCATCTACAGTGATTTCTTTTTCTTTTTTGATATTCCATCCATCAGAGAAAACTTCCACTAGGTCATGACGGTAACCGGTATCGTAGGGACAAATTATAGCTGAATAAAGAGCAGTGTGTACCTAAAGAAAACGATTAAATTTTCATTATATTTAAAACTCTTCTAAAATCTACCGTGATTCTGTTGTTATTTTCACATCTTTGACCAGTGATGATGGTTCTTACTGTAGCATTTCCTCTTCTAGTAGAATGTTTCATCATAGATCCAGGAATTTTGACGTACAAGTATTTATTCAATCCAGGGATAATTACTCTAGGATTAGAGTCGCAATTTGTCTGAAAAAGTAAGAATAATTTAGTTTTCTTAATTTTTAAGTCAAGTACAAAAACTATTGTTGTTAGTTTCTAGTGTAAATTCAAGCCCACTCATTTAAAGATCAATGAAATCGTTTTTTTTTTCATTTTTTTTTATGACGTCTACACGTGTTTTTTACCTCTCACCCTTCAGATAAGAGAGGTATAGGAATCATGCTAAAAATTGGGTAGTCAGTTTTCAATGGATAAACATGTTTTGGGGTCCCTAGAATACGATTTTGATATTTTCGCGATGATGTCTGTGTGTGTGTGTGTGTTAGTGTGTGTGTTAGTGTGTGTGTGTGTTAGTGTGTGTGTGTGTGTGTGTGTGTGTGTGTGTGTTAGTGTGTGTGTGTGTGTGTGTTTGGATGGATGTTGTAGTAACGATAACTCAAAAACTACTGAATGAAAAAATTTGAAATTTTGCATACAGGATTTTGATACCCTAGATTAGATCTGATTAGATTTTGGTGCCAATCGGACAACCGGAAGTGGCAGTTGCTATGAGTGATGACGTCATTACTATACAAAAAGGCACAAAAGTTTTACACATTTATTTTGTATACACTACAGTTTATTTCCGTATTATTAAAGTTTTCAAAACTTTGGCCATTGTTGCCAGATTTACAAAAAAGTAATTTTTTTTTCATACTTTTTTGTGTTAACCTGTAGATTTTTGATTCAAAAATGGCGAGAGGTCATGTGCTGGCCACATCAGATTTTTTACTATCAAATTTTACTGAAATGTTGACATTAATTTTAAACAGGTAATAATATATTTTTGAAGTCGAAATTTAAATAATTGTTGATGAATTTGGTCATTTGGTAATTGTTAAATAAAAATTTTTGGGAAATAAACAGTGCTTTTTGAGTATTTATAATATCAAGAATATACTGGAATACGAAATAAAATGAGGCCTAAAACCATCCATCAATAGTTTTTAATTTAAAAATCTATTTACTTTTATTTTTAAACAAACTTTAGAATACTTATCGCTACAAAATTATCGCTTTAAGTGGTTACCAATTAAAAGTCCAACTAAGAGGATATTTTTACTGTCACAAAATTGGCGCCCAACGTGTTAAATTGTTATTTAATAAAGAACATTAGGATATACATATTGTTTAATAAAATTATTTTTTAATACTTTGAAGTATAATATTTTCATCCGCATACTGAAAAGATGTTGAACAAATATGATTATGAATCGATAAATGTTTGGAAAATTTACTACGGCAGTCGACTTATTAACATCGACTAATTATCGAAGGACCAACCATATTAATGGATTTTTTAAATTTTTTAAATATGAAATATAAGGATTGTTTTCTCACGCATTTATAACATTATAAAACATGGATACATAATTTTTTTAAACACTTTAACAATGATCAGATTAATTAAAAGGGCTGTCACTCATTATTCACTTTACAACACATAAATAATATAATGAAGGAATATGAACAATTATGACTACAGCAAGAAATGTTTGTTTAGTCAATGGTAAAAAAATGCACAGCCATAGCTGGCTATTTTAATAAACGCGACTGCTCTCTCCGAGAGTTAATGAAACAGTTATAATTATGCCGGGTTATCTTTTTTACCCAACCCATAAAAGTCGGGAGAGAAGTTGACCCAATGTCATTGGTTAAGAATTAGTGATGTGTTTTTGTGTAACCGTCGTTTTGACACACTTCCAAATTTGGAATAAAATAGGAAGACAATATTTCTTGTTTCGTATGAGAGCAAACGAGAAGGAAGATTTATAATAAAGACATAGATTATTGCGAAAGAATGTTAGATCTTGACATATGTATGCAAGCTGTAACTTGAAGAAAATTATTAGCCGTTTAGACTACGGTCTTGTCAATTAGTAACTAGTTTGGATATAATATTAAATATTTATTATTCAATGTGATTTTAATAATACATATAGATAGGATTATATGAATTTTTTAGTGAAATTTATCCAGATTTAACTTGAATTTTGGATGAGTAAAAAATACTATTACGAATGCAAAAAAATTGTGCTTTTTTAGAAAAAAATAACAATCTATAATTCTTACGTAAAAAAAAAGATTTTTATCGCTGAGTAAAAAGGAAATTTATTTGACAGAAGATAAAAAAGGATAAGGTATTTTGGGTTTTATTTGTTTATTTTTAAACGAGAAAACACAATTTTGACCTCCAATAAAACATCAAAGTTAAATAAATCAAACAATATATCAATATCAACTGTTTTCGGCAATAAAACAGACTCGTATACCAAAACCATATTTAAATTTACTTTCGATATATGTGCCCAGTCTTTTAGGTAAATAAGTCGTTCTTCTTAATTTTGAAGTAGATAGCTATTCTTATGCAAAAGAAAAAACTTTTCCAATATTCCTTTTATTGCTCGTTCGGTTCCTTTTGTGTTTACCAGCATTGCTTTTAATAAAACTTCTATTCAGATCTCTAGAATCAAACAAAAAAACGGTATACACCGGAGGTTCTAAAATAGAGCAGTTGTGAAAAACTCATCTCCATAGGCGTCTCATATAATTTAGCGGCTATTGGACAAGACGTTATTGAAATACACTTACATATAATAACTAGTATTAGTATACTATGTCCAAAATCGAATGTTAGGTTAGGTTAAAAATTTTAATCACTGTGACTAGCTACACGTTAACCTGTGGATAATTTTAGAAATTACCCACAAGTGAAACGTGATTCGTTTAAATAATCAGTTTGAACATATTTAAGCATGAGCTCTGGTAGCAGCGTGACATAGTGCTCGCTAGTGGTGCAGTGGGCTCTTTTATTTTTTTTAACGCATACTAGATTTAGGTACTCAAGACTTATTTTAATAAAATAAATATTTTTTTTAGGTCAGAACCAAGTTTAATGTTTTAACGTGTGGGTAATTTCTGAAATTATCCACAGGTTAACGTGTGTGTAGTCTCGGCCAATTTTAATTCCCTTTTGTCCGCCAACTACTCTACGCTTCATGTCTACATGTGTTAAATTTAACAAAAACTGCCAAGGAATTTACGGGATAAGCGATATTTCGCATGTTGTTGCCGGATATAATAGTAGATAAAATGTAAATAGTGATTTAAATTCAATATTTTATTAGGTGATTTTTGTAACGAAAATAAAAATAAAAATCAGGAATAAAATTCTTCTTACCACTATCTGAAATGCTGTTTGCGTGGGCTTTGCGAACGTAGGTTTTGCGAACCGTGGGATTTGCGAACACATACCTGGTATACCCTCGGTCAGTTAAAGGGACCGTGGGGTTTGCGAACACTGCAGGTAATTTTTTTTTATTAAGTTAAATTTGTGTTGGCTTCATTTTTGAATTTTACTAAAACAGCAAAATATTGGAGATTTATTAGTGGTAGAGAGTGTCAAAATTATAAAAATTATTCAGAAAATATTATATTTTTGTTATTTTTTCACTTTTGTATAGGTAGCTTGAGAAACAATAGTTAGCGATATAAAGTAAAATAAAAATCAAAGAAAATTTACAGTAACAGTTGCTTTACGAACTATTTTTCCTGGAATGTTATTTAATAAAATTTTTACTCTTGTAAATTGGTCATTAAAAAAGTGGTGTCACTTAGGGTACAATGGCGAGTGACACATTAGAACCAAATCTATGTGCCTAAAAAGGTGTTGGTCATTTTGTGAGAGACTTGTTTGATATTGTTTTTCTCTAGTTGGATATATTCAAAACTCGAAACTATTTCTATGCATTTCCAAAGCAAATTTTATGATTCATTTCTGTCTACATCCTATGGTCTGGTACCCAGAACAAAATCACTTTGTACCTAGACACTATAAGGTCTAAATGTATTATCTACACTACCTTTTTTCTAATCATCCTCGATATATATTTTTTTATTGATCTGTCATTTTCATTTATTGTCCTGGGTGCTAAAATTCTATCTTGCGGTACACAGAATTAAATGGAGCAGATTTTGGTGTACACTTCCTTGAAGGTTGTCTTAGTCAAATTTAATTTCAGCAAATTATATTCTGGGCTTGATAGGGAACGTTGGTTCGCGAAGTCGTTTGTGATCATGACACACGACAATCCTTACCGGAAAATTCAATTCTTCCCAGACATGACTAACGTTACCGAACAATTTTTCCCCAGATAACTACACTGATTAATAATTTTAAATCTTAACGCTTTTGGGCCCTACTGACTTCTATTTTCAAATTTCGCAGGCTATGACCTACTTCCTGTAACTCCTCCCCTTTTGCAGTTTTAGTTTGAAAGTGTCTACTCTACCATATATTATATTTGGTGGTACAACTCAAATAATCGGTATATCGATTTTGAGAGGCTTTCGTTAATAAGAAATACCATCCAAAAGCAGAAGAATTTGGTTTAATGTGATTGTGCGTTAGCAACAAACTTCTCACATACTTAAACTGCAGACTTAACTAAATTTAAATTTCATCGATTTTTATAATCGTGTATCATAAAATAATCCACATTAGGTAGATTATTTGATCTAGATTTTATATGTTCATTCTCCATTTTTCAGAACACTCCCCACAATCACAAATAAAAAATCACAATCAATATAACATAAAGATAAACTGTCAGTAGATAGAACGTCCTTTAACTTTAAAGATTCAATAACTAAAGGCGATAACGTTTAGAATAAAATTTAACGAGTTGATTTCTTGTACAATTGTCACAATCTAAACGTCATTGTCGTTAGTTACAGAACCGTTAAAGTTAAAGAACGTTCTATCTACTGACAGAAAGACTTAAACAAATTTTGGTTTCATAGACAGTTTTCAAAGTGACGTTAGTAAGGTGTACCAATCTTATAAAAATATATATAAAGAGCACATTAAATCAAATCTCACTTAGTACGTCATTGTTTATTTTAATCTGCTATTTCTTAAAGAAAAGGTAAATTTGTGTTAGTCATTTAATAAGTAATATCTACATATTACCATATATATTAGATATCGTTATACAAAAGTAGCCCATTCCAAACTAGCCTAAATTGAAATATAAATATGTAAAAGAAGACAAACTGCATTAAATTAAACAAATTAAACTTTCCAGAAGAGTTGTAAATTGACATAAATGAAAGTTAATGGCTAAAATATAATAAATTTTAAAACATAGCTATCGAAGTAAAAAGTATAGAGAACAACGTCACTTTAAAATGCAAGGTCAAAAGCTCGTTTTATCCATTCGAAACTTCCATTAATTCAGTTTCCGTTGGTAAATTATTTTAATAGGAAACGGGCCAAGAAAAACTAACGACAGTTTTCTTGTTAAATTAACTCGAGTGGCGCAACTTTGTTAGCCCGGGGCTGAACTCCGGCTGAGACTCACTTAAGGGTTAATTGTCTTCTTGAACTAATCTAGGGAAATGAGTTTAAATGAAGGCTTTTGTTAAAACGAAACAGGGAAGATTACGGGATAACCGAAAGTTAATATAATAGAAAAAAGTTACACTTTTCTATAAAATTTTAATATTTTGAATCACATAGTGACAATTTTTTCTCGAACGTTAAAAACAGGATATAATTATTACTACTATTCTTCAAATGTCTATATCTCTCAAATAAGCACCCATCTAAAAGTTTCCAATTTACTTTTTTTGTGTATTTATTTCATGTCAATTTCATATCTATATCAAATTATCGTTTTTGCGCAACCAAACACAAATATAATAGAGAAAAACCATTCTAGCAAAATGACGAAAATTCTGAAGTAAATATCAGAAACATTCTTCAGCGCGATCGAGAAAATGGAATGAAATGCGTCAATGCCTTCAGGTATCAGATTTAAGAAACATTCAGAAAATTGTATAAATGAATCGCGACTATATAAAGCGCCATTTGCACCATAACATTATGGTTTTAATTTACTACAATTTCGTCTCTAGAAAAAAATGTTTTAAAAATTCCTCTGGATTAGAAAGTTGGTAATAATATAATAATATTAATAATATTCATAAACTTAATGGTTATAATATGTTAAAAAGCTTACCTCATCATAAGGAGTAGGATAAGTAAAACCGATTTCGCCACTAGCTCCTCTATATCTCAAATTTTTCGTACAACCAGGCGTCCTAATATATTTCCAATTGCCTTCAAAAAATAGTGTGTCATAATCATCTGAAGCGTTCATTCCAAAAACATTAAACCTCAATTCGACTACATTCGAAGTTGAAAAATAAGTGAACGGAATTAATCGATTTTTATCCACAGCGCAAAGACAGTCTTTTGGTACCCCAGGTACATCGTTCCAAGGGATTTCGTAGAACCTTAGGGTGGCGGAAGCATTGCCGAAACATTCTAACTGGTTCGTATCTTTGCTGATTATGGTGTTGCAATGGCGATTTTTTACTATCATGTCTGTGATGGTTATTTTGATACGTTCGTCTTTTTTTACTTCAAATCTGTACACGCAACTGAAAAGAAGAAAATATTATCACATATAATCATTTTCTCTGTCCGTACGCCTGTCCTATTTAAAAAAATTAAAACATGTAACCTCCAAAAAGCTTATTATAGCAGTGACATGGTAGGATTTCTTACATATTTCTTTTAATGACTGCTATTCACGGATTGAATAAATATATTTTTAAATCCAATTCAAAAGAGATCAGAGACCTTATACTAGAAAAAAGAAGAATCAGAAGAAAATGGCATCAGTCCAGAGCTCCCGCTCAAAAAACGACTTTAAATAATGTAACACAACAGAGTACTTGAGCGAATTAACTAATGACTGCAGTACAGATTATTCACTCTGGAAAGCAACCGAAGGCATATTATGGTTATGTATTAGAAAGGAAGACCTGAACAAAAGAAGTTTCTGTGGAAATCGAAACAAATATAAATCCTAAAAATGAACCAGGATTTGATCTCATTACCGGAAAAATCTTGAAACAACTCCCACGTAAAGCTGTTGTCAAACTGACCAACCTTATGAATGCATCATTTAGGATGAGATACGTACCTCAGATATGGAAAGTAGCAGAGGTTACAATGATACCTACGCCAGATAAACCTCCCCAAGAAGTAATACCATTCCGACCCATCTCTTTATTGCCTGTTATTTCGAAACTCTACGAAAAATTGCTTCTTAAGAGATTTAAACCTATAATAGAAAGAAAGACGAAATTCTCATCCATCAATTTGGTTTTAGAGAAAAACACTCAACGATCGACCAGGTGCATAGAATCAAAGACATAATTAAAAAATCCATAGATGAAAAGAGTCTGTTCCACCGTCTTCTTAGACGTGCCCTAGGTTTTTGATAAAGTTTGGCATGAGGGCTTTAATTACAAGTTAAATTTGTTACTACCACGTCAGTATTCAGAACTATTAAAATTTTATTTATTAAACAGATATTTCAGAATAAAACAGGAAGATGTATATTCTGATCTAAGATAAATTAAGGCAGGAAGTACCCCAAGGTAGTGTACTACGTCCTGTACTCTGCTTACTGTATACCAGTGATATTCCTAACCTTGAGCACGATACTATGGCAATATTTGCTGATGGTACTGCTATTCTGGCTGTTGGAAAAGACCATGAAGAAGCTAACCGAAAATTACAAACATCTGTAGACCAGATTAACACCTGGACCAAAAAATGGCGTATTATGGTTAATGAAAACAAATCTGTTCATGTTAACTTTACTAATAAACGCAACCAACACATTCCCACAAGAATAAATAACGCTCAGATTCCATATGCTAATACTGCAAATTATCTTGGAATGACACTCGACGCCAGACTTCGCTGGAAAGACCACATTAAAAAGAAACGTGAAAAGATTGGTATAAAATATAAAGAGATTAGGAAGAAACTCCAAATTGTCCATACATAACAAACTGCTCCTCAACAAGCAGATATTGAAACACATTTGGACGTATGGTAACCAACTTTTGGACTGCGCCAGTAAAAGTAACATTCAAGTTATCCAACGTTTTGAACATAAAGTATTAAGGAACATCGTCGATGCACCCTAGTACTATCGCAACAGTGATCTTCATAGGGATCTTGATGAACAATGGCTGGTCAGAAATGGAAACGTTGAGGTCATCCATCTCCTCGATAATACCAATTTAGTAAGAAGATTAAAGAGGACCAAGCCTTTTGAATTAGTTCAGTGACTGTGCTAGTTACAGAGTATTGTGCGGATTTTGTGTTACACGTTACCGGTAGTATTACTAAAATTATCAGACCCTAAGGTACACTAGTGAGTAGGCGCTTAGTCTTTAAGAATTCTAGTTAAGTTAGGTTAGAACAAAATTACATACTGATCTACATAATCAGATTATAATTATAGAAAAAAATTCCCACAGAGTGTTTTACCACAGGAAAAAATATCCAACAGGTTATCCATATCTCAAATGTGGCCAAATTATTCAGTAGAAATAAAACTCTACGTTATGTACCACAATATATTAAAGAAAAACATCATTTTTAAAGGACGACTAGTTTCGGCTTATGAGCCATCTTCAAGTCTAGAATAAAGGTGCCCAGTTCGACAAAAACCAGCAAATAATTTTTAACAATGGATGAATCAATAACACAGGTTTACAAAAAAAAAGTTCGGACTATTTGACCGGACCATGGTATTCCGATCCCCATCACGTCAGAAAAACCAGATTTCAGGGTTATTTAGAGGTTAAAATGGTACTTTTTTGGAACTGGCTTCGGGACAATTTCTCAAGCGAACTGTTAAGTTGAGGGGTAACTGTCTAGGTCGTGAATTCCTTCTAAACATTGGACAGGGGCCATGAATCGACCAGGACTAGCGCAGGGACAGCCCAGTGGATACAGTGGATCCAGCACTGACCCAAATGTCCCTTGAACCTTGCCAGAACATTGGAGTTATGCTTCGTGTGCTCAGGTCTGGCCCAAGGTGGTGAACTGGGTCAGGGGGTTACTAACTGGTGACTTCCTATTCCCCTGCCAAGCGTCGATTGCGACGATGCATTTGCTGTGAGTTCATGAGCGTTCACCCAGCATTAACGTCTTATCAAACGGATTGAATTCCAATGGGCTGCCTTAGCAGAACAAAGGGAGCAAACTAGGGGTTGGGATCCTTGGGCCATTTTTTGTAACCTTAATTTGCCCCGGACAGTATACTCAGCTTGACCCAATTTTTGGACAATGTTCTAGGAGCAGTTTGAGAAGTGCTGGCATTAACTGACGATAACTCAATCGCCAAAATTCTAGGTGTTGGCAAGGGAAGCAAAATTCACGAGCTCGAATACCTCGAACCACTTGAGCATAACTCCAATGTTCTGGTAAGGTTGTAGGGCCATTTGTGTCTGTGCTCGGTCCCCTGTCATTAACTTAGAGCAAACGGATCGCCGAAATTGAACGCCTTCGCAAGGAGATTGAAATTCGTGAGATACGACGATCATGACAACATTTTATCCACTTGGCTGGCCCTGCGCTGATCCTGATCAAGATTTGGGGACCGTTTACAATGTTTGGAGGGTATTCAAGACCTACACAGTTAACCACTCAACTTAAGAGATCGCTTGAGAAATTGTCCCGGGGCCAGTTCCAAAAAATCACCATTTTGACCTTTAAATGACCTTGAAATCTAGTTTTTCTGACGTGATGGGGTAAAACTGACCCCGGGATTTGATTCAGGATGTCAAAATACCTAGGAATACCATGGCCCGGTCAAATAGTCTGGACTTCTTTTTTTTGTAAACCTGTGTTATTCATTATGTTTTATAAAATGTTTTTCCTTTGCAGGACATCCAGGGTTGGAAATTTTTTTTTAGAAAAAGGAATCTATAACGTGCAACGCACGTGTTCTTACCAAATATGTCGGCGCAACGAAAACATCATGAAAGAGTAGCCCGAATAGAGGTCACATAAATAGTGATACAATAAAGAATAAAAAATGTTAGAATTGTATTATAAAATATTTTTTGTCGAACCTGAAGATGTCTCATAAGCCGAAAGTAGTCGAACTTTAAAACTGATGTTTTTCTTTAATCTATTGTGGTACATGAGTTTTATTTCTACTGTAAAATATTTTTATTAAGAAGTTTACAATGTACGTCACCGATTACCCAAATCCATAACTTTCAAAAACAAACTACCCAAAGTATATGCATGGAATTTTGGTTTACCTAATATTCCTGGCTCCTCCTCTTCCGTAAAGGAATACATCCCTAGGCGATTTAAACTTCTGCTGTGAATCGTCGGTCGTTCCTACTCCGGTTGCTGCGTTGCCGAATCTCCTAGAGCACGGCCCTTCGCCGTAGGGTTCTCCGTCTAAGTGTAGATCGACGAATTCGTAGAGGGCCTTGAATGTCACGGGTCTGGAATTTAGAGCTTTATTAAACTTTATTTATTTTCAACTATGTAAGGCGTTCTCTTTAGAATTATGGTAGAAAAGGATAAACGGTAAATACATTTTAATATCTTAAAAACTAAAAGCGTTAAGGAAAATTTAAAATACATATTTTTATATTCAATTATTTTATCATAATTCATCGATTGTTATCGATAATTCAATTATTTTTCTTTCTGGTTCAGCAATGTATAAATTATGTAACAGTTTTTTTTTTATAATTCATATTATTATCAATACTGTAGATACCTTTCTTTGTCTAAATTATTACTCCTGACACGTATCTGTAACCGTAAAAAGGTCCAGGACAAAATATAGTGAGAATACTGACCATTCCTGGAGGAAATTTCTGAAATTATATTACACCGAAGGGAACTCAGCTCCTACTGTAGATTCTAGTTTTATGTTTTACTATTTTCACTATTTTCCACCGAATGGTTATTGTCTGGATTCGCGTATAAAATCTGATGCTTACGTTCCCTGGATAATGTGGAAAATACCGACTGGTCGTGTTTTATTTATTTGTGTTACGGAAAATTGTTTTTAACGATGATAAAAAAATATAAGAAACGGTAAACAGAGAATAAGAAGTAATAATAGATACATATTTATTAATAAATAAGAATTATTAGTTTGACGGTGTTGTCTCTTCGGAAAAATGGTTAGCATAATGAAATTTAAGAAATGGTAGAAATGCCTGTTATTGATTTTAAATTGGTTAAAAAATGGCAGTTTTAGATTTAACCTTAAAAATATTAGACGGGTTAAAAACACATGAGGTGTTTAGTACTTCGATCCGAGAAATTCACTGTAACATTAAATATAAGAACTATACGCACCACGAAATTTATGGACATAACGTTATGTTGACATTTTTATCTTTTAAACAGACGTAATCAGAATGGAATTTTTCATGGTTTTCATATTTGACTTGATATCTTTTTGTGGTGAAACTGCACAAAGTAAGACAAAAACAATTGGGCTCTTATCTAGGCACGAGTTATCGGCTCCACATACATCCGTCCATCCAGATCGACGAATATGAATTTTTTTCACTTAATTGTGTTGTGGATGTCTTAAAACGTCAAGAAAAGTCATTTTAAGCAAGTTTCTATATTTTTTTATGATTTGAATACTTCTGGCCGCACGATGAAGTAATTGAAGAAAAAGTCAGTTTCAACCAATACATGTCTGTTGATTTTAAATTTGAAGTCGATCAGTTGAACAAAGGCAAACATTTCGGTCTTAACATTAAAGTATGCTAAAAAAATTCAAAATTTCGCTTTTTTACAAACATGTGACAGATCCGTTTTTTTTATTATAAACAATTTTGTTATATTTATCGTTTACGAGACTTGAACAGGTGCGCCTCAAATTTCAATCCACCCTGTATCAATATTATCCTGTATATAGATACAAGTTAGGTACTATTTTAGTGCATCTGGCCATTTAGTACGACACAGGCCTTTGGGGGTCAATTCCGACTAGAAAAATAAAAAATCAAGCGCCCAATTCCGATACGGTGGAAAATTCCGAGCGATTCCTAAAACTTTGTTATTATTTAATTGCTTCTTACCGAAATTGGTTCTAATCCAGTCAATACTTACAGATATTTAATGTATTATTAATTTTGACAGGTGGCAGGTAGAGAAATAATTTAAACTGTTCTGAATAGAGCTTTTTAAGAGCTTTCAAATGACACATTGAAAATTAAATTCCGTGACATATTGCTTCTCTCATTTTTTGACAGTGAGACTTCCGTTTGACAGAGGTCGTACAAAAATTAATGGGTTCTTCTGACGGATAATCTAAACTCATATACCAAATTTCAGCTCAATCGGATTAAACGCTTGGCCTCTATCTTGGAAGAATACACACACAGACAAACAGACAGACAGACAGACAGACAGACAGACAGACAGACAGACTTCCATCTGAAAACGGTCTTACTTATCTTAGGGGTCCTCAAAATGGATATTTCCATATTTATCTTGAAAATTTTTATTTAGCTTGTTCACAATAATTTCCCTTGGTGAGGGGACGGGAAAGTAAAAGTAAGAAAAAATACTATAGCAAAATAATGAAAAAAGATGCATTTTTCAAAAAAAAAAAAAATTTAAATAAAAATTGTGCAAAATTAAATTTACTACGAAATTGTTTCTATTTTCTAATTTCGATTTTTCTGGATTATTTTTGTTTTCGGTTTATGCGAAAGTAAATATTTGTCACTTTTAATATTGGTTAAAAAAATCACTTATAGAATTGAATTGGACATGCATACTTTTTTGGTCAACTTTGACAATTTATGAAAAATTCAGAAGAACGCCATATTCCGCAGGGATACTTTCAACGATAAATATTCCGGACACGAATATGCATCATCCTACTCTGTTTTGCCTCTCTCAAAGTTCCAAGTATCTTATTCCTGTTATTGCCTAGGGTTATATAGGAAACATTTCCACGTGTAATTCTAGATAAAGTCTAGTGAATAGATAACACTTTGAAATCAAATAGGCAAAGCAAGAACTTATATAATATGAACGAAGACGCTACCAGAAATGTAAAACAAGACAAGGCTACGTGAGAGAGGGTATATCGTAAAATTTGCATATTCAATCTATAGCGATTGACGTTAACAGAGACATCTGGAACTGTGCTAGTTTTTGTATTGAGATTGTCAAATGTTGATTATTTAAAGCTTAATTGAGAAAGAACCTTCCATGGACTATAAACAATATCAATTTGCAAGGGCGGATCTAGGTAACTTTTCTGGTGGGAGGGGGTAAAACACAGTCATATCCTGATGCGCCATAATTTTGGAAAAAAATAAAAATACATTGTAAAATACGAAACATAAAAACGATTTATTAATTTATTAATTATCGTTTTTTAACACAAATTAATACATTTCGAGGAAGCGAAATATGTATTGTTATAAATGGAAATTTTTGGGTCTTTATTTATTTTTATTTTTGAGTACTCTTTTATCTATTTAGAGACGGTTCATAGATCTAAAATTTTAATTGATGAATCGAGAATCGAATCGTAACATTTTATTATTTCTTGCCAGGCTGTCTAGATTTCATCTACTTTTATTTTAATTTTACGTTTTATGGTAGGTTCATACAAAATATATTATAAGTTAAATTGTTTTTCAAATTAATATTTTCAATGGAATAAAAGTTTTAAACAGGAAATTTATTCCAAAGAAATTTGTAACCTCAAATTTTGAGGTGTTTTAAAATTTTTTATTTTTTATTTTGCTTTGTAACTTGTTCAATCTTACCTAGGAACAACTGAAAACAATATTGAGATGATCCACAATAGAAAACCAAACTTCCAAAACTCCAAAGCGACAGGATTCCAATTTCTATCTTGATGAGACACTTTTTATAAATTATTACATTTATTTTTGGTAATAAATATTTGTTATTCTTTTTATCGACTATTTATGTTTTTATTTTAAAGATTTAATCAACAATTCTTTTTTAGGATCGAAAATTTTTCACCTCCATCTTAAAAAAAATTTTCACTCCAACCTATTCAACAACCCCTTAGCAACCAACCTAACGGATGATCAAAAAGTACTTGATGTGAAAAATAATAATTTTGACCAATGGATTCTAATTCTGCTACTAAAAGCTGAGATTTATGTTGCAAAAATAAATAATTTAGACCAGTTTTACTTTATTGAACTACTGAATTTATCAAATGTATTTATTTTATAATTTATGACATTTATTTTATTAAATTTCACACAGTATAAGGTAAGTTATTTAATTTTAAACTTTCAACCAATCGTGACAGATCAAAATTTGACATTTCTCAAATTTTTAATGTAGTATTATTTACATACAGTGTTCAAAAAAAAATTTTTATTGTGGTTAGAATGTATTTTCATTTCATTATATTCATAGTGTTCAATAATTTTTTATCATGGTTAGAATTTATTTTCATTACAGTATCTGCTGTTACATTTAAACATTAACATTAATTACATTTTAAACCAACCTTAGAATTAAAAAATGGTTCATTAACCTTGGTATAGGGAAAAAAAGGAACTTGAAACTAAAATAGTAAATCAATAATAAATTCAGTACGAAACGATATAGGAGCAACATTAACTAAAATCGTAATTCTAAAGGCAAATTTAAAACATATGAGAGAGACAAATTCTTAATAAAAAACTAAAATAAACAAAATCATAGTTAAAAAGATTAAAATCACAACTAGAGGACAAACTCAGTTTTGCGTTTCTTTAAATTTGTAAAACAATCTATAACTTTTTTCTATATTTATTAAAATATCTCGGTGGATGTGCAAAAGGGCAAGACCTGCTAAACGTTCCTCAGTCATCATGTTTGATCTAAGCCACATTTTTAACTGCTTTAAAGCCGAAATGGACCTTTCGGCAGGAGCTAAATTACAGGGCAAAGTTAGCAAAAGTTGTAAAATTAATTTTACATACGGAAATAATTTTGAATTATATAATTTGAACAAATCCAGTAGGTATACTCAAGGTTTTCGTTTTTACATTTATTTTGCGACAATTTTAGCTCTGAATCTATTTTTAAGTTTAACAGGGCGGAATTTTCATTATCAGATACATATAAGATTTTTGAGATTATAAATTAATTTCAACTTTGAAAAATCAGTTTTTGTAAATGTACTTGGCCGAACTGTATTCAAATTTAGTATATTAAAAAAATATCTATCAAATCGACAATTTAAATCATTTATTATTGAATCTTAAATAGGAATGTATTGTAATGAAAATAAATTCTAACCATGATAAAAAATTATTGAACACTCTATAAATGTAATGAAATGAAAATAAATTATAACCACAATAAAATTTTTTTGAACACTCTGTATATAAATAATACAACCTTAAAGATTTGAGAAATGTTAAATTTTGATCTGTCACGATTGGTTAAAAGTTTAAAATTAATATCTTACTTTGTACTGTGTGAAATTTAATAAAATAAATGTCATAAATTATAAAATAATTACATTTGATAAATTCAATAGTTTAATAAAGTAAACTGGTCGAAATTATTTATTTTTGTAACATAAATCTCAGTTTTTAATAGCAGAATTAGAATCCATTGAGTTTATTGGTCAAAATTATTATTTTTCACATCAAGTATTTTTTGATTATCCGTTGCTAGGTTGGTTGCTAATGGGTTGTGTGGGGTGAAAAATTTTTTTAAGATGGAGGTGAAAATTTTTCGATCCTAGAAAAAGAAAGAATTATTAAAAAATCTTTAAAATAAAAACATAATATAGTCTATAAAAAAACAAAAACAAAAGTAATTATTTATAATAAATATAAATATAAGTGGGTGTCGGACTTCGTACATTTAGGGTTCCGTATCAAACGTAGAATATAAGCCGGCTGTGCAGATGCAGGATTATTAAAGGACTTTTAAAATTTTAATCGAACTAATAAGTCAAAAATACTTGGTAAAAAGATTTAAAGTGAAAAGAAAAATAACCTGGCGCATGTGTGTTCGACGAAGAAAAACAAATTATGAATATCGCAATCCGCATATATACTTGGATATATTAACAAAGCTTGAAATGAAACGAACAAATTTGTTAATATCAGTGTAACCGACAAAGCAGGAAAAAAAATTATAAGATGAAAAATGCGTTTTTTAATAAAACTAATACGATTGCACAGATAAAAATAATAAAATATCGAATATCACAATTCGCATAAATACAAAGGTACGGAACCCTAAAAATGAGGGAATATTAATGAAAAAATCATATTTATTAATATATTGGTATTTGTTGGTAAAATATACCTAACAATAAACATTATCACCAAATTTCAAGTTCATAGGTACATGGAAAGTTAAAAAATACTTCGGAACAAAATTTTGTAAAAAATGATGTACTTTGGCGGCTTCTCATGCCTACGTTTTGCAATATTTAAAAAAAAAAAAATACAGCTTTTATCTACTCAATGAACTCTACTCAACGATAGCTCACTTGATGTGGTAGGCCAAAAATTTTTTTCAGCACCCCCCTTTAGCTGTAAGGGAGACCCACTTGAAAACATTTAAAATATATTTTATAATATATATGGTTCTGGGTCAACAAGCCGCATATACTGTGAACATTTGAAGACTCTAGCTCCAACGGTTTAGCTGCTACCATTCTCGAGTTATTGTGCGCACAGACATCCTCACAGACAGACTTTTTTGTTTTTCGCGGAAAATCAATTTTTTCCACGTTTCATGACATTTTAAGTCATCTGGAACAAAAAATTTTTTTGAGATTTTTGCACAATTTCAATACTACGGTTTGCCCTACTTCACCGCTGCATTGTCGTAATTAATCTTTGCCCTATGTGATTGTTTAGTAGTAGTTCTATAGGAACAGTTACAGAAACATCCAATTTATTGCGAATGTCTATAAATATTGAAAAAAATGAAATTTCCGCATTTTTAGAACTTCCTTTATAATGTTTCTAATACCATCTTTGAAGCGGAAAGTTTATCCAAAGAGGTAGTTTGAAGAATTTTAGATAAATTGATGGTATATGACAAAACTGATGAGAGACAAAATACTGTTGCAATAAAACATTGAAGTTTTAAAACATTGTGCTTTGACGTTTTATTCACTGTGTTTCCCATAATTTAATTAGAAGTTGCGCTTAGATGATTGGTTGAAAAAAATCACAATTCCTATTACTGTTCCTACAGTATTACGCATACTGGGAACTTGTAAAATTTTGATACAGATAAATTGAGTGCGTGATTATAACTAGGAGATTTAATTTCAATTTGATAACTGGGTTTTCTAATTAGCGACAGATCCTTTCTGATCTCCCATCATTAAATTTCAACCATCAGTCCCTATGCCAACGCATTTTTTTAAATCAAGTCCAAAGTTTTTCAAAGCTTTTAAAACGATTTTGGTCAAAACATTTCCGGTTACAATGGGTTCAGAACAGTCATCATTATAATTTTCTTGATGACAGTCTAAAAAATCTGATGTGGCCAGCACATGACCTCTCGCCATTTTTGAATCAAAAATCTACAGGTTAACACAAAAAAGTACGAAAAAAAATTACTTTTTTGTAAATCTGGCAACAATGGCCAAAGTTTTGAAAACTTTAATAATACGAAAATAAACTGTAGTGTATACAAAATAAATGTGTAAAACTTTATTGCCTTTTTGTATAATAATGACGTCATCACTCATAGCAACTGCCACTTCCGGTTGTCCGATTGGCACCAAAATCTAATCAGATCTAATCTAGGGTATCAGAATCCTGTATGCAAAATTTCAAATTTTTTCATTCAGTAGTTTTTGAGTTATCGTTACTACAACATCCATCCAAACACACACACACACACACACACACACACACACACACACACACACACACACACACTCACACACACACACACTAACACACACACACACAGACATCATCGCGAAAATATCAAAATCGTATTCTAGGGACCCCAAAACGTGTTTATCCATTGAAAACTCACTACCCAATTTTTAGCATGATTCCTATACCTCTCTTATCTGAAGGGCGAGAGGTAAAAAGGATAAAAAGTCCTAACATACATTATTATTGTAAAACCTGAGACATTTGCGATATATGGCTTATGTCTGTGGTTTCATCAAAAATTACATTATTCTTTTACTTTAGATAATATAACACTGGAAATTTGGTTTCCTGTTATACAAATCAACTCATTCTACACTGTTTTGCTAAGATATGTAGCTTCTGAACTAGCTGTAGTTAGATGCTGTTTAAGTACCCCTCGATTGACACATAACAGTAACAGTTCCTTAAAATTTCCGTAATTCACGGGTGACTTATCTATCGTGTCGTTCGCATCTTGTGGCGGCTTCTCTTCTAAATGTGCTCTTAAACGAAATTTGTAGTCTCGCTTCCCTCTCAAGGGAA
The DNA here is from genome assembly GCA_963243735.1 of Neocrepidodera transversa. NCBI lineage: Eukaryota > Metazoa > Arthropoda > Insecta > Coleoptera > Chrysomelidae > Neocrepidodera > Neocrepidodera transversa. The sequence goes on along the minus strand of OY725336.1, from coordinate 23,409,242 downwards.
TATTTTGTCTACCTAGGAAAATTATGGCTTCTACAGGGTGTTTCATAGGTAAACTGCAAAGAGAGGGTACTTGGGTGATTCCAAAAAACTAATATTTGATGGTTAGGTTAGCGTCATAAGTGAGTTTGTCAAATTGCTTATTTCTTCTAACCCTCGTTATTCGGAACCACCCTGTACATTTATTTCATATTTAGCAAGCTTGTTTGGGTCTATTAGTACATTAAACTGGCATAGTAAACAAAATAAAAAATCCAGGTCCGGCTTCAAAAAAAATAACTAAAATTATTTTCACGATGAACAACACCCTGTATATCAGAATATTAAAAATTGGATAATATATTCGAAATGAGCGGAAAAAGTTAAGAAGGAATTCATGTTTTTTGATACTGCAAGTTTCATTTTGCTCCTAAAACTTTTAACTCAAACTCAAACTAAAAAATTGTTCATTTTCGTCGAATTCGTGCGATTTTGCTTAATATGGCAAATTGGTTTTAGTAACGGTGCTCCTAGTTTTGAAGAGAAATAAATAATATTTTTAGATGTAATATTTATAGTTTTACTTTTATAAACTTATTGTATTTTTACAATACATACAGTAAGTAAAGTCCGCACCATATCGAAAAAAATATTTATTTTATTTTTTCATTAAATTATTATTATGGCCTAACACTTTACAAGTATAATTCTTTACAATTATTAATAATTATTTGAAACGCAATAAATTTATAACTGCAGAAATTATGTTGTCATAAAATATTTATAATAAAACGAACTGTCAAATGTTCAGTATCAAAAAATATGAATTCCTACTCATTAATACATTTTAATACAATTAACTTACTTAAGTTGTTTTACAAAATACCGTAAAAGACTTAAAACGGCCAAACAAAAAAATCTGAAAATGTGTAAGTAAGTACCTACATATTTTTTTTTATTATTTATTTAATTTTCCCTTTGTTTTAGTCGTAAATATTCATAAGCATGTAGCCATTAAGTATGCTAAGCAATAATAATAATTTAGTGAACAAAATAAATAAATGTTTTTTTCCATATGGTGCGGATTTTACTTACTGTATGTATTTGCCTTCGAAAAATACCAATAAGCTTATAATATTACTATTATTGAAACAATCTGTTCTTTTTTAAGTAAAACCATAAATGTTATATCCAAAAATATTATTTCTCTTCAAAACTAGGAGCCAAAAGACATGAATTCCTACTTAAATTTTTCCGATCTTTTCGGGGGTGTTGTTCATCGTTAAAATAATTTTAGTAATTTTTCTTGAAGCCGGACCTGGATTTTTATTTTGCGTACTATGTATTTACTATCAAACAAGCTTTCTAAATATGAAATAAATATACAGGGTGATTCCGAAGAAACGAGGGTTGGAAGAAATAAGAAATTTTGACAAAACACCCTGTAACTCACTTATGAGGCTGGTTAGACCTATCAAATTATTATCTTTTTGGAATCACCGAAGTGCACTCTCTTTGAAGTTAACGTATGTCGGTTTACCTATGAAACACCCTGTATGATCGGTTTTAATCGTTCTATGTTTTCAGAAACTTGATTGTACTTTGTGTCGTCCAGCAGATTAATTATTTGTTTATAACAAGTATTCATAAGGCCGTCGGCTAAACTAATGGTTTTTTATGATACTGGTTCTTTTCATGTAAATAGAAATGTCCGTCTTTCCCATATATTGTGAATTCCTCCATGATTTGCAAACAAAAAGCAGTATTTACAAAACAAACTATGTAATTTTTTAGAGCATACTAGCCAAGAGAAATGATCAAAATCTTTTAATGAAAAATAACACTTCACAACCGTATTATTTTTGTATGTTCACTATATGGAAATTTAGAGTTCTTTTCTGGTCTCCATGTATTTTTCAAAATACTTAATTTTTCAGTGTCTGAAATATTTTTATAAATTTTTTAACTGCTATAGAAACAAAAAAATATATTCGACCTTAATATTTTTCATAGTTGTATTTTTATTTTTTTCAAAAGTAATTTTCGCATGTTTTGACCCAAGGGACAAGTCAAGAATACGAATTGGAGAAAAACATACCCTAAAAATTTGCCTGACAATGCTCCGACGTGAATTTCCACCAGATGTCTCCATTATTTCCATTATTCAGAATATTGCAGTTAGAAACCATCACGTTTTGAATTTCATACATCGTATGCCAGTATAACAAAACACATAGAAACACAATTTTTTTCTTCATACGTTAGTAATTAAATCATTCTTATTACTATTAATAATCTGTTTCTGTAAGAATGAAATTGTTTATTTCCGGGCTGTTCTGCCGTGATCGTCTTGAAAATTGCAGTTGCAGTCGAAACGTTTGGAAGTAACCCAAACTTTTAACGTAGATGTAGGGAAAGATTATACATGATGTGAAGTGGTAAAGTTCTAAAAATTTGAATTGGAAAAAAGTTTTCCCATGCAAGCCACTTTAATTTGTATGGTGGGTATCGGAAAGGCCGGTCCGATCCTGCTCAAATTCAATACGAATCTTCCTTCGATAAAACTAACTGGGTAAAGTGAAAATCTGAACTCGAACGAAGCTTTCGTTCAAAAGTTACAGTGTTTACATCCGGACAGACAAACAGACATCCAGAAGTCCGAACAGGATTTTTTTTGCATTTTCGGACTCAGGGAACTCGGAAACGCCGAGGAAAGTGATAAAAAGAAATTTTTCTCGCCATTACGAAACTGATACTGAGGCTTTTGGGCCTCAGTAAAAGTTCCTGGACATTATTATACTTTCAGGCAGCATTAAATTTAAAATTTGTAATAATATATAATTTAATATATTAGGGAGCGATCGACGCGAGCTCCTCTTATAAAATTATATTGTGTGTCCGTCCGTCCGTCTATAGTTGCCGCGGTATCTTGCAAATCAGTTGACCGATTGCTTTTTTCTATGCAGAATCGGTTCGTTTTGAGTGTCAAGGCGTAGCTTCGCCCCCTTTTGACTAATGGTCACCAAAAATACATCGGGCGATGCCCAAATGTATGACGATGTAAAAAAAATATGCTGATACTGGAAAAACATAATTGGAAAAAAGGAAATCGAACGACAAATATCGATCACGATGCAATGAATTTCAACGTCATGTTAGATGGAATAATAGGAAAAAATAAATGAAAATAGGAAAAAATAGGAAGAAATAGGAGAATTGGAAAAATAGAAAAAATTGAAAAAAAAATGGGAAGAAATAGGAAAAATAGAAAAAATAGAAAAAAATTGAAAAAAAAAAATAGGAAAAAATAGGAAAACAACAAAAAAATTGAAAACATCGTTGAAAATTCGAAAAAAAATTGAAAACCCGGAAAATTTGGGAAAACCAGGAAAAATGGAAAAATAGAAAAAAAAGAGAAAAATCTGGAAAAATAAAGAAAAATATGGAAAATATGGAAAACATGAAAAGAGGAAAAAAAATCAAAAAGGAGAATCAGAAGAAAACTGAAAAAATGAAAATAAAGAATATAATTTTTTTTACATCCACATGCATATTGTCGATTCTACGCACATTTTACAGAATGTATATGTAAGCAATATCAGTATACTGAACGGATATAATTTCATTAGCGTGAGATATGAAATCCACCAATCAGAGTTCACATTAAGTAACCCACAACCTGTTTTTTTTATTTTAACTATCCCGTTAAAATAACTGTCTGAATTTTTTATACTAATACAGAAACATATTTGTAAATACGAGTAATTCCAGTGATGACTTAATAAATGGTATGGCACTTCATGAGATATTCATTTAGCCGCAAAAATGTAATAATAATAATAATATTACAACAAAAATCAAAAACTAAATATGAATATGACCTACTTAAAAAAATAAAAAGTGTGTATTGGTTTTATATAAATTATAATAAATCCCTGATAGCCCAATGCTAACGCTCTTGATTTCGTATAAGAAGGTCGTCGGTTCAAACTGGAATATTTTTTTTCATTTTTTTTTTATAATTTTTTTTTAGTTTTCGTTTTGTGGCTTGTAGAAAAAATGTACTGTTCAACTCGTGTGTATTTTTCATATCGCACTCGGATGATTGAGCACTCCGACTACGGAGTCGTGCTCAAGCTTCGGCCGCGTGCGATATGGCCATCATATCCACACTTGTTTCACAAACTACTATATTTTACTATTTTGTCCTATTTTTTTAATTTTTTTTAGATACTCACGTACCTATGCTTGTTATACATTTTATAACGTGAATATTTTGCATACCAGAATATTATTTAATTTATATTTTTTACTAATTATTTAATTGTACTACATTATATAATTTTATTTATAATATACCATATTTTATAGATAGGTGCTACAAATTGAATGCCCTGTAAAACTTCTCAATAAGTAATCTGATAAATAACATTATGGAGTAATTTTCTTTCTAACTATATTTTATTAAACATAAATTCTAGATCGATTTTATTTATTTTTGAGGTATACAGGCACATAAACTATCTGAAATAGAAAATACCAAAACCCGGAGCATCTCAGATAACTTACAAAAGAGGAGAAAAGCGCACATGTTTGTTGTAAAGCTTTAAGCCTTATCGTGTTGAAAATATTGGAGTTTATAGAACGAAAAGTCGATAAGTCTATTGAATAGTGACAGTTCAAGAAAATTGACGACGTAAAAAGAAAAGGAAACTTGATGGGTATTAAGAAAAATACACATAAAAATTTGATATTTTTTAAATAAAAGAAAAATTACTTACTTCAGAGCCGTAGAATCGGCGAGTCTCAACTCTAAAGTCAGACTATCCCCAGAGGTTAAAAAACTCTCGGCGAGGGTGCATGGTCTTGGATATCTCGTTTCGTTTCCCAAAAGGGAATGGTCGCAGCTCCTCGGTACGTGTTCCCTGCAATATCGAGCCAGCAAGGTTACATTTTTCTTCCCAGCGTTTGTGGATGATTGAGAACTGCCGCTAGCTGGTGGCCGACCTTTCGATTTTTCTTTAGCACTCGTGCTGAAATAAAAATAATTCTTTTTACAACGTATATTTATAGAAGAAAGGGTATACAGGGTGGTGCAAATTTAATTGAGCACAAGAAATAAAGACGGTTTTTAAAAGTAGAAGTTACCTACTTTGGGGAATATTAAAATTACATCTGCAAATATATAATATCCAGAACCGTACTCATGTTATTTGTACAAACATAAAATCTGGTTTTGTATCTCTTATTATTAAAACGCCCAAAAATATTAACTGAATTTTTTCAAACAGTGGCCTTCACAGGGACTTGGGAATAGCCTTTATTAAAAATATTGTTATTTATACGAGTATATTAAACGAAATCACTTAGTATATTATTTTTATATGGCCAGAGTATTCGGAATAAAAAAAACCTGTATATGACAATAAAAATTATTAATAGTCTATGAAGATATAAAATCCTACAACAACCATCAAATCTTAGAAACAGACTTTTACTCTTATACGTGGCAAAAAGTTATTTCATCAACGACAAGACCAGAGAACTAAGCTAAGACCCACTTTCTTATTTGACTTATTTGAAAACTTCAAGAACAATAAAGCCGCTCTACGCAAACAAAAATGGAACTAGAGTTAGTGCAAATAGTCATAAGTTACAGCTTAGTTTCCAAATGGAATAGTTTTATTTCTTTTTTCGCGTTTTCAGCGGTCGTTTTCATGTTGACTTGACTTTAAAGTTGCAGTGGCACCGACATTTTCTCTTTAGTTCCACTTTCCAGACCTTTTATTTGTCTTGAAGTGGCGACAGCAATTAAAAATTTTAGTTTCGTGGCTTTCAAAACATCTCGAAATAATTGAAAAGAAAAATAAATGTTTTAAGAGCAAGAGAGTGTAAATTATTACAAGGTAATTTTTAGTAAAAAATAAAAAATTAATTGAATGATAAATACTTACCAATTTACAATTTTTTCTTAATTCCTCATGTGACTGTCACAAGTTTTAATAAAACTGCATTGGTTGAAAGAGTTTGATACATTAAAACATCATTATTTTTTTCCCACTCTACTCTTGTTCACAAGTCATAAACATGCAACTTTTATTTAAAAAATTGACGTAGAAATCAAAGAAATTATGAAACAATTGTCATAAGCATCTGTCATTATTATGTAAGAATATATCTTAACATATAGTAAAAATTAAATATCAAAAAAACATACCAAAACAACCCATCACAATTTGACGGCGTCCAAAGTTGTCCATCCCAAACATTTAAATAACTTCTACAGATCTGGTCAGCCTTTTTAGGATCCCATGTACTGGCCACGTGGAACTTTAATACGCTGAGCCAAACTTTGTATCTAGGAGGAGGCAGGATCATGCCCACGTGCCTCCAATCTGGATACCTAGAACGGTGGGAAGGAGGGGGAGAAGGGGACAAGGAAGTGTCTAGACCTTGAAGATGATATAGGCAGGTTGTGTTTGCTGGTATGGAATGTACAGGACTTTCAAGTACTCCACGATCAGTACCTCGTACCCAAAATTCGCAGGTACGTTTTTGTTTAGTGAAAGAAGGGGATTGTTGATCGACAAAGGTGACCTAAAACAGAAAATGTGTGTCACGTGATCTATCTATATGTTATACTTTGAGATCTTAATTGGAAATTTCAATGTATTGACATGAAAATTGTAAAGTTTTTTTCCCGTGCATTTTATTATTCCTCTGCTCAGTATATTTTAATTTCGGATTCGCTTGATATCCCTTCTCAAGATCTCCCTCTCTCTACTTGGTATTACTATAAAATGTCATTCCCATGTTAACAATTCTCTCTCTTTGCCTCTTCAGTCAGAATAATTGACTTTTATATCTTTGTGTAGCTTATTTAAGATTTTCTTCCCTCGCTATATAGGGTAAGATTTTATTATATTATATTGTATATTCACTTATGTCCCCTGTTATCATTTTTAATTATTTCGAAGCTTTAACTTTTATTTTCTGTTGTTTTTAATTATTTGTTATAATTACTTAAAAGTTCTTATTTTATCTTTTATAATAATATACTCTATCTGATGTTTGTGGTTCTCTTTCAGTCTCGATTACAAAAAGAGAATCTATTTTTAATTTGTTTCTACAGATTGTCTTAAAATTGAATTCACTTTGATTATTTTTATATTTCATACATTGATCCAAAAATTCATGTATTTCATATTAATATTATTCTTGTTTTATATTCTTTTTTTTTAAACAGAGACCACGAAATTTGGTAATTTATAAGATTTTTGTCTAATATTTACTTTATGTGAACTTTTAGCGTTTTTGTAACAAGTTTTTTTGGGACACAAGTTTTTTTTTTGGTACTACAAGTTTTTTTTAGGACTACAAGTTTTTTGGAACGAGCAAGTTTTTTTTTCTGGGACTAAACGTTTTTGTTTTTTTCGAACGAGCAAGTTTTTTCCTCCTTTTACTGCCGGATCCAGGAAATTTTAGAAGAAACTCGAGTACAAGCCAAAAAACAAGCCAAGTCACATTTCCAAAAACAAAAAAGAATAAGTCTCTGAAGGATTTAAACTTTTCTTATAAAATAAAACCAATATAACGTTTAATCAGACTTTAATTTCTTTAAATCCACAAAAACAAAGAAAGGACGGTTTTTGAAATATATCATAGTTTTTTTGTCAATTGTTTCTAAATACATCAAAAAATCAATTAGACTGGTGTCCAAAGTTTTTTTTTTAATGTAATATTTTACTTTTTGATATATTTCAAATTCTATACTCATAATAAAAAGAATTGAGGTTAAATCGCATTTATTACTAAATTACTTTTATCAACAAATTAAAACAACGTTTCAAAATTTAATTCTAAAAAACTAGAGATCATCCTCAAAACAAAAATATTTTTAATAATTTTAACTCTTTATACCATCTTCACTTCATTGATAAAATAATACTATTTTTGAATTTTCTATTGAGGCATGGGAAAAGATAAGAGCTTAATAGCTAATCTTCTATTTGCAGAAGATTAAATTTGAAGTAATCCTAACTTTCTATAACATCACACACGTGTCAATACTGGTCTACCGACGTATTAACGTCAAGATCGAACTTCTGTTTGATTTAGAAATTTCAATAACCTCATCATCTCTCAAATATTCTCCTCGCGTCGAAACTATTAAACTATTGAAAGAGATTCCCGCTTCATTGGCAAACGCCGTCATGATATAACGTTGAAAACTTGAAGAGAAAATTAGATTTGGGGAAATTTGAAAGAACGGATGGCAATTTCAGAAAGTTTTCCTTCACAAAAGTGAGGGAAAGACGATTAAAGAAAACGGCTAATATAAATCTCGTGCCCTCGCAGAAAAATTTGTGCTTTCAGAAAGTTATCTTGTCAAAAATGAAGCTGGTTTTTCTTGATTAGGAAGAGTATGTATAAAGCGGGATTTTTACGAAAAAAAATGTTCCAGAGACGAAGAATTTATTTGTATTGAATTTCTTTTTTTGCTAGTCGAAAGTAAAATGTAATTTAATATTAGGAGATATATCTGGCGTTATTTTTTTAAACTGGAGATAATATTTATAATGAAAATTAATTCTGAAAACATACGAATGTTTTTAATATTAATGCCTTGACTTTAAAATTACTTTTAAGAATTATTAGCAAAATAAATATATTAAAATAGATATTTTACTGTATTTTATTTATTTTCAAGATCTTTGTTCTGATTTTTCATATTAACAACTTGTGAATATATAGCTTTGAGTTTTGTAGAAAAACCACACTTTTACATTTTACGACAAAACTACTCACTTTTACCCAAACATTGCGCTGCTAATTATCTATCATTTATTTGCAAAAAACGGCAAATCGATTGGTCTATTTCTGAGAAATGCCCAAAAAGCACTTTCTGTTAAGCAAGCAAGCAAGTTAGTCCGCGCGATAACTCAAATATTAAATTGAATAATGGATGGTTTTTACATTTGGTTTGTATCAGTTCAAGGAAGAACTGATTAGATTTAATATAGTTATTTAGTTAATTAACGAGAATTCTTTCATTTCTTCATAGAAAAAAAATTGGACACGTTATGAATACTTTCCAAAATAATATGTTTTTTTAAATTTTCTATTTCTATTTACATATTGTAATGAAATAATTTGTATGAATTATTGAATTTTATAACTTAAACAATTTTTTTGGGAAAAAAACAGATAAGAAATAAAAAATAATAAACAAGAAGTCAATTTTGTTTATATATTTCGAATGTCAAGTGAAAGATAATACAAAGAAAATAAGATTTATTGAAAGACATGTAAAGAAATAAAGGAAGATTATATACCAATTATATGAATTTTATTTAGTCAATTTAAAAATAAAAAAAAAATATTTAAGTTAAACAGAAAATTTTGGACAAAAAAGTTATTACTAAAAGAAATTAAGTTATAAGATGGATGGAGAAACAGTAAATAGAACAAGTAGAAAAATATTTGGAATATTACTGGATGATCAGGATTTAGAAGTAAAATGTAAAATAGGTACCCGAAGAAGCACAGGATACAACTAAAATTATTATTTTATTTAATAATTTTTGTAATGTTTATTTTTTTTCACTGGAATCCGTCCCAAATTAAGATCATTACATTATATTTTCTTTACGTCACTTTTAAATTTATCCAATTTTTTTAAGCTTACTAAAGATCATTTTCTTATTATAATTTTTTCAACGACTATATTAGCTGATAATGGTTCACAATTTCAATCTGATATTTTAAAAAATTGCCTGTCTAAAAATGGTATTCGTAATAGATTTTTTCTGAGACCAGTATGATCGAACCGATTTCCCAGTTTGTTATTTGGGGTGCTTATCTTAAGAATGTCAATAATAAAATGCTAGGCAATTTAACCAAAATATTAATCCATCAAACATTTTGTACAGGACCTGGTATATTCAAATATTCTGCTGGAAAATCGAAAACAAACCATTTATTTTTTATAACAATATTGGTCCTAATTCGTATTTTAAAAAAATGATAAAGGGGATATACACTGCGAATGTAAAAGTTTACTCCCCTACCAATTTCTGTACAGTAAAATTTTCGAGGCAATAATCGGATACGTTGATTTTTATTTCTGATGTAAAATTTACCCTAATTTCTCTCCTTGCTCAAAGCTGCTCATTTGAAAATTTTAACTGGTAACAAGGATCGACTGATACGGTTTTTAATTTTCTACTTAACGGTTAATTTTTGAGTTAAATAAAAAAATTATCTAAACAGGCACCGGCATTAATTGGATTACATCATATAGGTTTTGATTTATTTAGGAGTGCCAAAATATGCGGCATAAAGGCCGTATTTTTTATTGCGTTAACTTAAAGCCTGAATTTTCCTACAGCTCTAAGGGACCATGGACTAATATTTGATATTAATTTCAACTTGATACCTCTTCGCATTCCTGAGAAAAGGGTCTTTACACACAGACAGACAGACGGATAACCAAGTGATCTTATAGGGCTTCCTTTTTTTCCTTTTGAGGTACGTAACCCTAAAAATTTTGAATAAAGAAATGATTGTAAAAGGAAATTCTATCGTCGTAAATGAAACATTGAACTAATAATTTTGAATAATGAAATTTAATCAAAATTTTTAATTTTAATTGGGAATTTTAAATCTTTGGTTAAAGAATATCGTCACAGTTAAAAAATATACGGAATAATGCAGTTTATAGTGAATCGAAATTAAAAAAGTTAACAAGTTTAAAAAAAAAAATACCAACGGTCGTATGAAATTTCCCCCATCGCAAATTTTTTTTCCAGCTTAATAAAACAACAATAAATAAAAAATATGTTAATTCTACAGAAAATGTTAAAATGATAATAAAAATAATTGCTTAACTTAATCTAAACTAAGCTTTCTGATCATTTTATAATATTCACATAAGTACTTCATGAAGTGACTTTAATTAAAAAAGTTTAATGTTAAAAAAAACTTATTCAACAACTTATTTACTTTGTAAAGTTGAGTGTAAAAAATGAAAAAAAAATAAAAAAAAATCAAAAAGTTTAATGTTTAAAAAATGTATTCAACAATTTTTGTACTGTGGGTTGGGTGGAAAAAAATGAAAAAAAAAATAGAGAGTGTCTAGAGGTCCGTCTAATCGGACCCGGTGAAAACCCAATAGGTCCGTCTTGACGGATGTCGTGTATAATTAAAAAAGGTCAGTCAATCTGCTGTTAGGATTTAGTTTAAAGTAAATATTAGAAAAGACGAAAAAATAAAACAAGAGTCTAGAGCGCCAGAGTGTCTGTGTATTTTAATTTATGGTATTAAAAAGCCTTGACTATTTAAATCTAACCATTCCTAGAATATTTTAATACACATTATATACATTATATACAACTATTTAACTATATAACTATAAATTGTGGATTGAAATAAAATGATTATGAATAAAATAGTACACAAATCTCGGTATGTAATCTACTATTACTTTGGAAAGATGGGTGGAAAAAGTATAAAGTAAATAAGCAAACAAGCAAACAAAAAGTTTAAAAACATATTCTTAAGTAGCATATTTTTGGTATCGTCCTCTATATTTTTAATATTTGTTTTTCAATTGTATAAAGCTTTAAAAATCTTTTATCAATGAAATTTTCTGTCAAATTAATATTACAGGATGTACGATCAATCAAAGGTGAAAATATTAAAATTGAATAATTTTGATAAATTAAGTGACCTCTAGGATTTTTTTTTATTTTTTAAACTTCTACAGATATAAACTACCGCATACACTAAAACTTGTGTTGATACGCGGTTTCACTATTAACTGCCTGTGGACCAAATACCCTTTTTTAAAAATAATCTCTGTACGTTTCGCTAACTATGTTAGCATCATAATGAGTGATAAATTATAAACTATAAAAAAATAATCGATATTTAATTCATATTAATTTAACTTATTTAATTTGATTTAATTAACAATGTAAAAGTTTCATTGATATGAAATTTATTTAGAAAAACTTATTTTCTTGTTCAGCTAGTAATTTCTTATAGTTTAAAAAACGATAAAATTTTTCGTTTAATATTGATTTGATAGAAGTTAATAAATAAATGCATTTTTATAATTTTGATGATGATAATAATAATTATAATCAACAAATAAACATTCACATAAAGACAGATTACTAATATTGGCGTTTTTATTTTAGCCATTTTTAATATGAAAAAGTGTAGATTTATGCTTAAACATGGTTATATCATCCAAAATTAATCCAATATCTTTGATAATAATAGGTTTCAATCTCTTTCCTAATTAACACGTCTTAGTTAATGCTGCAAAAACTGACGTCTACAAACTTTGATGTTCAGAGTATATATTACCACTTAGAGCTAATTAAACACTTCAAGTTTTACCGAATTTATTCGCCTAACTCTCGTATTTCTAGGATGTTGCTTTTGCCCTAAGGACTGTTCATCCAAAACATAATGGTGGATAAAATTTACTGGTTTTAACTTATAAAAGGGGTGGTTTAGTGAATCAGTAATTAAAACTACTATTAAGATGTCAGTATCATTTAGGTCAGATTTAATGTTGATTTATGGAGTACAAATTTGCTTGATCCTGTGTACAAAAAGATCAATATAAAGTAGTATTATAAGTCGTGGTGTTAGGGCAAGTTTCCTTTGGAAGTATTTTGAAGTTAGTTGAAGCTTTGTTTGGGAATTAGGAGATTACTTCGCTTGCGGTCGTTCTAATGAAATTCGTGCATACATTAAAGAACAAACACAAGAAATAGAGCTTAATTTACATGAAAAAAATATTATTTTGAAAATGAACTAATGTACAATTTCTAAACTTACTTCTACTTCGAGTTGAAATCCATGTAGTGCTTGCACAGGAGTTGGATGAAGAAATGTTCCGTACGGTGAAGATGAAAATTCCACTAGGAGTTCGTGACCACTGGATACTGCAGCTGGGACTTCTTCACCTCCTCCGCAAAATTTTAAAATCACCGGGTCCCTAAAAAAAAACAAAAATAAAAAATAACATAATCCAAATTAAATAAGCAGGTGAATAGTTCCGGTTAAAAATTTTTTTACAAAAGTAATATTAAGCCTACTACTACTGTTTAAAATACAAAGAGAGAAAATTGTCAGAAAAATGTGAAATGAATAATTACATAATTATAATTAAAATCCATTAAAGTTGCACAGGAAAAATGGGGTTGTTAAAATATGTTACAAGTACTTAGTTTAACACCCCCTTTTTGCATTTCTGTAAGTTCGCTTCAGTGTTATACCAGGTGCAGTACTGTATAATTTTTGTTTGGAGATATTTGCCAAGATGTATGTTTTATTTTCTGGGTTGGTTTCAACCATTATTTCATGTTATTTTTAATTTTATTAGTTCCCACCTCTACATTAAGATACCTAATAACCGATGGTGTAAATCACAGATCAGTTAAACTATATAGATAGTTCACGACAATGTTATTGTTAACTTTGCAGATTAAATTGGCGCCATCTGGGGCTTTGTACCGCAAATACTAACTTGTCACTTGTCATGAAATAGCGAGAAAAAACTTATTATTGGCGCCAAATTTAAATTATATTTTAGGGTAATTTATACCACTACCTCGAAAGAACATCACATCTTAAAAAACATCGAATCTATCTTTTTTACGTAACTTAAGTTAAAGTTTCATATTTTTATTACATTTTATTTAAAAAAAAAATGGAATTTTAAGACCTAGTTGATCAAAAATTATAAATTAAAATTTTTTTAGGTTGTGGCGTTTTTCCAAGATGCAGATTAAAAAATATAAAATTTACTAACATCCCGGTAATCAATTTAGGATTATTTAAGAAAAAAAAAGATAAATGGAATCGATAGACAAAAAAAATTTCCAAGAAAATAACATTAATTATTAAAAATTAAGTTGAACAATTAACGGACAAACCAGTATCATCATCAATTAAGATAATTTGGTCTCCATCTTATGTTAATTGATGATGGTACTAATTTGTCAGTTAATTATCGCAACTTTTAATAATTAATGTTAGTTTCTTGCTAAAAATGTGTATTAATAAAATATTGACTGACCCCACCGAGGGTATTTTCAAATATTGGTCATTTTTGGGACCATCAAGTACTTATTTTGTCTTCTAAGTTGATTACCGGCATGTTAGTAACTCAGGCTAACAAGTGATTGATCTATTAATCGTTTGTTAATTTGTAAATGTTGTTAATGTAATTTTAACACTAACTGTCAGTAGATAGAACGTCCTTTAACTTTAAAGACTCAATAAGTAAAGGCAATGACGTTTAGAATAAAACTTTACAAGTTGATTTCTTATACAATTGTCACAATCTAAACGTCATTGTCATTAGTTGTAGAACCATTAAAGTTAAAGAACGTTCTATCTACTGACAGTTGATGTTTCAAATTTTTTGGTAAGTTAATTACATTTTATTGTTTATACAAATATCTTTCTTATTCAATGTTAATTTTTAAGGTCTGATGATGGCTATTCAGCCGAAACTAGTTGCCCTACGTTTGACCATTTCAATTTATTACACGTTGTGGTACTGACTTGGCGTTTTATTTCCCGTAAAAAAATCATAGTTCAATTAAGGGCAAACAGGATTGACTATACAGAAATATATACAGACGCCTCCAAATCAGCAGAGGGAACAGGATGAAAACATATTAAAACAATACAAATGTCACCATCGAATATCAATTTTCAAGAAAAATGGAACTCATTATGACAACCACATTGGAAAAAACATATATCAAAATACATAAAGTTAAAAATAATTATTCCAAAAGAGTTACGGTACAAATAAAATCCATTACAATAATAACCAGAATGGAATATGGACATGCCTGCTATGCACAACATTTATACAAAATCGGTGTCGTATAATTACGAAACTGCATTGTTTGTAAATAAACTGAGACTTTGGAACATATATTATTAGAATGTATTAAATATGTGAAAGAACGCACTACACTCTATTGTACTTTGATGAGTTTTAAGGTTTATAGACCCTTTAATGTCATGTAGTTTTTGGCCTTAAGAGCCTTGGGAATCGTCGCCATAATTAACGAAATTAGTTTTTGATTAAAGAAGCATGTTTATAAAGTTTAAGTGATTACCGGAGCTTCAAAATAAATTATTAAACAAAATAAAATTAAAGTATATTTATTTATTGCTTTTAACTTAAAAAATAGTGAAGTTTCGGTGAACAATATTAAAAAAGCATTGTTTTTTTTAATACATCAATTCTCAAATATTTTGTAAAACGAAACCTAGTATTTAAATAAATAATATTTGACAGGTGCTGCCCTCTTCGATTTTACCAAAAACGACAGAAAAAGTTTGTAACTTTGGCAACATCGGATCGATTATATAATTTTGACTTCCACGCCACTTGATCTGAACAATACAACAACACACCTGATTTTGGAGTGAAATCAGTTATGTGTTTATATCTTAATTTAGTATTTGCGTTGTTTGAGACAATACGAAAATGGGAAAAAATAGGGAAAATAAGGAAAAAAATTGAAAATAAATCAAAAAAGTATAGGAAATCTAGAGAAAAATAGGAAAAATGGGCAAAAGTAGAGAAAAATAGGAAAAAAAATGAAATAAGAGGGAAAAATAGAACAAATAGGAAAAATGCGAAAAAATGGCAAAAAAAGTTAAAAAAATAGGGAAAAATAGGAAAACGTAAAAAAAATTGGGAGAAATAGAGACAATGGGAACAAACAGGCAAAATAGAAAAAACAGAAAGAAAAAGAAACCGGGAAATATGGAATAAAATAGAAAATTTCTGAAATATAGTAAAAATTGTAAAAAATAGAACAAAATAGAAAAAAACGGTATAAAATGGAAAAATATAGGAAAAAAATAGTTAAAATAAAAAAAAGGAAAAAAACAGGTAAACGTAAAAAAATAGGGAATAATAGAGAAAAATGGGAAAAAATAGACAAAAATATAAAAAAATAGGGAAGTATATAAAAAAATGGGCAAAATGGTTGAAAATAGAAAAAAATAATAAATAATAGGATAGGAGCAAATAGGAAAATCTAAGGAAATACATGGAAATCTAGCCAAAATAGGAAATTGGGGAACAATTGAAAAAGCTGGACAAATAGGAAAACAACAGAAAAAATAATAAAAAATAGAGGAAAACTGGAAAATATATGCAAAAATATAAAAAATGAGGAAAAATAGAAAAAATCGCTTGTGTCGCCCCAAAACTTTCCCGACGAGTATCCACGAATACTTTATCAGATATTTAATGTTAAAGTTTCAACTTTTGACATTTTTTTATTTTTGACAGGTGACAGTTGGAGAAATAATTTTAACTGTTCTAAATAGAGTTTTTCTAGGGCTGTCAAATGACATATAGCATGTCCAATTCCGTGACATATTGCATCTGTCATTTTTTGATAGTGGTACTTCCGTATGACAGATATCGTACAAAAACTAATGGGTTCTTCTGACGGGTAACCCAAACCCCTATACCAAATTTCAGCTCAATCGGATTAAACGTGTGGCCTCTATCGTGGAAGAATACACACACACAGACCGACAGACAGACTTCCATCTGGAAATGGTCTTAACCGTCTCAGGGTACCCGAAAATGGATATTTCTGTTTTTATCTCGAATTTTTTTTTTAGCTCGTTCACAATGCTTTCCCTTCTAGGCTGTGGGTCGGGAAAGTAAAAACATGAAAAAAAATGAAAACAATATAGGAAAAAATGGAAAAATCAAATAAATAATAGTAAAGTTAAAAATACAAACTTTGGGTTAGGTAGCAATAAATTTATTAAAATGGTTAGATATCCCAATAGCTAAAAATTGAAATTTTCAGTGCCGCTTGAGAATTTAAGCGGCACTTTTTGATGTGTAAACGATTGCTCTCCTACAAAATTTTGGATACCCATTTGGTACTGACCTGAAGTGGTAGGAAGCAGGAGGGAATTAGAAGTTGATGACGCGCTTCCCATGCCTCTTAAAAAAATACTCGATATCATTTTAATATTCGTAGGGAAATCAAAAATTAGGCTTTGATAAATTACAGATTATATAGTGAAATATACCTGGTGTCCTTCCTAATAATATCGCAAAATCAAATTTTGTAATTTATTTATAGGTTATGTTATGATATTAATAGAAAATGTAAAGATTATTGCATGGTTTAAATAAAACATGTACAATATAAGATACTGGGTTCTGTTAGATAATAGGCATTTACATTGATATTTTAACATTCCTCAACTCGGCAGAACAGAAATCGGAATTGTATGCATAAAAATTCGCAACCAGCAGATCAGTATTTTCTGCTTTTACGAAACCATCTGCTATGATGAGATTTCAATAAAAAATGGGATAGAAATCTACGCAAACGTGATAATAACTCTCTTAAATTTCAAATTAACACACAGCACAACAAAAATATATCTTGTTTACTAACGAAGTGACGTCACATCATTTCGAATAGCGTTTTAGACATTTGAAGAACAGGTTTCTTAATTTAAAATTATAAAATCCTGTGATAATTATAAACGGAATTTTGGTGAAAGTTCTTATGTCGTTTTAACTCAAGTATTTATAGAAAATTTACCTTGTGGTGTAACCATCGTAAATGGTGACATAGTCTTGTACGTCGTCGCAGGCGTCCCATACCTTGATTTCGCTAGGCGTCGCGGTGCCATATAACGCCGATTGGCTCCGTATCGAGATCAGTTGCCCTTTTGGCTGGCGAACAGTTATTAAAGCGTGTTTACCTGAAACCAAAAATCAAAATTAGCATCATCCACATTTAAAAATTTTTCCTATAAATAACATAATGTATAAGAAGAGAGGTCGAAAGGATTAAATTCTGAACCTGAATAAATAAATTTTTGCTTGTAGAGGTAACACAAAGTAAAGAGAAATAATCTTGTGCCCTTTGTTTGGAATTTTGACAAATAACATTGAAAGCACGCAATATATCTGAGATTGCCTCAAAGGACAACCCTATACAATCGAGTCAATTGTTGGAAACGTTCTTAAACAAAAGTATTTTCTTGACAGAAGCTTTGTTCTCGATAAAATATGATTCGAGAGATAGGAAAATGGTATTAGGGAATAATATCTTAGATACAATAAGGATATAGGGCTAGGGTAGCATGAACTTAAGTACATGTAATAAGTAATATTAATAATAATCGAAAGTAAGTCAAAATAAATAGAAAAATATAACTGCGTCAACCTTTTTAAAAGGCTGATTATATAATTATTTAATATTATTATTACAAAAAATTATTTAAAATTAAACAAAAACTTGCCTGGCGGTATTTCGTGTTGTCTCACGGCGTAGTAGCAAGTTAGATTGCGGGGATAGATTCCCGGGAAATTGGGAGACTGGAGACGGCAGTGTTTCCTATCACAGTCGCTGAATATTCGGGAACAATATGTTCCTGTTATTAAATCACCTAAATAATATTCCGGTTCTGGAACGGTACCGACGGTTGGTTCTGTTGTATTGTACGTTGATGGAGGTTGAGCTAAAAATATTACAATGTTAAAATTGGTATTTTAAAAATTACAAATATATTAAAGTAAACAGTTGTACTGGTTATGGAAAAATATTTTTTAGGCAAACTTATATTTGTTCAATACCAGTAAGCCAAAGATACATTTTTTTAAATGGGTTATAAATATCCAGCTCAAATTCTTCTTTGGAGAAAACTAACAAAAACTCGATGGAAGCTTTCGTTCGAGAGGTATAGTGTTTATATTCAGACAGATAAACAGACGTTCGTACATATTTTTTTGCATTCTCAGACTCTTGAGTGCTCAGTGTAACAAAAAATAATCATTAATATTAAAACCATTAAAAATAATTTATTTTTGAGATTTTAAGGATTTTAAGTTTAGCAGCAGTGTATTATTCAATTAAAAAAAAAACTTGTATTAAAATTAATTAAATTTTTCAATATTAACAAAAATAATTATCTTTGACCGATCTATTTGTCTTATCGTTATAATAAGAATTTAATTTTTTTAATTCACTTTTGTGCAGTCGCGGTGAGTGTTTTTCATGGATATAGTACAAGGATTTTTTTCGAATCTAAATTTGAATCAATTCTAGTAAATCTTGTGTTATTTTATGTATTTTTTGACATTAGTTATCTAGTAAGTAAATTTTTTATAATCCCAAGTAACAATTTCCGACACATTTTGGGCAAAGTGTCAACACTGTAATTTGGACACATTTTTAAGGTATATTGTAGGGGGTGGCTGGATGATAGAAACAAGTGGTGTATATAAAAGTATCAATAAAATATTTTTTCTCCAATTGGCATTAAACGTCAGTTTTAGTGACATTTATCCATCATAGAAGGAACACTTTTACTGCCTAGGCAGTAAAAATGATTTTTAATGCCTAGGCATTAAAAAAATAATTTTATATCTCTAAACACAGATTAATCTCTTCTCCAAACAACTTAATCTTAAGATAAACGGATAAAAATGGCGATTTTCAACTAAACAATTCAGAAAAGGTACTTAACAACCCAGACTTTAATAAAGAAAATTGAAGCAAATTGAATGTAACAGTAGTGTCTTATTTTTCAGTAGATATTATTATGTATACAATTTAAGGTCTAATCGACAATAATAATTAGAAAATACGATTTAATTATTACCTATAACATACGATTAGAAAAAATATTAAAAATTGTGAGTTGTATCCGTTATAAAGAAGTTTTCATTTTAATTTGATTTTTTAATCACACTGTACAAACAATCGGAGAAAAAATTATATGTTTCACACGGCTAGTTTCATTGCCTGAAATGCTATCCGCGGCAGTAAATCTGTTACTTATCTGCCCAGTTAAACAAATAACTATTTTTTAATTAAACCAATTATGGTAGTATTATTATTAAAATAAAAATAATTACGCCCATTGGTACGAAAATGGAGATAAAATAACACTCATGAAATCATATCGATATTTAACGAAAAAGAATATAATTCTGAACTAATTTTTTATTGCAGTAAAATTAATTTCTATAACAATAAAAAATAGTTTTTGAAAATCAAAAGAGGAAAAATCCATTGTTGCTTTTTTTATAAAAATATTTTCGATATTATTGAAAATAATTGTAAAAATACTACTAGACAGCAAATTTTCTGGTAAAAATAGAAAGAATGCACAAACCAATGTTTTTACTTACATGAATTTAAAAAAAAATAACAATGAATTTTTTAGCACACTAATTTTGAAAAACAAAGCAATAGTGCATTTTTCCACCCACGAATTCCAAAAATAAAGCAAGAATTTATTTTTTCCATTTTGGAACACAAAGCAACAATGCATTTTTTCACACACGAAATTAAAAAATAAAGCAACAATGCATTTTTCCATAGACGAATTCCAAAAATAAAGAAAGTGGGCATTTTTCCACATACAAATTTAAAAACAAACCAACAATACGTTTTTCCTAACATGAATTAAGAAAAAAAAATCAAAGCATTTTTTGCACACCAAATTATTAAATAGACCATCGTCGTCCATAAGTGGGAAATATGACCAAAATGGTGATTAAAATGTGTACTAAATATGGCATAAAATGTGTATAATAGTGAGTCTAAAATATACCTAAAATATGTCTTGATTGTGACTTTCGTTTCAAACATATACCTTAAATTGAACCTTAATGTGTCCAAAAAGTGTCCGTTATTGTGCTCTAATGAAAGCCACAACATTGACACATGGTATTCTAAATTTTACCGAAACTATTATTTTCTACTGTTTCTGTACCATAATAAATCTAAGTAGACACAAATCATATTTCTCCTCAATACATTCTGGATAATCATGAAGTTTCATCTACTTAGAAAACAACGGGATTTGATTTCATCTAAGTGGGTGCGGGGGTATAATAGAACCTCAGTTAGATTTCAAACATCGATAAATCGAAAATCCTTTTGTAAAATAGGCTGAAATTTTCGGAGGAAGTTATCGAGCGCTTCCAATTGTTGTTTATTTGATGTACTTTTTGTTTAAAAAAAAAAAAATTCGGCGACCTCATAAAATTGGAATTTTGACAAATAAATATGACCTGACCCAGATAATGTCACAATAAATATGCTGTAAAAATATTGTTTCTTAATATTAAACCGTTGTCGAAAAAACATTTTTCAAAATTTCTTATTTTTATGGATGCAGCTGCTCCTGCTTCTTAGCGGATATTGGCAGTAACTTCACTCTGCACACTCGGGAGAAGATACACGTTCATCCGATTTTGAAATGCAAGCGGCGCAAATAAATAGAATAGATGGATCATTATTGTTTTAGATCTTGAGGTGATTTTTTACATTTGCATCCATCACCTTTAATAGCTTAATAGCTTTAACATCTGTTATCTCCAAAATTTTTGAGTATACCATACATACAATTGCTCAGGTTCTTGAATCTAAATAATTTAATATATGACGACCAATATGCTTTTAGACACGAACATAGTACTACCAATTCACTCGGAAGTACTTAATGAAGGTGGGCTATGGTCATTCTATTTTGGCCAGGTGCAACCTAAACTTACCTATGCAATTACTATCTGGGGAAGCTCGTTGGGAATTTATGACGTTTTTGTTGCTCAAAAACGAATATTAAGAACTATGTTCAATGCGCCACCTACCTTTAGCTGAAGAAGTTCATTTAAAAAACATCAAATACTTACTGTAACGGGATTATATATTCTAGAACTGGTTACATATATTCACAAAAATAAAGAAAACTTCTACCCTGCATAATTATAATACTAGGAAAAAAACTGACATTCATATTCCGAATGTAAGACTTTCACTTTCTATGAAACCTTTTAATATTCTGCGGTCGCGTCTATATAATGTATTATCCACGCCCGTAAAAAGCCTTACACCTAATCACTTATTTAAAAAAAAAGTAAAGTTAATCTTACTTGAACTAACTACTTACGGCGTGCAGGAGATTTATGACCATTTTAAACCATAATCTGTGATTCTATTTTAACCATTATTTGTATTGTTTATATTATTTCTTACTCTAATTTTCTATTTTTACCTCTCGCCCTTCAGATAAGAGAGGTATAGGAATCATGCTAAAAATTGGGTAGTGAGTTTTCAATGAATAAACACGTTTTAGGGTCCCTAGAATACGATTTTAATATTTTCGCGATGATGTCTGTGTGTGTGTGTGTGTGTGTGTGTGTGTGTGTGTGTGTGTGTGTGTGTGTGTGTGTGTGTGTGTGTGTGTGTGTGTGTGTGTGTGTGTGTGTGTGTGTGTGTGTGTGTGTGTGTGTGTGTGTGTGTGTGTGTGTGTGTGTGTGTGTGTGTGTGTGTGTGTGTGTGTGTGTGTGTGTGTGTGTGTGTGTGTGTGTGTGTGTGTGTGTGTGTGTGTGTGTGTGTGTGTGTGTGTGTGTGTGTGTGTGTGTGTGTGTGTGTGTGTGTGTGTGTGTGTGTGTGTGTGTGTGTGTGTGTGTGTGTGTGTGTGTGTGTGTGTGTGTGTGTGTGTGTGTGTGTGTGTGTGTGTGTGTGTGTGTGTGTGTGTGTGTGTGTGTGTGTGTGTGTGTGTGTGTGTGTGTGTGTGTGTGTGTGTGTGTGTGTGTGTGTGTGTGTGTGTGTGTGTGTGTGTGTGTGTGTGTGTGTGTGTGTGTGTGTGTGTGTGTGTGTGTGTGTGTGTGTGTGTGTGTGTGTGTGTGTGTGTGTGTGTGTGTGTGTGTGTGTGTGTGTGTGTGTGTGTGTGTGTGTGTGTGTGTGTGTGTGTGTGTGTGTGTGTGTGTGTGTGTGTGTGTGTGTGTGTGTGTGTGTGTGTGTGTGTGTGTGTGTGTGTGTGTGTGTGTGTGTGTGTGTGTGTGTGTGTGTGTGTGTGTGTGTGTGTGTGTGTGTGTGTGTGTGTGTGTGTGTGTGTGTGTGTGTGTGTGTGTGTGTGTGTGTGTGTGTGTGTGTGTGTGTGTGTGTGTGTGTGTGTGTGTGTGTGTGTGTGTGTGTGTGTGTGTGTGTGTGTGTGTGTGTGTGTGTGTGTGTGTGTGTGTGTGTGTGTGTGTGTGTGTGTGTGTGTGTGTGTGTGTGTGTGTGTGTGTGTGTGTGTGTGTGTGTGTGTGTGTGTGTGTGTGTGTGTGTGTGTGTGTGTGTGTGTGTGTGTGTGTGTGTGTGTGTGTGTGTGTGTGTGTGTGTGTGTGTGTGTGTGTGTGTGTGTGTGTGTGTGTGTGTGTGTGTGTGTGTGTGTGTGTGTGTGTGTGTGTGTGTGTGTGTGTGTGTGTGTGTGTGTGTGTGTGTGTGTGTGTGTGTGTGTGTGTGTGTGTGTGTGTGTGTGTGTGTGTGTGTGTGTGTGTGTGTGTGTGTGTGTGTGTGTGTGTGTGTGTGTGTGTGTGTGTGTGTGTGTGTGTGTGTGTGTGTGTGTGTGTGTGTGTGTGTGTGTGTGTGTGTGTGTGTGTGTGTGTGTGTGTGTGTGTGTGTGTGTGTGTGTGTGTGTGTGTGTGTGTGTGTGTGTGTGTGTGTGTGTGTGTGTGTGTGTGTGTGTGTGTGTGTGTGTGTGTGTGTGTGTGTGTGTGTGTGTGTGTGTGTGTGTGTGTGTGTGTGTGTGTGTGTGTGTGTGTGTGTGTGTGTGTGTGTGTGTGTGTGTGTGTGTGTGTGTGTGTGTGTGTGTGTGTGTGTGTGTGTGTGTGTGTGTGTGTGTGTGTGTGTGTGTGTGTGTGTGTGTGTGTGTGTGTGTGTGTGTGTGTGTGTGTGTGTGTGTGTGTGTGTGTGTGTGTGTGTGTGTGTGTGGGTCTTGGGTATCTTGCGAGGTTAATCGTCCACTACTCATCGAAGCTGTGAGGTCTTTTTTTGTTACGAGGTCCAAAATTTGGACCTCACAAGAAACGAACCTTACAGCAGTATTCTACGTAATGCGGTGATTATTTCTATACCTACAACAACTATATTCTAAAATTACCCCATAACCACCCTCTGTGGTTTTTTTCTAGTTCACGGTATTTACGACTGGGGGCGTAGGAACCACACGTACTCCAACATTAAATATTTTTATGAGGTCTGCTGTTATACACACCAAGACCTCGGAGAGTCTCCTGAAAGTGCCCTACTAATACAATGTGTATTTAAAGGCCTTCTTACGATCTCGGAACTACGGAGTACTGTGTATAGAGCACCCCTTTAAATGGCAAATGACATTCCGTCTTTGCTGAATTTTGCATATGTTAAAGATCTCGATGTCTTAAGTAAAAGCTTCCATGCACTAACAAAAAATAATGATAAGTTTCTGAGATACAGGGTGTTGAAAAATCGATTTTTCATAATTTTAAGATTTTAATAAATTGCAATAACTCGCATATGTTTCAATTAATAATCAATTACCAACAAATTTTGTTTAGAGTACGTATATAAGAGTTTGAAAATATATAAACAAGAATTTTAAATTGCTACTGTACAGGGTGAGTTGTGTTGAAAATAAAAGACACAATTTGAACGGTGTAAAATATTGTATAGTTTTATTAATAAGAATCGAAAAGAAACTAAACTTTATGATTGTAATGTGTTGGTTAAGGAGTATTAAAAAAATAAAAAATGCGTTAATACAGGGTAAGTCAAAAAGTTGGATCGATGGCTGTCGAACTTTTTTAACATACCCCGTATTTTGTAATACCTAAAGAGCAACTACAAAATCCCATTTCCAAAAATGTATTATACATATATCCTTTACAGTGTATACAGAAAGATATAAGAGGCAGAACTTAGGGAGAAAAAATGCTAATTTAAAAAAATACTGGGTCTAACAAAAAATCGACGGTCAAATTGTCTTTTTTTACTATTTGGAAATACATTTGCAAAAAGTGGTCTAAAACAAATGAAATTTTGTATGCATATTTAGGGTAGCAAAGTATAGATTTTGGTATTAATCGGACAACTGAAAGGGTGTCGTGTCATTTCGTACTGTCCCATTTCGTACTGTCCAAAAATTTTACCTGTTTTAGTTTCAACTGGTACCGTTGCTTATAAAATAAATATGAACAGTTGCATTTGGTACCGCATTACCCTTCCTTATACCTGCCAAAGATTTTTTGGGATTTTCCAAATGTAATCCATATTTTGGATAATCCCATATGATAAAAATACAAAATATAAGTTGGCAAAATAGAGATATGTAAATTTAATTTGGAATCTAATTCCATTCCTTAGAGAAAAACACCGAACCACCAACAGTTTAGAAGCATGGCATAGTAAATTGAACAGAGCAATTGGCAAATATAATCCTAATTTACTGGAATTTGTCAAGTCATTGAGAGAAAATTCCATACATGCCGGTTTTCTTAAACAACGGGCTGATTTGTATTTGACTCCTTCAAAAAGAAGAAAGATGTACAAGCACAGCTAATAAATCCAATATTATCTATAGTATAATGTTATTAATAGTTTTATTATATTCGATCGTATTTGAACGGTCCTATTGGTCGTTTATATCAGTAAGGTTCTAATTATGTTTATTCTGTTCGTTAATCGGCCTTGTATGTAGCAGGCACGAGTTGAATAAACAAAATATACTGTTTTTTATTTAGTTCATAATTACGAGGGGGTTGTAAATAGGGAATGATATGTTTGTATTAATACTTTTAAGGGGTTTTATTATTCTTTAAATGTATTATCGAGTTTACGGTGACTGGTAGTAGCGCATGAACGAAGTACTCATCTTCTTTTCTAACGGATTTATTAGTGGTACAAGAATTTTGACTGCGCAATAGTGGAAACTATCAGTGATTTTGTAGAAGGAAGAAAATCTGTTGGAGCGTGCTTGGAAAAATTACAGTATTTTGTAAAATTTGATTAAAATTTATACGTATTTCTGTAGGTATACCGGGTGACCACGAGTTAACGTACGCCTCCAATAGTTTGGTTATTTTTGCATTTAAAAATTAGGTTTTTTTACACAATAATTAGACAATAATGAGCTACTTTTAGCTTAACAAGAATACAAATGTAACTTCCGATTGTACAGGAAGTGACATCAACTATTTTTTATGGTTTCTCTTATTAAGTATAAATTTCTAAGTGCAACAGTTTTCTCAGATTTAAAAAATTCCGAAAAATAAGTGAGACACAAACAATTTTTTTATTTATTTAAAATGGCCGCAGATAAACCCGATGTAAGAAAATTACTAAATGGGCTATGGAAATTTATTAGTAAGATTAGGTTATTGTCTGTATAAAAAGAATAGCACAGTTCCATTAAAAAAATCGATAGGACCCCTACGGAAATGAAAATGAAAATTAAATTCCGTATTTTGAAAAAATAACCTATCAGTAATTCAAAGAACTATTTTATTCTCTATACAGACGAGTCTACAACCTTACTAATAATTTCCATAGCCTAGTTAGTAATTTTCTTACAACGCATTTATCTGACGCGGCCATAAATAAAAAATTTGTTTGTATCTCACTTATTTTTCGGAATTTTTTAAATCTAAGAAAACTGTTGCACTTAGAAATGTATGCTTAATGAGAAACCATCAAAAAATTAGGTATAATCATTCCATTTAAGAAATAAAGTTGATGTCACTTCCGGTTCAACCGGAAATGATATTTTTATTAATGTTAGTCTAAAACTAGCCCATTATTGTCTAATTGATGTGTGAAGAAAATCTAATTTTTAAATTCAAAAACAACCAAAATATTTGGGGCTTACATTGACTCTCGTGACCACCCCGTATATTTATGTAAATATTAATTACTCCTAAGATTGTTTTTTTATTGTAATAAACATATTTCTTACAAAATGATGTATTCTTTATAAAATCAATACATAAATTTTCGACAAAAAAAGATATCAAAATAATTTTTCTCTAGAACAACACCCTGTATATCGAAATTTTAAAAATTGGATTGCATATTCGAAAAGAGCGGAAAAAGTTGAGTGGGAATACGTATTTCTTGAGACTGCACATTTCATTTTACTATTAAAATTTTAAAATCAAACTTAGATTTATTAATTTTCGTGGAATTCGTACATAGTTTTTGTTATTCATTAGAAATTGTTTTTTAGTGATAACGCTCAGTTTTCAATATAATTCTTTTATGGTATCAAAGTAAATTTCTTTTTAGGTTTTTACTTAATAAAATATTGTTTAAATAATACAAGTGCAAAATAATCTTTATTTTCTGATGACAAATATAGGACAAATTTATGATTCACAAAAGCAATCCGTAAGACAGTAGTCTAAATTTTCAAGAAAAAAAAACAAAAAATGTTTAAGTTTGAAGAAATTTATTAATATCAAGTTTCTGACTAAAATATCTCCTTTTGAAATTGGTTTCTAATCCAAGGGAAGCTTTTTTAGGCAGAAAGTGGTAAAATCTTAATTTTGCATAAAACGAAAACAGTAAAGCGTTTTTTTTTAACTGAAATTGAAAATCAATAAAAGAAAATACCTAAACAATTAATGGGGTCATGTAATTAATAAAATTTATTATTCAATTAAAAAATACCTAAAGAAGATGTTCAAAATGTGAACCATTTTCTTGAATGCATAGTCTTGCTCTTCAAATAATATTTAGAACTGAGTTTCTAATCATGGCTGGCAAAACTCTAATTATTATTTGTAGTCCAAGAATAGCTCTTTTCAACCAGCCCAAGTTGGTTAAAATCGGCTCAGCCGTTTTGAAGATCCATCCCCACCAGTTTATGTTTAGAGATACAGCAAAAATTGCCAAACAAAAAAGATTCAGATTATCCTCGACTTTAAAGTTCAAGTATTTTTTTGTTAGGTTAATATAGCGGATTTCACAGAAACATAACTTTTTTAGATTCAAGATTGCAGTTACGCCCCCTAGCGGCCATTTCAGAAACTTGAAAATATTTTCCAGGTTTTTCTCTTGGCCGCTTTAATCATAACTTTATTTGCCGCAACCCTCTACGATGGCTAGATTCCCAGATACAGTACCTCGCATTCTTAGTTAGCCACCCTGTACTATGAAAAATGCGGTGTAATGTTATTTTAAAAATTGTTTGTTTTAACTTTTTACCAAACATTTTCTGGCAGCGAATATTAGGACTTTTCTTTTAATTTTAATTTGTAATGCGTTTCAAAAACTATTCAAATTCTTTTAGATTTCACTAATTAACTCACCAATAAAAGGTTAGTCTATGTCTATTTTGGAATAAAAAAACAAATACAGTAAGTTTTTGAAACTGTGCACTCTGACCATTACCATACATGTTTCATCCTTATAGGAATCTTCAGTGGCACTTTGTCGGAATGCATAATTTCAAAAACTCACTCTGTCTGAATACCCCAAGTATTTCTATGTATTCTAAAAATAACGCCATCTGCTGGCAACCAAGTTGTACTTGGATAGACCCGTTTACAGGATTGTATTCTGATAAACGGCCTGCCCGGTTGGTACCCATCAACCATACGATAGATGGTCTATTTGGAACTTCATTTTTTATTTTGAAGATTGCTTATTCTATTGAGAATCGCCAATTTTTTAATATTTAGTCAACGTTTTATTAAGCAAAAACCTAAAAAGCAATAAAATCTTAAGTTTGCTTTTAAATTTTTTATAGTAGAATGAAATGTGCAGTCTCAAAAAATATTTATTCCCATTCAACATTTTCCGCTCTTTTCGAATATGCAATCCAAATTTTAAAATTTCGATATACAGGGTGTTGTTCTAGAGAAAAATTATTTTGATAACTTTTTTTGAAGCCGGACCTGGATTTTAAATTTGGTCACTATGTCTGTTGATTGTCCTAATAGAGTAGAACAATCTTGCAAAATATCAGAAAAATATACGGGATGGTTCCAAATATACGGCGGGTGAAAGAAATGAGTAATATTGATAAAACACCCTGTAACTTAGTAATGAAGCGAGCTAGACCAATCGTATATAGGTTTTTTGGATTCGTCTAAGTGTCCTTATATATATATATATATATATATATATATATATATATATATGTATGTATGTATGTATGTATGTGTAGACATTCCGTTCCGGCACGATAGAGGTCGCAATTTTTTTCCAACCGACACCAAATTTGGTACAAAAATTCTTTGGGAGAGTAATTCATTGCGTATTGCAAATGGGCATTCTACCTCTAAGGTAGTGAAAACTGGAGGGGGTTGAAATTTGAAAAAAATCCTATCTCCGCCATTTTGAGAAATATTGAAACATATCATCAAGCTTTTTTTATGTCCCAATTTTTATAAAATTAATTTGTCTGAAACTTTTTTTTCATCCGACACACGGGGGTGGAATTGGAGGGGGTTGAAATTTGAAAAAAATTCATATCTCCGCCATTTTGAAAAATATTGAAACATGTCATTAAGCTTTTTTTATGTTCTAATTCTTATAAAATTAATTTGTCTAAAACTTTTTTTCGTCCAACCCACGGGTGTGGAACTGGAGGGGGTGAAATTTCAAAAAATTCATATCATGGGGAAGGATGAAAAAGTCTCAAATTTAGACAACAGAAATCTACCTTCACCTGTCGACCCTACCGACAGGAATTTTTTTTTCTAATTCCGCTAGTGTGCATTTTAATTTTTAAATGATTTTTATCTCAGCTAAATTTTATTATTACAAATTTAAAAAAATATCATTAAATTTGTAATAAAAAATTTTAAAATTATAAATTTTTTCTAATTTTTATGACAAAAATTGGAATTTTTAAAAAATTGTTCAAAAAAATTGATATTTTTATTTTTATATTTTCATTTTATCAAAGAGTATAAAAGAAATGAACAAAGTTAATAGATTATCCGAAAGAGATCAAAAAGTACTACATGTGCGAATTATTTCATAATTTTAAAATAATATTTGTAGAAGTTATAGCGAAAAATGAAAAAAGTTAGATAAGTTCAAAAGCTGTGATTATAATTTTTGACAGAAAATTAGATTTTTTTAGTCTAACTTTATTTTGTTGCAGAGAAAAACTAGAAAAAAGATCTACTTTTCACAATTTTTCTCCAATTTCCCTATTTTTCTCTGTTTTGGCCTATTTTTTCCATTTTTCCTAAATTTTCACTATTTTTCTATTTTAATGAAAAAATTGATATATTTTTAACTAACTTTATTAATTCATCTTGATCCAGAAAACCTGGAAAAAGGTCTGTTTCTCATTTTGCATAAAATGAAATGAAATATTAATTATTTATTGATTTTAAAATTATTCAAAAAAGTGTTTTAAATTTTTTTATAGTAAATACTAATTTAAAAAAATAACATTATTTTTAGATTTTGTGCCAAGAATATGCATTTGTATGAAAAATTACAGTAAATAAAAATTGTAGAACATAAAATTTCCTACAAATTTTGTCTTTAACATTTTTTATAATTCCGCGTAATTTTACCGCTAGAGCGTAATTTCATCGCTAGAGGATGTGAAAAAAAAATATATAGACTTTCGCTCCCATTTGTTTTTTTAGATAAAATTGAAAATATCGTTTTAATAATGAAACAGGCAAAATTAAAAAAGTTCTTTTATCAGAAGAATAATTGATTATCAATTACTTTACTAGGAATGTTCGGAAAGTTAGGTGGGATTACCCCCTCTTTATTTATTTAATTATAGGATTTAAAAATATAAACCAAATAAAAGTTTAGTACAGAGGAATAATTATTTGGTATTCGTAATAACAATTAATTATTAAAAAAAAAACGTTTTCCCGAAGTTCGTACCATTCAATTTGTTTTCGGTTAGGGCGCCAAAAACCCTAGAACCGGCCCTGAGTTTGAGATAAACCGAGTTTTAAAACGCAATGCAATACATACAAAATATGTAGTCATTTAACATTTTGACACACACTTGCCCACCATTAAAACATTTTGAGAGGTTTTTCTCTGTCTTTTAAATTAACCTTGGGAGAATCTTTTTGCTTCTGACCGAATATGGGTAGAGTTTGTTTAACCATCCTTTGCCGTTGCGTCATACATTATCCATCTCTATCTCTCCATCATGAAATGGATGAGACGGAATTATGACGTCATTGACGTATTTCTCACTAATTTTTGAAAATACATCGTGTATTAATTATTTTGACTGTTTTTTTCAATTTATTAGTTTAAGAGCAAGCAGAGCTGGATTTAAATCGGTTATGTAACGGATCTTTATTTTTTATTTTTTTTTATTTGTTAGTTTTAAAATTTATAAAAATTATAGTTTCCAAAAATTTTTATAGTTTTTTATTTACTTATGTACCATTTAAGCAGCGACGGCCCGAAAGGGGCGAACCCGTGCGCCGCACTTTGACTCCAAGTGTATAAAGATTTTAAAGGTAACGGAAGGTTACTTAGTGGTGTGTAGAGGGTTATTTGTTATAATTTGACCACCCAATTATTTCTATTATGCTTACAGATACAAAAAAAGTTTTATATAAAATTAAGATTCGGATAGCGCTTTTTTTTGTCATAACCACAATATATACTTTTATAGGTCTAGTTTTTATACTTTCAAAAATAATGGACATAAATATCTACAAAAAGAGGTGACTGGGTGACTGTGCCTGTCAATAAAATTCAACAATTAAAGCATTATAGTATTAATTCATTATGAAATGCAAACCGATATCATACTTTCACAAATTATAAACAAATTAAATCAATTGCTCAAAATGAACGCCGTTAGTTTCAATACAAATTTCATGCCTTCTTAAATTTTCTATACTGTTTGAAATTACAATTTCAGCTTCAATTTATAAAATGTTTTGGTTAATTCCTATTAACGTTCTTCGCACTTCACATAAAAAAAATTTGACTTGTAAGTATTTAATTTTTAATTTTTTATTGTCACTATATTGTATATTTTACTAATTTTAGTTGTCCTGAAGATGGCCATCTCATGGCTAAAAGCGCTTAATATTCAGTTATATTTCAACTTGATTTGAAAGATATATATCTTTCTTTCTTGATTACACATGAACTTCAAATACGAATTTTATATTTTATTCTTCTGTATAAGGATTGCCGAAGTCGAATTTAGCAATTTGATGGTATGAAAGGACGCCACAGAAAAGTGTGCATGGGGCGCAGTTCTAGCTGGGGTCGGCTCTGCATATACGCATCGCGGCGCGACGCAGCCTAGGGCGATGTCTAGCATAGGACAACACACATAAGAACAACTAAAAATGTACCAGGTCAAGCATTTCTAAGGTTCAATCGTTTTATACAAGGTCTTCATTTCTAAACTTGACAGACTAATAATAACAACTTCTCATTTTACGTTTTAAGTAAAAACAAAAACAAGTAAAATTTTATATCAAAAGTGATATCTTTTAACTCTGTAACTAACTACTGTCAAATGTTATCCCTCTTTCTCCACCTCTTTCCACCTTATAATTTATGTATGAAATATATGTAGCAAGTGTGGGACATTTTTGAAAAGATAATTTAGTCGGGAATTCAGCAGTAGGTACCAATTAGGTTATACAAAATTCTGTTTTTAGCGCTCTCTTAAGGGAAAAATAATCATTACCTAATTCAAATTATGATACCTCATTTCAAAGCTATTTTTATTAGTAATTTAATGAATGAGTTTATCCCGGAATCATATTTAATAAGTAAAATCAATTAAAAAGCTAAAGTGTGATACTATTCGCCTGTTTTGTTTATTAGTTGATTTTACTTATTAAATGTCTTAAATAATGTCCTATACTGTTATTTGATCAATATTCGATAATCAACCACCATGTAGTGACTATACTGATAATTTTTTACTAACTATAGTAACCAATCAAATTACTTAATTTAGTGTCATGCGTCAAATTTCATCCAATCAGCTATGGATTACAGCAATAACACCCTACATGTGGTGTTTTCAGGTTGGTGATTTCGACAAGTCGTTTTTGATTAAAAATTAATCAAACGTCAAACTGACAACTAGTTTAAAAATGTCACTAAGATTTGGTAATGCATCTGACGATGCAATTAATGATATTATATCAAGTAATATACCAAAAAATACAACCAAATCAAAAAAATATATATGGAAAATATTTCTCGAGTTTTGTGCGACCAGAGAATACGAACTGAATGATGAAACGAGTAAATATTAAACGTCAGATTGACAAACAATTTTTTGAAATCTACAAAGTAAAAAATTATCTTATCGAATACCACTCGGGCCTTAATAAATCCTCAAAATTTTGTCATAGAGAATCCTTCAAGAGTGTTGCTTAAGGATAATAGCCCTCGGCCTTCGGCCTCGAGCTATTATCAAGCAACACGCTTTCAGCATTCTCTATGACAAAAATATCAAGGCCCTAGGTGTATTACTACTGATAATCACACTTGGTACTTTTTAATGTCATTTTTGACATCATCATTCCATTATGAATTATTGAACTGTCAAATTTTTAAAATTAATTCGTGATATAATCTAATGAATACAACTCTTGGTACCGAGTCTACCGATAATCTCGTGAAGTTAATATTTGACAACACAATTCATGATATAACTTATGCGATTATCGATAGTCACGATACCACTAATTGTATTATATATGATAATCTTATTTATTGTAGTAAATTACGCTGAATAAAATGAGTCACTTAAAACTGTCGCTAGCTCCCGTAGTATTAGATTTTTACAATTACTAACTAATGCAATTACGAGATTTTTACAATTTTTACGAAAAACAATACGATTTTGGTATTCAAAAAAACATAAAATAAAAATGCTTTTTATCTGCGACCGAGCGTTAAATTCCAGATTATTAATACATTTATCGGTCGTAAAGTGCAACTTTAGCGCCGTTGGACTACTTTAGCGTCCGTGGGCGATAATGTAAAAAAATAACTATGATTATTTCAATCATCTGCAAAACCATGCATTTCCGAGAATTTGATTGAACTATCACATCCAATCAGATTGAATAAAATCGTTTATTGCTCTATTGAGAAATATTCATCTAAAATAGTCACTATGCGTAGCTTCAGAGCAGTCTACTACCAAAATATTAAACGTCAAATTTGACATTTAAAATGAATCGCTTCGGGAATATCTCGTTTTCCAATTGATTTACTAACAAAAACGTACTCCTATTTAAAGTCGACAAAATTAACGGTTTAGTAGAGATTTTTAGATCTACACAGAGGAACGCCATCGCTTGTTTCAGTGATAAAACCTCACAACATTATTTAAAAATGTAACACATTTTATTACGTCATAGGACCTCACATGTCCTCGTGAAATTGGATTGGACCTCGGAGCTATGCAATAATGTGGATACCTCACAACACCAGCAGGGTACTGATGAAAAAATTTTTTTTCGAGTGTTTACAGTGTGTATTAGGTTATTCGACAATAAATAGGTAAAAGATGGAGTGTTTGAAGATTTATTTCTCTCTAACATTATTTTTGAAGATGGACCTCGTACCATACCTCAGGGAGCAAAGACCTCTCAAGACCCCCGCGCCACGTATAGGTGTGTGTGTGTGTGTGTGTGTGTGTGTGTGTGTGTGTGTGTGTGTGTGTGTGTGTGTGTGTGTGTGTGTGTGTGTGTGTGTGTGTGTGTGTGTGTGTGTGTGTGTGTGTGTGTGTGTGTGTGTGTGTGTGTGTGTGTGTGTGTGTGTGTGTGTGTGTGTGTGTGTGTGTGTGTGTGTGTGTGTGTGTGTGTGTGTGTGTGTGTGTGTGTGTGTGTGTGTGTGTGTGTGTGTGTGTGTGTGTGTGTGTGTGTGTGTGTGTGTGTGTGTGTGTGTGTGTGTGTGTGTGTGTGTGTGTGTGTGTGTGTGTGTGTGTGTGTGTGTGTGTGTGTGTGTGTGTGTGTGTGTGTGTGTGTGTGTGTGTGTTTGGATGGATGTTGTAGTAACGATAACTCAAAAACTACTGAATAAAAAAATTTGAAATTTTGCATACAGAATTCAGATACCCTAGATTAGATCTGATTAGATTTTGGTAACAATCGCACAACCGGAAGTGGCAGTTGCTAACGGTGATGACGCCATTATTATACAAAACGGCAATAAAGTTTTACACATATATTTTGTATACCCTATAGTTTATTTTCATCTCATTAAAATTTTCGAAACTTTTGCCATTGTTGCCAGATTTACAAAAAAATAATTTTTTTTCATACTTTTTTGTTTCAACCTGTAAATTTTTGATTCAAAAATGGCGAGAGGTCATGTGCTGGCCACATCAGATTTTTAATGTATATTTTATGTAACTTTTATCTGACTTGTCCAATGTCCTAGTGATTGTATTTTATGGACCAATAAAGAATTGAATTGAATTGAACTTAAGATGAAAATTATTATTATCATTATTGAATTTTTTTATTGTAAAGTAAAGCGACTTATTTTTTTTAATTCAATATTTAATTTATCATTTTATAAAAAACCTTCCATTAACGATTCAATTCATCATGACATATTTAATATTAGAACGAAACTGACAATTAAACGAGGATCGATCGTTGGAAATTAGTAAATTCTCTATTCGAACTGATCTGTGAACATTTTGGTATGTATAAATGATAAGCCAATTTCGGATTTTCGGTTATGGGCTCGTCAAGCAAATATTTCTCTAACATTTGAACCAAAATTCCGAAGTTTTGATCCCTTTCCAATTTCCCTTTAGTGGGTATTATAGGGACTTAAGGTCTCTCTAATACGAATTCCGATTTATATTTTAGGGATTATATAAATGCCAAAAATGACGAACAGTAATAGCCGATGAAACTTAATTATACAAATTATTATTAACGCGTTGACTGCCAACTACGAGACATCTTGTTGTTTCACTACTATTTATCTGATAGTTGGCAGTCAACGTGTTAAAAATTCATACTTCTATCTATGAAACAATTATTTGATATTCATAATAGATCATATTTAATATTTTTATATTTTATTTTAACGCGTTGACTACTAACTAGGAGATATCTTGTAGTTTGACTACTATTTATCTGATATTTCACAGTCAACGTGTTAAAAATTCATATTTCTATGAAACAATTGTTTGATATTCATAATAGACGATACTTAATATTTTTATACTTTATTTCAACACGTTGACTGCCAATTACGAGATATCTTGTAGTTTGACTACTATTTATCTGATAGTTGGCAGTCAACGTGTTAACAATTCATATTTCTATGAAAAAATTGTTTGATATTCATAATGGATGATATTTAATAGTTTTATATTTTATTTTAACGTGTTGACTGCCAACTACGAGATATCTTGTAGTTTGACTACTATTTATCTGATAGTTGGCAGTCAACGTGTTAAAAATTCATATTTCTATGAAAAAATTGTTTGATATTCATAATAGACGATACTTAATATTTTTATACTTTATTTTAACACGTTAACTGCCAATTACGAGATATCTTGTACTTTGACTACTATTTATCTGATAGTTGGCAGTCAACGTGTTAAAAATTCAAATTTCTATGGAACAGTTGTTTGATATTCAAAATACATTATATTTATTATTTTTATATTTTATTTTAACACGTTGACTGCCAACTACGAGATATCTTGTAGTTTGACTACTATTTATCTGATAGTTGGCAGTCAACGTGTTAAAAATTCATATTTCTATGAAAAAATTATTTGATATTCATAATAGACGATACTTAATATTTTTATACTTTATTTTAACACGTTGACTGCCAATTACGAGATATCTTGTACTTTGACTACTATTTATCTGATAGTTGGCAGTCAACGTGTTAAAAATTCAAATTTCTATGAAACAATTGTTTGATATTCAAAATACATTATATTTATTATTTTTATATTTTATTTTAACACGTTGACTGCCAACTACGAGATATCTTGTAGTTTGACTACTATTGAACTGAAAGTTGGCAGTCAACGTGTTAAAAATTCAAATTTCTATGAAACAATTGTTTGATATTCATAATAGATGATATTTAATATTTTTATATTTTATTTTAATACAGAAAATTTTAAAAAGTAATAAAGGTTAAAATTAAAAAAAAATCGTAATTGGCTAAACTTATTGATATCGCCCTTATCATATTTTGGAAATTAAATAATAATAATAAAATGGTAACTTATAATAAGATTACTTACTTCCTCCGTACCGTACAATGGCATTCCTTTTCTTAAGAAACTTATATTCCATTCTGTAATCGAAATTGTAGCCGTTTTCGACTTTCGAAAGGCGATAGAGATTAACGGAAACTATAATGCTTTTGGTTTCGCTATAATAGATGGCGGGACCCCAGGATGTACCGCACCAAGAGCCACCCACCTGGGGCCTATTGGATTCCGAGATTTGTAAGGCACCGTCCGGACAGCCATCTGTTGTGAAAGACACGAAGCGACCCAAGGTGAAACTATCAAACGTCAACTGAAAAAAAAAACAATAAATTAAAATATTTTAACACATAAGAAAATATAATAAATCTATCTGTCTCTCTCTTTCAAACAATAATAGATAATTATAATGGACTAGCTGAATACCCGTGCTTTCCTATACGGAGTCTCTTTAATATTAGTACCTATACGACCATGTTTTACTTGATTTTTTTATTTTATCCAGTTTTTTATGTTTTTCTATTTTCCTTTTATTTTTCATTATTTTTTTAATAATTTTCTTCTTATTTTTTCCAATTTTTTTCCATTTTCCCCTATTTTTCCTATTTTACCTTGTTTTACTCTATGTTTCCCTACTTTTCACTATTTTGACACATTTGTTTCCATTTTTTCCCATTTGATTTCACATTTTTCCCTATTTTTCCGTATTTTTAATATTTTTCACTTATTTTGCCCATTTTTTTCCAATTTTTCCCTATTTGTCTTTATTACGCCATACTTTTCCTTATTTTTCTCCATTTTGCCCTATGTTTCCGTATTTTAACATAATTTTCTAACTTTTCTGAATATTTCCCTATTTCCCACCATGTGTATCTATTTTTTCCTACTTTTTCCAATTTTTCCATTTTCTTCTATTTTTTCCTTCTTTCTTTATTTTGTTTCTCCTCTTAGTTACTTTTCACTATTTTTCCCTATTTTGTCCTACTTTTTACTATGTTCCCCATTTTTTCCTACATTTGCCTATTTTCACTACTTTGCCTTATTTTTTCATATTTTTCGCTGTTTTTTTTTCATGTTTTTCCCATTTTTCTCTAGTTTTCCTTATTTTTGTTTTTCCGTATATGCCCTATTTTCGACTGTTCTTCTTCATTTTGCCTTATTTTTTCCCTATTTTACAATATTTTTTCTCCCTATATCTACTTGTCCCTGTTTTCTCTATTTTTTCCTGATTTCCATATTTTCCCCTATATTTTCCTTTTTTGCCACGTTATCTTATTTTTTTGTATTTTTTCTTATTTTCTTTTTCCTATATTAGCTTATAGTACCCTATTTTACCTTATTTTTCATTTCTTATTCCCATTTTTCACTATTTTCCATCATTTTTTCCATTTTTAGTTATAAATGGAGTGGGAATGAATCACAATGCAAATTTGCTCGAAAGAACATGATTCGGGAACATAACGCATTGATTATAGATTAGCTAGGAATAAAAGACAAAATTTTTTTTATTTACAAATTTTATTTTGTTTATTCATATCAAATGTAGCACAATTTTGTTGATTAATTTTCTAAACCATTTTTTATTTTATTGCCCACTGAATTACTCCTGAATTTATATTATTATGAAATTTAAAAATATTAATCCTTCTAACATTTTTAACTATAGTACAGAGAAGAATCGCGAGGAAGGAAAAAATCCTTTCTCTTTGAACCGTCGTGCAGTTCAGTCGAATAAAAAAACGATTAGATAAAAATAGATAAAAAGTTTTACAGGTGGCAAAATTGTCGAGCTTTTGCCTCAAAACCCAACTTTTTACCTCACAAACTCTATCCTTTTTCTCATTGCTTGCTCTCCTTCGTTTACGCACCTCGCGGCTCTTCGATTTTTCCGATTGTATTTATGATTGTATAGAAACAAAAAAAGGATTATGTTGTCAAGGATAATGAATAATTGTTATTTCTGTTACAAAAAAACTCATTTAAATTTCAACATTTACATCCGATTTTTATGATTTGTATTATTGTCCGGGCAAAAGTTAAATTACTTTATTCTAGCAAAAAAGCATAGGGTAATAATAAATGAAAAAGTTTGCAAACGATTACAAAGTTTCGAGTGCTTTTATGTGGGTTTGTATTATTTTTTTTATTTAACCAAAACGAACATGTACGTTATTTTAAAACAAAGCTATTAATTCTATACGGTAGAGCAGAAAATAGAGAGAAAGGATTTAGAATACTTAAGTTCACGGGCAATTTAGTTTATGCATAAAGGTGTTAAGGCTTTAGTGACAATTCAAAGCGCGTTTCATTTTAACGGTTAATTTCAGCAGAATTACACTGGAGAAGTACTGGAGAAATTAACACTTATTTTGTTCTTTTATAATTTTTTTTATTTTTACTTTCCCGTGCATGGAGTTTTCTACTAAACTACTATTAACTAATTTTTTTTTAGAAACTGTTTTGGTTATACGGGGTCTTTCAAAAGTCTGGAAACGGTCCTGGAATTTAAAAACTATTAGAGATAAATTGTCCAAATTCGGGATTTATTCATATTATGTGCAAAAATATTCATTTTGTTATTGTTGTAGGCGGTCACCTTGAATTCTTCTAAATTGTACTACTTAAATGTGAAATTAGACTACATTTTAACTTTTACGAATAAAATAATACTTAAACAAATTAGGAAAAATTTAAATTGTAAATAAAACATTAAATATGTTCGAAATGATGTCCCTCAACTTTCATACAAACATAAAGACGGTCGTTAAAATTCCTCAGAGTATTTTGTAAATATTCTGCGGGAATTTCAGGGCCGCTTCCAGAATTTTCAATATTTCTGGGACTTGAACAAGTTTCATAAAAACTGATGATATCAAATGGTATACTGTTGAATTCGTCTCATAGAGATACGTCGAGTTTGTTACAAAAATCATCATGTTTGCTTTTAAAAAAATTCAAGATGGCCACCTGCAGCAAAAACAAATGAATGTTTTTGATTGTAAGCGCATGAAAATGTGAAAAAAGACATGTTATTACTAAATCCCAAATTTGGACAATTTATCTTTGGTAGTTTTGGATTCCAGGACCGTTTCCAGACTTTTGAAAGACCCTGTACATATTAAAATGGTTTGTTTTTTACAGTTTTGGTGCTGTTTTATGTATAGCATTGTTGAATGAAAATGAAAGCTGATAACTGATTATCATATGTAAGTATGAAAAGAATGAAAATAAGATTATAAAAGATAATTTAAAGTGTGTATGCATCATGCTTTGACTTTTGTTTTGAGAATAAAATACAGTAGGTGGATGATTTGTTTTTGTTAGAAAATAAATAAAAAAAAAAGTTGGGAAGGAAATAATTTTTGTAATAATTCAATTTAAAAAAAAAAAAATAAAAAAAGTATATAAATAAAAACAATTATTTAATAAAATAGTGAATTTTATATTTTCCGGTATTTCAAGAGCTAATAACATTTAAATGAATAAATACACTTGTGTCTTTCACTGAAATGCTTCACAATGATGCAAATTTTGTTTATAGACTTACCAAAGTTTTTTTCTTCCGGTTAACCAAAAAATAAAATGGCATTTTTTAAAAAAAATTTGTTTGATTTTTTCAATGTAACACCCTGCAGATTTTCTGATAAGGCGAAAATATTAAATAAAAAAAAATATTAAATAAAAAAAATTTTTGGCGCCAGTCAGTTGATTATTTGATGTGATTAGAAGCAATTGACAAAAAAACTATGATATATTTCAAAATCCGTCTTTTCTTTTTTTTTTGAGGATTAAGGAAATTCAACTCAAATAAAACGTTATATTTATTTATTTAACGATAAATCAGAGATTTTTCTTTTTTTCTTCAATAAAATAAAACTTAGCTTCTTTAAGGTAGGTTGAGGGTCCTGTTGTTATAGATGTAAACTGTCTCGTTCCAAGCTGTGCCGTAGTCAGTTGTTCAGGAAAAAAAAGACTTCCTGGACCCGGCAAACTTGACCGTCCAGAAGAAAAACAACCGTCTCTGACGTTAGAACCAGCAGGAAAAGACCAAAAAAACCCCTATAGAATAAAGGGGAGAGAAAAAAGAAATCTTCAGTAGATTATATCACTCATAATGTAATAATGTCCTGTATTGTTATTTGATTAATAATTGGTACTTTTATTTCTAAAAATCTAGTAGGTAAGCTGTCATCTTTGTCATTCCTTTTGTACTATAAATGTAAATTATTGATCTGTCAAATTTTTATAATGTCATTATTAGTGATATAATCTATTGAATACAACTCGTGGCATCGTGTCTATCGATAATCCCATAAGTTAATGCACTCAACGTGTTGTCAAATTATAATTTCACTCGTCCTGCGGACTCGTGAAATTAATATTTGACAACACGTTTCGTGAAATAACTTATGTGATTATCGATAGTCAAGATGCCACTCGTTGTATTATATATGATAACACAGGCGATATAAAGATACAAAGTTAATTGATTGTACTCAATAAATAAAGAAAAAGAACGTTATTCACATGTATAAGGTATTTTATAGGATACCAAGAGAAGAGAGGGACATGACGCGAGGAAATAAGAAGGGGAACATCAAGCAAGTATGAAACTATAAAATATACTGAGTAGAGGAATAATGTAAATACAGGGTGGCACAAAAAAACGTAACAATTTCCAGTGATTTTTTAAATGTTTTGCGTACTTTTTGCAAAAATGTGCAAAAATTTAAACTTTTAGTATTGTAGGTGGAGCAAAAAATAATAACTTTTTGCACGATCGTAGAAAAAACCAATTTTAACACAATACACAATATCTTTTATTTAAAACTTTATCAAAGTTTACAAAGAAATTGAACATTTTACCAAATAATCACAAAACAAAAATTTAATAACGTTATTTTAACAAATTTTCTAAAAATTATTAATAATTAACTGTTGACTGCTGATATTGCAGGCGTATGTTTAAACATTAATTATTCAATTAATTCTGCATCGATTTTAACAAAACTTATACCGGCAGATAGTTGATAGAAGTGGCATTCGTCTTATCAGAAAATATACAGGCTGTTACATTTAAAAAATCAAACAAAAAAATTCAAAAAAACGCCATTTTTTTCTGATTAACCGGAAGTAAGAAAAACATTTGAATGAGTCTGAACCAAACTTGTATTATTGTGAAGTATTTCAGTGAAAACGGCATGCATGTGTCTTTATTCGTTTAAAAGTTTTAATCTCTTGAAATACCGGAAAATATGAAGGGATACCTGGTATATAAAGGAAAGGAGAATGGATGGAAAGGAATGAGTATATAATGGTAAAAATAGAGGAAATATTCAAAGCAGGAACAGGATATAGAAATTGATTCAAATAGCAAATAAAATAGAAAGAAATTAAATTTTGGGATTTATTTAAAATCCAAGATTTTTAAGTGCAAACTGTCATAAACATGTGAAACTTTTGTTTAAAACTGCAAAAAGAGCTTCCAATTTATTGTCCTCAAGTAGTATGCTTTGTTTCTGGGAAGAAAAGAAAACTTCATGATAATATCACAAAATCAAATTTTATAATTTATTTATATAAAAATATCTAAGATAGTACTAGCAATAATGGTTCCGAAACATAAGATTACATAAGTTAACATACAAAATTACAGAAAAGATTATATAAAACAAACTGTAAAAAGTTAAATACAATGTATACGCTTGATTGAGATTCGGTATACAGGCAAGGAAAAAGAAGAATTAAAAATAGAAAAGAACGGTGACAAGTAATTGGTGGGAATAAAACGGAAGGTTAAACATTAAATGTGACAAAAATAACAACAATAACAATGGTGGCCCGGAGATACAGGAACAGTAAAAATCAGATGAATCGGAAAACGGAGGAATCAGTATAATAAGTAATAAGGGAGGGCAGGGTGACCAAGGTAATGAGTGACATTGAATAGGAGTACAGAAAACAATTAAATGAAATTTCTAAAGCGGTCTGGTAAGAAAATGTGGTTCTTTTTAGGATTTCCCCATTTGGTTTTTTCATTGCTACCCCCGTTTTCCTTTTCATCTGATTTTTTCTGTTCGTGTATCTCCGGATCCCCTTTGATATTGTTGTTATCTTTGTCACATTTGATGTTTAACCTTCCGTTTTCTTCCCACCAATTACTTATCACCGTTCTTTTCTATTTTTAATTCTTCTTTTTCCTTGCCAGTACCGAATCTCAATCAAGCGGATACATTGTATTTAGATATTTTTATAAATCTGTTATTACCATCCACATTTCAGCGTGATGGGTGGCACTTTTCTAGTAACTATCATCTGTCACTTGTCATGTCACTTTCTCCTTTCGCCTGTGAAAGTGTGTTTTGGCACGTGCTGACTTTCTCCAATATTATTAATTTTTTCGCAGTAATGACCACCGGGTGATCGGATTCTTCGAACCCGCGTAGGGTGGCGATATTTCCCTTTTTCCGGGATGTTGATCCCCCTGTAGGTGCTGTCCCTAGATAGAGTTAATCACTGCTATCCCCTAGGGACCAAAACTTTTTTTTTTATAAAAAAAATGTTATTTCATTTATTATATAGTTGTTTCAAGTTTTTTATAAAATTATCTTAATACTTTTCAAGTACAATCATGTTTAATTTAATTTAATTTAATTTACCTTTCTACCCTTAATGGGTCTTTTACATTTTGTGATCAATTCGTTTCCTCGTTTAGTACTTAATATTGGCAAGTTTGATTTTTAGTTTAATGTATTACATGACTAATTGCGAACGTTCGTATCTTTAGGTTATTGACCAAAACTAGTTGCCTGCTAGTACTTTTTTGTTATTAAATTTGTGGTACCTGACTTTCTGCTTTATTTCCTTAAAACTTTGGAACACATTTGAGATATGGATAACCTTTAGGTTATATTATGATAGTGGCAGAAAATGTAAACTCGGCAGAACAGAAATCGGGATTACATGCAAAAAATTCACCACCAGCTGATTATTACATTCTGATATACGAAACCGTCTTTTATGATGAGATTTTAATAAAACACTGGATAAAAGTCTACAAACGTGATAACAACTCGAAAAACTGTGAAATCTTAATACACAGCACAACAAAAATCAATCTTGTTTACTAACGAAATGACGTCACGTTGTTTTAGACGTTTGAAGAACAGGTTAAAAAAATGAATCTTAAAATTGAATTATAAAATTTATATTGAATTTTTGTTATTAAAAATCAGCATTTGTTGTTTCCTTTCTACAAAATCTATCATAAATACCTATTTTTAGATTTTTTCTTACATGGTGCAAAATACATTATTACAGATCTTGTCAAAATTGATAAAAACAAAATTGTTACAGTGTACTTACTATCATAAAGCAAATGAAAAACGGCAAAATTTTTGCCGTAATTTCGAGTTTCCGAAAATTTAAAGTTAGGAAAATAAATTTCTGTATTTCTTATATACTACAGTATATATGGTAAAAGTAGCGAGAAAGTAAAAATAG
Organism: Neocrepidodera transversa; assembly: GCA_963243735.1. Taxonomy (NCBI): domain Eukaryota; kingdom Metazoa; phylum Arthropoda; class Insecta; order Coleoptera; family Chrysomelidae; genus Neocrepidodera; species Neocrepidodera transversa. The sequence goes on along the minus strand of OY725336.1, from coordinate 23,364,713 downwards.
ATGAAAGATTAATATCATTTATAGGGTTTTTAACGATGCTGAATAGATTGCCGTTGTCTGTTTGTCTCTATCTCTGACCGTTCTCTAGTTGAATCAGGCTAACAGACGGACGGACAAAACCGTTTTTTGAGTTTCTATTCTTCGAAAACTATAAAAATGATTTTGGATAAAATTTAATTTTGGTTATTATTTTTGGGTATTAAAGATTTAATATTAATAATAAATTTATTTACTTTTTTGAGTAGAATGATTTATTGAACTTACACTGTGATTAGTAAATCAGTAAATTTATTTTACGATTAAATTGATTCTTTTTATGTGCAAAGACTATATTAATTTAATATAAATGTATTTAGTAGGTATAGGTACTTAACAGAAAAATGGCCATGGTAAACAAGAATAAGACTGACATTCATTGTCAACTCCTGGCATCATATTTATCTTCTGACATCATCAATTATATTGGTCTGAGAAATATCTCTTACTTGATGATATGCAAAGAAAAATAAGCTACTGAAAATATAAATAATATTATAAATAGTAAAATATTAATTAATATTATATATTCTGTAGACTTTATGGATATATTATATATTCTGTAGACTTTAACAGACGTTAACAATTTGCTTATAGCTACTTAACAAGCATGAATAAAAGTTGAAGTTGAAGTTGTGTATAAGATTAAATTAAAACTCTGGTTATGCAGTTCTAGTAAAACCGAACGGAACATACCTGGCAAAGCCATTAAAAATTTAATTAAGAAACTTTATATATGTATATAAAATACTGTCTAAAATTAAAATAATGAATTGCTTTTTTAAAGCCTCAAAACAGATTATGAATATTAGTTTGTAAATTATTGTGTCTTTATGAAATAAAACTTTGTACTTATAATTAAGTTTATATAACGAATTTCTTAAAAAAATTTTCTCGAACAACCGTTTAACCGCAAAATGTAAGAAACAATATCCGTAAAGTTGTGAGTTTTTGTTATTTATTTTATTAAGTATTTTTTAACGTGTTAAATGAAATTCAATATCTAATTTAATATTATTTTATTTTAGAGCCTGATATTATATTCTTAGGGTTGGGTTCTTTTTTTTATTTTCACTATTGTTGAAGAAAATCTATAAACAAAATTTGCTGATTTTTTTTTCATAATGTTCGCTTTTCATTATTTTTTCTAATGTTGTGTTTTTGATTGTTCAAAATTAATTTATTTAATTTAATTAACTGTTTTTGTTTTTATTAAATCATCCTGTAGAAAACCCAGTGAGGTTTTACTTTTCATTTAGATCCATTTTGTGTATCCTGAAGTGATCGGTCTACCAAGTGTTTCCGGAGAATTTTAATTAAAGCACGAACAATGCGGTATTACAAATTTTTGCATAATTGACACAATTCGACTGTTTAGCCAAATCTTTTGGTTTAATTTACACGGCCAAAGGAACAATAAAAGTGCACTTTGAACACGCAGGAATTTCCTTAATTAAATATGTTAGTTTTTCTACAAAATACCATTTTTAACAAATATATACAAATTGTTAATAGAACTGGTAGAAAACCTGCGTTAGTTTCCCTTTAGTTGGTAAGAGAAATAGTGGACTGTATAAATTGCTTAATCTGTGGATTTGTGTTTTAAAGAAAGGGATTACAAAAGCCAACGAATCCCACTAACCCTTGTCTCGATATGGATGGTCCCTTCCTTGAATAACACCGAAAAATTTCGGGTTTAAAAGTACGCAAGTAACACTGCAACGTATTTTTGAAACAAAATAACCGTGGCCGAACTGCGGTCTACGATAAAAAACTGTACTGATGGTTTTCCGTGACGACTTTTGGGCCACACAAAATGACCTTGCCTAGGTCAGGAAATGTTTATTGTTGGCTTTGCATATATATATATATATATATATATATATATATATGTTATTATTTCTTTGAGGGGGATCATTCTTGATTCGTTATTCATTCTCGATTCTTGATTAATTATCGATGATTCATCGATTTATTATATTATAGTCAACATGTACTAGTCAGCTATTTCGGGTCCAAGGATCCTGGGCCCGCCTACTAAGTGAAATTTCTATTCGAGATCTCTCGACAAGGAAAGCACATTTTTCGATACTGATTTCTTTTAAGGCCTTGTGCAAGTCAAGACGCGTCGACGCATGGGACTCGTTGAAAAAACAAATTAAAAAATCTGGATAAAAAATTATTTAAAAAAATTCCCATTTTTTAGAATCGGACTTTCTTCCGCTGAAGGAAACGGGCCGTAGACTTGAAAGTCGCGCCGAGATTTCCTTTTACTAGTTTTTACAATGAATTTTTACAGATTAAAAAAAAATGAAAAAATTTATTATAATAATTTTAATTTTTTTTCGCACATTTTCTTTTTTCTATGCTTCCTTAGAATATCTTCGTCATATATCTGAAACGATTCTTCAAGATCAGTCTCTTTTAGTTGGCACTTCACTTTTCGTATTTATATGAAGACTTGGCTGATTGTTTTCAGTGATAATGTCCTCCAGCCATGACTATAATATTTTCTATATTCGATTAATTATCTTCACTCTCTGACATCCGCATCTGTTGCCTTCACAATTGGTAACGCAGTGAAACGAAATAATGAAACAATATTCAACAAATCTTCAGGAGACTCGCTAAAGAAAATGTAGAAATGGAAGAATATATAGTGGGGGTAAATATCTATCAACATCTCATTAACAACTCGTTATAATCCAATTGAAAAATTAGATCATAAATCAATTTAAAAGATTTTCCCATTATTGTTAATATATAATATGAACTTAAGTACCTGTTCTATTCAATTTTCCTTAAAATTACATTATTTTTGTAAAAATTTAAATTAAAAAATGGAAATAAAGAAGAAAAACTAATTTTTCGCATTTTTTTCAGAAATTTTAAGATTATGTTAAAAAGTGACCTCTACAAGAGTTGAAATTTCTTTTGTAATCTACAACTTTCGTATTGATAAATTTTTTCTACAAGCATGCGGAAAGTTGTACTTTTCCGCACTAGTGCGGAAAGTTGGAACTTTCCGCACGCTTGTAGAAAAAATTCTTTTTGCTAAATTTTTTTTTAATTCTAGGCGCTTGTAGAAAAAATACTTTCTGCTAAAATTTTTTTTAATTCTAGGCGCTTGTAGAAAAAATACTTTTTTCTAATTTTTTTTTTAATTCTAGGCGCTTGTAGAAAAAATATTGTTCCTAACACTTGCGGAAAAGTATAACTGTCCGCACTTGTTAGGAAAATAACTATTTCGATTCTGTGACACACCAATTAAAAAAATTCCTGTTGGTAGGGTCGACAGGGGAGGTAGATTTCTATTGTCTAAATTTGAGCATCCTTCCCCACTCCACGATATGGTCAGTTCGAAAAAAGTTTCAAACAAATAAATTTTATAATAAGTAAATAAGTAGGACATGAAAAGGAGATATGAATTTTTTGAAATTTCAACCCCCTCCAGTTCCATCCCCTTAGGTCCGATTAAAAAAAGTTTCAGACAAATTAATTTTATAATAATTAGAACATAAAAAAAGTTTTATAGTTTTATGAACTGTTTCAATATTTTTGAAAATAGCGGAGATATAATTTTTTTGAAATTTCAACCCCGTTCAATTCAATCCCCGTGGGTTGGATGAAAAAAAGTTTCAAACAATTTAGTTTTATAATAATTAGAACACAAAAAAAGTCTTGTGACCTGTTTCAATATTTTTGAAAATGGCGGAGATATAAATTTTTTTAAATTTCAACCCCCTCCAGGTCCATCCCCGTGGGTCAGATGAAAAAAATTTTCAGATAAATTAATTTTATAATAATCAGAAAATAAAAAAAGTCTGATATTCTTTTTTAATATTTTCAAAAATGGCGGAGATCTGAATTTTTTGAGATTTCAACCCCCTGCAATTCTCACCCCCTTAGAGGTAGAATACCTATTTGCAATACGCAACGAATAACTGCCCCAAAGAATTTTTGTACCAAATTTGGTGTCGATTGGACAAAAATTGCGACCTCTATCGTGCCCGAACGGAATGTCTACACACATATTCAGGTCACAAATGGCGTAGCGCCCCTATTCTCGGTTCTGGGTGCCGTCATTGAATCGATTACAATAGGTAGATTCCATATATGGAAATATACCTAAATATCGGCTGTGTCGCTCCAAAACCTTTAAAGTAAACATTCTTAATTTTACATAAAATTGCCATCAACGTAAACACAAACAGAATTCCTGAATTATACCCTTTTCGTGGAACTTTTCACAACCTCTAGAACGTATCCTTCAAAGACACCACATCAAAGACGAGTGTTGCTAATGAACCAATCAACGTGAAATAAAATTACAATAGAAATTACTCTTATTACCACTGTAAGCTCCAACACAAAGGCTAGTGAGAGACAAAAATAAAAGGGTTCTACTTTAATGTCTTTGTGGGAGGATTATAAAGTAAATCGTACAATACTGAAAAAAAATGTTTTCTTTAAAGCTATCAATTCCTACTTCAATTTGAAATGCTAAAACGTTATAAAAATTCACAAGAGAATTAAGTAAATTCTAATTCAGTTAATTTATTTTACAATTCTGATAAAAATCTAGTAGAAAATAGGAAACCGCATTATTACTTTGGAAAGTATAGATAAAGCAAATGGGACATCATTATTTTAAAAGCGGCCATTACCGACCGAGTTACATTGCAATTACAGGAACAGACAATGCAAATGTAAGCGATTATCACAAGATTAAAGTGTTCCATGAGTTTCAGGAAGATAGGTCCTGAAATTGGAATTTTGCGGCAAAAGAGAAAATTTATAGCATAAAAAACATATTTTTCGTTTTTATTTTTAAATAGCATATGAAACATTAATTAAGAGGAAGTAAACGACGATTCATTAAGACACGTAAAGTTCGGTCACGGATAGGTGGAGAATATTCAGTGAAATAATTTTGACTACACGTAACGTAACGTCGGCCCCATCAGATGTTATATTATCGTATTGTAAGTACATATGAATGTAGGTACATGGGCGGGCGGTGAATTTTATTTATATTTATTATGGACATATTGTTTTTGCATATTCTATATTAATTAATGGATTATAAATTAATTATTAGTTTTTATATAAACGTTGGAATATTAATATACCCTGTTATGAAAAAAGAACATACATATTTAGACAGACCACATATTTAAAAATATGTTAGTTAAAGTTACAGCGAATTAAAATATGGTCGAGGGCTCATTACATTCGGAAAGATTTCTAGAAAAATGTTGAAAAATTTCATACTTCCACATAAATAAATACAATAAATACAAAAGTTATTAACAATTAAAGATGCAAAAAAAGACAGCTCTAGTTTTTGTTGAATAGTTGTTAAAAACTAATGCAAATAAAAAAAAAGATTCATAAAGAGAAAGATATTTTCAAAGAAAAGTTATAACTTTTGGAACTCTATCTCAATTATTAATACAATTTTTTTTATTGATTTTTCTAATTAAATAATATTTTTAGCGTTTTCGCTTACAATTCGGATAATTGTTAAACAAAAGCTCCTAAAATTATTTCGCTTCGTAGAAACCTTATGTCAATTATATTTAATAATATTATAATTTTAATTGTTATATTATAGTGGTTATCTAAATTAACGAAATACTGAAATAAAGTTAGCTTGGGCTCTCCAAGAAGCGAAATAATTTTAGTAACTATTGTTTAACACTTTGAATATAAATGAAAATTTTACACCTCTACTTTACAACCAATAAGATGTCTTCAGTTTGACTCGTTACCGTAACAAAAATATATAAGGACTTGTTTTCTCTTGTATATTACGGATCCGTGGGGACACGCGAACGTAGGGTTTGCGAACGCGCATGCCTGGCTTTAATCTAAGCGTTGACCATCGGTGGGACTTGCGAACCTGCCTAAGACTAGAAGTATAAAATAATTAATATATGATATTATTAAAATATTATTTGAAAAATATAAATAAATGTTGTTGAAATGAAATTTTTATAATCCATACAGCTGTACCATATAAATACAATTTACCATAAAAAAATATGAATATATAATTTTCAAATTCAAAGAACGATTAAAATGTTCTCATTATGTTTATATTTAAGAAAATAAGAAAAAATTTTACATGAATGGGTATATTCAAGTTGATTAATAAATAGTAGTCAATCTTTCAAATTGTTTATTTTATTTCGTCCATTTTAAAAATTACTCACTTTACCCACCTTTTCAGACATTTGGTATTAAAAGTTGTTTATATTAAATTGATCCATAAAATATTAAATAATAATGCAATTTGAGGATAAAATAATGGATTAATGCAAAAATGTAAAAAAAAAATCATGTGTCCAGGATTTTTCTAAAATGTAAATATCTGTAAATATACAAAAGATCTATGCCAGGTATATGTTCGTAAACCCTACGGGTCGCAAAGCCCACGTCACCGTATGTTATGTCCTAGGGTTAAAATAAAATTAAAATTAGTTTCCTGCACATGTAGACATCCTGCATCTAGACACACCATAACGAACATGTTTTCAATTTTTTTCAACAACAATACAAATCGCTACAACCGTAACAAATAAACTAAAAGGAATAGGTCCATAAGCATAAATCTCAATTTATTAATTTTGACAACTTCATAATATCCGATCCCAAAAACACCCACATACTAATTTCGACTGAAATCGGTCCATAATCATAAATCTCGTCTGCTATCTTGGAGTCACCATCTTGTATTTAAAATTCAAAATTCTTTTCATGTTTCCATATTTAAACAAATATTAATGAGATATGGATAATTTATTGGATTTAAATATTAATGACCTTTAACGGCTCAAATGAATTTTAATGTCCTATATCTATAAGCCATTGTAATATTATGGAATCTTAGTAGTATATTTATCAGGATAATTTTGTTAATAATTAAAGTTGTTATACGAAACATGTCACTAGTCAAAACATAACTTTTCTTATATTTTTTTTTTGTGAAAATTATAATCATAAAACGCTGTTACTTAAATTACAGGCTACTTACTTCTTTTTATTTTATTTGCTTTTTAACTAACATAAATAAGAATAATAATATGACGTAAGAAAACAAAAATAAATATCTGATAAACCACGCCACTTGTACTCACACCAGCATGGTTATGAATCGACTTGGATGAAGATGAAGGTAAGCTTAAAATCTCGCCGCTAGAGAGCAGTTCCAATCAGGGCTATAATTTTAAAGTAATGTTATACGTTAACTGAAAAGAGTAGAAATTTGAAATTTTGGAAATAATAAGGTAATTTCATTATCTAGTGAAACTTGGAGTCAATTTTTAAAGAAATGCTAAAATAAAATACTTTTTATTTTTATTTCGTAAATTCAGGTTAAAAACAAAATTCTAAATCCATACTTCACTACAATATTTCATTTAAAATGTTTCTCCAAAACTTCATTTAAATTTCTTGACAAACATTGAGATAGTTTTAATTTTAAAATTACGGCTGGGTATGTATTTCTCTTAAAAACTACAGTTAAAGTTAAATTCAAAAGTAACTAATAAAAAAAAATTAAAAATATCAGAAACTATAACTCACCGTATAACACTCTAAAAGAAATATACCATTTTAGTTTCAAGAACAAAACAAAAATAAGGATATATCTGTCAAGACAAACGTTTAGATGCTCGAGACATATTACACCCGTGACAACAATATATATCGCGAGACTCTTTAGAATGCTGAAAAAACTGCATAGTGCGGTGAACTGGCGAAATAGAAAACAAAAACTCCGGGTAATAGTTTGCATGCTCGGAGATCCAGGATGAAGCTTCGAAATAGAACATCGCTTGAATCTTGCAGGGAATTTAGAAAAATGCTAATATGAATTTTACTCCGGGCAAAGTTATATTTGAATTTAATGGTACTTGAGGACCCAGAACTTTTTATTGTTACTCTTTGTTTTCGAGTTATAAAGTTGAAAATTAAAAATTGTTTTTTATTTTAAAATTTACAATAAATAGCCCTTATACAGGGTGAGTCATGAGGAACTGTACATACTCTTACCTCGTATTGAGGTCCCTTTGGGGAATATCAAATGGCCATTAAAAAGTGTCTGCTCCCATTGTTTAATAATATAGAGGGGAGTTGTGAATTTTGACTGTAATTTCTTTTGGTCATAACTTTTGAACAATAAGTTAGATTTGTCTCATATTTTGGTAAAATATTACGCTACTACCACCTAATTACCTGATTTATTCTCGCTAAAAAAAAATCAAGGTCCGGTCTTAAAAAATTAGTTCGTTTTTTCATATAAAAAATTCGACCCTGTATATGGTTTTTGAAAACTGTAATCATTATTTTACAAAGTACAGAAATAGACAACAAAAATGGCTTATTTATTTTTCCCCCACACGGTTACTCAATTTCTAATAAAAACATCAAATTTGACAATAAATTAAGTGTAGCAAAATCAATAATAGATTTTAAAAAAATAGCTTTTCTTGCAAAAATTTAATTTTTGTAAAAAAATGGCTTTTCTTGCAAAAATTTAATTTTTGTACTAAAATTTTATGCGGTAAAATAAAATAATTTAATTTGTTTAAATCTTCATTATATTTGAACTAAGTTCAAATATAATGAAGATTTAAACAAATTAAATTGTTTTATTTCATCGTATAGTATGGGTCTTCATCAAGTAAAACCCTCATCTATTCAATTTTTCTAAAATTTTATTTTTAATTACTAGTACAACCACAGCTCGTGCTACATTTTTATTAATACAACCGTTTAAGTTAATTTCCAGAGTCGGCTTTCAAAAAGTACAAGCTGTTTTGAATTTGATAAAATGACAATACCGATTATTGACTAAAGAAAAATTACACAGGGCGATGTTTTAATATTATTCAAAACAGCTTGTACTTTTTGAAAGCCGACTCTGGAAATTAACTAAAACGGATGTATTATTAAAAATGTAGCACGATCTGTGCTTGTACTAGTAATTAAAAATTAAATTTTTATACAAAAAATTAAATTTTCGCAAGAAAAGTTATATTTTGGAAATATATGGTTCATTTTGCTAAACTTTTAATTTATAGTCAAATTTGATGTTTTCATTAGAAATTGAGTAATCGTGTGGGGAAAAAATAAATATTCTATTTTTGTTGTCTATTTGTGTACTTTGTAAAATCCTTATTTGATTTTTCAAAAACCATATACAGAGTGAATTTTTATATATGAACAAAACAAACTAATTTTTTAAGACCGGACCTGATTTTTTCTAGCATGAATAAATCAGTTCAGTAGGTGGTAGTGGTGTAACGTTTTACCAAAATATGAGATAAATCGAACTTACTGTTCAAAAGTTATGACCAAAAGAAATTTCAGTCAAAATTCATAACTCTCCCTGTATATTATTAAACAATGGGAGCAGAAACTTTTTAGCATTATAAAGAAATCTGCATCACAATTGTGAAGACAGGTACGGATTATATTTGATGAATAATTATGCAAAAATTTTTCACCTTCTACTTTTTTCTTAATAAACATTATACCTACATTAACTTTTTAACCATTTTTGAAAGAAAATATATACCTGTACAACATTATAAAAAAAAAAGAATTTTTATTTGATTGGATCTTTTAAAAAATGGTGAATGTGATTACTCGCATTCGCCATTTTTTGAAGGGATATAAAGGAAAAAAAATATTGCTATTAAATTATTAATAAATCTACGAAAGCACTTTAAACGGAAAAAAATCGTTTTATATATCAAAAAGTTTAATCTAAAATTTCGTATTATATTTCGGAATTTTAAAACTTCGTGATATATCTCGAAAGTTTAATCTAAAATTTCGTGTTATATCTCGAAATTTAAAAATTTCCTCTTATATCTCGAAAGTTTAATCAAAAAATTCGTGTTATATGTCGCATTCACCATTTTTTGAAGAGATATAAAGGAAAAAAATTATTGCCATTGACTTATTATTAAATCTGCGAAGGCGTAGAAGGAACACTTATAAAATGGAAAAGAAATTCGTTTTAAATCTCGAAAGTTTAATCTAAAATGTCGTGTTATATGTCGAAATTTTAAAGAGAAGTCTTATAATACTACTCTGTCCGTCCGTCCGACTGTCCGCATTAATAACTCAAAGCGAAAAGAGATAGAGACAAACGGCCTAAGCTAATAAACTCAGCATACCTTAAATAGCTCCAAAATAGATTTTCAGATTTTTATGACTTCCGGTTTCAAAACTGGTTTTACCAACCAGAACTGGAAGTGATATTACCTATTTAAAAAATGGTATTCCGACGTTAAACTTAAAGCTGAATCGATATTTGAAAATAGATTTGAGATATCTTTTATGGTTCATGAGATATTGCGTGTTTAGATGTCGTCACGGGCCTGCTAACGCTTAGGCGCTTCTGACTTGTTTATTTTTATTTTTTTACTTTTGATATTCTTATCCTTAAAAACACAGTTATATTATCTATATTTTTCTTTCAAATCAAATATCCTTTTTTTATAACTCTAGGATCGGTCTTTAATATGATTTCGTTTCGTAAACTAATAAAATCTCTTACCTGAATCAGATCTCCGTATTCTCCTCCATTAGCAGTAAAAGTTAGAATACAAATAAAAGGAATTTTATCTTCTTTCGGCCGATGGAGTTCTAAATTGTAAGTTTTTCCGATCACTCCATAATAGGTTATGTTACATTCTGTAAAAAAATAGTTTTATTAATAACGAATTTCGGACATAATATTGCGACATTTCGTTAAATAATATTCGCTCATCCTAGATACAGGCATTAAATTTTTTTTCCACTACTAGTTTTAGAAGATATTGAGATAATACAGGTTTGCGCTTTCGCCATTTTTTAAATATTGTCACGTCGTGGTGATCTTATTATTATGTTCGGGGTTTTCGTAGCTCAGATTTTTATCTGACTTTACCACAACGAGCTCTAGCTCGCCACTCTGTATTTAGAGTAGGATTTAAATAAAGTCGGCCCGACCCAAAATACAACCTGGAGAGGATTATTTTATTTAATCACTGTCCATTAATTACTGCTTGTTTGAACAAGAAATAAAATTACTAAATAAACAATATTATTTACATACACAATATTTACACTTACAGAAAACAAACTTTTATATTTTAAGAAAATTTGATTAATAAAAAAAAACCTAATGCAGTTAAATAGTGAAATACCCAAAATTATTAAATAGAAAAAAGGTTTATTATTACCACATTGTTCATCCGAATCGCTGAGGCACGTTTACAAATTCTTTTTTAATTATTTAATATTTATTTTAATATTTTAAATTATTTTTTAAAACGCATTTTTCTGCGGAGCTCTTAGCTCACCTCTTAGCTGTTGCTCAGGGCTTTCCTGAATGAATGTTTTTTGCCAGAATCGTCACCTTTACAATTTTATTGCTAAGGTCTGCATAATTTCCGAGTTAACTCAACTGCGATTTTCTACCTTCAATAAATTGCAAAATCAGCTGAACTAACAGTAATTAATATTAGTTACAGGAAGTATGGATATAAAATTATGAAATAATAAATAAAAATTATTTAAAGTTAATTTTAACTACTTTATTGCTAAATTAAATAGAATATTAGAATTCAATATGGAACTTGAAAATATTTTATTATTTAGAATTTGTGACAATATAATATATTTAAATGTTAACTTCATTATTTATAAACATTAGTCAATTTTTTTACACTGTTGAATAGAGAATTTTTGGTTTCTTTTAATTAACTAAGCAAATCTGTTGTTTTTGTTATGAATGACCTCATATCTTCTACACTAATGATGTCACTGTATGTGTGATATGTGCAAGTTAGAGCCTGTATTGTATAGTATAAACTGGTAAAATTTAGTTTCTTAATTTTGAATACTTTTAGGATTTAAAAATGAAATAATGCACGTTTGCGCTTTCGCCATTTTAATTACCAATTATTTATAAAACTACGTCAATTTTTTACACTGTTGAATAGAGGATTTTTAGGTCCTTTTAATAAACTATTAAAAATCTGTTTTCTGTCAATATTTTTGACGATCTTGTCTTATATTCTATATACTCTAATGAAATCACTTTGAAGGATTTTACCACTGTAGAATTTTCAAAAAAAAATATTTTTTTTGGCTTAAAAGATGCTTTAGAGTCTTGAGAATGATATACCAAGAGATGAAAGATGGCAAGAATGTCTAAATATCCAAATTTTCAATTTTCGCAGATTAAAGGTATACAGGGTGAGTCATAACTATTGGGACATATACTAAAGTCAGTAAATTTATACCAAAGTATAACGATTCGACCAAATATGTCTTAATAAAATGTTGCTACGGAAAAATATACTCGGTGTCAACGTTAAAACTTTTTTCCGTTTTTTGCGAATTATTTCACTATATACATATTTATAAATTCTTATCAAAATCGGCACAGAGGCATAACTTTAGACAAGGAATATTATTATATTTATTATTTTACATTTTGTTACAGGGGCGTCAGGTGGATGATTCTTAATGATGAAATTGAGTGAAAACTTTTTTTGAAGAAACTTTGTAGAAATGTTGATAAGAAAATCTGTTTAAACACGATAATTTCAAAGGTTTTCGAGAACACCGCAATGCAGAGACTGAGAGAAGGGAATTTTAAATAACAAACAATGAACAAATTTATAAAGTAAAACTTCAGTTTCGACGATAAATCAGAATTATAAAGTGACTTGGAACTGTTAAATTGCGTTTTTCTTGAGAACGGTTGAAATTATCGTACTTAAACAGAGTACCAATATAATAATTTATAAATATGCAGTGAAATTAGCAAAAACGAAAAACCATTTGAACTTTAACACCTTGTATATTTTTCCACAGCAACATTTTAATAAGGCATATCTGGTCCAATGGACATATTCTGATCCAAATAAACTGCCCTTATATATATGCCCCCTGTATAAGAATATAATACGATTTTATAGTACTAAAAACTTTAAATCCAGTTTAACCAAAACCACTTTTTTGAGCTTGCCAAAAACATGACTCGAACAAATTTTCACCAATTAGTTCGAAAATATTCAAAATTCCTTTTCCCGGCGATGTACGCAGGATTTTTTTATATAGCAAAGTTTTTTTTTATATATAAACAATTTTGAGCCAATTTCTTTCATGAATGTTTTTAACTCTTTTTCAAAAGTGTGCCATTTCGCGAAAAATCTATATAACAAAAAATCGTACACACGACTCGTTCTATTGTTTTATAGAATCGAATTGTTCCAACGGTAAAATGCTGTACAACCGCCATTTTGTTATAATTAGTATTATAAATCCCATTTTACAGAATTTCTTTATTGGGTCAAAAAAAATTTCCCAAATATGCCCATTTTTTGCTCCACAGTGCATATCCCCTTAAGTGTGATAAGCGCACGTTGGAGACTGCATCATCTATTATAAACTTGTAAAATTTTGTTTTTTAATTTTATATGCTTTATCGTTTTAAATGAGATAATACAGGTTGACTCCTTCGCCATTTTTTTAAGTATAAAACATTTAACTGTTAATATATATTCATTAAGTATAAAGACAAGTCATTTTTTGGGTCTTTTTAATAACCATACAAATCTGTTGTTTCTGTTCATTTTTTTGCCGATTACGTCATATCTTCTACACTAGCTACACTAATGACGTCACTTTAAGTGTGATAAGCGCAAATAATGCAAGTTTTGCTTCCGCAATTAGTATTAAAAACCTATATGTCATTCAATTCATTATTTATAAAAATAAGTTAATTTTATTAACACTGTTAAATAGAGACTTTTGTGTCCTTGTAAAAAACATTTAAAAACCTATTGTTGATCTTAATTTTTTTTCCGATGACGTTATATTTTCTACATTTATTGCATCAGTTTAAGTCTGATGCGGGCAAGTTAGAACCTGTATTGTATAATATAAACCTGTAAAAATAAGTCAATTTTGTTTTCACTATTCAATAGAGAATTTCTGAGTCCTTTTATTGTTGTTTTTAAAAATTTTATACCGGCAACGGCATATCTTCAGTTCTAATGACAAAAATCCAGTGTGTCAAAAAAAAACAATTATACTTTCTGAAACGCCAACAATTTTAACAGATAAAAAAATAATCAGTACAAAAATGTTGGTAAATTATTCTTATTATTATGATTTAGTTGAACAGAAGTAAGCAAATACTAGCAAATAAATAAAAAATTAAATCGTAAAAAAATAATCATTAAAATTTTATTTTGGCCATCAATTTTATTTTTTCTACTAACAACGATAATATAATTTGTCTGCTTCAACGCAAAATGTTGAAAAACGCTTTAGGTTTCCTCTACCGCAATGTTTTCACAAATTCCACACGTCACACTAATTTCACCGAGGTATTTTTCACTGACGTTGTCCTTTTTGGCATAGTTTTGCATTATCTTAAAATGATTTGTAACCCAAAATAATCCCTTCGTTGAATTTACTGCCAAAAAGGGACCGAACGTAGAAGGTTTTTGTACCTTGGAATAGGAATTATGTTTGTGGAAAATCTTGTAAAAACAAATGTATGCTAAATTTATGTAAAAATTTATTTTGATAAACGTAGCGATATTCAATTATTTCAGAACAAAAAACCATTTGTATAGTATGAAAAGACGCACCTCTGGAGAAATATTTATTATAAAAATCTGATGTGGCCAGCACATGACCTCTCCCCATTTTTGAATCAAAAATTTACAGGTTGATACAAAAAAGTATGAAAAAAAATTATATTCTTGTAAATCTTTCAACAATGGCAAAAGTTTCGAAAATTTTAATGAGATGAAAATAAACTATAGGGTATACAAAATAGATGTGTAAAACTTTATTGCCGTTTTGTATAATAATGGCGTCATAACCCATAGCAACGCCACTTCCGGTTGTGCGATTGGCACCAAAATCTAATCAGATCTAATCTAGGGTATCAGAATCCTGTATGCAAAATTTCAAATTTTTTCATTCAGTAGTTTTTGAGTTATCGTTACTACAACATCCATCCAAACACACACACACACTAACACACACACACTAACACACACACACACTAACACACACACACACACACACTAACACACACACACACTAACACACACACACACAGACATCATCGCGAAAATATTAAAATCGTATTCTAGGGACCCTAAAACGTGTTTATTCATTGAAAACTCACTACCCAATTTTTAGCATGATTCCTATACCTCTCTTATCTGAAGGGCGAGAGGTAAAAAAATGATCAATATTAAAATTTTATTGTCAGATAACTAATAAAGTATAAAAATAAAAATAAATAAACAGAGAGAGGATTTTGCAAATATTTATACACTTCGACAATGATAGACAGCTGTTTCGATCTTTATGATCTCATCAGTATCATACCGTCAAAGTGAATAAATATTTGCAAATTTCTCGACTGTATAACCTATGAAGGCCAGGCCAACCGAATGTTTACAGAACTAACGCCATCTAATAAAGTATAACTGATATTTTTTTTAAAATATTTGACCTTTTCAATACCAAAATACGTCTTTCAATTTAAAAAAAAATTGGTATAATAACAATAACTTACTTGTACAATATCTCGGCTCATCTGAACTATCGCCGCACTCGTTCTTATTATTGCAATATCGATTTAAGGGGATGCACCTTCCGTTGTTGCATTTAAATTCGGAAACTTTACATTTTCCCGTTGGAGGAGATTTCGTCGAAGCCCCTCTTGTTCCTCCTTGGGTCACCACAAAGTCTAGGAACATCAGACAAACGACGCTCGATATTGATACTTTGATCCATAATGACGTTGACATTCTAAACTGAAACAAAAATGGATCATTTAATAAAACATATCATTTTTCTTTATTTTAAATAAGTAGAGAGTGAATGAAAGTGCAAACGGTTATTTTGTATAATTATCAAGAACTGCATGAAATTTTAACGTATTTTTTCCATATAATCACTTCGATTTGTATTATTTTAATTAGTTTAAAAGATTACCAAATTTACATCACTTTTTTTAACAGTCCACACTATTTCCAGATTTTAGTTAGATTTTTTATATAACCTGAAAAATTTTCCGATTTATATCACTTGGATTTCTGTTATTTAAAATAGTTTAAAAGATTTTCAGAATTCAGTCTATTAGATTTTTTATAGAATTTGCGAGGTTTCCAGATTTACATCACTTGGATATTTTTATTTTTCAACAGTCTACAATATTTCCAGACTTTATTCAGCTAGATATTTCATATAACCTGGAATCTTTTCCGATTTATATCACTTAGATTTGTGTTATTTTAAATAGTTTAAAAGATTTTCAGACTTCAGCCGATTATTTTTTTATGGAATTTGCGATGTGTCCTGACTTACATCACTTGAATATTTTTATTTTTCAACAGTCTACAATATTTACAGACTTTAGTCAGCTAGATTTTTTCATATAACCTGGAAGCTTTTTAGATTTATGTCACTTGGATATCTGTTATTTAAAATAGTTTAAAAGATTTTCAGAATTCAGTCTATTAGAGTTTTTATAGAATTTGCGAGGTTTCCTGACTTACGTCACTTGGATATTTTTATTTTTCAACAGTCTGTAATATTTCCAGGCTTAGGTCAGCTTGATTTTTCATATAACCTGGAAGATATTCCGATTTGTATCATTTCAATTTCTGTTAATTAAAATAGTTTTTTTGACTTCAGTATATTAGATTTTTTTTAGAATTTACGAGGTTTACTGGCTTATATTACTTGGATATATTTATTTTTTAAGTCTACAATATTTCCAGATTCTAGTCAGCTAGATTTTTCATATAACCTGGAAATATTTTTCAATTTATATCACTTGGATTTCTGTTACTAAAAATAGTTTAAAAGATTTTCAGACTTTAGTCTATTATATTTTTTACATAATTCCTGACTTATTTCACTTGGATATTTTTATATATCAAAAGCCTACAATATTTCCAGACTTTAGTCAGCTAGATTATTAATATAACTGGAAGACTTTCCGATCTATATCACTTGGATTTCCGTTATTGAAAATTTAAAAATAGTTTAAGAGATTTTCAGACTTTAGTCTGTTATATTTTTTATAAAATTTGCGACAATTCCTGACTTACATCACTTGGATATTTTTATTTATCAACAGTCTACCATACTTCCAGATATTAGTCAGCTAGATTTGTCATATAACCTAGAAGATCTATATCACTTTAAATAGTCTACAAAACCAGATTTTGATCTATTAAATTTTCCATATAACCTGCAAGATTTGAATCACTTGCATTTGTGTTAATTTAAATAATTTAAAATATCTCTGGACAACAAGACCAATCTGAGACGTGACCTTTTGAACAAATAAAATAGCGAATCTCAAATAATTGCCATAAAAACAAATTTTATTTTTTACCTTCAGTTTTCCTTTTATTGGTTTTCTAATTTAATGTTCCTTTTAATTTTTTTCATCTTTTATTGTGCCGTTTATGGCTGGCCTCGCGTTTGTCTGTTCTGTAACATCCAGATGGTTTTTATTATTAAATTGTGAGAGAACATAAATTTTTTTCGTCTTTATTCGTGACACAATTTTATTTTAATAAGATTGGATCTTTTAGATCCGCTCCTTTTTATTAGCGTCATAAAAGTAAGATAAGGGTGTTACAATTTTTAAAGATATATTGAATTTAATTAGATCATTTTGGCTTCAATAAATACATTTTTTCTAATGAACTTTTTATTTTTTTACTTAGATTTATAATGTGAATACATTTATTTTTTTTTAATGAATGTTTACCAATAAAAGAATCAATATTTTAATATTATACTATAGTTAGCAGGCTTCATGATGTGTGTGTATTTTTTCACAAATTTTTAGTAGTATATTTTTAAATATTTAATGGCGATGAACCCTTAATATAATATTTTCTAAGTAATTTTTATTACCTAATTACCGTACTGTTAAAAAAGGTCCATTTGACGTTTTTTTATGATCCGAGGACCAATATAGAACAAACATAAAACGTTTGTGAAAAAACATTTTAAAATTGGTAAAAAAAAAACGTTCAATTGACAAAACTATCATTTTTTTACCGTCCGAATGTCATAATGGTTTTATAAAATCCCAATATTTAAAACGTTTCATTTGACTCTGTAAAAAGGCTTAAATATGTTTTGTTTAGGTCCACAAAAATATGTTTTTATAAAAACTCATAAATAGTGGATTCGGTGAGTCGGACAGAAATGTAAATATTTTAGAACCTAACGAGACTTTTCAAAGATAATGAATACGCTGGCGGTGGTTTAAACGCTCTCTGCGTTTACCGCACCCCCAAAAAAGGCTCAAAACCGCCCCAAAATTGGTAAAACGCGTATACCCGGGTTTCATACCGACAAAACCTGATAAAGTTATCTCCACCCCACAAACGGCCTAAAACCATCACCATCATAAAAAAACTAAGAGCTATATCTACCCCTCCGTTTTCGAGAATGCTGGACACGATGGTAATGCTGGATCTTCTCCCCAAAGCAAACTAAGCCCTCAAACGGTCAATAACTACCCCATTGATAACCGGTTTTATGAAGTGCACTGGATAAGAGAAGAGTTTGTGGCTCATTTAGGGGTTAATTTGCTTCGTTGACTGTTTGGGGAGGGGGGTCAACTATGAAAAAGTATAACCACCTCCATCGTGCTCAGCATTTGGTGAGTGCGGTTAACTCGAAGAGAATTTAAACTACCGCCATCGTGTTCAGAATCTCGTTAGGCTCTGAATATTTACGCTTTTCTACGTTTTTTCGACTCTACTATAAAAGGGTCGTTTTTGAATCGTTTAATATATTTAAAAACGTTTTGTCTACTTCATTAAAACTATAAATTCAGGAAAAGTTAAAAAGTGACGTTTTTAAACGTTTTGTAAAACATTTTTAGAAACACTGTAAAAAACATTTTATTTAAGTTACGCAAAAGTATGTTTTTAGAAAGAGACAGTGACATAAAAGGGAGTGTTTTTAAACCTTTTATTTGTGTTGTTTAAAAACCGTTTAAAGAACTTTCTGTGTGGGTCCTTTATGAAAAAGTCAAAATGTGAAGTTTGTGTAAGTAGTTTTTAGAACCACTGTAAAAATATTTCAACAACTTTTTGTTTACGTCTATATGAATTTAGAAGTTGTGATATTTTTACTATATAAAAACGTTCTCAATCGTCTAATCGAAGTTTAAGAAACGTCCAAAAACAATTTTTTTTGAAGCATTTCTTTGAAACGTTTTGTAAAATATTCTAGCCCATGGCCAATCCAAATGTTTGAGGCCAAAACACCAAAAAATTCGCTAGAGGATGGTGATAGCGGGAATCGTTGCTAAAAATGATTATAAAAAAATTGGAATAAATGCACATCTAAAGAAGTAGCGGATTCGAAGGGGTGAGTTTTAAGGGTTACATATTGTTTTTTCAATTTCTGGTGAAGTGTGACGTCCAATCAAAAAATGGTCTAGAGTTAAGTTGTAGATAATAAATAAATGTACAATTTTGTTTTAGACCATCTCAGCATAACCTCAAACTTTCCGAGATAATGGCGAAAAACCTTATTTGAATTTTTGTAGTTTTTATATAAAAAAAATTTCAATTCACTTGAAAATTTGACGAAATGTATGTTTTGAAGTCCTTAAATTTACCGATTTGACCGGCATTTCAAAATTGAATAGTTCATGAGATATTTTTTCAGTCGGTAAAAATTTTTCATTTTTCAATTTTTCAGGGCCTCAATTTTTAAGATAGAAAACAAAAATATATTAACATTTAAGAACCTTGTGAAAAATGAGAAAAATCAATATAGCGTTTTGTAGCTAACTCAATTTTTCAATCACTTTCTACTAATCATGAAATTTTTGTGCTAAAATACAAGAATACAATATACAGGGTGATCAACGTTTATTCCTGAGTTTAATATCTCCGTTGTTTTGAGGGATACGAAAAAAGTTTTAAATAAAAATTATATATAGTCATTTCGTAATATCGTGTTTAAAACTCACCCCCTTCAAAACCGCTACATGTGCTAAAGTGCATTTTTTTTATATATATATTCATTTTTAGCAACGATTCTTACTATCGCTATTCTGTAGAGATTTTTTTTTTTGTCCAACATGGTTTTGAAGCTTTGCGTTTTCGATATCTATATGTCTCTGTTCTACTAGAGTAATAAATTATATTTTTAAAAATCTTATTTGGATGCTTTTTATGTACCTATTAATTTGCTGTATAACATAATTTTATTGACTAATTTATAGTCCCAAGTAAATGTTAAATTAAATGCTGGGATTTGCTTTCCCGAATGAATTTACGCTGATTTCGTTGAAAGTGCTGCATATGTTGCAATTGCAAGCGTGTATAAACATGTTATGGCGACACATTTATCCTCTTCGTCAAAAGAGAATATTAGTTTCCGTCAGTTTCAGTTGAGTTCACTTCACTGGACTAGTATCAGTTATATGGGGATATTCCCTACAGGATTTAATTAATTCTCGGATAAAATTAAATCTCATTATAAAAATAAAGATTGTATCAAACAAAACATTCACTAGACAATTAATAAAATTAAAGGGCGTATAAGGCAACGAATGGTCAAAAAAGGTATAGAGGGATATGTTGGTAACACAATTTTTGTCTTCGTTGTTTTAACTAGTTAGGGGATAAACATATCAAAAGTCCCTGCCCCTAGCCTTTGAGCCGATGGGAGGGGGTTTGAAGGTCACATTTTTCGTTTATTTGCTTATATCTCTGAAACTATGCGTTCTAACGACATGGCCATTGTATTTAAAATGAAAGCTAATAAAATTTGCTACGAGTTTTATTCAATCATGTTTTTCTATATCTTGTATAGTTTTCGAGATATCCGCTCTTTTAAGTCTGTAATTTTGGAAAAAATCATTTTTGCATCAATTTTTTGTTCTTTTTGACCGGATAACTCTTCAACGAATCACCCAAAAAATAAATGCCGGCCATGCGGCTGTGGATCATTAAATTCCCTTCAATAATAGACTTGTTCCCGAAGCGAGTTCCTAACTTGTTATGAATATACTGAGTTGCGCAGTTATAAAATAATGGATTAGGAGTCTGCGTAGTACAAAATAATAGGAGAGTAATTTTATACTGCGCAACTCAGTATGTTAGGAACTTGCTTCGGGAACAAATCCATTGTATATTATTTTACTATTTTATTTATTTTTCTTAGCATTTTTGTAATGCTCTACAGCCCTATAGCCGGCATTTATTTTTTGGGTGCATCGTTGAAGAGTTATCCGGTCAAAAAAAGCAAAAAATGTGAGGAAAAGATGATTTTTTCCAAAATTATAGACATAAAAGAGCGGATATCTCGAAAACTATACAAGATATCGTAAAACTTGACTGAATAAAACTTGTAGTAAATTTAATCATCTTTCATTTTGTATGGACATGTTGCTAGAAGGCATAGTTTCCGAGATATAAGCGAAAAACCGAAAAATAGAACCTTCAAATCCCTCCTTCACCCCGGCTCAAGGGCTACGGGCGGGAATCTCCTACATAGTCCAAACTAAGTTACAAAGTCAAAAATTGTGTTCCCAACATTTCCCTCTATACTTTTTCGTTGTCTGAACTATAGTTTTGTTCTGAACATGAATCCCATGACTTACTGAATGGAGAAGTTTCATGGTAGTGATAACAATGTGTTTTCACATTTAACCAAAATATAGGCAAAAACGAATAAATCGGTAAATAATTTTTTTAAATCAGTCAATAAATAACCGAGAAATATAATGTTATAGTTGTTGATTTTTAGTGCGGATTGTGGTGCGTGTGACGTCACATATCCGCATAGCCAAAGCGCCGTACTATAAAGCAAACACTTTATTTTATGCCAAGACATGATTGACGTATGTCTGACTTTAATTTTATTTTATTTCTGTCATCGTAATTTATTAACTGCCACACAACAAAATATAGTCCAACAGCCAAGTACTTTTTTCTGCAATATTCTACTGAAGAATTTATTGTTGGATACATGTTGTGAGCTGTCCCTTGATAGTAAATTCAAGTTAGCGGGACGGGGGGCACGAGCGTCAGCCGCCATCTTGAAATACACGTTTTGTGAAATCTTGTGAATCGTGCATCGTACGAGAAAAATAGTAGAAATCAATTTTTATAGATAAAAATATTATCTACAACTATTAGTTAATTTTTACCTCTCGCCCTTCAGATAAGAGAGGTATAGGAATCATGCTAAAAATTGGGTAGTGAGTTTTCAATTGATAAACACGTTTTGGGGTCCCTAGAATACGATTTTAATATTTTCGCGATGATGTCTGTGTGTGTGTGTTAGTGTGTGTGTGTGTGTGTTAGTGTGTGTGTGTGTGTGTTAGTGTGTGTGTGTGTGTTTGGATGGATGTTGTAGTAACGATAACTCAAAAACTACTGAATAAAAAAATTTGAAATTTTGCATACAGGATTCTGATACCCTAGATTAGATCTGATTAGATTTTGGTGCCAATCGCACAACCGGAAGTGGCAGTTGCTATGGGTGATGACGCCATTATTATACAAAACGGCAATAAAGTTTTACACATATATTTTGTATACCCTATAGTTTATTTTCATCTCATTAAAATTTTCGAAACTTTTGCCATTGTTGCCAGATTTACAAAAATATAATTGTTTTTCATACTTTTTTGTGTCAACCTGTAAATTTTTGATTCAAAAATGGCGAGAGGTCATGTGCTTTCCACATCAGATTTTTTTTTTCTGTACTATGCATATAGGTTTTTATTTATAGCTTTCCAAACTTTTTTCAATGAGTTTATTGCCAAATATACAGTTAACCTTTGATTTTACGTCAAAAAAGATGGGGATCAAAGCAGAGCATACAATTTCCAAAAAAATCATGAAAACTTTCACCCCGTAAATTATCAATGGATATGTGGCTCGTAGTGTACGGAAAACATTTAATAACGCGTAAAACGCATAATAATATTAATAATGATGATAATAATAATTATCATGAAAATAATTATAATAATCATAATAATTATAATAATCATAATAATTATAATAATAATAATAATATTAATAATTAGAAGGAAAAGGTATAAATGAGCATAAAAGAGCTCAATTATTGTTTTAAAATAAAAACGGAATCAAATATTTATTGATTTTAAAAATGTATCACTTTAGTCACAGCGCCAACTTGAATTTATTTTAAGGGGACAGCCCTGAACATGTTCCAATAATAAAATTTCTTCTATAGGAGATTGCATTATGATCCTACTTTGTTTGATCTGGCTCGTGGACTAATAAAGAAACGAGAATAATGAAACGCGGTACGTCACTTTGTTTACAATTATCCCGACTCGTATACTAGTTTAGGATAGACGACGCCAAGATGGAACAAAATTATTATTACAAACCGCAACTTTAAAATGTTATAACTATGTTAGTTTTTGAGATATCTTAATTTCGCTTTCACACTTTTGACTAGTTTGCTTTAATTTTCAGTTTCATTCAAAAAAAAAGCGGTAAACTTCTCCATTATCAGAGTTAGTGAACGTTTTATCTACCAACTATATATATTTATAAATAAATAAAAACGGTTATCCATATCTCAAATGTGGTCACCAATAAAGAGGGATAAATTTAGAAAAGAGATTAGATTTTATTTTTATTTATAATTTCTCAACCTAACTCTTCAATGTCAATTTTCTTTTCTTCTTTTTGGTTTTTTTGACACTCTAGCCCTTTCCTCTTTCTTGATTTCTTCTTCTTTTCATTAAGTCGGTACCTACATGTTTGCACCTAATCTCAATTCTAAATTTAGCTCTCTTTATTGTATTTCTAACTTTAACCAATAACATATGATCAACCATATTGTTAATTGCCCTTCAGGTATATTTTATATTTTTTTGTTCTTCAACTTTTATAAATTAATCTTAATTTTCATATATCAAATGTCAGTTTGATATGTCAAACGTCAATTGGTACATGACAATGCCAGTTGGATTTATTTTTTATAAATTGTACGCCACGTTGTGCGGTGATGTTGAATTTGTTACAAGTAATATTCAGTTTGACCTTTAATAAAACAATTTTTAAAATATTCACGGTTGGCTGCCCTTAGGGTTGCCTGCCACCCTTACACCGAATTCCACCGCTTTCATCCTGAATGACCAGACCAAAGTCCTTTTTACTCCTTTTTGGTCTGCCAGTAATGGCTCCTTTTCCAAACGAAATTTAAATTCTTTCATGCTAAACCAAATACTATGGTGTGTGTCATCTAACTTTACATAGTTAATTTATCCTTCAATTTTCTAGTGAGACCCCAATCCGTAGTATTATTAATTGCGCACAATTTTAATTAGTTTATGGTTTAATTATTATTTTATTTCAAAAATGTTAGTTTAATTTGGGAAGCCATTTGCCAATTGTTTAAATATGTTCTCCCTTTGTTACCATTGTATTATAGGCCTGATGATGGCATTAATAAGCCAAAACTATTTGCCAGCCCCCCAGTTTCAATCATTCAGTAATCGATATTGATTTTTATTTCTATAATTATAAATAAAAATTATAATAAAAATATTTTTCTCCTTTTCCTCAGATATGTTAATCTGAAGTAAGTCTTTAAAAAATTAATGTTTCATTTATTTACAATGTAAAAAACGTTAGTAACTATTTTTTTTTAAAATTGTCATAATTTGTAAAGAAGTGTGTATCAAGAAATTTCCTTTTGCTTTACTTGTAAAAAGTGTTTTTTGTAAATTGTTTTTAACTAACTGGAGAATTTTTAGATATTTCATAATACAAATTCTACCTCAAAATAGTATGAAATTTATAGCTTTTCATTCTTTGTATTTACAAATCTATAACTTGAAAAATTAAAACAAGAATACAGGCTATTCGAAACATAAATAATTTAGGCCTAAATACGGACCTGTCATTATATTTTCTAGTGGTGTAGCTAAATTTCATACTATTTCCTATATCTCACTAAGTAATAATGTTTGGTGACAAAAGCAGTACAGTAAAACTTCGTGATTAAATCACCCTATATGCCGAAACGTTCCGAATTGGGTTAAACTAAATGTGTCTGTCGCAAGAATAATCGCAGCATATTAACAACTGGTTGCAGTAATAGTTTATGAAAATTGAAATAAGTTGGTTCAACATTCACATATAAATATCACAAAGATGTTAATTTATACTGTATTGTTCTTAAATATGTGAAAATTCCATTATCTGATTTAATCGACTGGACAACAGCAGAAATATTCGAGCTACCATCACTTCAAAATATAGAGAAAAATCAATTATAAAATTACTTTTTTTTAAATAAAACTGCACCTTAGGAATAATCACCTATTTAAATTTTCTGGTAATATATTTTCTTTGTTTTCATCAACTACTTTAGTCACTAACTTCTTTTTCAAATAAAAATAAATAATAAAATACTCCTAGAAACAAATAAAGAAAGGTGTTTGTATCTTTTAAATAAGTAATAAAAGCATAATATTTTTATCAACCTGTTGATTTCCCAGTTGAATACATCGTTTCTAAGAAATTTCCATGAATTTTGTATGTAGTAACAGATCTTTTAAGCCAAAACCCATCAATGGATTTGCCTGGAAGAGATTTCAGATCAATTATGCAATGATTTGTTTGCTAAGACGCTAAAAGGTTGTGGCTAAGGGTCCAGTATTGGAAATTATTATTGATTATTCTCAAAGTACTATTTGTCAAGAGTAGAAATATAGGTTTGTAAATATTTAAATTGAAAAATCTACTTTATTTCTTTGGGAATGTGTTGGAAGTGATCCATGAAATTTGGGTCTAAATATAATGTTTATTTTTTGCTGTTTCAGGAGAAATTTATATTGAATATCTAAATAAGTCGACGAAAAATCGCTTTTATTGCGTTATCATCGAATTCAGTTATTTATCTTATAAAGTAAATGAAAATGGTCGATAACGGTTTAAAATTTTATAAAAACTAATTTGTTTAATTTAACACTATTAGTGGACCGTATTTTTTGGGTTTCGCTCCGATTTTAAATTATAGAAATACGTAGAGGAATATGGGAATAAGTTACACTAGTAACATAACGGTTTTATTATACATTACTTAAACTTAAATTTTAAAAATAAAACAAAAATTGTCACGCAGTTGGCGTGTAAAATCTAAAGACGCGCTGTTCGCAATATTGGTTGTATAACCTATAGAGCCGAGGCCGTAATGTTCTTTTAAAGGCAGTCCAGAATATTTCATGTCTTTATTCCCTAAAATATCATTTCTTTGTACCAAGCACTTGCTATTATTTTTAATAATTTTTGGTAAGCTTTAGCCTATATTTCTTAATTTTTCTCCTGGCACTTTGGATTACAGTCCTGATGATGGCAGTTATGCCGAAACTAGTTGCCGTTCCCCCTTTTTTGTCTTCTTAACTACGTTGTTTTATTGTGTAGTACTTGATTTTGAATTTTATTAAGTCATCATTCGACCACATTTCAGATAATGGAATTTTCACATATTTAAAATTTAACATTTACCAACTTATTTAAAAGTTTGTATTTTAAAGGTTTTCTGTCCTTCCTCTAATGAAAAAATCTGATGTGGCCAGCACATGACCTCTCGCCATTTTTGAATCAAAAATTTACAGGTTGACACAAAAATGTATGAAAAAAAATTATATTTTTGTAAATCTGGCAACAATGGCAAAAGTTTCGAAAATTTTAATGAGATGAAAATAAACTATAGGGTATACAAAATATATGTGTAAAACTTTATTGCCGTTTTGTATAATAATGGCGTCATCACCCATAGCAACTGCCACTTCCGGTTGTGCGATTGGCACCAAAATCTAATCAGATCTAATCTAGGGTATCAGAATCCTGTATGCAAAATTTCAAATTTTTTTATTCAGTAGTTTTTGAGTTATCGTTACTACAACATCCATCCAAACACACACACACACACTAACACACACTCACACACACATACATACACACTAACACACACACACACAGACATCATCGCGAAAATATTAAAATCGTATTCTAGGGACCCCAAAACGTATTTATCAATTGAAAACTCACTACCCAATTTTTAGCATGATTCCTATACCTCTCTTATCTGAAGGGCGAGAGGTAAAAAGGCCAGTGGTGCCCTTAATTAACAGACAATCAATATCATATATTTTCAATATTAATAGAACTCAGCAACTACAAGAAAGAACACAGAAAGGGCTCGAAATTCATCCCAACAACTCTAGAGCTAGTGCTAGTCGGTACACTATCCGAAGTATACGTTAATTTGACATTATAGTTTCTTGGATATGAGCTACAGTTAATTTCACTTTATAATCACAAAACTTTTTACGGTAAATATTCCAAAGATAATCTTCGAAAATACGAAATTTTTTCTGCAGTCTGCCATGGGTCACTTCGTCTATTTCTGCTAAGAGTTTCCTTAAAATCACTGATCTGCATTAAGTTTCTATTTTCTGCATTAAAATTTTGATAAATGAAAAAAATATTTATGGTTATAAAACATTATAAAATCAAAATGTATAAAAAAATTAAGTTTATTAATTAATTAAAATTGAACCCAACCCAAGTTTAAAGTTGTTTTATTGTTCAATTAATAAAAAAAAAATTAATGTAAAAAAAAATCAACAAAACAAATATAAAGTAAAAAATCTGATGTGGCCAGCACATGACCTCTCGCCATTTTTGAATCAAAAATTTACAGGTTGACACAAAAAAGTATGAAAAAAAATTATATTTTTGTAAATCTGGCAACAATGGCAAAAGTTTAGAAAATTTTAATGAGATGAAAATAAACTATAGGGTATACAAAATATATGTGTAAAACTTAATTGCCGTTTTGTATAATAATGGCGTCATCACCCATAGCAACTGCCACTTCCGGTTGTGCGATTAGCACCAAAATCTAATCAGATCTAATCTAGGGTATCAGAATCCTGTATGCAAAATTTCAAATATTTTTATTTAGTAGTTTTTGAGTTATCGTTACTACAACATCCATCCAAACACACTAACACACACACACACACTAACACACACACACACTAACACACACACACACAGACATCATCGCGAAAATATTAAAATCGTATTCTAGGGACCCCAAAACGTGTTTATCCATTGAAAACTCACTACCCAATTTTTAGCATGATTCCTATACCTCTCTTATCTGAAGGGCGAGAGGTAAAAATGTGAATTATAAATTAAGGGATATTTTTCATGATCCATTTGTAGATATATTGTTATTCAGAGAATTTAAATAAACGGTATATCTTAACATATTACGTTATTATTATTTTTTTGTTATCTTTAATATATTTTTTTTTGATACATTTAAAAACATAAAAGTTTAATAGTATCCTAATTTGTATCATTGTATCATTTTATAAATCACCCTCTTAGCATATACATAGTGTGATAAATAGTTACCTAAACGGATCTCTTTTTTACTTCAATAATTTCTAGTGTACTAAAATCCTCTTTGTTCCTTAGCCTTAAGCTCAGTTTGAACGACCCATAACGTAAAAAAGGTTTTATGCTTATCAACCAGCTGGTGCCTGCCCTTATTACTTTCGGGGATATTTAGGATACTTTAGGACTTGTAAACTCATCATTCATCTGCTTTATGTCCCTGTGTCAGTTTTTATTATTCAATGCAAATTTTTTACAGATCGATAGTAATTTACATAATATTGAAAAGGGAGAGTGATGAAATGTAGGATTAGGTAACTAATACATTCAATTAAAAGTTTCTTAAAAAGTCTTCAGATATATTTTTGTAAGGTATTTAAAAAAAAACATAAAAGGGAGAGTATACAAACTTTATTTTTTCAGAATTTTATTAAAAGTAATTAACATTAAACGAAAAAAATAATAATAAAGTTTATTATAAAACATAACATGTTATTTATTTGTCGCCAGTATATTAAATTAGATAAGATTAGAAAAGACGGAACTGTGGGTAACAGTACCTCATCCTCCGCGACTTTTTCAGATCTATTATAGTTGTCCTCCTGGTTAGAGAACCTTATCTAGACTTGTCCTAATTGTATAGTAGACTCCATAATAATTAATTTTGCACGAAACACTGTTGCGTGGTTTCCTAGGCTCAGTGAAACTTTTATCTTTGTGTTAACATTATAAATACCCGCTCCAACTCCTTCTTTACATTTGGAACCATCTGTATACCAGACCATTTCTGCTGGGATGGGTTTTTCATCGTTCCAAACGCTTCGATCAGGTATGTGTGCTTTAAAAGGTTTTTCAAAGTTGTATTTAGGAAGCATTTCGTCTAATGGTATCTCTATTACTGGGCCATTTTCTAACTCTCTAACTAATATTTCATAGTCAGCAGCATGTTGACTAATTATGGCCTGCTGTCATTTTATTAGTCTACATGTATCTAATTTGGCTTCTTCTAGTATGTTAATATGTAACGGTGGTAGGTTTGGTAAGACCTATAATGCTGTCGTTGGAGTTGTCCTTCCACTGAGCACTTAGACAGGTCCAGTCTGTTGTGTCTTCGACCCCCATACCACCGAACCGTAGGATAACATGAGTCTTATTACCCTTGTGTACACCCATAATACCATCATCATTGGTTGTACCTCCCAATTTTTGTCACACATTTTTCTACTTATGTTAAGACATACTTTGTCTTTTCGGATCAATTTTGAAAATGATAATTCTATGTAAGCCTATGGTCAAAGATAACTCCTAAGTATTTTACCTCTTGGGCAAATGTAATTTCCAGTGCGCTGGTTATTAGGTTTTTAAGTCCTAACAGTTTCCTTTTCTTTGTAAAGTTGAAAACTGTCGTTTTGTAAGGGTTCACTTGTAGTTCTTCCCTTTTACAGCATTTGTCAATAGTATCTAGAGCGTTTTGTGAATGTTCTGATATGATCTTGGCGGATTTTTCTCTACGATTGGTATATCATCAGCATATCCTAAGCAATAAATGCCTTTGGATGTTATCCTTTGGCATAAGTCATTAACTAGAATTGCCCATAGTCGCTTCCATAAGACCCCTCCTTGCGGATAACCCCTTCCTGCTCTAACTATGAGTGAAAAGTCATCTACAATAAATAATATCCTATTTTCTAGATTATTCTTGGTCCACTGGTACTCCTTGTCTTGATACGGTATCACTAATGGAGCTTGATAAAGCATTGTTAACGGCCTTATCTTCCGATTTTGACAGTAGCCTATTAAGATCATCCAGGGCTAGTTTTATTGACTTTCCTGATTTGTATGGGTATTGATATGCACTGAGAGGGTTCACAAGTAAATATGTGCGAAAGTAACTATCAAATATTAATCCAGTCCTGCCATGGTACATATTATAGCAACAATTAAATTAATTAACTCTAAAACTGCCATTGACGAAATGTGCATTTTCATACTTTTATATAAACAATTTTAAAAGTTATAAAAAAAAGAGGCCTAGTTTTTGGAAAGATCTTAAAAACTAAAAGCGTTAGGAAAAATTGTAAAAAACATTATTAAAGAGAAACTAATGATTAATTTAAAGAATAATTGGGTAAATTGTCTAAGTGAAAGGATTGCCCGGGAAGGATTGTCTGCGGAAGGTTTGTCGCTGGGAAGGATTGTCACAAAGGGGGATTATCGTGAGGAAGGATTGTCGCCAGGAAGGATTGTCGCCAGGAAGGATTATCCGGGAAGGATTACCCGTAAAGAATTATCTGAGAAGAATTATCCGAAACGGATTATCCGGGAAGGATTATCCGGGAAGGATTATCCGGGAAGGATTATCCGGGAGGGACTATCCGGGAACGATCACCTTAGGAAGAATTTTCCAGAAAGGATTGTGGTGTCGCGAATTTAAATATTATAAAAATTGAAAATGAAATTCTCAATAGTCTGATATTTTTTAAAGCAATATCTTAAAGTCCCCAAATACAAAATCGTTCACTTGTAATTTTAGTGATTGATTTTGAAGTAGACTTAATAAACTTAAATATCTACAATTTTGAACAACCACTATGCGTATTGTATTAACGATTAAGTTGATAATATCAAAAAATGTATATTGTATGTATTAAATAAATTTTAGGACTCAAGGTCAGATTATTTATTTACAGAATTTTTCGATACTACCGCCGTAGACTAAATTCTGGTACCAACGTATTCCTTAATGAACTTTTTATAGTCAAAATCTACTCTAACTGAATAATATTCAATAGAGAATGATTACTAGTACGTTTAATTGGGAACGCTGCTTGAAAACTTGATAAAACTGTAAAGTTAGAAGTGCACAGTTGGAGTTAGTTCGAATTAAAGTCTCGTTTACAGGAAACTACGGATTATTATTATTTGAGTATCGCCGAGTCGGTGGTTTCCCTAGTGGTGGATCAGCAATTAGTGTGATGTTTAATGAGGATTGTGAGCATCGGAGGCGGAAGCTGAACTATTATTAGTTTCAATCGGTCAATGAACCCCGTGTTACTACTCAGCCCAATATTCTTTTAACAGTAGCGTTACTTTAATCTGATAAAATATTTAAGGTAAAGTACTACTGAATAATTAGAGTTTTAAATAATTGCAATTACAGGTCCTAGCCTTGCTCTGTAGATATTTTAATGAGGTGAAAAAATATCTCTCTAAACACGCCGTCTATGGTGCACAATAATGACCTGAACGTCAGTTCATAAAAAAAAACTCACGTAAACGAAAAATCTGTAAACGCTGCTATATCAAACGATTAAAATACATCACTGTGGTGCTCATTGTGTATTTCTAGTTTGGATCAGTATAAAAGGAAAATGCGAAGTATTCAACATTCAACCTTTTGGATAACGGACATAAATTGTTGAAAGCTAAAACGTTTTGAGATAAAATATCTATAGGAAATGCTGGTTATTTGGACTACATGCCGCAATTATTGTTAGTAATTCAATCTACTTTTTACTAAAGAAATTCGAGAAAAAAGTTGAGCACTTACGAAATACGCCGATTTTCACAAAATTGTGCACAACTCATCTAGAGCATATAAATATCACTTTCCAAGAAATATAAATGGCCGCAACCAACATTTAACATCTTTTTTCTTAATTTTAAATTTTCACTTTTTAAGAGTAATCTTATGACATATTTGACGTTTCTAATTAAGGAGTAAAATTATGACACATTTGATGATTCTAATTGTAAACCATTAAAATATCAAATTGCCATTTACACACATTGACATATATCCATAGACATGCCCAGCGGTGAGACTTGTGCTATTTCGAGAGAAAGAAATGAAACGATGGTTTGGTCAATCTCTCTCACAACAGTATCGTATAGTTAACATGTTAGAGATAGCACTACATCGAACCTAGTCGCCATATTCATCACTCTTTTCAGCAAAAAAATATTACAACGATATAGGGGTTGGGCACGTCCATGAGTATATGTCAATGTTTACACATACATTGGGTGATATGAATAAAAATGAGCATTTAGTTTATACTCAATAATTTGGAGCAAATACTCCACATGAAATGAATAAAAACCAGAAGCAAATGCTCCGCTTGAGTAAGTACTCTATATACAATTTGTTGTGAATAAATTCTCACTTTTACTATGAATAAAAAATTGTTTATGCTCTTCGGGGTGAGAATCTACTCCATAATTTTGGAGTCTGATAGGCAGCAGACTTCAGTTTGACCGCGGTAGAGCTATGGCTGAGTTTATCCTTAATTTGCGTTGCAAGAGATATTACAAATCTAGAAGGAGTACGTGCGTGATCGTGACTTTAAAGCATTGTATCGATTTTCTAAAGAAAATGTCGAGTGGATATCAAATCACTTTTTGGGTGTAGAATCTGGAGAAAGAAGAGGTGATGCTATATGTAACTTTGATAAAATGAAAATTTTTTTGAGATATATCGGTGACCCGGGTTTTCAAATTTCTGTGTTAAATAAAAGTTGTGACGGAAGTTGCTGATAAGTTAATGGAAAAATGTGGACTGTGGATAAAATTATATTTCTGTCCAATTAAATAGAATAATTAACATTATAAATTATAGCACAGCGGAAAAATAATAAAAATACCTTTCGAAATGTTGAAAATCTGAAAAAGATAAATTCTTAATAATTATTCTAGAAGAATATCCCCTGAAGGCACACCCAGTTTGTCTATTTAGCAAAAATTAACTAATAATTGATTTTACAAAACAAATCAAAGTAAATCAATGTAACAAAAAAATAACAAAAAGTTAAAAAAAAGTAAAGCATAGAGTCATTCGATTTATTTAACGTGAAATAAAAATGGACACTTCAAACAGGAATGTAGATATTTCTTAATATAAATATATCAACCCGACACTCACTTGAAAGTCTGTGAATATCATAGTCATTATTACATATTATACATGAACTGTTTCTGCTTTGTCTTAAAATTTTTACTTTTAAACATTCAGGATCGTTTTCTAACTAGTTAACTTCTGCGTTTATGGATATGTTACATTCTTAAGTTCTTGTGAATTTCAAGGGGTTCATTATGAAATTCTTCTCTGCGTCTTATGGCAATTTGTCGTTTTTCTTCATTTTAAACTCCCAGTATTCTTCCCATTTGCCTTTGGGGATTTGTAATGCTGCAAGTATAACAGCGATTGTAAAAAGCCATTGTATTATTAAACTATAAAAATTTGACATTGAGATGTTTTGATAACAACCTACATAGTATTCATAAAAATAATAAATACAAAGAAAATTTGTATATTTAAAAATAATTGTTTGAAAGCTAAAATATTTTCAATATTATTTTTAGTTCATTCTCACTAATCATTTTCTTTCAAATATCAAGATAGATAAAATACAGAAATAAAAAAAAAAATACAAGACAACAGTTTCTGCAGAGGAGAAAGGGTAGAATCTCATCGAGTCTTTGATGAGCTGATGTGATTAACAGCCGAGGAAGACCACACGGCCAATATACTCGAGGAGTAATTGTTTGGCAAAACGTTTTACACTACTTACCAATCATCATCATTTTTTATGTTATAAATAATAATTCGGTATACTTAATATAAATATTAGAACTTTTAGTTAACATTTGACACCCTATACAATCAATTACCATTAATATATTATTATCTAAAGGCTTATTAGCGTTACATAGATGACACAGATAATTATCTAGGCATATTATATTTTTATTATGATTTCTAATTTAATATCATTTTTGGACTCCTTGTATAATAAAATAATTATTATTTAAAATTTTGATGACCCTGTATTATAATACTTGTCACAACTTCATACTAAAAATTAAATGAAAATTATCATTTATATCAATTACTTTCGTAATACCTAAAAGTATGTGACTTATATTTTTTGGGACACCGTTTCTCCGGTCGTAGACATACGATCTCTCTAAAACCATCACAATTTATTCATAATACCTAAAAAAATAATATATCAAAAAGTCGTCAACTTTAACCGGAACCACTTTTCCCGTGTTACCGGTATGTTGTCCTTTCTTAATAAATTACCCTTTTTTTCTCAATTGCATTCAAAAATTACTTCCTCTTTCCGATACGAATCAAAAAGTATTATCGCGTTATCATCAATTTAATATCAATATCGCTGAATAGTGCAAATCAGTCAGTATATTTTGCAGAGCAGTATTTTTATATTTTGAAGGAAAACATGAAAAACAAAAACTATGTTGTAGAATAAAACCAAAAAAAAAATTGATTTCAGACATTTTACACAACTTGGTAACGTCATGTAAATTCAGCCATTTACACCGCTTTGTTTAAAATTGCAACTAAGCTAAAGTACACCTTAGTTTAAGGTGAACCTAAACTTTGATATGTGTTGCATCATCAATTACAGCTAAGTTTAACAAACACTTGTCAACATCACAAAAATGTCTCCAATAAATCAGAAAAATAGAAAAAAGAAGAAAAAATCATTTTCTAACCTAGATTTTTTGATTATTTAAGAAGGTGTGTGACTCAGAATGTTCCTAATTTTTCCACTTTATTATGAAGTGTCGCTAGTCAACAATATAAGTATATTTTTAGTACTAAATCTTACCATTAATACAGTTTACTATCATAGTTTACCACATTTTTCCACTGAACGACAGATGGCACTGGCGTCATTCTTGAACTGTTGACGTCGAATGTTATTTTATTGTTAATCTGTTAGCAATTGATATGTTTATTAGGAACACCGTCCCTGTATATAAAAAATTTAAAATATAGTAATTTTGTAAAGGTGGGGTTTTTAAACAACGCGAATTCAATTTTAAGGCAAGTATCAGATGAAATCAGTATACAAATTGATAAGTACGTTTTTCAAGAAGGGCATTACACTATTTTACTTCCCTAAATATTTTACACTTTTTAATTCAAGCGTAGTAATCAATCGATGTTCATGATTAAAAATAATGTTTAAGAAGTTACTAAAAGAGAAATAACATATATCATTCTCAAGTATGGAATTGTAACTAAACAGTTATATTTCTAATCTTTTTTTTATACCATACTTTTTAAAATATCCATGATAAACGAAAAAAGATAGTGTCGCCATCTACATAACTAATCGCGGGACACGTCCTCTTAATATAAATTCTTTTGGTTTCAAAATTGAATTTACGTTGACTATGAAAGTATATATGAATGATGGAAGGAGAAGGCTTTTGTAATATAATAAAATTGAAAAAAGTCGAGTTACCAAAGATATCAAAATAGTTGAGTCGATTGTATATATTCTTCGAGGAATTCCATAAAATATGATATTTTAATCGTCTAAATCGTCGTCATCATCCAAAACTAGGAATATTCTGTTAATTGCCATTTCAAATCAACTATTTAAAAAAATACACAAACACTTGAAAACAATGAAAATCAAAATATATGAGAATTATTGACAAGTTAGGTTATGATATATGCTAAGTGCAACATGAGCTAAAGATATCCTTGGCTTAACTTAGCTGCCTAATTAAGTCCAGATAGACGTCGGTGCAATACAAAAGGGTACCTTAAGTTCCACTTAGATCTTAAGTCCACCTTAAGTGTAACCGGTGCAATTATTATGATGTATCAAATCAAAGATAACTTTAAAAATAATATAATTATAAAAATTAAAAAGAGATCTCTTGCGGCAAAAATTTTTGGAAGTGATATTTAAACCATGTAGATACCAATTTTTATGATAATCAGGGAGTTTCGGAAAAGCTCAACATTTACCAAATTCGATTTTATATTTTTTAACCTAAAATTAAAAAATCACGTATTTCAGATTAAGGTACTTAAATTCTACTTCAAGCTCCATTTATAAAATAAAACTCTCTAATCAATATTGTTTGTGAGATTCTCTTTAAATCCCCATTTTTTAAAACCTTTAAATTTATAGATCCTCGGGGAAACATTTAGGAAAACGTTATTGGATCCTTGGGAATACAAAGAAGACACGAAACAGGAAATTTTTAACGATTCCACATTTCCTGAGTGTAATCTGTAATCTGTTACTTTAGCAAATGAGTCTTAAACATACCACAGGAGGGAAATTAAGAAAATTTAAGATAAGTTAGAATAAAAAAAAAGGTTTTCAAATCAAAATATAATCGCAGGTTATATCCCGAGAACTGCAAATTTAACCGGATAAACTGCTTCTAGCTTTTTTTGAAAAATTTTGCTTAGAAAATGTTTGGTGGATTATT
The DNA here is from genome assembly GCA_963243735.1 of Neocrepidodera transversa. NCBI lineage: Eukaryota > Metazoa > Arthropoda > Insecta > Coleoptera > Chrysomelidae > Neocrepidodera > Neocrepidodera transversa. Next base: position 23,327,904 of record OY725336.1, on the reverse strand, counting down.
CAGTCGAAAACATTTGCTTCAATGCACAATTTTGAAAAAAAATTAACTAGCCGCAGTTTATGGGGTTAAATTTACAGATCGAGGGGTATATTTTAAGATTATTTCCCAAATTAGGAATGTAGTATTTACATTTTATCTTTATTGTTTATTAACATGCATATTTGTCAAAACTAGGTGACGTTTAATCAAAGCTAGACGTCGTTTAATCGCGATTAAACGACCTGTAGCAATATAATCACTTATCAATACAAGTCACGTGGTGCAATTTGGAAGTCTCTCATTGGTTTTATTTGTTACGAGGGAAATAATCTATGAAACCGATTCTAGGTAAACTATGATTTTTTTTGCAATTCAATTCAAACACAATCAAAGGCCTATTCCGGCTTTAATAGGGATTTTGGGCCTTTTCTCTATTTTCTATGTTTAATTTTAGACTACTCAAAAAAATTTTGAAACAAATAAAATTGTTATTTTCATCATCATTGGATTCTTCTATTTGTACAAAAGTTAAATTAAAACAAAATAACCGACCCTTAACGGGGTCAAATTGAACATTAAAATTATCTATTTTTTCAATAAAATTACATTGTACTTTCAAAATTTTCCTAATTTCGTGGTTATAAGTATGTTCAAAAAAAATATTTACCATCAAGAGGTCGTCTGGAAATTCCAATCTTTTTCACAGGCATTATAGGTACCCACCAAATGTTCAAGATTTATCTCTTGGGTCAGGTATATTTATTTAACTTTTAAAAGAGTATGTATAAAAAAATATTTGGCCGATAGGGGACATCTGGAATTTGCAATCAGTCACTATAGGTGAACCCTAGTATGTACCCACCAAATATTTAAGATTTCTCTCACGGGGCAAATATCTTTATTTATCTTTTAAAAAAGTCAAAATAGTCAATTATACCTATCTTTAAAAAAATTATTTTTCCGCAAAGGGACGTCTAGAATTTCCAAATAGTTGCACAGGCATTATAGGTGTAGTACCTATTCACCAAATATTGAAGATTTATATCTTGGGGCCGGTATATTTATTTAACCTTTATAAAAGTAAAAATAGTCAGTTATACTACAAAACTTTTTATAAAACCTAACGTTAAAATGCCATAAGAAAACATGCTCATATTTTTAAAAAAATATCTGACTCCAAAAGTCCATTCCAGTTTTTTACATAGTAATTAAGGGTGAACAATTAAAAACAATATTTAAGATTTTCCATTTTTGGCAGAGGTTTTTTTATCTTTTTGTTAAAGGTCTAGAAACCAGAATAGTCTTTTATGATTAAATTATAACAAAGAACCCCGCACGGAATGTTAAGAAATTGACCATCGGTGGAAGTTAATGAAAATTTTATTGTAACGAAGTTCCTTAACGCGGCTTGCGGTAGTAGTTAATTGGCAGAAATCGTCACGTAACGAAAAAGCGTTATGACTCCTTCAAGCGACGTACCATCTCTTTCACTTACTCTGTATTTTTCTACAATATGAATTGTTTCTTATTTAGAATTTTTTTATATATCGTTTTCTACAATATGTATTTTTTCTTATTTAGAATTTGTTTATATACCATTTATAATTATTCTATAGAGAGATTTTTTTGTTTTCTCATTTTTTTTTATTTTTGTAATTTTTACTTTCCGAACAACAGAGTTGTATAGAAGGAAAGTATTGCGATCATGATATTTTGGCCATACCCAGATTTTAACGAATCTTTACGTTTTGAGGTCACCTGAATAAATTTATACCATTTTTAGCATGATGTCTGTCTGTGTGTGTCTGTGTGTCTGTGTGTGTGTGTAACTGTGTGTGTGAACACGATAGTGTCTAAACGGCTGAACCGATTTAGATGAAATTTTATATACATATTTAGGGTAGCAAGGAGATGACCTGTATAGATTTTGGAGTTAATCTTACAACCAGAAGTGACAGTTGCTATAAGTGATGACGTCATTACTAAACAAGATGGCAATGAAGTTTTACACACATATTTTTTATACGTTATAGTTTAATTTCAAATGGCTAAAATTTTCAAAAACTTTTGTCATTAATGCCAGATTTATCAAAAAGTAATTTTTTTTCATATTTTCTTTAAATTAATAAAATAATGCATTTTATTGAAAAATTACAGGAATAACTAAAATAATTACTTTAATAATAGTGTTCGGGAAGTTGGGTGGGATTACCCCCTCATTTTTTTGTTTTTTTTTTAATTTTTTCGATTTTTTCTAGTTCTCCTAATTGTTCCGTTTTTCTTTCTCTATTTATTTCTTTTGTTTTTTAATTTTTTCTTATTTCTCTGATTTTTTGCGATTATTTACAATTTTTTGCCATTTTTTGGGATTTCGTTGCGATTTATTCAATTTTTTTGAATTTTATCATTTTTTTATAGTTTCATTTGTTTCTGTTTTTTTGATTTTTCTTTGGTTTTTTGCAATAATTTTCGGTTTGTCTCGATTTTTTCTAGTTTTTATTCATTTTTTCTCATTGTTCTATTTTTTCTATTTCTTTCCCATTTTTACTTTCCGAACAACAGAGTTGTATAGAAGGAAAGTATTGCGATCATGATATTTTGACCATACCCAGATTTTAACGGATCTTTACGTTTTGAGGTCACCTGAATCCATTTATACCATTTTTAGCATGATGTCTGTCTGTGTGTGTGTGTGTGTGTGTCTGTGTGTCTGTGTGTCTGTGTGTCTGTGTGTGTGTGTGTGTGTGAACACGATAGCGTCTAAACGGCTGAACCCATTTAGATGAAATTTTATATACATATTTAGGGTAGCAAGGAGACGACCTGTATAGATTTTGGTGTTAATCGGACAACCGGAAGAGACAGTTGATATAAGTGATGACGTCATTACCAAATAAAATGGCAATAAAGTTTTACACATATATTTTCTATACGTTATAGTTTAATTTCGAATGATTAAAATTTTTAAAAACTTATGCCATTGTTGCCAGATTTATCAAAAAGTATTTCATATTTTTCTTAAATAACCAAAATAATGCATTTTTATGAAAAATTACAAGACACGAAAGTTGTATAACATAAAATTTTCTACACATTTTGTCATTACCGGTTTTTTGAATTCCTCATAGTTTCGCCGCTAGAGGGAGTGAAAAAAATTTATATAGACATTTTTGTGACTTTTTTAGATTTTAAGACAAGATTATGGATTTTTATGAAAAATTACATGATATCAAAATTATAGAACATAAAATTTTCTATAAATTTTGTCTTGACTATTTTTTCAAGTTGCGCATAGTTTCGCCGCTAGTTTTTATTTTAATTTTCATCTTTATTAAATTATTATTTTTTAGTTAAATTTTTATATTAAAAATTAAAAAAAAATATCTTTAAATTTGTAATAATTAATTTTATTATTATATTTTTTTTCAAAATTTTATTACAAAAATTTTGGAATTTTTAAAAAATTGGCTAAGAAATTTAAGATTATATTACGATTTTAAACTAAATTGAATAACTTCTAAAATATTAAAGTTATTGAAATGGGATTTTCACCATTCGAAAAATAATATAAAACTCTAAATTTTAAATGTATTTTAGTTTCTTAAAATTTAGACTTGTAATTATTGTTGCCAAAATTAAGAATTTTTTTAATTTTTTTTGTAATTTCGTTTTATCAATAAGTAGAAAATAAATGAAAAAATTAAATAGCATATCCGAAAAGGATCCAAAAGTACCATGTGTGTAAATTATTTCATAATTTTAACATAGTATTTGTAAAAGTTATAGCAAAAAATGAAAAAAGTTAAAACAATTCAATGTATATACCCATGAATTTTTGAAAAAAAACTTGATTTTTTTTAGTTTTTTAAACTAACTTTATTAATGCATTTTGATCCAAAAACTTAAAAAAAGGTCTGTTTCCCATTTTGAATAAAATTGAATGAGATATTAATTATTTATTGATTTTAAAATTATTCAAAAATAGGTTTTATTTGTTTTAAGGTTCAAATTAACATTAAAAATTTTAAAAAAATTACCCTTAAATTTGTAGTAAAAAACTCTATAATTGTGATTTTTTTCAGAATTTTATTCAAAAAACTGTAGAATTCATAATTTTTTTTTTAAATTTAATAAAAGTTTTAAAAAAATTGAATAACTTTAAAAATATTAAAGATATTAAAATGGGTTTTACACCATTCGATAGGTAATATAATTAATGTATTTTAATGCAGAAAAACTAAAATAAGCGATTAACCAATTACTTTACTATGAGTGTTCGGAAAGTTGGGTGGGATTACCCCCTCATTTTTTTCTTATTCCTCTGATGTTTTGTGATTATTTGCAATTTTTTTGGGATTTTGTTGCGGTTTTTTGCCATTTCTTGTGTTTTTTTTGCGACGTTTTTCGTTTTATTGCGATGTTTAGCGTTATTATCGGCATTTTTACAATTTTTTCATTTTTTCGTATTTTACAATTTTATTTCTCATTTTTTTCTTAATATTTTTTGATTTTTCTCTCAATATTTTCCGAAGTATTTGATTTTTTTTCTTATTTTTTCCAATTTTTTCTGATTTTTTTAAATCTTCTAATTTTTTCTCGTTTTTTATTCATTTTTATGGTTTTTTTTTGTTTCGATTTTTTCGAATATTTCCTCATATGTTTTTCATTGTTCTGTATTATTTTCTAATTCTTTCTTTTTTTTTCTAATTTTTTTTCAATTTTTTCTTATTCCTCGGATTTTTCCGGATTTTTTGTGATTCTTTGCACCTTTTTTTGTTGCGGTTTTTTGCCATTGTTTTGCGATTTTTAGTGACGTTTTTCGATTTTTTGTGTTTTTTTTGCAACTTTATTAGTTTTTTTTTGCGATTTTTAGCGATTTTATCGGCTTTTTTACAATTTTTTAATTTTTTCGTTTTTACAATTTTATTTTTCATTTTTTTTTCTTCATATTTTTTTATTTTTCTCTCACTTTTTCCAAAGAATTTGGTTGTTTTTTTTCCAATTTTTTCTGATTTTTTAGATCTTCTAATTTTTTCTCGTTTTTTTTCTAATTTTTATGATTTTTATCTGTTTTTTTTTTTCTTATTTTTTCTAATCTTTCCTCATATGTTTTTCATTGTTCTTTGTCAAATTCTTTCTTTTGTTTTCCATTTTTTTTTCATTTTTTTCTTATTCCTGTAATTTTTCCGATTTTTCAGCTTTTTCTTTTCTTTTCTCATTTTACTGTTTTTTGATCTTTTCACATTCTTTCGGATTTTTTCCCATTCTTATTATTCTAGATTTATCGATTTTTGTGGATTTCTTTCGATTTTTTTCGATTTCACTCGACTTTATGTCGTTTATATTTGAAGCTCAAAGCATATAAGTGAGACATCCTGTGAAATAACACTAACCGTTTTTTATTAGTTAAACTTATTTTATAGATTGAGTTTATTTATTTTTTATTTTTATTAACATATACAACATATAACATTTTCATTAACTTCCACCTATGGCATTCTTTACATTCTATGCGGGGTTCTTTAAAATCATTTATAAATAAATAAAAGAAATCTAAAATAATTAGTTCCTTTATATTCCACAATTATTTTACTTTTAGATATTTAAAAATGTGATTGGTTTTCTTTTAACGTAGTTTATTCCTTTTAAATAATTAAAAAATAGTAAAAATATAATTTTACTTGGCAGCAGTTCGAGTCAAACTGATTCATTTTCTGGCTTTTTGATTGTCATTTCGTTTTAATAAAATGAGACCAAGAGTTTACTCTGCGGTCTGACAACTTTATCTTCTGTTCCTCGCATTTATAAAATATTTCAACTGTTTTTAACCTCGCGAAGACTATAACCTCACTTTACCTAGCCTAACCTCAATCCCGCAGCCCGGACGGTGCTAACGAATTGTGCGCTAGAAACTTTGCACCAAACTATTATTCACATCACCTATCCCCAATCCAAAACGGGGCAAACTGCGAGCTTAATGTTGAAATTGGTTTGTTCTCAAAGTTGGATAAAGGGACAAGAACAAACAAAGATTTTGCTTTGTTCTGGTGTAATTATGATTGTTTTGTCTGTCTTTTGAGGTTTAATTACTGATTTTTTAGAAAATTTAATTACCAGTATAAAGGGTAGTTCACGAAATGAAAGTTAAAGTTCTTTTTAAATCTTTTAAAATAATCGTTTTTATTCATTAAATTGAGCATTGGACCTTAAACAAAAAACCGATTAGAAATGACATTTAATTATCCCGTAGAGTTTGTAGCACCATCAGCCTTCGAAACAGTTGAATATTATTGGAAAAGAAAAAGAGAAAAGTAAAAAGAGATTGAAAAAGTTTAAGTGCTTCGAAATACTTTTATATTGTAACCATACCAATGGAAAAACTGGATTCATTTGGAAAAAGAATGAAAACTTTTAAGAGGGTGTTTGCCAACACGTTTTATTCTTGAATTATTCCTTTGTTAGATTTCTACAGTGATGTATCTACAATATCATTTTAACAATTATTTAGTAATTTAGAGCATTAGAAAATTCATAAAATACGATTTTAATACCGAGAAAGTAATGACAAAAAAAATAGAATGTTAATATTTTTAATCGTAATTATTATTGGTTATTACAAACAACAGATGGTCGCGCCATATTTCTGTTATTTCGAAAATTAAACCATTGTATAGGTTCATTTACGTTATGCTTTCAACACCTGATCGACGCTCTGAAAATTATACAAATGGTTATTTGAAGCGAACTTTAATCCTCACTATGGATGTAATCGCTATAATACGTTGTTGGTTTATGTATTTATGTGAAATATAAATCGATTATAATTAACTAAGCGTTCAAATAATTTATCTCTTGTACAAACAAAAATCTTTTCATGTTGGAAATTTTCTACATATTTTAATATAACTAGATCTTCATACAAACTACCCTTCAAGTTAACAGTAAAACGTAAGAAACTTGCAGAAGAATATTCAAAAGAATATTACGAGTACAGCAAAAAGCTAGTTTACGAGACCAAATCTGCTTTGCACATTGACAATATTTTCAAATTTTCTAAATCCAATTCTGAAACGTGCACAAGTTGTAACTTCCTCTCCTCTTGAGCACTTGACTTCGGTCAAATTGAATGAGAGCCAGGAAGGAAATAACGAATAACGAGAGCAGCAACCATATTTTTTGAATTATATTAAGTAATAGGAAAAATATTTTTGTTATAGTTTGGTGAACATTTTTACTATTTTGGGTCACAGTTGAAAATAAAACCCAGTGGGAATAAAATAATAATTACCAAATGTATATACATACTCATATTGTATAGATCTTTCTGTACATGTTTGATTCCCCATAAGTCATTATTCGTATAAAATAAATTTTAGAAAATTTAACCTCACACAAATTAAATTATGACAGCTATATATTTTTTCTACAGCTGCCGTAATTTGATTTGTTTAGCTTTGCCTTTTATAAAAAATAAATGTACTATTTTATGGCCCATTATGCCCCGAGTGTGAAATGTTTTTATTTATTTCCATTGTAGATATTTTATTGATTTTTTTTGTGACTTTCGAGCTACCAGAGTTAATTTAGTATTAAAGTACATTTTAGAAAATTTAACCTCGCACAAATTAAATTTTGACAGCTATATTTTTTTTCTACAGCTGCCGCAATTTAATTTGTCTAGCTTGCCTTTTATAAAAAAATATACGTAATATTTTATACCCAAGTGTGACCTGTTTTTATCTATTTCCATTATAGATTTTAAATTATTTTTTTTTACTTTCGAACTACCAGAGTTAATTTAGTATTAAAATAAATTTTCGACAATTTAGCCTCGCAGGAATTAAATTATGACAGCTATATTTTTTTACAGCTGCCTCAATTTAATTTGTCTAGCTTTACCTTTAATAAAAAGGATACGTAATATTTTATACTCCAAGTGTGGCTTGATTTTATCTATTTCCATTATATATTTTTTATTATTTTTTTTACTTTCGAACTACCAGAGTTAATTTAGTATTAAAATAAATTTTTAACAATTTAACTTCGCACAAACTCAATTATGACAGCTATATTTTTTTCTACAACTGCCTCAATTTAATTTGTCTAGCTTTGCCTTTTATAAAAAATATTTGTAATATTTTATACCCCAAGTGTGGCCTGCTTTCATCTATTTCCATTATAGATTTTTTATTATTTTTTTTTACTTTCGAGCTACCAGAGGTAATATATTATTAAAATAAATTTTCGACAATTTAACCCAGCTCAAAATAAATTATGACAGCTATATTGTTTTACAGCTGCTTCAATTTAATTTGTCTAGCTTTGCCTTTTACAAAAAAATATACGTAAAATTGCATACCCCAAGTGTGGCCGGTTTTTACCTATTTCCTTTCCATTATAGATTTTTTATTAATTTTTTTTTACTTTTGAACTACCAGAGTTAATTTAGTATTAAAATAAATGTTGAACAATTTAACTTCGCACAAATTAAATTATGAGAGCTAATTTTTTTCTACAGCTGCCTTAATTTATAAAAAAATATACGTAATATTTTATGCCCCGTGGCCAGTTTTTATCTATTTCCATTATAGATTTTTTATTAATTTTTTTTACTTTCGAACTGCCAGAGTTAATTTAGTACTAAAATAAATTTTCGAAAATTTAACTTTGCACAAATTAAATTATGACAGCTATATTTTTTTCTATAGCTGAAGCAATGTATAATAATATCATCACAATTCACTTTATCGCAATTTAATTCGTCGCAATCTTGATTAATAAATAACTTGACCAATTTTTAATATTATTTTCTAAAATTCATTTTAATTAAAATTATTCAATTTTCTTCACGAAAAAGATTGTACAGATTAATTTTAATTTTGTCTTATTTTAAAATTACCAGCATCTATATTTAAAGTAAGTGAAGTAGAAAAAAAAACAAAATTTTACTTCCCACTGCAAACCGATATTACATTTAACTGATTCTATAAATAAATGAAAATAGATTTCGATTTTCAACAAAAACCAAGGAGAAATAACTATAATTTTTCAGATGAATTTAAAAAATAAAATACATTCACAGGTCGGATTTTTTGCATACTGGCATATAAAACTAATTAAATGAAGAGCATATTTATTAATAATGTTTCCCGTTACTGCCAATAATAACCGTATTTTAAAATAATGTCTTTTTTCTTTTAAAATATATTAAGAGCCTCAGTATATAATCACAGAAAAACGCGGCAGTGCCATGTTGCCAAGTCGAGTATTTTATTTCGTGTTCATTTCACTCCTCTTTTTGGTTTGTAAACATCTAAGTAATATTTGTGTGACATTCTGTGTTAAAATTAAAAATAAGTAAGGTTACGTTATTATACTGTCACGTCTGTCAATGTTATTGTTAGTTCTGTTGTAGAAAGACGATACAACAGATAAAGCAATCGTATTGGTTTTATGTCACTTACCATTTTGACCAAACTTTTTCAATTTTCAATATTTTTTTCTGCTTTGGAACTTAAAAAAATAATTATTTCACCAAAGTGTTTATTTTATGGACATTATAGCCTTAAATTTTATTTCAGTTGATGACTGAACCCCATTCTGATGAAAGAAGTTACGATGAAGTGAATGCCATGAAATGACAAATAAAACCGCAAAATATTTAATATGCCAATATAATCACTAGAAGACGGAAAAAAACAAAGAGCAAACGTAAAACTAAACATATGATATATCATATTCAAATGTTACGATAAAAAAAACCTTATGGAGTTTTTAAACCTGCTTTTAAAAAGCTCGAGGGAGCCCATGTCACAAATAGCAAAATAATTCTTTAAAAAAAATAGTGGATTTTCAGTATTTATGTGGTTTGCACTCGGAATTCCAATAAAGATGTCAAAAGAACCAAAAAACTCATTTTATTTTATAAAAAGAAAGTCTTTTAGAAAAGTAAATGAGTCGACCGTCTTAAGATAGACAGCGTTATTGTCCATTTGAAACGTGTAATTTATTTATCTTTAAAACTTTTCAGTACAAAAACTTTTTTACAACCAACTTTCGTTTAAAAAAACAGTATATTTTTAACGATTTAGCCATTAAAATGCTTTTAGGAGAACCCCCCACATTAGGCCAGAAGTGACAATAAATATAAATTAATGAATGCTAAAAAACCGAAGGTAAATTATATATTTTGCAACACAAAATTATCATAAATAATACCATAAGTGTACTCGTAATTATGGATAATCCAATATACACGAGACATGTTGTCAATAATTATTTAACAACATGTCGATTGTTAACTTATATGCGATTAACAAATAATTACAAGTACAATAAAACTATCAAAATAATTATAATAGAAACAAAAATTCATTCAAATTATTTCCCATCCAAAAATACCAACAACTATTTAGAAACCACTATTTACATTTCTTCATGACTTTCTGATAATTACTATCAAATTTTTTAATGTTTCATGTCATTATTTGATGGATGCTAAGGAAAAAAATGTAAATAGCTAATTATCGCCTATTAATCTGCCGCATAACGACGTGATTTCCGCTTATTAAAGAAGTCCAAGTATAGGACATAAATAAATTATGAGTTTTATTATCATATATAATACAACGAGTGGTATTGTGACTATCGATAATCGCATGTTATTTCACGAAACTTGTCAAATATTAATTTTACAGGTCCGTTGAGTAAGCAAGTATAACCATAGTTTATCTAGCCACTTGCTTATTTTCAAATCTTCTTCTTTTTCTCATAAACTAGCACCTTCATGTTGAACATCCATTTGGCATTTTCTTCTTTTTTCTCTCTTCTTCTAAAATCTTTAAACTTTACTTAATTTTTCTTCCGATCTTTATAAATTAACCTCACTTTCATTTTACAACCTTCGAAAAATTTCCAATTTTAATATACAGGGTGTTATTGAAATACACGTACATATTAAAACTGGGTATTGCGCAGATCCCCACTGAATGTAGAAAAATATTATTTTTTAAAAATACCCCTTATTAAGGGAGTTATTAATTTTTGAAAATTAATTTTAAAACAAACGTACTTCACTGATATGTTGAGGATGACCTATATAAATTAGGTTTATTTACCTATTTTAAACATCAACAGTAATTAATATGCAAGTTTTTGTCAGATGATAAGAAAACTAGTCTTGTAAGAAATAACCATGTTGCCAAGATTTTCGAATTAATTTCTATTTCCGAAGACTGGTTTTTACTACCCTCGTTATCAAAAAACTAGAATATTTGATAAATGATTGTTTTTAAACTATACATTTTTGAAACTATAGATTATTAAAATTTTAGTTGATTTACGAATCTGGCTAACACGAGCGCGTTATTTCCAAGTTGGTAAAAAGTGTTGTTACGATTACTTTTAAATATTTTTTTACGATGCCACTATTTACGAATATTGAACTAACCGATATAGTGCTGGTTTATGGGGCAGCTGGAGAAAATTCTCGGCAAGCACAAATCCTGTATCGCGAACGGTTTCCAAATCGGAGAATTCCGGACTGTCGTACGTTTATTTCAACTATTCAGCATCTAAGAGACCATGGAAAATTTGAGAGTGTCAATGCAGATCGAGGGAGAACAAGAACACAAAGAACATTGGCGGCCGAAGAAGAAATATTGGAAGCTGTTGAAAACCGGCCTCAATTAAGTTGTAGAAGACTAAGTCTTGAAATTGGAGTGTCCTCATTTGTTGTGTGGCGGACACTTAAAGAACAAGGTTTACATCCTTATCACATCCAAAAAGTCCAGGCCTTATATCCAGGTGATGAAGAAAAGAGAGTGGAGTTTTGTGAATGGATGATTCAAAAATGTGTTGATATTCCTGATTTTCTAAAAATATTATTGTATACTGACGAGGCTTCATTCACTCGTGATGGCGTGTTCAATATGCACAATACGCATATTTGGAGTGATGAAAATCCTCACGCCATTAGGGAAACTGGGCATCAAAGAAAATTTTCAATAAATGTTTGGGCTGGCATAATAGATCAGTATTTAATCGGGCCTTATGTTCTCCCGAACAGATTAAATGGGCCAGGATATCTCCACTTTTTAGAAGATATTTTGCCAGTACTCCTAGAAGAGATACCGTTACAATTAAGGCAACGGATGTGGTACCTACTAGATGGCGCTCCTCCTCACTTTGATTTAAACGTACGGCAGTTTTTGAACATTAGATTTCCTCAAAAGTGGATAGGCAGAAATGGACCTACTAAGTGGCCTCCGAGATCTCCGGACTTAAATCCATGCGATTTCTTTTTGTGGGGTCACATGAAACAACTGGTTTATAATGAACCTATTAATAGTGTTGAACAATTAACCAATAAAGTTAATGCAGTAGCCGAGGAACTACGACAAAATCCAAGACTAATTTCTAATGTTCAAAGTTCTTTGGAAAGACGATTGCAAGTGTGTGTAAATAATAATGGACGGCATTTTGAACCATTACTGTAATAAACTTTATTTTGAATTAATTGGTTTTGCTACGGCAACAGTGCAATTTCTATGGGTAAGTTCAATTTCGATTTATTTTACTTCTTTAAATATGGAAACTAGTAGGTCGGAAAAGGGGACTCTTATCCAATATTTAAATTTTAGAATTTGAAGTTAAAATTGGTGCCAATCGTTTTTGGTCATTACATACTATTCCCCATTTTAATATGTACGTGTATTTCAATAACACCCTGTATTCAAGAATTAATTTTCTAATTATCCTCAATGTTATCTTATAGAAAGATAACTTTAAAGCCATGGCCCAATTTATGGATTAATATTTATCCAAAATGTTCGTTTGTTGCTTATAAGGCCTTTCATTAATGTTTAAAATTTGGTAAATTTTACAATTTTTTTCGCACTTCTTAAGTCTGACTTTTAAGTATTTAACTTTTTTATTCGCATTTTTAAATATTTATATTGTTAATTTTAGTTGTCCCGAAGATGGCCAGTAACTGGACGAAAGCGCTTGACATTTAAAAATAGAAATAAAAAAAAGATTCAATTTTTTTTTTAAATTACACACTTTAAAGTACGAATCTTCGTTTTTTATTCAATATTATTTATATTGTTGGCAAGTTTTAACATGGCATCAAGAGGGGAACAAACTGACGTTCTTAGTCTCCCAAAAAGTAGAGACAAGCAAGTTAATCTTGAGGGAACTTTAAAAGGTATTAAACATAATAAATTACTAGATGTCGATATAGAGTTAACTATTTTATATAAAAAAATCATCATATTCACTTTACGTTGAAACGCTACTTTAATTTGTTATTAATAAATGTGGATTAAGCTCAATTCTTTTTATTCTGGCTTCATTCCACGAATAGAATTAGAAATATATCAAGTAAAATATTAAATAAAAAAAATTTGGACGCCAGTCTAATTGATTTTTTTGATGTAATTAGAAACAATTGACAAAAAAACTATGATATATTTCAAAATATCAAGCGAGCAGAAATTAAATACACCGAGCAGAGGAATAATGAAAATACAGAGTGACACAGGAAAAAAAACGTAACAACGTGTGCTCATGATAGAAATAACCTCAAATTCTTCGCGTAATCTAGTGGTCCGAATTATTGAATAGTCTGGCCACCGATTATATTTTTTAAAATATAAAAAACGCAGATATTTATTTTGCACTTTATCGATATAATCTAAGTGTATTTGAGGTTGATTTCTCAGATAATTGATCCAAACTCAAGTTTAGATCTAATTAACGTATTGTACAATATTCCTATATAGTTTTTATATTTTAAAAAAGAGAAGTTTGTCTAAAAACTAATCGGAGCATTGGCACTTTTTAACCGATTTTTGCATATGTGTAATGAAAGACATTTGAGTATTATAAGTAATTCCAAGATATTTAACTTCAACTTTTCTATTTAAAACTTCCTAGTCCATTAAATAGTCAAAAAGTATACAGTTTTTTCCAAGATATTGACATAACACAACATTTATCTATATTAAAACCTAATTTATTTTCCTGACTCCATCTCATTATGTTGTTTGCAGCAATCTCGCACTGTTTGAACCCTCTTAATGACCTTGAAATCGTCCGCAAATATTAAGAACTCAGAATGCCATACATAATCTGGAAGATCGTTGATAAATAATATAACTAGTAAAAGGAATAATCTCTGAGAGATTTTTCAAGACTACGGCCCGTTTCCGTCAACGGAAGAATGCCCGATTCGAAAAAATCGGAATCAATCAACGCGGCTTGACTTACACAACTCCTTAATAGAAATCAGTATCGACAAATTTGCTTTCCTTATCGAGATATCTCGAATAGAAGTTTCACTTAGTATGCGGGACCGGGTTCCTCGGGCCCGAAATTGCTCATCTTCTGATAGAGCCTTTCTTTTTTGAATAAAAACCGATGGCCGGAAGAATTTTCCGGATCGGCCGTACCGTTCTAGGAGTTATCGTGCGCACAGACATCCACACATCTACACAGACAGACTTTTTTTTCGCGGAAAATCAATTTTTTCCACATTTCATGACGTTTTAAGTCATTTGGAGCAAACAATTTTTTTGAGATTCTTGCACGATTTCAATACTACGGCTTGTCATACTTCACCAAAGGTGAAGTGTTGGCGGGTCGTAGTAATTATTTCACTAGTGGATAAAAAGGTACTTTATACGGTTCATAAGAGTGGATAAAAATTCAATTATAAAGTGATTGTGGACTATATTGAATGGGTCTAAAAAAGCATAATAATATTTCGAATAACCTACTAACATTTTCACGAATATTGAGTTTGACATTTTATATATTGAAAACTGATTAAATTGTTGAGTGGAATGTAATATCACTCATGAATTGCCTATCTATACTGAATTGTGCAACGTTTGGTGTCCGCTAAAGGATTCCCAGTTATTTAGACACAAAATATCGACATAATAGTTTCAATATTGATGGCATCAATAGAGAATAAACGATGACACATAAAAGAGCAGTTGTTGCTAAAAGGGGACAATGAAATTTTCAACTTAGAGGGAAATTCTTAAAATGTTACATATCAAAAATTACATGGAAAAGTCTAATCATGTGTAAATAATTCCCTTCGAAACAATTTGGTTATTCTGCACAACTATTTGATTATCGATGAAATTATGGAAACTACACTAAAGACCACTACGAGCTGGTAGCCAGAGATAGCTAAACGTTATTCTCATCCCGATAGCTTTGCAACCCCTGCGACCCCTTTCAGTTTCCACAAAGCTTTTGGCCATTAAACACCCTCGCTGCACCAACTAACATTTGGGTTAATTGATTAATCAAAGTACTTTTTAAATTGGCCACACTCCAACGAACAAAAATTCAATAATGTTGTGGCCTACCGCGACGTACATATACAGGAGAGTGATAATGGTTATTCGTCCGACAACGGTAATTTATTAAAAAATATATTGTAACGAGGTTAAAGGGTGTAAAGGGGTTTAAAAAGTTTGAAATATTAATACTTAAATTTACCTCAGTAATGTAGGGTTACCCGAAATCAAAACCAACTAGTTCAACAATAAACGTAACAAATTAATTAAATAAAAGAATATAAAAATACAAACTTCTTAAAAATAATTATACAAAATGATACTTACTCTAGCTTACACATAATATTGCTGACAATTTAATTCATGTATAAAAAATCCCATAAGCCGCGTAATTTTGTCATTATGACAGCGAAAAACGTTTGCCCTAACTTTTCCAGCGACAATAATGGAACCTAACTTTTGAAAGCGTGGTAACCACCATCATTGTAAACAAATTTCTGATGACGTTGTGTCAATTTTTTTCAAACTTGTCAAAAAAGTTTTCATTTTCCGATTTAAGCTATTTTTAATAATTGTGTTTGTAATAATTGTACTTTTCCGTTAAATTAACTAAACTAATTTACATCTTATTTTTTAATTTATTGATTTACGTATTCATTAATTTGTCTTACCGAATTACACTCTAGCTTTTTTTTTGAGTCGAAGTAAACTTGACATTTATAACTCGAATTTTGTTGCCATTGGGTAATGCAACTCAAAAAACTGCTAGAAAAAATTACTCGTCCTACGGACTCGTAATTTTTTCAGAGGCAGTTTTTTTCGTTAAATTGCCAGGCAGCAAAATTCTTATTGATACATGTCAAGTTTACTTCGACAAAAAAATTATAAGTGAAAACAATCGTATTTTCCAGGAAACGCATTTTTACTTCTTGTGTAGAGTCCCATATATGACTATACAAAAAATATCTCCACGGCTTTCGAACTAACCACAAAAAAACCTCCTGAGTAAGCGAAATTAAGTTTCTTAGTTCATCTTGCAATGACTAAAGTTTATCAGAATAAAAAAGTGTTTTCAGTGTTACATTTTGAAATTTGTTCTACATTCTGAAGCGCGTTGGAAATAGTAAATAAATTAAATTTGAATAATTTCATATACGGGGCAGGAAGAATCTTAATTATCGCTTACTCAAGCCGTTGATGGAAAATTATCGTAAAATTTAGATTTATTTGTCACTTTATAAAATACGTTTGTAAACATTTTCTCCACCATCCAAATCAAATCAATCAAATAATCTTTTTTACTATTTTTTATGTTTCATTTATGTAATAGTCAAGCTTTGTTTTTTTTGGAAGTTGGTTCTTTAAAGTGGCTTGCGGTAGGAAATATGTGTCATGAATAATTTCATACACAGGACGAATCTTAATTACCCAAACCATGGATGAAAAATTATCGTAACAATATAGATTCATTTATCACTTTATAAAATCCGTTTGTAAACAACAAAACGAAGCAAAATTAGATGTAAATAATATAATTTAAATACTGCTGCATAGTTTTTTACATTTTTATAATAATTTATATAATGTTATTATTATCAAAGCGAACCGTAGGTGAGCTTTTTTTGTCCACGAAATTAAACTTCTTCGAGTGTTTATATTAGAACAAACAATTTTACTGCAGTTATCTGACCATATGAACCGGGTTGTAACGATAAGTAAATAAAATTTGACTAAATATAACCATTAAAAATTGAAATCTAATAAATGTCGAAAAAAAAATTGAAAAAATTAAGCTTGACTAATAAATAAATGAAGCTCTTCGAAACAAATAAATTAGTAAAACTGTCTCCCCACCATCAACTCCGAGCCGAGCGCAGCGAGGTTCAAAGCAATCAATTCAATTAAACAAACTTTTTACTAATTTCGTTGTTTCGAAGGACTTCATTTATTTAATAGCCAAGCTTTGTTTTTTTTTTGGAACTTACAGCTAGTTTCATAATAATACCTTTAAAGTAGCTTTAATTAAAGTAAACTTTAAGATAAGGTCGACTTTAAAATAGTAGACGGAGCATATTTTGTTAAAGTTACCTAAAGTTAAATTTTATTGCTGCATTTATAATTGGCAGTAATTCCATACCATTCTTCGGTTTTGAGAAAATTTAACCGATTTTCATCTTTTATTATTTTAAATGCGTTCTTTCTGGTTTTTCTAAGTTATAAACATACTTACCACATTCTAACCTCGATCTTTATTTATATTGGGTCCTATGATTGAACGTTTACGTTATCCGTAACGTACAAGTTAGGCCGAGTTTTAACACTTGCACTTTTGTTAAATTATTTTTAGTAAAAGTAACACGCCTATCAACTTTTCTCTCTAGATAAAGGACCCCGTACGGTTCTTATGGAAAAAGAGTCCCAGGCGAATTGGCTGAAAATTTAGTATGCCCTGATCAAATGTCTCCATGGGCCCAACGAGATCTAATGGACAGTTTTTGATTTACAGGGTGTTAAACATGTGGAGGCAGTGTTGTTCGTTACCTTTAGAAACTAAATATTGTGGCGATTAGTTTGTTACAACAAGTTAAAGATAATAATACCAGTTGTAATGAGACTCAGTCTACAGGGTGATTCCTTTTCTACTATTTTTATTGACGTGGTGTTATGTGAGTCAATAAGGACTACATTTTAAAAATATTTTGAAATCTACGGGGGGCTCCAAATAAAAGTGCCTTACAAAAGTTATGTTTTTTAAATGTAACACCCTATATTTTTGTACATTTTTAGATTCGTCCTGAAAAGCTGATTTCAAAAACTTATTATAATTGTTTTTTCGACTCTAAATGTTTGCTACGGCCAAACGACATAAAATCGTATAAAACAGCTTACATGTCCCTATCTTAACTTTTTGAGTTCTACTTGGTGGCATAAGAATGAAATGTATACAGGGTGATCAAAATTTTGAGTGACTCTGTATAACAGTAACCTGAAATCATCCAATATTTAAATCAAATGATATTTATACTTATTCTGCAAGTCTACGGTCTTTTGCGTTTGACTGAGTTTGTTCAAAGAATTACATAAAAATCTTAAATTTGGCCAGTATAAAAAGAATCACCCTGTAGACAGAGTCGCATTACAATTGATATCGATAATATTAATATTATAATTATTATCTTTAACATGTTGTAACAAACTAATAGCCACACTATTTGATTTCTAAAGATAAAGAACAACTGTTCATTAGATCTAGTTGGGCCTATGGAGACATTTGATGAGGGCGTCATAAATTACATTATACTAAATTTTCAGCGAATTCGACTGGGACTCTTTTTCCTTAAGAACCGTGCAGGGTCCTTTGAAAAAAGTAGCACAGACGCGCTCTTCTGATAAATATTTTAAATATCATGAAAAAAACCGAATATTTTTAGTTGCTATATTAGGCTAGTTCTCGTCCAAATATGAATAAGTATGTTTTATGGCGCTCTACCCTGTTCTGCGCAGAAAAAATTGGACTAGAGGATAGGATTAACCGGAAAATACCAAAAAAACAATTTTTACACCCAGTTTATTAGGATACCAGCACATTTTTCTTGGGTAATTTTCTAACCGGCAACCACAAAAGTCAAGTGGTGTGCGGGCCTCTTATGTTCTATTTAACATATCGCCTCGAATAACATGCCGTTAAGTGCTCAACGTCCATGTTACCACTTTTCTGTTTATTATTTTTTTGGAGATTTGATTTTAAATGGAGGGGTTAATTAATTCATATTTAATACAAAAATTAGAGAATAAAATAAGGAGGTAAGCATTATTACTATTTCATGTTAATAAATTAAGGACTGAACTGAATATCCAAAGAAGGCATATTAGAGGCAATAATCCTTTTAAAACTCCTGATGAGATTTTTTTACTATACTATAGGCTTCCAAAAGAATCAGTGTATTTTTTAATTGCAAGAATTAGGCTCCATTTTAATACTCCTCAAAGACGAAGGATTACATCCAATCCAATTAACCCGTAATACCAATGAATTCTTAATATATTTGAATCTGTTTTTTTATTTATATGGGTAGAATTTATAATTTTTTTTTTGATCTAATATATTTATTTTCCTCGTGAGAATAATTTTGTTTTTCTTAAGAAAATTAAATAGCTACTCATACTATTTCATAATTCTTTTGCTTAATATTTTAGACATAATAAAATGAAAAATGAATTGAAAAAACTCTAACCTGTTTGTAGTTATTTTTACATTCATAAAAACGAGAAAACTTCATATTTGGAAATGAAGTGAAGTTAGGTACATCTTGTGCGCACGCGCAAAAACGCAAATAAATACTTTCTTCCATTCGTAACAGTCGGTTTAACATCTTCTGTTATCTACTCCTTCAATCATACCACAGTAAAATGATTATATACAGTATTTGCACTCCGGTGTCGGCACTTTGATTTCCGTGGTGCTCAATTCGTTCGTTTTTACAACCTACCAGAAAAGCATAGTGGCCAAATGTAGGATAATTATCTGAGTTACGGATAATTTCAGGAGAGTTGTGATTCTTTTGTAATGTTGTTAGCAGTCGTATATTTAGGATAATTTCGGAATAATTGCATAAAATTTAATAATATATATTTACGCTTTCCTCATACCTATTAGTATTAAATTGTATTTTTTTCCTCAAATCAAAGAACCTATATTAAAATTAAGTTGACATTGGCAACACTGCAAATATCACGACAACAAAGCTTTAAATGCTTTTCGGTTTCTGCGCACACATACCCAACGTCGACGAGTCAATTAAAAATTAGAACCGGGGAAAGTCGCATAGTGCAAATAATGCATATAATCATTTTACTATGATCATACCGATATGGCATCTACTGTTATTTTATTCGTTACCTACTGCCTGTTGGCATAACATAACAGATTTGTGTTAAAATTAACGTAAACATTCAATCATAGGACCCATTATTGGTTATATTCACCGTTTACGAACAGATTATTATTTATTATTTATTGTGTTCACAACTTTTCTGTGTGTGTGTAGTATTTGATAGCATTATACAAATAGGTTAGTTATATGTGGTATTAAAAAATTTAATTAATCTATGCGATTTTTAGAGGTTGCATCCAACACATGCAACAATTACTATTAACCTCGCGATTCCTACAAAACAAAGGTAAATGCCCTATGGTTTATAATTTATAAAAATCTTCCTGTTACCATTTCACGTAGTGAAACAGCATTGGTTGTTTTGTTTTCGATTATGTTCTTATAATCAAAAACTATTTGTGCTAACGAAAGTTCTTCCACCAAACAAAAATTAGTATCTCGGGGCCACACATTTTCTTTGTTTTTTTTTTACTTTCTTTATACCAATTTCTGCTTCCATTCTCAACCACATAATTATATTACATATAATTAATGTGTTCCCGCTCGTTGTCAAAATTAACCTAACCTATAATGTCTACTTTAGTTTTTAAAGTGACGTTTTATTCCACTTTAGGTTAATAGTGGCTTTAAGTATTATGGAATGAGATTTTAATTAGAAGTTCATTTTATATTTTAGAGCTACTTAAATTATTATGAAACATTGAATCTTGCCAGGTATGATATATATTTTTCGCATATGAACAAGAGACAATTATTTTTTTTTTGTTTTTCTATTAGAGTTTTCGAAGAAAAAAACTCTTATAAAAGAGTTTTGTCCGTCCGTCCGTCTGTTAGCGATTCAGCATCATTAAAAACGACTAAACTGATATTAATCTTTGACCTATTTTTACTTTCCCGCTACTTATACCATATATACTGAAGTATTTAAGGTATATACATATATAGAAATTTATTTTCGTAACTTTAAATTTTCGAAAACTCGAAATTACGGAAAAAATATTGCCGTTTTTGACTTGTTTATATTATTATTACGGTTGCTCCGACACTATGCTGGTTACTTAAATAGCTGAAATTTTAAAATGTAATAAAATCTGAAATTTTTACATATGTTTTATATTAATGCCAGCTGAACGCATGTATTTCAAATCATGTTATATGTAAATATACATGTAGGGAAAAATATGGAAAATAGGGACAAATATGGAAAATGGGGAAAAATAGTAAAAAAATAATGAAAAACAGGGAAAACAGGAAATAACAGGAAAAGTAGCGAAAAATAAGAAAAAGTAAGGACAAATAGGGATAAAAATGGAAAATAGGCAAAAATAGTATTGAAGACAGGGAAAACAGGAAAATAGGAAAAGAAGGGAAAAATAAGAAAAATAGGGAAAAATGGGGAGAAATAGGGAAAAATAAAAAAGAGTATCGAAAGAAAAAAAAATCGGTTGTGTCGCCCTAAAACTTTCCCGACGAGTTTCCATGAATACTTTTTCAGATATTTAATGTTAAAGTTTCAAATTTTAACATTTTTTTATTTTTGACAGGTGACAGATGGAGATATAATTTTGACTGTTCTGAATAGAGATTTTTTAAGGGCTTTCAAATGACATATTGCAAGTCGAATTCCGTGACATATTGCATCTGTCATGTTTTGATAGTGACACTTGCGTTTGACAGATGTCGTACAAGAACTAATGGTATCTTCCGATGGATAATCCAAAACCACATACCAAATTTCAGCTCAATCGGATTAATACTTTTTCAGATATTTAATGTTAAAATTTCAAATTGTGACATTTTTTTTGACAAGTGACAGTTCACGGGCTTTCAAATGATATATTGCATGTCAAATTCTTTGAGATATTGCATCTGTCATTTTTTGATAGTGACACTTCCGTTTGACAGATGTCGTACAAAAACTAAAGGGTTCTTTCGACGGGTAACCCAAATCATACACCAAATTTTAGTTCAATCGGATTAAGCGTGTGGCCTCTATCGTGGAAGAATACACACAGACAGACTTCCATCTGGAAATGGTTTTTTCCTACGACCACCTATGAAAACTACAAATAGCACAACTGTTTTGATATTTGGAAAGTGTCTCATATCAACATACACGCATAACAGCCGTGTGTTATAATACCGCGCTGCGTGTTATTATAACGCACGCTTGAATGAACTATCAAAAACAGGACAAAATATGCTACTTATGTACATACATAATAAATTTTACTTACCATTTTAAAACTGATTTAAAAGTTGCTTGTTATTTTCCTACGACCACCTAACAACCAAAATGTTTTGAAATATTATTTTAAGGTTATAACTGTCCATATGAATTATGAAACAACTTCAGTGTAAACAAATGTATGCAACACATAAGACGTTTTTGTATTGTGTGTTGCATACCCGATTCTTAAATTTATTAATAGTTTGTAATTCAAAATTAATTTTAGGTTTAAAATTGCAAATTTTACAAGTTATTAAAGTAAAAAAGGTATAAAAATTATTTAAAATGTTTTTTTTTTAATTGGCTTGGTGCTAAGGTTATTTTTTTTATAAAAGTGAAATATAATAAAGTAGGCTTATGTCAAAATTTTAGAGAAATTACTGTTTCTATGTTTTGTGAATTGTGAACAGAATAATTAGGTACTTTTATAATAGATATTTTTAAAGTTTAAATTATTCTACTTTATAGCAAATAAACAAAAAATTTAAATTTCGATTTCTTACATGAAAAACGGAAGTAGTGATAGCGAATGTGAATGTACACCACCAGAAATAATCGTGTCATATGAGAAAACCAAATAGACTATTCTTAAAATATTGTTGGTCGTAAGAAAAATAGTGTACAAAACTCGTGGGAAAGTGGATTTCATGCACTCTTTACGTTCCGCACTTGCCGCTACGCGGCTCGTGCTGAACTACCACTCGCGCGAAAAATGCCACTTTCCTCACTCGTTATGTAATATACTATTATCATCTCAGGTGACCTCAAAATGGATATTTTCATCTTTATCTCGAATTTTTTTTTAGCTCGTTCACAATACTTTCCCTTCTCG
Source organism: Neocrepidodera transversa (assembly GCA_963243735.1). NCBI lineage: Eukaryota > Metazoa > Arthropoda > Insecta > Coleoptera > Chrysomelidae > Neocrepidodera > Neocrepidodera transversa. The sequence continues at coordinate 23,304,651 of OY725336.1, read as the reverse complement.
GAGGTGGGTCGGAAAAGTAAAATAACGTAAGGAATTTAGTTCCTAGCGGGGGTCCCCCGACTGCACAATTTTTTCTTAAGTTTTTTATTTCTTTATTTCCATTGAACTCTAAAACTAGTTACTTTTTTAATTAAAATTTTGATGAATTTTGATAATATAGAAGTTCTGTTTCTTTAAGCAAAAATTTGAATTTAAATAAAATAACCAAAACTACTAATCTACTACAACGAACTCTCAATAACATTTTCTAATTCCACGCATTTTAGAAACATTGTTGGATTAAAATTGCTGAATTTATTTTATTTTCACAATAAAAAAGAATTCGACGATGTAATTGTTCTTTTTTAACTTTTAAAGTTACCCCAGAGAATAAAATTCAATGGATTTAAATCCGGAAACGCACTCGCCATGAAAATGGGTTACCTCTTCCAATCCATTTGTTTGGAAAAATGTTTTTTATGTTTTAGGGTGCAATAGGGAGAGACCCCTGTGTAGAAAAATGATATTATTCCTGACCAGATATTTACGGTTTAAACAAACAGAGATTTTAGTTACACTAGACTAATGGAATCATATAAAAAATTGTCCGTGGAGAAAGAAAAATAAAATGAAAAATTGAAATCTCACAACCATTTAATCAACACTGACAAAAATTCTCATTTCCATATAACGCTCTACTGTAAAGATTTAAATTTCCATTAGTGTTGAAATAAACAGCGCTTTTTTTGTAATTAAATAGCAGCGTGTTTAATTTGAAATACCGCACACATCAGATTAATATGAGGGAGGTCACGACTATAATTATTACGGAATACAATATGCAGTGGAATTTAAAGGTTGAACAAGTTAACAGGTTGGTTTGCAAAAGACTTTATGTATGAAATTTAATCATCACATAAAATTTACGGATATACGTGAAAATGTTAATGTCAGTCATTCACACGACTAATATGTACCTAATACTACTATTGTATCAATTAATCACAGTAATCTGTGTAACATTAACTGCTAAATCAGTATCCGGGAGTAGATGGATTGCTGAGGTTGGTCCAATAGCTGCATATTGTGTAACATACGTTGAAAGGTGGCTTTAACACATTGAAACATTTATACATCTAACTGAGAGTTACCTATATCATATTAAAGAGGATTGCGAGATGTAAATGGACGTTTTGATATCTAAAGAGGATTAAATGTGTCTGTATATATACAGAACCGAACTAGTACTAGTTATATCTAAAAAGAGCAGGACTGGATCTGTCAAGAGTATTGAAAACTTGCATGAAAATATTTATGATGTTAGAAATTATTTTTAGATTTTTAGAAGAAAACTTTTTCTACAAGCTAGAAAATATATCAACTGATACTTTTTTTAAATCTTTTAACTTAATCATTCCAATTTGCTAATGTAGCTGGGTAGAATATTTGGTAAAAAGTAAAAATTCTCGGCTAGAGTATCACCAAAAACTATCACATGGTATGTCCCATAATAATTGATTTTGTTGCCGATCATTTTCTCAAATCGTTTTCTATTCTCTACCCATTTTCCTTAAAGACTGATAGTAGTGGAATTTATAACAGAGTTGTCACATTATCCACTATTTGGAAAAAGAATTCCTTTCATCAAACAAAATTATGCAAATCAAATCTTTAAAATATATAATTATTGCTTAATATTATAATATATCATATTTAAGATCATTTGTCTCAGAGATAATTTACAATACTTAAATTTAAGAGTCCTTATTTAAATGTTTTTTTATAAACGCTCCAATATGAAACGTAATTTACTACACAATGACAACACTGTTATGTCGTTCATTAGATTACTAATGTGTATTTAAAATTTATTTTCTCTTGCATTTTTTGCCATGCAATAATAGGAGAACATTTGAGATGTACTTCGTATAGAAAATGCAGTGTCGCTTATATGTCAGTGCTTAGTTATGGAGTGGCTTTGAGTTCATGTGTACGTATTGGCGGGATACGGGAATACATGGTAAGTTATTTTATTTATTGCTTTTCTTCGCTGAACCTCTTTAAAAATGATTCAGCAGTTGGCCAGCTGTAGCAAAACTTTTGCCAAAAGGCATCAACATTCGGAAGCGGAAATTAACTTAATAAAAAACGTATATGACAGTATTCGCGAAAAATTTTCAGATGGTAAAATTTTGTGGGAAATTAACGAACGCTTCAGTCTGCACAATTTATCGGGCATTAAAAAAAACGTGTGTGAAAAATGAGCGAGCATTTAATAAGAAAAAAGAGAAACGGGAATGGAAAATAATACTTTTAGAATATTACGTTAAACAAGCGATTGGAAAAACAATTCATTCTTTTTTTTTTGGTAATAAAATCCCCACTATAAATAAAATCCGTGCTGAGCTACAGAGCGATACGAATTTGCCAAAAATAACGGTTTAACACGTACACTGCATGAAATGAATTTTCGTTACTGTAAAAGGAATCGCAACGGTGCCTTAGTGGAAAAAGAGGAAATCGTTGTATGGCGCAGAAAATTTTTAAAGGAAATTCGTAGATGTCGTAATGAGGAGAAAAAATTCTGGACAAAACTTGAGTTAATCAAGGGTACACTATTATAAAAGTTTGGCAAGATTTAGAAATTAAAAATCACAGAGATGCTTTCTTACAAGGGCTCTCTTCGGGTAAAGGGCGTCGCTTAATAATTACGCATATTGACAGTGATACCCGGTTTGTTGAAGGTGGGCTCAACGTTTTTGAATCACGAAAGACCGGAAATTAACATGAAGTATTTGAAACGTGGTTTCAGTATACTCTTTCGCCTTTACTCGTTTAGAAGCAGCTTCATGCCATACTCGTCACGTGTAAAAACTTCCCACGACGGCGTGGAGAAAAGTTGAAATATTCACTTGGTTATAAAAGGACAAATATAACTTGTACCGAAAATATGAAAGCAGAAGCAGAATTACGATAGCACGATTAGAAACAAATTGATAATTTTTGGAATACTTATATTGTTAACTCCTCTTCCACGTTTGCTAATCATATTCTGGAATCTAGACATTCACGTTGTGATTTTAACATTTCAATTTTAAAACTTCATCAAAATTATTTATTTCTAAATTTACGTTTCTAATGTTTTCCATATATGTAATACTCCTATATCGCCAGCTTGAGAGAAGTATAGTAGAGTGTAGACGATCGTTTCTCTCTCACGTAGCCTCGGATAGTCATGGGCGTCACAGCTGTACGGAAATGTTTTTATTGTTATTTTTATATATTTACTAGGAGATATATTGTAATAAAAACGTATAAATAAACAATGTTATATGATATATGCATTTATCATTTGTAGAATAATTTTCAAAAATAAAAATTGCCTACATTTGCTTAACTTTCCTTTTTCTCTATTTTTCTTTTCACCACGAAACATGTATATGCGCATGCACGTTGGCACCCGATTCCGATCTTGCATCTCTATCTGTCGGCACGCTTTTGTTTCTACAGTCCAGGACGTTGGCGATATAGGAGTATTACATATATGATGTTTTCATGGTTTTATTCTTATTCACCTCATAGGTTATTTTCTTCTTTATTAAGTTTAACTGGCCCCTGATTGTTTTGGTTTTTCAACTAGTAGTCTCTTACTTGTTCCCTTGTGTCTCTGTCCTTTGCGTCAAATTCAATTTGTCATTTGTCAATCGCCATTTACTATTAACTGCCGCATGGTAGCTTTTCGAAAATTTAAATAATTTTAAATTAATAACTTTTTATTAGTGTATCATGTAGGATGCACTTCGATATGATTCGTTGTGAATAATAGTTTTAAACGGTTAAAGTTTTCAACTATAAAATTTTTTTTTAAATTTTTTAATTATTTTGTTTGATTTTTTATATGTTATAATTTAACTTGTTATTTCTCATACCATCATAATGCATAAGTTCTTCGTTTTGTCTGTAAGTACACTTTTTTCAATTAATTGTCAAATTGTAATCCAATCTTTTTATATTTGTATTGTAGGCCTGATGATGGCCATCGTTGTGGCCGAAACATGTAGCCCCCAGTTTAACCTGGTATAATAAATGTATGTGGTATGACTTTGAGTTTTATTATTCGTTTAAAGAAAAATATATTAAATTGGTCGTAGGTGAACTAGCTAAAGAACGCGGTTGCAATACCACTGCGAATTAAATCCGATTGAGTTAATAAGGGCCCAATTAAAAGTCGATGTCGCGAGTAAAAATTCTATTTTTAAATTGGTAGACATAAAGATACTTTTAAACGACACAGTAAGTGCTGCTACAGCTGCTAATTTGACTAAATGTATGGGTAACGTGATAAAAAAAGGAAACAAAAAATTTGCATTAAATTAAAATTTAAATTTATCCTATAACTATGGAAAAATGGAAAAATTTCCTCTTTTCCCTTAACTACCGAAAATCTCATCCAATGACATGGGCAATGACAGATGTCAACATTCCTTTTATATTCCTTAAGACATTCCATTTCTATCAGTTTTTATGGAAAATGGGTATAGCAGAAAGCAATCAGTTTATACATACAGGTGGCAATTCCGTTCCAACCAGCACTGTTATTCATATATTTAACAACTAAAACTTTTATCTGGTTAAAGATTCCGTTTATATTCATTGTGTTGTTTATGGAAAGTTGTTGAAAATGGTAGAGAAATTAGTTGCTCATTGTAGATCTATTACCATTATCTGCAACTTTGCTAACATTCTTGAGGTAACGGATTGATAGATGGAATTTTCAAAAACATGTCAACTGTTTCTAATTTCAACTCTCATTAATCAGAACTAGATCAATGTTTTAGTAATGTCAAATTTCAGGTGTTCCTCAATGGTCTGAACTGGGACTTTTTATTAATGAATAGTGTTTGACTCTAATAATTGCTTAATGTATTTAATTTTAACATAAAAATCAACTTTTGTATTAACTCATAAAAAGGTTCTCCTATTGATTGACTAACATGATCTGAATTTCAAGTTTCTCAAGAATAATAGTTTTAACTAACTCAGAACAATATTAGTGACAAAAGTGTTAATAGCAAGAAAATCATTAATTTTATCTGTAAAACAAGTCTGAAAACTAAGAACGATTCTCCAGTTTACATGAATTCAAAATTAAATATATATTTTTTTTTGTATCAGTATAACAGTAAATTATTTTTTATTAGAACACAGACAATTATAGACAATTATGTCAAATTCTTTAAATGTAAATGTACAAAACGTACAAAATACGAGAGATTTACCATGCTATCAAACAGTCCATTCTCGTAGATATACAAGAAATAAATATAAATAAAAAAAAAACTATAAGTATTTTCAGATATGCGTTAACAGACACGATCTAAAGAGTAAAATTTAAATATCCGGCTATAGTAAATTTCAATCATTAAAATGAGTGTAGCTTTAAGTGGCAACCTCTGCTTTTTCCGTGTAGTGCAGGAGTATGTCTTCTGCCTGATCGTAGTAATTTTTAGAGGTGCCATATCCTTGATTTTTGTGGATCTAGTTTGTTGTTGTGGATATTCCAATGTTTGCCACTAGGTGTTTTTAATTATTCTTGTCTTCTGCTCCTATGTGCCCTTTTTATTTGCCTGTTTCGTTGTTTTATCAGGTCATTTAGATTATCGGTGATGTTACCGAATCTCGTAAATTTGGTATAAATTCGGTTGAACTTCTGTTTAGTGCGTCTTGTAAGTTAGATGTTCTACACTTTCGTCGATATCTTGTGACACATTTACGGTCTGCACTGTAATTCTTTTGAATTTTATCTAGTTAGTTTTTATTATTTTAATTTTAAATTCTTCACCATCTCCTAGACTGAGGATTATTGGTTTGTGTTCATGTCTGTTTGTTATTTCGCATGGAACGTCGATATTTTTATCATACCTATATCTACCACGTTCGGAGCACCTCTTAAGACGGATGGAAAGTTTATTGATCTAGGCGGTCCTATTATTCGCAGTTCTGGATCGTTTTCGACTAGATTAATCAATCTTCTCCCATTTCTGTTAGTGTTTATGCTGTTCCAGCTTGGCGACTTACACCAAATATGATTGCCTTCTCTCCGTCAGGTAGTAGTTTTAGGAAGTCCTCATTATATAGCTAGTCTACTAGTCCTAAGTACGAAGATGAAATTTGTACTTATCCGAAGGCTGTATCCGTGTGTGGCTTCGGATAGTGGTTAATCCCTGTTCTCACCAGTAGAGCGGATCCTCCCGCTTTGGCTTTTGCTTCGTTTCTATGGGTTATTTAGTTTGGGAATTAGCCTGTTCTTATATATCTATTTCTTCTCTTTTTAAAATTAGGCTTAGTTCGTTTCTCTTTTCTGCAGAATTTATTTATCCTGGGTTCTAGGATAAAATCTTCAAAAGTGACCCTTACGTTGAGGGGACATTTTAAGATTGGTTTCATTGGTTATCATAGGTATTATCTGGTTAAATTGTTGTTGCTGTTATTGCATTTACTGTTGCACTTATTGCTGCATGATATACAGCACATTCGCTTGAGGTTATTGTGTTTGTCCTTTCGCTACGTTGCTGTAGATTATTCCTGATGTTGTTCTTGTTGTGGGAATTTCCCCTGGTCCTGCTCTTGGTGATTCTCGGGTAGTCCCTTTGTTTGCAGGGCTCTTGGTTCCCTTGGCACCGCTTTGCAGCCTCTCTACATGTTCTCCATTGCAGTTGATTCAAGTAGGTGTTCATTCTTTTTATAGGGGGTATTCATTGGCCCTGTGTTCTTGTTAAACATATAAGCAAAAAGCTTTTCATTAGCGGTAGAATTAATTTTTAATTTTTTATTGAAACTATATTTACTATTACGTTAGTCAGTCTTTAGTCATATGAGAATTGTAAAAAAATAGTCTAAGATATGACCTATAAGCATGTATGACAGTATCTAGAAGAAATTAAGATATTGGCAATACAATTCACTTTCTCCTGAATGATATAATTAAGTATAACTAAATATCTCGATCGTTACATCTTGCGACATACAGTTATATAATATTTATTTCTCTATTGTAGACATATATTTCTCTATTGTAGACATATATTTCATTACCCAAAATTATAAAATTCTGATTTGGTTTTTTATTATACAGAGTGATTCATTGGGAAATACTTTTACAGTAAGGGTAGATGGAGCACACCGAAGTAATTCGAAATAACCTATATTTAATGGACCTGTCTTTTTTTAAAACCTAGATACAGAGTGATTTAATATTTTTGTCCCTTTTTTTAATTAATCACAATATACATTTATGTAATATTTGGTACGAATGTTCTTTGTCCATTGTGGTGTCGATTGACGTAATAAATAAAAATGTTATTCCAGGCCTGGCCTTAAAAAAATTTATAAGTAGGTTTGACTCGAAACAACACCCTGTATATCAGTATTATAAAATTTTATTTACCTATTTGTAAAGAGCAGAAAAAGTTGAATGTATTTGGTATTTCCGCACACAACTTTGTTACTTGTGAACTTGAGTCAAATCTAGCTGTTTCTATAATAAGATGGCACAAATTTCAAAAAAAAATAAATTTTCTTTCCTAAGTGATAATCTTCCAGTGCTATTCAATAAAATCGCCAACTATTTTATTCTCTTAATGCCTGGATAATAAATTTAATGTAAAACAAAAGGATAGGTCCGTATTTATATTATTATCAATGACTAACTTTCAAAAACCCTGTATATGTAAAAAAAATGATCACAACATTTATTTGATGCGCTAAATTTTAAAAAAATTTATAGATGAGTAAAATGTCCTTTCAAAGAAAATCATAACTTTATTCGAAATAAGAATAACGTTGCAAAAAATTAAATTAAAATGTAGATATGTTGCAGCGTTCTTGTTAATTAAAATAATAAAGTTATGCTTTTCTCGGAATTTGCATTTTTCTCATTTTATTTATTTTTTTTTTAAATGTAGCGCAATGAACAAATGTTATGACAATTTTTTTACATATACAGGGTGTTTCAAAGTTAGTTATTGATAATAATATTTTATCCCACATACGGACCTGTACTCTCATTTTACTTAAGGTTGGGATCCAGAAATTAAGAGAATGTGAAATAGTTGATGATTTAATTGATTGAAGATTGAAAATTATCATTTAGGGAAGAACATTTATTTTTTTTTTAATTTGTACCGCCTTATTTTCAAAACATCTAGATTTAATAACTAACATAGTAGCGTGTGGAAATACCAAATACATTCAGTGTTACTAATTTTTTCTGCTCTTTCCAAATATTTTAATAAAATTTTAAAATATTGATATACAGGGTGTTGGTTCCATTCGAAACCTACTTATTAGTTATTTTAAGGCCGGATTTGGAATAACATTTTTATTTATTATGTCAATCGACACCATAGTGGAAAAGTAAGTTACGATTATTTAATAAAAGTGACAAAATTAGTAAATTACTCAGTATTTGGGTAATAAAGGATGACAGATCCATTAAATATAGGTTATATAGAATCACCTCGGTGTCCCCATCTACCCTGTACATTAGAGAAAACTAGTCGAGTTCTTGTTTCTTTTCCTTACAGAGAATCGTCCACATTTACATAATTGCTAATTAAAAATATTATTTGGTTTTAATTTCCACTAAATTTTGATTACATTTATCCTTTAATTTTTGCTCAAAATTCCGAATGATTTCCTTGAAATTGACAATTCTATTAAAATTTTCTTTCATGGTTAAAAAAAAAATCCAGCTTTTATTTGAACTGATACAAAAAAGTTTGAGGAAAAAACTTTCTAGTTGACATCAATTTCCAAGTTTCTTTTGATCCTATTACATTTTTCCAAATTTTAATCAAAACGCTCTATATCCAATCTAACCTGGAGTTATGAATCCAAAACTCAAATGTTTTCCGTTCATATTGACATCTCCATCCAATTTTTCTCTCACATTTTATGAAAGATTTCACCTTTTATTTGAACGATTTTAAAAAGATTGGGAAATAAATTTCGTGTTTCCCTTACTAAACTTTCTTTAAACTTTGAAAGGCCATTGTCGATATTTATGGTCAGTTTTAAATTTATGATTTTAAAAACAAGACATATACAGAGTAGGTTCATTTTGACTCTTAGATATTTTTATTATAGTGATGAATGACTTGGCAACTATTTCCAATATTTGTCTAGTTTAAAAGAAAACCTCGGTTTGGAAACTTGGCAAAAATAAATTCGCGGTTTACTTTAATAAACTTTACACGACTTTTTAGAAATACTGTGCTCTAAGAAACTGGAACGCATGCTGATAACAAAAAGATAGACTTCGCTAAACTTTTCAACGTGCAATGTGGAAACATTGCTCAAGAGCTTTTCAAACTCTAAAGAAACACGCTTCAAAAGGATTTCAAGAGGCTAAAAGTTAGTGAATTAATTACAGAAACGAAAGCTGGGTAGTATTACCACAGTAATAGTGGATGGACTACCATCGTAAAGTTTGTTGATTATGAAAAGATTAAATATTGTGTAAATATACGTTTTTATGAAAAACAAAAACTTATTGGATTAGAATAAAATTTGTATATACTTAAAAACTCATGAAGATGCGATTTTTATTGATAATATTATTTTCAAAATATCATTTTCAAAAAATCCTTAATAAAAATATAGCGTTTAAATAAATAAAATTAAAATTTACAGTCAGAACTCGTGTTCTAAAACGTTTATTAAATTTCACCTGACTTCACTCTACGATTTACAATATCCTGAAACAATTTAACGCCTGTTAAAAAAACGGTGACGGGTTTCACTCCATTTATCTTTTTGGCTCTATAAGTCGAAAGCCATTTTGATTATCTTGATTATTCCAATTCCTTTTAGTCATTTTGTAGATGCAAGAACGGTCGGATGAAATAAAACACTAAAATTAATCTTTATCCAGAATTTGTATTTTAAGCGTTATGAAAGGAACATATATGAGAATAATATAATATAGAGGATGTTATTTAAACTGGTAATAGTTATATTATGTAAAAAAATAAATGTCGCTGATTTACCGTGAAATTATTAAATTTAAATGTATCTGAAAACTGACATGTCTGAATAACGCTGTTACCGGACATGATAATAGATAGATAAAGTGTAAATAGTTATTCAAATTAAATAATTTATTAGGAAATACTTAAAAATCAGTATGCGTCGTCAAGTGGTCTTTTGGCGCCAGGTTTCGGGTTGCCTCGGGCGCCACCTTCCGTTTATATTGTGAAGGCTACTGCACGGGCAGCATCAGTGGAGAAAGAAATATTTCAGGGGTCGTTATGGCCTCGACCAATCCCGTGTCAACTATTAGGACAGACTTTACTTTTCCCCTGGACTGAGTTTACGGAGTATCTGCTGCTACGACCAAATAAAATAACCAAGTATATACAAACTATTTATTTAATTACCAAATCCAAATCCGGAAGAAACATGTGTAACACGGTATGGACGGTAGAGGCACAGACACGTCTTCTAGGCTGGCGTGGTCGGTTCCGGAATGGTAACAATGGAACATGGCTTCAGCTTGACCTATCTCTAAAGGTCGCTGAAGTAGAGACGTGTTGTGATTTCAAGACCTGTGATTTTATCACTGTGACTTTTCAGTCACGGGTAGTACCTGATCCTGTTCAGTAAAAGTCATAAGTTATTTTTCGGAACGCCACTTTCAGAAACCGTGACTGTGTCTACGTGATTCAAGTCTCCTGGAGAGTAAGCCTCGTTCAACGATCACAAATTAGCGAAAGAGTCTGCTGTTTGCAGTTTCATAGTTTGTCGTTTGCGATTATCTCCTGGCACGGACGCAGACAATCGTATATTAGTAATAGGGCCAGAGACCCGGACCCAAATGAAATAAAGGTTCCTTTCCGGTTCAGGTTATACATAATTTGAAAAAAATCAGTTCCGGTTCGGTTCAGGTTCTGTAAAAATTATTTCGGTTCGGTACACAGGATTTTTCAACAAAACAATTTTTTTTTCGTAAAATCCCAGATAGTCTTCGTTCAGTTGAGTTACTAATTAGTATTATATATTTGCAGTCCCAGTACATAACAGGTATCTAACTTGTGGAGTTAAATAAAGTCACAAATTTGTAGCTGATTCCATTGCAGATTATTTATTGAATCAAAGTAATTAAAAAATGATAATATTTTATATTAAATTCATCAAGACAAGGAACTTAGAAAGAACCGGGTTTTTTAACGGGATTCGGGTTCGGTACCTAAATTAATTTTGAACGAAAATCTGGGTTGCGGTTTGGGTACAGAAAAAATTTCGGTTCCGGTCCGGTTTTCGGTTCTAAAGGGTCCGGTCCGGATTCCTGAATAGGACCGTAAAGGTAATTTCTTATTATGGACAGATAATGGTGTTTTATTTTTAAAATAACAAGAGGGACCTTTGCAACAAAACTTGTTTAATATTAAAATTATGTATTTAAGAAATTATTTGTACATTTTTTAATATCAAAATGTACGTATATACATACAAAAAGCTACTTTATGCAAGAAACACAATAAATATGAAACATTTGGAAACACTACTTTAATTTATACGTAGTCACGAGAGACCCATATTGTTATTGTTTACCATTGAACCGTGTCACGACTCCAGAAAAGAGCTGTGATTTTTCAGGAGCAGTCACAACGAGTCACAACTCCGCTAAAACCCAGTCACAATACATCTCTACGCTGAAGCGAACGAACTGTGTGTGCCACTGAACCGAAACTCCAATTCAAACTGCCGCTGCCAGTCCAATTGGGTATGCCATAGTAACTAACTTGATCAGTGTTCCTGATGTTGAAGAGGTAAATAGCGCAATGCAGCCAACAGAAAAGCACAATATTGGATTAAAAAGCGCAAAATATGTCAAATAATCTTTTTTTGGCAATTTATTCTTTATTCTTTATCTTTATTCTTTATTTATTTACTGTTCAAACAGGTTCGCACCCAACTATTGTAGAACAGATCTATGAACAGTATAAAATACATACAGAAATACATACATATTATCAGAGTACACATTAACAGATTTAAAAAAATACAAAAAAAGAAATAACAATTAGGTTCCCAAGAAGTAAGTCTTTATGGCCGAAATACTAGTATTAAAGATGTCAAGCTGGTAATTCACTGTGTTACACTTTGAGCACATTTTATGTAAGGGAGAAAATTTTAAAATATTAGTTCGGGGAGTGGGAAGGTAAAAGGTTTGACATTTTCTGGATGTTATTCTTGGAACAACAAAATCGAGTTTCTGAAGAAAATTTGGATCGTTAAGTTTGTTACTGATGATTTTGTGTAAAAATATTACTGAATGACAGTCTCTCCGGTAGCTTAATCTACTTACTTTGTGTCGGGAAAGAAGTTCAGTGTTGCTGATAGAAATTGATGGATAAACATGGTCTATTCTAAATGACAAGAGTTTTAGAAACCGCCTTTGTATTGATTCCAATTTTTGAATATGAGTATCATAAAATGGGCTCCAAATTATATCCGCATACTCAGTTTTTGACCTAACATATGCATAATATAATGTTTTCATAGTTTCCGGATGTGCAAAATCTCTATAAATCCATACATCTTGTTGGCAGCAGAATAAACAGTGTCGATGTGAGCAATAAAGGAAAGCTTTCTATCAAACCTAACACCCAGGTCGGTAAAAGTGGAAGGTCGCTCAAGGACAGAATTATTAATTTTATACTCAAAATTAATACAATCAGTCTTTAGTGTGTACGACATTACTTTACATTTACTTGCATTAAGAGATAGGATATTATTTAGACACCAAATTTCAACACGTTCCAAATTTTGAGAAAGTTTTTCACATTCGGAAATACTATTAACTTGACAGTAAATCTTCAGGTCATCCGCATATAATATACAATTTACGTCCAGTGTATTAACGATATCGTTGATAAAGATGTTAAATAGCAGAGGGCCCAGGTTGCTGCCCTGCGGAACACCAGAAGTAGCCAAGTACTCGAGCGACTTGAAGCCGTTAAAAACTACACACTGTTTCCTATTACTGAGATAAGAGGAAAGAAGACTGATTAGTGAATTTGACAGACCCAACCGGCCTAGCTTAGATAGAAGAATTCCATGGTCAAGTTGGTCGAATGCCTTAGAAAAGTCCGTGTACACTACGTCACACTGTGCCCGATCGTCGATACATTCAGCCAGGAATTGAGTTATGCTGACTAGGTTTGTGACAGTCGAGCGTCCTTTCATAAACCCATGTTGATTACATGTAATGACGTTACTAACATGAGTGTACATTCGATTTATCCAAAGGAACTTTGCTTTTTTCATAGTTTTAAGTTAATTTTACTCCAGTGCCGTGCGCGATTTAATTTATATATTTTAATTATTACGAAAAAAGTAACTTCGTTACAAGTAAAAAGTTACCATTATGGTATTTTTCATCACCAGAGAGACATTTTCGGTGTGTATATACAGCCAACGAAAGTTTTTTGTTTTCATATTTAGTAGCAGAAAAAAGTTTTTAAATTTCATATGCAGAATTCGAGTTAAAAAGAAATGAAACTAATAAATTCCGACGATTAATATTAAATTTGAATCTAGATTCGGTTTTAAGTCATCCTCACACATATACGCTTTTGAACGATAAATTATAATTTCAGCTATTGTTCCAAAATTACATTTATGCAAAAGCTCAACTCCAATATTCCTCAAAACGGCTCTCCAGATAAAGCTTAAATTAATTATCCCCTTGACGCAAAATATGCGTAGGACGCAAACACTAACCCCTAAACTGTAGCCGTAACCGTAGCCGTAACCATAGTTTAGTGCTTGTTTCAGCAACACACGGGTCGTTTCCTTGATAGGTAAAGTGCGTTCGTTATTGCCCAAAGATAAATTTTAATGCTTCTGAAAGGCGCTATCTCAGACACTCAAGTCGTGAAACTCGATGTAAATAAAATGAAAGTATTATTATAATTGTATATGAAGCTTTGTTAAAAAAAGGTTTATCGCAAATCTCTCTGACAAAATAAATCAGTTTATATCGTTAAAAAAAAACTTTTATATCAATATGAGTTCAATATTTCAATAGCTATTGATTTCCTACATCCATTAAATATCTGATTCAACTGAGAAAATTCCCTCATTATTTGTAGTCAATCGCAAACCAACTCCTTATCTTCTTAAATATTATTTGATGAGTTCAGCTATTATTTTGATCAGCTTTAATTAATCGTTAGTCACTGAGCTTGTCAGTTGACATATCACTTTATTGTAAAAAAAGACATTTTTCTAATTTTGACATATAAAGTGACACTTTTTAAAACTGACAGACGTTATCAAACGTTTTACTTTGTGTAACTAATTACATAAAGTAAAATATTATGTAACTGGTGACGAAAAATGGATTTCAAAATTAGTGACAAGAAGAATTTTATTTATTTAACTGCTATAACACAAGATAAAGACATAACTTATAAATGAATTAATTATTATAAATATTGATAACATAATTATTGCAATTATTTAAATTAATTTCCGACGACATACTTGTTTTATTGCTGGTACTTGCTAGTACTTGCTGTTATTTGGGAGACGGCGCACATTGCATTAGATGTTTCACCAAATATTTCAGGCTTATTTACAAAATGTCAAACTGACAACTGAAATGAAGTGACGGCAGGAAATAGACTAGATTTATGTTTTCACAATTTTTATCAATTATATTTTTTTTTATTACTTCAAAATTAGAAAAAATCTTGTATGCAATACATTACGAAATTCAATTTTGTGTAACTTGTGAGCTTTTGCGGAACTCACTGCGTTCGTTCCGCAAAAATCTCATGCGTTACACAAAATAAGGCTTTTCGTAACTGGTTGCATATATAGCTATTATCTAACTAATAGCCAAGTTTTAGGTAAACCTTGAAGTTCACTTTATCATCCAAACTTTAAGTAGTATGGTTATTTTAATATAGTTAGACTGGTTCACAAGTTCAAAGCGGTGTTAATATGGGCAAGACCTTATTCAGCATGACTTCTAGAAAAATGTACAAAAGTTTTGAAGGGGCATATAAACAATAGAAAAAGTTGTTAACAAATTAAGATTAACAAAGGTTTTTGAAAATAACTCAAAAACTATAAATAACTAAGTAAAAATTCTTACAAGAGGAAATTTCCAATAAAAAAAGTTCCGATTCACGAAACTCGAAGTATATTATTAATAATTTTAATTTGGTGTTGTAAATAGCGCTCGGCGTAGCTATTGGTAGAATTCGCTTTTTGCTTTTACTTTGGGAACGTTTTTTTGCACTTTTGAGATGATTTGTAATATCTATAGGGGTCTATTCAGTAAAAATTTGATTAAAATTAACCCTAGGTTATAAAAGTAACCGGAGGTTATTTTCAACAAATTTGACATGATTTTTATTTTGACACTTGTCAAAAAATTGTATAATAAACATTCTAATACGCGGCTGCAGAAAACAAAATTTACTTAACACGTTCTGAATGTGATTTTTTTAAGCCCGACTAGAAGATATATATTGTTATGATTAACTACTTTAAAAAATTCTCATTTCTGGGGTGAGTTCTATAAAAATAAAAAAATAATAATAAACATTACAAAAAAAAATTTTTAAATGAAATAAATAAATTTTATATATCTCGTCCACTTTCTTTTTCTAATGATTCCGACACAAGCCGATTTCTCTCTCTTCAACGAACTCCAACACAACTTGATTTCTCTTTTTCAACATTTATACTATCTTCTTAATCTAAATCTCCTCTGATCCACTAGATTCTTTCCATCCAAACTCACTCCACGATTCTAACCAGCTTTGCACATCTTTGAAAAAAAATTGTCTTCTACTCTAGCTTTATTTTTTTTTATACTTATTTTTTCAATTCAAACTATAAATATTTTAAGGTACCTATATAATTCAATTCATCAATACAAATCCATTCCATATACAATTTTTTTTAAGTCATACAGTGACAATTTTTTTATCAAAATTTTTATGACATTTTACCTTTGTTTATTATTTATTTTTTTAGCTGTTTTTTTTTAATAAAAATTTTTCTTACTTGATTAATAAAAATTTTTCAAATTTTGCCCATTACCATTACTTAAATTTTCTTTTAAAATCATTTCCAAAAAAGTTTTTGTTATTTTGATAATAATAATAACGAAATAATATTCTTTATACTTCACAATTGTTGATTTAGATTGTTCTTTAAACTCAAACTTTTTTTAACAATAAATTATATTTATAAAATTCAAACAAAACTCATAAAAAGTATTTCATTAGAATATATAATTTCTGGATAATTTTTCGCCCAGAAAATAATGTTTTGCCGATCAAGACAAGAAAATGAACGTCCGGGACCAGCAAAATCTTTTTTCGTTTACCTAATGCGAAAATTAATCATATCAATCCAAAAAATATGACTAAAAATAATGATTTTCGTCACTTGGGATGCAATAGTATATTGTGTCACAAGGGCAGAAAATGGGCTTTAGCAGCCCGCGGCTATTAGATGCATGAGCGAGCGAAGCGAAGCGTAGCGGAGAGAAGCGAAGCGTAGCGGAGCGAGGGCAGCTAATAGCTAAGGGCTGCTAAAGCCTTTTCTGCTTGTGTGACATACAACTGTTTTTCTCCTACCAAAAAAAAGAAAACAAAAAACAAGGAAATATAATAAAAATCTTTAATTTTATGAATACAGACAGAATTTAATAACAAAATTAAGTAGTAAAAATGTACGAATTTATTTTCTGTTACATTTTTTGCTTTTTTACTCTTTTTCCAGTTGTTAAACATTTCATAGTACTTTTCATACCGATGTCTTGACTTTGTAGGTAGCAAATTTAGAGAAACATTGCTAGCTTCTTCTTGTAGGCCTGGTGGAATATTCGTAAATATTTCATCACTGTCTGAATTACTATTCATTTTTACTAATTCGCACAATCACAATTATTCACAATCAGAACGTATTGGTATATTAATCTATACTAAGGTTTAATAAAAATTTATGTGAAATGTCAAAGTACGTGAGTGACAGTTAAAGGTGTCTAGATATAGTGAGAAATTAAAAAATCGTGATGCTATGAGTTTAGCATCCCTATAGGGAAGATAACCATTACTTTCATCCGTATTGATTGATATGATTCATTTTCATATAAAGTAGGCGAAAAAAGTCATAACAACACGATTTTGTAGTTTTTCACGATATCTAGACACCTTTAACTGTCACTTGCGTACTTTGACGCTACACATACATTTTTAATAAACATCAGTGTAAATTAATGTCTGAAATGAAGACAACAAATCCGTAAAATATTTATGTTATATTTCTGTTTTTTCGTTATTTTTTTGTAGGCTATTATCTTCTCTCGATTCGCTACGCTCGATCGTGCATCTGCTAAAGCTCATTTTCTGCCATTGTAACACAATATACTATTTCCGGTTCCAGTTTTTTCATTTTTCCTATCTCTGTTTGATAATACAGTGTCCCTTGATTTCGTTACTATGATTAATTGTCAATTGACAGTTCGTTGATTTTTAATTTATTGTTTTGTTAGTTAGTAAATTTGATTTAGATTTTGAAATGTTTGACATAGAAAATGAAATTTCAGAAGAAATTTTGGAAACAGCAAAGAAAGCGACTTATGACATAAAATAAAATAAATAATTTAGTTTACATCAAAACGTCAGTCTTAAAAAAATAGTGTAAATTTCGCGACCAAAAATTAGGGTTTTGCAGGTCTCTCCAAACTTCCAGGACTCGCCTACGGTTCGTCCTGGAATCCACTTGCCTCGACCTACAAAACACTATTTTCCACGTAAATAACTATTTTGGGACTACTTGTCCCGTAAAATGTCACTTTCAGAACTTGTTACGAAAATAACTATTCTCATTTGGCATCACGTGAAATAAAAAAAATATAAATTTAAACCAACATAACAACATAACAAACGTTCATAACCAATTGAAATTTGACATCACTATAACGTAATAGTACATTCTTCAACGAGCTTAGAATGGTGGCTATTAATAAGTAGACAAAGTTTCCGACACGAGCGAGTGCAGCGAGCTAGTGTTGGAATCATCTAAGTGAATAATAGCCATTCTACGCAACTAGAATATACTTTTTCTGCGACTATATGATTTATATAAGAAATTATATATTTAAGTCATAGTTTTTAACACATATCTTTAATTGACACTTAATACATTAAACTTTGCGTTACTGTATTTGGCACTTCAAATAAAATGGCGACTTATTAGGAGGTTGCTGAAATAAACTCGGTTAGTTATTTTCAAAGCAATGTGATTTGTTGATATTAGCGTAAATTCTTAAAAATCAGGGGATCTAATTGACTAATGTAGAGTGAATTCTTAGTAAGAATTCACGGTGTGAAGAATGTATGCCCAATATTCAATTAAATATGCGATAAGAATTATCGTATTATATAATACTCGTAGAGAAAATATTTCTGTAAATAATTTTCCTGGTTATAGTTATTCTTAACGTAAAAATAAGCCCCTAAATTATCATAAAACTAGCCAGGGCAAATTTTATTTTGCTTCTCATTATGGTTTTGTTATAGACGAAAAATATTAAAAGATATTAATAATTGAAAAAAAAAGACTTTTTTAATAACTAAAATATTTTCCTCGTTGATTTTTTGTCTCAAACTTTTTGCTTTTCCCAATTTACAAGATCATCTTCTAAAATTATTAGAGTTTTAATGAAACCTGAATATTCATTAGTTTCATGCAGTTTTCTTGATCTAGATTCGTACTCTTTATTCTCATTATTTCGTCTTTATTAGTATTATAATTTTCAATTCAATTTTTTTTAAATTAATCTGCAATTCACTGTAATCTTCTCCCTGAATTAATTTTTCATTGATATATTGTTATAAATCTAGAATACACTTAATACTTTTACCATTTCCATGAATACCAAATAAATTTATTGAGAAAGAAGTGAGAAATGAATAATGGTCGAGTGATCGAAATATCCTAGAAAGTTGGCGGCAACTGCTATTCGACCGATAGTCATTTATAATACACAAGCTTCAGAGCCACCTGCTGAGATCTAATGGAAAAATGCCTCCTGCAAGAATTATACCGTTTCTAGGGATTTAAATTTATGGTTTGCGTTATTATCAAGTCTTCATTTTACGACCGTTCAACAAAAATCAATCAAAGCTAAACGCAAAATTGATAATAAAATTTATTTATCTATAAGTTTCTTCTAATATTTTAAAGTAAATTTAGAAATTACAACTCAAGTTTTGCTGAAGAAAACATCATTTTCAAAGTTATTTTTTTCTTTAAAAAGAAAATTATTTATTTCATTACTCTCTTCTTAAACAATATGGCAAAAGTATTTTTTTTTAGTATAACTAATATTTTTTAAACTTTTGACAGTGTTACCAGATTAACTAAAAATCACAGACTTTATATTAAAAAAAAATTGAATTTCAGCTACTTCATTGATTTTAAAATATTGTGAATGTGTGTTTTTTTATTAAAATTATTTAAAACTTTTCTAGGATTTTACTTGTTGCAAAATGTACTATTAGGTAGATTTTCGTCGAAAAAATCTACCTATTCAAATTGTTTATACAGGGTGGGGCAGTGCATACGGCACGGAATTTAGGGCCTCAACAATAACAATTTAAAAAAATATTTCTATATGCATATATATATATCTCAATAAGAGCTACATTTTAAAAATATTTATAAATATACAGGGTGGTTAAAAAAAATTACATACCAAAGTTATACATTTTTAAATGGAACACCCTATATGTATTTTTTTAAATTTTTAGATTCGTCCCGAGAAGCAGATTTCAAAAGCCTATTACACCTATATTATGAAACGAACAGTTTTGAAGTTAAAGACAATTGAAAATCGCATTATTTTCAACTTTAAGTGATTGTTCCTGCCAAACGACATAAAATCAGATAAAACGGCTTGATTATCAAACATGTTTATCCGTTTTGAAACCGGGCAAAATTCTTCATATGCGCCTACTAAGAACACACATCTTTTGTCAGATAAACTTTTTTCTCAGAGTTATAACACAAACATGGCGGTGAAAAGGCCGACTTTTTTTCATAAAAAAAATCTTGGCGCTCGCCATACGCACCCCATGTAGCTCTTCCACACAAGGTAATGTAGTCCTTTCCAGAGTGGTACCCTAATTTTCCCGGACGTAAAAAATAAAGTTTACTGAAAAAGGAATTTGACATGTTTAACTCGTTCCGCAGACAAAATATCAAAAAATTTCTTAAGAACTTTTTGAACAGCTAATTTGTACCTATAAATTTTGTCTGAAAAAGTTTTTACCTAATTCGAACTTTTATTCATCCCCCAGATTGTTGACAACACTTGTAAATATTTTAAAAACGTAATGTCACTTGTAACCAGATATCACCGAATGGTATCATTGTTAATCGATCTACCCCGGTGTTCAATATTGTAGACACAACGAACGCACCTACACCGTGAAAAGCGGGTACTAATTTCGATAGATAACCATTCTTGTCAAACGATATAAAAACAATCAAATCACGCGGATAACTGTCAAATTAAAGAGAAAAGTCAGTTTTAAGACCTGTCTCAATTTTCTTACTTTTTCCGGCAACGAGCATTCGAAATCTGCCTATACGTTCTGGCGGGTTACCGATATGACCTATTTTTTATTGAATGTGAAATCACCAACAAAAAAAAATCCATATATGCAATAAAAACAACTGTTATCAACGGTCAAAATATACAAACTTTGTTTTATGTATTTTTCTACATTAATATACACTCTTAATTTCATGTTTTCAAAAAAAAACACTCCCTAAACATAAAAGCGTTTTCCCATAAATCACTGTCGCCATTTTTTGCTTTCCCCAAGAGTTTCATATTTTCATTGTCACATATACGCTAAGTTTATATCAACCATCAATTCCCATTAACGTAACGAAAAAAAAATAAAATAAATAGTCCATGTGTCCGCAAAGTACCAAAACAAGATCCATAGATGTACAAAATGTTCTTTAAATAAAAGTAGCATTAGTAGTATTAAATTAATTTAAAATCAGATCCTGATATTCCTTTTTCAATTTTGTTCTATTGGCGAACCGAATGACTCTGAAAAATATAAAAGGTACTTTTGATAGAAATGAATGAAATTGAAAATTTAAGTAAAACTGAACGAAAGTGTGAAAGTGAAATTTATGTATTTTTATATCTATAATTAATAGAGAAAGCAAGCAATATACAGATATATACAGGATGTCCAATTAGAGCAATATCAGACAATATTTCCTTACAGGATGATGCTAAAACAAATTTAATTACAAAGTTATGTAAGGTCCATTACTGATTTTTTTGTATATACAGAGTGCTAAATAAACGTCGTAATTTTGTTGTTTTAAATAGAAACCCTATATTTTATTAGATTCTACATAGAATTCAAAAAAATGTTATGTGTCATATACACTTTGGTTCAGCTGTTTTCGTGAAATAAACAGTTGAAACCCGTCTCTATCGCGACTCTTATAGTCTTAGTTATAGATTTATTTATTTAACATAATGGAAAAGGTTTTCACTTTCCTATCTTAATTTTTTAAATCTGTATATTGACATTGAATTTACTACTCTCAAATAAAATATGGTAACAAATTTGTGTTTCGTACAACATTTAGGGGGCACCGTCTTTATATATCATACCACGTTTATGGAGCACTCTGTATATAATTTATTTCGGAATTAAGGAAGCATCTTTTTTTTCCATTTTCTTATAACTTAGACTGGTCGCATATATAAGCACCTCTAGGTTAGTGGTTTTGCGAAGCTCTTCAGTTGTTCTTCTTTTAATTCTCTTGCTTGATGAATCAAACGACTTTGAGGGTCGACCCGATCGACTTACAATCTTTTTAATACTAAATTTTCTTTGCATCCATTCCTTATTTTTCTTCTAGTATTCTTCTTTTATTAATGCTTTAGCTCACCTGTCTTTCACTTCAGACTTAAAACCTGAAATGCTTTATTACATTAACTTGCTCCTTAGAAAAATCTTCCGGTTGGAGAAGGTGGATTTTAATAAATTCTAACTTTTTCGTTTCTGCTTTCTATTCATTACTCGTACATTTGACGGCCCTGAAAACAAAATCGACCCAATCAAGAATGCAAACAAGAAATATGTATAGTTACTTTCTTTCTCGATTTTGTGTGTACTTATTTATTTCAAATAGCCATAATTTACAAAATCGCATTTTTTCGCAAAAAAATAAACTTTTATAAGTACGAAGCCTAAACTTCTTAAAAAAAAATTAAAATCAATGCCAGGAAATATAACTTTTTGCATTCAAATTTTGAAAAAAGTGTAAAAACAAACTAATATTCAAAGAAGCTGATTTTGAAATTAGCAAACTTGATAATATAATAGATAATAGTTGTGAAAATTAAATACACTTACCTGGTTTTTCACAATTCATGGTTCAGTCTAAATAAACACAAATCAAAACACTACTTAAATCACGTAAACTTACTATGCTTTAACTTAATTTGTCTGGTCAAGGCCAACTCATCATACGATTGTTAAGAGTATGCCATATAATCGGGAGAAGGATTTTATTATATTTGTAAACTATATATGCTTTTATAGGGCTGATTCTCTTAACTGTAATAAAATTAACAAAATTTATTTATGGCCTCCCAGATTATTCAAATACCCGTCTGTTCGACGTAGAGCGCTTCTTTATTATCGTTATTCCTGGTATTTATTTTGTTATTTGATTAATAACTTACGATGACTAAAATTAAATTCAGACATGCGTCAATCATGTCGTGGCGCAGAATAAGAGTTTAGTTTGGCTATGCGGAGACGTGACGTCACACGAACTGCAATTCGCACTAAAAAACAACAGCTTTAATATTATATTTCTCTGTTATTTATTGATCAATTTCAAAATATTTTTAACCGATTTAGTAGTTTTTAGAGTTTTTGAAGAAAAAAACTCTTATAAAACGGTTTTGTCCGTCCGTCTGTTAGCCTGATTCAACTCGGGAACAAGATAGAGACGAACGGACAATGGCAATCGGTTCAGCATCCTTATAACCCCAAAAATTATAATAATCTTTCTCCTATTTTTACTTTATCGCTACTTATACCATATACAGTGACCATTATAAGTGTTACCCCTCTTATCTCATTAATGGAATCTTGTTAGGAAAATCGCCGAGACACGTCGACCTTTGATTTTTACAATGTACTAATTTCATCCCTTACTGGAGGGAAGCAACCTATATAGTATCGGGTGGTGAGTGATAGCTCATTTAAAAAGGGTTTTATTCTCCATTCAACCATGTAAACAATTTAAAATTTGCTTCATTACGTATTGAGTTATTAAGATTTAAAAATAGCAAAACACCACAAACAGGAAGGTAACTAAACTAACACTAACCATATCTGTTATTACAATAAATGATCAAAATGTTCCCCCCGCGCTCACAACTCCTAAATAGAGTGACACTGAGTATCGTATTCTTTTGATGTTAGGTAACCCATAGAAAAAATCTAAAGGGGTTAGATCTGGTGATCTTGGAGGCCATTCCACAGATCCTCGACGCCCGATCTATCGTCCTTCATAAAGAGTATTCAAATAATTCCTCACAGCAACTTCAAAATGAAGAAGAGTGAAAAATAATTTTCATGTCAAATTCGTCTACATTATTTTCGACAGTTGCCACTATCAGTGGATCCATCACTGTTTCCAGCATTTCGAAATAGAGGGCAACAGTCAGATTTTGCTCAATAAATAATGGACCTATAATGTGGTCACCCAGTATTCCTGCCCACACGTTAACTTTTGTGGAAACTGAATATGAGTTTCGCGAAAAAGTCGAGGATTTTTATCGGACCAGTATCTCGCATTTTGTCTATGCACATGACCGTTTTAAAAAAAGTATCCCCATCACTGAAACAAATTTGTTTCAAAAAGCGGGGATTTTGCAAAATATTATTAGATACAATTTCACAATATTCTAGACAGCGATCTGGATTATCCTCCGTCAGTTCATGTTTATTTATATTATAATGAAATTCATTATGATAGTAAGTATTTAAACAAAAAATTAAGTTTTTCTTATTTATAGTACAAGAGAAATGCAAATACAAATGAAATTTTAGTAAATGATATTAAAAATAATATAAAACTAAAGCCATTTGAAGTATTAAATCCCTTGTTACAGGTTGGATTACATCTTCTATCAGGTGAAATGATTTGTTGTCAATTAAAATTATAGTTTAAATTATATAATTTTGAATAGAAATGTAAAAATTTAGTTTTCAAAAAAAATTGCCATTGCCATAATGTCCACTTGTTTTTTATTTTGCACATTGCCGTTCTCATAAAATGTTTCCACTAACTGTTTGAAATAATGTTTATAAATAGGGCAATCTGGAAAACGTTCATTGAACATTCGTACAGCATCATGATAATTGCCTTACCAAAAATAACAATCGCTTCGCATTTCTCATTTAACTCACGTGGTGCAACCATTGTTTGTAGACGAATAGCAATCAAAACTTACAGCTAGAATATACTGACTCGCGCTATCCTTGATATCAGTTTATTGTTTTGACCATTTATCCTGAAAACAATGCAAAAACACCAACAAAAACGTGCAGTTAATATCCAAGCATAATGGCAAATAAGTCTCTATTTATCTGAACCAAAGCCGATATCATGCAGGGCCGAATTTTAATTCTAAGGGTGAGTGCGCTACGTTAATTTTCATTATTCTGAACCAATAATTACTCGAGAATTAATGGAGAAAATTTTAATTCCTTTGCACGGTTGAATAAAGAATAGAACCCCCTTTCAAATGAGCTATCACTCACCACCCCTACTATTTAAGATTTTTGAAATAGTTGCTCCCCTCCGGTAAGGGATGAAATTAGTAGTAAACTATTCATACGAAAACGTACATTGTAGAAATCAAAGTTCGACGTGTCTCGGCGAAATAAGGGGGTAACACTTATGATTCTCACTGTATACTGTAGTATATAAGTTTTATACTTATATAGAAATTAATTTTCGTAACATTAAATTTTCGAAAACTCAAAATTATTGTCGTTTTTCATTTGTTGTCTATATTTTAGTTAAATGTAAAAACATATTATATTATCACAACCATGAAACTTCTCCATTGGACAAAAACGATTATTTGTATGTGCATTGAAATAAATTTTAAAAATCATTGGAAAATAAATAATTCATTGGTATTTTGATTTATCTTTCAATTTTCGACCGGCACGTTGTTTTGAATAATTAATAATCCCGCATTAAATACTAATCCTTGTAAACTCTACTAAATGTTTTGATTTTATTCAAAAAATAGCAAGGGAATTTTGATGTCAATTAAATATATGATAATTTATTAATTACATTTTATTATTATATTTAGTGATAAAAAAAATTCAAGATTGTGTAAAAAAAGTAAGTAGATACTCTATGACATTTCTGGTACATTTCTTATGGAAAATAACATGGAAAATCGCTAAGGTGTCTTAATTTTTTTCACACTCAAGGACATTGCCGATTCTGCACCACATCGTCTAGAACAGCTTTTAACAGGTCTCGATCAAAATTGATAAAAAGCTATTCGAGACCTGTTAAAAGCTGTTCAAGACGATCTGTTGCACAAACGGCAATGTCCTTGAGTGTGATAAAAATTAACAGAAGGGACCTTAACGATTTCACATGTTATTTTAAATAAAGAATGTGTGTCAGAACTGTAATAGCTTATCTACTATCGTACGTCGATAATGGATACCAAAATTAAATTAAGTACCATGCAAACTAAGAATTTGTGAAATAATTAATTAAATTCAGCATGTACCCGTAACATAGTAGGTAAGTAATTTGATAAAAATATTTCTTTTTTGATTGAAAATGCAAATCGCCCCGACTGAAACAAGAACTGCCAAAATATTAGAGAATTTCATTTACGTCATTATACTGACATGCTTTAACAAAGTGATAGAATTTACTATGATTGAATTAAAGCCAGTCCACCATCACATTCTCCTGAAGGATACAACTGTTGCTAATAATAAACAAATTCGGTGATAAATGAATACGAACTCGTCTAAAAATTATTTAACCAAATTCTAAACCTAAATAGTAACTTATCTAGTCATAATTTTTATCTCCCTGTAGTATAATGTGTATCGTTAATCGCAGAGAAAAAGAAAAGTTTTTGGGCGTGACATTGCTAGAATCATTTATCAATGTCATTTAAAAAACCCTAGAGAAATAAATCTTGTAGATACGTTTCTTTCTCTCAGCATTTTATCGGCTTTTTTGAGATTTTCGCTTTGCTATTTTTACATGTTAAATTAAAGTTTAGAATTTGTTTCTAAACTTGAAATAGAAATAGTCCTAAAAGCATGACTCGCAGAACTTTATATTTAATTGATTGATGAATTTGGATTACTAAGTTTAGATAATAATAATAAGAATAATAATAGTAAAAATAAGAACTAGATTTAAAACGTAGGGGGAGAAAGTGAGAAAAAAATTGGAAAAAGAATTATTGAAGGACTTGATTGATTTAATTGCTCATAGATATACAGTATGTCTCAAATTTAATTATAATTCGGTTAAATTGGGAACAATCACTCCATAGCATGCATGCAAAAGTTTACCTGACATATAGTGTCATAATTAGAAATTTAACACCAATTAAAAACCAAAATTTTACAGATTATGAGACATGGAAACTTTTGGTACAAAAAAATTGAATCCTATATTCTCAATAACTTACAGGACACACCAATATTTAAATTTTTAAGAAAATATGATCTCTCCGATTTGATCTAAAACTGGAAGAAAGGTAGTATAAAGATTTAGAACAGTAGAGGAGTTCTTGTCTTTTAAATATATTAAATAATCCTGAACTGCACTTTCCTCATTTTTTTAAATACAAAATAATTGTTAACTCATTATAGGGAATTTAATGCAAATTATACAAGTTCATAAAACAGGGAGAAAATATTCAATAATGTAAAAAAACGTTACATTCATCTTTCATTATTTAGCTGTCATTGAGATGAAATTTTATGTTGTATTTACTTATATTTCCGTCCAAAATTTCCCCTGTTCTATCCTCTAAGGACATTATAATTACCTCTTCATTAAGGACGATCATAGGGCTGCATAATTTACAACGTTTAAACCCGTTAACAGTGGTTTGAGGTTCCGTGAACATAATCGAATTTCGTTAAGAAATTCTAGGACCAAAAGGGCTTTTTTCTGTAATTAAAATAATGAAATTTCAGTGATCGAGTAATTATTATTTTTTTAGTATTGTCGCTAAAGTAAACAGGGTCTTGTTTTTGAATTTTCCAAAAGAAAATAAATCATCACAGCAAAACCTAATTAACCAAATTTTAGCCGGAATATGCAAAAAAGTCCTGATAAAAGTGTTCCAGGCGAAGGAATGAGATTTTCTCTCCAAATAAAATTAAAGCTTTTTGTTTGAGCGATCTAATGAATAGGGGCCTAGCAAGGTGCTTTTTGAGCAAAATGGGAAAAATAGATTGTTCCGCAGGTAAATTCAGTCGAGATGAAGGAAACTACGTTTCGGTAAGATTATGGAAAATTTAACTTCAAACAAAATTAAAACTAGATTATTAAATTTTTATTTTTAAACATAATCTAGTATATTATTCAACGAGCGGTAATGTAGGTCATAACTCACGTAGATGATGTAATTCATCAAGTGAGTTATGACTATTACCGCAAGTTGAATACTATACTTTATCTACCACTATAACACTAAATACTAAGATGCAAGTATATAGATAAAGAACTTTATTAAGTGACATTACAGAACCACCTTGGTATTCGGTTCGTAAATAGTGTATAGTAAATTTTAAGAATCTTTTATGTGAATTTAATAATTTCAAAATCTTTTAATTATAGATTCCTTTCCAGTTTTAATAAAATCTTTGTAAAATTTCTACGCCAATGGAACGTATATAACGGCTTTAAAATGTCTAAGAATTTACTGTACACTATCTACATACCGAATTATAGTAGAATCCCAGATAGTTATAATAACTCACTAACTTTGTATTCGGTTCGTAAATATACATTCCTTTCCATAACGCACTATAGTGAGTTATTATAACTCACGATATTTGTTTATGGATACTAGTATTGCTCAAAAGCAGTTAAATAATTTATATATGTATAACTTAATAGATAAATATATTTTTTGTTAATTATTAACATACAATTACTGCTTTAACATTTTTAGTTATAGTTATAAATAAATTATAGTTATATTAATCCAAAAATTGTGACAACCAAACAGAGTGGAAATCGTACCAGTAATTTTCTCATCTACCTGAGATGCTCCAGTATAGCCTCAGTAAAATATACAGTGAGAGGATTATGTCTTACTCTCCCCCCTGTCAACTCGTTTATTTTAAAGAGTAAAAAAATAATCAAACACTTCGATTTTTACATTAATCAAAGTATCTGATTGGATAAAAGTTTTGATATTTAGATGAACCCCCTTCAGATCACAACGAGCCTCTCAATTTTCTTAAATAGCGAGAGCGGTCATGTAAAACTTTAGTTAAAAGGTTATAAAAATGAATTACAACAATAGTTTATGTTTATGAGATTTTTAAAAAAGTGACTTTTAGTAAAAAATGTATTATATTGTCACCTTATATTGGGAATTTGGAACCTTTGGTTTTCAACAGTGTTAGGTTAGAATATCGTCACCACTAACCAAAACTACATTTTTTAATACTCTACTCACGTTTCGCAATAGTATATTACATAACGAGTGAGGAAAGGGGTATTTTTCGCGCGAGTGGTAGTTCAGCACAAGCCGCGTAGCGGCGAGTGCGGAACATAACGAGTGCATGAAATCCACTTTCCCACGAGTTTTGTACACTATTTTTCCTACGACCAACAATATTTTAAGAATAGTCTATTTGGTTTTCTCATATGACACTATTATTTCTGGTGATGTACATTCACATTCGCTATCACTATCAGCTTCCATTTTTTATGTAGGAAATCGAAATTTAAATTTTTTGTTTATTTGCTATAAAGTAGAATAATTTAAACTTTAAAAATATCTTTTATAAAAGTACCTAATTATTCTGTTCAGAATTCACAAAACATAGAAACAGTAATTTCTTTAAAATTTTGACATAAGCCTACTTTATTATATTTCACTTTTATAAAGAAATAACCTTAGCATCAATCCAATTAAAAAAAAATTGCAATTTTAAACCTAAAATTAATTTTGAATTACAAACTATTAATAAATTTAAGCATCGGGTTAGAAGATGTATGCAACACACAATACAAAAACGTCTGTCTTATGTGTTGCATACATTCGTTTACCCTGAAGTTGTTTCATAATTCATATGGACACTTATAACCTTAAAATAATATTTCAAAACATTTTGGTTATTAGGTGGTCGTAGGAAAATAACAAGCAACTAATAGATCAGTTTTAAAATGGTAAGTAAAATTTATTATGTATGTACATAAGTAGCATATTTCGTCCTGTTTTTAATAATTCATTCAAGTGTGCGTTATAATAACACGCAGCGCGCTATTATAACACACGACTGGTATGCGTCTATGTTGATATGAGACACTTTCCAAATATCAAAACAGTTGTGCTATTTGTAGTTTTCATAGGTGGTCGTAGGAAAACTATATTAACATCATCAGGAGTTGATGATAAGTGTAGATTTGGTTAGTGGTGACGATATTGAGCGTATAGTGTTAAAAAAGTGTAGTTTTTGTTAGTAGTAACAATATTTTTTAGCAAGGATTCCAAATTACCAATTTAAGTTAAACTATAATAAATTTGTAAATAATAATCATTTTTTTTTCAGAATTCTCGTAAACGTGAACTATTTTGATTGATATTGAGATAATAAAATTTACAAGCACTTTTTAAGTATCCAGTCTCAAAAAAATTCAAGATGTCGGCTTCATCTGAAAATTTTTAAAATGGTAAAAAATACATTTACAGTCTCACAGAAAATGTATAATAAAATGTAAATTTTTCAATTTTTGGATGGACGTTTTTCAATCTCAATCTCCATCCTTCACGGCCAAATCCACCCTCTTCCCTCAAAAAAAAAAGAGAGCTTGCCTACTAGTTAGGACTTTTCTCTTCTTTACTTTTAAATGGCCTTTGACATTTATATTTCTGGTTTACTTGTCCAGAATTTGAATAAAATAATTTTGTGTTATTTGCAGAGAATAAACTTTACATTGTATTTTAAATTAGATAAAAAATCACAGTAATAAATTATTTCGTTCTTTTATTGGTTAAAATTTCTAGTTCTTTTAGTAAAGATAATGATGTCATCGTTATTCGTCAAATAATACTTTTTTATTATTATTATATTTTATTTCAATAGGTATACAATTTTACTGTATTTTTTGTGAATAAGTCATCCTTTCACAATATATTTGAAATCAGATTTTTATAACCTTTCAAATGACCCCTCTTGCTATTTAAAACATTGAGGGGGTGGCTGTCATCTGAAGGGATTTCAACTACACTTGAGTTGATGATAAACTCCTACTGATGCTAACATAGTTTAGCGAAACGTGCGTAGAATGATAAAAAAGTCTAGTTTTGGTTAGTCGTGATGATATTCTTTAACATTGTTGAAAACCAAATGTTTCCAAATTCAAGTGTAAAAATTGACGTGTTCGAGCATTTTGTTACTCTTTAAAATGGGGGGTACGACCTATCCTCTCACTGTATAAAAACTCTTATATTGATATCTAGAAGACGATCATTCTGAATAATTGACGCATAGTTAGAAAGATCTAACGATAGAGAAAGAGGTGAAAGTTGTACAATTCTGCCAAGACAACAAAATAATAATTTAAAAAAATAAGTCTATTGGTTTAAGGAACAAAAATTGTATTTCTACAAAATTATTTACTAGTACTTAGCAGCATTTCCCTAAAGTGGTAAAAAATAATGTCAAATACAACTGAAAATTAATCACACTCATATAAAATTATCATAACTATGAAGATTTCGATGCTCCGAAACTCCTCCCGTTGTTTGTTTTTTATTATCACATCTAGATTTTAAGAAATTCGTAATAAAAAATTGGTTACGAAGGGCAAGTTTAACACCTGGAGTTAAAAATGTGTCTGAAGAACCTTTAGCGCAGAGCTATGAACAAGGATGGTGGCTTTCAGTACCTTAGTACAAAATTTCCCCGTTTTCAGTGAAACGAAATTAAAAGAAGGAATTTTTGTAGGTCTACAAATGCGACAGCACATGAAGGACGAAATTTTTAATACGAAGTTGAATAAAGCAGAAATCGCATTGTATTAGTAGCATTAAATTTGAAATATCTCAAAAATGGAATGCTCTACAGAGATGAACTAGGAGTACCTTTTCTGTGGAAAACTGTATGAGGAATAACTATGTGCTTTAACTTTTAGGAAATACAGGGTGTGCAAAAAGTTAAGCTCAAAATGATTTGATCACCCTCCTGTTTCTACGCCAATGGATTATCCTAATTTGTCGAAATAAAGTGGTACTAATTCGTATTATTGAACATCTAATATGTACCTAGTTTCAAGTTAATGTTTCTACTCTTACCCCTCCTGTGAGCTGTGAGACCTTGACGTTGGTGGAGGGGCTTTAGTCCTCGGTGTCCTACACGGTTATTGTGTGGGGCACCGAGGGCCAACTAAGGAACAGCTCGGCAAAGAAGTGGGCTACTTGGCTACCGACTTCAGGGGATCTAGCTGAGGAGGTCTTGCCTACCTCTGAGGACGCTTTTCTCAAGACCGGCTTTGGTCGGATCTAGACAAGGTTGGTCGAATAACTCCCCCAAGGCAGTGGTGTGACGCGATCCGTGCCAAAGTCTGAATGGTACCAGGGAATGGTGCAACAAACGGAGCCTCTGGGATACCAGGCGACCTTCCAGAGTATCTAGCCTTGCCGTGGCATGCGGGGCTCTGCTACGGTCGACAAAACCTTTCCCTAGCTACTCGTGGGACTCATATGGATCCAAGTATAAAAACAAAAAATGGGGGGGATAATCCTCCCACTGCTTCAGCTAATACTGAACAAATGGAGGTGGCGGAAACCGCCACCTCACAGGTCATCATCTCCGAAGAGGAAGAAAGGGTGTTGTTATCATCCCCTCAAACCTCTTCGGTGGATGAACAAAAATCAGGGGAGGAGGAAGCGGCCGTAAAAGCCGTCGAAAACCTAGACCTGAACGAAAGAAAGAGGTTTGCTGGTGCGACGAGAAAACGTCTCAGCCGGATGCTGAAGAGTGGCGTCAAATATGAGGACGCCCTCGCAACAATCTTAAAGGAGTTGGACAGCAAGCCAACAGGAGGACAAACCTCCTCTGGCGAGTCGTCCAAAACCATACCGGAAAAGAAGCAGAGTGGAGATAAATCTTCCTCTGCTTCGGCATCCGGAAAACGCCTGCGCTCCGACGGCAGCACCCCAGAATCGACGGCGAAAAAGCCTCGAGATGCGGGGAGGCAGCCGGAGCAACGGCGCTCATTCAGAACCGTGGCAGAAAGTGTCAGAGTGGGAATAATCCATCCTGAACACCCAAACGCCCGGTTCTCGAATGAACAACTCAAATTGATACAGCGGTCTGTAATGACTGCTGTTCAAGAGGCTCCGGAGGACGGACCTCAAATACGGTTCCTGAGCTGCACTCAACGGCCAGGGATACTTCTCCTCGACTGTGCCGACGCGATGACGGCGGAGTGGATGGAAAAGGTCGTAAACGACCTTTCTCCTTGGCACGAAGCCAGACTCAAACTGGTACAGAAAGAGGAGATGCCGAAACCCCACATCTGCGTGGTCTTCATCCCTGAGGATGCTGGCGCACCCAGACAGGAGGGGCATCAGGTTTTAAAGGTGCTTCGCACTATGAACCGGGGCCTGAACACTCTGGAATGGAGTATTCTGCGCAGGGATCCTGCAGGTCCCGGACAAACATGGACCTTCGCCGTGGATGATGCATCCATGGTGGAGTTGGAGAGGCTGGAGCTCCGGCCCTTCTACGGTTTTGGGCGGGTGCAATTCCGGCGCAGAACCGTGGGAGGGACTGCGGTTACTGGTCCTCCAAATAGCCAGCCAGGTGGTTCGGGGCTTACAAGGGAGCGCTCAAGGTCCCCGGGGGAGAAAAGACATCCTCCACGGTCCACAGCGCAACCCCCTAAAGTCCCAAATAAACCTCCCGGTACCGTCCCACAGGCCTCTAACGATAAGGGGAAAAAACCACAATCGTTAAGGGGACCGAAGGGGAAGGGCTCCGGGAAACAAACCAAGGGCGTGGGAAAGAAACCTCCCCCTCAACCGCCAAAGTAGAGAAATGGCTGCCCACGTCTCCTTTCTCCAGTCAAATATCCACCATGCCAAAGCGGCGTCATACGTCCTAGGCAGGGTATTTCGGCTGGAGAACATTGATGTGGCACTGATCCAGGAACCCTGGATCTCCAGCGCCGGCAAAATAAGCGGTCTGGGAAATAACTCTGGTAAGCTAGTCTCGTATGCCGGTGGTAAGCCACGGGCATGCATGCTTATCAGAAATAACATTAAGTATTTTATGTTAACAGGTTTCTGTACACCAGACGTGGTTGCAGCCCAACTTACGATCCCGGTGGAGGACAGCAGGCTCGAAGTAGTAGTCTGCTCGGCATACTTCCCAGGTGAGGGTAATGAAGATCAACCTCCTCCTTCAGCTGTGCGAGAGTTAATCGCCTTCTGTAAGAGGAACAACAAGCAATTGATTATTGGATGTGATGCAAATGCCCACCATTTGGACTGGGGAAGCACGAACATCAATAAAAGAGGTGAGTCTTTATATAACTATATAATAGGGGAGGGTCTTTCGATTAACAACGAAGGGGCCGAACCAACTTTTGTGTGTAGAAATCGCATGGAAGTTCTTGATATAACAATAAGTACTCAGTTTATGAGTACCAAGATCGTTAATTGGCGGGTGTCTACAGAACCTTCATGCTCGGATCATCGACATATCAGATTCGAGATGAAGGCAGGGCGCAGGCCTATAGTGCAATTCCGTGATCCAAAGTGTACAGACTGGAGTGGATATAAAATTTCCCTTCAAACGTACCTGAACAACGGCATTGCATCTATAAAGAATCAGGCTGAAATAGAGGCGGCGAGCGATCAGCTGCAGGAAGCCGTACTCAGAGCCTACCAAGATAACTGCCCACTTAAGGAGAAGAGAGACCATAGAGGTTCACCTTGGTGGAGCAGAACCTTGGACAAAAAGAGAACAGAAGTTCGACGTCTCTTCAATCGAGCTAAGGAAACAGGGTGCTGGGACACTTACAGATCGGCTCTAACAGGATACACGAAAGATATTCGTAAAGCCAAGAGGGAGTCTTGGAGGAGGTTCTGCCAGAGTATAACAGATCTACCTGCTGGAACAAGACTCCACAAAATTCTCTCTAGAGATCCGAATCAAGAGGTAGGGTCGATAAAACGACCGGACGGCTCTTTTACGGACTCCAAAAGGCAGACGTTAGAGATCCTCATGCGGAATCACTTCCCGGGTAGCCTGCTTCTGGAGGATCGCCCGCAAGCCTTTCCACTTCCAACTGGCTCGTCTATACGACCGGTTAAAGAAGAGGTTTGCATCTGAGGTGATCACTCCATACTCAATCCTATGGGCGCTGAAGTCTTTCTCCCCATACAAATCACCAGGAGAAGATGGTATTTTTCCTGCCTTGTTGCAAAACGGGTCAGAGGAGCTGCTGCCTCTCCTAGTGAAACTATATCGTGCGAGCCTGGTGTGGAGTTACATACCACAGGGCTGGTCGATTGCTAGGGTCGTATATATACGGAAAGCGGGGAAGGTAAATAATTCCCTGCCTAAATCCTTTAGACCGATCAGCCTTACCTCGTTCGTACTAAAAACTCTAGAGAGAATTCTAGATAGGCATATTAGAGACGGGAACTGCAGGGAAATTCCCCTCAACCCCAGACAATATGCCTACCAGGTTGGCAAATCTACAGATTTGGCGCTAAATAACCTCGTAGGAAAGATAACCCACTCTTTAAAGCATAAAGAGATTGCGCTGACAGCTTTCCTCGACATTGAAGGGGCGTTCAACAATGCCCTGCCTCAATCCCTTTACGCTGCACTTCTGCGAAGGGGAATAAGCAGACTAATCTGCAATTGGATTAAATGCATGCTTGAAAATCGTTTTGTCACATCATCACTGCAGGAGGAGACTGTCAGATTTAGGGCGGCGAAGGGGTGTCCTCAAGGCGGAGTGCTGTCTCCACTTCTCTGGTCACTCTTGGTCGACCCCCTACTAGACAGGCTCTCCCAGCTGGGGGTGGATTTTCAATGCTATGCCGATGACCTTTTAATAATGGTTAGAGGCTTATTTGAAGAGATTATTTCTAATATCCTTCAGGAAGCTCTTAATATCGTATACAGATGGTGTGAGGAGGAACAGATGTCTGTGAACCCCCACAAAACGGTAGTAGTTCCTTTTACAAAAAGGAGGAAGCTTGATAAGCTACGTCATCCAATTCTGGAAGGCGTAACCATTCCATTTGCGGAGGAGGTAAAATATCTGGGGATTATCCTTGATAGAAAACTTACCTGGAACTCCCATCTGGAAAGAACAATCAATAAAGCCAGGGCATCGCTCTGGAATATCAGAAGGGTATGCGGCAAGTCGTGGGGAATGAACCCTAAACAGATTTACTGGATTTATCAAACGGTGATAAAACCAATGGTCACATATGGCGCAATGGCCTGGTGGACGAAGGGGCTCCAGTCTATTGCGGCGGCTAAATTATCTGGACTACAGAGATTAGCATGTGTGGCTATTACAGGCGCCATGTCATCTACCCCGACAGCGGCAATGGAAAGATTTCTGGGTCTTACTCCTCTCCATATATTACTGGAGCAGGAGGCCAGAATGACCTCCTATAGGGCCATGTCGGTGGCAGGTCAAATCGAGGGGGAGAGGCTATGGGACCACTCTGGACTGCTGCGAGAGATGAGTACTCACCACACTCTCGGAATGGTTTCGGATGTGCTCTCTCCCAGAACTCACATACAGAAGTCCTTCAACGTCCTTCTTCCGAGAAGAGACGAATGGGAAAGGGGGGAGATCCTCTTTCCAGGGACGGCTTATGTACTGTATACAGATGGTTCAAAGACCCCAAGTGGTGTTGGAGCCGGAGTGTACAGCAGAAAACCGAGAGTTGACATCACAGTAAGCCTTGGCAAGTATGCTACCATCTTTCAGGCGGAGGTTTTCGCTATAGAATTGTGTGCAAGAGAGTTGGTAAACCATCATCTTGTCAACAAAAGTATTTATATTTTATCAGACAGCCAGGCAGCTTTAAAAGCACTGAGCTCCAGCCGGCTGGACTCGAAGCTGGTATGGAACTGCATCGAATCCCTGGATCGCATTGCTACCAGTAACAGAGTAACCCTACTCTGGGTACCTGGGCATGAAGGGGTGGAGGGCAATGAGAAAGCCGACACCCTTGCGAAAAGAGGTGCAGAATCCGAGTTCATTGGACCGGAACCATTCTTTGGCATAGCCAAAAGCAGTGCTAAAGACACTATCTGGAAATGGGCCGAGAGGAAAACTCTCCAGCACTGGAAAGATATGCCTGGGTTAGCTCACTCTAAGGCGTTTATAGTCAAACCCTCAGGTAGCACCCTATCGCAGATCCTAGAATGGAGTAGAAGTGATCTACGCATCCTAATCGGACTGCTGACAGGGCACTGTCGTCTGCAGTACCATCTGAAGAAGCTAGGTCTGAGTCAAACATCGGACTGTCGCTTCTGCAGTGTGGAAGACGAAACGGCGGAGCATATTTTATGCTCCTGCCCTGCCCTGGAAATGAATAGGCTTCGTACGTTT
The DNA here is from genome assembly GCA_963243735.1 of Neocrepidodera transversa. Lineage (NCBI taxonomy): Eukaryota > Metazoa > Arthropoda > Insecta > Coleoptera > Chrysomelidae > Neocrepidodera > Neocrepidodera transversa. The sequence goes on along the minus strand of OY725336.1, from coordinate 23,267,670 downwards.
GGTTTTGTACAGCTGGAGCCTACCGACTTCAAGGAAGCTTCACCTAAATCAACCATAGACTTCGTAAGAAGGTGTGGATTGTATGGTGAATTATAGCCCATAGGGGTGAGCCACAATAGGCCTCTGTTGGCCGCAGTGGAGGGGCGAGCAAACGCTCCACTCACATTGAACCTAACCTAACCTAACCTAACCTTCTACTCTTAGCAAAAATATTTAAAAAAATATGTATTTTTTACTTTCACTTTATCACCCTGTAGAATGGAAACAGGGGAGGGGGGTACAGAAAAATGTAATTTGAATTTTCTTAATAATTCGTCAAGATCTATATAGTCCCTAATTTACGGTACTTTATTCTGAAACACCCTGTAGAATAGAGAGGCGTTAGAATGTTCTGATCAAATGAAAAGAAAAAACTACAAAGTGCTCTAATTATATTTCTATATAGATATTCTAACGATTTTGCTGCTAAACTATTGAATAGCGTTATTTTTATTTAAATAAACATTGGATAAAGATTATATGTGTTACATATATGTTAAATGTATATTCATCAGATCTGAATATAAAATTCTTATGCCTATGAATACTGAGAGAAGAAAAATAATTTTTTACAGACGTGTTATTTTTCAAATTTTGGCTCGTATTCGTTTAAGATTTTAGTGAATGTGATTTAAAATTTTGGTGAATGTGCTTAAAATTTTGGTGGGTGTACCAGAGTGCGTACACAATTTTCGGTAAAAATTGCTAAAAATGTATATGACTAAATATTAATATAATTACGTGCTAGGTGAAAATGGATGTTTATTTATTTATTTATTTATTTATTTATTTAGTAAGAAGCTTCCTACAAACATTTTTTATGTGATTTTTCTGTAGTTTAGATCAAACGTGAGTTCGTGACCACGAATAAATTTTGAAATATACCAAAAAGTAGGATAATTAGAAATAATTCACAAGAAAACTTATTGGTATATTGCAAAATCTCTCTTATCTTCTTTGTTTTAATTAAAATAATCCTATTCGGAGCCGGGAAAGTTCTGGGGTGACACAGCCGATTTTTTTTTGCTAGTTTGGGGGTTCATTCTACCACAACGAGACCTAATGACCTAAATATTATTTTAAACGTTCATTTTGAGTTCATCCAATTCTGATATTGAAATTTTAAATTTTACCTAATAAGAAAAAAGTTTGACAAATTTTAAAACCCTATTATTTTTGTCTTAATAGACCAAACTTTTCGTAATACAATTTTTTGTTTAGTTTTTTATAATAATTTTTAAGAAAAAGATTCTTAGCACTTCATGGGTGATGGAAAAATTTAAGATTATTGGTATATAAAAATCGATTTTACCGCAACAGATAACCAGAAGTGAGTTAGGGTGTGAAAAGGTGTGTTTTTAAGGACACTTAAATTTTGATTAAATTCGGTGAAAATGTACATTTTTATATATTAAATAAGTTATAATATTTTTGAAGTGAAATATTATTTTTTGATTTATTTGTGAATTTAATTTGGAAAAAGGCCTAATTTTCAATCAAAAAAGTTAATCAAAAATATTTTCATGAAGAAAACCAAAAAAAAAACACTTTTTTCAATATCGATTTTTTAATATTTTTAACTAAGTATGTTTAAAAATAAAATTGTTTGAATAAAAAAATAAACAAGATCTATTTTTGGTTTTGCCCATACAATTCGTGAACCATATTCTATGATTTATTTTTCTATTTTCTTAGTTTCTTAAATACGCATGCAGTATGTATCAAGTATAAAAAAATTAATAAAGGTTATAATCATATTGATTTGAATAATATTAAAAATTATGTAAACTACTTACTCTTTTTTTCCATTCCACTCCAATGTAATTTTAATTCTTGGAGTGCTAAACTTTCTCTCTTGGGACTTTCAGTTGGAAATACGCCATGAGAAGCGAAAATCACTTATCTTCATTATCTTTATATTTGCATTAATTTTACAATTTTGTATATTATTAATTATCTTACTTTATTTAACTTTGTTCTGAGTATGTTAGTTACACCAGATTTGTTATCTCTATGTTAATAAAGTTGCGGAATTTTACGTGCTAGCCATTTTGTATTGGTTAAAGTTAGATAATTATTTAAAGCAGTATTGAGGAATAGTTAAATATTTGCTACGTTAATTAATTCCTATATTCGCAAATTCAACATATTGAGAACTAAATATTTACATTTGTAAAATGAACTCTTGATAGGTGCCAGGTAAAACAGCATGAAACAGTATATGATATAACAATAGTACTATTTAAATTAAAGAATGCAGGAAAATGGAAAAAATAATAAACAGGAATGAAATTTAGAAGAAAGTTTGAATAGCATTTAAATAGATCAGAAAGATATGTGGAAAGTAACGTTTAACAACAATTAAAAAATAAACAAATTGGAGGAACGATGAATCAAAAGAGTTTGCGAAAGGAAAAAATACTTTACATTACACAAATATAAAAAAACAAGTAAAAGAGAGATAAATTAAAAGAATTCTTCAATAAATAAATCGAAAAAGCTTTAGTAAATAAATAAACAAACACAAAAAAATAATAATAGACAATTCTAAGGATTAAAGAATTAAATGGAAACCAGAAAAAAACCAATAAAAACTAAATAAATACTAATACTAAAAATATAGAATTTCGAGGAAAAAGGAAATTTATTGACCTGAATTTAATTCCAGTCTTTTTTGTTTTATTCAAAGATTTTTATTTTCTACAGAATTTCTAAATATAGTAAGCAAACAATATGGTAATATATGCAAATTAAAAAACATCGAGTATACGGAAGTCTAGGAAAAGAATATCCATTAATTTTATTGTTTAAGTGCAGCAAAACAAATGAGAATAATAATCCAATTGGAAAACAATTTGTAAATCCATTCGACTTGTCTTACTTCTACAGGAATTCGGATCAGCTTAACATGGATAAAATATATTTTTTTATTATTGATTTTCAAAGTAATCGGTTATTAAAGAATAATTATGTAGCAAGCTATATTTTATTTAAATAACATGAATATTAATATTGACTTATTGACTATAAATTTATTTTATAGTGGGTTTTAGTAGATATAAAACAATATTAAACACAGGATATTTGATAAAATATTTATTTTATTATCTTTCATTTTTGCCACAATACAAATTTAAAATATAGGTTTTAGTACTATTTTCGCGTTATTTATTTCTATGGAAAGTATTCTTTTAAAAAAAAAATGAATCCCATTATTGTTTAAATATAATTTTAAAATATTTGCATAAATTATAAAATTATTTATTAATAACTTATATTATCAATTATCATTTTATTCCAAAATTCTCTTACATAATATATGGTGTTCCATTATATTTTTTCTTAAAAGGGATACATCCAATTTTTCTTTCACAATTTTTGGTTTAAAAGAAAATTTTAATCGATAAATACCCATACCCATTCCGAGCGATTCGGTTTAAAAATGATAGATCAATATATGTTTAAATAGAACCTGCAATTAGTAACCTATGAGAGAATTAGTATATTAAGGCACAAATATGAGAATTCCGACACGAGCTATAAATGAGTGTCGTAATTAATATACAGTGTGTCCACGGATGGGGTTCACAAGAAGGGAAGAAAAATTGTTAATGTTGGTTTTATCAAATAACTTGATTCTTGATATTGCTAATTCTAAAACCTCGTAAAACTAAAGAAAAAACGTGTTTTATCTTGCTAGCTTCATTTTTTACTCAACTTACTGTGAAATGTTATGAACCCATTATCTAGAAAAATGATTATAAAATAAAACAGATACGGTTAAACCTGATTTTTTCCATTTATGAGGTTTTAAAATAAGCAAAGCTTTTTAACAATAAATTAAATTTTTCGATAAAACCAAAAATAAAAAATTTCTCCTTTTGTGAACCCCATCCGTGTACATACGTTTCATACACTATTTTTTCTACGACCAGCCATAATAATTGAACATGGATACTTTATATTAAACATATATCAAGTTATATAATAATGGAATCGTAATTTATAATTAAAAAATGTATCACGGACAAAACAAAAAAAAATGTAATAAAAAATAAATGTTTTAACAGGAAACTGTAGAATTATTCTTTTTGATTCATATATTTTACGATTTATCTTGCATGGTACAATTCGGTGTGCAATAAAAAATAAATCAGATTTTTTCTCATAGTAAATATGTAATACTAACACATAACATTAAACTTAGATCTAATTTTTTTCAAACAATATTAGAAATTATGAGTTTAGATTTGAAGTCGATTAAATATCCGCTCTTTTCCTTGTGACGTCACATGCCCAATGGCAGTCTGCCCTCAAGCAAGAGGAAAATAATGAAGAAAAATATCACACCAAACATGATTTATAAGGTAAATTCATAGTAACAAGAAAATGTCAAAATAGCACAAAATTATTATATTCCACAAAAGTTTAGAACAAATTGCAAAAAAATAATAAAGTACATCATCTCTCGGGTACATGACAAGACAGCACTGGACAAGTCGGCGCCGGAAAAAATCCGCACTGGGACAAGTCGGCACAGGACAAATCAGAACGAAGTAACTTGATTAAAAATCTGAGGAAACATCTGGGTGACGCGCATCTCATTGGTCGCTAGAATGATGCCAAGCACGAATGATAACATCAGTGACATTTGAATCCGTACATGATGTCGTCCAAGGAGTTGATGTTTTGAATGTTTTCCTGTATCCAGAATTAAAGCCAGTTATTGGTTGGTTTTCAGACAGACTAAAGATTAATGGCACAAGAGCGCCACCACTTTTTCTATGTGAATTTTTGATCTGCGTACCAACGAACACTTGAAGGTTGTAACGAAGTTACTTAATTACAGTGATAATTAAAATATTTAAATTATATCGCGCATGGCACTGGATTATAATTAAATTAAACTTATGGGAATGGCACCCTTCCTTCGATAAGGTCAGTCGTACCAGTTGAACCTCCGCCCGACGGATGGAGACACTCGTGTCCGTGCTTCTTAGACACCGAAATCCTTACCGTATAGGACGATTCAATCCATTGTCATCAGTTACAGTGGCGGTCCCATTTCGAGCGACTTTTAGGGATAGGTCGAGTTGAAGGAATCGAAGCTCAGTCAACTGCAAGCCGTGTACCACAGAGAGAGGCTTGAAAAGGACCGTATAATCGTGTACAACCAAGCAGATAATAGAGAGGAACGTATAACCGAATACGGCCAAGCAGATAATACAGAGGACCGACCGACGAGCATATTACGACCGACACCGACAGGTAAGAAATCCGAAATGTTATACACCTTTCTTCTGGATTTGGTTTGGTAATTGATTAAATAAACGGTTCTTATTTAATCGTTAATTTTATTTGGTGCGAATTATAACATTTAGCGGTAAATCACAGGTACTCAGCCCAGTAGGGCAAGTAAAGCTCGCCCTTCTGGCCACTATGGGTTTTATTGATGGCATAATGACCTCTGAAGTATTTACACCACTGACGCTTCGCGGAGGGTTGTCACAGAAAGGTACAACAAGGGTACGACAGGGCACATCCAAGTTTTTGGAAATTTATAACTCAATTAAGAAAAATTCAAAAAAACTTTTGACGCCGATTATGAGCTTTACGTCGCGGGTTATGAAGCACCCCAAAAGACAAGACGCTACGAAGAAGCAGATGTGCGAATTTTAAATAAAGTAACTCTATACGATCGAGTACTTGCTCGGTTTTTTTCACAATTATTAAATGTGAGTGTTATTTCAATGATAATTTTATTTTTATATCCTTATTACCTATATATTTTCGTTGAGTTTGCTTTTTGTATGTTTGTTAGTTTGTTACGGTTGTAGCGCGTTGTATGGTTGATGAAAAAAAAAGTGAAAACTTGAAAAGTTTGTTCGTTATGGTGTCTAGATGTACAGGAAATTTAAAATTTTAAAAACGACTCCAAGATGGCGAACGAGATTTATGATTATGGACCGATTTCATTCAAAATTGGTATGTGGTGGTTTTTGTGGTCTGAGATTACGAATTTTTTGTCAAAACTAATAAATTTTGATTTAGACTCGAAAATCTCGAACCAGAATTATGATTATGGATCTATACTTTTTTGTTTGTTTCTCACAGTTGCGGCGATTTGTGTTGAAAAAATTTGAAGTCTTGAAAATATTGTTCTTTGTGGACGCCAGATGTGCAGGAAACCAATTTTTAATTTTTTTAACCATATAATGTAACATACACAGGTAGGAACAGGCGGCCCATCGGGCAAAATTTTTGAGCTAGTTATATATAATTTTTATTATAAATAAGAATTTAAATCAATCTGTTTTGTTTGGTTTTTTTAAGACCATTTTTATTACACATAATATTATTTGTTCTCAATAAATAGATTTCTGATTTTTTTTATTTCTAGGTAGGTAGGTATATTACAGGAATATGTTGTAGTTTGTTTTATATATTCCTATATATAATAATAATGTGTCTGGCGCCGACTTGTCCCGACTCCGACTTGGACGTGTCGCGACTTGTCCATAATCCGTCATCTGTCACCATAACTAACACATACAACAGCTCTTCTTATGGTTGGCCTCTTTCAATTAGGTACGGTAACCATGGCTTATGTGGCGTATTTGTTGTACTAGTCGCGAATATTAAGTACATTTTTATTTGCATTTATTTTACGTTATATTAAAGAAAAAAAAATAAAAACATATATTTTTAGTTAAAAATACTTACTGTTTTGTAATAAATTTAAAAAAAAACTGTGTTGAATATTTTATTATGCAAGCCCTATTATTAAAATTGACTTATGTAACATTATTACTAATTTATATAAATTCAGTTTTGGATTTAAATAATTAATGGAATTAAAAACACTTTTGGATTAACAATGTATAATACAGTTAAACTTGCTAAGGGAGCAACCAAAACGATGGACAGACCTTAAGTATCATAGAAAGCTGAAATATCTTTATGTTTATAAAAATGTTTATCGTATGTTGCGTCTATTTAATATCCCCCTTCCCTATTTATCTTGCGACATCAATAATATTTATGAAACTCAATTTAAAATACAGTTAAACACGCAAAATTGCCATTAAAAAATGTCGTTCTAGTTAATGATTTATAATAAAAAAGAAAAAATGTTACCCCATTAAAAACTACATAATAGTGCGGTCAAGTTACGAATTTATTTATAGAAGAAACAATTAACATTCTAGGAAAATTTGTTGATAAAATGAATTAACATGATTTAAAGTTGAGTTCTCTAAAATAAACAAAATTCCAGTTGAGTGCCAACGCATTACATGCCACAAACACGGCGCTGGAAACTTTAGGATGAAAACAGCATGAATGTATATATGAGGTAGTTGATTAAATTACCTTCTGCCATATGGGTTTACTTAATGCTATGAAATAGTGCTAGTACGCTTACGGCATGATAATTTAATAATACGCACTGCGTGCGTTCACTCTGCCTTTATATTTCCTTTCAATACCTATTCCAGTCTACTTTTAGAACATTATTAAACTTGATAACGTTTCTATTATACGAGACTCATTAAATTAAATTCTGGAACAGAAGGTAACATTGACGTAATTCATATTTCTGAGAGTATGCACCAACCTCTGTTTACTGTAATACATCGATGAAAAATTATTGCAACATCCTTTAAAAGTCTTTGAAAAATCTTTGAAAAATTCTTGAACCACCATTGAATAATTCTGGAAAAAAATTTTAAAAAATCCATTAAAATTCTATAATGAATTCATATAAAAATACTGGAAAGAAATAGTAAAAAATAATAATAAACCTTAAAAAATTCTTATATTTTTCGAAAATTTCTTGAAAATCGCTAAAAAATCCTTGAATATTCATTAAAAATCCTTAAAATGTCCTTGTTTATTTGAAAAAGGTAACAATAAAAAACCTTGAAAAAATCTTTAAAAAAACTTGAAAAAATCTGGAAAGATCACGGGAAAATTTTTGACAAAAGTCATGAAAAATTATTGTAACATCCTTGAAAAGTAATAATAATATAATAATACCATCACTATATTTCCTTTAAAAATCCTTGAACCACCATTGAATTTTTCTTGAAAAAATCGTAAAAAAATCGTTTAGAATTCCTTAATCAATTAATATTAAAAATAATAGAAAAAAATACTAAGAAAATAATAATAATAATCCGTAAAAAATCCTTGTAAAGTCTTTGAAAATTTCTTGAAAATCTCTAAAAAATCCTTGAATATTCCTTAAAAAATCCTTAAAATGTCCTTAAATAATCCTTGTTTACCTGAAAAAGTTAAGAATGAAAAATCGGTAAAAAAAAATCTTTAAATAAATACTTGAACAAATCTGGAAAAATCATGGGAACATTTTTGACAAAATTCACGAAAAATTACTGCAACATCTTTGAAAAATATTTGAAAAATCCTTGAACCACCATTGAATAGTTCTTAAAAAAAGCGTAAAAAAATCCTTTAAAATTCCTTAATGAATTAATATTAAAAATAATAGAAAAACATTGTAAAAATAATAATAAACCTTAATAAATCCTTGTAGTTTTTGAAACTTTCTTGAAAATCGCTAAAAAATCCTTGAATATTCCTTCAAAAATCCTTAAAATGTCCTTAAATAATCCTTGTTTCTTTGAAAAAGTTAAGAATGAAAAATCCTTGAAAAATTCTTTAAAAAAATCTTTCAAAATACTTGAAAATATCTGAAAAAATCATAAGAATCTTTTGACAAACTTCATGAAAAATGATTGTAACATCCTTGAAAAGTAATAATAATAATAATAATCTTTGAAGAATCCGTGTCCAACAATTAAATAGTTCTTGAAAAAATCGTAAAAAAAATCATTTTGAATTCCTTAATGAATTAATATTAAAAATAATAGAAAAAAATAATAATAAACCTAAAAAATCTTTATAAAGTCTTTGAAAATTTCTTGACAATCGCTAAATGTCCTTGAATATTCCTTAAAAAATCCTTAAAAAAGTTAAAAATGAAAAATCCTTGAAAAAGTCTTTAAAAATTACTTGAAAAATTTGGAAAAATCACCATTGAATAGTTCTTGAAAAAATCGTAGAAAAATCCTTTAGAATTCCTTAATGAATTAATATTAAAAATAATAGAAAAAAATACTAAAAAAAAATAATAATAAACCTAAAAAAATCCTTATAGTCTTTGAAAATTTCTTGAAATTCGCTAAAAATTATTGAATATTCCTTAAATAATCCTTAAAAAAGTTAAAAATGAAAAATCCTTGAATAAATCTTAAAAAATCTTTAAAAAAAACTTGAAAAACCTAGAAAAATCATGAGAAATATTTTGACAAAATTCATGAAAAATTATTGTAACATCGTTGAAAAGTCTTTGAAAAATACTTGAATAACCATTGAATAATTCTTGAAAATTTCGTTAAAAAATCCTTTAAAGTTTCTTAATGAATTAATATTTAACATCCTAAACAAAAAAAAACCGTAAAACCTTAACAAATCCTTGTAGTACTTGAAAATCGCTAAAAATCCTTGAATATTCCTTAATAAAGTTAAAAATGAAAAATTCTTGAATAAATCTTAAAAAATCTTTAAAAAATACTTGAAAAATCTGGAAAAATCATGGGAAAATTTTTGACAAAATTCATGAAAAATTATTGTAACGTCGTTGAAGTTTTTGAAAAATCCTTGAACCACCATTGAATAATTCTTGATAAAAAAATCCGTTAAAAATTCTTTAATGAATTAATATTTAACATACTAGAAAGGAGACAGTAAAAAAATCATAATAAATCTTAAAAAATATTTGTAGTCTTAAAATCGCTAAAAAATCCTTAAATATTCCTTAAAAAATCCTTTAAATGCCCTTAAATATCCTTGTTTACTAGAAAAAGTTAAGAATGGATAATCGTTGAAAAATCTTTAAAAAATAATTGAAAAAATCTAGAAAAATGATGCAAAAAATTTGGACATCCTTGAAAAGTATTTGAAAAATCCTTGAAAAATCCTTGAACCACCATTGAATAATTCTTGAAAATTTCGTTAGAAAATCCCTTAAAATTCCTTAATGAATTAACATACTAGAAAAAAAGAAAAAAAATAATATTAAACCTTAAAAAATCATTGGTGTTTGAAATTTTCTTAAAAATCGTAAAAACTCTTTCAATATTCCTTAAAAAATCTTTTAAAAAAATTATTCCATATTAGAAATATAGTGGCAACTGAAATTAACTGTTATGAACAAACCAGGATAATATATATTTTTTGTAATATAAACATGTATTATCACAAATAAGCGATAAAGTTGTAACAATATTAATAAACATGGAACAAAAAATCGTACTTTTAGCTAAATTTACTCAGTTTTTGAAAATATTACTCCAGGCTGCTAATTATGAGAAGAAAGTCCTTTAAAATAGCCTACAAGGTCTCCAGATATTATACACCTTACAATTTTGATGCAGTAATTAAACTAAAAATAACCTTATCCAACTAAATTAATAAGATTTTAAAGAAGCGAAATAATTTTTTCTACTAGTTATAGATAAATAGTTACTATAGAAAACCGATGACATAAGACTTAGCGGGTAAAATTCGCCTAAGTAGGTCAGTGTATCAGTTGCCCATGTGATATTAAAATGTAAAACAAAAATTCAGAGTATTGTCAGACTTACATCTTCCAATTTCAGCAATCAGTGACTATTCCTTATTCAGTAAATCCTCTCCAAACACCACAAACAATGTCTTTAAACCTCTTAATTTAAAATTCCATGCTGTTCTGAACCTAACCTATACACAGCCGACTCAAGAAATTTTCCCGCTACTTGTGAAAATTTGCTGGATTAACGGAACCGCGCGGCTGTATTAAAAAATCGCGACATGGCAATCAATTTTCGAACACCCGATTACTGGCCGGCCGGAAAAGTGCCATACGTCCCACGGAATAGCGAAAATCTCGACTGCGGACCAAGATCTGAGGTCATAGAAGGCTCTGCCAGAATTCTCTGCAAACGAACAGCTGCAAATCGATAGACGGTAACGCGCTGGCGCGAAACTTATACCCTTGCGCTTTTTTTATCTGTTTCGCTAGTATACAATCGGATACTTACTATCGGCATTGATGCAAATGTGAGAGAAATTGTTAATGAAATGAAAGGCGAGAAGCTAAGAAGCCTAAATTTTCTATGGAGAAAAATATATGCACCGCATTATTGGCGCGGTTAGTAGGATTCACTTACTTTTAACTCATTTAATTAAATAAATACACAAAAATTAGAAAAGAAAACTAAAATGATAACTAAAAAATGTTTTACAATGTATACCAAGTATTAAAAAATTGGAAGTGTGCAGTTACGTTCAACGTGAAATTTTCCTTTCCAATAATCTTTGGCACTTTTCTATTGCCGCAAGTTTCACTATAAATAATCATCATGTCATGGTATTCTCGTATAAATATAAAAAGTTGAATAAGAATTTTTTTATTTAAAATCATGTTTTCTATCTATTTCTTTAATAAGTGCACTACTTTTAGGGACACAAATAATTGATATGGTGCCTTCAATCTTAGAAAGTCCCACGTTGCGAAGCCATTTAAATTGGTGTGTTCTGTTACCTTTTAATGAATCAATTTCTTTTTTATTATTATTATTATTATTATTATATTTACTATTCAATTTTTCTCAGGATAAGTTCAATCCAAAATCTTTAGTTTATCACAGAAAATTAAATATTTTTATCACTCAAATAACATTCCAAAAATAAACACATTCATTTACTAGAGGTAAATAATTACACTATCAAATATTGTGTTAAAATTTTGACCATAAAAATTTCAGATCAGTAATTTTTTGTTTACATAAATTAATGAACCAAAATATAAAAAAAATATCTTACTACAACTAAAATTTTCTTAAATTTTAATAAATATTTTTTGCCCAAATTAATTTTTATATATCTTCTTTTGCCATAAATATTAGTATTCTTCAGATTCCATTTCAAAATTAAATTCCAAAATTTTCAACCATATTATTATTATTTTTTACAATGTTATCCATGCATGCCATATAACATTTTCTTCTAATATTTTATTATTTTGTAATTTATTAAATTTTTAAATATATTTATTTTTATTTTTCTTTTTAACTTTTTTTTAAAGTCAAAAATCTTTTTCAGTCAAATTTTTAAAATAAATAATGTAAAAATGGTAACTCAAATAATTAACTCATTTAATGTAAATAAATGACTTATTTAAAATTCCTAAATTGAATTTGAAAATTACTTTATAAACTATTTCCTATTCTTAACCTACATAACTGTTTATTCACAATATCCTTTTGTCATTTTCAGTGTATAATTAATATTCTCTTGACTATTTTTAACTTCTTTTCTGTATGCTATTTTTCAATAGATTGAATGTTGTGTACCACACTAAGTGATTGAATGTTAAATTTGACAATCGGCAACTAGTTTCGGCTAAAAAGCCATCTTCAGGCCTAGAAATGTACATTGTTCTTAGAACAAAAACTTACCAAAAATATAAAATTATAAATTGAAATTTAACATATTAGCATAAATATTAAACAAAATGCGATTATCTCATGAACCGTAAAAGATATCCCAAATCTGTTTTCAAATATCGCTTCAGCGTTAAATTTCACGTCGGATTGCTATTTTTTTAAACCGGTAGTATCACTTCCGCTTCCGGTTTGTAAAACCAGTTTTGAAACCGGAAGTCAGAAAAATCTGAAAATCTGTTTGGGAGCTATTCAAGGTATGCTGAGTTTATTACCTTTTACCGATTGTCTAAATCTCTTTTCATTTTTGAGTTATAAATGCGGACATACGGGCAGACAGACAGAGCCGTATTATATGACCCCTTTAGGGTATATACGTACTAACCAAAAGGGGAAGTAAGCGGGGGTGGTTGGGTATAACTAAGGGACATGAAAAAATATAAACTAATACTAGTATAAAAATGATTAAAGAACGAATAATGAATCCAAATTGGAAATATAATTTAAACAACAAAGGAAATCAAAGGATACAACGACCCTTTGGAAGCCGGGGGACACATGTCGTCCAATACCGGTCGAAACAATAGAAGTAAAAAGGAAGTTACACTTGTTGCAACTATACTTGAAAAGTTTGGAAAATTTTAAGGCCCACCAAGTTACAAGCAAACTCAAAGAGGCGATCCCCCCTTACTTCCCCTTTTGGTTAGAGCATATAATTTTTAATATTTATGCTAATGTGTTAAATTTCTTACTTACTTATAACTTTATACACAGTGAACAAATATAATTAAGAATCGGTAAATGGTTGGAAAAATTTACTACGGCAGTCGCATGTTACCATCGACTTATTATCGAAGGACCAACCATGTCAATGGATTTTGATATTTTAATATTGTAAACTAGTATGTAATTAAACTGTAAGGGTTCTTTTCTCACCCATTTATTTATAACCAAAATCAATTATAAACGGTACATTATTTTTACAACACTGTAAACACTACCTGAACAATTATTGTTACTCACTTTCACTGTATAAAATAAGTACATTAAGTTGTGAAATCTCAGAACATGTTTCTAATAAAGGAACATAAACAAATGTAACTACAGCAAGAAATATTTGCTTAGTCAATGATAAAAAAACATCCTTAATATTTGCTTTTAAACAAATGTGAGCCAAGATGTCCGATTGCAGCAAATGCAAATGAATATTTTTGAATTGTAATCGCATGAAAATGTGAAAAAAGACGTCTCATTACTAAATCCCGAATTTGGACAATTTATCTTTAGTAGTTTTTAAATTCCAGGACTGTTTCCAGACTTTTGAAACATGCAGGACCGTTTCCAGACGTTTGAAACACGCTGTATATGGTAAGTTTTTTTATATTCTAATTCCACTTCTTGTTCTGAGAACAATGTATATTTCTTGGCCTGAAGCTGGCTTTTTAGCCGAAACTAGTTGCCGATTCTCAAATTTTACATTCAATTACATCGAATATTAGATGACTATGTTTTATTTTATTTTATTGATAAATTGGATCACATTCAAGATATGGATAAACTTTTGGATTTATTTAGAATATTCATACGTACCTACTTGTTAAAAATTTTATAGCTATTTATTTTGTTTTTGTATATATTTGTTCAGACATAGCAACTAACTTTTTAGCACATTGTACAATAATGTTGTAACTTAGTTTATTACTGCCAATAATAATTCTGTACATCATAACTTTTGACATAGAAGAAATGTGAAACGTCGGTCAGTGGAAGACACAAAGAGGTCCAAACTGTTTGATGTGGTTGCAAATGAAAGCAGCTAAAAGCAGTTTGTATGAAGTTTGTTTCCAATAATAAACCACACTGAATCTGTCAGTTTAAATTTCAGAAATACCAGCTATTAACTCAAAGTGATTTTCTCTATATATAAAGTTTAGTTTGGTGATAAATCCTACTGAAAGCGCCAATATATAATTTATTTATAATAATTTAAATAAAATAGATAAAGTTATTTCAGCAATCTTGATTATAATCCCTTTCGATTTTCAAATTATCAGCACTCCAAAAATTAGTCCAACCCCGAAGAAACCAAAAGAGGATGAAATGCTTTTAAAACAATTAAGTACGCTTCCTTTTGCCGGAAGCCAAGATAATTAACGATTTGTTAATGGATTCAATTAGGAGTATAAAATGGCGAAGTCACCGGCTTAATGACAGTTGCGGCTGAGTAGGGAAGGAAAGGGAGCCCCTTTTGCATTTATTAAGAAAGCACATAAGAAATAAGAAAACAGAAGAAATTTTTGCGTTGCTGTTAAACAGCAATGCAAAATTTCCCTCTATTTAAAATCGTTAGCGGTTTCGGTATTATTGACTGAAACTTAACCTAGTTTACGGGTACGATAACAAACGAATAAGTAACAATCCCTAAAATCCCGAAATTTTGCCATCAGAGCCTGTTTGTTTAGGCACATTATTAAATTGTTTGCTCTTTCCATTCATCATATCTGAATATATGTTTGTATTAGGCCAGTACGTGAGTGGTAATACCTGAAAATTTGAATACGAATATTTTTATAATACATTTTGATTTAGTATTTAATTAAATTTCTTAAAGATCGAGTGTTAAAAAATTTGACAGATTGTCACAAACTGAAAGTATAGTACCGATATAAAATGCAGGGCGATCTATTTAAAAAAAATGTGAAATCGATGTAAGGAAAAATATTGGCACCTAAAGGTCAGAAGAGTCGGGTAAAATAAAGTAAAACCGGGTACCTAACGTTTGATGACTTTTAGAAACTTTAATTTGTGGCTTAAAGAACTAAAAATGTGTATACAAAGCCTTTGGTTATCGGTGCATCCATATATAAAATTTAAAATTTATTAAGTGTTGTTTTTTTTTCAATAAAAAAACTAATCACCCTACCGGTAAGGCAAAAACCGGGTACATATGTAAAAGTAAAAATGATCAAAATTTTCTGAGAAACAACTATTTTACTTTAGCAGCTGATCATTAAACATTCAGTGATACGAATGTGACAAATAATGGCAGTAAGCGATGCGAGCAGTGGGGTGGTAAACATAATAAGAACACATTGTTTAATCGCGCCATGTCGATTAACTTCACACTTTTTTAATGTGTGGAATGGCCATCAAGGAATCAGTATATAAAAATATAGGCGTTCATCCAACCACTCGGGTGATTCTTGGCAAAACTCTCTGAAGATGCATCATCGAGAAAAAGAGAATTGTCTCTTGCCCTAGGAAAAATAAACATTGATGGCATTAAATTACTCGAGGCGCTCATACAATTCTCCGCAGTTACAAGTACCCCTCGCTTAGCAGTTAATAATGCACCAACCTGCTTCATTCCTCGGCAGGTAAACACTTTTGAGGGTTTGTTAGGCACGGTGATAATGTCCGATTCATCGATATTGTAAATGATAATGGGAGAAACATTGTGTTTGTTGCATAGGTCCTCTAGTAGATCGAAAAACTTGTTAACTACCACCTTGTTAAAACGCATCGCCCTAGACATTGAAGTTTTTTTTTAAGAAATTCTTTTGTTTCTGTCCGAAAAGTTGCACAATCAATCCTTTCCGGCATCTTAAGCCTATTATTAAACGCATGAGGTATATTATTATTAACTACCAGTTCATTAGCTATTTTACGAACATCAGTTAAGGTCAACTCAAAAAGCCTACTTTCCATCAATAAAATATATTCTAACTTATGCTCTTGTTGTGCAATAAATAAACTTTTGTATCTCCCCATTCCTTTTGTCGATAAGACCGCTGGTGTCAAATTTTATTGTTTGGCTTTACGAACTATATCCTCTAACGTACTTTGAGGAACTTGGAATGCTTGAGAAGCCTTCAAATAACCAACTCTGCCAGACATAACTTCATTTATGGTGTGCTCCATATTTTCTTGACTAATAATCTTAATTGATTTATCTATGTTATTCTCGATACTCAGTTAAATACATATGTGAAATTAACTGGTACACATATACCCAGCAAACTTAAAAATTCGAATTATAAAAAAAGCCATGTGTATTTAACGACCTTAATAAAACAATACAAGAATAACACACTTCCAAGGTCAATTTATTAAATCAGTTTCGTATCATTATAAAAATATAATATAATTTTTATTCGGTATTTTATATATTTTATAAAATATAAAATTTTTGTCAAAACATTGTTTTTATTTGGCGAAAAAAAATTCTTCACTATACAAATCAAACCGAGATTATTTATTTGGAAAAAAATCTTCACTATACAAATCAAATAAAGGATTTTTATTTGGAGAAAAAAAAAATTTCAAAAATCACTGAAATGATTCCCATTATTTTTTTTACTTTGAATCAAAATGATTAGCTACTTTATGGTTTATAACCACTGTACCCAAAAGGTCCACCTAATTTTAAAACTTGAGGCCAAAAGACCGGTAGGATTAGGGAACGCCGTTGACAAAATTGACCGCTGGGACCAAGTGAACAACACCCGTTTTATAAAATCCCACGTGGCAGAAAAAATAACACCATCTCTCTTTTCCAAGGCTTAGTATTAAGATGGAACTGCATCTTAAATTGTTTCGAATATTTAAAATGTGTCAAATATTCAATTTCACTTAATAAAGCATACAAAAAACTCACTTAGATAAATGTTTGTTTTCATTTAATTTGAATTTGTGCTTTGTGATGACGGGCCTATAGGTTAAATCAAAGTTTGGGTGATTTATAACTTCGGCATAATAAAAATATTAATTTTTCATTCTAGTTTCATGACTGAAAGTTGTTAATTGGAAATTACATGTATATAAACATATAAATGATGTATCGAGACCGATAAGTAGCCACCAAAAATTCATTTAAAATGTCACAAACTTTCCTTCTAAATTTGTAGTTATAAAGAGACATGTGATAATGTATGGGAGAATATCTAATTATTCATCTCTAGCTATGCTAATCTAACGGATCTCAAGTCTCTCATTGCTAATGCAACACCACAGTATCAAATTATAGTTTAATTCTGATACGCTCCATTTGCTCTTTACGTCTAATTAACTTGAAAGGGTCCTAAAGGACTTAAAGGTAGTCGATGTAATAAATATTAGACAATTAGATTAGATTAGATACTTTATTTATTTACCAAATAAGGAAACTATAAAACTTTTTTCCTGTAGTGTACCTCTAGTATTCCAGTCAATATTAGAAAGACAGCTGGTTTGATTACGGTAAAGGAACTGTTAATTTATACTAAATATCTTACTCTAAACTTTTAAGTATTCGTTTACGTTCGTGTAATCCCAATTTTTTACTGATCGCAAAGAAACGTGTACACGTTAATTTCATTCGTTTTGCAAAGGGCAGTATTTTACTGTTAGCAACTAATAAACGTCATGCCTTCACGTTATAGATTCATATGTAAATCAAATTTTATTAAATTTATTAGTCAGTTTTATCAAAACTAATTCTAAGTTATTTTAGCATATATGTAGTACACATTTAATAATTATGATTAAATTGTTTTTAAATTTTTCTGGAAACACAATTTTCCTGGTGTTATCGGATGCATTGCACGATTGCACCCATGTAGTAATTGTTCCACCTAATATAAATTACCCTAAACATATTTATGTGAATCGGAAACATCATTCAATTAATGCATGTTTAAAAATTTATTAGTAGATAAAATTTAAATATTTTGTAGATCTGTGATTCTGACTTTAAAATTTTGAATGTAAATGAAAGGTAAATGATTCGTTTATTTAGAACAATTGCAATAAGCTTTAGCCTTTGTTTAAACAAATTCAATGAAATATATTCTATTTGCGTGATTGAGCTTTTTTTTTAACATAAACCAATTTTAAGCCAATAAACAAAAGCGTCTTGTATTTACCATTTAAGATCGGTAATTACCACAACATTCTAGCGGCTTCGATTATTAATTTGGTCATATATCCGTGACGTCATTAATCAGCTGTTTTCTGTCAAAGTTATAACTAAAATTTTGTTTTATTTACCTTCCTGCGGAACTGTTTTTACTTTTTGGTTCAAGTTAACAGTTATAAAACTACAAAAAAATATTGTAAAGTTCAGTTTAAAAAATGCCAGACATGCCAGATGAGTATTGGCTAAGCTTAAATTATGAAGGTAAAGATTACAAAGTGAAATTTGCAGACATTGAGAGGGCAAATTTACATCCATTGTTTCTTATAAGACAATAAACAATACAGCATAAATGAAAATCGATAAACGAACGTTAAACACATCGAAAAAGAGAGGTTAAATCAATTGAAATTTGAAAATAAACAAATTTATAACCACGGTAAATACCACTTCATTCAAGTGATTATATAGCACTTGTGACGTCAGTATACTAAACCTTCCATAATCGGACGGGATAATCAAGAAATATTGTGGTAAATACCAAAAAATATTGGTAGTTCGCTTAAAATTGTTTATACCCCTCTACTGACAGTGATTCGCCGAGTCATGACGTTTTTCGAGGCAATCGTAAAATGTACGGTGTCTGATTTGGGAACAGTAAATCAAAAATTGGAATTAAGAAACGTGCACGTTTTTTCTTATCTTAGATCATATAAGTTTACGCTAGATGCGGCATATAGGTTATTTGTTTGGTAGGTCCGGGAGGGTCTAGAGTACTCAGTCACTGATTGGTAGTTTTCAAATTTCGACATCGTTTGACCAATGAGAAATCAGTATCGATGTAGTTTGACCAATGGCAAATCAGTAGCTGACTCAGAGTACGCTGTCAAGATTACACCCCCTTCTACCAACAAAATACTACATGATAAATATATGGTCCAAGTTTTTTATAATCGCAAATTTGCGTCATCGCAACTTTACGATCAATGTCAAAAATTGACCCCAGGTATTTTTTGTAATATTCAAAAATAAATAACAAAGGTGCTCATCCTGCGTAATTTATCAAGTCCCATATCAAAATGTTCACATCTTTACATCCACTACTTGTACGAGGTTCATTGCACTAAATCGATAATTGAGGTGCGACTTAACATTAAATATATTGAAATTAATATAAAAATAAATATCAAAGCTTCACACATGACTAAAGTCACTAAGATATTTCTTAATTTCGAATCCCACAGATCTAGAAACACGTTGTATAAATTCCATATCAACATTACACTTATACTTCTGTCCATCCAAAAAACAACTATCAGTGACTAACGAAAGTAGTCTTAATTCAATCAAACTTGATATTTGAACCAATATGTTATTGTTAAACCCCATCTTATTATCTTTATCATCCAAAACAGAATAAAAGATGGCTAGCAATCTATCGAAAACAAAAGGTTTAGGTCCCATTTGTGTATTTAACTGTTCACTGACTTTGCTTTTTAATTTGACGTCTTTTAATTTTTTTCTTTGTTTCCCGTGATACTTCATAAACAATCTTTTGTCGTCTTTGGCAGGATTGTAACTAGCCAAATAAGCCGCTATTAGGATGTATTTAGCGTAGAAAGGTAGCTCTAAGGAAGGATTAGGTTTTTCTTTCATAGACGTAATGGATTTAGTTGTATCTAATCTAAGGTAGAGCACTTCTAAAGATGATTTTAAAATCGGTGAAATGTTTCTCCATAAAGCCATAGAATCTTCAATATTGTGTTCATTTTTGATTACAGGTTCGCAATACTTAATAAAATTTAATCTTGACATATATCGGAGTTCTGAAAGATCTCTACAGCATCTATAAAACACTGATAAAAACAAATTTAGATAGTTCTTATAAAAATCCAGATCGTAATCTAAAGGTTTTTTAAAATGATTTAAAATTAATTCTTTACAATAATCCATGTCTAAACAAAGTATTTCTAATAACTCGTTTTTGTTGTACTGCGGAAAATGTATCTTTATTGGTTCAACAACCCCTGCCTTAGTGTAGAATTTTTCGAAAACAAGTTCGGATATCAGTATAATGGGAATAGAAATCCCAGTGAGTTCCTTTAACCTTAGAAAGCAAGGTAATAAATTAAATTCCATATTTCTCAGTTCTTCAGCATTATCCAAAACCAAAATAAACCCGTCCAATTTTATAACTTCGTTAAGTTTTTCTACGTTGTATAAAAACTCCATCATGTTGTCACATCGAGCATACGGAGTCGGATTCGTCGGGTCCAGTATATGTCCGGAAATTTTATTTAAAATTCGTTCAAATAAAATTTTCGATGTATAACATTCAATCAAATTTATGACGGCATGGTTAACTTCAAGCACTTCAAGTACAGATTTGACCACAGTTGATTTTCCGGTGCTTGATCCGCCGTAAATATAGACGTTCTCAATTTGGGGCTCATCCTTATTCGCAAATAGATCGCACAATTGTGTTATTTGTGAATCTCTACACACCAGCGAGCGTCTCAGCTTCAATAAATTCTGATCCATCGCAAATAATAATTGTGGAGTCTGAAACAAAAGGTTTTCATTAATTTGCATTCTTTAAAGTTGCTGTAATGGAAATATGGGATGAGCGGATAGCGGATGGAATGCAAATGTAGCAAAGTTTAGTATGAGAATGCATTTTTATACATAAAATAAAATTAATGTATGCATAGGAGTTGAAACGAATTTATTTTTAGATAAAAATTTGTTAAATCGTATTTTGGAGGTTTTCTGCTTCTTTTATAGAAGTGTCAATAAAATATGGTAATTTTGTTTAATTTCCACAGTAGATATAGGCTGGTACGAGTAAAAAACAGGCATATCTTAAAATCTATGGAAATAGCACAATCTACTTAAGCCACATCTGAAAACAACCAAATTTATACAAGTACATAAATTATTTTATACACAAACTATTATTTGTTCATTATACATGAATTTACATAATAATAACAATACATATTATTCACAAGTGAATCATGATTTCATTATTCACTAGTGATAAGTTACGTCAACTGCTTCCCTCCCACAACAATTTTAAAGATCGTATGCGTTCCCATTTGCCGAATACAAGGTCAAGGTCGGGGTCAAAATCATGTTGTGGTTGTGTCAAGGTCGTTTCAAGGCCATATCAACAAAGTCACATCAATTCATGTTAACAAAGACACGTCAAGGTCATATCAATGTCAAGGTTATGGTCAAGGTTAATGGCAATTTACTAATAAAGTAGTAGAAAAAGTATTTTATTAAAATAACCTAAAAATAGAAATAGTGAATATGAGATGTCTTGTATACCTCCAGATATATGAGAAGCCTATTCACTGTGAATGCAAACATTACTATTAATATATTTTTTATTAATTAAATATTCACAATTCAAAAATGATAAAATTCTATATATGTTATAACAAAAACTCTAAAATATCTTGGGAACCGTAACTATGAGACCACGCATCCAAGTGTTCCATTCCATGTACATAGTTACTTTTTTCATATCTGGTCTGAATAACCTGAGATTCAAAGACCAAACGTCTACATGTCTTCTCACAAATCCTGTCACACCAAATCTGACACTTTTTGGTTGACAGCAATAATTTAAGTAAACAGTACGTCAAAAGAGATTGAAAACACCACAATAATAATATCCAATATTCACTAGTGAATAATGATTTCATTATTCACTGGTTTTACTCATTTCCAGATATCCATTATTCACTAATTAATAATAATTATTCACTCGTTTAAATAAAGGTTTATAGTAGTTTTAGCCAAAAGAATTTAATGGTTATGGATAAAGTATAGTATTCTACTCGCATATAGAGGCTATTATTCACACGGTTAGTTTACGCTGTCGCTCGTAACGTAAACGCCACCCTCATAGATAATAGTCATCATTATATGCTCCTTGCGTTGAATAATATACTATTTCTAACGCAGGGAACGTTTAATATTAGCATGAACTCCGATCGAATATTTTCTTTCCTACAATAATTATAATAAATAGAAAAAGAAAAATATCCTGAGAAAACAAATTGTCAAATATTAGAATCGGGGACACTTGACAGCCATTCTAGCATTAATTAGCCAGACTGCGTTCATGTCACGTCTTCCAATTAGGATAGCGGAAAATGCTTATAAATTCCTTTAATTTTGAGTAAAACTGGAGATGGCAGTAAATAGTGAAAGAGGTCAAAAACCTACCAAAATACATTTTAATAACACTAAAAATACATAACTGTAGTAATCGTTTATGTTTGGAATATAAAACAAAAATAAACAAGAAAGCATCACAAAAGGTCGTTTTTCATTCAAAGAAAAATATATATTTTCGTTAACAACCGCGAAGCAATTTTTTAGGAGAATGAAGTATTGTAGGTACCCCAAGAATAATCCATTAAGTGTATTGATGTGACCTTGATCGATATGGGGTGAATGGATTGAAAATGTATAAGAACAGCAGTTGTGGTAGAGAAAAATATGTTATGTTCGCATGATCGATTACTGTAAACTCGATGGTTGGTGACTTACTGCACTATACCACCTTTGTGGATTATTTTCTACACACATAAAACATCGTATGGTTAAAATGATTAAAAGAATTACATTTATATTTTATGTTTATTCAGATCAATATAAAATTTAATTAATTATTAATTTAGATTGTAAAAATCTCAATAAAACTTAGAATAGAAATTTTAAATATAATAATCCATTTCTAATTAAAGTGTTTTGTTTAATAATATTTAACGTATTTTTGGCATTACTCTGTATATTTTTGATTGATATTTCTTGTCTAATTTTATAAATAACATTAATGTAGTATTTATTTACAGCATCAATTTTAGTTCAACAATTAAAGGATTTTACAAACAAAAAACTAAATGCATAAATAAGTATATTTAAAAATTAAATTATCTACAAAATAATCTAATTGTTTATTTCCGGGCTGTTATGGCGTGGTCTTCTTTGATTATTACTTTCAAACGTTCCAATTGCAACTGCGGCAGCCATCTTCGCGACGTATTAATTGAAACTGAACCCCCTTCGTTTCGGGTCTGCCATTAAACATGCGTGTCTGCGCGCGCTTTTTTGGCGGTTTTATTTTAGAGTTCTTTAGGGCTGTTTGCCAGATTCTAGGTAATGTTGTTGTTTCTTCCTTTCTATTGAAGTTATTTATTTTTTTTATATGTCTATTGCTTCCAAGTTCAATTTGGTCGTGTAATGTCTTGATGTGTTGGTAGTAGGTCGGTGCAGACTATTCGGTATGTCCTAAACGACAGCTTCGTTTATGTTTTGTTATTCGTGTGCTAATGTGTCTCTTCATTATACGTACACTTTTCCAAAAGTGCATGTAGATGGTTTAGGAAGTTCTGCAGGTCTTCTGTTCCATAATTCCATACTAAAAATGTATCATCTATATACATCAGCCAACGTTTCGATTGTTTTTCAGCAGTCTCTTCAAATTTTTCCATATCAAAAGTTGACCACAACTAGACTAAGTGGGCTTCCCATTTAATTTGTTTATAGAACGTTTGGTTCCACTGAAAATATGTTGTTAAGGGCGAGTGTCGGAAAAGGTTAATGTGCTGTAGAAAAATCTACAGTACGTAGCGAAAAATTTGTGAATAATGAGATGACGTCGAAGCTTTCTAGGATGCCGTTAGGACCTAAGGTAATGCTCTTTAAGTGTTCGATGAAGTTCAAAGAATCTCGGACTTACGATATTGTTTTGCTCACGTATGTTTACAGAATTTCCGCCAGATATTTGTCCAGCTTGTAAGTTGGTGATCCGATGGCATTTGATATTGGTCTTCAAGGTACATCATCTTTTTGAATTGTTGGTAGTCCAATTAGTCTAAGTGGTAAAGCTTCTCTGTTGGATCTTTTGGTAAATTTCTGTAAGTGTCTTGATTGACCAGATCATTAAGTTTGCTCTTATACTCCGAGGTGTTTATGATGCCTGTTGCATTTCCTTTGTCTGCTGGAAGAATTATGATATTTTCATCCTCATTGAGACTTCTTTTGGCTGCCTTCTTGCCTCTTGAAATACTTATTACTTTTGGTGGTTTGGCCTTTCTTAGAATTCCTGCCGATTCACTTCGTTCCTCTTCCTTGACATCAGTTTTGAAATTCCAGCTTCTATATTGGCAATGATCTCTTCTATAGGTATTGTCCGAAGAGTTATGCTGAAGTTTCCTCCTTTGGCTGGTAAGCTCGTTTCATCATCCATTAGTAGTCGATTTGATAAGTTGATAACAGTTTGTTTCAAATCTGTTTTTGGAGTCTCTAGTTGTTTTGTCTGGATTTTGTTGAATTTTCTCTTGTCTCTCATTGGCTAACTGTACAGTTGTTTCCATATAATTGAGTGTTATTCTATCGATCTTTTTCCAATATTCCTATTCTAGTAAATGACACAGTTTTAAATGTAGTTTAAACACTTGTTCATCATTTATTGCTAATTCCTTTCGTGTTTGGTGGATTTTTTGCCTTCGTAAAGCTTTTTCCATCCTGTCGAAAATTCTTTGGGCCTGTGGTGTCATGATGATCCTTTATGAACGTAGAAATGTTGGTGTGGTTTCTGTAATTGTTTATTTCAAGGCTGTTATGCCGTGGTCTTCTTTGGTTATTACTTCCAAACTTTTTGACTGCAATAATATTCAAAGAAGACCACGGCATAAGAGCCCGAACATAAACAATTACACTCAGGGGCGCGCCAAGTTCTCTTCGTGTTAAATACTGATCGGCGCCTTTACCCTATATGTATTGAACCATTATAAAAACATTTAAAATAAATATGTATCTTAAAAATGATAAAACGATATGTAAAGGTTATGCGTTTCTTACGTGAAAATCATTGAGCAACACAAAAAAAATAAAAACAGCATCAAATGCCAGAGGCGTAAAGAATGGGAGGGGAAAGGTGACTTAATCTTCCAAATGCACACCACTGGATTAGGAATGGAAAGATATGTTTTTTATTAAAATATGCTCTTTTACATTTAAAATAAACGCGCCAAACTTCAAATCAATATATTCATTCATTTTAAATTTATCAAATAAAATCATTTAATTTTTTATAACTTTCAAAAACTAAATATGTTAAACCTCTCATTCCTTATATCTATATCCTCCATACTTATATGATTATGTCAAATTTTACGAAAGGTCAAAAACAAATAGAATAAGTTTTCGAAACTATACATTCCGACCATTACCATACATGTTTCATCCTTATAGGAATCTTCAGTGGCACTTTGTCGGAATGCATAGTTTCCAAAATTTATTCTATATACCCCAACTATTTTTATACGATAGATGGCGTGAGTATTTATCATTATGGTTTACGAAAGGTATCTACAGACAAATATAAGCTTCATTTGGAAACACCCTGTATAAAGCTTACCTTATTCTTAAATTAAGATGTTATGAATAAGTTTATAGAATTGCAGATAAATAACATTAACAGATCTTTTCTATTTTACAAGATGGTTTAAAATACGGAATTTATAC
This sequence comes from Neocrepidodera transversa, assembly GCA_963243735.1. Classification (NCBI taxonomy): domain Eukaryota; kingdom Metazoa; phylum Arthropoda; class Insecta; order Coleoptera; family Chrysomelidae; genus Neocrepidodera; species Neocrepidodera transversa. The sequence continues at coordinate 23,241,684 of OY725336.1, read as the reverse complement.
GATATTGTTCCTAATTTTTACATAATAAAATTTCACCGCCGATACTGGTAGATATTTTTTTGGTTTTATGTAAATCCGCCTTTAAGGCCCTCCTGGCGCCCATATGGACGAGTCCCTGATTACACTATAACAACAAATATTATTGCACATAATATACAGGATAAATGATTGGTTTTTTCAAAATTAAAATATATTTAGGAAAAATCGAAATTTGACAATTTTTGTTTGAATTAACACCGTAGTTTTTAAAGATATATGTTAAAAAACATTTTTATTGAAAGCCAAATACGGATTTATTATATTCAATTTATTAAAACAATATTTCAACTTTCATAAAGGGTCACCCTCAATTTTTTTTAAATAGAGATCTATACTTTTTATTTCACTTTTTAAAGTCCCATTCTCTTCTGTATCTACTCATGTAAAACACTTAATTATTTTATGAGGTTTTGACAATGAACTGTACTTTAGGAATTTTTCCAAGTACTGTCCTGTGTTCCATTTTCACTATTACAGTAGAAATTGACAAATTGCGACATGCTTAACCATTGTTTTCGATTTAAAAATTTAATCTAGTTTTAAACACTGCAATTGTGTACCGTTTAAATTTAAAACATCCAATAATTTTAAGATTTTGTCATTATAGCGGGAATGGTTTTAAACATAACCTCAATTTAATTACATCTATATAATGTAAGACTTTCATAGTTATTCGATACTACAAATAATGTAAATATGTACGTACCAAAAGTCCAATTTTACAGCAGTTTATTATACTATTAAAAACCTATTTCTATCACTTAACACAATTCATTTTTAACAAATTAAAATTAAATTTTCAACAGCTGATTTATAATGACAACACTCACATTCATTAACGAATTTGCAACGTTGTCGGATTTTTTAAAGTCGTTAAACAACTATCTAAAAAAGACAAAAGAAAATAATAATAGCAGTTATTTAATTAATAAAAAAATAAATAATGAACATTTTAACAAAATTAGTAAATATATAATATATCGTTATATTATTTCTAACAACACAAATATAACGTAAAATTAATCTGATATGTTAGAAAATCTGGAGACTAAACTCATAATCTGGCAATCATGCTAAAGAAGGAAGCTACTTTTGTGCTTATACCTCTACTGCCTAGATGTCAGTAGAGCGAAACGTAGAGTACCTTTATGAATTGGTACTTTACTTGACGTAAACGCCACTAGATGGAACAATGAGTATACTTGTTGAATGTTTCAAAAATACGCAGGACTGAATTATTTAATTTTATAATTTTATAAATATGGGTTCTATAAAGAATTTTATTCACCCCTTATATAAAAAAAAATATAAATATAAATATTTATTTTTTATTGTGTACAGAATTGGTTCTTATTAAACATCTTGAAAATATTTGCGTATATTTTAAATATTATAAATAAATAAACGCATAAATTGTTTAATTTTTAAAATTTAAATCTATCAGTAAAAAATAAAAAAAATTAATTTTAAACCACTTCTAAAATACTAATACATTGTGGCTAAAAATAATAATAATAATTTGTACAAGTAGGTGTATATTATAAAAAAAGGATGATTCTTTTTGCCAATACATTTTTTAATTTACTGTGTTTGTTTTGTCGGACGAAATATTTTCTTTTAGTATTGATCGAAAATAAAAATCAGTTTTTTCATCCTAGTCACGTCGTGTGTCTAATTTACTGCGAGGAAAAGTCTTTGTTATATGAGCCGAAAGTGTTTGAGACGAAAGTAACTTTATCTCTTCTATAAATTACCAATTTATCCTTTATAGATAACATGGAAGTAATGTGTTCTTATGTCTTTTGGAAGATTTATACCCCAATAAATTATTAATTTTGGTTGATGTAGTGTGCATAATAAGTGGAATATTAGTCAGAAATCAACAAGAACTGATGAGTATCGATTTAACTTTATTTGTTTGGCCAATAAGTTTAACCAAGCCAGAATACAAATTGATTTTTTATTTTAATTTCTATTGGTTGTGTGAGACAAAACAGCTGAAAAACAAGGGGAAGAGAAGTGGGGGCAAAAAATGGGGAAAAATCAAGTAAAAAATAAGTTGGGCAAAAAACAAAACAAAAAGTGAGGAAAAAAATTTTAAAAAATTTCAGCTCTAAACATGTTTTAATAGCTCTTTCTCTTTCTCTATCTGTCTTTTTCTTTTTCCTTTTTTTATTATTTCTTTCCATTGTTCCCGATTTTATTATTTTTTCTTATTTGTAAAAGCTACTAGGTAAAAGATAATTTTTTTAGTTAAACTATGACTTACCTAAAATCGGCTGTGTCACCCCAGGACTTTCCCGGCTCGACCATAGAGAAAATGTTATTTATTATTATTATTTTAATTACAAAATACTAAGCATTACATTGATTTATCGAACACATTAAAAATAGCGATCTGATGGTGAATTAATATTTCAATGTTGGTAATGACATAAGCTGCGCATGCGCACGTTATATATCATACTGCTACAATTAGGATCTCCTAAAATCATGTGTGAAAACCATTGGGAATTCGGGAAAAATTTTCATAAAATAGTTGTAGGAAATTTTAAATGTGTATTTTTCTCGCCATCTAGCGGCGAAACTATGAGGAATTCGATAAAAGTTAAACATAAAAGTTAAAGAAAATTTGATGCTTTACAACTTTGCACAAGAAAATTTTGCACTAAATACATTGTTTGTCCTCAAAATCAAGAAAAAGTAGAGAAAACATACATGCACATTTTTTACGCGCCCTCTAGTGGCGCAACTATTGGAGATTTTAGAAAAAGTTTGATACAAAAGTTATAGAGAATTTTATGCTCTAAAAGTTTGTATTACAAAATTTTGCACTAAAGTATATTGTTTGTCCTCAAAATCAAGAAAAACTAGAGAAAACATACATGCACATTTTTACGCGCCCTCTAGTGGCGAAACTATTAGAATTTCTGGAAAAAGTTTGAAACAAAAGTTATAGAGAATTTTATTCTCTGAAACTTTGTACTACAACATTTTACACCAAAATGTATTGTTTGTCCTCAAAATCAAGAAAAACTATAGAAAGCATACATGCACATTTTTTACGCGCCCTGTAGTGGCGCAACTATTGGAAATTTTGGAAAAGGCTTAAGACAAAAATTGTAGGTAATTTTATGCTCTAAAACTTTGTACTATAACATTTTGCAGTAAAATGTATTGTTTGTCCTTAAAATTTAAAGAAAGCAAAAAATTGTTACATGTATATTTAACCAATGTCGGTCTTGAGGACCTTCTACTGTACCAATTTAAACCAAAATCTAATGGTCGCATTCCAGGCACATACCGACCCTCCATACCAAATTTCAGCTTGATTGGTCTAACGTTCGGCAGTTATCGTGGAAGATTACACACAGACACACAGACACACAGACACACAGACAGACCATGCGCTGGAAATGGTTTCAATCTTCTTCCGGGACCTCAAAATGGATATTTCCATCGATATCTAGATTTTTTTTTGCTCGTTCACCTTACTTTCCCTTTGATGGGTCCTGGAAAGTAAAAAAAAAATGTAAAGGCAGCGTTACAGTCACCACTCTCCTAGGAGAGAAAAAAATACGGCTCTAGAAAAATCGACGTGTTCCCTTGCATACTCTTCAGACGAAAGGGCAGTTCGTGCTCTCGCGGAGTTGGAGAATCTGTACCTAACAGTCATGGTTAGGGGTTGAGGGAAGTTCTCTCTATACAAACTTAAATATTTAGATTTTTAAACAGTACGCTCGATTTACATAGGACCTTATGCCTTTATATGTTATTTAAAATTCCCTCCCTTATCTCTCTTGTGTATGAAGAATTAAAAATACGCTAGTGAAGTTCTAATTTGTGGTTTATTGAAAAATAAAATATGTAAAAAGAATTAACAAACAAAAAATAATAAAAATAGAATTAACTGATTTTATTATGAATAAAAAAGAACTGATGGATATTACAATTTGTGACGACTACTAAAATATATAAAAAGGTTACTGACTTGGTCAACTGACAAAAAGGAAGTTAACAAAGAAAAAAAAACTGTCAGTAAAATTCAATGCCACAATTCTCCCGCTTACCCCCGAATTAATAATTACCCCCAACGTTGACTATTGTTAAAATCACGAAAATCGCAATTATAATCATAAAATACCCACAAGAGTAATGTCTCGTATGTGTCCGACTTAAACTCGGCCCTGTAATTTAATTTAACCGAATAATCTAATCCTTCTTATTTCTACAAGTTTGAGGGGAGGCAATTTCCCTTATTGAAAATTTGATATCTTTATATCTTTAGCATGGAGTACATTGGCGGTGGAGGCTGGAAACAACACTTTTGTTTTAAATAAGTTCTGCTTCGAACTTCGACAGAGCAAAACCGAAAACTCTTGTTTTTATCTTTTTGAATAAAAAACCACAAAACACTCTCGTTCGATTTTTATTTATTCTCTAACTCTTTAATTTTCTCTCTTTTTCACTGCTTTTTCTTTGTTTTTCCGCATTTTTCTATCTTTTTCCTATTTTACCGTGTTTTTTATTATTTTTTCCTTTTTTTTCCCTATTTGCTTTATTTTCACGTTATTCTTTATTTTTACCCATTTGTCCCTATTTTGCTTAATTTTCCGTATTTTACTTGATTTTTTCCTATTTTACTTTATTGTTCCCTATTTTTCACTATTTTTACCTATTTTCTCTATTTTTCCCTAATTTTTTCTTATTTTTCCATTATAAAACTTCAATTATTTCTTCCAATCTACGATTCTATCGACCATGCAAAAATATAACCATAGTAATCAAACTATTTGGAATTTTAAAATTATCGTTGCTAAAGAACGAACAGTTACTTTTTTAACATCTCTATTTTTCGTTACGTTACAATTTCAAGCCGCGTTAAGAAATTTCGTTCCAAAAAATAGGGTTGCGAACAAATAGCAGGGAAGAATAAGGAAAAGTGAGCAAAAAGAGGCGGGGAAAATGATCAAAAAAGAAGAGCGGGAAAAAAAGTGAGTGAAAAAAGGGGTCAAAATAAAATGGACACACACAAACCTCTGTAAAAAAATAGGGGAAAATAACTAGGGCAAAAACCAAATGTAAGAAAAAAAAGTGAGTAAAATAAATGCGGCAAAGATCAAGTGTGAGAAAAAATGAGGAAAATTAATGGGGCAATAAATAAGTGTGAAAAAAAGGCGGGAAAACAAATATAAGAAAAAGGGGAGAAAAAATTAATGGGATAAAAAGATTGTAATAAAAAATGGGGGCAAAAATAAATGAAGTAATAAACAAGTGTGTAAAAAAAAGGCAGAAAATAATTTGGCAAAAATAAGTGTAAGAAGAATAGGAAAAAATGGGGGGAAAATGGAGCAAAAAAAACAAGAGTAAAGAACGTCGCTTCGCTCTGATAAAGACCTAGCATAAAACTTATATTACAAAAAAAAAGTTCTTTGTTCGGTACCTGTTAAAATTCATGAAACTCTCAATATTAATCAGTAAAGAAGTATACGGATCACTCTCGGAGTGTTATTATTAGTATTTTTATATTTTAATGGTTATTTATGTACCAAGTCAGTAAAGTGATACTTTATCGAACGAGTCTGAGATTGTGAGCCGAGCGAAGCGAGCGAGGTGAGTAACAGGCGAGTTCGATAAAATATGTTTACTGTATTTTTGTCTTTATCGCAAATTTTTCACTCGTGATTTATATAAGTTCATTAAGAATTTAATTATGATAGATAAAAACTTTAATACGTATTATAATTCAACAAATGTTTAGTTATGACAATAAAAAGGGCTTTAATTGTAAACATAAGGTAATTAATCACTTTAATAAGAAATAGAAAACAGTAACCGTTAGTAACCAAACATTAATCACCTTAGAAATCCAAATTATTGGGAGTATTAAATATTTTACTTAACACAATTGAACAAATTATTAACAATAATTAAACAAATTTTATAGTGACTAGTGACAAGTTTTATTAGTTTTGTGTTACAAAAGCGTGGCTTAAAATGGAATTTGAACTACTTCTCATAGAATTGGGAAATTCCTAGACCTAGAGGTAAGTTTTACAAATTAATCATACGATATTCTCTAATTATTTTGTCTTATGGATATAATATAGGCACCTACCTTAAATATTAAATTCTCAATGATCCCATTTTCTTGAAAAAAAAAACACAAAACGCAAAACTTACAAATCTGCACAATGTTGCGATGATTACAGCCGACCTTGTGCATTGTTAGTTTTAATTAAACCTATTATAGTTAATATACTTTGCTTATGTCAGACACCTGTTATACTTATTACAATTAAAATAATTTCCGAAAAAAATTAATTGCTCGAAGTAAACTGCTAGCTTACGGTAGATATATTTCAGAAAGAGAGCTTCAGAAAACAAAATATTTTTGAAGTAATTCTACAAATTTGTTTGGGATTAGCGAGGATTTCTTAATTAAACTAGTTTACTTGGCCTATTTTTCTCGGTGTGAGTAAATTTTCAAAATGTAGCTTCGATGGTTAATTATAATTAGCCAAAGGCACTTAGTTGATTATTTAATTTTACATAAAGTTTATAATGAGTGTAAACACATTTTCTACTGTTTAAAATTTTATTAAATACTTGTATTAATCACTGTAAAAATAAACGCATTATAAGAACATTAGTATTCAATGTCTTCGTCTTGACATCGTCGAAGAAAAACTATTTTTAACTCATCTCAGAGTCTTTTGTTTTATTCTAAATGGAAAGCATAATAATTTCCCAAAGGAACGTCGTTTCGTCCGAGAATATTCAGAGGCGCGCCTCTAAAAATATAAAAAAAGTAGCCTCAAGCCAACAAAAAACGTTCTATTATATTTAAAGTAAAATTGGATTTTTTTGTACTGGAATCATATCATCAGGTAAATAATGTTATAAAAATAAAAAAACATGTTACTACAAGGTGAAATTTTTTTTTGGAAATAAATAGAATTTTATAATAAAGTAAATAAGGCATACAAAGTACTACTAGAAGGTGAGAGAAAATTAAATAGTTAAAAAATTATTAGAAACTTAAAAGACAGAGAGATATAAACAAGAAGAAAAGGCTGATGGAGATTTATAACATGAAAAATTATATACAGGGTCCGGCAAACGTCTGTCGTAGTTCTATAACTCTTCTTGTGTAAAACGTACTGATTTATGTGAAAATTATCTATTAATGGTGGTTAAAAGCGAATATTTTAAAATTATTTTCATGTATACAGGGTGGTCCATTAGTAACCTAGGCAAATGAATTAATTTTTTTTAAATGGAATGCCATACTTTTTTTACATTTTTAGAACCGACATAGTTAGTACTACTCACCCCTAATTTTTTTTTGTAAAACTCCCAGCCATCAAGGAGAAAACAACGTTTTTACCAAAAATATTTGAATCGCACAACCCTTTTTAAAATATCACAACTTTTTCAGATTTAACGGTAAAGCTTTAAAATTACCAATGTACAAAAACAATAGACTGAAGATTTTTTTAGACTCAGTTTCAAATGTTTATTTTGTACAGGGTGGTCCAAAATAAGTTTTATATTCCAAAAACTTCCATTATAGTTTTTTCAGTTTTTTGAAATGGGACATCCTGTATAATTATTGATCAATGGATACTAAATTTTGTGCCCTTCAACTTTGCCATTTAATCTCCGTACCTATTTTTTGCCGTTTAAAAGTTATTAAGAAAAAACACATTTTTGGTAAAAATCTAAGTAGGCTTTAAAATAAACGTATTTTTTTTAAAAATCTAAGTAGGCTGTTCTCGCTTAATGAAGTGTCAGAATGTGACAGTTCAGATTTTGCTGTTTCTATTGTGTGTTTTAAGCTTTGCGTGTTGAGTAACAATGAATCTTACTGCAAATGAATTAATTGATATGATTTTTGTTTTGGGGGAATCCGACAGAAACTGTGTATTAGCAAAAAGAATTTATAATCAACGATATCCTGAGCAACGCGTTTCAGATAAAAAGAGTTTTAAAAAATTAAAACACACAATAAAAACAGCAAAATCTGAACTGTCACATTCTGACACTTCATTAAGCCTACTTAGATTTTTACCAAAAATGTGTTTTTTCTTAATAAATTTTAAACGACGACAAATAGATATGGAGAGTAAATGGCAAAGTTGAAGGGCATAAAATTTAGTATCCACTGATGAATAATTATACAGGGTGTCTCATTTGAAAAAACTGAAAAAACTATAATGGAAGTTTTTGGAATACAAAATTTATTTTAGACCACCTCGTACAAAATAAAAATTTCAAACTGAGTTTAAAAAAATCTTCAGTCTATTGTCTTTGTACGTGGTAATTTTAAAGCTTTACCATTAAATCTGAAAAAGTTGTGATATTTTAAAAAGGTTTGTGCGATTCAAATATTTTTGGTAAAAAGGTTGTTTTCTCAGAGATGGCTAGGAGTTTTACAAAAAAAATTTAAGGGTATGTAGTACTAACTATGTCGGTTCTAAAAATGTAAAAAAAGTATGGCATTCCATTTGAAAAAAATTAAGTCATTTGCCTAGGTTACTAATGGACCACCCTGTATACATGAAAATAATTTTAAAATATTTGATTTTAACCACCATTTATAGATAAATTTCACATAAATCTGTAAATTTTACACAAGAAGAGTTATAAAACTACGACAGAGGTTTGCCGGACCCTGTATACAAGGTGAGAACTGGAACGTTGATAGATTGGTAGAAAAATACATCAGAAAAATTTGAATAAATGATGGATTAATAGAATAATAGTAATAAGGAAGATGGATTTTCGAGGGGGAAAGAGTTAATAGAGATAGATACAAGAACAGAGGTAATCCGATTTACACAAGGGTTGGGGATTAGTACTGCCTGTCTTAATAAATCTAATTACTGTAGTACCTTTTATATAAAATAAAATAGGTGCATCCTAGTTCGCTCCCGTGGTCAGTTGAGCTTGTTAATCGTATACGAGTTCGCTCCATAGGTACTATACTAATTAGCTTCGGTTTACCTACCGCACCCAGGTAGATTATAGATTATATAGAATATTAAAATATAAAAAAGATGGTTTTATTTGTAAAATTATTATTTATTTACCATTTTGAGTATATTTTGAGCTACTCCTAAAATGCGATTATTTTAAAATAAAAAATACAGTCATTTTAAAACAAAAATACCAGTTATTTTAAAACTATTTTTCTAGCCGCTTATACCTGTGAGACATTATTTTCACAAAATCAAATATATTATATGTGTTGTCATTTTGGTTTAATAGAGAAATTTGTTTCTCTACAAATTCTTTCCTCAAACGAGCTTCTCTGCGATATACTTTTTTTGGTAAACTTAGGCTTTTTATCTTTATATAAGTGTTTATTTCAATATTTTTCAAAACCTTTAAAACTGAAATATATTAGAATGTGGAGACTTAAAAAAAAGAATTAAATTTGCAATGGAAACTTTTACATACGTTGGTAGTTCGTTGAATTGAGGAACTGTGTTCAGCCTACATGGAAGGAGGAAATGATACACCTTTAGTAATATTATACCAGATAATCCGAAAATTTTACTACAGGTTCTGTGTTTGGCATTATTGCAGCCAAATCAGTAGCAAAACAATCCCCAACTATTTCTAGGTTCAAAAATGGTAGCCCAAAAATATATGTTAAGTAATTTCCAATATCAGAATTAAAATTTAATAATTACTTTTTAACTGAGCGATCTTCCAGGTAAACCCAATCACCCTAAACCCAATCACCCTCATAATATTTAGTGCCGAATTGAACTTACCTGTCATCGGGTCGAGGATTAAAATCTGACCGCCGCAGTGAACTAGTGTGTACCGAATAAAATTACAAATATGGTAGTAAAAAAAAAATTAGATAAATTTCAAAGAAAAATTTATTTTTAAACATTACATTTTTTATTTACATATTATTCGTAAATTCCAAGTTCTTAACTAGTGCCCATCTACTTATTTCTTTATTATGATATATATTAATATTATTTTCAATAAAACATTGCTTTCTTTGTACATCTTTTCAAAAAACTTTTTTAAATTTATTTGCGGTGTTTAATTTTACACATATTTCTTTTAGGAAATCTAATAAAATACTTATGAAATTAAAAATATCTGGATGATGTTGGTAAAATAAATCATAATTATTTATAAGGGTCAACAATTTTTTTCTAGTCATTTTTTGTTAATTCTGATTATTTTTAATAGTTTGGATTTCAAGGATCAATTTTTGTAAATTTTTAACACTCAACAATTATTTTGATTATTTTTTCAGTATCATTTTTTGTTAATTCTAATTATTTTTTGAACCTTCGGGATCATTATTTGTTAATTCTGATTATTTATAACAGTCAAGAATTATTTTATGATCGTTTTTGGACTTCAAGGATCAATTTTTGTTAATTTTTAACACTCAAGAATTATTCTGATTATTTTTGAATCTTCTAGATCATTTTTTATTCATTCTAATTATTTTTAAGAGCTAACAATTATTTTCTGATGAATTCAGGATTTTCGGGATCATTTTTTATTAATTTTGATAAATTTTAACAGTCGATAATTATTTTCTGATCATTTTTGAATCTTCAGGATCATTTTTTGTAAATTCTGATTTTTTGGACTTCAAGGATCATTTTTTGTTCATTCTAGTTATTTTTAAGAGTCAACAATTATTTTATGATAATTTTTTGAACCTTCTGGATTGATTTCTTGTTAATTCTGATTATATTTAACAGTCAAGAATTATTTTATGATCGTTTTTTGTTCATTCTAATTATTTTTATGAACAATTTTTTTCTGATCTTTCTTGTTAATTCTAATTATTTTTAACAGTTAGGATTTATTTTATAATTGTTTTTGGACTTCAAGGGTCATTTTTGTTAATTTTTAACAGTCAACACCAGCGTTCGCGGATCAAGCAAAATGAATATAAATAATCCGAAAGGAACTAGAGCCAGTTGAATTTTGTATTTGTTATTTAAAATAATATATTTTGTTAGTCGTGTTTCATATAAATTAGAAGTTGTGTGACTTAAGTTATAATTCAACGGAATGTTTAAATTCGAACGAACCCAAAGTACAAAAATATTACAATACTTGAGTTATTATTTCAAAAAATTTTGTTTATAAATTGTAGTAATGACTTTATCAGGATTAATTATTTGGTACCTGTATTTGGTATAATCATTTTTTACCTACCTACAATTTGTGGCAGAATTCACCCATAAATAATCCCTACTTAATGCCTAGATCGATATTTCCCAGAAAAAAGTTATGAAGAAAGTATTGGAAAACAAGAAAAGGAACATAAGACACAATACAGATAATCTACAATAATTAATAAGTGTTTGTACAGTGTGTCTGAATTTTTTATTTGATAATATTTACCAAATTTTTTTCATTATTCCTTAGTTATGAAAATAGGTAATTAAAGTTTTTTAGTAAAGAGCAAAAATATTAAAAATGTATAATTAAAACTAGTAAAAGGAATAATCTCTGAACGATTTTTCAAGACTACGGCCCGTTTCCGTCAGCGGAAGAAAGTCCGATTCGAAAAAATCGGAATTTTTCCAATAATTTCTTTTTTCAATTATTTTTCAAATTATTGTTCAACGAGCCACTTGCGATATGGATATCAATCGACGCGTCTTGACTTGCACAACAATGTGCTTTGCTTATCGACATATCTCGAATAGAAGTTTCACTTAGTAGGCAGGCCCAGGATCTTCGGACCCGAAATAGCTCACCTTCTGATAGAGCCTTCCTTTTTTGAATAAAAACCGATGGCTGAAAGAATTTTCCGGATCGGCCTTACCGTTCTCGAGTAATCGTGCGCACAGACAACTTTTTTTCGCGGAAAATCAATTTTCTCCTCGTTTCATGACATTTTACGTCATTTGGAGATTTTTGCACGATTTCAATACTACGGTTTGCCCAACTTCACCGAACGTGAAGTATGGGCGGGCCGTAGTAACAGCATTTCTTTGATTTATGGGATAAGGTTCATAACACACACACAAAATCACACGAGCATTAGTAACAATCACATATTTAAGCAATTGATACACAATATTAAACTTCGAAGACATAAAAATAATAAGGTTACAGTATTTTCAGAGAGAAACGAAAAAATAACTGTCTAAATATGGCCTAAATGTGTTAAAAACATGCTTAAATACGATTTAGAATTCCATCTATTATCCCGTGCCAAATAATAAGGGGATACACCTGTGACCGCGTTCCAATTCTCAGAAGTCCCAGTTTTTTTTTTCAGTAGAAGGTAAAACACCTGATTCAATTCGAAATCGTAACTTCTGGTCGGGTGCATAAAACGGTCGGAAATGGGGGTAACAACCCTCGAATAGTTCCCCGAATCTTGGCCTTTTTCCTAATGGTTGATACTAAAACACAGGAAAGGGTCGAAATCTCGTTTCGAGAAGGGTTTCTTGAATAAGTTTCTTCGACCAGTTTCTACAAATACGGGTGTATCGGGTTTAGGAAATTTTATTAAGAAAAGATACTATGTTTTTTTCATATTAATTTTTTTTCACGACCGAGAGTGAAAAACAGTTACTTATAAACCTTAGCAATGATATTCTGCTAGTGTTGGAGATTTCTCCTCACAAATATAGGAGGGTAGGCGGCCAGTTTTGGTAAAAGTTAAAGTGAAAAATTTTATCTTTTAAAATTTTTGTTATTGTTTTTCGGTGGTATATCGAACCGAAACTTTACTCTGTTTTTTTTTATGCAAATTTAAGTACGTTGTAATATATTTTTTTAAATAAAATGTGAATTTTGGTCTTCCGAAAATAAGCACTTTACTCTACTAGCGTCTAGATCCCAATTGCAACTCGAGTGCCCACCGCTGTTGCCAGATTTAAGTGTTTCATTGACGAAAAGAAAAATATTTATTTTATTAAAAGAAGTCTTGACTATCTAAATCTACCTGTGTATTAAAAAAAAAATTAATAAAAAAAAATTTCTCGGGATTCGAACCAGGAAGTTTTATGTGTAAAGCATACACTCTAGCACTGGACCACTTCGTATCACAATAATATATAATCAAACTTTCAAGTTAAGATACAAAACGATGGCAACAGCGGTGGGCACTCGAGTTGCATTTGGGATCTAGACGCTTCTCTTTACTCTCTTGTCGGCCACTAAAAATCAGTAGTTGGTCATGCCGTTACCCGTTACTAATGCCCGATTGCACCAACGTATCCTAGAATACATTTTATATAGGCTTGAATTAGATGTGTGATCGACTTATGATACGGATATGTTGCACCAAAGTTATGAAACATAGGATGAATTTTATCTGGATTTACAAAGGCAACATTGCAATATTGTCCAACTATTATATAATAGATGGCGCTGATTAGCAATATCGGTAAAGCAGGTCACGCAATTATTGGTTTAATAACCAAGGATGTTATATATAAATCATCATTTTCGATATTTTATTTTTTAACAAATTCCAATGTTTTTTCTTAAATTTTTCATTTTTTTTAAAATTGTATAATTTTTATTTTTTTTGTTTATATTTTTTCAATGTTGGAAATGACAACGATAGATTGTTTAAGGAACAAAATTTAAATCTGGTTAAAAATAAAATATCCATAATAATTCGACAAAGAGAAATTCAAGGAAAGACATTTTTAAAGTTGCAAATTTTGAATCTCAAATTTTTTTGTTTTTCTAAATTGTAAAATTTTTGTTTTTTATATTTTTTTTCAATTGTGCAAATCCTACCGCTGAACTATTTGAGGAAAAAAATTGAAATTTGATATAAAAATAAAATATCGAAAATTTTATCATCAAAAAAAAAAAAAATTCAATTTTGTAAAATGAAAAATTTGAGATTATTTCCATGTCTCTCGGTATTGTTTGTTTCTACAGATTATAGGATTATTACCTACAAACAATTTGCGTACTCCTGGGGTGGAGAGGATTATCTTTGTCCTTTTCAAATAAGCCCAATAAAGTTTTATATTTCTATAGCCATCACTTTATTTAAGTTTTTCTTACAAATCACAACAGAAATTTGCAAACTAATACGACTCTACGTCTTTTATTTTGGATAAAATGAAATATAATATTCTACAGAAAAAATGTTTATTTGCCTTGTTTACACTCTATAATTCAATTTTCTAGTAGCTTTTTCTAGTAGTTGTCAAATGTGGTATATTTCGTATCGTAAAAATCGACCCTAGGATCTGTGATGAGTTTACAGGCAAGAGATTTTTAGTTGGGTGGAGCCCTTTTCGGCACAGTGGTCAGTTTTATCCGAATTTAATCTTTTGTCCCTTCTAAAAGTGTAGGCTTTTTGGGCATGAAAGCGGGTTCTAGGAAAATGAAATAGGATGATTTAAATATTAAATAATATTTTTGTAATCTCTTCAATTGTGGGTTATTCCTAGATACAGTTTAAATAAAATTATTGTCAAATAATTGGTTTTATGAATGGGGTTGTCTTATTTTACTACTCTAATACTCTTAATCGGTTATATTCAAATTTTTCTATGTTATTCTCGATATTCAGTTAAATACATATGTGAAATTAAATAGTACACATATACCAAGCAAACTTAAAAACTCGAATTATAAAAAACGCCATGTAGTGTATTTAACGAATTTAATAAAACAATACAAAAATAACACACTTTCAAGGTGTCAATTTATTAAATCAGTTTCGTATCATTATAAAAATATAATATAATTTTTATTCGGTATTTTATATATTTTATGTTTTTTAGTGTTGTATTTTTGTAATACCTATAGTATAATTTTTAATCGGTATTTTATGTAGCTATTTTATATTTTTCTTAGTGTTGTATTTTTCTAATAGTATATTTTTTTTGATTTTTCATATTGTTTTGTATTAATTATGAGTTTTTTTAATTTGTTTTAGATATAGTTTAAACAAATTTTTTGTCAAATCATTGTTTTTATTTGAAGAAAAAAATTCTTTACTATACAAATCAAATCGAGATTATTTATTTGGAGAAAAAAAAATAAAAAATCACTGAAATTATTCCTATAATTTTTTCTTAAAAATATTACTTTGAATCAAAAGGATTAGTTACTTTATGGTCGATAACCACTGTGCCCAATAGTCCCAGCTAATTTTAAAACTTGGGGCCAAAAGACCGGTAGGATTACGGAACCCCCGCTGATAAAATTGACCGCTGGGACCAAATGAACAACACCCTTTCAGTTGGTGCAACAGTCTGATCGATTTTAGACTTAAGTCTGACTTAGGATAAGAATCCGTCCTAGGATTCATTGGTACAACCAGACGTTATAGTCGGCTATATAAATTAGGTACGATTTCTAACAGGACCGTCATGGAAAATTATGATTCATATATTGTGTATGATTTTTTAGAAATCGCCTAGGTAAGAAACAAACTGTAAAAAATAAACTGAAAATATAAAAAATTAAAACTATAAAAAAAAATAAATGGACATTAGTTGCAAAAATAACATTGGAAATCTTTAGTTGAAACATCATCATACATTTGTCCTAAAAACTAAACCATAAGAAACAAAAGTCACAGCCTAGATTTTTTTCTGAATTTTCTTTAGCATCACTGTAAAGTTCCTCTGTACAAGTCCCGGATCTCTGTTGGACTGGTTCGTATTTGTCACATCTTTTAATCTTTCCTGGTCCTTTTTACCTACCTATTTTTGGTCCTTTCTGCATGGTTCCTTCTGTGGTTTTATTATAATTTTTAGAATAATTTATGTTGATGGTCTAAATGATGGATATAATGATAGTCAATCATAATTTTAAATTCAGTAACTTATACATTTGATTTCTGTTAAATCTAGTTTCTGTTAATTCTTGTAAAATAAAAAAAAAACATCAAATAGTTGAAAGAGATCGTTATTATTAATTTGGGTATTAGAGAGGGATTGTAAAAAAATGAGAAAAAATTATCAGATCCTCTAAGGAAGATTTTCTAATTTTCACTAATTTTTTTATTCGCAAATTTAGTTTTATTTTAATATAGAAGAAATAAAACCGGTACCAAAACAATACCTTGCAGCACACCTGCATTTATGTTTTTTAATTCTGAATCTGATGCTAATCAACCTCCCAGTTAAAGTCCTCAAGCTTCACTTTCTGTGTACCGATTTTAAAAATATAAGGTACCGCTACAAAGTAAAAATATGTATCTTTTAGAATATTGCTTAATAACCCTGTATATCCCATAAAAAAAAATCTGATGTGGCCAGCACATGACCTCTTGCCATTTTTGAATCAAAAATTTACAGGTTGACACAAAAAAGTATGAAAAAAAATTATTTTTTTGTAAATCTGGCAACAATGGCAAAAGTTTCGAAAATTTTAATGAGATGAAAATAAAGTATAGGGTATACAAAATATATGTGTAAAACTTTATTGCCGTTTTGTATAATAATGGCGTCATCACCCATGGCCACTGCCACTTTCGGTTGTGCGATTGGCACCAAAATCTAATCAGATCTAATCTAGGGTATCAGAATTCTGTATGCAAAATTTCAAATTTTGTTATTGAGTAGTTTCTGAGTTATCGTTACTACAACATCCATCCAAACACACACACACACACACACAGACATCATCGCGAAAATATCAAAATCGTATTCTAGGGACCTTAAAACGTGTTTATCCATTGAAAACTCACTACCCAATTTTTAGCATGATTCCTATACCTCTCTTATCTGAAGGGCGAGAGGTAATAACATCTTTTGTCTCTGAAAACACGCCAGTTTTATAGCGGGTAAACCGATAGTAGGCCACTTATGTAAATATGTCACAACAAAACTTAAAGTAATTTTAAACCGAGCTGTGAAAATTGAATCTCATTATCTAGAACCTCTTGGAAGATATTAACTTTTTAAAACAGTCAGAATATAATGAGACACCCTGTAGTTAATCCTCTATATATTTATTATCCACATTACTACTTTCTTGTAATCATAAACATTATACTATCTATATTTTTTGAATTCATTCGCCGTATAAAATTTTATATACTACTTTTTCCATGACATCATTCACTCCTCTGAAGATCTATAAAGGTATATGCCAATTGAATATCTGCCGATACTAAAAAGGGTAAAAACTTTTCGACTTCTCGCGTTGATAGCATCATATTTTTTATCATAAAGGGTCTCGTCTCGAAGAACGAATAGAAAAGCCTTTTTATAAAATGAATGTAGCAAACCCGATTCTCATAAATGCCAAAATGCGTAACAAATGATCCAAATTTTCTAAACTCGGACAAATTGAAGTAGAGAAAAAACAAATAGAGACAACGGCAGAGTGTTTATAATATAAATTAAAGTTTTAGAAGCGCGGCAGAGAGAAAAAATTGGAAGCTGAAATTTCCAAAAAGTTTAGACTATCGCTGCTTTTAACACCTAAATGGTTGAATAGTTTATTATATTAAAATATTATTAAATACTTAAATATTCTGAATGAAAATAATATACATTTCTCACGATTTTTGCAACTGGTTTAAGTTTATATCTGATCCCTGGAAGACATTTAGTAATCAAGTTGAACTTAGTAAATTGCATTTTTTTGTCCAGGATTTTTGTTTTCTGTATTCACAGTGCAGACGAAAGGGAGAAGGGTCTGTTATTGACATTTCGACCTCATATGTTGTATGCTGTCGACTTCAGCATTACAAATGCCGTTCATTCGCATGTATTTTCCATGCTGATAGTTTCTGGGAAGAACTATTTCTTTTTATATATAGGTAGGGTGTTTTTATGGCCATCTTTTTATGAATCCATTTTTAGGATTTGTATCAGTACAATTTAAAATTGTACTGATGTAATGAACAAATATGATCGATAAATGTTTGGAAAAGTTACTACGGCAGTCGACGTGTCAATATCGACTAATTGTCGAGGGACCAAATAGCTTTAGGTACAGCTGTTAAATTATTATAAATGAAAACAGGTATTGTAAGCGCTATTTTTACATCCATTTATGATATTATACAAAGTACATTATTTTTGCAACTTTAACAATGATAAAATGGACACTCACTATTAGATGTATAACTAATTGAAATCTTAGAAAATGATTGTAATGAACCGGTTCCAAAAAATCCGTGTCGAAGGAACATGAAAAAATATGACTCCAGCAAGAAAATGTTTGCTGGGTCGGTGATAAAAAAGCACGGCCCTAGCCGACTTTTTTTTCGTCGCGACTGCTCTCTTTGAAAGTGAATAAAACAGTGATACTTTTACGGAGTAGCTTTTTCGCTCAACCAATAAGTCAGGTGAACGATGCGAATAGACATAAGTTGACCTAATGTGATTGGATGAAAAGCTGTCGCGTGTTTCTGTGTAACAGTCGCTTTGCAAATAGGAAATAAAATATTAATACAATATTTCTCGTATCGTATGAGAGACAGAGAGGGATAAGTTAAATAAAGACAGAGATTATTGCGAAATAATGTTGAATGTTCCTAGCAGTAGTGGTTCGTGAACTTTTTAAGAGAGGAGGCTGGACATAAAACATTTTTGTAAAAATATACTTTCCAGCCAATTAATTTAACCTTTGCGCAGCGGCGGTACCAGCTACTTTAGTGACAAAATTAATTGTTGCCCAGCAAGAACCAACGTAGAGGTATAGAGTTTCTCTTGCCAAAAAGTTTTTTTGTTCGTTTTCCGTTTTTATTTTGGATTTTTTCATATTTTGTTTTTTTTTTAATTAACTTTTTTTATATAATAACGGAATTCTACGGTCTTTGTGAAAAATGATCAATAATATTATCATAAAATGTATCATTTTAAGTGTTTTATTAAATCATTTTCAATCGATATTAAAATAACATTGTATAGACGATTTTGGCCCATTTTGAGATATATACAGGCATTGTATATTAACTTCTATATACCATGATACAGAGATTGCAGAAACTAGCCTCAGGGCCCTGTTGTCAGATTCAAAAATAATTACTGAGAACGGGGAAATAATTGTAAAATTAAAAAAAATATTTGAGAAACACTAAATAAAATGAAGAATGATCAACAAAATATTTTTGGCGCTATTTGCTGGATAAATTGGTGAATAGGCTGAGCCTCCTTAACCTTCTTCGACGAGCCGCCGCTGGTTTCTAGGAACTTAAATGACGTAGATATGTAAGCTATGACATGAAGAAAGGTATTAGCCGTTTAGAAAACGTTGTTGCAAAATAATAAAGAGTTTAGATATATGGTGTTAAATATTTATTATATTAATGTGATTTTTAGGAACACGTATGGATAAGATTGTAAATTCTGGATAATTTTTCAGTGAAATTTATCCAATCAAAAACAAAATTTAATTCCCTGATTGAACTCACATTCGTAAAATTCATGGTACTTTAAATGTGATACAAGTAGTTTTTTATAAATGCTCTATATATTCTCATTTCTTTACAATTTTTTTTTACTAATAAGAGGATTTTCTGTGACGGATTCAATTACATGAAAAGCAATTTCTTCATCTTAGGTTCCTGGCTATTTACGCTTTAAAAAGTCACTATTCCAGATTTTTTAAATAGCTATAGCAATCCTACGCATTACCCGGTTATAATGGTGATTTAGAGCTGTGGAATTTTTGTGCATAAACTCTACGATAACAAACAACTTTCATTACATTCTCCTCTCGTGCGACAGAAGGAATGCTTAATAGATCGGTTATGTCGCGTACCCATTCGCCTATTGCCACGTCAAATACGACTTTAAGAATTTATAATAGTGTCGGTGAATAATAAAATTTGTGGATGCCGGACGAGACTAAGGGAAACTTTATTTCAAACTTTGAAATAAAGTTTCCTACCCTGTTCGAAGTTGTCAAATCGCCTGAATGAAAATAACTTACATTATTCTCTTGTGCATTTAGTTTTGTATTTTTAAACCAAACTTATTTTTAAAACTATTGTGCTAATAGCTTAGTCCTGCGTGATGGGAAGAATCTAATATTTTAATGAATAGAGAACCCAGTTCTAGAATATTGGTAAGAATCAAGAACTCGAACGAGAACCGAGTACGGAATAACGAATATATTCAATGGGGTGCTTGCATAATTTTTTTCGGATTACTTTAATATGTTTATTACCTCTGTTGACGAGCATGGACCAGAATTTAGTAGTCCAGTCTGTAGGGAGAAAACAGGATCTTTACGCTACAGGATGAAAGGTATACTAAGTTGTAGGCAGATATAAAACTACCATTCCTATATACTTTTACACACGAAAAGAACTTGCATAAACAAGTATATGCGTCTTGTTGACCCAAAGTAATATGTATTATAAAAAATATTTTTAAATGTTTTCAAGGGACCCCCATACAGCTAAAGGGGGGCGCTGAAAAAAAATTTTGGCCTACCCCATCAAGTGAGGTATCGTTGAATAGAGCTCATTGAGTAGATAAAAGCCGTATTTTTTGTTTTAAAAAATATTGCAAAACGTAGGCATGAGAAGCCGCCAAAGTCAGCATTTTTTACAAAATTTTGTTCCGAAGTATTTTTTAACTTTCCATTGACCTATGAACTTGAAATTTGGTGATAATATTTATTGTTACGTATATTTTACCAACAAATACCAATATATTAATAAATATGATTTTTTCATTACCATTCCCTCATTTTTAGGGTTCCGAATCTTTTTATTTATGCAAATTGTGATATTCGATATTTTATTATTTTTATCTGTGCAATCGTATTAGTTTTATTAAAAAACGTATTTTTCATCTTATAATTTTTTTCTATCTTTGTCAGTTACGCTGATATTAACAAATTTGTTCGTTGCATTTCAAAATTTGTTAATATATCTAAGTATATATGCGGATTGTGATATTCATAATTTTTTTTCTTCGTCGAACACACATGCGCCAGGTAATTTTTCTTTTCACTTCTTTAAATCTTTTTACCAAGTATTTTTGACTTATTAGTTCGATTAAAATTTTGAAGTCCTTTAAGAATCCAGACTCTGCACAGCTGGCTTATATTCTACATTTGGTACGGAACCCTCAATGTGCGAAGTCCGACACGCACTTGACTGATTTTTACAGTTTATTGCTGTCACATCAGAGAAAAATGTAGTTCTGTAACCTGTAACCTGAATTCAGATAAATCAGAGTGGCGCCTTCTATCGCATATTTTTTTAACTGATCTACCTAAAGTCGTCACAGATTTTAATTTTTTTTTAATTATAGGGCGTATACAGGTTTTTAAAAAAAATAAAAAAATACGGGTTAAATATTTATTGCTCAGGTTTCTAGTGGCTCACTTACCTAAAATCATGCAAGCACCCCATTCAGTATTCGGTCGGATTAATTTGATCAGTAAGTGTCAGTTCTCGGTCCATGGTCGGCTCGATGCTCTGATTTTCTTATTATCGACACTTGGTATTCTCAAAATATAAAGTTTAAGTTTTGTATTGCTCATTTCTTTTTTTGGGTTATTTTTGTCCTACATAACCCGAGCTATAATCAAAAATTGAGAACGAGAACAGATATCGGTCGAAAACTCAACTTACCCCAACACCGGTACCGATTCTCGAGAACTGTCGAACATGGTTCTCGAGATTCAAATAATTTTCGATTTTTGGTATTCGAGAACCCAATCACTAGTACTAATTATTAAAATGCAAAAAGCTTTATTAAGCCGTTATCTAATAGACCAGTTTTAACGAGAACCTGAAAACGGAGGACCCCTCTTCCATGCTTTTATCCCATAACATTTCTAAAAGAGTCATAGACTACATTTTTGATTATTACTATCTATAGGCAAGGAAAATTTTTATTGAAATAAATAAAATCCAGTTTATATAACAAATATTTATTTACAAACAAAATAAAAATCGTACAAAGTTCGTATAGGTACATTTTATACAAAAAAATAGAAAATGGCAGATTATATAATATATAAAACTATATGCAGTGATTGAGCAATTGCATTGTGTAAAAAAATTCTATAAACATTGCACCCTATTAAAATAAAACAAAATAGAATATTTCCCGTCCAAAAATAAAGTTGTCATTTATCAAATTTGAAAACTACAACATTGTTTTCTATTTGTAAGAAGTATAATTAAGAGCGTTTTCACATACACCGGCAAAACCGGAGCAGGTGACGGCGTCGGCACCGAGCCGATCAGTTATCTCCTTTCACACACTCAGGCAATGTCCGGAATTTTCAGTTTGGCTCTCGTGAAAGAAAGATGTGCGCTACTAACAACCGACGTTATCTCCTTGGGTTGTTGTATTTTAGAAGGAAATATAAAAAAACCCAAAGACAATTCTGGGTATACTATCTTTAAACGAATCTGCTGTTTTATCCTACAAACAAGGTTTACTTTCTACAAGTAACAACATCGTAATTAAGCAATTTGACACTCATAATTAAAAAATATATTCAAATATCCCAGTACCAAATAATTGATCACACCAAAATACTACTGAATCTAAAATAAAAATACAATAAAAACCAACACGAAAGTTATCCCGCACTCCGTTTTGTCGGCTGTGCTGATTTAATTACATTGCAACCGGTGCCGAAGCCGTCACCGGCACCGGTTTTGCCGGTGTGTGTGTGTGAAAGTGCTCTTAGAGTAATACTTTTTTTTGGCGGGAAGTAGACAAATAATATATAATTTTTATCACATTCCTTAGATTATAAATTGTTTATAAAATATACAAAATATGTTAATAAGATTCTTGGTTAAGAAATATACAAAGCAAAATACCATTTTTTTATCGAAAAAAAAATCACAATAGATTGCACTACTTTATTTGGACGTCGTTATGTAATAACAGATTGAATAACCATTATTTAAAGCTGTGAGAAAATAAATTAAAGTTTGTGAAGTCAGTCAACGTTTTTATTTTTTTTAGTAAAAATTTTCATGTCCTAATTAGATTTTATTAATTAAATCACCTAATCGTTATTACATAACGACGTATATTTATTATTATTTTAGAATTTGGCCCACAAAACTAGAAACAAATACTTTTGGTATTTTACTATAGATTTTTATTCAAAATTGATTATTAAAATACATTTTATTTTTATATGGTATAAAAAGATGCACAATATATACAACATCACAGATAACTTAATAATTACATACAGTGTGTAATACAATTAGGGAAACAAATACCTTTGTGAAATTTTTTAGTTCGAAATTTCTCATCTTAAATTAAAGTCGAAAATAAGAATATATAAAAGCTGCTAGTATTTGTCAATGAAGTTAAATTTTTCCTCAATTTTATCAAACACTGTACACGAATTGTAAGAATTTTTATCAAGATTTTTGTCTTTTTGTCATTCACAAAATTACAGACAATGTAATAATAATTATTTTAAAATTTTATACTTATCATAAAAAAATTGTAAGAAAACTTTGAAATTGTGACTTGCAACAAAAAGACTGTAAAATAAGAATAGCTTTATTTAATTATCAATTATCAATTTTATCTGTCATGAGCTGTAGTCGATCAAATTTTTTTTCAAACCTAACTCACGTTCTTATAGAAACATGTGTTAACAGGATATAATCAGAATAAAATATAATGATAGGTGTCTTTCATTAATCTCGATTCAAATTCCTACAATTTAACAACGTCCTTTAGATTTTTTTCAACTCCTTTTCATTATTTTTTTTACCTTCGCCTGGAACAAAAGCTGAAGTACGGGAACAAAAAACAATGGAGTGACAAGAACCTGAAAAAAAAAATTTTTGTAAATTGACGAGTCATCATCTCAAATAATACGGTAAGTAATCTTTTTATATAGCTCGTAAGCCAGTATGAATAAAAGTAAATAATCCCGTGGTTTTTTCGATTTTTTAATATTTTGTACCAGTGGTAAAGAGAAGGAACCCGCCATTTGAATTTTTTTTACTATACAAGATGATCCAAAAATTAATTGTTTAAGAATTTAGAATATTCATATTTGGCTTTAATTTATAAATTAAACGCAAAAATATACATTAAAACTAGTATTTTTACCGATAATGGTAAATTCGCTGATTATTTTTCTAAGTCATTTAATAAATACACTAATACTGGCCCCAAATTCATAACTACCAGGGGAACAGAAACGTGAAGAGGTATACATTTTTTACTGCCAGAGAAGCAGAAACTCGAAGAGGTATATATTTCTGCTCCCCTGGTAGTAAAAATAAATACCTCTTCACGTTTATGCTCTCCTGGTAATAAAAATGTATATCTATTCACGTTTCTGCTCTTTTGGTATTAAAAATATACATCTTTGCGTTTCTGCTCCTTGGTAGTAAAAAATATATAACTCTTCGGGTTTCTGCTTTCCTAGTAGTAAAAATGTATGCGTTTCTGCTCTCCTGGTAGTAAAGTTATATATTTTTGGCCATGAGGGGAGCAGAAACATAAAGGAGGCATACAATTTTACGACTAAGTATATATTTTTTACTACTAAAAAATATATCCCTATTGGCATTTCTGCTCGCCTTGTACTAAATATTTATATCTCTTCACGTTTCTGCTCTCCTGGTAGTAAAAATGTATACCTCCTCACGTTTCTGCTCCCGTGGTAGTAAAAAATATAAACCTCTTCGCGTTTCTGCTCTCCTGGTAGTAAAAATGTATACCTCCTCACGTTTCTGCTCCCGTGGTAGTAAAAAATATAAACCTCTTCGCGTTTCTGTTCCCCTGGTAGTAAAAATGTTTACCTCTTCACGTTTCTGCTCCCCTGGTGGTAAAAAATTTATACCTTTTCGCGATTCTGCTCCCCTGGTAGTAAAAATATATATCTCTTCACGTTTCTATATACCTCTTAGAATTTCTGCTCCCCTTGTAGTAAAAATGTATACCTCTTCACGTTTCTGATCCCCCCTGGTGGTAAAAAATATATACCTCTCCGCGTTTCTGCTCCCCCGGTAGTAAATATGTATATCTCTCCACTTTACTGCTCTCCTGGTAGGAAAAAATATATACCTCTTCGCGTTTCTACTCCCCTGGTAGTAAAAATGTATAACTCTTCACGTTTCTGCTCCCCTGGTAGTAAAAAATGTAACCTATTCACGTTTCTGCTCAACTGGTAGTAAAAATGTATACCTCTTCACGTTTCAGCTCCCCTGGTAGTAAAAAATAAATACCTCTTCACGTTTCTGCTCCCCTGGTAGTAAAAAATATATACCTCATCGCGTTTCTGCTTCCCTGGTAGTAAAAATGTATACCTCTTCACGTTTCTGCTCCCCTGGTAGTAAAAAATATATACCTCTTCGCGTTTCTGCTCCCCTGGTAGTAAAAATGTATACCTCTTCACGTTTCTGCTCCCCTGGTAGTAAAAAATATATACCTCTTCACATTTCTGCTCCCCTTGTAGTAAAAATGTATACCTCTTCACGTTTCTGCTCCCCTGGTAGTAAAAAATATATACCTCTTCACGTTTCTGCTACCCTGGTATATACCAAAAAACTGAAGAAGTATACATTTTTACTACTAGGGTAGCAGAAACGCGAAGAGGTATATATTTTTTACTACCAGGAGAGCAGAAACGTGAAGAGATATACATTTTTTACTACCAGGGGAGCAGAAACGTGAAGAGTTATATATTTTTTTCCATCAGCAAAGCAGAGACGCGAAGGGGTATATATCTTTTAGTGCTAGGGGAGCAGAAACGTGAAGAGATATATATTTTTTACTACCAGGAGAGCAGAACCGCGAAGAGGTATATATTTTTTACTACCAGGAGAGCAGAAACGTGAAGAGGTATATATTTTTTACTACCAGGAGAGCAGAAACGTGAAGAGGTATATATTTTTTACTACCAGGGAAGCAGAAACGTGAAGAGGTATACATTTGTACTACCCGGGGAGCAGAAACGCGAAGAGGTATATATTTTTTACTACCAGGAGAGCAGAAACGTGAAGAGGTATATATTTTTTACTACCAGGAGAGCAGAAACGCGTAGAGGTATATATTTTTAACTACCAGGAGAGCAGAAACGCGTAGAGGTATATATTTTTTACTACCAGGAGAGCAGAAACGCGAAGAGGAATATATTTTTCACTACCAGGAGAGCAGAAACGTGAAGAGGTATATATTTTTTACTACCAGGGAAGCAGAAACGTGTGAAGAGGTATTCATTTTTACTACCAGGGGAGCAGAAACGCGAATAGGTATATATTTTTTAATACCAGGGGAGCAGAAACAAGATGAGGTATATATTTTTTACTACCAGGGGAGCAGAAACGTGAAGAGGTATATATTTTTTAATACCAGGGGAGCAGAAACGAGAAGAGGTATATATTTTTTACTTCCAGGGGAGCAGAAAGGCGAAGAGGTATATATTTTTTACTATCAGGGGAGCAGAAACGCGAAGAGGTATATATATATGTTTAATCCCAGGGGAGCAGAAACGAGAAGAGGTATATATTTTTTACTACCAGGAGAGCGGAAACGCGAAGAGGTATATATTTTTTACTTCCAGGGAAGCAGAAACGTGAAGAGGTATACATTTTTACTACCAGGGGAGCAGAAACGCGAATGGGTATATATTTTTAACTACCAAGGGAGCAGAAACTTGAAGAGGTATACATTTTTACTACCAGGGGAGCAGAAACGCGAATGGGTATATATTTTTAACTACCAAGGGAGCAGAAACTTGAAGAGGTATACATTTTTACTACCAGGGGAGCAGAAACGCGAATGGGTATATATTTTTAACTACCAAGGGAGCAGAAACGTGAATAGGTATAAATTTTTTACTACCAGGAGAACAGAAACGCGAAGAGGTATATATTTTTTATTATCAGGAGAGCAGAAACGTGAAGAGGTATAAATTTTTTACTACCAGGAGAACAGAAACGCGAAGAGGTATATATTTTTTACTACCAGGAGAGCAGAAACGCGAAGAGGTATATATTTTTTACTGCCAGGGGAGCAGAAACGTGAAGAGGTATATATTTTTTACTACCAGGGGAGCAGAAACGTGAAGAGGTATACAGGTTGATCCTTTTAGAGGGCTAATTATAGGTTTCTGGAGAAGTAGGCGGAATTCAAATCTGAAAATTTGGAATATCCGATTTAAGGTCGTTTGGCCGTAGCAATCATTTAAAGTTGGAAAAATGCGATTTTCAATTGTCTATAACTTCAAAACTAATAAGTTTACATTATAAGTGTAATAGGTTTTTGAAATCAACTTCTCCGGATAAATCTAAAAATGTAAGAAAATATTGGGTGTTCCATTAAAATAACAAAGTTGAGTTTCACTTCAGGTATAACCGGAAGTAGCTGGTTGCTCTAAATATTTTAGATCGATTGGACATCCCCGAAAATTTCATATTCCTTTTAATTCCGTCTACTTCTCCTGTAACCTCAAATTAGCCCTCTAAAAGAGGTATACATTTTTACTACCAGGAGAGCAGAAACACGAAGAGGTATATATTTTTTAATACCAGGAGAGCAGAAACGCGAAGAGGTATATATTTTTTACTACCAGGAGAGCAGAAATGTAAAGAGGTATATATTACTTTCCTGGACCCATCAAAGGGAAAGTAAGGTGAACGAGCAAAAAAAAATCGAGATATCGATGGAATTATCTATTTGAAAGTTCCCCTAGGGCCTAGACGATTGAAACCATTTCCAGCGTATGATATGTCTGTGTGTAATCTTCCACGATAACTGCCGAATCGTTCGACCAATCCAGCTGAAATTTGGTATGGAGGGTCGGTGTGTGCATATAATGCGACCAATAGATTTTGGTTTAAATTGGTACAGTAGGAGGTCCTCAAGACCGACATTGATTAAATACACATGTAACAATTTTTTAATTTTTTTAAATTTTATGGGCAAACAATACACTTTGGTGCAAAATGTTGTAGTACAAATTTTTAGACCATAAAATTCCCTATAACTTTTGTTTCAATCTTTTTCCAGAAAAAATGTGCATGTAGGTTTTCTCTAGTTTTTCTTGATTTTGAGGACAAACAATACACTTTGGTGCAAAGTGTTGTAGTACAAAGTCTTAGAGCATAAAATTCCCTACAACTATTGTCTTAAGCTTTTTCCAGAATTTCCAATAGTTACGCCACTAGAGGGCGCATAAAAAATGTGCATGTATGTTTTATCTATTTTTTCTTGATTTTGAGGACAAATAATACACTTTAATGCAAAAAATTATAGTACAAAGTTTTAGAGCATAAAATTCCCTACAACTCTTGTCTGAAACTTTTTCTAGAATTTCCGATAGTTGCGCCTCTAGAGGGCGCGTAAAAAATGTGCATGTAGGTTTTCTCCAGTTTTTCTTGATTTTGAGGACAAACAATGAATATTAGTGCAAAATTTTCTGGTGCAAAGATGTAAAGCATCAAATTTTCTTTAACTTTTATGTTTAACGTTTTATGAATTCCTCATAGTTTCGCCGCTAGATGGCGAGAAAAATACACATTTAGGATTTTCCATTTTTTTTAAGTGCAAAATGTTTCAGTGCAAAAGTTGTAGAGCATAAAATTCCCTACAACTATTGTATGAAAATTTTTCCAGAATTCCTAATAGTTTTCACACATGATTTTAGGAGATCCTAATTGTAGCAGTGTGATATACAACGTGCGCATGCGCAGCTTATGTCATTATCAACATTGAAATATCAATTCGGCTTGCTATTTTTAATGTGTTCCATAAATTAATGTAACGCTTAGTATTTTGTAATTAAAATAATAATAATAAATAACATATTCTCTACCGTTGAGCCGGGAAAGTTCTGGGGTGACACTGCCGATTTTTTTTAACGTGAAGAGATATACATTTTTACTACAAGGGGAGCCGAAATGCTAAGAGGTATAAATTTTTTACTACCAGGGAGCAGAAAAGTGAAGAGATATACATTTTTACTACCTGGAGAGCAGAAACGTGAAGAGATAAATTTTTACTAAAATGGTAAGAGGTAGATATTTTTTACTACCAGGGGAGCAGAAACGTATATGTTTCTTGATATGAGGAGCGAAAAACACGAATTTTAAATAGAGAAGGCGTCTGTGCGATCAAAAAAGTGAAATAGCGATTCTAGGTCTCTTAGACCTCACCCTGTAGAGTCACGAAAAATTCAACATATCGTATTACTTACCCTTACCCTTACGAAAATATATTAAAAAAATAAAATAATTCTTAGATCACCATGTTTACTCTTATTTAAATCTTTTAAATACTAGTGTGCGACAAATATTATTTTTTTATTATTAAAAAAAATTTGTTAAAATTAGTATTTCGACTAAAAGTTAATTATTTCTACTAGTTATAGTGTGTAAAATAGTAGGAAGACTTTAACATTTCATCTAACAGTCTCTTAATATCGTTTAGCAAATTTTTCAAAAATCAAGCTTAAATTGTTTCCTACATAAGAAATTCCAACGAAAGGCGTCGATAATAAATTAACCGTAACTTAATAACGTTAACTCGTTAATGCATCTAACAGAGCAACTAATTAGTTTAGACTTGTTTTATGGCATCCAACGGTGCAAAAACGGAAATGTAACAAGAAAGTACCAATACGATAAAAAAGAGATTATCGAACGTTTTAAAAAAAAAAGTGAAACATGCATCAACGTTCGACAATTAACACGGTTATTGAATATCTGAGTACATAGGCGTACGCAGAATAATAAATAATAAATTATTGATATAATTTCTATTTTATAATATTTTATAACCGTAGTATTAAAAAAAAACTGTAGTCATTCGCCTCCTTATTAAAAGAACCATAGTCATTCGCCTCAATATGAAAAACACCATAGCAATTCGCCTCAATATGAAAAACACCATAGCAATTCGCCTCAATATTAAAAAAAAATAAGCACTGTAATTCATATTAAAAAACAAGCCGTATATAGTAATTCGCCTCAATATTAAAAGAAGATTATCATTCGCCTCCATATTAAAAAAAAACTGTAGCCATTCGCCTCCATATTAAAAAAACTAATAATTCGCTTCAATATTAAAAAACTGCCGTAGTCATTCGCCTCAATATTAAATAAACCACAAAGTACTTAGGCCTCAATATTAAAAGAAATTTAAACCGTAGTCAGTCGCCTTCATATTAAAAAACCGTAGTCATTCGACTCAATATGAAAAAAACTAGCTTCAAAATTAAAAAAAATTAATCATTGGCATCCATATTAAAAACGAAACCCGTAGTCATTTGCCTCAATATTTTTTTCTTGAAAAAAATGTTTCTAATATGCAATCAAAGTTTATTTTTTAATTTGAGACATTTTAATTATCTTTTACTCTTTTGCCTTTATATTTTGCAAAATTGTCTATATGAGCTTTTACCCATTTGCCTTAATTTTAAAAAAAGGTAGTCGCCTCCACATTTGAAAAACCGTAGTCCTTCGCCTTAATGTTACAAAAACCGTAGTCATTCGCCTCACTATTAAAGAAAAACCGTACTCATTCGCCTTTATTTTAAAAAAAAAGGTAATCGGTTGTCTCCATATTAAGAAAACGGTAGTCATTCGCCTCCATATTAAAAAATTCGTAGTCGTTCGCCTCAATGGTAAAAAAATGAAATCATTCGCCTCCATATTAAAAAAAAACCGTAGTCACTCTCTTCCATATTAAAAAAACCGTAGTCATTCGCCTCAATATAAAACAAACCGTAGTCCTTCGTCTCAATATTAAAAAAAACAGTCATTAGCGTCAATATATTTGTAATATGTAAGAGAGTCCATTGTCTCAATATTAAAAAAAATCGCCTCAGTGTTAAAAATACCGTAGTCATTCGCCTCAATATTAAAAAACTGTAGTCATTCGCCTCCATTTTAAAAATAAACAGTAGTCATTCGCCTCAATACAAAAAAAATTTAATCATTGGCCTCCCCATTAAAAAAAAAAACGGCTGTGGGAAATTCGAAAAAATGTTAAAAATAAAAGTTAAAGAAAATTCGGTTTTCTACAACTTTGCATAAGAAAAAACATTTTTTGCACGCCCTCTAGTGGCGCAACTATTGGAAACTCCGGAAAAAGTGTGATATAAAAATTATTATAAACTTTATCCACCAAAACTTTGCACTAAAGTGTATTGTTTGTCCATAAAATTTAAAAACAATGCAAAAAATCTTACATCTCCATTCAATCAATGTCGGTCTACTGTACCAATTAATGGTCGCATTCGAGGCACACACCCACCCTTCATACCAAATTTCAGCTTGATTGGTCAAACGGTTCGGCAGTTATCGTGGAAGATTACACACAGACAGACCATACTCTGGAAATTTTTTCAATATTCTCGGGAGACCTCAAAATGGATATTTCCATCGATGTTTCAATTTTTTTTGCTCGTTTACTATACTTTCCCTTTGATCGGTCCGAGAAAGTAAAAACTGTAGTTATATTAAAAAAATCCGTAGTCGTTCGCCTCAATTCCGAAAAAAAAAACCGTTGTCATTCGCCACAATATTAAAAAACCGTAGTAATTCGCCTCAATACTAAAATAACGTAATCATTCGCCTCCATTTTAAAAATAAACCCGACACAATATTAAAAAAAACAGTCATTCTCCTCAATATTCTCTCATTACAAAAATGGGATTGCAAAATATAGAAAATTGGAAGATTTGTGTATTTGTCTAACAACTTTTTTCTTTTGTTTTCTAGACAATTCAATTAAAAATAAACTATATCCATAAAAAATAAGAATTCCTCCATAGCAACCCTGAAAAGGAGTCCTGCTCTACCTCAGGCGTAGAACATGGCATGGGGTGTCTATAAAAGATTCCAGCCTTCACAGCTCAGGACAAGAACTGTACTACAAAAAATATGAACTAACACTCATAACTTTTAATATTAGCACTCACCATGTCTTTATCTACTGCGCAAACATAATCTTGTGGCTGTGAATTATTGTTTGATATCTAAATTTGTTACTGGATTTGAATTACATTAGATCGAAAAGGTTGAAATTATCCTAGTGTCCGTACACAACTATCCGCAGATGGTGAAATTTGTCTCTGTATACTGAATTTATCTCATTGTGAAGAAAATTTGTCTGAGTATAAAGAATAAATTATCATATATAATACAACTAGTGGTATCGTGACTATCGATAAGTTATTTCACGAAACGTGTTGTCAATTATTAATTTCAGGAGTCCGCAGGACGAGTGAAATTATAGTTTGACATCACGTTGAGTGCATTAACTTATGGGATTATCGATAGACCCGATACCAAGAGTTGTATTCATTAGATTATATCACGAATAAATGACATTTTAAAAATTTGACAACTCAATAATTTACATTTACAGTACCAATGACAAAGGTGACAGCTTACGTACTATATTTTTAGCATTAAATATACAAAGTGTGATTATCAGTTATTAGTCAAGTACATGGTGGATGACTATCGATTATTAATCAAATAACAGTATAGGACATTATTACATTATGAGTGATATAATCGTCGTATGGTAAAACGTATTCCCCCGATAATGAAAATTGTGCCATATGGTGAAAAGTATTACCGGATGGTAAAAAAAATGCCCATATAAGGAAAAAAATATGCGTATATCCCCATTTTTTTACAGTTTTTGAAAACTCACATACAAAAGCACTTTAACACTAGAGCACAACGTGTTTCACTCGAAGAAACCAACAAAATAAACGATTTTTTTGGGGTACATCTGATAACTATATTAGACTTTGTAATTTTCGTAAAATATTTCATTTCTACTAGAGTTATACTCAGTAGATAGAACGTTCTTTAACTTTAACGGGTCTGTAACTAATGACAATGATGTTTAGATTGTGACAATTGTACAAGAAATCAACTTGTAAAGTTTTATTCTAAACGTCATTGCCTTTACTTACAGAACCTTTAAAGTTAAAGGACGTTCTATCTACTGACAGTTAGTCTATTTTTGATATTTTTTTATGCTTCCCTGCTCTATATATTTTCCTGTCCTCCTAGATTGATTTTGATTTTAAAATATAATTCTACTTGACATAACGTCAATTCACCATAAATTGCGGTGTATTTTAAAAATTAGTAGAAAATTTATTAGCGGTAAATGTCTCGTTACATTCAACCAGCTATTAGAGCAAGAATGTCACTTCCATGTTTACTTCACCACTCGTCTTTCTAAATTAATGGGCTACAAGCGGCGCCCTTTTCATTTTCTAACGCTCTTCGTAGTCAGACATTAAGAATTTTGTTAACAAGCGCAGTGCCGGATTTACAAAATTGGCCATGTTTTTTGTGCGGCCCCCTCCCCAAGTATCATTTAACAATTACTCATTTAAAAGTTATAAAATATTTTAATTTTCAAAATATATACTACATTAAAAAATAATTATCTCTGAAACTAAGAAACCTAGATAAGAATTGATCATTTTTTTTTTCGAATTTACGCCCCTTTGAAAAATTTTCTTCGAAATCTGAATGATACAAATTTTGAAGATTTTTTGGACGAATTTTGGTTCCTCTTCGATTCGAATGAAAATTGGTGTAGACAATTAGAATTTAGAGGTGCCAACTGTTACTTACATTCAAATGTTATTAACGTTTTAATTTGGAAAATATACAAAACGTGCGCTCTCACTATAAAAAAAAGAATCTCTGAAACTAATAGAATTGAGAAGAATTGATCATTTTTTTGGAATCTATACGCCCCTTGGACTATCCTTCTACCTAAATTTCTTCGAAATCTGAGCGATGAAAATTTTTTGAAGATTTAACCTTAACATTTTTTGCGCGAATTTCTTTTTCTCTCCGATTTGAATAAAAATTGGTGTACAGTTGAATAAGGGAAGATAATTAGAATTTAGAAGGGCCATCTGTTTCTTTCAACTTTTTTTAACATTTTTTTTTGTAGAACATTTCCATTTCACAATGATGTACTGCTGTGCTTGATTTGCGTATATATATAGAGCAGGTGTCGTCTAGTCAGTATCGGATTTACAGAATTGGAGGCCCTAATTATAATTATATACTTTATAATTTACTTGATTATATACAAAAATGCGGCCACCCTTGAGCTGGTGGCCTAGTCGGCCTAGTGGTAAATCCAGTACTGAACAAGCGCCACGGCGAAGGAGTCAAAAAAAGAAGAACGAAATTGCTGCATGCATACTAAGTCGAGACCTTTTTAATTAGTTAAATTTACTGGCCGAATTCAAAGGTAGATACTTGCTCATAGTTTTAATAGTTATTTTTTAGGGTTAATTAAAGGATTAAATATTATTTAGTTTATCCCCGTTTTGGACAGTATTTAGTAATGAGTTTTTTTTACAATAATCAATATTTTGGGATACAATAAATTTGCCTTTACATACCTGTATTGGTCTTCGGTTTCACTGAAGCCATCAATTTTTACTACATTCCATTCATCTTTTGATTTGGCATAACTAAAGGATATCTAAAAAAAGAAATAAACATTAAAAAAATATACTAAGGAGTTACTAGACAAAAGAAGGATGAGAAAGACACAAAGAAAAATGAAACAAAGAATAAATAAAAATCCAAAGTTTGCCATTTTAAAAAGAAATTTATTCAGTTTTGTTAGGTAAGATTATTTAAAAATGGGTTATAATAATTAATTAGTTTAAAATAATATATTGAGAGATACCATAAAAAACTTGATAAAAGAATTAAAAAAAAAATAAAAAACTAAATTAATAGTTGAATTATCGAGTTTTATCTACAAATACAAAATTAAAAAAAATGTTTCTATTAAAAAAAACGGATCGTGACGTTCATAAATCTCGAACGCAAAACTAATAACTTTAATCAACCGAGAACCATAAATTTAAAATTAAAAATCTGGTAACTCGGCGGTAGATACCGTATAAAATAAATATTCGAGCTAACCAAATTTCGAACGATTAAGTTAAGCTTCCTACACAAAATTTATAGATGTTTTTAATTAATCTCATAAAATGGGATTTATGGAGGTGAGAATCAACCTCCCGCGGCCAAATTTATTGTTTGCCTGGTGTTTATTAACCTGCGTATACTGCCTTTTCCGCTTATTTTCCATTTTCCTTTCGGTATATAGTTTATTAACGTCTCCTCCTTACGACTGTTGTATTTGAATTTGAATTAATATGGCACGGTTTTAGATATTAGTTTAGTTTTAAACCGCTGAACCAGAAAAACGTTTTTTTTGCCAATTTAAAAATTTACCACTCAAATAAAATGATAATTATTAAATAAAATCTTTATTCTAAATTAAATTTTTAATCTATTGTGCACCATTCGGCATTTACAGGTTATATTAAAAATTGATTAACAAAATATTTGAAAAATAATTAAACACTAAAGTTAAAAAAATTAATAATAAATGATCCTTACCTGATCTTCGATCATATCCCTCCTAATAAATTTCATAGGTTCTAGATGCGAATGAAACTGATCCACAACAGTAAGCGGCTGTTTTAGAAGATGTTCTGAAAAAAAAATAGTATTCAGAAATATGAACTTTACAAAATAATATATTTAATAAAGTCATTGTTACTTGAAAACCTAATTGGTTTAATTTTTTAACGTCAATCCAATTGCAACAGACAAAATGACAGTTAAAACCATCTAAACCCTTCTTTAATTAAATTCAAAAGGTTATCCATTATCTCAAATGTGGTCTATGAAACTAAGTCGAGTACCACAAAATATTTATTATTAAAATGAAGAAGATTGGCGACTAGATTCGGCAACAGGCTATCATCAGGCCTAGAATACAATCATAAGGCCTAGAATACAATCATCAGGCCTAGAATACAATAGTTAGAATAGAGAAAAGAATAAACATAATATAACTTACGAGAGAATAGTATATTATTCAACGAGCGGTAATGTAGGTCATAACTCACGCAGATGAAGTTTGCAGCTCGAGCCGTAGGCGAGTGCTGTAATTCATTAAGTGAGTTTTGACCATTACTGCAAGTTGAATACTATACTTTCTCCACGACCATTACTGAATGTATGAATTCTGAAATCATTTTTAATAATAGAATGTAAACATTCACACTCTAGAGTCTGAATATTTATTCTATAATACTTGCCTCTTATGCATTTTGCATGTATTTTCATTCTTTATCAAGGTAAAGAATGGATTTTCTGTAATCGAATTAAACAATATGGATTGGCCTGGATTTCAAAAGTGTCACTGTCAGATATAAAATGGCGACGGTAATAATTATTTTCAAACAAGTTTTAATTTAAACAAAATAATGAGTGAAAAATCAAGTGAAGTAGATATAGAATTTAATAATATCTGAAATTGCAAATTATGAAAAAACACCAATGCACCAGATTTTAATATCGGTAAGTGTACCACAGCACTATAAATATTAATACAATGTAATACAAATATGTCAACAAATAACTTGTGTTCAGATTGAATTTAATTTTGATTTATACTTTTTGATCGTGGAGAAAATATAGTCTGTTACTCGGTCAGAATGAAAAAATTCGACTCGTGGTTCCTCACACTCGCTTTCGCTCGCGTTCGGAATTTTCCACTCGTGTCGAATTTTTCATTCTAACCTTGTTACAGAATCTACTATTATCTACGACTATAACAATAAATACTAAGCTGCAAGTACAGAGAAAGAACTTTGTTCACAATTTGTGTTGAGTGTTTTTTTGGGATGGAGTAGAAAGTCTACAAAGACGATGCTTTATATTTTTTGCTAAGCTCCTTAAAATATGCCAAAAAGACATTTTCTGTAAACGAGTTAACTTTCTTACTTCTACAACAATCTTGAAAATTTTTGTATACACCTTTATATTTGTTTTCTGATATTTCGGGTAAAAAAATTCTGTATAGATGCTACACTATTTGTTTTATTTCTGGAGATATACCTTATTCATCTTCACTTTCTAAATTTAAAAATAAGAAAAACGCAGATATCAAAAAACAACAACAAAAATCAGAAAAGTGAGAAAGAAAAAGGAAAAAATAGTGAAACATTGAGAAAATAGGAAAAATAGGGAGAAATGGGGAAAATGGGAAAAAAAACAGGAGAAATAGTGAAAAAAGGGGGAAAATAAGAAAAAATAGGGAGAAATGGGAAAAATAAGAAAAACAGGAAAAACCGGGAAAAAAGAAAAAATAGGGAGAAATGGGGAAAATGTGGAAAATTGGAAAAATAGGTTACAACGCGAAAAAGTAGGGAAAAACAAGAAAAAATATGGAAAAATAGGGTTAAAATAGGGATAAATAGGAAAATAAGGTAATCTTGAAAAAATGGAGAAAAGAGAAAAAGAGGAAAAAATAGTGAAACATGGAGAAAAATAGGTAAAACAGGGAAAATGTAGGAAAAGTGAAAGAATTCGAAAAAAGCAAAAAAAAAAACAAAAAAATGGAAAAAAAAAAAGAAAAAATCGAAAACCGAAAAATTGAATAAGAAAATCAGAGGAATAAGAAAAAAATCAGAAAACAAAAGAAAGAAATAGAAAAACCAAACAATGAGGAAAATTGGAAAAAAAGAAAAAATCAGAAAAATGGGAAAAAACGAGAAAAATTCGAGACAATTTAAAAAAAACTGAAAAAAAATCAGAAAAATGAGAAAAAAATCGAAAAAATCGGAAAAGAATATGAAAATTGAAAGAAAAATCAGAATATTGGAAAAAATGAACAATCAAATTGTAAAATTCGAAAAAATCAAAAAAAAACTTTTCGAAAAAGGCGCAAAAAATCACAAAAATCGAAAAAAAACCAGAAGAATAAGAAAAAAATTAAAAACAAAAGACAGAAATAGAAAAAATATTACCTACTCCCCTCAATGACAGTAATGGACTGTTCCACTTCGGCGAATTGACTTGTACAAAACTAGATACCTTTGTATAGTAAATCTACATTCCTATCCATAACTCACTATAGTGAGTTATCGAGAGTCATAACTCACGCTATTTGTTTATGGATACTATTAATCGCTAAAAAGCAGTTGAATAATTAATATATAACTTAATAGGAGTAAATAAAATATTTTGATACGACTGATATTATTTATTGAATTTTTGAAATATGTTTAAAAACGAGTAGATTTTTACATTGTTGAATTACTATTAGAATGGGCGCACTGGTGCGGAAATAAGAGAAGGTTAAAGAGGAAAGTTGTGGTACAGGAAAGGTGGGTAAAAATTAAAACGAACATGTTTTCCGCGAACGGATATTGTATTAGGAAAATTAAATGATTTTTATATAAGTAATGAGGTACCTTGTTAGGTACTTATAAACATTGAGAAGAAGGATAGTATATATGGAAGTGCAGCGGCAACGTTAATTTTCAAGTAGATTGAAGATTGTTCCAAATGAAGAAAATTAAATAACTTAATAGGCTAATTGTACCACAACAAGGTATTAAGGGTTTCGAAGAAAATTAAAAGGTCAAGTGTACCACAAAAGGGTATTAGCCTTTATGGTGGACAACCACGTAGGGTTTCGAAGAAACTTAAAAAAATTGAGAGGCCAAGTGTAAGTGTACCACAAAAGGGTATTAGCCTTTTTGGTGGCCAACCACGTAGGGTTTCGATAACTAACATCAGTTTACAGCAGCACGAGTAACCAAACTAATTAAGGTGAGCTAATAAAGACCATGTACATGGTTAAATTTGACATTCATAGTACAAAGCAGTGACAATTTGAAAATTAAATAATTAACAAAAATAGTGTAACAATTACCAGAGAGACGGCGCAAATAATTACATTAAAGTAAGTGAGATAATCTTAAAAATATTTGAAAACAAACATTAAACTAGAGTAAGAGAGCGGGTGTAGTTACAGGAAACCTCCATACAGTAAAGAAGAAAGAAAAAGAAGAAAGTCCTGTCAGGTAAGGTAAGGTGAAAGAAGAAGAAAATGAAGGACATTTGACAGTTGACATAAATAGAAGGGGTTATTATCTAAAATTTAAGGGAAACAAATAATAAAAAAGTAAGATTGATATAAATTGGAAATAAAATGAAAAACGGGGGATAATCTAAGGATAAACGAAAGTTAGCCAAGGGAACAGTTAGATAAGATACTTGAAATTGTCTGATAGGAAAATATGGTTGTCTTAGGTCTTAACTGTTTATTAAGACAATCCTAAGAACTATTGTATTAGGCCTGACGATGGCTTGTTGCCGAAACTAGTCGCCAATCTTCTTCATTTTAATAATAAAAATTTTGTGGTACTAGACTTGAGTTTCATTACCTCCTTCTTTAATTATTAAATAGTCAAAAATACTTCACAACAGTTTCATACATATAATTTGTAAAAAAACAGAAGATTATCCATAACTCAAAATGGGTTACTTACAAACATAACGAAGAAATTGTACATGGTATTAAAATTTGGTATGAAAATTAAACTTTAACATAGTAAAAAAAATTTTAAAAACTTTAACCAATACCTATTCACCCCTAAATTAGAGGGTCACGAAAAGTTAAAATAAACATCAAAGTGCATCCTATGATGCACTCAGAAGAGGAAGATAAGTGTTTTTTTTTTAAATTAACGGTAACAAGTAATACCATGCGGCAGCTAATAAGAGGATGACAAATGACAGAAAGACGAACTGAAAATGTTTGACGTAAAGAAACAGAAACTAATAGGGAAAGGGTAACAGACAAAAAGTAGAAAACCGTAAAGTAAGCGGCCAAAGTTATAGATTAAATAAAAAGAAGAAATTGGTAAAAGAAGAAGATAACCTATAAAATAACGAAGAATGAGATAAATGAAATAATTAGAAACGTAAATTTAGAAATAAATAATTTTGAGTGGGATGAAGTTGTTCATTGAGACAAATTAAATTACTATTGGAAAGAGCTTTTTTGATTTCAAACATCTCTAATAAATTCAATTTGGTGCTTGTATTTTGTATTTTATTTTAGGAATGTAATCTGTTCCGGGTAAAAGAGGAGACAGAGGGTATTTATTTCTATCAATGCGAACAAAAATTCATTAAAATATAAAATTATTAGTTTCTATTTAAATAAATATTCTTTGCAACATCGCTGTCACATTCAATCGGGACTTGGACGAATTGGAGTTCTGTCACTGTCGTTTAAGGATAGTGCAGGAACCGCTCAACCCAAGATTTACCTAAAAATGTCGTATCCAGTATAGTATTAACAACTCAAAATTGTTAATTTTATCTTAAAAAATGTCAAGTTTACTTGTTTTTTAGTATTAGTACGTTTCGTATTTCAGTATAAAAAAAATAAAAAACTAAATTTAAAAATTGTGAATTTTATATTAATAGAGACGAATAAAACGAAAAGTTGTAAAGAGCAAGAGAACCACAAAATCGGTGGGTGTCAATTCGTTCTCGTTTCGTCAGTTTAATTTGCTATAATTGGCAGGTATTTAATTTAATTGACTTTTCCTCAATTTAGACAACGAGAATGAGAACAACGACAACGATGAAGGCTCGCAATGGCAATAAATTGGTACTCACCGATTATATATCCCATCGTTACGTCATCTGGTAGGCGGATTCTTTCGCCGGTGCTGATGAACCTGCCGTTACTGAAACAAAACATTTACGTGAATCGATTTATAAATTACACTCTGTAAATATACTATAAACGTTGATGTTTCTTAAATATTTGCAGTAAGTATAAATTTAATGAAACTTTAATCCCAATAATCTAATTAACTAAAAATGTTGCTCCTGTATAGTTTATCCATGTGACATTATTTCCATTTCTTGGATATTTCTAGTATATTCGCAGCATTCATAAGGTTGGGAACTATTAATTCTATTTCATTTTTACTACTTTTTGTTATTAACTTTTCTGGTAACATAAGTGTGAATCTTCTAATTTGAATGTTGTCGTTAATTTTTTGATTTTGTTTAAAATGTTTTATAGAAAATCCCATTAAAAATTATTATTAATTTTTTTCCGGCATGCGTTTCTTTTTCAATCTAATCCGTTATTATTTAAGTTCATGCACCAGAACATATAATTCAGCAGATTGAACACGTGTGTGTGGCAAGAACAAAACAAGAAGAAGAAGATTAAAAGTAGAAGAATAAATCTAGTGTTCTGTACTTAAATGGCTGCTTGCAGTGAAACAACGGCAGGTGGCAATCGAGCGTTCCTATCGACTAACTTCATCATTATCTAGAAATCGACAGT
Organism: Neocrepidodera transversa; assembly: GCA_963243735.1. NCBI lineage: Eukaryota > Metazoa > Arthropoda > Insecta > Coleoptera > Chrysomelidae > Neocrepidodera > Neocrepidodera transversa. The sequence goes on along the minus strand of OY725336.1, from coordinate 23,200,540 downwards.
GCGAAGCGCAAAATATACCTTGGAATCTTGATACGTGTCCATTTTTTTATGCGATATATTGGTTCGATAACAAGATAATTTATCGAAAGGTCACTGATGATTGGCGGGAAAGAAAATATTGGGATAATAAAATTTTAGTTGCTCTATTTAACAAAGCGCAATATATTGTGTGGAAAGTTGTGTTACAATCCTCGAATATGGTTCATACATCAACTAAAAGTAGATGATTTATTTTTTTAAATGGATACATACGTGAATTGGTCACTAAAAATGAAATTCAATGTTGCCATCTCTTTCTAGACACACCTAATAACAATTAAGCTTTTAACGAGTAAACTACCCTTTTTTAATAAATAAAAAACTGGATAACGTGTTTTTTAGGAAATTAATTTGGATAATTGGATACAAATATTTCTAAATAATTCTGAAATCGAAATATCTCCACACTAAAATTGTATTTCACACGAGTGAAAAGGAACGTATCGTTTTATAAAGATGTCTGGAGCAAAAGGACGGAAGTCACCTGTTCAAATACGTGGATGCAAATGGCATATTTAAGAGTAGAGGGATTTTAAATTTAAAAAAACACGAGCGATCAATACCTTCGCGAAATTAAACACTAGCTAATTACAATATGAATTTTGACGTTTATTTCTTTTATCAAAGAAAAAACTGCGAAGTGCAACAAATTAGGGAGAAGGAGAAAACATACATATTATCCATCACTGAAAAGTGCTGCCAACACTTCCTCCCAATTCAACAATTTCTTGTCCTCTTTCTTCTCTTTAATTCCAATGTTCGTACGCAGGTTGACGAATTGAGTTTTGGAATCAGCTTGGTAAGAATATAAGCCAATTGGCCCTTGGTATTAAAGTAGACGAATCTTATTAGCTTCTTCTCATACAGATTCTGAACAAAGTTAAACCAAAGAATACCTATCGATAAAGAAGCGAAGACTACGGTATTTGCATGGACCAAAATTTGTACGCGCATGCGCGAGTTATATTAGTTATACGTCAATGTCAATTCTGTCTAAAGGTGCTATATTTTTGAATAAAGTGCGGATTGTTCGTTCATTTTCTTTATTTTATATTATTTTATGGTAAATATTACTTTGTTTTCTAAGCATATATATAAAATGATTTTAAATTAATTTTTGTCAGTACCAGAACGGATAGATCAAGTGCGGGGTAAAACAAGCGAAAAAAATAACGAAGCCGAACAGCTGTTATATTAGTTATCTGTGACTTTTCACAAAAAATTTTTGCCCTTCCAACACCAAAGAAATTTCACCGGCCTTCGCTTCTTAGTATGTATTCTTTGGTTAAACTTTATGTCCACGTATTGGAGTCGCTTGTGTTCACTTCGAGAAAAGGTGAATACAGGACTGATTATCTTCATAAATCGGCTAGGAGAGTTTTCAACCAGGTCAGCTTAGCGATGTACTCAGCTTCTGTACTAAAGATTGCATTTTTTATTGTCCAGGAAAAGGTGTTGCCAAATACTTGGAAATAAAAATCCTGAAGTCGATTTCCTCTCTAACTCACTGCCAAAGCCTGTGTCTGATTTTTTGCTCATCTTCGTTTGTAACAAAGGTTTTAGTTCAGCCTGCCTCTTGACTTAGCAAAGAATCATTTTCAAGCCTTTTCATCGTGCTTCAGTTTGATCATGTTGATACCTAGTTTACAGCGAAACTTAGATCTGTCCGAATCGCTATTTAAGCAGCGAACAAGTTCTCTGTACGGTTTTTATTGATTTTCAAGAATAGGAATCGCTTTATTTCAAAGCAATTTTTCGAAGTAATTGCGTTAACTCAGAGATAACGTTGTTTGTTCGTCAATGTTGATGAAAAGAAAAATCCGTGATCGATTTTGCTCTGGTTATTTCTTGCAATAAATATATTGTCAACATACAGTACCAGAAACATGTCACCACATTTTAAAACCTTCTAGAATCTTCCATTTCACCATGTAGAAATGTGTAGTAGCTGTGATGTATTCTGTTGTATATTTTAATTCTTCATGATGTTGAATATTTTCTCTGATTATAACTGCACTTCCTCCTTTAGCTGCATTATCGGCCTGAATAGTATGGTATGCCTTATACCCCTTAAAATTGTGAAATGTGTGTCGGAAATAAGGCACATATCAATTTTCTCAATGTCCAAAACTACTTGTTGATGTGGCAGCAGCCCATTGGTATTCCATTCCATTATTCACAGCTTGCTTGCATTTTTTCTACTTGGGAATAATTCCGCTGGATCTGTATTCAAGGCGAATAACTCTTTCGTTTAGCTTCTTGAGTTCATCTAAGATTGCTGCCTTTTCTAGAAGCAGTAGCAGCTGGAGCTTGTTTATTATTTACTAGATTCTTTTCGTATTGATTTCTGTCTGGTACATTTGGAGGAACTACTTTTTTCTCGTATTTTGATACCATTTTGTGGATTTCTTTTGTAACTTTACATCCACGATAATTAGCTGGATGATATTTTCTGCAATTAATACATTTGGGTTTGTCACTTTTAGGTTAGTACAGTCTTTGAATAGATGTTTCCCAGCACCTTGGTTATCTAGCAAAATATTTAGCTGTGCGTCTATAGGTCTGACACCTTTTACATTGTGGGACTAACTTAGTGTTTCTTATAGATTCTATATCGGCCATTATTTATAGTATTTCCTTATTTCGCAGATTTTATTTACATCTTCATAATTTATGAACGTTAATATGGTAGGTCAATAGATTTTACTCGATAGAAGGAGTCCGGCAACCTGGCGACAGTCGAATACTTATGGCGGGTTCTCATTAGTCGATTTTATAGATCAATATCATTCAATATATGCCATTGAAGTGAAAAAGCCTGATGTGAACCTCTGTTCAACGGTATTGCTCAATATTTTTGCGGTTCAACAAAAGTGAAAGGCATTTCTACTTTTGATAGATCAATGCGACCTCTTCATTTTAATTGAAAAGTGGTTGACCGTGTGAACAATCGTTCAGCCGCATTTAAAGACCGTTTTGTGTATGGTTTTGGGGTTAGTTTTGTTATTGTTGATATATAGCCAGTACAGTAGTATACCCAGAGATGGAAAAGAATTTAATGTGGCTTAAAGCTACTTGTAGTTCTAGTCTTGCTAGAAGAGCGTCCTTCAATACAGTAGTTTTTTCTGTATAAAGGGTATTGGAAGTTCTTCAAATATCTCTTCGGTTATTCTTAAGTGGTTTTTATAGGCATCCAAGTCACCAGTTGCCAATTCTACTTAAGCACCTTCATATTTACGTTTTAAGTTCCATGGTCTGTTCACGCACAATTTTCTGCTTAGCAGCCATTTTTTAAACGGACACATTCTAGGCTGAAAATTTAATGCTCTTGAATCATGTGAACAAAATTTTCATTCAATTCTATTTTCAATAGCATAGATATTGATCAATAAAAACGACTAATGAGAACCCGCCTTTAGTGTTAAGACTGCCTTGTACTTGGTATCGAAATAAAAAGTTTAAATTATTGACCATTCAGCAAAGATAATGGCAGTATTTAATTTGGTAAAAAAAGAATCAGTAAACAGAGAATTAAAAACGTAACAACAGCCAGTAAATTAAACTTTATCTGCAAATAGGCAGTGATAATATCCACTAGCTGATATTTCACTGATATAAAAATGTAGTATCATTGGTTTTTTATATCACATTTTGCAGAAATAGTTTTAATTTTAAATTTATTAATGCATCGAGTGAAAAATTTCATTTCAAGTTGTTTCTATAAAACAGGAAGTAATAAAAATATAACAACCATTAAAATGGGATAAATAAAGCCCCAGAGATTTCCAGTGAATTTAAAAATCGTAAAACATAAAAAAACAAGTTGCATGAATATCTTTTAGTATAAATAAAAGTAATAGTATGAAATCAATTGAGGTCAAATCAGGACAGTGCACGGATCTTTAAAAAACTATAAATTTCTAAAATTGAGGTTGAAAAAAATAAATCCTTATACAGAAACCATTCTAGCATAACATTTTATTGATCCCGAGCAAAGACTGCCTGTACACAGCCTACTTATTACTTTTGATGCCCTGCAGCGTTCATGGCAAATGAGTACGTGCCAGCGTTTAAACATGCATAAAACTTCGACTTGAGATAACCGACATTGGTTACAAGATGGCCGAAGGAAGTATGTGTTTATGCTAAAATATTTGTTATTACACATCGGGGCTGAAAAATTGTAATCGAGCGTTTTCTTCGTTATTTAAAACTACGGCCTCGCCTTAGTCTCTGGCCCGTTACGAATTTAATTTTGAAGCTTACGGATTAGAAGAATGAGAGTATAGTTATTGCATTTTTTTTTAATTAAGAAGAGAATTTACACATTATTCGCTGGATGAGTTTCAAAAATTCCGATTTTTTAGTCATTTTTATTTAAAAAAGTAGCCTAAGAGATAGATTGGATTGTGTCCAACATATTAATTAATAAGTGCCTTTAAATCATCTGTCTTGTTTTAAGTTATGGTCATTAATACGACTTTCAGATAAATCTCATCCCCAGACGTGCATGTTCCAGAGTTAATGAGTAATATTTTTTAATATCCAAAAATGTATATGATTTGTTCATCAAATAATTTGTTAATTTTTTCATAAACATTATAAAAAGGTAGACTTTCACGACCACCATGAATTTAATTATTTATTTCCGGGCTGTTATGCCGTGGTCTTTTTCGGGTTATTACTTCCAAACGTTTCGACTGCAATTGCAACAGCCATCTTCAGTGGCGTGGCCGAAGTACTCTTTACGACGTATCAACTGAAACTATTTTCGCGCTCTTTAGTGCTGTTTGCCAGATCTTAGGTAATGCTGTTTCTTCCTTTCTATTGAAGTTCTCGTTTTGTTTGTATATTTCTATTGATTCTAAGTTCAATCTGGTCGTGTAAAGACTTTCCGTTTTGTCCTTGTAACGAAGTTACTTTAGTTTCCGTAATAACTAAAATTATTAAATTAAAATTATGGGAAAGGCTAGAAGCTCCGAATATAAGGCACTAGTTGTACCTCCGATCGAGACGCTCGTGTCCGTGCTTCTTTGACACCAAAGTTCTTATCGAGTAGGATGATTCAATCAGTTGTCGATGGTTCCAGTGGCAGTCCGAGTTGTAGCGGCAGTCCGACTGGAAGTGACAATCCTGGAGTTGTAGCTGTAATCTCAGTTGGAGTTGCACTGGCAGTCCGTGTTCCAGTGGTAGTCCCAGCCGAGCACGAGCCGACAACCAGTTCCAGCTGCAGTACAGGTGTTTTAGCGACCTTTAGAGACAGGTCAAGCTGAAGCCAAGTTCAATCGTACCATACCGGAACCGTCGATTCGACCGCGCACCACGCCAGCCTAGAAGACGTATCTGTGCCGTCCGTCCGATAAAGAACCGTATTGCACACCTCTTCTATCTCCCGGCAGGGTAAGTAAAGCCCGCCCTTCTGGCCGCTAACGCCTTGTCGATGCCATAACGACCCCTGGAGTATCTTTTTCTCCACTGAAGCTGCCCGTGCAAGTGACCTTCCCACTACAAACAGAAGGTGTCGCGCAAGGCAATCCAAAACCTAGACTAATGCGCCACAATATCTATACTCTATACTCTATATTCTATACTCTTGCTGATGGGAGGGAATCTCTGCGGCCTTTTGCTGTTTTTAGATAGATTCCTAGTTTCTTAGATGGTTTCTAAACCCGGTCAGTCACACCTTCTCCTTCTACGTATGGTAAATATACAGTTCCTTGGTATTGTTCTTCCCAGGATTGGTTTTCGTATCCCTTGGGCATAAATTGGTTTTGACGTATCTTGGTTCATATACCCTTAATTCTCTGTTTAGAACGTATCTTGGTTCACAGGATGAACACTGGTCAGATGGTTTAGGGAGTTCTGCTAGTCTTCTGTTCCATGATTCCAGACTAAAAATGTGTCATCTACATACCTCAGCCAACGTTTCGGTTATTTTTCAGCAGTGCGGAAGGCTCTCGTCATGTAAAAATTGGCCACAACTGGACTGAGTTAACACTCAATAAACAATTACAAGAAAATAATGGTCTCTCATTTTGTTCTTACTACGTAATGAGATGCGAATTTTCAAAAAAAAAAGAGCCATATTATATTTGCTCCTGTCTTGCTCTTAGCTAAATTATTCTATTTTACTATGAAAAGAAAAAAATATTTTTTCAAATAAAAAAAAACATTACATATTTATTAATATGCCAGCATGAAAATAAAAAGGTCTCATTTCCATATGTTTTATGCCCATTGTAGCCTTGAGAAAAGCTTTATTTAAGCTCGATTGTGAATATATTCTAAAAATATACCCTTTTTTACCCTATTTGCTTTCTTGAATAGAATCGTAAAAATTTCCAATGCAAATGGTGTCTCACACTCAGTGAAGGTACATCATCTCACGTACGTCGATCGACAAATTAACAACACCAGAAATCGAAAACGTTTTCGATCTCAAATCGATGTAACCGCAACTCGACATCGGCGAACAACTTTGAAACCGAATAAAAAGTCATTTTTATTTGCCAGCGACGTAGTCAAGAAACTTTTACACTGAATTTCGATGAGCAAAAGAATATTAGTCTATATTCAAAAATTTGGAAATGACGTCAATTGATGTCTATTTATAGATATAATAAATTCTCTTATTTCATCCTATATAGCTATCTCGCTTCCTTAGAGAGACCTCTGTTTTCAACTAATGGCTACTAGCGATATTTTTTATTTTATTTAAATTCATCAGGATATCCATGTCTCAAATGTGGTCAACCAATGAGTAAAGAAACACAAGTCCAGTACCACACAAATATATTTGTTAAATTAGTTCAAATGTGCCAACTTCACATTTGAACTTATTTAACAAATATATTTCTGTGGTACTGGACTTTATGTGTTTCTTTACTCTATTTTATTTAATTACTAATGAAGAAAAATTTTTCGGGATGTCACAAATTTGATATAAGATAAATTATTATTTTATATTTTGGCTTTTCGGTGTTCAAACATTAAAGTATGCAAAATAAGAGTTTTCGACTGGCCTTGAATAGAAATTGCCTTTATCCACATATAACGGATTTGTGCGAAGAAGCAAATGTGGAATACATACGCGAATATTTAATGAAAAACTCAAATAAATTTTATGAACATAAATTACGCTCCCCTCTAATACGTGACTTGACTAGAGCAAGTGCCAGACACAATACATATGAAAATATGAAACATGCTGTTTTATGAAAGACTAACGTTATTCAATTTTTGAACCATGTTTATTCCATTGTTATTCAAGAAATTCACTATAAAGAATTTTTTAATTACCGTATTTGATATGCCACTGAAAGAAGACCAATTATGTCAAGATTATCTGGTGTCCTCTACTAATGTGGTGTAGGATAACTGACGTCAGGTTGCTAAAGGGTATCACGTTGTAGGGTCGTCATCGACCCCAGCGTGTAAAACCTTTTATGGGGAGAAAACGTATGTTGATTGTCAATGGTGAACAGCATAGCACAATCGTTCTACATTGTAACCTTTTACGGTATGTTTTTAATCTGATCTGCCCTGTTTTCCATATATTTAGGGTAAAACATTTAAATTTTATTTTATTATAGGTTCTTCATTTATCGTTATTGAAATACATATAATGTAATCAAAAATACTGTTTAGTATAGAATTAATTTGTTATAAAATATAATAGTAAGTAGGGGTTGGTTGAATAAAAATGATTTGAATCTGATTTGGAAGTAAAATTAGCAGATTATTTTGTTTGCAATATAAAAAAATAAAAATGTGAATTCACAATTCACATTTTTATTAAAAAGAAATTTGCAGTAAATGATATTAAAAGTCGGTAAATACAATTTGCGTCTCTCTTCATCCTTTTTAAAGTCGGAAGTCCCTTTTAATCCTAGATACGTTTTGCGCCTCAACCCTATTAATTACCATTCTTCTTAATGAAGGGTCTTTAGACTTTAAAAACTATTAATTGTATGTACTGTAAGAATGGATATAAAAAGTTATATATGTACAAGAGGCGAAAAATAATTTTTGTTGACAAATTTAAATTTAGGCAAGTGAGTGTTTTAAATAGAGGAGAAAAACAGTGGAGATGTTGTGTAAAAACTTGTAAGCCTGTTACACAATTGAAGAAGATAATTTGGTGGTTCACCAACATGAAAAACAATAATTTATAAGATTCAAAAGTCGAAACATATATATTATGTAGTGCAGTCAAAAGAAAAGCAGAAGAAAATTATTAGTGAAAAACCAACGAAAATAATTAAGAAAAACCTTACCGCTTCTGCACTTCTAGGCGAAGTATTTATAAAAGCCGTAGAAAAATTTTACCTTTACTGCCAAAATCCATTGAAGAAGCCAAAATATTGTAGACTGTTTAAATGTAAAAACTAATAAAGATAAAAATTTTGTTATTGCTAATGACAAAGCAAATAAATTAATATTATTTTTTTGCATTACAAATTTGAACTGTTATGTTCTATTGAAAGAATTTAGATGGATGGTACACTAATTTTTTTAAGCAATTATTTACAATTCATATGGGGAAAAGAATGACTATTATATTCATCTATTTTTTTGTTTATTGCCAAATAAGGAAAAAATTATATACACAAGACACTTTAGTTTACTCGAAGAAAAATGTGTAGAATTTATTAACAAGTCGTAAGTTCCCAAATATATAATTACTGATTTCGAAGTTGCCATTTTGTCTCCTGTTAACGATATGTTTCCAGACTCAAAAAAAGTTGGTTGTCGATTTCATCTCGTCCAAGCTTTTTTTCGTAAAATTCAAAGTCTGGATTCAGATATAGGAAAATTGCTTCCAAGTACATTTGGGCTAACCTATTTGGATCCCAATGGAGTTAAAGATTGTTTGGCATTTGATTTAGTTGAAAATTTACCACAAAACAAAAAAGTACATAAATATTGTGATTATTTAGTACAAAATTATATTAGCGATGAAGCTCCGTTTTCTCCTTCATTGTGGATTGAAGCAAATAATCGGTTGTGCGAATAATTTCACACCAATTTAAAAGCACAATTTTACGATACTCATCCTATGTTAGTAGAATTTACTTTATAAAATGCATTTCTTATTTTAATTTAAATAATTAATATAATATCCATAGTTAATTTGTTATTTTAAATATTAAATTAGTTTTAAGCTCTTTTTATATAAATATATTTTAAGTTAATTAAATATGCATTAATACTATAGAGTTTTCTTTCTCTCTATACAATTATTTTCTACCAGAGGCGCAAATTGTATGTAAAAAAATTAACGTGTTTAAAGTTGAGGCGCAAAATTATTGAACACACTAACTTAAGGTAATGCCTTAAGGGAATGGTCTTATTTTTTACGCTAAAAATTAAGTTATCGCAAAAGCAGGAGTTATTTCTAACCTTGCTGATTTGTTGTTGGTGCTTACATCAGTTTATACTTTAACTTGAACTTCTTAATTCAATAACAATACTTAAAACCAAACCAAAAAAGATAAAAGCAAACAGTATAAATTCAATAACATAACGATCCACAAAAGTGAATAATCGTTGGAGGTTAGAATTCTTCTCAGCTGGCAGCTATAAGACACCTTAAATTCTTGCCGTAATCGAACGCAATTAAGAGAAGGCAGTATTTTATTAAGGTTCCCTTATTAAAAAAAAAATCTGCGCACGCGTAGCTGTCATTTTAAGATCTACCTTAATAAGGCAAAGTTCTTATAACGTGTTCAATGATCCCTAATATGTATAGGGCTTAAGCCATTTGAAGTATAAAATTCCTTGTGACATGTTGGATGACATTTCTTATAGTGCACCTATTCTTGAAAAACAGGGAGTAGAAATTATAATAGAAATAGGCGTGGCTCCCTGAAATGTAAAATAACCCTATTCTTGAAATATTTCGATGGAAATATGTGGGACTTTTATTCTCCCAGGGAGTATAAAATTTCTATTGGTCATTAGCGAGTGAAATTTATAGGGAGTAGAAATTTATATGAAACATTAACCTAACTATTTAATCCGTGGGTCCGATTTATTTTGTTTGTATTTCGTGTCTTTATTTTTTTGAGTTTTGCTTGGAAGTTTACTAATATAATGGATAATATTAATAATTTATTGATATGGAATAATCTCATGAATGACGAAGTAGAGGAAGCTCTGGAGGAGGTTAAAATGGAAAGAGCATAATACTTACTTTCCTCCAAGCTTCCCAGGTTTTATTGGCTCCCTCATGCATACAATTTAAAACTGTGGCCAGCTCAGACCAGAGGACTTGGCACTGAGCCCGGGTGAATGTGGGGGTAAATTTGCCCGAATACATCTGTGGTCGTTGAGAAATGTTATCGACCAGCATTTCTTTTTATGTTTTGTTAATGTTTTTTTTTAATACGACACCGGTCGCTAATACATTACAGTTATGTCAAAGAATACCATAGTTTTTCTTTGGTTATGTCTTATCTTATGTCACATAGATGTCAGAAATTTAACTGCTGCGATTGGATAAAATTGAATTTCAACATTTGGCAACTATGTGTGTATTTTCACTCACTCCTTTTTTTCAAGAATAAGGTATTTTTGTACAGAGAGAAAAAGCTGGGAGTAGAAAAAGTAGGGAGTTACTTTGGGAGTAACTTTTCTCTTGATTTCAAGAATAGGTACACAGGTGAAATCTGTGAAATGATTTGTTATTCTGTTGGTGTCAGTCAAAATTATAGTTTAAATTAAAAAAATAGTACTTAAAAATTATATAAAAAAAAATTAAAATCATTGATTAATAAAAAAAAATTGTTGTCAGAAAAAAATTTGAATTGTCAAAAAGAAGTACAATATTGGAGTGAAGGGAATTTTGGAAAGGGATTTTGTTAGAAATGGATTATGTATGGATTATTAAAATGAAGAAATAAAAAAATTATAAAAAAACGAAATTATTTATTTAAAAAAATAAATAAACATGAATTTGGGAAAAAAGGAGGTGAGATAGAGAGGGAGACATAGATTAATCAAATAAAGTTGCTGAAGCTTTAAAAAGACAAAACGGGGAACAAGCTTAAAGGCGAACAGAGAGCAAAAGTGAGATGCGGAGATTGATCAAGAGGTTTGAAGAGCACAGAAAGAAGAAAGAACATAAAAGGAAAACTATTAATTTTGTTATTTTTTAATATTGTATTGTTAATTTTTTTTAAGCGCCTAAACCCTGAGAAAGAAGAAGGACATGTAATCACTTTTTATGAGGAAATTCTTATTTCAATACATATTAAAACTAACAAGAGTCTAAAAACGAATGATACTAATATTAATCAGAACGAACACAACCCGTATATAAAAATGGTATATATTCTGAAACTACTAATATTCTCCACGGAGTTCCCCAATGCTCTGTACTCGGTCCCTTGTTGCTTCTTCTTTATATAAATGATTTATCAACGATTATAGTTCAAGGTTTTTTTTGACCATTTTTGCCGATGACACGACCATTTTGCGGAGTGATAAGGATACTGATATTATAAAAAATATTATTATCGCTGATTTACAGTGGTACGATGGACAATTTTCTATGTTTTAATGTAAATAAAACGAATATTTTAACTTTTAAATTTAATTTTAATCACTTAAATCTCGCTAACAATATAATAATCAACAGACACAGTACTAAATACCTTGGTCTTGTTATTGATAATGGATTAAAATTTGATAAACTTATATTTAACTTAAATAAAAAATTGGCATCTGGTTGTATTGCAGTTCGTATTGTTTTTAAAGAATTAGGAGTGGCTGCTACAAAAATAGTCTATTTTGCGCTGGTTGAATCACATATAAGATACGGCATAGCCTTCGAGGGTTTTTGTAATACTTAGTTAGCAAAATCTGTTTTTATTTTACAAAAAAGGGGCGATCCACACACACATACACTACGCACGACCTCAAGCCAAGGGGATATTGACCTAATCGGTACTTGATCCCTGAGTCCCCTGCCTAACCACCCTCAGGATCTCCCCCGACATGTCGGCTATTGTTGACATATCGCGAGGTCGCATTTAAGAACCGGAGTCCCCTGGTCGTCATGCGTTATCACTCACTTCATTTCGCTGTTTTCCACCTCATTGGGAAATGGTGGATAACTTGCTTATCATCTGGTTGTTTAAGGACGACCGTATCCTCTATGCCCATTTTTCCTGTCTCTTGTGTGTGCTTTGTCAGTATGTAAGGTCCTGTCATATTACTTTGTCTTTTGTTAGTCTTCGCCGTGAAGTTCACCGAAAACTTAACACACAATTATTATACAAATAATTAGCATAAGTTAAAAGTAGAGAACTTTATTTACTGTGTTTGTATTTGTTTTCCTGAAATAAAGAATTTTTTGTGGAGTGAACTCGGATTTTTTGTTTTTTGTTTTTCTTTGTGGAGCAAGCTCTTTTTTCTGTTTTTTTTTTGGTGGATTTTTCCTTTTGTTGCCTCTAGACTGTTGCCTAGAGGCTTTTTTGTATTTCAGGAACCTAAATTTAAGGAGATTTGTGCGTTTTCAAAAAAGAGGGCGATCCGTTTCATTTGTAATGTTGGAACGAAGGATCACTATAGGTAAATATTTATGAATCTACAAGTGTTAACTGTTACCTCTATTTTTATTTTAGAAACAACTCGTGAAATTTATAACGACCAACGTTTCAAAAAATCAGTAAAAAGCTTGTTCAACTGTAAATAAATAATCTCAAATTTTCAATTTTTTTTATTTGTGTCTTGTCTGTCTATTTGTCTATTTATTTATTATTTACATTACATTAACTATATTATGTTTTTTTTTATATTATATTATGTTTTACGCTTTAGGTGATTATGTATTATATACACCTTACACTTCTAATTTATTTAATCTGTTTTTATATTTCTCTTCTTTTTTATGTAGTTTAACCATCAAAAACTTAAAGTTTTTGTATGTTTGCATTTATTGTATGTATTTATTTTAGATATATATACATACCACTTTATCAATAAGATTATTATCTTCGACAATAAAACATTTTTTGATTTGATTTGATACTATTAAATTTTAAAATTTAAATATGCATCAATTTCCCTCTATTCCTAACATTATTCTACTCGCAATAACATTGAAGATTAACAAGACACTTATACTGTTACCGCATTATAATAAAGTTTGTGGGAAATATATCTATTAAAATTGTAAAAATTGTTAAATAAGACTGCTATTTTCAGAGACAGTAGCGTTTAGTATGCTGAAAAAAATATTTGTTAGGAATAAGTTTTCAAAATATGAAAAAATATTTGTTCTGTTAGTACCAGTTTAAGGATTAAGCACGGCACTGTAATTCGCGTTTGTGGTGCCGCATGAAATTCAATTCGATTCGCACAATCAACTCGACTGAGAAATTGAGAGAGGAAAAAAGCTCCCGGAATAACAAAATTAATGATTACAATTGTCGCAACCGACAAGACTGATTTTCGAGATTTGCTTGCGAATTTTACGTAAAAGCAAAATTTTCAATTTGCCCTGAATAGAAGGTCAATTTTCTTTTGAACGGGGAATTGTTTATTGTTCTGTTTTTGTTTCCGAACCAAACATGGTATTACATTTTATGATGAATTGTTATCCCAGAGATGTGATCGATTTTGTGGACTATCATTCAGAACAATAAATAAAAATGGTATGAGCGGAAAAGGTCTAATAGAGTTTCACAACAATGAATTCGACATATTTCACATCAAAAACGACAAGTTAGAAGAAAATTGAGTTAAACATGTTGCGGAAAAACTTAATACACATTATACAAATTATTATCCTCAGGGAGATAAAATATCCTATTGTCGGTCTTTTTACAAAAGAATCGCAGCTCTTTTTTGATCGATGTTTTTCCAATTACATTATTTGAAGGTTCAAAAGTGCTCATTAGTAAATACCGAGTGAGCAGCAGAGTTCTAATTTAAACTACGACTCTACGAACCAGCAGAAGACGAAATATTTTATGGGCTCGTTAAAACAGCGCCGCCGCATTTTTCGGATATTAAGCATCACTACAACAACGAGCCAATTACCAATGCACCAAAATTATTTCTTAAATGTTCTGTTTATTTACCTCATTATTTTGGTCGCAACAAAAGGTTTTTACGCGCAAAAATAGGCGCAAACGATCATTACCCAATACTGGAATGTTCTCACAGTTATCCAGGAATTTTTGCACCATTTAAAATTTTGGAATATCAAGTCCACTGAGTTTAATCGGTATACATATATTTTTTCAATTTAACGAACCCAAAACCAAATACTTCCTACCTATACAGATATCATTAGAGAAGAGAAAAAATAACCTGATTAATGACATCACAAGCTTTCTGCATTGTTCAACGTTGTCAAATTGCATGAAAATAATTGTAATGCTTTTAACTGAAACTTATTTTCAGAACTATTATAGCTAATCACTTTGTGTTATAATAATTATTAAAATGCTAAAGTTTTATAGATTAGAAATAAACATAATAATAGACTATTTTGAACGAGAACGCAAAAACGGAGGGCCTGTTCTTCCTGTATTTTTCCATTTTTCCCACTACCCTTTTTTCCCTATATACTTTCTTACTGTTTTTTAATAAATAGATTGTGCAATACATTTGGTTCTTGATTAATTGAAATTAAAATTATCTATATTGTTCTAAATAAATATTTGATTTGTTTTGCTAAATCAACAACTATTCCGAAGTCCGAATCTCAGCTCTAATAAGTAAATCGAACCGTTACATTTACCCATTTCATCCCTTACTGTTCTCGCTTTTAATTGTTCCACTCAAGAAACCCTATTTAAATTATTCAATTCTGTACCAAATATGTCTGAAATGTTCGCATATACCCACATCTTCATGCTTCGGGTTTAAATTTCAACTCAGGATAATTCAAACACGATAAGTAAAAACTAGTAACAAATATCCTACCCAACTATCCAAATACTTCTAGTAAAGACGTTGTTGAATACATTTTATCATTACTTTTGTCACTTCATGAAATACAGGGTGTGTCACGACGAGTTTAAACTATCTGTAAATTGAGAACTGCTTACACAATATTTATGAAAATTTGTATACCTACAAGGATTTTTTATAGTGACACATCTAAATAAAATATTTTCAACTTTTGGGCTATATAAGATGTTCTGAAAGTAACGACCAACTTTGTTATTTTGAATGGAACATCCTGTATTTTTTACATTTTTAGATTCGTCCTGATAAGCTAATTTCAAAAACCTATTACACCTATATTATAAAATAAGTATAGTTTTGAATTTATAAACAATTGAAAATCACATTTTTTAATGTTTTTTAAGTCGGCCAAACGACATAAAATCGGATAAAACGGCTTACATATCCCTATCTTAACTTTTTGAGTTATACTTTGTGATAATAAAATATATACAGAGTGATCGAAGTTTGCGTACTTTGCTAACCTTGTAAACCTTTTTCTCATATGCTATAATATAAGGAAGTAATAGTTAAAAAGTTAAAATAGGGACATATAAGACATTTTATCCGATTTTATGTCGTTTAGCCGAAGCAATCATTTAAAGTTGAAAAAATGCGATTTTCAATTATCAATTATCAATTATAACTTTAAAACTATTTAGTTTATAGTATAAGTGTAATAGGTTTTTGAAATTAGCTTCTCAAAACAAATCTAAAAAATAAAAACTACAGGTTGTTCCATTTAAAATTACAAAGTTGGTCGTTACGTTCGGAAGACCGAAAGTTGAAAATATTTTCTTTAGATGTGACCCTTGTCTGCAAATTTTCATAAACATCTTGTAAGCAGTTTTCAATACCGGGTGGCTCAGGGGGTCGGCCAAGTTCATATCTTCAGAACGAATGAACGGATTATTTTAAAATTTTTGGTGGTCATTCTAGACCTCATTTTGAATTAAATGACAAAAATCTAAAATGGAGGACTCCCGGTTTCTTTGAAATTTACGTAAAAACTGAACTTTTAAATGGAACACTCAGTATATTTCTGTATATTTAGAATCTACAAGTCAAATTACTTATAATTCAAATGTAAAAAAAATTTTGGTTGTCAAAAATAAAAATTATTTTTGATCGAGGAAGCTGAGACTTGGTCTAAACCTTTCAAAATGTGACCAAATGTTACTAAAAAAATATTATTTTTGCATTTATTAAAATATTTTTCATTTTATTAGTGTTTTAATTACTCCACAGCGGTTTTTTATGAAAAACTCAATTTTTTTAAATGGAAAGCATGGAGGGCCATTTAGTCATTAAATTGGCGGTTTAATTATAAATAAAATGTTATGCATAATGCCGGAATGGTTTTTAAAAAAACATTGTGCAATTAAAAAAAAAATCGAAAAAAATTATTTTATTTTTGACAGCCAAAATGTTTTTGATATATTTATACATAATTTGTCTAGCAGAATCCAAATATGTAAAAATATACTGGGTGTTCCATTTGAAAATTCAGTATTTACGCTCATTTCAAAGAAACCGGATGTCTGCCATTTTGGATTTTTATGTCACTTAATTCAAAATTAGGTCTAGAACCCCAAATTTTAAAATAATCCGTTTATTTGTTCTGAAGATATGAACTTAGCCCGACCTCTTGAGTCCTGAGCCAACCTTGTATACAGATAATTTTAACTCGTGGTGACACCCTGTATATCATAAATATTTAAATTATTACTTTTTAGTAAATTTGGCGACGGTGATAAATTTTTTTGAAATAAAAATAAAAAAATAGATTTTTTTTTTAAATACTGAAAAAAGCTTTTTCATTGACGAAACGTAATTCGAATAAAATTTTGTAATCAAAGTGAAATTATTTTTTGTTATACAAGATGCATCTTTTATAGTATAAATTTATTTTATAATTGTTTCTGTATTTTAATGTTTATTAGATAAATTTTTGCGTCCTTTTATATTTATGTCATGTTTATTGAAATTTATTGTTCCCGCTGCCGTTTTTAAAATCTAGAACTATATTTTTTCCTTGCCAACGCTTCCAATTACGCAAATACCAGCCAAAAATTTGCACAAAAACAACCGAACATCGAAAGCAAAAAAACCTCAAATCCCACACTTTTAATTGGACTTTCGGTATTCCGAAGACCTCATTAATTTTTATCTCTCTGTGTGACGATTGCTCAGACGGTTTTTTTCTCGATAGATCTGAACGAGCACTTAAGTTGTATTTCTCAATTTAATTAATGGGCTATTCCTATCTAATCGGCTGTCAATTAAGAGTATCACTCGAAATTTGTCGAATAATGTCGGAGCTCAAGAGAGAAGAAATCCGGCTCAGGTTCACACATACAATTAAGTAAATTGTTTTTTAAAAGACCGTGACAGTTTTTTTTAAGTAGGTAGATGACATCGTATAGCGCACCGAAAATGTATAACAAATTATTGAATTTTAGATTTGTCATAATTCTTGCTGTGGGCTATAATAAAAAAACTTATGTGACAAAAATATGCAGTCATTTTCTTCCCTTCCTTAAAAAATCGCCACTGTCTTAGATTTAATACTGGATTTTAAATCACTAATCCTAAGGAATAAAAATGACTTAGATTAAGTTTTGAATTTTCATGTTCTACAGGATGGTCAAAAATTAATTTTAAATTCAAAGAATAATTTTTCAAACTTTTCACCAACAGATAACCGATTCAATTTTCTTCAAATTTTCTATTTACTTTATTATTTCGTCGTTAGAAATCAAATTTAAAAAAACACATTTTTTGAAAACGTTCGAGTAACATCCATATTGCAGAAAATGCTCAAAATGTTAACTATTTTCTCTAATGTACGAATTTGTTCTTTCGAGGAATATTTCTGAGCGTCCCAGGACATGAAATCCTTCACTAGTCTTTCTTTCATATCTTCTGGTATTGTAGGTTTGGTATGAGACACTAGATTCTTTATCAGATGTTAAATCAGGTGACCGAGCTGGCCATTTTTTTGGATCATTCCTACCAATCCATTTATTAGGATATTGTTCATTTAACTTATCTGTCATCTCGTGTAAATATTGCATACCAACTCCATTATTTGCTTCACTGCAAGGGAAATATTTGTAAGTAGAAGAGTAAGATTATTAGCAAAATTTCTAAATACATACAGTGTATTATAGGTATAGGCGCAATGAAATAGCCCATGAACAACATCCTTTGTTTTATATGGGTTCCTTCAACGTTTATGTATTTATAATCAAATATTATTGTTATTGAAATTATTGTTATTGAATTTAAATACACGTTATTATTATTATTATTAACATACTATTTCAATGGCTTTCCTAAAAATGTAAATCAATCACATGACATCTAATTATACCTCTTCAAATATTTATTCCCGACCCACCTCCGAGAAGTATTGTGAAAGAGCTCAAAAAAAAATTCAAAATAAAGATGGAAATATCCATTTTGAGATCACCTCAGATGATTAAAACCATTTCCAGATGGAAGTCTATCTGTCTGTCTGTGTGTATTCTTCCACGATAGAGGCCACACGTTTAATCCGATTGAGCTGAAATTTTATATATGGGTTTGGGTTACCCGTCGGAAAAACCCGTTAGTTTTTGTACATCTAACGGAAGTGTCACTATCAAAAAATGACAGATGCAATATGTCACGGAATTTGTAAAAAAATGTAAAAATTTGAAACTTTAACATTAAATATCTGAAAAAGTATTCGTGGATACTGGTCGGTAAAGTTTTGGGGCGTCACAACCGATTTTTTTATTATTTATTTAATCAAATTTAATTTTTACTTGAATTCAGATTTTAGTTTCTAGAATTTTTCTTTCATGTCGTGAGCCGTATGAGCGTACGGAATAAATGCAGTCGTAAGTTCTGATATAGTGATTGTGAAAAATAATGAAAGTGAAAGTGATTTAAGTCAATTCAGATTTATGCAGGGTGTTTCTAAATGACGCTTACAACGTTTGTCTGTAGATACCTCTCGTAAAATTGGATAACATGATATAAGGAATGACATTTGACGCTATTTTTTTGTTGTATTGCTCAATGATTTTCACGTAAAAAAACGCATAACTTTTAAATATCGTTTTTAAAATACCTATTTATTTAATGTTTTTATGATAGCTCAATACATATAGGTTACCTAAAGGTTCTTATCAGTATGTACCTATTTCGCAAGATACTGCCGAATAGTAATTGGCTCGTCCCTGGGCATGGGGGTCCATTTTTTTCCTTATTTTAATAAACGATTTACCAGCTATTGTCTGAGCAGAAATCTTAACTTTATATGCAGATGAAATACTTCTTCAAATCAATATGCTGTACTGTTGAGTTACACTAGAATCGCAACCGACACGGAGTAATGAATTAAAATGTAATGGGAGTTTTACAGCACTGGCGGCTCAAACAAAATCTGTATTTTTAAAGAGCCGGCAGTTAAAAGATATGGTGAATTTAAGAGTTTTACCTGTGTCGCGCCCGGTTTTGTGTATCATAACAATAAGCTACCCTTATTTTAACCCCTTTTAAGAATCTGATGAGCGCACGGTTGGGTAAATTAGGGGGTATTTGTTTTCTTGTTACTATTTTAAACTTAAATAATTGTAATTTAATCGCCGGGGTGCTTGTTTTAGGGGAGTCCTCTAACATTTTGTATACGTACCGAAATAATATTCAATAATATATATTCAAAAAAATATATTTTTAAAGATGGTTATGTACAACCGTAAATAATAATATAGGCACTCACACTTGAAATTTCCTGACCTGACATATATGACTCCGACTCGATTACGATTCTGGTATGGGAATTTTTATAAATTAAAATTTAAGTTAGCATTTTCAAATAGATCATTTAGCATAGAATATAAATAAAGCAGTTTTCCAAATCAAAAAATTAATTCAGTTAATAATAATAGACACTGGTCTGTCATTTTACTACAGTAATTTTTATAGCCTGCTAAATTATGATTTGATTTTATATTTCGAAGCTACACAAATTTTTAAAATCAAAAAAAAGTTTTAAGAATTATGAATGGTGTAAGTAGTAGAAAACACTGTCGACCTATTGTTAAAATAATGGGAATGTTGACGTTACCCTCTATGTTTATATATCAATGTCTAAATTTTATTAAAGAAAATGATTTGCTTACAAACACATATTTCCACGAATATGACAAGAGACTTGTGGCAATTAAAATGTATAACTGTCTACCCCCACATTATAAAAATCTTTCATCTTTCAATAAAAAAATTTAAAGCCTCTGTAAAAACATTCTAATTGAAGAAACTTTCTATGAACATTGGGAATTTTTTAATTAGTATTGTATGTATGCTTCAGCGATGTAATTTTGTTCTTTAATTTTTTTATATATATTTTTTTTTGTATTTGGCATCCTCGAACTACATACAATAAATTTATTTATTTATTTATGACCCACTTCCGCCTTCGATTTGATTACCCAGGTAACTCAACAGTTTGAGATATTTATGACATTTTAAGGCTTATCCTACCCTAAAATTAATACGTTTCACTGATGCGAGATGGCATAGGAGAGACGTGTACTAAAAATGGGAACATTTGCTCGACAAACTATAAGATGTCGCGCCTATATTCAAAGTTTTACTGATACATTTATATACGGCGTTGCTGCCAATGTTTCGCTCTTATAGGTGCGTTATTTCAGTTATATTTCTTTATTATATTGCCTGCTGTTAATTGCGAAATAGGACTTACATTGAAGGGCATCCTCTCAACTTTGTACATATTTTTGTTATTTATATTCCTGCTATATACCCCTTCGATATGCCGATTAGGGAATCGTCCCTTGTCTCTTGTTTTTATTTTAACAGATGTTTTTATGATCTAAGGTTACTGAAGGCCCATCATTAAGACGAGGTATTTTAATTGTAGGTATTTACGACTATTATCTGAATTTATTTATGCATTTGTTTTACTGTCAATCAAAAAGTGTAGTTTCTTTTCGATTATTATTATCAACATCTGGCAACATACTATTCTTGACATTATTTCTTGCCAGATAATAGAGCCATCTCATTGCAATTCTTAGACCACATTTTTTTAGAGAGCGTTAGCTCACAGGAACAGAAATAAAAAGCGCGAATTCAAACCGTACTTTTTATTTAATGAATGGTTGTGGATTTTTTTAAATAATATGAATGTCAATTTTTTTTATTTTTCTCCAAACGACGACATAAAAAAATTGCTTAAAATTTATAAATCTACTACTTAAATTCATGTGCAACTATAAAATTTTTTTCAAATTTTTTAAAACATGTAGTAAATTTTTGTCAGGGTAAGATAAACCTTAATAATTTTTGGCCTCGTTTGTATGTTTTGGATGGTCTTGTTCTTTCTATTTTTCGACTATTTTCCCTAATTTTAATATGTTTACTATTCTTCCGTCTTCCGGTTTTTGTTCTATTTTCATGCTTTTTGCGTTATTATTAAAAAAAATTCATTGACTAAGAATAATTTTCCTGTGCTATTAAAGGATCCATTCAAGTAAAGATAATAGAGTCTTCTCTGGCGCAGTGAGTTACGTTTTTCCTTTTACGTCAAAGAAATCTATAACAAAACGGTTTGTCTCTAGATCGGATTTACAAGTAAACGCTGTTAACTTTTTTTTTCAAGTTAATGCTTCGTTTTTATCATCCAGTTTCTCACATATTTTGTTCGGAAAAGAATTGGCCAATTAAATGGTTTCGAACTAGTACGATTAGAAAGTTTACTTATAGCAAAACAAGATTGTTAATAGTATTATTGCTTGTTTTAAACTATATAATAAATTATTCTAGTTTTCAATTTATTTTTTGTAATATAAACTTTTTAATAGAAAAATAAAGTAATTTAAATAGATCAGTACTGAAATATGTTGTTATTTCATATACGAATCTCATCCATATACAATGAGAATTTTATATACAGATCCAAGGAATTTGAATTTCGATAGCCTTAGATATGAAACGCGTTTTGCATTTATGATCAGAATAATACCAAAAATGTAAATTTTTAGGTTGCACATGATTGTAAAACATAAGTAGGAATAGAATAGAAAAATATCTTGACGTACAGAGAAAAAAAAGATTTTTTTTCTTAAATTTTACAAAAATTTTATTATAATAGTCCAAGGTTCGATTTAAAAAAATACCCCCCTCATTCCTTTCCATGATGAAATATTTTTTTTTATATTAAAATATATAAATAAATGCAAATTGGGGTGATTGGCAGTCCATGTTTTGGCAAGGCTATTTGTAATTAAAAACTATTTGATTAATTAATATAAAAATATTATATACAATTATTAAAACTTTAAATTGTGTCAATCACTAGTCTTGCCACGATCTGAAAAGTCAACCATATCCAATGGATTCGCAATAAAAATAACTATATTTACATATTTCATTTTTTTGGAAAAAGAATGAGGGTAAATTACTATTTCAATTTACCTGTCTACACCTGGTAGACAGGTATTGCATGGAAAAAGGAAGTGACATTTTCTATATATATATTTTTTTCGATTGAGACCAATTTTATCAAGGAAAAGAATGATCTTAATCGGTAAAAAAAATTAATCAAATAGTTTTGAATTAAAAATAGCCTTGTAAAAACATAGGCTGTCAATCACCCCGATTCGTATTTATTTATATATTTTATTATAAAAAAAATTATTTCATCATGGAAAAGAATGAGAGGGTATTTTTTTAAGCCGGATCCTCTACTATAAGCTGTCACAATTAAATTTGTCTTAGGGTTGTTAAATTTGTGATTATGTTTTATATTTATTCCTTCAAACTTTCAAATTTATATTTGAGTTTATATTTGCATAATAATTATGTCTTTTTGTATCATAATTTTTTTAATAAAAGTAAATATTAAATTGTTTTATTTTTGCAGAAATATAGAATAAATCCAGTATGGTAATTATTTTTATGGTAATTTTCGCTTAATCCTCAAACTGAAAATAGGTGGCGCATTTTACATACCCTTTTCGGATTACCCGGGGCACGTGGCAGGGACGGACAAAACCGTTCTATAAGAGTTTTTTTTCTTTAAAAACTAAAATCACAAAAGGATCTTGCCTAATCTCAGCACATTTTTTAAGCAACAAGTGTCTAGCCAAATAGCCTCCGAGAAATATTTTTTTTCTTGTCGCTTTAGCATGACGCCTTAAATAGAAAATATGAAAAATCCTCACAACCAACTGACACGGATCAAAGAGATATATCGCTCTCAGCTTAATATCACCGGTGACGTATTTTGCTGTTTTACGTTTGTCCTCAATGATATTTTACACTTAACCTCAAAATTAAAATATAATGATTATTTTCAATGACGCATGTTAAGGTGTGTGTTCGTATAAATAAATTGATAATGACAAAAATTGTATTTTGCTTTATGCTTTGCGTACCTTTTTACATAATTTAGTAATTTTTTTTAACTTAAAAACTGATTTGTTTCAAATTTCTAGCTTCGGGATGTCCCTGAGCATTTTTGACTTAATTTAAAGAATTACGGATGATCCAATCGTGATTAAATAGGGCGAATTATATAATATATTGTAATGATATTTACAATTTCTCACTTTGGGTTGGGTTCTGTAAAAAGATAGAAACTTAATTACTTAACAAATATTAATTTAAATAAATTTTGTTATACTATAATTTATGTCTTCTTTCTTCTTTGTCTTCTATAATCCTTGGAATTGTCAGATTATTCACCTTCTACTGCTACAATTGGACTTTTCTTTTTGTTTCTAATCTCTGGATTGCTTCTTATCTTTTTTTTATCATGAATTTGGTTACCTTCCTATTACTCTGCTGCTTGAAGGCTCCGTTTAATTTAAAAATTTTATAACCTTTTTTTTTAATTAGTAAAATTCTGCCCCATCATTATTGTCTATACATTTATTCATATAATGCCTTATACATAAACCTTTTCCTTCCGTTTCTTAACTATCGTACCAATATCTTATTTTACAAAATTTTTTAAAGCCTTTCCATCAATTTGAATTTTTTTCAAACCAAATTGTTATTCTTTTCTACCTTCAATTTTTTTTTAAATTCAACTTTTAACCTTTTCCCACTAGATTTTTTTGATATCGCAACCCTTAGTTATTTTTGTTCACCCTATATTCCCTGTTTACTATCTGACTTTGATTACTTAAATTTCATGTATTATAATTCCAAAATTTCAATTTTATTATATCATCTTTTATTATTTTGACAAATTTTAAGATTCTTTCACTTTTTTTTAAATTTATTGCCAATTTATCTATAATACCTTCGTTTCCTTTTCTTTACTTACATATCAACTCTTCTATTCCATTTAATAAACATAACATTTAACTATTAATAATCTTTAAATAAATTAAATATCAACTCAAAAAAAATTATTTTAATTTATAAAATTCCCTGTACAGGGTGAAAATTTTTTTTATAAAAATGTATTATATTATATTTTTTAGGTGAACCCAAACGTTGTAGACTGCATTTATGTATAAAAGCGGTTATTCCAGCATCTCTTTATCTTGAAATGTAATTAATCAATTTGAAAATTAAAACTTTGCTCTTTCTCATTATACCGGGAAGGCATTTTAACAATAAAAAATTAATTGAACTGTCAAAAGTACTAAATAACATTTACCTCGACATTAGTTAAGAAATACGTTAATGACGTCATAATTCTGTCTCATCTATTTCATGATTGAGAGATCAGGATGGACAATGTATGACGTAACAGCAGAGGATGGTTAAACAAACTCTATATTAGATTTTACATACACAAAAATAACATACCCTACACTTTCGGTTTTAACAATAAAAGATGGAGATTTCTGTCAGTATACCAATTTTAAAGTGGAGATTTTGTGTTTTGTTTGAAATGTTATGTTAGAGGTAGGTACAAAATTTATGATTTTCAATAATTTTTTTCTCGAATATTATTGGCGACCGCCGTTTTTTTTTTTTGGTTAAATCTATACCTCTTGTAGTACAATATCTTTTTTTCGATATACGAATTCTTCTTAAACTGCATTTATACCCAATTTTTTAAGGCTAACCGAAATAAGGAATAAGGCATAAAGCATTCAAGGGAATAAATTGATATTTTAGTAACTTGCAAAATATTATAATTTTAATTAAATTTGTGTCGATTTAAAAAAAATAGTAAGTATATATGATATGTTCTAAAAGGATGATATAGATGAAAACAGAATAAATTTTCCTGTACCATGGTTTACATTTTGTTGTATTTTTTTATTAACCATATAAATGCTAATTAGTCAGTGATCAGATAAAGTAAGTGAGAACCGTCCAACCAGGAGTCCTCACTATATAGCGACTTCTTATTTTATTTTAAAGCGTTCGAATTCCAGGTACACGCGATTCAAATGCAAATAGAGTCTTTCTCTTCACTTGTCTGCAAACAATGGAATATCGTTTTGTAGTAAGTACGTGTTCCAAGGTTGCTTCGATCGAAAAATGAATCTAGTCGCTTTTATTTTGTTGCGTCGTTGTCGAGAATTTAATACATATTAATGTTGGGTGGGGTCAGTTAAGATAAAAGTGATACATATAAAAATTTTATTTTTAAAGAAATTTTGTTTCCTTTTTGAAATAAATTAAAATTGAACTTACATTAAACGTTGCATAATCGTTTTTTTTTTCGTGGTCGTTCCCAGACTGCCACTGATTTTCAAGCTCTAGGCTCTTATTTACGCCGTTTACCGATTCGCCATGGTTCATTTTATTTTTCTGACCGGATGATTTAGTAAAATGGTTCAATTCGGCACCCGTAAAACGTGAAATTGAATTGGTTTTTTCTTTCAATAACGATTACTCCTGCTCTCAGTGGCATACTATCAAATAAACACAAATAATTCTCTTTTAAATCCGAAAATTCGCTAACAAATCTGGGTTACTATTTGTCCAATTTGAATGGGAAAAATTGCTTTGTATTAAAGAGAGATCATACATACATGTAAAGTAACTGTCAAAAGGACACTAGTATTTATTTCCGTTACTATCGGTCTGATTTTAATAAAAATCTTTGATATAAGGTTATAAGGATTATTTTCAACTTCTGCTATCAATTGACCTAATCCCTGTGACATATCTGACGTTACAAAAAATATTTATAAGTTTTTATTTTAAATGAAATTTGAGAAATTTGTTCAATTTGCATACTTCTATACAAGGTGTTATAATTTGCTTGCAACTAATAAAAATGTAGGACAAGTTTTATCAAATTAAACTGGGTGCGGTTCAATTGCACTCTTATAACAATATTTTGGTCAAAGGTACATTTTTTTCTAAAGAAAAATATATCAAAATTGACGAACTACACTAAAAAAGTTAAGACGAGGAAAAATTACAATTTCAACTAAATTGGTTGAACCGTTTATAGAGGATCTCAAAAAATGAATTTAAATTAAGACACATATCATATTTTTTCCTTTTAATATGTTAAAAGAAATCTCAAAGTTTGAAGATATTTCATAAAATATTTCGTTGCGCTACTGACCGTTCTCACGGTAAAATATCATTAAAAATATAAATGGAGCCTTAATGAATTTAAAGGTGACACAATGGTTCACTTAAGTGCTGTGTGGTAAAAAATTTCAATCATCGCTTTCATAACGAATTTAGTAAGATTTTTTTTTCGATTAGATGCCGAGGAAATTAAATTGAGGCATGAGCGATTGAAACAAGATTAAAGCATTTGAGTATCGAGGTTTTTTATGAAATTACCAATAAATACAGCCGGCTGGGGAATGGTCAAAGTTGAGGTACAGTCTTTTTATTTTCTGAGAACGAGGAATAATTGGGAGAAATCATATTATTTTTTTTTAATCAAAGTACTAATTCGTATATAATTTTTTTAAAATGTAATAAAAATCTTGAAACAAATGATAACATTAAAGGTAAATAAACACAACACCATATATATTTTTCTTAATTAATATTTCATTTTTACATAAACGTTTTTAAAATTTTTTAATAAAAAAACTGCCTTTATTTTGAAACAAAATACAATGGTCAGAACGTCAACCAAAAACCGAAAAATTAATGAACTGCTGAAGGTCACATGTCCAATTAAAAATTACCAATCCGTATTTTTGGCGAAATTTAAGCAACCAGAATTAGTTTGTTTTTGTGGCAAAATTCGTTCGAAATTTCGGTAATTGGCAGCGTGGAATCTCGAATTTCTAACCAAATAGGTAGTTTTGTGGAATGCGTAGGTTAAATGATTCGTATACGAGGGTGATGAAGAAAAATAAAATTTGATAAATTCGTTGAAAGTGTTGGTTTTTTTGGAAAATATTTTAAATATAATTATTTATTAAGAATAAATAGTGTATGGTTTGATTTAGTTAAAATCTAAAGCAGTTTCTACCCTACTTTTAAAATTAATATTTTTGAAAAAAAAATCGTAACTAATTTGGTCTTTTTATTCATATTTAGCCACTTTTAGTAATTTAAAAATTTGATTAATATTAAAATTATGAATTTTTTTTGAAAACATCATTTTGCTATATATTTTTATCCCAACTATAATTATTTTAATAAATTTTTTAAATGAAGTTTTAAAAGTTCTTAGATTACCTCCATACCATTGTCAATATAATCCTATGGCGTGGGGTTTTGTAATAAGGTTTAATCAAAATTTATGTACGATTAAAAAAGATAATTATAAGATTGTTATCCACCTGTATACTAATTTTTTCTTCTCAAAGCACCCTCGTAAATTAGTCTGTTGGTTTGTTTCCTTAAAAAATATTTTAATTGGTTTGATAGAAAAAGTAGTATCGATAAATTTCGTATTGGTTGTTTGAATTAAGTTTCACTGGTATTTGAAGAATTTACTAATTTGATTATAATTTCAAGATAACGAAGAATTCAGTATTTATTGCTTCAAATGAAAATTTATAATTTTTGATCATTATGTTCAAATTTTTTCTTACTTTTATGAAAAAATCCAAACATTACTGAACTATATTTAGTGCAAAAACTGGTTCTTTATTGCTCTAGTGTAATAAACATTTTATTGCACTCATACATAACCGCCATATTTAGTCATAAATAAAACTTTTTATATAACATAAAATGACAAAAATTCATAGAACAAAAAATATAATTAAAAATGTCTGGTAGTTGATCTAGATCAGACCATTAAGATTTCAATAACAAAATAATATAAACAGTAAAAAATTGACATTTATAGAGATTTATTCATATGTCAACTTTGATATTTTTAAATAAAAGCATTTTGAAGATATTCCAAAACAAAATTGGTAAAGACGCAAACTTTACAAAGCTGGTAGAAGTTTTGGTGAATTGTCAACTTAGAATTTGCAATTTTAGTTTGTCGGTATAATTTTGGGCACTCTGTATATACATTAGACTGTAAATATTAAATCTTTACCCCTAGCCAAATATAGGCGCCATCAATAATCAGTAACTCGCCCCGGAGCGCTACGACAAATAATAATAATAAACACTTTCGTGAAATTTAAATATAGTGTCGGTTTGGATTGAGTAGTAAATCTTGTTGTTGTTTTTTTTCACTTTATTTTCAGCATCGTATACTATGTTTTGTAATAAGTAGATATACTACGTTGGTCAGAGCCCAGGTATAGGGAATTCATTGAGTGCGAGAGAGAGGTATAGGAAATTCAGCGAGGAGAAAGAGAGAGAGCGCTGTTGCGTCATTAGGCATTGAAAGGATGCCACAAAGTACGCTGTATATATCCTCAATATATACAAAGAAAGGATGCCACAAAGTGCGGTGTATATATTATCAATATACACAAATGTATTTCAACTTTTTCTGTCACATTGTGACAACCAACAATTGCCAATAATGAAAAAAAGTCCCATCTGTCAATTTAAGAGAAAAATCATGCGCAAAATGGACGTTGAACGCAGGAAACGGCGCTATATATGAAATGCGACGTTTAATAATTTCCTACTTAAACATGTCTAACTCCCCCGTTCACCCCCGTTGCTCCACAGAAGGAACGCTTAATCCCTAAGTTCGTTGCTAATGGTCGAATTTAAACCGGGAAACGTCGCTATATTTGAAATGTGACGTTGAAGAATAATTTACTAGTTAAACATGTCTAACTCCCCCCGTTCACCGCGTTTAAATCCGAAGTTAGGGAATAAGCGTTCCTTCTGTGGTGCAACGGGGGTGAACGAGGGAGTTAGACATGTTTAACTAGGAAATTATTCGACGTCACATTTCAAATATAGCACCGTTTCCCGCGTTCAATTTGGACCAATAGCAAAGAAGTTAGAGATTAAACGTCACTTCTGTGCATGATTTTTCTCTTAAATTGACAGATGGAACTTTTTTTCATTATTGGCAATTGTTGGATGTCACAATGTGACAGAAAAAGTTGATATACATTTGCGTATATTGATAATATATACACCGCACTTTGTGGCACTTTATTTGTATATATTGAGCAGCGTACTTTGTGGTTTCCTTTCAATGGCTAATGACGCAATAGCGCTTTCTCTCTCTGAACGTAGTATATCTACTGTAATAATGTGATAAAATTAATACATTTTTCTATACACACAGGGTATTTCCAAATAAGTGAAAAAGTTTTTATGGGATGATTTTTTGTCGAAAATTAAACGTGACAACCACCTACTAAATTTTTTCGATTCCATTTGCAGAAGATCCGTCCATGCACGATGATGTATTTTACTTTTTTATTAATAAACTATTACTTTTACGGAAACAACACAAGAGTTAAAAAAGTTTTGTAACAAATCGTTCTTACAGATATTTTTAAAACAAGAAATTTTATTTTGTTAAAAAGTTCTGGTAAGAAATGGAATAGCGGTTGCATGTTTCACCCCTTTAAAAAATCACAATAAATTCAAAAAAATATTCATAAGTAGTCTTTTTATTGGTAGAACACGCCCACAAAATGCCATTTCCTTAACTCATCAAAGATTTCACAAAAGCATTTTTTTTCTTATTTTTGAAAGCGCGTGTAACATTTCAAGGACTGACATAAGAGCTTTTGTTTACATGAAAGACCCCCTTTAATTTTGGACAAGAAATCATCCCCTAAATAATTTCACACTTATTTGGAAACCGTCTGTATATTTCTGAATTTCTATAGAACTTTTTTAGGCCCTAAATTATTTTTGTCGAGCAGAAAAAGTAAGGTCTTAAAAAAATATAACCCATACTTCAACTGTTACTTCCTATCACTTGTTACCTGCATATTTTTACCATAATTATTCATACAAATTAAATAAGCTAATTATATATACAAACAAAACTAAAAGAATCATAAAACAGCAAGAACTCACCTGGCGAACGGCATCATCTTGGCTGCCAACGCCCTGCTCAAGCAGAAACCAGCGCCACCTGTGGCGAACCAAAATTTAATTTTTTTCTGTAAAAAAAAGAGAAAAAGACAATTAGGCAAATTATTATGCTCAACGGGACACCAAAAACATTTAACCCTTGCCGAGAAATAATGGTCGTTTTCTTAAAATTAAAACCGCATGCGCGCAGGGCTGGATCCGCACTTATTAAGTATTATGTAGAGATCAAGCAATCATTATAATCACTTCCCGGTAATTTTCATTGAAGAATGCAGTTGTTTTTTTGGGTAAGTCCGGAGAGTGAGAAATAATCCACCACTTCCAGGACCAGTCAGGATCGTTGATGGAAACAATTAATATTATTATTTTCTTATGTATGTAACACGTCCAGAAAATGTTTTTTTCCGACTTGCAGACCAAAAAATACGACACTTTCCTTATTTGTAACGTAATATACTTTTTTGGCAACCGTCAAGAAAATATTCACTTCTCGGACAGTTTTCCTTGTAGATAGCAAATCTTTCTCCGGCTAAACCGGTAAAACTTACAATTAATGTATAATAATCTGCAATATAAAAAAAATATTTGTTAAAACCGGACCTGCCCGATTCTGACTATAAAAAAATTGTTGGAAACGATTTCATTTATGAGTCCGAACAAAGTTTTCGAAAACGGCATCTCGAAATTAATTAATTTTCGTTCTGATGGATTACGGTAGATTACAGGGTGTTGGGAAACGTCGAAGTCGATAATAATCTTTTTGTACGTCTTCTTTTTCTTTTGGAGTAATCATGTACTGTCCCCAAACCTGACACGGGGTTATTGATGAAGTTGGTGATATAATGAGCGTTATGTAAAAGTTTTTAAGGTAATTAGATAAATAATTCTGAATAAGGGGAAGAATTATGGTTTTAATATTTATGATAATTACAATTTCTTGTGCCATTCTGT
This sequence comes from Neocrepidodera transversa, assembly GCA_963243735.1. Lineage (NCBI taxonomy): Eukaryota > Metazoa > Arthropoda > Insecta > Coleoptera > Chrysomelidae > Neocrepidodera > Neocrepidodera transversa. The sequence continues at coordinate 23,169,190 of OY725336.1, read as the reverse complement.
ACATTATTTTTATTTGGAAGTTTCTTTCCGCATCATCTAATTATTTACGAGCAAGATTTATGGTTTCGTCATTAAAATTAGCTGAGAATGAATGTGAGAAACGAGTGTGATTGTTCGAGAGCACTTTCGCTTCACATTCATACCTATTCCACAATTTCCTTGTATAGTTAATTAATTTTATTGCTATATCACCTTTTAAATCATGCCTACATTAGTATGTGTCATAGGCGGGACAGATATTTTTATTAATAAAGTACAATTTTTTAAATTCCTAAGAATTAAGACACAACCGTGTCAGATTTATGATCATTTGTCAGAAAAACAACAGCAAGTTTTCCGATTCACAAACAAAACCGGCTAAACAAGATAAAAAAAGAAGAGAAGCAATGGGTGCTTCGCTTGACAGGCGATTAACATCGACTATAATGACAAAAACATTCGGATTTATTTGCTTCTAAAAAAGTTTAATCAAGCCTGAGCCAAGTAATTCTAAGGAAATTGGAATGGAATTTCAACCACATGAAAATATGATGAACCTCTCTTTTTTCTGTCCGTGATTGCGGCTTATGATTTTAATTTTGTTTTTGTTTTTAATTAATTTGGATGAATGAATTTTTAATCGTGTGAACTGAGTTGATTTATTTGTGATAGATTGATAAAAATTTTATTTTTTCCTGAAGAAGCTATCTACAATATAAACGAAATGTCCTAATGTGGAAAATATTATTTTGTCGTAAAAAAATATCAGTTAAAAAAATAAAGAAACATCTTTTATTTATAACCTTCCTCATTGTATCACATAAAATTGTTGGAATTACGACATGGGCAGGGCTTGGTAAGAGTTACTCTATAATTTTGAGCATTCAGTAGTAAAATGCAATTAACAATGATGCAGTGTTGTATTGCATAGGTGTATAATTACAGATGTTAGTGAGAACATTCTCAGAACGTTCACCCGTGAGATCGGTAGCACATTCAACAAAAATTATTGAATAATAAAACGATATGAAGGAGTAAGAAAATTACTAATATTTTATTTTAAAAACAATTAATTACAATGTTGCCACATTTCAGAAGTAGCCTAAAATCTATAACTGTTTTTAATATTAATACTATTTTTTTTTTCGAAATTTTGGCGAATGTTCTTTTGTATAGTTAAAAACCCAGTGGGATACTTATTTTTTTTAATAAAAAAATCGTTAATACGATTTTACCATCTTCTACGTCGAAAAATAATCATGCCGCGCCTTGAAAATGGATTTTGAGTCATGAAACTTTGTGTTTTAGTAGAACATTGCAGTCTGCACATCACTCTAAAAAATTGATGAAATCGGTGTATAGAGAATTTACAGGGGCGGTTCCAATTAAAATGGGTCGCACACTGTACATGGAAAAAAATAAAATATACAGGTTGTTTTCGAAATACAGAGTGTTAGAGTGTTATAGTTAATAAATAAAAACAGTTTTTTCGCTTTAACTTTTTTTAATATTTTTTAACGAAACTTTGCAGCTAATAAGTTACTGGAACGACCCTCATTGTGACGATACATTTTTTACCAGTGACGTTACCAGTCCGAATATTTTGCCCCTAATTTTCTACAACAGTGGATAAATTTTTCAAAAAAAAATTTTTTTTTAGTACATCCAGTTAATTATTTTTTAATTAATTCAGGTCTGCCTCAAGAAAGTGTCCTTGGTTTCCTTCTATACCTCCTTTACATTGCCGATTTACCAACATTGGGGATGCCACTGTTGCGATTTTCGCTGATGACACAGTCCTCTTATTTAAAATCCAGTCTTGGCTGACTAAATGGAGAATCAAAGTCAATGAAATTAAATCAGTACATGTGTAGGTAGGTAGGTAGGTTCAATGTAAGTGGAGCGTTTGCTCGCCTCTTCACTGCGGCCAGCAGAGGCCTATTGTGGCTCACCACTATGGACTATAATTCACCATACAATCCACACCTTCTCACGAAGTCTACGGTTGATTTAGGTGACGCTTCCTTGAAGTCGGTAGGCCCCAGTTGTACAAAACCAAACGTACGAAGCCTATTCATTTCCAGGGCAGGGCGGAGCATAAAATATGTTCCACCGTTTCGTCTTCCACACTGCAGAAGCGACAGTCCGATGTTTGACTCAGACCTAGCTTCTTCAGATGGTACCGCAGACGACAGTGCCTGTAAGCAGTCCAATTAGGATGCGTAGATCACTTCTATTCCATTCTAGGATTTGCGATAGGGTGTTACCTGAGGGTTTGACTATAAACGCCTTAAAGTGAGCTAACCCAGGAATATCTTTCCAGTGCTGGAGAGTTTTCCTCTCGGCCCATTTCCAGATAGTGTATTTGGCACTGCTTTTAGTTATGCCAAAAAATGGTTCCGGTCCAATAAACTCTGAGTCTGCACCTCTTTTCGCAAGAGTGACGGCTTTTTCATTGCCCTCCACCCTTTCATGCCAAGGTACCCAGAGTAGGGTTACTCTGTTCCTCGTAGCAATGCGATCCAAGAATTCGATGCAGTTCCACACCAGCTTCGAGTCCAGCCGGTTGGAGCTAAGTCCTTTTAAAGCTGTCTGGCTGTAAGATAAAATATAAATACTTTTGTTGACAGGATGATGGTTTGCCAACTCTTTTGCACACAATTCTATAGCGAAAACCTCCGCCTGAAAGATGGTAGCATACTTGCCGTCCCTGGAAAGAGGATCTCCCCCTTTTCCCATTCGTCTCTTCTCGGCAGGGCGTTAAAAGACTTCTGTATGTGAGTTCTGGGGGAGAGCACATCCGAAACCATTCCGAGAATGTGGTGAGTACTCATCTCTCGCAGCAGTCCAGAGTGGTCCCATAGCCTCTCCCCCTTAATTTGACTAAGCCACCTACATGGCTCTGTAGGTCATTCTATCCTCCTGCTCGAATAATATATGGGGAGGAGTAAGACCCAGAGATCTTTCCATTGCCGCTGTCGGGATAGTTGACATGGCGCCTGTAATAGCCACACATGCTAATCTCTATAGTCCAGATTATTTAGCCGCCGCAATAGACTGGAGCCCCTTCGTCCACCAGGCTACTGCGCCATTGTGACCATTGGTTTTTTCAACGTTTGACAAATCCAGTTTAGTATTTATTGCCGCACACCCTTCTGATATTCCAAAGGGATTCCCTGGCTTTATTTGATTCCTTCCAGATGGGAGTTTCAGGTAAGTTTTCTATCTAGGATAATCCCCAGATATTTTACCTCCTCCGCAAAGGGAATGGTTACGCCTTCCAAAATTGGATGACGTAGCTCATCAAGCTTCCTCCTTTTTGTAAAAGGAACTACTACCGTTTTGTGGGGGTTCACAGACATCTGTTCCTCCTCACACCACCTGTATACGATGTTAAGGGCTTCCTGAAGGACGTTATAAATAATCTCTTCAAATAAACCTCTAACCAATTATTAAAAGGTCATCGGCATAGCATTGAAAATCCACCCCCAGCTGGGAGAGCCTGTTCAGAAGGGAGTCGATCGAGAGCGATCAAAGAAGTGTGAAGGACATGTGACTTTTATGAATCGTAAAAACACCTGCCCCTACCCCCTTTTAGATTAAATAATAGTCAAATTCCTCATCGAGAAGAGGTGAAAGTACTTTGGCATCCACTTAGATCGTAGACTGACATGTGAAGCACATTTTCACGAAGAGAAAGCAGTACGGCCTAACGTTGCACAAACACTATTAGCTAATCGGTCCCAAATCAGAACTATACTTAACCAATAAACTACTGATCTACAAAGTTATTTTCAAACCCTTTTGGACGTATGGATTATAATTCTGGGATTCAACTTCCAACTCTAACTTGAAAATACTAGAAATGTTTCAAGAAAAGATGCTCAGGATCATATCCCAAGTACCATTGTTTGTTCCTAACAACATAATTGCAAGAGTACCAACAGTAAAAGAGGAAATCAGAAAACAGTATATAAAATATTCTACGAGGCTAGAAGCAAGCTTATCCAAATCATATCGTTATGGACCTAAAACAATTAGTGCAACATAGACGCCTGAAACACACGTGACACAGGTTTAAGTATAATTTTTGTAAACTAATACCATATAACTAATGTAAATATAGGAATCAGTTGATCAACTGTTTTCTACAAGTCTCATTATATGAACACAGGATTTACTTATTGTTATATTTGTAGTGCTTATTGTAAGAGATAAACACTACATGAGTTGTCAGACAGGGAATGTCGCTTTGGTTATGTTGACAAGTTGTCATTTTGGATTTTTTGGTTACAAAAACATGTCAATTCATTTCACCTTTTAAATTTAGATTAAGAATTGACGTTTCAAGTGTACTCAAGTAGCGTGATTACAGAGAAGAGTTTTGGAAAATAAAGAAAACAAAAGATGAGAAGATCAAAATACATTAAAATTATTTTTAATATATTGTGAAATTTATCTACAAATATATTAAAAGAAGACATTTTTTATATTAATTTCATTGGCATTTTGGAGTTTATAATCGTATCCACGACTATCCACGACATTTAATATAATCGTACAACGATATGTACCATAGACAGGTCCAGTTTGATAGTAGAAGAGCTAAATTAGTTTATCAGAGGGTAAGACTGGGAATGCAAATGGAAAATCAGACAAGAGAAGAAAAAGTTGAGACAGGAGATTATATTTTTTAAAACGACCCAGCCCAGATTAATATAATTTGATTAAATACCTACAGGGTGTTCCGAACAAATTAAATCTTGTAAACAATTTATAATCATGTTTTAGCGTAATTCTAAAATATTATTTTAGTATCTAGTTTTTGGTTTTTTATTTTAGTATTGCATTTTTTATTACTGTGGTATTTTATATAAATCACTTTAATAAGAATTCTTAAAAGCTAAACTTAAACCTTATGTAAACTTTCGTTTCATTTTTAAAATCCTCTTATTTATAAAACTAATATGTTCTGCATATAACATATCAAATAAATCAGATAAAACTGTCAAAAATGTATCTATAGCTATAAATAATTGCTTATAGACCGACATTATTACAGACATACCATATCTAGGTACTCCGTTAAGTTTAATGCGGATCTTAATATTTTATTATCCTCATCGTCTGACTTTCATTTAAAGCTTATTACCATTGTGACCTGATCTTAATTTCTGCATTTAAAATATATTAACATTTTTATTTTTAATAAATCTAGTTCTAAATCGGATTACCTACTTTACCTACTTTCCGATCATCATACTAAATCACATTCTCTGAAATTAGCTCACATTTAAAACTACTTACGAGTTTCTCGAGATAAATAAGAAAGAAAATGTGTATCGTCGTCTGTTACAAGACTTTTAATTGATATCATTTATCATGCGACTTTCTATATTGGGTTGGGTCGCTAAAGTACATATGACAACACGAAAAAAATTAATGAACACTGGGTTTTCAGTGCCAGTATTTTGTAGCACGGTTGTCAATTTCGAGAGTGAACTCCATAAATTTGAGAAATGCGACTGCATATATTATAATGATTTCCAGCTGTTTAATGTCAGTTTTTGATTTGGGTTAGTGATAAAATTCGGTTTTGTATTAAGAATTCCAATTTCTTGCGCGCCAACAAAATTCAATAGAAATGATTTAATATATGCTATTTTTTGTAATATTTCAGGTTTATTACACATAATTTTAATTCTGTAATATTCTCGCGCGGTATAAATGATCATTCAACAATAATAAAAAATATGGATTGTAGCCAACATAACGCTGGTATTTTTGAAATCGTTGTCGAAAAATCAGTGGACATACAAATTGAAATAATAATTCCCTGGTTCCCCTCAATTGGGCTGGATTTCATTGGGCTTAAATAAATGACAAACACAATATTAGTAAAAAAAAAAATAATAAAATTAATGATCTTCTTTTTTTTCGTCCTTCTGCTACCTCTTTAGATCTCTTAAGATTTATTTTCAGTCTCCACCTTTTACTTCGGCTCTCTATTCACTTTTGAAATCGTTTACTGTTTGCCTCCTGCTCACCATTTTTTATTGTTCCTTTATTTCTTTTTATAAATAATATTGCTTATTTTTTGTTTTTTATTTTTATTTCTTCATTCAATAACCATCCTTTTCATAAATAAAACATTCCTTTTAAAATATAATATTAATTTAACAGATTTTTTTCTTTTTATGCTTTTAACAAATTTTTGACAACCTTCTATTTTTTTTGATTAATAATAATGTTCCATTTTTTATTCCCCAAAAACAAAACTTTTACATACTTACTATTACTTTCTTGGTCCCATCAAAGGGAAAGTGTAAAAGAACGATGTCCTGCTAAAGTGATGGTTAAACCACAAGTTTTGACACACGTTATTAAAGATTTCGTTATACAAGAATCTTCAGAACCTTTTCCAGTTCATGGGACTTGTCTTGGGAATCTAAAACCTGCACAGTCTTCCAATGACAAGGATAATGATGAACCACAAAGAAAGAAACGTGCTTCATATTCATTTAATATGGGATTTAATAGCGATATGGCCAAATGTGAACATTGTGGAACTGTTGATCTCAAAGCCAAGTTCAAAAAGAACAAAAGGTTCTGTTCACTGCAGTGTTCGAAGAGTGTAAAATATAAGAGCGATGAGAAAAAGAAATAAGACAAAGATTGAATGGAACTTGATAGACCATTCCAGAGTAAGGCCTGTCTATGTGTAATCTTCCATGGTAACTACCGAATCGTTTTAAGAATCAAGCTGAAATTTGGTATGAACGGTTGGTGTGTGCCTCGAATAAGTCAAATGCGACCATTTGTTTTTGGATTAAATTGGTACAGTAGAAGATACCCAAGATAGCATTGACTGAATACACATGTAAGATGTTTTGCTTTTTTTAAATTTAAAGGCAAACAATACACTATAGTGCAAAATGTTGTAGTACAAAGTTTTAGAGCATAAAATTTTCTACAATTTTTGTATCAAACTTTTTCCAGAATTTCCAATAGTTGCGCCACTAGAGGGCGCGAAAAAATGTGCATGTAGGTTTTCCGTACTTTTCCAAATTTTCAGGAAAAACAATGCACTTTGGTGCAAAATTTTCTGTAGCAAAGTTGTAGAACACCAAATTTCCTTTAACTTTTATATTTAACTTTTTTTTTGTTTGGGCGCTAGAGGGCGAAAAATATACCCATTTAGGCCTTTGTGTCAAACTTCTCAACAGTTTTTACCCATGATTTTAGGAAATCCCAATTATAGCAGTGTGCTATATAATGTGCGCATTCGCACGCTTGACATATTCAACATTAAAATATCAATTCAGTATAGACGTAGGCACCATCGGCTTGCTATTTTTTTTTTTTTAATTCAAACTTTAATTTTGATTGACACCAACCAATGACAAATCATTTGACCTAATAAGAAATGTCATCCAACCTGTCACAAGGAATTTTATACTTAAAATGGCTTAAGCCGGGGTATACAAGCTCGGCACATGGCTCCGGTGTACAAAATAAAAATAGTCAAGCTCGACACAAAGCTTAAAAGATACCTGTTTAAAATGCCGAAACTCGGCACGTTCAAAATTTAATTAGAGGCTTAATAATTTAAAGCAGGGTTTATAAAAATTATGATTTTTTTTAATTTTAATTGATTTTTTTACTGATACTCCAATATGATCAAGATTATTTAAAAAAAAATATTTAGGGAGAGACAAGCATTTCAATAAAACAATTATGGTGGTTTGTTATTAATAAAACTGTTTAAGGGTCTTTTCAAATTATGGTAGAAGCAAAGATTGGGTATAAGGTAATCTTTGGTAGAAGGAAAAACCCAAATTTTGAAACAGCGGAAGTAATCGTAGTTAAAGTCTATTCCGCAGTAACTCGTTGTGTTTCTACCTAACTCCAATACGATTATCATTAAAGTTGTAAATTCCTCATTAAAAAATAATCAATAACAAATCCGTACTCCTGTTCGATATAGGTATGTTTTTAATGACGAAACGGTAATCTGAAATCTACCTACCTGATAATCGAAGATAAAAACTAAATACATACCTGTATACTATTTTCGGTTTACAATAACAAATTGTGGGTATTTTATGGACTCTGATAATCTATTGGGGGTAGGTAGAAACCAACGAATTACTGTAGAATAGACTTTAACGGCAATTTTGAAAGTACTTCAACAAGTAGAGTCGGCCCGTTTAGAGAAGAACCCATTACGTCTCCATGCTCACTTACAAAATTCGAAATTTTAGTGTGTTCAGTTGACATTAATAAATAATTTACTTTTTAATACAGGTTTTAATTTTATTCTAAAATGTACACGCCACTGGTTGCTGTCAAGAATGGAGGCGTTGTCGGTGCGTAGAGTGTGACATAATAGGCTCTTCTCTAAACGGGCAGACTCTAAGTCCGTCCATGCCTTGGTTTGAGTTTCCACTACCCTGTAACGTCCAGGAAGAATATGTATTTACCATCGCGTTAGCCCCTTTTTCAAACCTTTAAAACATTCCATATTCTTCTACTTGACGATTAAGTCGTGTTCAGTCCTGTTCTTTTTCCTGTGTTGCCAAATTTAATAGTGTGCCGAGTTTGTCGTTTCAAATATCTAATTTAAAATGCATAAGGATTAAACGATTAGTATGTGTCGAGTTTGATGCCGCCCTTAAGTACTGTTAGATATTAGCAAAATTAATTTTAAATTACATTTAATATAATTTACTACAAATTTTTCTTTTTAATTCACATTTTTCTTTTTTGTATATTGCAAACAAAGAAAAACTGTTAATTTTACTTCCAAATCCTACTTACTATTATATTTTATAACAAGTTTTATATAGGGTTTAACAGATTTCATTACAATATATATGGAAAATGGTTTTATTTATACATTGGGAACCTGAAAAAACTTCTTTCAGGTTTAGAAAATACTTTAAACAGTTTTGAAAAGATGAGTTCCTAGTGGTAATGTCATTAATAATGTCGGATTAGTTTTTTGGAAGTGTGGCAATATTGGAAAAAACCTAAATTTATGAATATGAATAAAAGTTAAATTTTGACAACGTCGCAAAAACGTTTCTCAAATTTAGAAGAAAAGAAATCGATAATTTTGTAGCATGGTAACAAAAATCTTAAAATTTATCAACATTTTTGGAAATTTAATAACGTCGCAGTTCTTTATACATTTAGGATAGTTTGGCAACCTTGAAAAAACTTCATTAAATTTTGGAGAAGTCGAAAAATTTGGTAATGGAGGATTTTTTTTTGGAAGTAAAATTGTAGATTTAGGCACATTTTTAAATTTATACAATAAATGTTAATTTTTAGAAGAAAAAATCGATAATTTGATAGTATGGTAAGAAAAATCCCACATTAAAAAAAAATATGCAGTATTGCAGTGTTGTAGATTTCAACATTTTTGGAAATGTGTTGACGTCATATTTTTTTTGCAAAAAATTCAGTAAATATTTTCTGAAATTAAAGAAAATTTCAAAAATATTACAAGCTAATCAAGAATTCAGAAAATTTATATCAAACAATTATTCAACATTTTTTTAAATCAGATTTTCGCCACGTTGTCAAACTGCCTACGGTTTCAGAGATCTAGAGAGACAATTACGGATTAAAATTCCGAGGAAACAATTTGTCGAGTAAAATTTAGAATAAACATTCCAGAAGTAATGTTAATGTTTAAAAATTCCAACAAGTTTTTAAAAACCAGTTAAATGATTTACTACTTAGTAATCAGAAGTTAATATCAATTTGTTTTTGAAAAAAAAGTACTATTAGTTCTTGTACAAAGATATCCTCCATTTTTAAACAGCTATTAATATTCAATACAAGACTTTTAAAAACCAGTTGATTTAGTAGTGTAATAATTACTATTAATATTACTGTACTTTTTTTTTAAATGTCGTATTAAGCACTGTTACAAGAAGACTAATGAAGACAGTAATTTATTTTAGAAAGCATAATTAAAAAAAGAAACCAACAGTGAATTTAGAAATATTTTAATATGTGGACTGAAAATTTATATAGATGATTATTTTTTAAAGGACAAATTGAAGAAATTGAAAAAAATTTTTAGAAATTATTTTAAAATATACTAAAATTATTAAAATTTAAATCGTTATTATTTTTATGAAAAAATAAAAAAAATATATATTAAAATTTGGAATAAATCGTATATTACAAAAAAATGGTAATATAATTATCGATTTTTGTTAGAAAATTTTGCAATATTTAACTTAGATATACTTATTTACAGATTGTATTAGTACGAATTGGCAACAAAAACCTTTCCAATGACAGCTGTTTCAATTTTTCAACCTTCATTAAAACAGTTTACCTATAAAAGGCAATTCGATTAAATAATTACCTCTATTAGAACACGCTCTCTAATAAATATAAATACAGTTATAAAATTAAAAACGCCACATCATGCTATCTACCTTCTATCTGGCAATCGTTGAAGCAAAAATATAGAAAATGAAGAATAAGAAAAACATCGAGTCCACGCCTACAACTCTCGGCTAAGTCGTAGACGATAAACTGCACGTTATAGAGGTTTTTTTTCTATTCTTCAGAGGCCTGCTGGGCGCGTTCGCAATGCCGCCCCTGCAATTCCACAAGCTACTTTCGATTGTGACTTAAGAGGAACGTTGTTTGGTTCATTAAAAAAAACAAATATCAAATCGAACCTTATTGTAAAAATTAGAAAAAATTATACCAGCGTGATTTTTTTAGAAAGTTTTGCCACAAGATTGATTTTTTTAAATCTTTCCATAATCTATAACTTTAAATAATTATAACAAAAAACTACCTAACCTAACCCACCGCAGATTGAAAAAAAAAAATAAAATATTACAAGTTGATATTTCATTTTTTTTTCAAGAAAAATTGTGGCTGTGACATCATAAACCAAACGACTCGTTCTCGAATGCCGGCCTCCTATGATGAACGGCTGCGTGTGCTCGCGAAGCGCGATCACTCGAGTGGAAACGGCTCTATCACCAGCGGCTATCGGCGCACCATCGCCATCGCATCCAAGCCATGCCGATATATCGGCATCGGCCTGCTTGCGGTGCAGCACGCCGCACCGGCAACGACTGGCTGCCGGCCAGGAAGTAACAGAAACAGACTTCGAGCTTTCAACTGTCATCGATTCTTATTTTTTTTACTTTAATGTAAGCAGAAATAAATACAAAATAAATTTTCACGACCGATAGTAGAAATCAGTTTCTTAGATAACATAAAATATTATGACTAGAAACGTTTCAGAAAACTATAAAAGAAAAGAAAAACGGATAAAAAAAATTAAGATAATTAAATAAGATGAAAGTGTATATGTAGGTATAAGGTATAAAATTGTTAAAAAATCAGAACCAGGATGAATATTTAAAAAATGAAATTAACCGAATTATCCATAAAAGCAATAGTAAAAAAAATAAAATAAAAACGTAAACGGTAAAAACAAAAATTTGCTTGAGTGCTTGATTTTTATTTTAACGTCTCTTTTCTGCTACCAGGACTAATCTGGCCGGGACCTACAGCTTATCGCGGGCTCCGGACCACGGTCCTCGATCACCCTAAACTCAGGACCAAGTCATAGTCGTTCAGGTGATCTACCTGTGACAAGAGTCTAGAGATCCAGCGTCTACTTTGTCTTCCAAGCTTTGGCATGCGCACGGTCCGACTGCCTATAGTTGTACGTTACCCTAAACCCACAAAAAACCCAACTCATCATCTTCAAACATCCTTCCCTTTCCATTAGGCGGGGCCAATCTCTTTGGGGAGAGAGACTCGTGCCCAAGGACGAGATTGACTACTTGGGAGTACGCTTCACGCGGACTCTCAACTGGTCAACCGAAGTCCAAAGAACTCTGAACAGAATTATGGAACGAGCCTCTCTCATCGGTGCCTTGGGAGGACGAATTGGGAGATGCAACCCCGAAACCATAATACACACATATAAAACCTACATCAGACCCATCCTGGATTACAGAGCTCTGCACCTATCCACTCTCCCTCCTCGCCTCTTGCACGCCATCGCGGCAACGGATAGGAGAATCCTCAGGAAATGCGCCTACCACCCCTGGCGGTTTCCTTCCAATGAATTACACGAGCAAACTAATACAATTCCTATCATTTACAGATTCAAAGACCTCCAAGGAAGGTACGTCAGGAGAACCCTGGCCAGCTCCAACACCCACCCCCAGGAAACACTACGGATGAGATGGACAAATGGAAGGAACGGAAGACCTCATAAAAGATCTCAAAGAAGCCAAAGCCAAAGATCTTCTGGACGAGCTCCTAGATCTCTTAGAGCACCTAAGCTCCTTTAAGCATCAGATAAGCTGGTCACCCCACTGACGTCCAAGGACTCTCTGTCCGCCTGAGCCTCCCCTTGGGGAGGCTCGTAAGTATAACCTCAACATAAAATCTTAATCAAATATCTTAAGTAAATATATGTAACCAATTACTCTTCAGATCAAATCAACACCCACTGTATCCCTGAAAAGTAGAAACTTCTACAGCAGGGTACAAGGAAATAACCGAATCAGGATAAATAGCCGAGGAGGGTTTAGCAGGTATGCCTCTAGACTCTTGTTGTTCCTGTGCCACCAACTCCTATCTCTATCCTATCTCCTCACAAAATTTATCTAAAACAAAATCAAATCTACCAAGCCAACATTTGCCGACATGGCAAAAAGCCCAACCACCTTCCCCAAAACCATCCCAACGCACTTCAGATCTTCGTCCCACTCGAGGACAGAAAACTCTAACGCCGAAACGCGCCACTTCCCCAACACTCTCCTCATCCGGACTTGAACTTACAGTATTACCTTCTGTAAGACTGAACATCCGCAACTTCCCTATAAGAAAATATGCTTCCAGAAGGAGCTATACACCTTCCTCAATACAAACGAGCTTTTACGAAGTCGCATCGACTTCCGGAAAGCTAACCCAAATGGGACGGCCTTACTTAAACATGCCAAATCCTTCACACCTCTGAGCAGAAGACCACCTGCAAAACACCCTCAGAAATCCACACAATCCCCAACTTCAATCCCAGTTTCCAAAATTACACAAATATCCACCTCCGAAACATCCTCCTAATCCCCAATCTCCCATTCAAGACCCCATCCTCACTCCCTTCTCCCCTGATGACATAGCCTCGGCTTGTCAAACAGGGAAAAACTCAGCCCTAGTTCCGGACCGTATCAAACGTCAGTCCCTGAAAATCCTCCCTGCTACCATTCTCCCTATCCTCACCATCCCCATGAACGCCAGCCTTCAACATTTCTATTTTGCAATTTGCTAGAAAACTTCCAATACTATCCTGATGACGAAACCCCACAAAGGCCCTACTTTCACAAATTCCTACAGAACTATATCCTTGACGAATGTTCTAGGTAAGCTCTTTGAGAATTTACTCAAGGACCGTATCTGGAGCTTTCTGGATGAAAGGGGTACGATCCCCCAATTACAATATGGATTTAGGTTTGAAAATTCCACTCATGACGCACTAGTGAGACTCTAAACCCAAGCCTCCAAAGCCCCCATACTTGGTCACTGTTCATAGGCTGTCCTTTTCGATGTCCAAAAAGCTTTTGATCTAGACTGGTTTGTCGGACTTATTCCCCTAATAAAACTCATCCAGTCTTACTGTATGTGTGTATTAGCCCCAGTGCTATCCCTCTTGTACACGCAAGACATCCCCCGCCCACTCGCCTAGCCAAGATATTCAGCTTTATGCTGACGACACCGCTATTTCTGCCACAACACCATCCACGAGAGCTCTGAATACCAAAACCCAACAACTTCTAAACCACTTCTCCCAATGGTGTAGTAAATGGAGGATTACTCTAAACCCCCAAAAAACCCAACTTATCATCTTTAGACATCCAAACCACACCCTAAGAGCCAATCAATCGCTCAATGAAAAATCAATCAACCCTCAAAATCAGCCTTTGTCTCTGGGGAGAGAGATTCGTTCCCTTAGACGAAGTTAAATATTTGGGAGTATGCTTTACGCGTCAAAAAAAGTACCTGGCTACTGTGTCTGGTTAAAAAAAAAATAAAGAAACAACAAGTTACAGATTCTTTCTTGGCATAACTTCGAACTCCTTTATTTGATAAAATTAAATCAAAAACTGAGATAGATTATTTTTGTTTGTTTGAATCCAAAATTTTTATACTAAAAACACTCAGAATATTTAAACACTTTCACAAATCACAAATTATATTCGGTCCCCAAGTCAAATATCATAAATATTAATCAAACAACTTTCTGGACAAGCTAATATTATCTTTGCTGAAAATGACGATGCATATCATGTTTCATAGGGAGGAAGTAATAAATCTTATTAATTTGTTTAAGGATAATAAACGACAGTCGATACACTTATTGGAAAAATGATTTTACAGTAGCAAAATGAATAAATTATGAGAACAAATTCAAACAAAACCAAAATAATCGATAGAAAAAATTAAATCTATACAAACAAAACTTGTACTTAAATAAAACATTTCAATGAAAACCGCATATTTCTATCTTAATCGTTTAGAATAGGAGGTTATAATAGGAGAAACTATAAGTGGACACTCTGTATAAGGAAAGAATTAAAATAAAATTCTAAAATTAAACTATAAGAATTTTTACCTATTCCCTACTTTACAATTTTTTACCCTTATTCACTATTTTTCCTTATTTTTCCCTACTTTTTCCTGTTTTCCGTGTTCTTTTGTCCCATTTTTCCCTATTTTTTTCTATTTTTCCTGTTTTCCCTATTTTTTCTAATTTTTTCTATTTTTCTTTACTTATATTCGTATTCATTTTTTACCTATATTCCCTATTTCCCTATTGTGCCTATCAAGTTCAATCATGAAAGGTAAGAGATAACGAAGGTAAAAATAACGAAGAATTAAACAGAAATAAAGTATGAAGATGGAACTGAAATAAGAAGGAAATTCAAGGAATGTTGAAATACAAAATATGAAGAAAAAAGATCTTGGACCACCATAAAATAATTATAAAATAAATAAATACAAGATGAAATGAAGAATATCGACGGCTTACTAAGACAATTTTTCTTTTTTTTAGCTGACCGCCCCTAGATCTTTACTCCTCGTAGTCACGAAGCAAGGCAATCCTTATATTTTGGATACATAGATCCATAATTTTAGATATAAAGCGATTGCAACAATCTCTACCTGACATTAATACTGTAATAGTATATTGTTTAACAAGTGTTGAAAATAGCACTTTTCACACGCATGTGACGGTTTGTGGCACGAGCCTGAAAGGCGAGTGCCACAAGTCACGAAGTGTGAAAAGTGCATTTTCACACGAGTTACACACTATACTTTTCCTTCGGCTGCCACTTTATTTTCTAAATTTGCAATAAATTTGAATTTATTTTAATGAGAAATGAGAACTGTCAGTAGTGACAGTGTCCGCATGCTAGATCTCATCTCAATTCATTGATATATGTTATGTTATTATGATAGTTGTATTGTCATTTTACTTTGCATACTGCGTGTGTAAACGTTTACACACGCTGTGTGAAATTGACGTTTTTGGAGGCAAGTTGATAGTGCGTTTTTGTGTATTTTCTAAGCAGCCGTAGGAAAATTATTGATAAAAACGCAATCATATCATATCTTTTATAGGTCGAGAATAAATGACACTTGGTAGCGCTTCTTACAAATTTGTTGTTTATAGTAGTATAATTGATCAACTTGGAAGTCTCGTAAGGTGTTTCCGTAGATACCCATTAAACCCCTGGCTCATCGACTGTAACAAGTTTTGTAATTTAAAATATTTACTCATTTGTACTCGTTAGGACGAAACATGTGTAAAATAGTGTCCTTTGTTTTCAGTTGTTTTCGTTTGTTTTCATTTGTTTTCGTTTATTTCCATTTGTTTTCGTTGATTTTCGCTTGTTTTAGCTTGTTTTCGTTTGTTTTCATCAGATTTCGTTTATTTTCATTTGTTTTCGTTTGTTTTCAGTTGTTTTCGTTTATTTTCGTTCGTTTTTGTTTATTTTCATTTGTTTTCGTTTATTTTCATTTGTTTTCGTTTGTTTTCATTACTTTTCGTTTTTCAATTGTTTTCGTTTATTTTCATTTATTTTCGTTTGTTTTCATTTGTTTCGTTTGTTTTCATTACTTTTCGTTTGTTTTCATTTGTTTTCATTTATTTTTATTAGTTTCAGTTTGCTTTCAGTTGTTTTCGTTTATTTTCGTATGCTTTCGTTTGTTTTCGTTTGTTTTCTCTTGTTTTCGTTTATTTTCATTTATTTTCGTTTGTTTTCATTTGTTTTCATTTATTTTCATTTGTTTTCGTTTGTCATCAAGCGTCATTAAACTTTAGATGTCACGTGGAAGGCGACGAGCATCGCGACATGGGTTGCGGCTTCTTATTTGGAGCTTCGGTTAAAGGCTTGATTTTTGAAATTCGATTTATTTCTTTGTGATGCTTCGATCCCTTATTTATATTTGGGATAATTAACGATGTAAGGAATAAATGTTGTTTTCATTGCTCAGGGTCATAATTAAAAGAATTATTATCGTCCTCTCAACATTGTATATTTTGAAATATTATAGGGATGTAAATCAATTTTAAAATGGCCTATATGCTCGGTTATATATTTGTGTTTGAGAAAAAAAACATAAAATAACGAATGTTGGTGTAAAAAATTAAAACCTTTAGTTTTTGTATTTAATTAAATTCATATATAAATAGCATTATTTATTATTAAGTTAAAAAAATACGAACTATAGAGAAACAGTGTTTGTTGAGCCATAATAGTAAATCACCGCAATTGTTTCTAATTGAATATTTTCATTTTAACGTTACCAAACAATGGTTCGTTTGATTTGATTAAACATTGTACTCTGAATTTCATTTGGATTTAAAAGTATACAAATTGTTTGAAAATTTGAATTGTTGTTGCACAAATTTTATTTATTTGTTTGTGTATATATAACCAATTCAAATTTACCCTCACCTTTTTTTTATTTAGTCAGAAATAAGTTGGAAATTTTCAAATAATTGAATGATTTGTTAAATTTTTAAATTTCAAGTTTGAAAAAATTTGGAAAATGTCTTGGTTGCTTGCAGAGGTAATTCTACTCATATAAATCTGGCTTGACAAATATATATACAGTGTGTTCCAAAAAATTTGCACCATATAGAAAACTCTTTTTATTATATATTTTTGAGAAAAAATAATAATAAACTTAACATATTTTAATATGCTCATTTTTTACGTAGTCGTTAAAAAGATTCAAAATTAAATGTGGTGCAAAGTTAGTATTTCACTTTATACAGTATGTTCCAAAAAGTTTGCACCATGTGGAAAGCTTTTTTTATATATTTGAGAAAAAATATTCTTGATAAAAGTTATTGCTTCTCTAAGAACATTAAAAAAATTACCTTGTTAAAAAATATGAATTTAATAAAAGAGTAAGGTTAGGTTTATTTTTAAAAAAATATAGAAAAATATTAGTATTTTTTTCAAATCGTTTTCGAAAAATATGAAGGATCAAAAACGCGATGAAAATTCAAAATTTCGAGATTTTTACCCGATCATAAAACTTTTCCTTAGTATATTAGGTATAAGGTTGCGCAGATACTGAAATTCTTCGTACGTTTCATTTTTTTAAATTATTTAATTATACGGTTGTATTTAAATAACAAATGAAAATATATAAAATTTAAGATCTTTATTTAGTCAACGCCACTGATCGCTTGAAGGGTGAGTTCAATATAGTCATAAATGCGCGGATTTGCCTCATCCTAGCTGGTTCTTGCTGTTAATTATTTTTTGCCTTAATTTCCGCTTATTTGTAATTTCTTCTCTTTAACATTATTACTTTGTTCTACCTTTTCTATGGTCTTCTTTTTCCTTATTTCTGTTTCCCATAAATATTTTACGGGTCGTGCGCGCTCCATTTTTTTTTAAATTTCCCCACCAGCTAAGTAGTCTTTCCTGTATATTTGTAAAAGTCCATGCATTACAACAATATCCTCTTTAACCTGCATATTATCTGTTTTTCCTAAT
This sequence comes from Neocrepidodera transversa, assembly GCA_963243735.1. Taxonomy (NCBI): domain Eukaryota; kingdom Metazoa; phylum Arthropoda; class Insecta; order Coleoptera; family Chrysomelidae; genus Neocrepidodera; species Neocrepidodera transversa. The sequence continues at coordinate 23,151,131 of OY725336.1, read as the reverse complement.
TAAAAATATCATCCATATATAATGTAATCAATAACAGGTTTATCCTACTAAACTATCCCACTTTACTAATATAAACGATTTGGTCAAATATAGGAAATCTTGGCTCATTTATCACTAAAGGTCGAAAGGCTTTGAATTAGAGACGAAAATGTAGTAACTGTTTCATCCTCGCAATTTCGACAACTATAGTTATCCCTAATTAATAACATATATATAGGAATTGATTTGGTGTGCAGTACCTCCTCCACAAGCCTACCAATATCTAGGTAGCTGCAGACAAAATTGAGTTCTCCGTTTTGACGTTCAACTGTTCAACATATGCACGTCTTAAGTCGGTGCCAGAAGATGATACCAACGTTCGACTCTAATGTTAGCCTCCAATATTTGATTCAAATGTTGGCCTCCAATATTTGATTCAAAATATTGTACAACTGACAAATGGTGAATGCCCTGCTACACGGTGGAATGTTTGAATACATTTGACCCAATGTTGGCTATGGTTTGTATTGAATATTTTCGTTTTTGTTTAAAATTGTATTTATATATTTTTTAATAGTTATTTATAAAATGCAGATTGAATAGGAAATTGTAGCTCCTGTCACAATAGCTACTGGCTAATATTGGTGTCTTGTTGGAAATTGGAGCATAAAATGAATAAAAAAAGACGCAAAAAAAGAAGGTGGCCAGATATGAAAGATTGAGCAGTTACTTACCATTTAGTATCTCTTCACATGGCATTTTAACTCATCTGTTTAGTAGTTGAATGAAAATGGCGCCCATTGAACTAAAGCGTTTTAGACAGGTTGTAAAAGAGCGTGTAGTTTTGTTATGCGAAGAAATTAGTAAAATAATTGAACAGAACAAAAAGAAGCGTATTTGGATCAGAAAATGGTTAGCTCGTAGAAATACTCATGGATTTTTTTCTATGTTACCGAAGGAATTAGATAATGAAGACCTCGAGGAATATATAAACTGCAAATGTCCATTATTTCTTGAATTTATTGAAAATCTGCTTCGCGGGCATTCCTGTTTCTATAAATCACACTCTTTGTGTTCCACAAAATTTCCTGCACAAATTTAAATGTTGTGTTTTCATTCCAACGGGACGCAGCCATTTTCTCTTATTAAATTAAACAACATACACCACAACTAAACTACTATACGAAAAAAGATGTCTATAGGTGTTTAGTGTGAAATTTAGTAAACAAATCATGTAGTGGGGGTACCTACTTGCCCCAGTAAATAGAATCGCATCATATTTACTTGACTAAAATTTCCACTAAATTGGTGACTGGCTCAAGTACTAAATCAGACGTATACACAGTGTCAGTAGCTAAATTTAGTAATATTCGTTAGTTACTTACTTTAGCATAACGCGCGACTTTACCTCATGCTAGATACGATGATGAGATCCCCAAATTCGACGTACTCCGCCCAATAATGTGTAGGACTATTTGTTCTTAGTTGGCTCGTATAATATAGTGTCTTTAAATAGGAACTGGTTATAGGTACTTGGGTATTTCGGGCATAGGCCAAACAATGCGTCCAACGGTCCAACGTTAGAATGTGTTGGTAGGATCGTCTGGCGTCAGCTTAGGGTTAGGTGCATACTTGCTTTAAAAGTTATCTGGACGCGGGGTCATATCAATCTGAGTCCTATCGGCGTTACAATGTACACGTAGATAGAAATATACTGTGACAGGCTCAATGAGAAGGTCCACCCCCAAATTTTCATCAGATATCGTGTAGCTATCAACACAAGACGCTGTACACCTCAATAGGCAGTTGGGTACTACCATTTATCGGTGGATAGGAAAGGGACGCGCGTTTCACAGGGACCAGCGCCAACCTAAATAACTATCCCAAGTGACGCAGACGCTTGGTAGATATCGGCGTCACGTGTTTTGATTTATATTTCTTCTTATCAGATTAAAAATGACGCCGTGTCCTGATTACTTTACTTAGCCTAGTGATGGCCAGATTCTGGTTCTACTTGAAATTCATTATTACTTAAATTTCCATCGTGTTCTCTTAGCCATACGACCTTCACCATGTTGTCCTTAGATATTAGGTCAACTCAAAGAGGTTGTAATGACTGGAGAAGCTACCACCATTTATTTATCGTGCACAAAAGGACACCACTGGGCGTGGCTAAGTGTGGAGTCAATATGGCTGTTTCGCCAGGTCTGGATTCAGTGTAGGATAATTGTAATATCTAGAAATATATTCATGTTTGATTCTTGTCAGTTATTATTTAAAAACCACAAAATTTGATTTAGTAAACAGTTTTACTTATCATTTTTATTATCGAGTTATTGCAATAAATGCAGTAGGTAATGTCTGGTGAACAGATAGAAAATTATTGTAAAGGTAAAGTATAATTTTTATGAAATACATTTTACAAATTGAACTGTAAATAATTTTTATATAAACAAAGAAAAAAGCCTTTACTACTATCACTAACATAAAGCATAAAACGGTGCTAATGGCTCTCACTGTCGATGCACCATAATCAAAAAAAAAAACTTAAAATTTTCAAAGAAAAAGTATACAAGACATGAAAAAAACTAAATAAAACAAAATCAAAACTATTGACCTTTAAACAATACTAATTTATTACTGGAATGCCTTACACTAGCAGCTTTGTTTATTTTATTTTTAGTTAAATAATACATTCTAAGGTTATCTATAATACATTTTACTAATAATCTTAAATACGTCTCTGTTCTTTGTTTATACTTACTTGTGAAACGTTATATTCGATGTTTTTTTCTTATCTACGCCGTCTCGACTTCTGCAAGTACGAAGAGCACACGACACGATATTTCACGATTAAAATAATCCAATACACAAATAAAATAAATCCTGAATATACAAACAAAAAAAAAAAAACAACACCAAGTGACACCCACTGACAGATGAAAGATGTGTAGATACAATATGGCGAATGTGGTGTCGCTTTGGTCAAGTGGTGTCTTTTCCCCTTCTTATAATCTCTTTGGGTCAAGTGTTTGGTAGCACTCATAGAGTACTCTAGAGGTAATCTTTTATAGAGCCATATAGCCTATTGCTAGTTATAGTGATTGTTTTGATCTTGATGTTGTGTATAATCCCCATTATCTTAGCTTGAACGACTGCTATTAAAATACCTAAATGCACGAATTTTCTTCAGAGAAAATGCCTTTAATCTGTTTTTGACAGACCCGAAAATATTAAAATATGCTCTAGGATTTTCATGTTCTAATTGATCCAGACTTTGAAATGTTTTTAAAAAAGGAGCATACAGTCACTAAAACAATTCAGAAAAGGTATCAATTTTGAAGTCTCTTGTTAGTATCTCAGAATCTTCCAGTTTGCAGTCTAAAGGCTTCTTTTTACATCTGTAACTAAGTCTTATATTTGTTTTATTTGCATTTCTCTTAATTTGTAGCAGTTTAGTTACGTCTTGCGATTTTATTCTCTTTACCTCATTTAAATCAGTCACTGCGATTTTTTATTTTTTATTTCTACAAACTCCACACATTTGTTTGGCTTTACTAATAATTGTATCGGAAACGATATTTATAAAAATTAAAATGAATATTAATTATCGAGTTTATGCACAAGAATAATTCTTAAGAGGAATCAGAACGAGACGCCCGCACGGTCGACTCAAGTCAAGCAAAAAAGCGATCGCGTGTTGCATAAGTTCTAGGCGTGGTCCGCGCTCTTTATGCGCTACCGGAGGCCAACGGGGTCACTTCTTGTACCCAGATGGATTTACGATAACGCGTAGACGTTCTTCATCTATATTGATGTAGCCAGAGATCCGTTAGTTTGATCTGATAAGAAAGTGACCTCTCTCGCTATTGACTATGATTAAGTTCCGCATTAATACAAACGGAATGAGGTTTGATTTATAACCGTATGCGTTTCTAGGTCTATTGAATGCAATTGGATATTGGCGAGCATTATAAATGGATACAATGTAAGAATATTATTATTACTATTAGAGAATAATATTATTCATTTATTAAAATGTTTATTATGGCCGTTACAATCAGTATTTTAAGAATAAGATAATGTTATAGGATCATACTTTCAAATAGAACAGCTTTATATTTTTACTTTGATATTAAATTTACTCCTGCGTTGGAAAAGTTTTTCCGCTTCTAAGGGCCTTGATTCCCTATACAAATCTAAATCGACATATTTGTATCAATAAATGTATTAATTCCAAATTCGCAGAATGTAAAAATATACGTTAGGGTGCACGGAATTCAAAATAAATTTAAATTATCGATCCTTTGCTCAGTGAAGACGGGGTAGGTTAACTTGGACGATGTTAAGCAATACCCAGTTGACAAAATTTTCAAATAAACTGATTTTTTTACCCCTTTTCAAAATATCGTATCTCCGCTACTGTAAAATATCTGGAAAAACGTAGCAAAGAGAGCAAATAATCAATTCCGGTACAGAAATTAGAAAGGTCTAAGTGTTCCAGTCACGAACTTAGCTGTTTGTCATGAGTATCTCATTTAGTAAAACTGCCGGCAATGCCAATACCGTACAATATGTATAGTCGCTTGTCAGTTGTCAGGATCTCTTGACTAGATAGAGGCACGCCCTTGTATATTTTTAACACTAAAACGATCGAGTGTAACAAATGAAGCTTTAGATAAATTACAGTTTAGTTTCTCTGCTGATCAGCCAGTCGTTCGGGTCGCTGCACAAACTGTTAATTAAAATATAAGAGACTTCGGGACTTGCTAGTTACTTTTAATTAACCTATAGGTGGAATATAGTCAAAAGTTTCTATATTATAACTTTAACGGCACAGGAAATTACAATTAAGCTTATTATGCAATAAAATAAATTAACGTTGCAATTTATTTATGACACATTATAGATATAAAAAAATACTATTATTATTATGTCAATTTATTATTAAATGGATAAAAATATAATGAGACACCCGACTATTAACGTATTGATAAAACAGTAAGATAATAATAAGAGAAGCAACGTTTGACTTTTGTATGGGACAGATTTCAGCAGTGACAATCATTTGCCAACGTAAGCGATCGAATCATTTAGAGAAATCCAATTTTGAATCCAGACGGATCGCATTCATGTCAGACACGAATTAACGTGAAAAGGAAAATGTCTCCAGGATGTCAAGATAACAGCGAAGTGAACGAAAACGATTTTTTCTTACTCGATTGAAAAAGTATCACGTATCATTTTTTAACAAAACATTAATAATCATAATTCTAGGAGGTGGGTCGGGAAAGTAAAAAATGTAGGACGTTAAAAAAAATGCAAAATGAACAATTTTTTTCACACTTGAGAAGTTTTCAAAAAGTAAAAAAATGGTCGAAAACCAAACAAGCAAGAAAATGAAATGTCTTTAATCAGATAATGGGAAAGAATAGAATATCTTACCAAGGAGTGCTCTCTAAGATTTTAGAAGGTGCATATACAGATTGTTTTTTTAAATGCAGTGAAGAAATGGAAAACAGCATGGAAGAAAAAGGAAATTATTTCATTGATAGAAAACTAAAAAGCAGAAAATTATGTTTTGTATCAAGTATGCACTAGTAACGGAATTCACTGTAAAACAAGCATTAGCTAGTGCAGAAGCAGATGATTGGAAAGACAAAACCAGGGAAGAATTTGATGCACTTCTGGAATATAAATTATAGGAAATCCAGAGAAACCTGATAATAGAATATTATTTGACACAAAAATATATAATAGGTGAAAAACCAAGATTGATGGCAAATGGATTTAAACATAGATCTAGAATTGACTTTCAAGAAAAAATAATCTGAAACCTTACCAACTTGATGTAGTGACGGCATTTCTTAATAGAGGACATTTATATGAAAATTCAAGATTTTCTAAAAGAAAGTTCAGAAAAAATCAAAAATGATCCGACCAGAAATTGGAATGATGCCTTCAGATGCAGATCCATGCGTTTATGTTTGAATCACTAAAGTGGGGTAGCCAGCAATGTTGCCGAATTGAAATTCTCATTTACCCGCACCAATATTGATAGAATACCCGGTTTGACCCGCACTTCAGCGCATTACCCGGACGCAGAAAGTCTGATAAGCTTGATTTTTTTAAATATGCTTAATCTTTGTAAATATATACCTTTATGCTATCAGCTACTCTATTAATAGGTAATAAATAAATAGGTACCTACCTATCTACCTCTCATTATTAATTTCATGTATAGGAAGATACGAAAAGGTAAAAATTAATGAATTAAATTCTAATTGCAATTAACTAATTTATTTTGATCATAATTCCAAAAACGCACAGACAACTTTCAGAACTTCCTTTTCAGACAGAGTTGGCGCACTAAATGAAAAAGAAACCAAAGGGTCAAAATACCCCGTTTTACCCGTTTGATTATTTTACTTGGACATTGTTCAAAACACCCGAATTTCTGGTAAAATACCCGGAAATGGTAACGTTGGCCACCGGTGACCCGACCTCATACATTTTGTGACATGCGCTTGATCGTTTGAATCTGTAGGGTTATCCTTCCGGCTACCTTCAGTACAACAACACTCCCCCTAGCAGGTTAACTCTTGTACTAACTGTCAGTTCTATTATATTGGCTGCCCAAATTTAAACTAACCAAAAGAGCGGAAAATTTAAACTAACCAAAAGTGCGGAAAATTTAAATAATTATAAGATGAAAAATTAAAGATGTATAAATGGGTGAGAAAATAACCTTTATAGTTCATTTTCATATATTTGTTTTTTATTGATTTTAATGTAAATGCTTGAAATGCAGTTGCACGATGTTCCGTTTTTTTTGTGCCACCCTGTATTTTCATTATTCCTCTACTCAATATATTTTAATTTCATACGCGCTTGATATCCCCTTCTTATTTCCTCGCGTCATGTCCCTCTCTTCTCTTGGTATTCCTATAAAATGTCTTTCCCATATTCCCATGTTAATAATGTTCTTCTCTTTGCCTATTCAGTCAAAATAATTGACTTTTATATCGTTCGTGTTGCTTACTGAAGATTTCTTTTTTCTCCCCCTCATTTTATAGGGTAAGTTTTTATTATATTATATTAAATTTTCACTTAAATTCTTTGATATCAATATTAATCATTTCGATGATTTTAACTCTTATTTACTGTTATTTTTAATTATTTAATACCGGTATATTTTATTTTTGTTATATTTACTCAAAAGTTCATATCTTATTTTTCTATAACAATATAAATTATCTGATGTCTGTGTCTCGTTTTACAAAAAGAGAATCTATTGTTTTTTTGTTTTTACAGATTGTCTTAGAATTTAATTCATTGTAATTATTTTTATATTTAATATTTTGATCAAAAATTCATGTACATCATATTAATATTATCATTGTTTTTCCTGGGAATGGCTATTTTTTCTGGACTTCGTTTTTCCTTTGGACCAAGTTTTTTTTTCCCTTGGACTACAGTTTTTTTGGGACTACGTTCTTTTGGATCAAGCTTGTGTTTCTTTGACATTTTTTTCCTGGACTACGTAGTTTGACCTAGCTATCCGGTTTCCTTTGGAGAAGGAAGACAAAAAAAACCTCAAGAAAAGCTAAGTTTTTTTTTAAAGAAAAAGTAAAAACTTTTTTATCGTAAAATAAACAAATATAACGTTTAATTTGAGATTAATTTCCTTAACCCAAAAAAAAAGAAAGGACGGATTTTGGAATATATCATATATATTTTTTTGTCCATTTAATATTTTACTTCTGATATATTCTATTCGTGGAACCCATAATAAAAAGATTTGAGCTTTAATCACATTAATTATTTTTATCAACAAAATAAAGTATTTTTTCAATGAGTTAATAAGAATTAAACAGCGTTGCCGCTGTTTTGGTCCTTCGATAATAAGCGTATGTTAACACGTCGACTGCCGTAGTCAATTTTTCCAAACATTTATCGATTCTTAATTATATTTGTTCGTGTGGTCCTTCTAGCCGAATTTTTTGGAACCAGTTTTTTACCAATATTTTATTAAACTGATGAAACAGTTTTTAATTATTTATTTATGTGAAATTAAAATTGTTTTACGTGAAAAATTGTATAAATTTTTATTAAAATCGTCTTTACATTCTACACAACACTAAATTAGCTGTGTAGATTATCTTTGAAAATATTTCAAACATGAAAATTGTAGTTCACTGTTGATACTTGAATCTTTGACAAAGATACTACAGGTGCTTCCTTTGTCGACTTGATGAATAAATATAATTAAGAATCGATAGATGTTTGGAAAAATTTACTACGGCAGTCTACGTATTAACATCGACTCATTATCGAAGGAATAAAAAACAACGATGTTTTTATCTAGCTATACATTATATAAAGAATAATAAAACTATAAGTCATACCACACAGATTTAATAATAAAGAGACATATATTCAAGGCAGCAAAATGTTTCGGTCTATAAGAAAATCATCAATCCTATAAATAAATATTGTTGTTGAAATAACATCTAATGAAAACAAACTTATAGGCCTGATGATGGTCTTGTAGACCGAAACATGTTGTTGCTTGACTATATGTCTCTTTATTAAATTTGTGTGGTCTGACCTGGAGTTTTATTATTCTTTATTGAATATTATGCCGCACTTAAGTATGGATAATATTTTGTTTTTATACACTATATGTAAGGGAATTAATTAAACAATTTGATAAATAAACCTAAAAACACATTATGATCATATCAGTTTGGGTAAATGATATAATTTTAAATATAAAATAATGAAGAATGGACTGAAAAAAAAAACAAATAAAACATGATCACTTTTGCTTAGGTATCGAATTTCTTCAAGACGAAAATAGGTGTATAATGATGTTTAAAAGAAAATAGATCGAAAACATTATAGATCGTTTCATCATGAAGGATTGTAAAGGCATCAAAATACCTGATCGTAAAGGCATCAAAATTCCTGATTGTAAAGGCATCAAAATACATTTAAAAGCAATTCTAAAATTGGACAAACCTGAAAAGCTATGTGAAGCTGAGATGAAGAAGTATCTGTACCAAAGACTGATTGGATCGCTTTACTAACTAGATTGTTTCTGAGTATAGGTTAAATTTTATTTCTGATACTATAGTAGTTGCAATAACATTTCAATCAATAAATAGTGATAATTAATCAGGACTATTTCATGCGCAATAGTTGTTTGTTCAGTTGAGAGGCTAATGTAGCTGTTGCCATATTATAACCAACAATATAAACCTTCCCCATTGCAAATTTATAACATATCTACTTTCATTAGTTGATCACGTGGGATTGAAATGTCATTGCAACTACTTAACGAACCTATAGGTAGGAAAATGGATAGCGCTTATATTCCATAAATAAAACATAATTACATTTGTTTTACAATGTGGAACGCTGACACAAAATGAATTTCATATTGTCCTAACAAAATAGTCTATAATACAGTTTGAACGTTAAACAATTTGAAATGTTAAACCGAAATAAAACCCTGAATTTTTCATCGTTTCATTTTTAGTGATTTATTTATGATGTATACCATCGCTGAATTGGGATCATTGTCTCTATTCAGAAATCTAAAAAATGTAAAATCCTGACCGGTGATAGATACGCGCCTGTTTCCAATGTAAATCAACAATATGGGAATATCTCGCTTTGATATTTGTCAATAGTAAATTGAAATATTATAGATTGTTTGTTGTTTGCATTGTAAATAACTTATATTGAGATAGAACGATGTTTTTCAGCGACAAGTCTATACTTGTCGAAATACATTAAAATTGTAGTTATATTTTATTCTCCCCTTCTGTTGTTCTGTTTAATATAATTATTATAGCAAATCAAATTAAAATTTGATTAAATCCTTTTTACTATTGATGCATCATGTAGTACAATACTAAATATATTAATTATATACATGGTGTTCCCAAACTAAGGAGATTCCTACTCTCAAACTACGTGTTATAAAATTTGCTTTATGAATTAAAATTATGTACATATATTGCCAATTTTTTTTTACACAATATACCCCTATTATTATTATTTTTTTTTAACCGATGTGCTACTCGTGTCTGATCCCCTATATTAAATGGGTAAATTGGTATATTATAAATTGTATATTTCAGCTTTATATGGGTATTAGCACCGGTTCAATAAATAAATCAAATTACTAGACAATAGCAAAACGACGTAAACACAACTTTAAATGAGCTTTTATTAAAATTAATAAATGTTACTTTGATGTTGGGTAATAACCATTGCCGACACAACGACAATATTGCTAATCTGCGACATAATTGTTACAGTTTTTGGCATATACCACTTTCAAAACGTTGACTTTAGTGATCTGTACCAATTTTATCTCTACTAAGTGAATATGTAAAAAACACAATGTTCCTTAAAAGCTTTAATTCAATAATTTTATTTCAACAATAGTAGGTAGAAATTTATATGATACAAATGATAAAAATCTTTAAAAAAAACTACGCCATAGTTATTTTACCCATTATCTAAATTATGTCTTAACTATATTTAACAAATTTTCCTTTCTTTTAATGTTTTTAATAATTTGTTGGCACTTTTAATTTTAATATATACATCGGTTTGAAATTTTAAATAAATTGGTATGAATGCTGGAAACATTATTTCTGAATTTCAAGTGGAACGACTCGCATGCATTATATTAGTCGTTCTGTAGAAAATGTTATTTTGTGATGCCTAGATTCGGGGAGGAAAAAGCATCATCGTCAATGTAGGTTTCAACTATATAATCATTAAAAGAGTGAACACTTGAATTATTAGGTTCATTTTCAAATAAATATTCTGCGAAACAAGTGCCTACTTCATCTGAACTTGATAAAGACATGCCAAAAAATAATTTTAAACATTGACAAATATTTTAATTAACATCATTATATTCAGAACTTCAATCAAGTTTTTGAATTTTTCGGTACCATGATTGCTCTAAATGAAACCTACATCGTTGAATATTTGCATGAGACCAGATTTCTTTTACTGCCTTATCTATTACAACTATATTAAAATTGCATTTTACATTTTTTGAAGAAAAATGATTTTTTAAAAGTTTAAAAGTAGCCAAGTTTCAAAATGTTTATCGGGCAATAAACAAAATATTAACGGAACATAATGCCCATTTTTATAACAATGGCTGATCAATAATTGTAAAAACAATTTTGTACAAAATTGGAACGTGCCGCCCATGTACCAAGTATTAGAACAATTATAAGTATATTTTTGTAAAACATGTAAATATAATAATTTTTCTTCATCCGTACATTGTAATAAATCTGCTTCCCTATTCGTCTTTACATCAATTTTCCTCAGAACTCGAAATATTTCTTGAAATATTGTATATCTTTTATTGTTAGATCAACATTCCTAAATTCTTCTACAAAATATTAAGGTTGAATAAATATGAATTTAGATCTTACATTCATTTGGAATTTGTTTTACTAGTTGGGTGACGTTTTGCATCAACCCTCTTCAGTTCGAAGGACCAGTGTCTGATTAGCACATTAAACACAAAAGAATCGATTTGATTTATTTTTATTGAATCAAAATATAAATTGCATGTAAATTTTTGTAACAACACAATGTGTAGAGCATAGCTCTAACTTCATTAAATTTAAATAAACATTATTAACACTTGTTACTAATTTGAAATCTCAGAATGTTCAATATTAGAATGCGGTGTTGACTCGCATTTTAAATTGAAAAGCTCTTGCTGGGGAAGCTAATATTTTAATGTGAAAAGCTCTCACCAGAAGACAACTATTCTCCTTTAAGCGGTGTTGCAACGGATTTTAATTCGTGATGGACTCCTTCGAGTGGGTGGTCGTCTATTGCACTCATCTCTTTCATATTTATTCAAAGGTTATAATTTATGATATGATAAATAAAAAAGAAATCTTTATTTTTTTTAAATTGGCACGTAAAATTTTCGTTGGTCTTTCCGTCAATTGTTCAAGTGCTTTCCGTTTATTATAATTGTTAATAATTTGCCTCGAAAGATCAGGATTCGCAATAAGATTGTGACGGAAATCACTTTCTTTCTTTAAAACCAATTACATTTGTGTAAATTTTTGCTTGCTCCACGCGTTTTTTTATACTTATCCACCAAACTTTTCCACTTGTCAAAACACTCGTTTTTCGAAATTAAAAATTTTCAATCACTAGTAATTTTCTCGCTTTAGAACTAATTATGGTTTCAACCATTTCAACATGAATACAACAATATTATAGAATAACCGACATCTACGATAAACGATCTCTAATCCTTCAGTCCAGAAGATTAAAAATAAAAAAACAGGTGGATATTGACGCAAATCAGATGCAATCAGTAAAACAAGTATGTCAAAAATAAAATTAGTCGGATCGCACTAAAAAAAATCGAGATATTTTTTCACTTTTAAGTTAAGGTATCTCTCGAAGTACATTTTTTAATTTTTGAGAAAACATTAATAAACAGTTTTTAAAATGAACGATTAGTAAACAAACATTATTTCAAATCGTGACATTTTAAGTTTAGAAATGTCAATGTCAATGCGACGTTTAGAAAGAACGTAATTTATTCGCTTTTTTTATCTAGTTACATTTCTCTTCATTCCTATTTACCGGGTAGCAAATTGCGATTTTTTTATTAATAAATGGTGGTGAGTGGAATTGTCTATGTTAATTATTTATCCCAAAATGGATATAACGAGACTCTTAAAATCCGAAAACCAAAAATTGCTTTTACTTTGAACAAAATAAAAAAAAATCCACTTTTATTTCTCAACGGAAACTGACTGCCGAGGTACTCCGGTCCCAGAGCCAATTTTTTTTGCGGTGATCTCCGAGATAAAAAACGGTTTTGGACTGCGGTCCTGCAGGGACTATTTTGGTCGACGCCGTGATTATTTTTATATTTTTCATTGTTTTACTCTAATTAACTGTCTATTTGCAAATTTAACTGTATCCCCTTGACGTAAGTTCAAATTTTCTAAATTTTAACTTATTGATTCATGCCAATATTGAAAATTTTAGGAACGCTCAGATAATGGTCTTCAATTTTAATGAATTTGATTAACTCGCGTCCTTCCACTTTAATTCTATTTTACGTTTTGTTTCAGTGTATTCATGGGTCAACTGTCATTTGTCAAATAACAATTTAAAAAAAAAAATTAAGTTCACTCCATTTTGTAATAGTGACGCAGCTAATGTTTAACGCGATCATACATCGTCCGTTGTTCTACATTTTACTAGTGAGCCTCTTTGGGGTAATGCTTTTGCTTTTGATATTTGATTTTTTTATTTTTGTTGGTACGCCACCCTTGGGGATGCTTACCTCAACGTCTTCCAAGTGGTTTCCTAGCCCACGTCAGGGTTTCAAACCCTTCCTTATACCGGCCAAATTATTGGCCTTCTTACATTTTACATTCACTAAAAATGTTTTCGTAACGACAAGCCGTTCACCAAATTTAATCCTTTGGTTCCAGAACGATTGGAGAACTCCTTTCTCCCCGGTTCCTAATTTTCACTGGATGTCCAAGTGCGGACATATTCTCACCCCCTTTCATATTTTGATTTTAAATTTAACCACTTTTTACCACATTTTTAATTGTTAAATTTTCGTTTATTAATTTAATTACAAATATTATTACATAATGCGTCATTTAATATTAGTATAATTTCAATTTAATATAAAAATTAACCCCTTCCCCTATGAATACATTGGTAAGTTACAAACTTTGTTATTAATCTCGTTTTAGGTCTGATGATGGCGAAATTTCTACGAAACTTTTTTTTAAATGTGATCACAATTACTTTCAAGAAATTATAATAATATTTAAAAATCATTATAAAAGGACAACCACAACCAGGCAACTCCATCTATCAAAATGTACTTTCTTCCGGATAATACTGATATTATTTATAAAATAACAAATATGACAGTTGCATGCAAACATGGAGTGGTTCTTATAAGATTTATCCACGATTCTCAAGCTTCTAAAGCTAAATCAAGCTCACACCTTCTCCACACAAGATCACTTACATCGGGTTTTCATTCAATGCGCTTGATTTATACTAATCCATATTTCAAATTCGTTTCTTCCCTACATGTAATTCACAATTCGTTACAACTTGTAAATTCCGCAGCCTGCTGGTTCGATAATTTATTATGCATTCATAACGTACCCGTTTTCTGCAATTTTTTTATCGCCGTTTATGAAAGTTTGTTCGTCGCAAAAAGTTTGTGGCCAATAAATATTTAAAACATCGATGAAATTTATTCTACTGCCTACGACTTAAAATTTTAAATAAGTGTTAAGTGAACATCTAAGAAATCCTAAAGTAGGTAGTAAAAAAGTTTTTTGGATGGCTTAAATTTTATATTCAGAACTAAAAGATATAGAAGCAGGGGAAAGTAAAAATCAATTAAATATTTTTTTAATCATGAATGAATGCGTATTAATTTTACTATGTTGAAGAAAAATTTGGTTTGATGATATATCATGAAAAATAAAATAATTATCTATAATATTATGATGAAGCCAGACTATGGAATTCAGCTGTGGGTTGTAGAAAAGAGAGTCCAGTCATATTAAGAGAATTTAAACTTTTCAAACTATGGAACAATGTTCCGTGGAATGTACGTAATAGCGACCTTAATATGCCAGATGGTTAGGCACCCCATTTATTTTGGATTGTCAGAATTTCACGGAATTCGAAGTAATTTGTGAAAACGCTAAAATTATGGTAGTACGTTTACAACCGGTCATCGCTCGGATATTAGAAATGAATGACTTGCTGATATTTTTATTATTTGAAAAATTATTTTAAAGCAATTAAATCTTGTGTATTTAAATTAAATTGCTCAAAATGATTCTTTATATTGAAATTTAAATAAAATCAATTTCCTTGAAACAAAAGTATTTTTTACTCACCACAACTTTTTTCTCCTTTTTCACGATTTCCAAAGGAGCTTGAATGCTGGGCTTTCCCAAATACCATTCATCTCTAGGGTTATAATCCCCCAAAAATCGGACCAATCTCGGCACGTTGACGTAGTTGTCGTCGTCAAAGTGACAGAACCATCTGAAAAGAAAAAAATTGCCAGCCATTAATATTTTTCCCCCGAGAAGTCTATAAATTTTCCGCACGGAAGTGTATTAAAGCATGAAAAAAAAGGGAAAGCAGTTAGTTATTTTATTTTAACTTTAAGGTAAGGCATTATTTTATTTAATGGTTTAAGATTTTTCTAATAAAACATAATTACAGGGAAATTACCACTAGGTAGTGGTTTGCAGTTTAGCGATATTTTTTCATAAATTGGGAACAAATATATATTACTAACAGTATCTTAGATTGAAAAATAAATGATTTGAAGCGGTAATTGTGTTTTGTTTCATTTTATAATAAATTTTGGAGTATTTGCAAACACACTATACATGACAGGCATTAAAATCTGTATTTCTGTCATTCACTTCCATTATCGAAATCGGTTTAAAAAGTATAGAATATGAAATAATATATTATATTACGTGTGCGGAAAGTGACATTTTTCACTCGAAGTGAGAAATATTGTGGCCCGAGACGTAATCTGAGTGCGACAATCCCACAAGTGTGAAAAATCACTTTAGCATAAGTGATGTACACACTTGCGGAAAGTACTTTA
Source organism: Neocrepidodera transversa (assembly GCA_963243735.1). NCBI lineage: Eukaryota > Metazoa > Arthropoda > Insecta > Coleoptera > Chrysomelidae > Neocrepidodera > Neocrepidodera transversa. The sequence goes on along the minus strand of OY725336.1, from coordinate 23,135,449 downwards.
TACCCGCGTGTGCTCTACAGTGCGATAAATGTTACTTTCCTATGTGGTCGTAGGAAAAAAATATTTTTTATGTTCCGATCCTTTTCTACCGTTTTGGTATTATTCCATACTTTCATATTAATTCTTGCTTGATTCATAACGCTTTTCTTTCAAGAATTTTTTTTTCAATTTCTAACTTCAATAAAACTTGTTAATTCTATTTTTTCTGTTGGCTTCCTAGTCTTATTATCTTTTCTAGGGGGTCTTTTTACCTCTCGCCATTCAGATCAGAGAGGTATAGGAATCATGCTAAAAATTGGGTAGTGAGTTTTCAATGAATAACATGTTTTAGGGTCCCTAGAATACGATTTTAATATTTTCACAATGATGTCTGTGTGTGTGTGTGTGTTAGTGTGTGTGTGTTAGTGTGTGTGTGTGTGTGTGTGTGTGTGTGTGTGTGTGTGTTAGTATGTGTGTGTGTGTTTGGATGGATGTTGTAGTAACGATAACTCAAAAACAACTGAATGAAAAAATTTGAAATTTTGCATACAGGATTCTGAGACCCTAGATTAGATCTGATTAGATTTTGGTGCCAATCGCACAACCGAAAGTGGCAGTGGCCATGGGTGATGACGCCATTATTATACAAAAAGGCAATAAAGTTTTACACATATATTTTCTATACCCTACAGTTTATTTTCATCTCATTAAAATTTTCGAAACTTTTGCCATTGTTGCCAGATTTACAAAAAAATAATTTTTTTTCATACTTTTTTGTGTCAACCTGTAAATTTTTGATTCAAAAATGGCGAGAGGTCATGTGTTGGCCACATCAAATTTTTTCATTCTTAGTCCAGTGAGACTTTTCCTGTATATTGTTACCAAACAGCACCGATTTTCTATACTTAACGTCGCCTTCAAAGTTGATCCTGTGTTGATTGATTTTGCCCTAGAAGTGGATGCCATCCCTTGGGAGGGGGGGGTAAAAAATGTTTCATCGATTATTTTTTAACGTTTCTCGAAACCAATAGAAATTTTCAATTTCAGTAATTCATTTACGTTCTAGCCAATCAAAACATTATTATAGTGGGAATAATACATGGCAATGTATTTTCTTCATCTGACATTTTGATTGTAACGTCAAAAAATAATCTATCGAATACCACATGAGAGTTCGATAAATTAGATAATAATTCTCCAGTCATTTTCTCAAACAAGTTTTCTAAAATCTGTCGAATTATTTTCAATTTATTGTGATGTTACTACAGAAAATAAAATTGATTAATTCTAAGCAACTTTTAATCTATAAAGTTTTTGCTGAAAGTTAATACTTTTCGACCTATTTGCGAGTGAAAATGTCAATTTTTCAACTAAAAAAACCACGTTTTCAGACAGTTTTTCGAGAATAACTCAAAAGGTAAAAAGTAGTAGCTTGTTGAAGGTTGCTTCTTATTCGTCAAATGACAAAATTGAAAGTTTTAACGTGAAATAACCGAAAAACCTTTTTGTTTGTTTATAAAAGTCCCGTAACATCTAAACTAAGTGAGTTATGACGAAAAGAAAGTTGGTCCCCATTTTTTTCGGCGACAAAAAAATGTGAAAATCACCACCTAATTACCCAACCCATTTGAAACTAATCATTACCACTTCACAATTTACTTTTATTTCTGTAGAAGTTTGACCAGATAAAAGTGTTTAGTTTTGAAAAAAATGTGAGGTTGAAGTGAAGAGAGCATTTTGTAATTGCCTTTTCTTAAAAACTCAAAAACTATTTATGTTTTGTTATTCTGAAATTTTTTTATATTATTATATTAAAATTGAGTAAGATATGGCCGTTTAAATTTTGCATATGTTCGTAAATGGTAATCTGCTCAAGTCTTTCCCAAAAATAATGGCTGAAAGAAAATTGAATTTGATTCAGCATATAGGTCTTGCCAAAATCTACAAAATGGTTTTTGGAATTATTTGATAGCTTCAAAACTAAGCGAGTTATAGGTAAAAATTATGGACCAAGAGGAGGACGACGGAGGAGACGAGGATGAGGTAGACGTGGAAAAGGATAAGGAGGAAGAGGAAAAGGAAGACGAGAGTGAAGAGGATTTTGAATTTTCTTTGTAATAAAAAAATCAAAATCCAAAAATAAAATTTATATAAAAGTAAAATTCTTATTTTCCCTATTCTGATTATATGTTGAACTGAAAAAAAAATTTAACAGTAATTTTTATATTTTTGTACGGTGTTTTTATAAGGGTTGAAGTAGAGGGTAAGTCGAACTTAAATCCAAATGTTTGTGCAAATCGGTGCTGTTTGGAAAAATTATACGGTATCGATGTATTTTATCCTCAAATGACTGGACTATATCTTTGTTGTCTGTTTTTTTTTTTAAATTGTGCATATACTAATCTTTTCTTCGCTAAATTTTATTCACTGTGCTCTCTTAATACTTTCTTCTGCCCATGATACGGTGCACCAGGTACCCGGGAGTGGTTGACGACGCCAGATTGGGAATCAGCGATCCAAAAAATCCCCCGGTGAGAAGTCTCGTTTCATTTGCGAGTAAATTTCAGGAGAAGCCTCAAAGATGACGTTCATCAGCAATTATAAGATCCAGGTCGGCGCTGGACAAATTTGTAGGTCATATTCGGGAGCAGCGACCTCGAAAATCCCCTGATTTGAGTCCATTCCAGGTGTTCTTAACCAATTTATGAATTTTTTCTACGTGTCTTAAGGAAATGCATTTTTCAGAGTGCATTTGCACTGCACACATGCAATTTTGACTAAAACGAGACAAAATATGTACTTTTTTTTAGATGCAAAAAACCCTATCTCAATCCGACTTTAAGGTAAAATTTCTGAGATTTTGGCTCTTTCTGTACATTATTTGCTCGCCTATCCGTTTTATTCAGTAATTTTCTTTTTAATTTCCGTAATAAACTTTTGCTATTTTTTATATTTATTATCTTCTCTAATACACTCTTCAGTTTCTTTAGTAATTTTTATACGGTACTTTTATGTATTATATAAATATTTGTGTATTTTCTTCAATTTCCACATTAATTATTTACATTTGCTTCCATATTTTTGACGTTATTGATTCTATGGTTTTTTTTACATTGATTTTTTTTGGTGTTAGTATATGTATTTGTATCGTTTCTTTGTTTGTATTTTTATTTTCTTCCTATATTTTTTCCTATAATCAAGTTATGCATTCACTTGCAAAAGAACAAAACGTTATGAATAAATTATTTTTTCATTTAAAACAAGTTTTATGTTCTAATAATAAATATTTAAATTACTAATTACCAATTTCTTAGTTTTACAGTTACAAATAATATAATTCGCTTTAAACAATTTTTTATTGTTATAAATATTCAACAACGCAGCAGTTTTATAGGAGTAGAAACCCAAATGTGGATAGAAAAAATTTACTGTTATTATTTTTCGCACGATGTCTCTATAAATTTTTCAGAATTTTTCCTGGTGAAAATCTCAAGAGAACCGTTCAAAACTTTATTTAATCATATTTGCCTTATACACATGCTTAGCATAATAGAAAAACGAAAATGTTTCAACCCGAATTTTCTTTTCTTTTTTTTTAGAAAAAACAAAAATGATGGCATTTTCACAAACTCCGAAGGAGTCAAGTATTGGAATCTATAATTCCGTGTATGTGTAATATTTTGGAAGTGGATACATACTTTTTAGAAGTCTTAGTAATGTTTTGGAAGTCTATACATACTTTTTAGAAGTCTCAGTAATGTTTTGGAAAGCAATACATACTGTTTAGAAGTCCCAGTAATTTTGAAAGCCTATACATAATTTTTAAGTCTCAGTAATGTTTTGGAAGTCTATACATACTTTTTAGAAGTCTCACTAATGTTTTGGAAGTCAATACATACTGTTTAGAAGTTACAGTAATTTTGGAAGCCCATACATAATTTTAAAAGTCTCAGTAATGTTTTGGAAATCTATATATTCTTTTTAGAAGTCTGAGTAATGTTTTGGAAGTCAATACATACTGTTTAGAAGTCACAGTAATTTTGAAAGCCTATACATAATTTTTAAAAGTCTCAGTAATGTTTTGAAAGTCTATATATACTTTTTAGAAGTCTCAGTAATGTTTAGTAATGTTTTTGAAGTCAATACATACTGTTTAGAAGTCACAGTAATTTTGGAAGCCTATACATAATTTTTAAAAGTCTCAGTAATGTTTTGGAAGTCTATATATACTTTTTAGAAGTCTGAGTAACGTTTTGGAAGTTAATACATACTGTTTAGAAGTCACAGTAATATTGGAAGCCTATACATAATTTTTAAAACTCCGTAATGTTTTGGAAGTCTGAGTAATGTTTTGTAAGTCTATACATACTTTTTAGAAGTCTGAGTAATGTTTTAGAAGTCTATACATATTTTGTAGAAGTCTCAGTAATGTTTTGGATGTCAATACATACTGTTTAGCAGTCCACAATAATTTTTGGAAGCCTATACATAATTTTTAAAAGTCTCAGTGAAGTTTTGGAAGTCTATACATACTTTTTAGAAGTCTGAGTAATGTTTTAGAAGTCTATACATACTTTTTAGAAGCCTCAGTAATGTTTTGGAAGTCTATATATACTTTTTAGAAGTCTGAGTAATGTTTTGGAAGTCTATACATACTTTTTGGAAATCTATTCATACTTTTTAGAAGTCTCAGTAATGTTTTGGAAGTATATACATACTTTTTAGAAGTCTGAGTAACGTTTTCTAAGTTTCAAATCTAACTTCAGATTCTAGAAATGGGACCACAACTAATAAGCAACTATACATTATTCAAAAAATAAAAACAGACAGACTTACAGATTCCAAGACAGGAGTTTGTGCGATACATGCTAGAAAAGCATTCCTAGATGTTTTAAGTTGAAATGTGTGTCTATTATTCATGGTATATTAAAAATAAAAAACATTTGGTACAAAATAAATACGTTTTAGATTATTTTCAACATTAATAATAAATTAGTTGCATTGAAAATAGCAACTATAATAGAATTTATACATTGCTATAAATCTTTAAATACTTTAGTTCCAGTTTAGTTAGCTGTGAATGAAACTCGGAATTTGCAGTGGCGTGACAAAAATATTTTAAAAATAAATAAAGCAAAGAAAAACAAAACTATGTAAATGTAAGAAAATGAATCAATCGCTTATGATTAAGGAAAATAAAATAAAATCTTACGATACGAGAAGGTTCAATTTAACTTTGTAACAGTTAATTTAAAATCTATTAATACAAAATCTAAACGGTTAATTGCCGAAACTCTCCTTCTGTTATAAGAAGTTGTCAGATCTATATAACTAAAAAAAAAACAAAAAAAAATGTCTCAACAAAATGAAATTGTAACAGAAACAGGAGTACATCACAAAGGAAATAAATTTTGAGGAAAGGCTGCTTATAATAAGTGCTTAAATAGGTCACCATCACGTTCGACACAAGCTGTTAGATCTCCTAGTAAATGAGCCCTGAACTCTAGCTAGCATTGCTCCATCAATTGAATGGGATTCTTCCGTGATCCTGTTTTTGGAACAATTTCTGAAAACCCTTTCCTTCACGTAACCCCTAAGAAAGAAATCTATAGGAGTAAGGTCTGGAGATCGCGCGGGTCAAGGAATAGTACCTCCTCTGCCTATCCAACGATTAGGATATGATTGATCTAAAAAATTCTCGCACTATTCTATTGTTATGCACTGAAGCACGATCGTGTTGCAACCAGATGGTTCTTCTTGTGTTCAAATCCACTTCTCTTAAAATTCTGGGAAGTTGTTCGCGAATATACGTTTCACCATTCAGCTCATTGTCGAAAAAGTAATGTCCAATAATGTGATTTCCAATAATTACTCCCCAAACATTAAGCGACCATAGCTTTTGGTGATCAACAGTCCTGAACAAGTGAGGATTTTCGATTGCATAATAATGCATATTATTTTGCCTAAAGTATTATAATCCTCGTCAATCATGCCATTCATTTGAATACAAAAAGCAACTCTATTTGCAAAATCATTATCATACAATTATTGATGAAGATTCACATGTTAAGGGTGGAAATTATGTTTCAATATTATTCTGTTCTCACTAGTTGGTTTCCGCTGCTATTTCCCTAGTGCTTGAGTGAGGATTTTCCTGTAGCATCAATAAAACTTGCAACTAATTTTCCTCATTGATCCGACCACCAATAATTTCCTTTTTGGTATAATATACGCTACCGGTGAGTTCAAACCGATCTCTTTAACTTTTGGACACCCGTGGAGTTCTTATTTCTGGATATTTTTGATGGCAGATTCTGCTTGTTAATAAAGTATTTCTGGTAGCTTCGTAAAGACAGTAGACCATATACAATAATTCTTCCCTAGTGAAATTAATTATTAACAATTAGACGTGTACAATTATTGAAAGTACACGAATGTGTCAAATTTTACGACAGCGGCCTACTCGATTTTTTTTTTGGAAAAAACCTTCATTGCAAACATCTCGCAAATTTTACAAAATAGACCCCACAAACCCTATATCGGTAAAAAGCTCTTAAAAAATGACATCCAATGATGAAATAAAATATAGGGTGTTGCATTTGAAAAAGTCAAGTTATTGCCATTTGTAATTGGTCGTTTACGTAGTAGGCGACTCTTCAAAGGATGCCCTACAACTTGAGGAATCGACTGGAAAAAAGTTGGTTATCAAGTTATGAATTTTTCTATTGGCCTCTGCACGACGCAATTTTGACAAAAGTTAAAAACTATTGCAGATAAGTCTAAGAAACCAGGGTGCGTTATATCGACAATTTAGTGGAGAATTTAAAAATGTAAAAAATGGGTGGGTTGTCATTTATAAAGACACGCACCCCTGGGTAACCCTGTATAATGAAAATATCTATAAATCCAGATGAGATTATATAATTATATAGTACCTCATTTTGGTACCGCCACTGTGTATTAAGCTCGGTGAGGTGAGATATGTACAATAAAATACTGCTATTAAATATCTCTTCAACAATTTATAACTTGTCTCTATACGAATGAATAAATAAACTACTTCGAGAACGCATAAATAAAAACGGTGTAAAATTTGATGTGTTAAAGGACGTCTTAATAGTGTAATAAAATATAATATCTATCTGTATGAAAATAAAAAAGGAATTTATACATATCCAGGTATTAAATATTTATTTTCATAATATTTTATAACATCACAGGGTGGGATGGAATAAATCTATAACATTATTATTTTTTATTAGTTCAATTGATTTGAATATTTTGTAATGAACTCAGATACTAATATTCTAGCCTCTAATCTGTATCAACAAATTATTTTTTTTCTCAAACTATAAATTAAATTATGTATAACTAGTGTATTTCCATCTCCAATATCTTTAGTATAAATGAAAATATTTCATCCATAAAGACTGCTGTCATGTTAGGTTTATTTTATAGCCTATTATGAAGGTCAATTTTCTCAGGATGTTGTAACAGAAGCAGTAGATAATGATGTATCGCATTGTGAGCCAGAATTCCTATGATTTACATACTGGGTGGAAAATATTCCAATTTTATTATATAAGGTGAGTCGTGAACGATTGTATGACACTTTTTGATAAATTAAGTTTATTATAGTGATTAATTTATGAATAAATAATATCAAATACCCTAAAGCACAACAGCAGGTGGAAATACCATTTCATTGATTGATCTGAAAATTGTTCCCTCAATTAGAACTAATACGCACGTGCATTTACTCAAGGCCGTAGATATGGGGGGGTGGTAAAGGGGGTAATTAGCCCTCATCAGGATACCAAAAAAAGCACGAAAAGAAGAAATAAAATATATGAAATGTAGAAACGAATATTTTTAACTATCTAATTATTACGAATTAAGTTGTTGTTATTATCGAATAAATTCACTGGAATGAATTCATTCATTACTCTTGCAATATTCTTTATAAAATCGCCATCTATTGTCTAATATTGTCACGAAAAAATATTATTGTCATTTGAAATTCACATTTCTTGTGCTTATACTTCATATTAAAACAAATGTTTAAGAATTAAACCAGTTTAATTACACTGTTGATTTGAATCACCACTGGAAATGGAGATTATAATTTAAAAGATAGATCTTCTTACTCCCAATTGTTTTAGAAATAAATTTTATTTATGTTGGGTTTAATTTATTTGTTTTTTTTAATCACGACCGTTTTTTATTTTTCCTGGTTAGCTCTGTTCATTTCATTTAAAATGTTTATTTTTAATTTTATTTCATTTTTTTAATCATATTATTGTAATCAAATTATATTATTTTCTCTTATCCTACCAACTAATTAATTTAACAACTAAAACTAAACACTATCGAATAATTCGAATAGTTGACAACTATCGAATATTTCGATAGTGACCATCACTAAAACGGACAAACGTATTTGTCTAAAAGTTTGAGAAACCCCCCCCCCCAGGAAAAAAGTTATCTAGCTATGTACAAACTAACACTCTAAATCGGTTGTTGAAAGTGCTCAAAACGCATTCGTCATTTTTTGTCATTAGAATCGAGTCGAACTTCAATAAAGTTAAAAATCAGTTTTTAATATTCAGACGAGTTGGCATATAAAACTTAAAATTGTACATGACAATACTGGAAAATAAGGCACACTCCTATTTTTTTTTATTTTTTGGCTTAAATAATCCTTTCAAGAAGAAAAAACGCCAATTTACTGAAATTTTTCCTAAAGCAACAAGATACGAGTCAAAGTTAAGGTCTCGCTCTCCTGAATAATAATTTCATAACGCGCAGTCAAAAAATGAGCGCGTTTTGAGAAAAATATATAGATATAAAAAAAATTTGTGGTTTTTCGCCGTTTTTTCAATTGTCCAGGAAAACTATGCATTTCTCAGAAAAACGAAACCGAGGGAAATTTTTAGATAATTAAATTCGCTACAACTTTTTTCGAATTACCCATAGTTTAGACACTAGAGTGTGTAAAAGGAATACACAACTTTTGTGTCACTTTCTTTTTGTTAGAAAATTTGTAGGGAATTTGATGCTTGCAATACACCATTTTGCACTAAAGTGCATTGCTTGTCCTCAAAATTTAAAAAACAAGTGAAAACCAGCAATATTTTTGCTGTAATTTCGAGTTTTCGAAAATTTAAAGTAACGAAATTAAATTTCTATATAGTACATATGGTATAAGTAGCGGAAAAGTAAAAATATGTGAAATATTAATATTATTTTTTGGGTTTTTAACGATGCTGAATCGATTGCCGTTATCCGTTTGTCTCTATCGCTCACCGTTCTCGAGTTGAATTAGGCTAACAGACGGACGGACAGACGGACAAAACCGTTTTATAAGTTTTTTTTCTTCGAAACTTTATAAGGACAAAAAATCCTACATGTGTATCTTTTTGCCCCCTATAGTGTGAGAATTCTAGGAAACTTATAATATATTAACATATCTTTGACATTTATTGGTTACCAGTAGACCAGTGTAATTTATAAGTATTGAATAGTTTGAAAGTATTTATTACTTAATTTTTCTTGGTCCACTCAGTACTTTCTCCAGCACAAATCAAGAGTGACAGCTGAGATGTTTGATGAATAACGTTCGTAGCCCGGTCTGGGTCTACTGCCGACCATCAAGAGCTGTCTGATAAATACCGAAGGTAAGGGAGCTTGACTTCTGACTGATTAATGATCAGATGCAGATTTAGATCTCTTTTTTAGATAAAGAGGGCTCCGATTGTTAGTGGGAATTTTTCGTACGTAGCTAATCGGATTGGATTAATTTTTTTTGGTGTGTTTGACGAGATCGGTTACTGAAGGTATTGAGAAAGAGAGAAGAATGTTGTGCGTGTCAATGGACCTCACAAAATTTTGTTTTTTTTATTACATCATCGTAAATTTGTTTGTTATTTAATTATTATTAAGAAAACGGAATTTTACTTATTGTTATATTCCGTTTAATAATTTTTGGTGTACACTGTATAACTTGGCTTATCATATCAATTTAAAACAAAGTGTTCCCACCCAAGTCATATACACAATATTATCTATGTTGTCATTTGTTTACGAGGTCGTATCAATACTTCACAATCTAGTTAATCGGGACTACATATTTTGTTAACAAAGATAAATAAAATATAAGGTGATTCTTCAAGAAAATATTTTTGAGGTTACCATCGCATTTTGGCAAAACACAAATAACAATAAGTGAGTATTGGTAACTGAAAATTAATATATAATCAGTGTGTCTGTTTGATTTTAAATACAGTAAACAAGTATGTGTGTATAAGCACGGTAAGTATTTAAATTTAGATTTTAAATAATACATTCGTATTGACTATAACTGAAACCAATGAAAGCAGTGCATTTATTTTTTTATATTTGTGAGAACAGTTTTCATTTTATTATTTTATTGAAGAAAATTTAAAAATATTATTTTATAATAAAATATTCAACAAAATAAATATTCTGTATAAGTTAAATCGACGAAAAAAGATTAGGTATTTCATTATATTTTTCCACATTTTGACTACTTGTATCTTCCGAACCAATTAAGATATTTAAATGTGGTTTTCAGTAACAACTTAAATAGGGTCATAAGTTTTATTAGGCTATACCGGAAATTAAATTGTAACTAATTTTCTTTAAATGGGACAACCTGTACATTAATAACGTTGAACTTGGTTTCAAAATATTTTCGAAAATTTATCCGAAATTAGATCGAAAACAAGTGGCTGCGTAGGTAAATCTGGTCGAATTGCAAACAATTATTTTTTTAAAACTACTGAGAACATTAAAGAAATAAGTAATTCTAGAGACGCTCAAGCGGTGGTTCACCGTTTCGGGACTTCGGCCCATCGAGCGAACACTTTTTATGCTGTGATTTTTATGGATCGTTGTAGGGCGGGTACCGGAATGACTTGTGCGTTACTGGCCAAACTTTTCACATACATGGACAAGAATATTATATATGATATGAAGTGGAAAAAGTTCTAAAAATTTGAATTGGAAAAAGTTTACCCATGCAAAACAGTTTAATTTGTATGGAGGGTGCCGGAAGGGCCGGTCAAATCCTGCTCAAATTCAATAGGGTTTTTCCTTTGCCAAAACTAACTAGGTAAAGTGAAAACCGGAACTCTATCGGAGCTTTCATTGAAAAGTTACAGCGTTTACACCCAGACAGACAGACAAACAGACATACAGACGTCCGGACAGGATTTTTTTGCATTTTCGGGCTCAGGGAGCTCAGAAACGTCGAGATAAGTGATAAAAAGTAGGGGTAAGAAATTTTTTTTCGCCATCACGATACTAATACTGAGTCTTTTAGGCCTCAGTAATTACTTAATTTCCTTTACTTTATTAGTTTCAAATTATAAAAAAAAACTAATAATAAAATAAGGAATACAAAAATTAAATTAAAATATTTTGTAATAAATTTCATTTCACATTTAATTTTGCAAGCATCTAATTTCGTAGCCATTTTCGAAAAAATTCTCATCGTAATTTAGATAAAGGATGGGGTTTTTCAAAAATTTATTAATATAGAGGCTGTCCCATTTAAAGAAAATTAGATTATGAACTTTAAAATGGTGCCATTTTGATTTTTTTAGTCTTTAGTGGAAACACCAATAAATATATGCGAATATGCTTTTATAATGTAGTAATGTTTCGGAAGTTCTCAAAATGTGGAAAAATATAGTAACACAGCTCCAAGTTATTGTAATTTTCATAAGAAAATGAAAAATCGCCCTCTAAGTTTTAAACATAAAATTTTCCAGTCGTGTCTGAAGCTAAACAGTTTAAACATTATTGCAAATTTGTAATAAATTTTTCCACCTCTCATTCAATTTTTGATGTTTAAGGTCAAATTTTTGCTCATTCCAAAGACACAAAAATAAAAAAAATCTTGGTTGTCTCATGAAATTAATTTGCACACCGTGTAAGAATATAACATGGTGTGAAAATTAATGTTTTTTATTCACAAGCAATGTATTTTTGTTCTATCATCCTATATATTTTTGAAATATTTTATAAGGCTTATTAGATTTATAAACTTTTATTACGAGTGAAATTTTTTGTTAAATTAATAGTACAGCGTGTGCAAACTAGAAAGTTCTTTTATAATCATAATTTATGTATATCATCCTGTATATTTTAGATTTTTGTTATCCTACTTAATAAATCTTATTGGATTTAGAAACTTTTATCAAAAGTGAAATTTTCTGTCAAATTATTAGATCAGGTTGTGCAAAATAAAGAGTTATTTTATAAATCATAATTAATGTATTCTTGACATTATACTGTAGATTTTAAATTTTTGTTTTCTAATTTTCTAAATCTTATTGGATTTAGAAACTTTTATCAGTAGTGACATTTTCTGTTAAATTAATATTACAGGGTGTACAACTAATCAAAGGCAAAAATTTTTTATTTATATACTTTGGCAAGTATTCTTGCAATTTATTAAATAAAAAATAATTGCATTTGCACCTTTTGTACATTAAACTAATATCAATATTTTTTTTTAAATCACGGTTAATGTAAAATTTAAACTACTTAAAAAAAGTCCTTTCTGGATTAATTTTTTTATATTCGTAATAAAAAAAACTGGGTTGCATTTAAAAAAAAAAGATGGTGAAGTTGAAATGCATCACAGAAGCTCAGTTAAGTTATAAAAAAAAACTCTAATGCCATTTTTTATCCTTATAGATACGACTTCTGGATAAAAAAAAAACTAAATTAACTAAATTTCTCTTGAGATCGAAAAAGAAAACTTTTCCCCCAATGCACAGTGCGCCGAAAACAACAAAAAGTAGTCCAAAATCTGAAACTTCTGGAACTCGTTCAATATCAGATGGTCATTACAGAAAAAATAGTGAAAAAAATCGCTTCTCAAAATTTGGGTAATTCTGAGGTGAAAAAAATAATAAAATAAAATTGCTTTGATGAAATTAGGTAGTTTTAAAGGGGTTAAAAACTGTAATATAAATAAGTGCGTAAGTATTTGAAATTTAGTATTCTATATACACAATAATATATACATATACACATACAATAATAGACATAGTATAATGAGTAAGTAAACCAACAAATTATTTAAAAAAATTATAGTTAGAATCATAATTATTTTAGTTCCAGTGAAGATGACAAAAAGCAGAAACGTAAGGAATAAATAAATATTCATACCATACTGTTAATTTACCACTAAAATTTTATCAAAAAAATTGATTTAACACGAATCATAGTATATAGAAAATGTGTCCAATATTTTTAGTGTATTCAATCACAAATGTAGTATTAGCATATTTACAAAGTTTAAAAATTTTTGAACCACCCTTATTTTTCAACATCTTCAAAAATCACTTTTAAACCTTAAAAACCACCCACTATATAATTTAGAATTTTTAAAATATTTTTAGTGGATGCACAGATGTAGTATCAAAATATTCACAACGTTTAGAATTTTCCAACCCTTCAAAAACCACCCTCCATACCATTTAAATTTGTTAAATATTTTAAGTGTTCACAGACGTAGTATTAGCATACAGGGTGGACCGGATTTAATTTGCGTATATACAGAGATCTCGTAAACCGCAATAGATACAATATCGGTTAAATGGGGAAAAAGATGTGTATTTTCCAGAAGAATTTAATGGTTTTTTCAAAAATAAAATATCAGGTCCGGTTTCTGAGATATTTGGGAAAAACCGAAATTGACGATTTTCGTTTTAATTAATTATCACTTTAATTTTTAATGATAGAAAAACTTTATATAACTTTTTTATTGAAGGACAGATATGGCTTAACATAGCGTGTCCAATTTTTTAAAATAATGCTTTGTCTTTGAAGGGCCACCCTCATCTATTTTTTTTAATACGAACTTGTACTTTTTATTTAATTTTTAAAATCTCCATTTTTTTCCTTTATCCAACCACCATGTAGAATATTTAATATTTTTATTAGGTTTTAACAATGATCGGTACTTTAGGAAGTTTTCTACGTACGGTCCTGTTCCATTTTCACTGTAAATATTTATAAATCTTTTTAAATAAAATTAATTAAAAATTGAGTCTACTTTGAGCTTAACGCTCTAAATACTTCTACTTAATTTTTATTAAATATCTCAATTTAAATTTTCTTAAATAACTACAATCAAAAAATAAAGAAAAATATAAATTTCAATTATTGAATTTATCATTCAACTAGAAATTACAATTATTAAATACTCATTGTGAATTATTTTAATTGTCCTTCTCCTTATTCAAAATATTTTATAATTCTTGTACTCATATTTTCAGGATAAAAATGAACAGGACCTTACTTAGAAAAATTCCATACGTACAGTTCGTTGCCGAAATCTAATAAAAAAATTAAGTCTAGAAAATTATTAGGATTTCAAAGATGAAATAAAAAGTGCAGATCCGTGTTTTAAACAAATAGTTGAGGGTGGTCCCTCCAAAGACGAAACATTAAAAAATTGGATACGCTATGTCAATTTCTGTTTTCCCAAATATCTCAGAAACCGGACCTGATATTTTAATTTTGAAAAAATAATTAAATTAGTCTGGAAAATACACATTTTTTTCCACATTTAACCGATATGTTATCTGTTGTGGTTTACGAGATCTGTGTATACGCAAATTAAATCCGGTCCACTCTGTATAAAGGCTGTTTCTTTTATTATGTGGTAACATTGCTAAATTCTAAACCATAAGGGATACGAAGGCGATTAAATGGGCAAAAAGTTAAACTATTTTGGAGAACATTATATTGGTCAAAAAAATCTACAGGGTCTCTCGCCCATCTTGAGTTATACAGGGAAAACTAAAAATGCGATATTTGGTTAGTTGCGGATATCATTTTTATTCCAACAAATATCAAAAAATGGAAAAGGAAAGTGTATCAGACATTTTCTACAAAAGTTTAATAACAAATCTTCAATACGACGTTCAATTTATTTGTTTTTTAAAACACGGATCTGTCTTTTTTATTTCAAATATTGATAAACCGTTAAAGTCCAAATTCAGGCATATTTGAAATAACTAACATCATCAGTGTCAATATTTTTTAATTACGGTCCTGTAGTAGTTCCTTTGTAAATTCGTTTTGATTTCAATCAAGCATAATTCGACATTACAAATTGGATAAAAAAAAGATAGCATTAAGCAGAAACAGTTTTTATGTTATAAAGAATTGATGTTAGAGAATGAAACGAATAAAAAAAGTAAATAAATGACATATTATATTAATTGCTCCAATTGACGACCTCTTTGTTGAATGCACATACGTTGTCGGCTCGTACAATTTTCTAACATGGTGGGTATAATGTCTTGTATCCATTATTTTTCGGTAAATGGTAAAAGAAATGAGATGCTATTTAATTGCTCCAAATGAAAAATAAATCGATTTTTGGACAAAATTGGTATTTATTACACTAGGTATTTGCGAATTATGAAAACAATTTTTAATAAAAATTGACATTAAAAATTGGATTCAGTTTATATTAGATTTGAAATCTTAAATCTTCGTTACGTTTTATTAACTTTATCATTAATTTTAACAAAATTAAAATAAATTTACAAAAGAACTACGACAGGACCGTAATTAAAAATTATTATCACTGATGATATTAGATATTTTAGATAAAACTCCATAAAATGACAAGTGTGATATATCACTGAATTTGGAATTTAACGGTTTATAAATATTTGTAATAAAAAAGACAGGGCCGTATTAAAAAAATAACTTGATGGTGGCTGCCAAGGCCGAAACGTCGTATCAAAGATTTATTAGGAAACTTTTGTAGAAAATTTCAGATACAATAAAAGTTTCCTTTTCTATTTTTTGATTTTTTAGTTTTCCCTGTAGACTTTTTTTCCACCAATGTAATGTTCTTCAAAATAGTTAACTTTTTGCCCATTTAATCATCTTCGTATCTCTTATGGTTTAGAAGATGGCAATGTTAGCACATGAAAAAAGGAACGGGTATACAAAGTTTCAGGATTTTCAAACAATATTTATTTTTCAACCCCTCAAAAAATAGTACATGAACAGTGAAAACGATTCATATTTAAAAATGCGCAAAACTTTTTTTAAAAGGTCCAACGTATTTTTTGAATATTTTTCCAACGTGTTGCCTCGTATTTTATTTTTTATATGTCTATTGATAATGTCCACAAATGAAGCAATTTATTTCATTTTCACACCATTTGATTAATTTGGCAATATATTAAAGTACTTACTTTAAGAAGGATTCACTAATCCCTCTGACTACCTACCGAGTTTCCATGCCATATTATATACTTTAGAAAAATGTATTGTTGGCCACTTTTTAGAGTCTTTGGCCCAGTGTGTAATGGTTACTAATCTAGCAAACCTTACTATTCACATCAAAAATTACACACCCTGTACATACAAAATAAACTAAAAAGCGTCGACCTACTTGTCTCAAATTTTCTTCCACTGCTACAAATCCTTAATTCTATGCATAATTCCAGATATCATCTCTTTCCAAACCTGTTGATATTCTTTTAAAAATGAGTGCAATCAAAGGCAAATGTTCAGCTAAAAACGGAGTGGAATTTGAGGAAGATGGATTTGGGGTATTCACAGACAAAACCACAGGGGAGACTAACCCCGTCAGGAGATTTACTTGGAAAAATGCCAACAATGTTAGCGTTCAGGTGATTACGTATGGGGCGACGATCACATCTATAAAATTGCCAGGGAAAAATGGAAACGTTGATGATATTGTTATGGGATTTGATGACATGAAAGGTTAGAAGCGTTTTATTAAAGATTTATTACGGTTGATTGTCATGTGATTTATGTTAGTATATTAGGAAGGTGCTAAAATATAATCAATTTGACATATATAAACTGATTAAGTTAATCAAAAAAAATCCTCTCGTAAACAGTTTCTTTCATCAATCAAAGGAAAAATATTTTTATATCGATTTCTTTAGTGTTATTTTAAAACATAAACAATAACAATAATAATAACATGTAAAAAGGTACGAATTGCCTTATTTTATCTAATGATGTGATGCGGAACGAGCTTTTGAAATTTTTTTAATTATGTTTTATTTTATATTGTTACTAAAATTTTTACATTAATTAATAAATTACATACTTTATTTTTAGGATATTTAAATCCCCTAAATCCATACTTCGGTGCCACTGTAGGCCGAGTAGCAAACCGAATAGGATATGCTAGAATAACCATCGATGATGTTATTTACAACGTTACAGCCAATTTGGGCCAACACCAGTTACACGGTGGCTTAAGAGGTATTAAAGTATTAATTAATTTAATTAAACTAGAGTTAAAAATGTAGTTTTGTTTTTTAGGATTCGACAAAGTAAACTGGAACCATCACATAGACGGTACCAAAGTAATTCTTAGTTATCTTTCTGTTGATGAGGAAGAAGGGTATCCTGGTGATGTTGTTGTTAATGCTACATTTGAATTAACAAAGAACAACGAATTTTTAGTAGATTTTAAAGCTATAAGTACCAAACCTACTTATGTGAATTTAACAAACCATTCATACTTCAATTTGGCTGGTCATGCTGAGGGTGCCAAAGAGATGTACAAACATGTTGTGTCAATAAATGCTGATAAAACCACGGATGTCGATGAAAATTCTATTCCTTCAGGTAAAATAATCTTTAAATACAACAAAAATTCGGCCTCGCAAAAGTAAATATTTGTTGAAATTAAGAAAATAGCAAAAAAAAAACTAGGAATAATAAAGTAGATGAAGCGAATTTTTACTGCATTTATTTAATTTTCTGCAGGAAAACTTCTTCCCGTAGCAGATACGATATTCGATTTAAGAGTTCCCAAGGTAGTCGGTGACGTCATCCATAAAATTCCAGGCTACGATGGTTACGATCATAATTTCTGCATAAACAAGGCATCACAACAAGAAAATACGTTCGCGGCAAGAGCCGTCCATCCTTCAAGCGGAAGAGCCATGGAAATTTATACCAATCAACCAGGTAAATGGAAAAAAGAATAAAAATAGAGCAATGTGTAATATTTTTTTATAGGTGTCCAATTTTACTGTTCTAATAGTATACCAGATGATCCAAAGAAAGTGAAGGGCGGTAAAGCGCCTGGAAGTCTAATAGGAAAAGGTGGTCATCATTATTATAAACATGGAGCGTTCTGTTTTGAGACGCAAAATTGGCCAGATGCTATTAACCATGTAAGTTATAGGGCCGAAAAACTATAAAAATAAAAGAATAAAGATCTCAATATAATTTATTTTTGCTTCATTAATAAATTTTTTTGTAAATAATTTTCTCTCTTTAATTTTTATTTTCAAATACAATTCTTATATCAGAATATATATTAAAAAAAAAATAAAACAAAAAAGCAAAACAATTTTTATATATGTATATATATTTTTTTTTAGAAAAATTTCCCACCGTCAACCTTGTATCCAGGCCAAGAATACAATCACTCTGTAGTTTATAAATTTTTTGTAAACTAAATTATTGTTAAATTATTTATGTTTATTGTTAAAAATAAAACAAAATGTAAAATTAATAAAAAATATATTATTTTAACAAACAAAAAATCCTGATCATAATTATTTGAAACAAGGTTCTTACCATAATTATTCCACCACAAATTTAAAAATAGTTGTAGTATTATAAGTGTCTCCTGGGTATAACAAGGGACTTGGAAATGAGGGCTAAAAAAAAACATAGTTAATGAAATAAAAAATAATACTTGAGGAACCTGGAACAAGAGCGGTCTATATAACATATTTAGGGTGAGTTCGGGTTGACGCTCGGATTGATCGGAGCATATATTTTACGTTTTAGAGAAACCCTGATTTTGACCGTTCGCGTTCGAGATGTCACAGAGCGAGTAATCCGAGGACGCTCGGTTTTCTCCGAATTAAAAAATGGATATCGTAGAGATGTGACGCGAATTGACACTGACCCTTAACCTCACTTTTTGAATTAATTTGTTGTTATCACGACGCGTCGTTTCCCCAAAATTTATAATTTCGTTTTTATTAGCAAAGTTTTCTTTTACTATTTACTATAGTTCCGTAGTATCCACTACAAATGGCCAATGTGGTATTTGCTATATAACTGGCTACTAACGGAGATTCAAAACCATTTTCTATTAGAACATGTTGATCCAGAAGAGCAAGCTGAAACCATATTCTCTGCTGAAACCTCTGAATCAAATTTAGGACTTGGAAAAGGTAATTATTGCCCATCAGTCTCCCATTTATAGTATTTGAAAGATATAAAACAGAAGCAAGTAATTCCAAGAAGTGCAATTAGTAATTGCTTTTCCAAAGTTGTTTCTGGGTATCCAGAGAATTTTGTGATCGCATTAGGCATGTTCTGCAATTTTAACAAAACATTCTCAAATGTTGTCGAGTTAAGGCGAAAATGATACTGAAATTGCTGATCTGTAAAATGTTTAACAGTTTCTTCAACAAAATTGCAAATTTTGATACTAATTTATGTTTCTTCTTCATCACTATCATCATGAAAAAACATATTTACCGCAAAATGTAGGAAGAAGTCTTTTTATGCTCATTTTTAAAAATTAAAATATAAATAGTTTTTCCAGGTTATAAATTATTTCTCTTGAGCGTTCTGCTTTAACTCTGTTATGACGTCACGTTCTCTTTATCTACCCCGCTCGCTCTACCGAGCGTCAACCCGAACTCACAATTAATAAAATGGAGTTGAGCGTAGATTTGGGATCTTAATGCCAAACGACATAAGTGCAATGTCGATTTTGCGCATAGATATTATTCTATAAAACTTGAGTAGGCTATTCATAAACCAGACATTTACTTCTGCAGGTCGTGAAACTAAAGCTAGTGATCTATCTTGCACTATTGTGTTTAGACAAATACATCTAATTCAAAAGTGATCTATGTCACTTTTTCACTTTGTGTGGAATATTGCAACTCTGTGTGTTGTTTTAAAGATTAAACATACTGACGTACGAATCCTGTGCATAACCTCCAAATACTTCGAACCATGCATTTAGTGTATTTTCTTGTTGATGTACGAATATGTATGTTTACTTTTACCTACGGAGCCATATACGTAAACACACTGTTTATTAGTTAAAATCAAGTGCATACGTGGAAAACGAATTGTATAATTTGCTAGGAAGGTGATTCTAGTTATCTTTTTTCTGGAACTGATCATGATATGGACCAATGTTATGAGACAGATAGAAAAAAATGTCAACAAAAGACAGAGAAACTGATGATGACGGTAAGTCGTTAATTTGGTAATCTTTTACTCTCCGACGCATGGAATCAATACCAGGCAAAATTCAACATCACAGTTATGGAAAGAATGTCCTAAATCTGGTGAGTGAATGGTTAGATGAAGATTGCCTATATATTAGTCCCTCCAACCATAGTAGAGTACTTTTACCCGAAGAAGGCAGTTAAAGGAACTAGGCCTACTAACCCTCCATGGGTATCACATCCAGCTGTCAGGGAAGGTCAAATATATCGGGGTTATTTTAGACTTGAAACTTACCTGGAACCAACAACTCGCAAAGGTAAAGAAGAAAGCAGATGCGACACTAATGGCAGCCAGATGAGCACATGAAAAACATGAGGGATAAGTCCTAAAATGGTGTATTGGAAATAAAAGACTGTGGTAAAAAACACTTAAGCATCTTTGGTATGATGGACAAAGATAATCAAAAAAAATAGCTGCAGCTGAGTTAGGCAAGGTACAAAGACTTGTCTGCCTCAGCATAAACGGGGTCTATGAAGAAACACCAACAGCACCCATGGAAGTTCTGCTGAACCTTTCTCCTATTGACATAACAATAAACCAACGGACCACGCATTTACTATGTACTTTTTTACACTAACTTCGAGGTGATCACGTAAAACCGAACGATAAAATGAAAGACATTAGACAAAAGTTGAAACTAATTCCTCCTATACACCACAACTTCTTCACATCATTGTACGATAGTAGAAGGCAAGCTGTAGTACCAGAAAGTAATGACCAAACCTTAGGGAAGAGTAAGAGGATTGCTAGTGACTAGTAAGAGATAATAACAGTGATTGTTATCACTTCAATGAACTCCTACTTTCTTATTTATTAGTATTACCTACTCACAAAAACTGCTAGTGGTGACAACAAGCATAAATATACTTCATGGAAAAGTGGGCTTCTTTTTTTTGAAGATTAAGAAGAAGAATAATCAATACTTTCAAAATATTGCCTGAAATAGATAATTTACAGTATATAAAATATTTTTAATGTGGTTTACAAATTGCAACTAAGCTAAGGTACACCTTTGATGTTGAACCATCAATTTCTTACCTAAGTTTGACAAACACTTGGCAACATCACAAAAATGTCTCCAAAAAATCAGGAAAAATAAAAAAAGAAAAAAATCACTTTCTAACCTAGATTTTTGTAATTTACGTTGACTGTGAAGATATCTACAGGATGAAATATGGAAAGAGAAGGGCTCCAAATTTTTCAAATCGCGGGAAAGTATTATTACTGATAACAAATTAAAAAAATATTATTGAAAATAAAAACACAAATAGTCAAATCTGGCGAGCAAAAGACGAGGCCTGGCAAATTATTACAAACCGATGTAATAGTGAAATTTCAGAAAGCTGTCCGAGAATAAAAGACGCATTGCGAAAATACTATGACAATATCAAAAATTCCCTGAGGAAGAATATTGCAGAAGAAAAAATGGACCTGCCAAAAACAGGACGAGGAAGTTACTACATGAATAACCTAATTACAATGGTATTTAAAATATGAATGTAATTCGATATCTTTGAATAAAAAATCATTGATAAGTTATGATATATGCTAAGTCGAACATAAGCTCCAGATATCTATGGTTTAACCTAACTTCTAATTAAGTTCCACTTAGACTTCGGTGCAGTACAAAAGGGGGCCTTAAGTTCCACTTAGACAAGTCCGCCTTAAGTGTAATCGGTGCAATTAGCTGTTAGTGATATACAAACTAAAATGTTCCATATCTCAAATGTACGTTTATGTTACATAGATTACTATTGCTCCAAGGTCCTCCTATTCTGCTTATACAATATACTAACTTGATTAACAGCATCAGGATAATTTTGCGTTTCTAAGCAAAAAGCGCCGTGTTTCTTAATAAAACCGTTCTTGCCTTTTAAAGTGTCTTTTTCTGGTAAAAAATTACCGGTATAAAATTGAATACCAGGTTGATCGGTATATACTTCTAAAACTCTACCGCTGCAATGATGTTTGACCCTAGCAGCGATTTTGTTACAACCCCCACATGTCTCCAAACAAAAATTGTGATCAAAACCAGGGGATGCTGGCACGTTCTTAATTACGTCACGTAAGACTTTTGATGTTTGGAAATCAAAAACTGTACCATCTACAGGAGTATATTTTCCTAAAAATTAATTTAATTACCAAAAGTTTCTTTCTCCACGACCATTATTGAATGTATGAATTCTGAAATCATTTTTAATAATAGAATGTAAACATTCACACTCTAGAGTCTGAATATTTATTCTAAAAACTTGCTTCTTATGTATTTTCATTCTTTATCAAGGTAAAGAATGGATTTTCTGTAATCGAAATAAACGATATGGGATTACCATGGATTTCAAAAGTGTCAGTGTCAGATACAAAATGGCGACGATAATAATTATTTTCAAACAAGTTTTAATTTAAACAAAATAATGAGTGAAAAATCAAGTGAAGTAGATATAGAATTTAATAATATCTAAAATTGCAAATTATGAAAAAACATCAATGCACCAGATTTTAATTTCGGTAAGTGTACCATAACACTATAAACATTAATACAATGTAATACAAATATGTCAACAAATAACTTTGTGTTGAGATTTAATTTAATTTTGATTCATACTTTTTGATCGTGGAGAAAATATAGTCTGTTACTCGGTTAGAATGAAAAAATTCGACACTCGTGGTTCCTCACACTCGCTGACGCTCGCGTTCGGAATTTTCCACTCGTGTCGAATTTTTCATTCTAACCTTGTTACAGAATCTACTATTATTACATCAAAAATAAATACCTGTCGGTATTAGATTATCGTCAATTTCAGTAATTTTTTTGGCATTTATAAGCACTAAATGATTATAAATTTCTTCAGCACCAGTATGATCGCCTGCTAGATTAAAGTAAGAATGATTTGTTAAATTAACGATAGTAGGTTTGGAAGTCATTGCTTTGTAATTGATGATAAACTCATTTTCAGTATTCAATTCGAAAGATACATTGACTAAAAGTGTTCCTGGATATCCTTCTTCCATATCAGGAGAAACATAACTAAGGATTACTTTATTTTCTTGAACTGAATAATCCCATACGACTTTGTCAAAACCTATGCTACCACCATGGAGGTGATTAGGTCCATTGTTGGTACATAATTTGTATTCTTTACCTTCAATTACCATTCTACCTATAATAAAAAATATTTTTAATAGTCTAATTACTGATTTTTATTTAATTTACCGTTTGCTATCCTGTTTGCAACTCGTCCTACTGTACAACCTAAATAAGCATTCTCTTTCGATAAATACCCTTCAAGTTTATCAAAACCAATTACTATATCGTGAACATTTAATTTTCTATCTGGTGCTTTAATAGAAATTATGTAACCGCCATAGTTTATTATTTTAACTTCAACTTTTGAAGTGCTGGTCCATGTAAACACTTTTATACGTTGTTTCACTTTTTTGTCGTCTACAAATTCGCCAAAATCGCCGCATGTTAGGTATACTATTGTGCCGGACCCTACTTGGCTAGAACACATCTAATAAAAAACACTAATATGAATAAAAAATTCAAAACTGGTCTAATTAGGTATTATTTTTTTTTTTAAACAAAAATTTTAAAATATAAAAAAATGTATACTTACATCTGTTTCACTCCAAACTTAACAACAAACTAGTATTATAAATTTATTTAAATCGCATTCACGATAACATTTTGATCCGAGGGGATTACATAATGTATTTTATTACTTTTATCGTAGAATATTATTTAAGAATTATCAAACGGATTACAAATTATGATAAATGACAGAAACTTATCTTTAACCTAAGACGATTAGTGTCAAAATATTTGTCTTTAGGGCAAATTCACACATAAATTATAAAGGTCGTTCTACATTGTCAATATTTAAATTATGGCATACAATATTCTATTTATCTAAACTTGATATCTTTAAATGAAAGTATAGTAAATTGTTGAATAAATAGCAGAAACTACTTTTAAAACCGTATTAGCGTCGAGGATTACATCTGCCAATTTGGCTCTAAGGGGTCAAATTGGCAGATGTAATCCTCGAATGTTGCTGCACATATACAAGACCTGCATCCGTCCCATAATCGATTACAGAGCACTCAACATCTCCACCCTTCCCCCTCCTCTCTTGTACGCCGTCGATCCATGTCAGACCAAATCTACAACCTCACTAATATTCCAACAATTATTTCCAGGTTAAAAACGCTGCAGGGAAAGCATGTCATGAGAAGACTGGACAGCTCCAAAACCCACACCCTACGAACAAAATGGACAGATGAAAGGAATAGAAAAGCCTTCTACAAGAAACCCAAGAAGAAATTCCCTCAACCGAATCTGAACGAAGTGAAAGATCTTCCGGACGAGCTCCAAGATCTCCTTAATGATGCCCCTCTAGACATCAGATGAGCTGGTCCCCACCACTGACGTCCACTGCTCACGCTGAGCCTCCCATCCCGGGAGGCTCGTAAGTATCCAAATCAATTATTTACAATAAAATATCTTACTACTAATAAATTTTCCTTTCCAGCACAACATTCGCCCAAGTATCCCTGAAAAGGAATAATCATTCCTACAGCAGGGTACAAGGAACAGGACAACACCAGGACAAATAACTGAGGAGGGTTTAGCAGGTATGCCCCTGACTCTTGCAGACTGATCAGGGGTGAGTCCGGCACAACCTCACGCATAGAACCTCGGGGGCATATCCGACAGACGACAGTAGAATGACACTAATGACAGTTGTCAATTGAACCCGTTGGACAAATAAATGGTTTTGTATATATTTTTTGAAAATAAGAGTCACATTTTAATATAAATTTTCCCGATAATGCTTCAGTTTTGTGCCATTTTGAAATGTGCTAGTAGAAGCGATAGGGATATCATTCCATCGATTCCCTTCAATTTTCGACAATCGGAAAAATATAAATACTCTTGCTGGAAAAAGGTGTAAATTGTGGATTTAGGCAACCAGAAGGGCAGATTTAACAATTGAAAAGTTGAAATGGGCACCATATGTTCAAAACATTTTGTAGGACGTATGTTTAAATTATCTACAAAATAAAATTAACGTAAAAAATAAAAACATTTTTCATTTCACGTTAATTATCTATCAAAATTCATGTCTATTTGCTCAGAAAACAATGTATTAAGTACAATTAACGTGAGTCCGAATTTCAACAAATAGGGATCACAACCATTAATGTCTTTCCGCTTTTCCATTCTAGGCAATAGACATCCAAAGACAAAATATTAAAATTATCAATTTTTTCGGCCATTGCACACAAATATTTACGAACAATCTCCTTTAAAGTAGGTTGAAAAATGAAATCGAGAGCATATTCTCACACTTCATCGACCAAAATGCCTTCATTATCTTGAGTTCAAGTATATTTCCGGGAAAACCCAATAATTACCCTAAAATTCAAATTTATTTCTATTGTTGTTATGGATAAAATGATTGTTTGTTCAGCAGGCTGTTTGACAGCTGTCATGTGACGTGACCGATACCTATTATAAGTCAGGTCACATTGTGCGCATGCGTTGTTAATGTTAGATTCTGTTTTTTTCTGATTATTTAGAATAAAAAAAATAAAACTACTATCGGCATCTAGCCGGGGTTAATCATTAATAAAAAATTGCATTTATTTTAGCGTTTATTTCTCAAAAAAAAATTATTTTTATGGAATATTTGTCTCCAAATTGCGAGCATTTTCCGCCCAATCGCTCCTCCTTATAAGCTTGTTTTAAGTTGTATTTATAGCGAAAATCATGTTCATTACCAACGAAGAGGAATTGAAGAAAATAAGTATAAAGAATTGCTGGATACACTTCTCGCAAAAATTTTTATTTTATGAAAATCATACTAATATTTTAAATAAAAGTTCAAATCATATTTTCAATAATTACAATAAAAAGAAGGTAAATTAGATCATCCCAAAAAAATCAAGCCAACGATTACGCAATATTTTCTACCTCGACGCTAACACGATTATCTCTTTCCCTCTTAATCTCAAATATGTCACACCACTTTTTGCTAGCCAATCAAATTGAATTAACATATTTAATAGTTTTTCTAGAAGTGGTGGTTAAATGCAAAAGATCGCCAAAAGTTCAGTCAGTGTTGTACCATAATTGTCAATTGTAACATAATTTTGAATTCATATGTTTACATTTTCACTTTCCAACTTAGAAACTATCCAACTTAGAATATTAATTAATTAGTGCTGACCTCTTTTGGTCTCCAGCATATAAGATTGCATATAAATCAGAATAAAAATGGGACCCAGTGTCATCTATGCAAATATTGCAGTACTCATCGAGTCTTGGGGAATTTCTGATTCTGCAAGGGGAATCCTCTCGCACAATCCTCAACAGTTATTATTTTGCATTATAAAGATATAAAGTGCGACCTGCGACAAAGACACCTATAAATAGGTACTCTTTTGTATTAGATTTATTAGTAATTCCCCATTCAAATGTCGCTTGTGTAAGTATATTTACAAAAGTAAAACGGACGTCAGAAATTCCTTGTATCTATAGTAAAACAATAAATCTACTTTTATTAGCCTCCCGAAGCTTAAATAGTGAATGCTATAGTTTTAAAATATTAATATTTATTTTGAAAATTGCATATCCTTTAGTTTTTTCTAAGATGAAATGTTTTTTATAAGAATAAAGACATTTTATTTTCATTTTTTTAAAAAATACCCATTTGTAACATAATTTTCAAGAAAATCTGATAATTTTGGCAACACTGTAACATAATTTATTTCTCGGCTTGTAGCATTAGCATCACTAATTTCAGTTGATCAGTATCACTCATTGTGCTCTAATAAGAAATAAATAATTGAAAAGCGCCGGTAATAATATGTAAATTTTTTAACGTTTATAAAATTATAAATTGTGTAAAAGTTCCTGTTAAAATTATGATCAAAAAGGTGCAGTAATCTCTAAATTAAACACGTCTAGTGCCGGTAAACCAAGTGAGAATGAAAGTGAATTCACCGCATTTCTCAGTATCTTTGTTTGGTCATGTAATTGTGATAAACATTTGTAGCATTTTGTAAACAATGTAAATTATTGTTATTAAAAGTCAGGCTTTATATTAGATTTTATTAAAAAAATATTTTCAGTAACAAATTCTGAATGAAAATGACTATAGGTTGATGGTGCTAGATTTTTAAGTTTCCATCTGTTTTTTTGAGTAAAAAATTGAAATTGAAAATATTAAAAGAATACTCTTACTTACTCTCACTTAAATATTTCGCATAATCAACTTGTTGCATGACTTATTTCCGAGTTTTTAAGATTTTTCACATTTTTTCATCTTTATGAATAAATACAAAAAACTAATAATTGTTTCAATTAATAACATGTACCGGTTGTCTCTGTTGTCGACTGACGTCATCCGGTAGCGAAATAAACAGGGAGAAAAATATTCGTTTCATTTAAATACGCGAAAAAACGAGAGAAAACTATTACACGTACAACTGTCAGTATATGAACAGAGCGAGTGTTACGTGTAGGGATGTTTTTTTTAAATGGAGAGCGGTAGAGAAGCCGTAATACATGTTTTATTATTAATAAATGAGCATGTAAAAGCTCTTCAGAATTAAAATCAGTTGTATCATGATTTTAAAATAAGTTTCGCAGTTATCTAAAAATTGCGTGATCCTTCAAGTCTTATCATGTCCACTTTGAGATTAACTAACTCATTTCTCTGGCTGTGTATAACACTGGGGAAAACTAAACGTTATTATTTGACTTCAAATAGCGTCAAAAGCCTTATTGATATCGAAGTAAACGGCCGTATTATAACGGTCAAGTATTTTTTAACCACTCTAAAACTAAATATGTAAAGTATACATTGTTAGATTAAACAATCATATTTAACAGGCCACTATTGTGAAAATATCATTCAAAAATCTCTAATGGGCTATTAAATATTACAATGGTGTAATTTAAATTCATTTTGTAGTTATTTTGCCGCTGTTCTATTAAAAGCAACATTTTTATAATTTAATCTATCAGTGCTTAGGTGTATTTAAATAAAAATATATATCTATATTACATAACTATTAGTAAATAAAGAAACACTCACATAAAGTGGTATGCAAGTATCATTGTTTGATAAGAAGCATATCAAATTTATTAATATTATTTATTAATTTACAGTAGACGTAAACAGAATTTAAAATGTGTGGCGTTAAACTAACAGAAGACACTTTCGGTCAAATAAAAGATCATAAAGGTCAAACGAAAACCGTAAAACGTTTCACATGGATTAACAACAACAACGTCAGCGTTCAAGTTATAAATTATGGGGGTTACATAACCTCAATTAAGTTGCCTGATCGAAATGGTAAAATCGATGATATCACTATTGGTTTTAATGAAATAGAAGGATATCTTAAACCCGACAACAGATATTTTGGTGCTACGATAGGAAGAGTAGCCAATAG
This sequence comes from Neocrepidodera transversa, assembly GCA_963243735.1. NCBI lineage: Eukaryota > Metazoa > Arthropoda > Insecta > Coleoptera > Chrysomelidae > Neocrepidodera > Neocrepidodera transversa. The sequence continues at coordinate 23,106,676 of OY725336.1, read as the reverse complement.
GATTGGTAATGCTAGAATGACAGTAGATGGCGTTACTTATAATTTGGCTTCTAATAATGGACCTAATCATTTGCACGGAGGAGTTGTCGGTTTTGATAAAGTTTTTTGGGAAACGTGTGTTAAAGGTACGTATTTTTAGATATTTTTTTGTTTCTGGTATCACGTATAAAAAAAAATTATCTAAAAACGAAAAGATTTTATGACTGCACGAACGCGATATCCGAAAATTTGTTATTCTTGTACATCTAAACTTTATTTCTTTTAAGACAATACGTTAACTCTGAGCTATCATTCTGCTAATAATGAAGAAAACTATCCTGGTGATTTAATAGCTAATGTTACATTTGAACTAACCAATGACAATGAGTTTCGTATCGACTACAAAGCTGTTGCCACGAAAATCTGTCCTGTGAATTTTACCAATCATTCGTATTTCAATCTAGCCGGTAACGGTACAGGTGCTAAGGAATTGTACAAGCATATAGTCAGCATTAATGCTGATAGAATTACAGAAGTCTTAGAAGGAATACCAACAGGTAAGAAAGTTAAGATAAAAATGTAGAATTAGTAATTAAAAAAAATCAAATTATATTAATCATTAATTATTACCTTTACCAAGAAATCCTGAAACTAAACAGGAAACAAATGAGGCTAATAATCGGTTTTGTAACTGGACATTGCAGCCTGAGAAAACACCTTCACGCAATGGGGATCTTAAAAAGGGATCCTATATGCAGATTGTGTGACGAGGAGGATGAAACAGCCACCCAAGTGATATTCGAATGTGAGGCTTTGCGCTGGTGGAGATATAGACAGATAGGGCCAGAAAACCCTTCCTCCTGTGTGAATAAAATGCTTAATACTTTTTCTTTGAAGATAAAGTGCTCCTATCTTGCCAGATATGACATCGTGAAGCTCTTAAACCTTAACATGGTCACTAATCTCTTTACAGACTAACAGATGAACAGGACAATACAATGAGCCTATTGCTGCAGTGTTGGAGCACTCAACCCGGCCTGTTCATTTACACCTAAACCAACCAATCATTTATTTTCTCATTTAAGGAAAACTTAGTAGCGTCCAAGGAACAACATTCGATTTACGTGTACCGACAGAACTAGGACAAGTCATCCACAATGTGCCGAATTCTCCAGGATTCGATCACAATTTCTGCATTTCTAGAGGTTCAGAACAAGGTAACGCTTTTGTAGCCAGTGTCTATCATCCTGGAAGTGGAAGGGTCATGGAGGTTTACTCTAATCAACCTGGAGTTCAATTTTACACCAGCAATTTTCAGCCCGAAAGTGACGTTCTGAAAGGGAAAGATGGATATATTAAGAAACATGGTGGGTTGTGTTTGGAGACTCAGAAATATCCCGATTCTGTCAATCACGTAAGTTAAATTAATAGTTTTACTAGGGAGGAAAAGGCACTTTACTCCAGTGTAATACATATGATTTTTCCTCCTACCCACTTATTAAAACTTTTTTCATACCTGTCTTTATATTTTTGTGGTAGTAAGGTTACTGACGCTATGTTGGTTTGTTCCTTAATATTAGGTTTTTTGGAAATTCAAAATGGCTTGAACCGCTCTCCTTTTTTCAAAAATTCAATTCAAGTTTAGTTCCATTCTTAAGTCAAAAAAGAATCCTGAAGTTGAAATTTTTATTTAAAAACTTAACGTTGAAGTAACATTTATATTTAATTTTTACGAGATGTACAAGATATTCTAGAAATTACGGAAACAATTTGAATATAATAGATTCACAAGTTTAATCATTTACTACATACTTAAAATGAGGGAGAGAAGTATGTTTCCTCCCTGATGCGAGGGAGGACAGTGTGTACTTTCTAAAGGAGTAGTAGGAAATATATTTATCTTATTAAAGTAATTGTTAAGGCACATATTTTTTCTTAAAAGATGCATATTTTTTATGAACAATTGTGGGTTTGTTTTAGTTAAATAGGAGAAACATTTTTTAACTATTAACCAATGTCAAAAATATATCAGATCAAGTTCAACATGACCTATCTCAATTTCAGTGGCGTACGTATGATTGAATATACATTTTCAAAATGTACATGTTTTCTTAATAATACCCTGTATAATGTTATTGTTATTTTTTTATATTAGTTAAAAATATTGAGCATCTAAAATTTATATTGAAAAATTATTTATTGCAGGACAATTTTCCCAGCACTATCCTACATCCTGGAGATCGATATCATCATTCAGTAATTTTTAAGTTCTTTAATAAACTATAATGTTATGTTTATATCATTTAAGTATAACGCTGTTTTAATAAAAGCAACTATGTTCACTTCAGTAAATTGATATTTATAATTAATATCAAGTTTAACCCCATTATTATAAAATAAAGAATTTTTCAAACTTGTCAGCGAAATCTGGGACACGAAGTATTTATCCAGTTTCGGTTCTATATACAGAAGCATATCTGCACATTAAACTCTTCTTTTATTTCAACAACAAAAAACGAGGACAAACCCTCAAGACATCTGCAGTAGCAGCGCGAAATCATATCGCACATTTTTTTTATTTTTCAGTTGTAGCGGATGTTGCGCGAAAACACCCAATTAAATTCATATCAAAAAGTGATCGTAATAATACGTTATATACTCGGTATCCAACAGGTCTATTTAATTTACATATATCATTACAATAATATACTACTTTAAATAACTCGTTTTTATTAACTAACATCGTTTGGTACTCTGTTCCTCTTCGTGTAGAACACACCCCGAAAATCAAGATAGCTTTGAAATTTTAATTAGCTCTTCTGTCGTCTGTCATTAACGCTGACGACTAATCGAGATTTATATTTCGATATACAATAAAATCTGATTTCCTTTCGTTTATTATCGTTTTTAGACGATTTTACGCTTCACCACATAAAACCACATAATTAAAAATGCGGTTGTGTGTGGGCCTATTATCAAAAATTATCGCATATCAGTTTTGTGGTTCATTAAAACAGTTAATTTTATTAGTTCCCCAATTTAAATGTGAAACAAATTTTTAACTAAGCGATATATTATACAGGATGTTGACAAGCTTCGTGCAACTTTCTCTATTAGTATCATTGTATTAATTTTTTTGACTTCTTTTGGATACGCTCTTGGAATAAATGAGATAAACGGAACGGGGGCACCAATTATCCGATTATTGCGTATTCATAGTAGTGATTTATATGCCGACCAAGCAGATGTGGATGGGATTATAATTACAAGAACTCGTTTTGCTCTTCAGTATTTTCTTCAGATCGTTCCATTCACTTTTTGGGTGAATATTATCATATTAAAAATATTCGTTACACGTACTCAAATGTTTTTACCAATTTGCAAGTGAACTAAATCTAAATTTATTTGAAAATAAAACGCTGCTTCAAAGGTGAACACTCCTTTCGTATATCTTGTTACAGATAATAACAAGCCATTAACATGTATTTACGCATACTTCCTGCTTTTTAACATCCTGCCATTGTGCAGTCGTCGTACTCTTCACTCTTTCCATGGTAGCGACCGGATCGCCCAAGAAGCCCATCGCACTTTTAACAGGTGAATTAACCTAAGTTATAAAAGAGGTAGCAATTTATTTTTAAGAGTATTGCCACATATTTTTTATGATTTAATACAGATTTAAATATAAAATTTAATTTTACAAGTCTTGTTATTGATACATCAAGGATTTTGGTCGTTTGTAGATCGTGCATTTATAGTGATGAACAATAAATTAAATTGGTGAAGATTCACCAGGGTTTAGTAAAATTAATTCTTCTTAATATTACTGTTAAAATAATTTCCATAAAAACAATATTTAAGAAATAAAATCTTTCATGCTATAATTTTTATCTTTTATACTTGTGAAAATATCCAACCGCCAAAATCAAAGTAAACTCAGTAACTTAATAGAATAAAATCATCTTACGTCACTACCAATAGAAAACAGCAGCAAACAGATTTCGGCAAGAGAAATGCCTGACAGCGTCTCAAAACAATCATTACATTTTTAAACATCGAACAGTAAACTTCTCTGTTAATGTAGTCCCGGGGTTGGGTATTAAAAAATAATATTCATCACTTCAATAAATAAAATAAAATATAAATGTGTATACAATTCCCTATGATTTCTACCAATAAATGCTTTTAGTGTAAGAGTTAAACACGTTCAGTGCAGTGAAACAAAAGGCAATTAAAAAATAAAAGTGAAATTGGACATTTCATCAATAAACAAGTCGTAATCGAAATTTCTGTTTGTCTTCCTCAATTTGTGCTTTTATATTATAAAAAAAAATTTGGCAAAAACAACATAAATCTCATTTATCACAAAGTTAACTAAATCAATATTATCTTTATTAATTGTCAACTGTCTAAAAGTAAAGCTGCAACTTAAACTATGGAACCAAACAGTAGTGCAATAGGTTAGTGTTTATTGCACGATACGTGAAATTGCCCAACGAGATCATCAGACCGAGTTGGACAACACTTTGAGTGCAATAAACACGTTTTAGGGACTAAAGTGCCACTTTTAATTACTTGGGATTAAACTATTTTTGGTCCCCCGTCCGAGGGATTAAAAAAATGTTTATTCCCTAGAATAACAAAACCAATAGAAACCATAGCAAATTATTTTACTCGGGAGTAATATAACAAGATCTCGTTTAGCTTTTTTAATAACTTTTCATAACCATTTAATAATCAATTAAGTTATCGTTATGAAATAATATTGAGTGTTTCTTTTCACATAATTATCGTATGAATTTCAAAGCTTTAGTCCATGAGGTGCAAAAAATAGCGTATGTACCACGTGACCCAAGTGCTACTTTTAATCCCTCGAGTGATCAATTTGACAATCTTCACTCTCGGGATTAAAAGTAGCACCTTAGTCACGTGGTACATAATATACTATTTGCATGAGTTGAATGCAATATTTTTTCAACGTTCATGAAAAAACCAAAAATTGTTGGCACTAACTGTCAGTAGGTAGAACGTCCATTAACTTTAAAGACTCAGTAAGTAAAGGCGATGACGTTTAGAATAAAACTTTACAAGTTGATTTCTTGTACAATTGTCACAATCTAAACGTCATTGTCATTAGTTACAGAACCGTTAAAGTTAACAAACGTTCTATCTACTGACAATAAGTGAATTAAATTTAATTATAATGTTTATCATTACCACAAAATTGTTATTGCAATAAAGAACCAGTTTTTCCATTAAACATAGTTCAATAAAGTTTTGTTCTTTTCCATGAACGTAGAAAACCAATTTTATAATATATCTGATTAGTGATCATCTTTTATATTTCGGGTATTGAGTCAAATCTTCTTAAGTTCTGCCATTTCAAGTCATCTTGCATGTTACGTTACAATAAGAAGTTAAGAGACGGTAAATTGTTAAAAATTTAAAGCTTTCGTTTATGGAGCATGAAAATTAATGGTCTAAAGTAAGTGCCCGTTGAAGCAGATTTTATACAATGCTGAGTAAAATATAAATAAATGAAATGTACGGATAGCGTGGAATGACAGCTTTAAAAATACTGCATTAGTCAAATAGAATTCTTTATTACCATGACAAGTTTTCTTAATTGACTGTAAGGGTTAGTTTATGTTTATTCGTAAATAAAAAACGTAAAAAATGAATAGTAAAATTGTCAAACCCAAAAAAGTGTAACAGAGAGCAAGTGTAACAGAGAGAAAAAACACTCAGTAGAATATATTTTTGGAAATATAATCAGAAAGACATTTTTGTGGATCGGCTCATTCAAAGCAATAACGAAAAGCTGTTAAGTTAGATCTACATATGCATATTCCTGGTTATTAAATAGACCATAGTAAGTTGTTCAAATTTTTGTTATTTAAATTAATTATGAAAAATTACAGAATCACTCATTGTTGTAAATATAATTTCTTATGTTTTTTTATTGAGAATGTTTTTAAATGTTTATTATTTAACCTAAAAGCGATAATTTTCCATGGTACAGTTTTCATTAGTACAAAGGTTTCGAATCGAATAAAATGAATATTTAAAAAACTACATACCTAATTTTTTTGTAAAATAAATTTTGATTATTTTTGTAAGATGCAATTTCGCCATTCAAACTGTTAATTTGAAAAAAGTGTTTTTGACCGGAAAAAATGAATATTTGGTTATTTTAATATTTTCACGAATTAACTACAAATTTCCTCATTTTTCTCGGACGTTTTGAGGTTATGGTCAAACGTTGCCTATACAAAAGAATGCCTGTTAATGATATATTTTAAGTTTAAGATTGGCAGTTTCTTATACAGAGATGTAAAATCTAAATGCCGAACTGCACATTTTGTCACAGAGTATACATCTAGTTAAAATATATCAAATTATAGTAGAAAAATAACTTTTACCTTTCTATTATTTTATCTTTACCTATCTTTATCTTTAATATAATATAATTGAAATGTGCACAAATATTTGAACTGTTTATGTGATAGCCATAACCGATATTTTTAAATGTTTGTGATAAATTCTACTCACAATAAATTCGCACTTTAAAAACGCTTTACAATTAATAATCTCACAACACCGCTTGATTGAATGTTGACTGATCGATGTAAATTTATCACCGGTTCTTCAAAAAAAACTTGTAAAAACTCACATTCTGAGATCAGAAATTCACTTTATTCAGACTAAATCTAAGACTGTATTTCTTCAAGGAATTTTCAAAAGATTGTTGGTTGGTTAACCCTTTGGCTGCGGCTGTCGTTTATAAATTATTCGTAAAAACTCATCGCAAGAGAAAAATTTTGTATATTTTGTAATTTTCCTGAAAATTTTTGTAAACTTTTACAATTTTTTGTAAATTTTACATTTTTTACAAATATTTCTCAAATATAAATTTTTACAAATTTTACAATTTTCGAAATTTTTGAAATTTCCAAATGGTTTCTGAAACTTTTGACATTTTTGAAATATTTTTAATTAATTGAATAATCTTGTTTTTTGAAATTTTCGATATATTTTAGAATTTTTTGAATATTTTTAAATTTTTACTTTTTGAAATTGTCGAAAAAAAATTGCATAATTTAAATTTTTTTGAATATTTTGACATTTTTACCATTTGAAATTTTTGAAATTTTCGAAAAAAATTGCACAATTTCAAATTTTTTGAAATTTTTGATATATTTTTGAACTTTTTGAATATTTTGACATTTTCATTATTTGAAACTTTTGATGTATTTTTGAAATTATCGGAATTTTTGAATTTCTAGACATTTATTTTTTTCTGAATTTTGGAATTTTTTGATATATTTTCGAAGTTTTTGAACTCTGCTTTGGTTTTAAATTTTTGAAAATTATTACAATCAAGATTATTGATGTTTTATTTATATTTTTCATCATTTTATCTCTAGAGCGCTTGACGCTTCAAAATTTTGCCCGCAGTTAAAGGGCTAATAAGGCAAATTAAAAAATAATAATTTTCTTAAGATTGTGGCAACTTCAAGTTTACACAGTTTAAATATTTGTGCACATTTTAATTACATACATTTTTGTAATTTTGTTTTTTCATTTGTTATAGTTTTCCACAACTCACACGGATGATTTAAGAAATAAATAAGTTTCAGAATCATTTTGCGATGAAACTCATTAAAAATGTACCTCTTTATTAAAACACTAAACTGGTATCTTTTAAGTTATATAGTTATTAATACGACATAAATGATACAGTTCTCAGTATTTATACACGTGTGAAAAAAATTTTAATAGCCTGAACACGCATGTATGTAGGTAATACAGTAGTTTGAAACAATTTTAAGAATCCTCTAGTTTTATATTACCTGCATAGGCGCGTTAAAATCGCCTTACAAAGAGGGTTTTATAAAAATATGGAAATGAGACATTTCGGCGCGAGTCTTGAAGATGGCAATATAGCTGAAAGCACTCGACTAATTCTAATTTAATTTATTAAACTTTACACATTTGAAAATACAAATTTCATTTCCCTCGTAATATCTAAATACTTAAAACGTATAAAGACAAAATTTAAACATATTCTAGTCAGTCTTAAGGCTCATGTTTTGAAATTAGTTAAAATTATACAATATGTTCCAAAGACGCCGTGCCAGATCAAAGGTACATTTTTTTAAATGTATCTTACTTTCAATTTGAATTCTGCTTGACTTCGTCATTGCAACAATATAAAGTTATAATAGGTTAAACAGCGTATTTCAATTTTTCATGAAAATCGTAACGCGTTTAACGCTCTGTATACTTTAAACAACACAAATTAAAATTAACGTTTTACAGTCATAATCACGTTATTATTTTTTGCAGGCGGTTTATAATGATGGGATTATCGCAAATCCGACTTAAATGATGGTTAAAAATTCAAGGAAGTAATCCGTAATTACAAAAGGGTCTTTTATTATTAAATGGTTATACTAATGTCATAATAATAAACCGATAAGCATTTGTTGATGTATCTAAAGTGTTGGTTAATGTAACTAAAGGATTATAACAAATCTGATTTAAATACATTATTACAATAACTTATACCCATCCCTTTCTTGAAAGAGGCAGCCCCTTTACTTTCTATACTATATAAATGGAAACTATTATTTCTTGAATTTTATCTTCGTTATATACTCAGTTTAAATATTTGATTTGTTATGAAGAAAATTACTAGTACTAGACAAAAAGAAAAAGTTTTATGAAAATGGTTTTATATATATTTTTGACAAAATGTCTTCCTGCGGGACAAAAATGTTTTTTCAATCTGAAAATTAGGATTTTTGCCACCTATTAGGTATCAAAAAGATAGGCCCATATAAGCCGTTTTATCCGATTTTATGTTGTTTGGCCGTAGCAATCACTTGAAGTTAAAAATGCGATTTTCAAATGTCTATAACTTCAAAACTATTGAGTTCTACTTGATGGCGTAAGAACAAAATGTATACAGGGTGGTCAAAATTTGCGTACTTTTGATCACCCTATATACATTTTGTTCTTATGCCATCAAGTAGAACTTAAAAACTTAAGACAGGGACATGTAAGCCATTTTATCCGATTTTATGTCGTTTGACCGAAGCAATCACTTAAACTTGAAAAATGCGATTTTCAATTGTCTATAACTTCAAAACTATTTAGTTTACAATATAGGTGTAATATGTTTTTGAAATCAGCTTCTCGGGACGAGTCTCAAAATATAAAAAAATATAGGGTGTTCCATTTAAAAAAAATATGACCTTCATATGTTTCACTTTCCTGGAGCATCCTGTATAATTTAAAATATTTTTGGATTGTTGTCTTTTCTGATATAAATCTCACTGTGAAAACAGATATTAAAAAAAGTGTTTAGTTTTTGGTCTACAGACCGAGGCGTTACCGGTGGACCACCCTGTATAATATAAGTGTAATAGGTTTTTGAAATCAGCTGCTCAGGGCCAATCTAAAAAATATGGGGTGTTCCATGTCAAAAAAAATCGGCTGTGTCACCCCAGAATTTTCCCGGCTCTTCTGTGGAGAATAGAATTATTTTAATTAAAAAAATACAAAATTCCTGAATGGGAAAGTAAAATGCTGTAAAAATGAAGTAAATTGCTGAAAAAAAAAATGGGTAAATATTACAAAAATGCGCAAAAAGTAATTAAAATGAAAAAAATATTAACAAGGTAACGTATTATTTCCAAAAAAAATTGTTAAAAATGATAAAGAACTGCTAAATTTCAGCAAAAATTAAAACTATAATAAAAAAGAGTGAAAATAGGCAAAAATCAAAAATACGAAAATATTGATCCAATTTGCGAAAATTTCAAAAACTGGCAAATATGCAGAAAAAAACGCAAAATAAAGCAAAAAGAGAAAGAGTCCTAATAAATACAAAAAAGGAAACAAAAATCAACGAAACGTCCAAAAAAAAAACCTAATAAGACAAAGTACAGGGTAGAAAGCAAAAAACGCCAAAAAAAGACAAAAAGGTCCAAAAAAATTGAAAACTTTTAAAAAAAGTTTAAAAAAGCAAAAAAAAAGACGAAAAAGTGGTAAAAACGCCAAAAAAAGGAAAGAAAAGCAAAAAAGGTAAAAAAAGAGACAAATTAAGGCAAAGAAGGCAAAAAGCTCAAAAAAGACCAAAGAAATAAAAAAAGCAAAAACGGGGGGGGGAAACATGCCAAAAAAATACAAAAATGGTACAAGAAAGAACATATTACATAGCTACAATTAGGATATCCTAAAAGCATGAGTGAAAACTATTTGGAGACCGGGAAAAGTTTTGTATTACAACATTTGTATACTAAAGTGTATTGTTTGTCCTTAAAATTTAAAAAAAGGCAAAAAATCTTAAATGTTTATTCAAACAATGTCGGTCTTGAGGACCTTCTGCTGTACCGATTTGAACCAATGGTCGCATTCGACGCACACACTAACCCATCACACCAAATTTCAGCATGATTTGTCAAACCGTTCAGCAGTTTTCGTGGAAGATTACACACAGACAGACCTTACTCTGAAAATGGTTTCAATCTTCTCATTGGACCTCAAAATGGATATTTAAATCGATATCACGATTTTTTTTGCTCGTTCACTATAGTTTCCCTTTGATGGGACCATTAAAGTAATATATGACCTTCATATTTTCACTATCTTGGAGCACCCTGTATGATTAAAATTACGATATAAATTTCAGATTTTAAAAAAAGTGTTTAGTTTTTGTTCTACAGACCGAGGCGTTACCGGTGGACTACCCTGTATATACATTATAATTGTTTTGTACTTTGATTTTGTTTTAATAAAAGATTTAAATTGAAAGAATCAAATGAACTTGTTTTATTTCGAGCCAAAACGGACTCGCACCTAATCGGCTCTAGCTGAAAATATGTGTGAGGTTTCCGGATTTTCCTGCACCTATCCAAATGGCGCCATCAGTCATTAGTAAGTCGACTAAAAGCGTCACGGCAAATAATAAAAGCATCCATTCCCCGCACAAGATACTTTATTTTTGGGGTTCATTTGAAATGGAGTGAAATATAGAGAGAGTATTATTATTATTAAGTAAGAACATTTTTAATACTAAAATAAATCGGTAAACAAGGGAAGAAATATATTTAGCAATATTCGAGTGGTTAATCAAGTGGACAAGCTCTCTTCCGAAACTCATAAAAAATGAAAAGTGTGTTGGTCTAGCGGAATCCCGAATATGTGAGCAGTATTTAAGATTAGGTCTTATAGAGCCTTAAGGGGAGAAGTAGTTTCTTACTTAACAAATTAATTCCAATTTATATGAATACGTCAGTTCAGGTTTTGAGAAATTGTAGCCTAAAGGATTTCTAATCACACATAACTAAATTGTTCATCAGTAGAAGCGTTGAATTGATCAAGATTTTTTATTTTTCAGTTACTAACATTCTAGTTATAATAAATCTAAAACTAAAAGTTTATTCATAAGTTAAATGTCATCAAATGTTTAATAGCAAATAAGACTCGAAATCGTGACTAACTTACCACGTACTAATAACAGTTATTTGGAGATTAAATTTATAATAAAACCATACTAAGGCAAGAACGCGCAAAAGTGTGCGCACAAATAAGGGGAGGAACAAACATGAAGGATAAGGAGGGGTCCATGAAAGTATTATTTAATATTAGATACATAAAGAAATATAAAAACACAGATATTGACAACACCCCGTCTTCCTTTGCGAATTACATTATATCACATAATCATCATTTGTCTGATGCGCAACTCTTACATGACTTCCACATAGGCAATAGAATTAACCTTCTTGAAATGTTCGAGATTTACTCATATTTCAAGAACGACAACGTGACTAGCCTTAATGAACAACTAAGCCAAAAAACAACCACTTTTTTGTGCTTTTTTATCCTTTAGTTGTTTATTTAACTTGTTTTCTTCTTTTTGATGATTACTTGGTATTACCTTCCCTTTAAGTTTTTTTTTGTTCTTTAAGTTTAATTAACCTCACTTTATTCTTCGTTAATGTCATTCTGTCACTTGTCTAGCATTATTCTTCTTTTTTCTTAACCCCTGTTGCCTATACCCAATCTCATGGAATTTTATTTTTGATATAACTTGTTTGTAAACTTACTTAATTAATATTTCTTAATGTTGCTCACATTTTGATTGTTGCCAACACTTGGTCATAATTTCAGTGAATATTTGGGGTTTCTGCGGTCCGTTGTATTACCGCTGTGTTTGTTCCCGATGTCACTTGGAAATGTCAAATGCTTACCAGTCTTTGTAGGGCTGAGTATCCTAAGTTTTACTAAGTGCTCCAAACTTATGCCGTTATAGCGGTTTTTCATTTTGTTGGACATGAGGGTTCCTTTTAAGTTCCTCCTGCCATTTCTTTAAAAATAAAATTAAATCTAATTTTAATTTTATCCTACCTGCTTCGGTCGGTTTATTTTTCAATAACTTATAAGTTTATTTTTAAAGTTTTTACATTACTGTTTAACTGTGTCGGCTTTTACTTGATGAAAATCCATTATTAAATTTAAATAAATAAAACAACGTTTTACGATTTCCACAAAAATAATAACAAAAGTTATTAGTTTAATAGTTTCGTTACATAGTAACTTCATCAGTCTGATGAAGTTACTATGTTATTATTTTTGTGGAAATCGTAAAACGTTGTTTTATTTATTTAAATAAAAAAAAAAGTTTTCATTTATCCCTCCTTATCCTGTTATCCTTCACGTTTGTTCCTCCCCTTATATGTGCGCGCCCTTTAAGCGTTCTTGATTAGTACGATTTTATTATAAATTTAATCTTCAAATAATTATTATTAGTGTAAAATTTATTCTATTGTATTTTCTCTCGAATTAATGTAAATGTTTAGGCCTGAAGATGGTTGTTATCCGAAACTAGTTGCGGCTCTTAGTTTTCAACTATTTACAAATATATTGTGGTACATGAATTCAAGTTTTATTTGCTATTATAATAGAATCTGCTTTAGTTACTATCTTTTTCTCTCTCTCTCAAAAAGCAACGTTTAAAATTATTGGTAAAGGATACAATTCAAATTTCGAAATAAAACGACACAAATACAAATGTGTTAAATTTAAACGAATGCATAAAAAATTAAGTTAAAAACGTGACGCCTATGGTGACCAATTCAGGTCATTTTGATGAACAGTAGGCAGTTTCACCGGTTTTCTGCAGTTAACCTCTTATAATTTTTAATTAAAAATATTAATTTCGTGTTATTACTTAAAAAAAAAAAAAGAAAATTACGTCAGTTAACAGTGGGAACATCCCTAATTAGAAAACTGCTTTTTGTTTAATATAAATTCTTCCAAGAATGTTCATTCACGATAACAGCGATATCGTTAGCTAAATAGCTTCAATCAGATGAAAATAATTACAATTACAAGGATAAAAAATATGTCGTTTTTTTTATTAGTCTGAAATTAATGTACACTAACAAAAATTATTTTAAAATTTATTGAATAAATCGAATTATTTCTCAATGAATCTATAAGGTTACACTATTTGTACTACTTCCGAAGTAAAGTTACTGTAATTAATCTTTATTTGTATCCATTTAGTAGACATCAAATTAATAAATAACAATAATAAAATAATTTTTGCTCCATTCGTTACGCTCGTATTTGAATCAACTACACTCAGTTAAAATTTTTTAATCCATTTGCATAATGAAGAAGTTTCATGGTAGTGATAATATAATGTTTTTATATTTCACTAAAATTTAGACAAAAACTAATAAATCGGTAAAAAAATGTTTGAAATCGGTTGATAAATAACGGAGAAATATAAATACTAAAGTTGTTGCTTTTTAAACCGATTGTGGAGCACGTGACGTCACGTCTCCGCATAGCCAAAGCTGCGTACTACAAACTAAACTCATTCTATGCCACGACACGATTAACGCACATATGAATTTTTTACTTTTATTTCAGTCATCGTGATTTATTACCTTTTACACAACAAAATAGTCTAATAAAATCAGTCAAAAAAAGCCATATTCGTGAATGAAATATACACCCGATTTTTTATATTTGATATGGCCTTTCGGAAACCTACTCGGGTTGACAGAATCACTAAACTGCATGTTCGTTTACCAAACCTAACTCGATTACTGTCCCAGATTGTTCTATTGAAACCCTCCTCAAAAGCAGGGTCAGTTAAGAGACACCACATGCGCATCATAAATTTCCAATTATTCCATATCAGTAGTCATAAAAGAAGGAATTACAGACATATTCTGCGGAAACAGAACGAACAAAATAAATCGTACATCGAAAAACATGCTTTAAATACATTTCATAGGTTATGGTCAGAATCACAAAATAATAAAGTCCGAGCTCTATCTAATCTGACACATTCGGAGACTTTGGTAACCAGGTAAGTAATCGGAGAGATCCGTCACGTGATATTATTGGATCGATTTAGTAACCCGGAGAATGTTTCCGAAAAGGCCTATAGGGTTGATACTAGTGAAGCTTAAACCCGAATTTTTGGTAGTGTCTTCCGGTCGCGATATTGGAAAACGCGAATGGGTCCATATATCCAAAACTTGAATTTTTCAGAAAGAGTTGAAGGACCAAAAATTATCTTTCATTTTATGGGGACATTATTTTTGGGAGTTATGTGCATTTAAATTTTTTTCCTGGCAAAAAAAACCTTTAGAAAGATGGGTGATTTTTTCACCGTTAACTTGGATGAAACCACACTTAAAACCTTTTAAGAGCCAATGATAAAAAAGTTGTCTCACTTGTGTGCCACCTACACAACATAATATATGTAAAGAATTGGAGTTATTGGCACTTGTTTGTATTAACAATTAGAGACGGCGTTGTTATATGTGCATTTTTACAATAAATTTGCTGTTTTTTAATGTCAAAAACTTTTTGGCAGCTGGTCTCAAAAATTTTCGAATGCACATAACATCCATAAAGAATACCCACACAATATAAAACTATAATTAAAAATGAAAGATAATTTCATTGTCTACATTTTTGTTCCTTTAAATTTTTTCTCCAAAAATCAATAGTTCCGAAGATATGGAGTCATTCGCGTTTTCCAATATGGCAACTGGAAGTCATTACATAGCAATCCGGATTTAAGGTGTCCTGATAGTCCCCTATTAGATACAAAAAATCGGTGATAGTATATTTCACTTATTCAAAAAACACACTAAAATAAATGCGTGGACTAATGAGAATCAAGAAGCGCGGTACGTCGCTTTGTTTACACTAGTTAGGAGAGATGACGTCAGGCCACTGAATCGGACGGAATGCACAGGGCAACTTTAAAATGTTATAACTTTGTTAGTTTTTGAGATATCAATTTTATTTTCACACTTTTGTTCAGCTTTGCTTAAATTTTTAGTTTCATTCATAAAATTAAATGGTAAACTTCTCCATTCTAATAACCATATGAAGTTGATCATAACTTTAGTGAAAACGAAACCCATTTAATGTCAAATTAGATTTAGTTAACATTTGACTAAATATATTTTTAATTTCAATGTATTAAGAATATACGTGAAACTCATAAGACTCGATTCTTAAAATTCAGTTAGAATTGATACTTCTCGCTCCATCTATTAGAAAATAATTTAATTTAGTCAATTCGGGTATAATTTCTACTTATAATTGTCGTGATCCATGAGTGACCTTGAAAACAGCAAATATTGCATTAAATTGTTTTTTTTATCTATTCATGTTTGGCATTAAATTTATCTTTCTTTACATTTTTAATAAATTAGTATAACATTTTGTAAATTATAAATGTATTTTTAATCGAATTAAATTGGGTTTGGTATTTTCAAAAACCTAAATTTAACAAGAATTTTTATTGATAGTTTTTTTACTTTTCCGTAGGAATGTAAAGATACTTATTTTTCTGAACGCCCGTTTAAACCTCTGTTTCGAACCGACCATATTGAGGCTATTTTTCTTTTTGAGTCACTTTCAAGTCCTTCAACGCTCAGATACATATTATATAGTTTTCCACTACTATAAAAAAACGTTTTATCTGTAATTATATTTATGCACTGTTAATATGATTTCTTCAGAGAATAAAAAAATTGAAAGACTTTTCCTACCTAATGATTAACAAGTTGCCAATTTTTTTTACGATTAATATTTTGAGTCAAACGCAAAAAAGTTTCCATTTAATTTAGCTTGATTCTATGAATATTTCTATTGTAAACGATCGTAGAATCACGAAAGAAACTGAAAATTTTATGACTTTTTGGAATTGGATTCATCATTAAACAATATTGGAGACAATGGTAAATATTTACCGCTATCTATCTGAAAAAAATAGGCATTTCCTTTATTTTATTGTGACTATAGTCGATAATATGTAGCAAAAAAAAGTTAAAATAAATAGCCTCAATTAATGACCCATTATTACACTTTAATTGTTTTTTATCATAGCGTGAACACTGGAGGTTCCAAATTTTATAGCCGCTGGTCTTTTACATCCTCGAGGCAATAAACAATCCTGCAGAGAAATTTATTATCCTTTCCTTTTATCATTCTCCAATGTAAGAAATTAATTGTCATTAAAATTGTTAATGACGGACCTGTTTTCGAACCCCCCGGTACGTTCACTAATGAAAAATGAGAAATCAAGAACAACCAGTGGCGTAATTACATAATTACTAATGCTTGAATTGAAGATTTATTATTTTATTTAATCTAATAAAAATACAGAAAAATATTATCAAAGGATTTGGAATAAATTTAAGATTATTTAAAAAAATTCATTTTCCTTATCTATAAATATTTTATGCGAATAAACATATTTAATTATTTATTATTTTTATTTCATGAGTACATTACAGAATTTGGGACATAATAAAATAAATGCATAATTAAAATTATATTATTTTATGTTGACTCCCTTAATAATAAATATGTGGTACACCATTGACTAATAGTGTCTGCAAGAATACAAGATTAATAAACTTAAATATCATGTACGATGGTTTTCGTTCATTTATAATGTCTTGTATTTATTGAATTCTAACATCAATCGGTTTTTATTGACAACAACTGAGATAGATTATGTTTACCATTACTGACAAGTCGATAGAACCAGTCAAACTCGTGAAGGCAAATTTACACATCAATCGTGACGAAGAAAAAAAAGTTGCGGTGGATGTGTATGTAGATATGGGGGGTAATTACACTATAAGATCTATTGTGTCACCTTTTAGTGCTTAGTCGTTGAGGATCTCAGTGATTAGAGCACCCCGTCTAGTCCTATCCACCTCAAGAGATTTAGGATGTCTGACGGTTTCAGATTCGGTAGATCTCTCTCTCTTCTATTTGATATGCTCTCAGGTATTGGGCCCTTAGGTTTTCCAAAGCAGTGCATTCTGAGAGTATGTGTAGTGAGTTTGTAACGAAGTTACTTTTTTCCGTAATAATTAAAATATATAAATTCAATGGCGCGCGGCACTGGAGTAAAATTAACTTAAAATTATGGGAGAAGCTTCGAATATAAGACCAGTCATAATAGTTGAATGTGCGCTCGACAGATGGAGGCACTCGCATCCGTGCTTCTTGGAACGCGGAAGTTCTTATCGAGTAGGACAATTCAAACTGTTGTCGGTAGTTGATGTGGCAGACCAAATTGGAGTAGCAGCGGCAGTCCCTCGACCTTTAGAGACAGGTCAGCTGAAGGGAATGAAGCCAAGTTCCATTAGTCACCGATCCTTCAGTCCAGCCGTCAACGCCAGCCTGGAAAACGTGCCTTTACCGTCCGGCCGACACAAACGACAGTAAGAACCGTGTTACACGCCTTACTTCGAATTTGGTAATCAGGTTTTTGAATAAAGAATTATTTCTACTTTTTGTTTTTAATTATTTGTGAGTTTTAACATCCCAGCAGCATAAATACCTAGGTACTCAACCCAGTAGGGCAAGTAAAGACTGCTCTTCTGACCGCCAGTGATTTTGGTCGATACCATAACGACCCCTGGAGTATTTATTCTCCACTGCAGCTGCCCATGCAGTGGCCTTCACACTATAAATGGTATATGGCGCCTGAGGCAATCCGAAACCTGGACTAAGGCGCCAAAAGACCGCTTAACGACGCAAAGAGCGTTACAAGTTTTCAACCTCTAAGTCACAAAGTAATCTGCATTCTTCCTGTTCTGCTAGTCCAAACTTCTTAAGATACCCTCGGAAACGAACCGCTCTCACCGGAGCTCTGGGCGGTCGACTTGGTAGATATAATTCTCAAACGTTGCATACATACAAAACTTCTCATCCCTTACTCCTCCTCTCTTTCACGCCGTTACGACATTTATAATGTTACTAATATCCCTCCAATAGTTTCCAGGTCCAAAAATTTCCATGGAAGATACGTCAGAAGACTGGACAGTTCAAACTCCCATTCACAGGATACTCTCCGGACGAAGTATACAGATGTAAGGAACAGAAGAGCTTTTCTATGACGGCCCAAGAACCTAATAAACGGTTTTACTGAATAAATCTAAGTCAAAACTAAAAGTAGTTTCTTTCGTTTTGAAGCTATAGCAAATTAAATATTGTATGAATAAAACATATCAGTACATAAAATTAAAATAAAAACAAAAGTCACATATCCATTAGATTTATTACAATTATTCATTTAAACTCAGTCTTTATAACCAAACATTTGATTAACTCCAAATTTTACTATTCAGAATAGCTTTACTTGGCTCATAGGTAACTGAATTAGTTACTTCTTGGGAAGTTAAAAGAACGCCCTTCAATGTTTCAGATTTCATCCTATTTCTTCTTTTTTTTTTTAGGGATCAGCTGTCTGGGCTATTCGTCTGTTTGGTCTCCGGACCAAATTGACAATTGACAAATATCAAATTTCACTGTAAAGTGAGGTCGCAAGCACGGTAATCCCGGCGTTTCTTCTTCTGATCTTCATTGGTTTTGTGATATCAAAATTTCCAAAGTATGTTTGTTTGAGCTTATCTATGGCGCAAACCAGTCTTTTTGGCAACACTAGTCTCTACGTCAACGTACCAGACCTAGGAGTCCGACAGCCCGAGATCGATTTAATAGCCAGAATGTAGATAGCTAATTGCACTGATTAGGAATCAAGGTTATTATTACAAAAAAAAAATGAATAATTAAAGTAGGGAAACATGCAGGTTTCCAAGTGAAATATATTAATGAATAAAAAATAAAATAAACATATTCATCATACATGCCCACGACCGTCATTATCCGCAATAGATTTTCCTTTGGACCAAAAAGCGACTAAGAGCTCCTGGCGAGGATTTATAAGATATAATAATCGAAAAAGATAAAATGCTACGCCTTGGAGCACTGCTTACAATAACTACCAGATTTACGCGACTCGAATTTGTAAGTTAATAGAATTATTCGTATTCATATATGTCCAAACAAAAAAATAAATAGTATGATAGCGTAACGCTTTCCTCAAGCGGTGGAAGTTCTTAAATACTTATATCAGTTGTATCCTATCAAAAGTAGCTCTATGGCAGCAGCAACATCGTCAGCGAGATACACAACACCAACGTGCGTTGGAGAAACGCCGCCAGTAGTTTGCAAAGAACAAAGGAAGAAACCCTTAAAATGGCGAAGAACGCTATACCTAGGCGGGGAGGTTTCTTTTAAGAAAGAAAATCAGAAGATATACGGAAAACGATTAAAGTCCTTTTTAATGATGTTGCCCTTTTAATCCAATGAGATGAAGAGCACGCAGAAACCTGTTTTATAGCATCACAACGAGAATGTGTTTTTAAACAATATACCACTCCAAATAACCATAGGTCACTAACCACCATAAAATGGCTTGAGCAAAATTCCCTAAGGATTGAATTAATGATTCAGTAGCAAATTCTTTGCCAGGAAATCGTAAAATCCCCCACCAAAGACACTTCCTACGATGACCGACTTGAAATAAAAAGAAAAACGAACTTTTAAAGACAAAATCAACGCCTTACAGTCAAGAAATGAACCAAATAGATATGGCAATATCGCAGCTGTGAGTAAAGAATGCCACAGCTCCAATTAAGCGAATTTTTTAATCTAGAGGTAGAACGAGCGATTTCAAACCGTATCAGTCCCTGACTCTTAGGGGAGAGTCCGGCACTATGTCTCTCTTAAAACCTAGCGTGAAGTGTCTTTAAAAGATTCCCGCATCCGTAACTCAGGATAATAGTTGTAATGCAAAAAAGACTCCTGTTATTATGCGAAGCTACTTGTTTTTACCCAGATTGATACATTATGTGGACCTCGTCTGGTTATAGTTTCCAAGAAGAACTTTTATATTACTCCAGTGGTTGGATCTTTTTATTTCCAATTATATTTTCAATTCTTCCAGTATCATGCTGTTACTGATCCCACAAAAGGGTTCGGGCCCCAGAAATGCTGTTTCAGCTCCTTTTTTGGCGAATTTACCTGCTATTTCGTTTCCCTCCACCCCGGTATGTCCCGAAACCCACAGGATTATTATTCTTGATTAGCTCATTTAGTTTTTCTAAGCATTAGGGAAGGGTGAAACAAAATTTATATTGCTTTTAATTTATATTTGAAATTAATCGCGCCATCTCTCATGCAATAGAATAGTCACACGTTAGTAGAATTCGTTGACGAAATTTAAACTGCGAAATCTTGAGGTGTGTGATTGGTTTTGCACCAAAAGTATTATTTTCTACCATTTTGTGGAGTGGTTTTTCAATACGGATTGCAAAACTGGTAAGATATTAAATGTAATCCTGCAAAACATATATTTAGCCAATATTTTATTTATAAGATCGTTTAGTAATACGTTAATTTTTTAACATAACTTAAAAATTATTGCAGCACGTAGTTTGCGCCACCTTAAAACAAAATTCCAGGGCCACAATGAAACATGTTTCATTGTGGCCCATGACCATTTACGAGGAAGCTAGTTGTGTCGGAAAAGCATACGATCGTGCAATGACACCATCTAATCTTAGAAAAGGATTTGAAACAACTGGTATTTTCCCTTTTGACAGAAACATATTTTCATTTCATTGCCAGTTCAATAACAGCTCGCGAACATGCCTGATAATAATCAGACTGAAAATCAACACGTAGTTGAAATTCGAGGTGAAGTTACAACCCCTAGAGAGAACCAGAATAAGATTGTTACATTTAACGAAGTGTATCCAGCAACCAGCACATCAGATAAAATAGCAGAAAAACATTTCATTTCTCCCCAAGAATTTAAAGGATACCCAAAGGCAGGTTCAAGAAAGAACAAAAAACCTAGAACAAAGGTACGTATAGCTTCTTCCCAAATGATACACCCGAAAAAAAATTATTGAACGAAAAAGATCGCATAAAAAGGATAAAGCAAGTGAAGTCAAAGTAATCGACATCAAATAATAAAAGACAGAGGACAATGTAGCATTTAAAAATTAGCAGTCCATGTAAACAGGAATATTTATACTCAATAGTATAATATAGTACTAACCTGTTACACTATCTTCCCTTAATTTCAACTTTGGTAAACATTTATTAGAATCGTTGCTTATTTTTGTAATAAACACCTGTTGGTATCGTATGAAAATTATTTAATTATACCATTCAGACCTTAATATCGATTGATAAGTCTTTGTACTCGTAATATAATATATTTCTTATTATCCAAACCATCTCAATATTTTATGTCCTTAGATTTCCAGGTATAAATATGTTTGTTTTGATTTTTAATAACTTAGGTTATGATTAATCCCAAATTGTTGTCGAAGGTCGAATCCGTAAGTTTGTTTACATTCTTCTTTCCCATTAATAAAAGTTTGGTCTTTTTCTTAGTGGTAATCCACTTAAATTACCTCACTACCTTTGATGTGCAAGGCCATTTAGGTCAGATTTTCTGTCTTTGAATGACAAACGTTCCTTTTGGCGTTGGATCGGCAATTGTGCAGGTCGAAGAGTCTTCGCGACTTTTTTATTCGTTGTGTCCATGGTTTTGATGATTCCCTTTTAAAAAAAAGGTATGTTAATTTACTTTCGCTAATTTGTAGCTTTTGGTAGAAATATTTTCGTGATGTTTTACCAGTTTTATTTGTTCTAATTAGGGACGTTTCTAGACCTCCGCTTTTTTGATGTCGTCAGCCATCTTGTCGATGCCGGCTTTTGTTTTTTTTGATGTTCTGAAACCCCCTTGTGCACCAATATCACTGGTGGCAGGATAGCAGTGCCGTGCGGGATCGTTTCATGAAGGATATTTACGTTCTGGAAATGGACAATATACGTTCTGGACATTCTGTAATGTTCTGATATTTTTTTGGATAATTTTCCACCTATGAAACCCCTTTGTCTTACCGACAATCACTGGTAGCAGGATTGCAGTTCCTTTGGGATCGTTTCATGACGTTTTACCACTTTTCATTCTTCTGTACAACTGTTAGTTGTAACCATGGGTTATGCCCGTTGAAACCAACTTTGTGAACTTCATTTTTTTGGATTCAAGAACTTGAATCATCGTCCATCGTATTCGTTATGTTGATCAGCGAGACCTTTCCAACATTCCTTTTTGGTGCTGAAGATTATGGAACCTTTTCAGTGTAACTCACTACAGTGTACCAAGTAAGGTGTTTTTATTTAAAAATTAACTTTGGTTTTATTTCATTTCATTTTGAGTTTAATGTCACTTAGTTTTGACAAAATTTAAGCGGTTTAATAATAAATTTAACATTTATTTAACTTTTCAATTAAGAATTTAATTTTTCTAAATTATACAATATGTATGTGTACAACATTCTTTCAATTACCTACTGTAAACTAAACATAGCTATGGTTGGGTCACCACATTGGTGAAAATATAAATTTAATAATTTTAATATTGCTTGACATAATCTGTATTGTCAAAAATATGCATTCGTTAGTCGAATAAGCTATCATGTACGCCTCATGATATAAACTTGTAAAGTTATCAAAATATTGATATTTGTATACTCAACTATACCACCATCTACTTGTACTCTCATATACCATATTTTTTTATTTTATTAAACATTTACACTTTTAGGTTTGTGTTTGATTTCTTATGCATATATTTACTAAAACATTCAAACTATTTATGTAAAATCTTTTTGTAATACTCTACTTTTCGGGGCTATGTAAAGTTACGTTTTGTTGTTTGAAAGTTTAATTATTAAGCCTCGTGGCGCCCACAATTTGACTTTAATTTTTCAATAATATTAAAAGAATTCACGACCGCTCTACCGGTGAACAGCTGCCGTTCGCATAATGTCAACACAATCAACTATATCTTTTTAATTAACATCATACTATAAAAAAGTGTTGCAACAAAAAATGATAAAGATGAGGAAACCTCAGAGGAAGAAATTGACAGCGATGATATAGAGTATCATGAGGAAGTAGATCCTTCAGGATTTGAGGAACTGGATCGAGATCCAAAAGGCAGGTTCGATATTTTTCTTATTTTTTTTATTTTAACTTAAATCGAGAGGTTTTGTTATTTAAAAACGATCAAAAAAAATTTGAGCGCAAAATATTAATATTTACGTCCGCTATAATAATTTTAAAATCAACGATCGGCGAGAGGCTGGAAAACCGTAGCTGTGCGCGAGACTAGACCGGTGACGTCAGTAGCCATGAACGCTTCGCCCCTTGACCGCTGCGGCGCTGTATTCACGATGCAAACACATTTTACAGGGTTACCGTTTTTAGTAAATTTCATACCAAATTAGTAGATTTTTAAGAAAAATGAGGGTGTTTAGTAGAATTTTAATAGAATTGATAATAGGCAGGTTCGACATTTTTTTAAACTGAAATCGATATATTTTTTTTAAAGAACGATCAAAAAAAAATTCAGAGCAAAATATTCATATTTACGTCCGCTGTAAAATTCAGTAGATTTTTCAGATTTGAATCTGTTTTTAAGACGAGTATCTCATCGCAGAAAAAATATTTTGTATCATCCAAACGTGACACGTGATTCGCTTAAATAATAAGTTTGAACAAATGTAAGTATGAGCTCTAGTAGCAGCGTGGAATAGTGCTGGTTACTGGTGCAATAGGTCCGGGATCGAATCCCGCATACAGCATATATTTTTTTTGCTTTTTATCGTTATATTTTACTTTTAAACGTTAATTTTTTTTTATTTTTTTTTAATACACAGGTTAGTTTAGTTAATAAAAAAATACATATCCCCGGGCAGGTAAAAAATATGTACAAAATATTTTTACTGCGATGAGACACTCGTGATTTTGGTAGTTTATTATTGAAATGTTGGCAGAATACGGTTTATTGAAAAATATTTAATAAGGTTGAAAAGTAAAATATAACGATAAAAAACAAAAAAAAAGATATGATGTGTGCGGGATTCGATACCTATCGCACCACTAACCAGCACTATTCCACGCTGCTACTTAAGCTCATACTTACGTTTGTTCAAACTTAAGCTCATACTTACGTTTGTTCAAACTACTTATTTAAGCGAATCACGTATCACGTTTGGATGATACAAAATATTTTTTCTCCAATGAGACACTCGTCTTAAATATACGATAGATAGCGATAAAACATTCAAATCTGAAAAATCTACTGAATTTTACAGCGGACGTAAATATTAATATTTTGCGCTCTATTCTTTTTTTGATCGTTTTATAATAAAAAAATATATAGATTTCAGTTTAAAAAAAAAGTCGAACCTGTCTAATATCAATTCAACTAAAATTTTACTAAACACCCACCCTTATTTTTCTTAAAAATCTACTAATTTAGTAGAAAATTTACTAAAAACGGTAACCCTGTAAAATGTGTGTGATTACAGCGCAGAAGCGGGCCAGGGGCGAACCGTTCATGGCTACTGACGTCACAGGTTTAGTCTCGCGCACAGGTACCATTTTCCAGCCTCTCGCCGATAGTTGATTTTAAAATTATTATAGCGGACGTAAATATTAATATTTTGCGCTCAAATTTTTTTTGATCGTTTTTAAATAACAAAATCTCTCTATTTCAGTTAAAAAAACAAAAATGTCGAACCTGCCTATTCTAGGTGATTTTGTATTGGTCAAATTTAAGGCAAAAAAACCAATATCTTTTCATTGAAAAGTTATCACTGAAAAAAACCTTAGAAATGAACTGCAGATTCGATTCTTGAGGAGTTTGAAAGACGACCAACATTTCTTATTTTTACAGTTCTTCCTGATGAATCGTTAATCCCAATATCCGACATAAAAATGATTTTATCTCCTCCTCTAAGTTTAGGAACCACCACAAGCCTATACGAATCCTGAACCACAGTGTACGTACAAATTTGAATTAAACTTTAACACAGTTGATGTACGTTGAATAATTTTTTTGTTTCATTGTGGCCCAATGAAGGGTACAATGAAACAAAAATGGGAAAAATAAAAGTTAATTTTTTTTAGTCTGAATATAGATTTTTTCACTAAAATTTCGTAAAGATATTTTCATTTTCTTAATAACCAATCACAATGTATAATGTTTCATTTTTGATTTAAAATAAAGATTTTTTTCGTTAAAAGCAGTCATTTTGTTTTACTGTGGCCCACCCTCCCCTACGTGGGAGCTCAGCGGTGGATGATATTAAATCCCTTTCTCGCCCAGCGCCACTGTACTATTTCGTTTTTCTGATGTAATTCAATTTCTTATAATAAAAATTAATACAAATGCAGTTCTTTCAATAAGGCTAATTCTTGATTGGCAAGTTCAAGAGTTCTGTCCGTTTTTGGAACTCATTCACAATTGTTCATTAATCTTTTTATAGCTTGTTGACATGCCAACAATAAATATTCGATCAGTGTTCAATCAGTCAGAATCATTATAAATCAATACTTCATTACTTCAGTTTATATAATAAATATTATTCAAAACCAGTCTTAATTAATTAAATTTTATATTTCCAAACATTAAATTTGAATAAAATTAATCTTATTTTGAATTTTTATGGTCTTCCATCCGGTTAAAACTGTTTTTTAATTACTTTCAGTATTTCCGTAAAATCGTTTGAAGTGAAAACATTAAAAATTCCAAATAACAGATTAATTTTGATTAAGAACAAAATTATTTTGGTTAAGGAATTAGCTAATTGTTCAAAATAAAAAATTAAACTCAGAAGAGAATTTAAATAGCATTTCATAATCTTTTAGATGTATTTTTCCTTTCAAAAAGTCTTCATTGATACGCTGTTAATGAATCGCATACTATAAACAAAAACCAACCGTAACGATATTACAAAACGACCTCATAAACTTGTTTTTTTAATGAATGTAATAAAAAACAAATTAAAATTCAGATATGGCCAAAAAGAAGATCAAATGTGGATCAATTCGGTGGCTGGAAACAGAAAATAAAAGAATTGGTAACGATGTAAATACCTCTGGCTGTATTTTGCATTTATAATTTTATCGCCCAATTTTAAACTTACTGGGTACTCTTGGTCATAACAACAGTTACAAAGAATGTAATATAGCAGTGGTGTAGATATTTGGCAAGATATATTATTTTAAAGACATAAAAATCAATGGAAATAAAAAACAGGCACCAGTTTTTTAGTTGTACCAAAATGTAAATTTCACAATTCAAAGTGAAATAATTATTATTAATTATAAAATAATGTCAATGTCTAAGTATGTTTGTTTAAATATACGAATATAATAAAGACACAAGAAGTAAAAATTTTATTACAAAGATTTCCAAAAATACTTCTTCATCGTTCGTGACTCTGATATTTTTTCCTGGTCTTTGATCTTTCTGTTGAATAAATTTTTTATTTCACAATTTGCCTGTTACTGATTACCCTTAACGAATCTCTTTCATCATTATATATAAAAAAAACTAATGTCTTTAATCAAAATTCATCTAAATTAGTAAATCGATTTAAATGACGTCCTAAAACCTGACAGCGCACAAATACAAGAAGCTCTCTCTAATTTCGCTACTGATTGGAATTTCATTCTCGTCAATATCGCATTGAATAACAAAGGATGTCAAAACTTGAAATTACTAGAAATTACTTTAGATGCTGGATTCAAAAAGTATTTTTAGTTCGTCGGTTTTCGCCTTTAAGCAGAGGTGGATACAGAGAAAAAAATCAGAAGGCAAAAACAAAGTTATTTATGTACTACATGTTTATGTCAAACATAATTAATTTTTTATCTTAAATAAGTTAACCAAAACTCACAAAAAACCAAAAAGCTACTGTACATTCCTTTTAAATTATATAATGTATACTTATAGATAAAATCTATACTTTATAGAAATATCTCCCTTCAACGCATTGTAATGTACAATATTTCATTTATTGGTAAAGACTAAGTTTATCTGATATACGTAATTCGATCTACCGGCAGCAGACGTTTCAGACTGAAAAAAGGTTTGAAACGGTTACTCTGGCAGTCGACGTGTTAACATCGAGCAATTTTTGAAGAACCAACTATGTTAATGGATTTTAATATTTTAATTTAGTAAACTAATATTGAAGTGAACTGTAAGGGCTATTTTCTTACCCATTTATTTATAACAAAAACAAATTATAAAAGGTAGATTATTCTTACAACACTATAAAAAGTATCAGATCAATTGTTGTCGGTCACTTTCACTGTATAAAATAAGTACATTAAGTTGTGAAATCTAAAAAACAATAATTTAATGAAATAAAGGTGAGGTCATGCCGCCATTTTAACGAAGAGCTTTCGTTTAGTAATAGACTGTTCGTTCAGAGAACTAAGAAGCTAATAAATGTCTAATATCAATTTCAGCGCGAAAAGGGATGGTAGACCGAGTGGGTGATTTTAACGGATTTTTGTCCTTGTAACTTTGGCCAATGTGACGATGGGCAATATATCTGTTCTAGTCACTCCTACGGTGATAAAAATACTAGAAAAGAGACAAGACACATAGCAACAAAATTCAAGTACTATTCGTTTAAAAAACATCAAAGTAATAAAGAGTTAGGAAGTGATATTTATGTATTATATTAACTTGAGTTATATGGTTAGATTTGTAAATTCTGGATAATTTTTCAGTGAAATTTATCCAACCCCTTAACTGGTTAACCAACATATTTGGTTGCACTGTCACTCTATTTATTTATTTCACGCTAAATCGAAGTATGGTTTCACTGATGGATTCCATGTGGATGTAGTGTTGAATTATCCCATTGGAAACGTAGTAAGGCGCATCGACGATGGCTCGCGAGACTTTATTTTCTAGCCTCTGAAGGATTGCTATATTAGAATTGCTGACGGTACCGCATAGTTGGATACCGTATGTCCACACAGGTTTTAAGATGGTTTTGTAGAGCAACACTTTGTTATCCAGTGATAGTTTAGATTTTCAGCCTATAAGCCAGTACATTTGCCTTAGTTTTAATCCAAGTTGATTACGCTTGGTGAATATGTTTTTTCCACGTAAGGTGTCGGTCTAAATGCATGCCCAGGTATTTGGCATCCTCAGTTTGAGGCAGTTGACAGTTATTACGTACTGGAGGACATGTTTCTTCTCAACGTCAGACGGATGGACTATGTTTCGTTGACTTTAATTCCCCAAGTTTTCAGCCATAGTGTTGAATTTTAGTTCAATTGTTTTGTAGGTTCTCTGATCTCGATGTTGGGTTTGTGTGAGATACCAGTAGAGCAATGCCATCAGCATATGTTGCCATCATCTCCGGTAAACAGAAGGTATAATATCGGTCCTAGTACACATCCGTGGAGACTGCAAGAGTGGACGGAATATAAGTCGCTATATTCAATATAGAAAATGTCTGCCTGTTAAATATGATTTAAGTAACTGACAGTGGTGGTGACGAAGGGCTTTCTTTAGTTTGACTTGTAAGCCGATGTGCGATACCTTATTGAAGGCTTGAGACATGTCAAGGAAAGCTTCAGTGCAGTATCTTTTGGCATCCAGGTCTTGATTAATTTTGCCAAGTTAATGGTTTACGATTATTTTCCCTTCTATTACTATTATGTTTAGTTTTTAACGTACATCTTTTGGAAAGAATTGGTAGCAAGCTATGGGGCCGGAATTTTTCCCAGGTTTTAAGATCGTGAGATTTCAGCAGCATTCCAGGTGATGGGAAAATATTTCGATCTCAGTATTGCAGTGAATATAAACGTTATTAGCTTATAGCATTTTTTCAGATAGTTCTTGTAGTATGTTACCAGAATTGAGATGAAATCCTGGTGCTGTTTTGGTGAGTATTTCTTTATGACCTGTTTTATCTATCGAGGTAGCTCGTTTCTCATGTTTCGATGGGCTTTTTCTCTATCATCTCTAGCCCAGGTACTGTCTTCATTTTTTAATAGAGGATTGTTTTGCTGAGGTCTTATTAGTCTTTTTGTGGCTTTCCAGAGTGAGTACTCCCTGGCTTCTGTTGATGTCCGGCTCTCTAAAAAGTATTCTTGAATTCCTTGATTCTTTTCTTCTTGGATTAAGTCTTTTAGTTCTTTAGTGGCTTTATTTAGCCTCCTTTTGTTTTCCTCAGTTCTGGCTTGCTGCCATTGTTTCCGCAGGTGTCTTTTCTCTGACTACAGGTGATATATCACTTTTCCCCAGAGGCGTTTCGAAGACAGGATTATCAATCCATGCATATTTTCGTGTTACATTTCTAGTGTCAATTCCTTTTGTTGCGGAATAAAGCATCTGGAATTTTGTTTTATCAGCACGTTGGGTTGAGCCCCATGTTGGATCATTTGCTTTGTAGTCTCCTCCAGCGAAAAACTTTTGCCTAGTATTTTGAAGAATCCGTCAAAGTACTGGCAGATATAGTTATTGGTGGCCTGAAGTTATACTGGTGGCCTGAAGTTATACTGGTGGCCTGAAGAAAATCTTTTCCCTTTCATAATGTTTTATATTTTCTCGTATGATAATGGCAGTACCTCCATGTGCTTTTTCACTCAGGTGTGGTATAATTTGTATTTGGGAATCCATAGGTAGTGCTTGTCTGCCTAGTGCGTCTTAGAGATCATCATGATGTCTACGTTTTGATCATGATCAGGAATGTTATAAGTTCTTGGGCATGTTGCTGGAAACCATTGGCATTCCAAATAGTGAAAAATGAAAATAAAAAGTTGGGAAAAAAATTAAAATAATGAAAATAGTAAAAGAATCTGGGAAAAAATTAATTATTTCCAATTTATTGGAAAAATTAAAAGTGTAAAACAAACTAAAAATACTGTAGAGGACACACATATATTTTAAAAGTGTAATTATCTTTAATTATAATTTTCAATTCATTAGTTTCATAGTAGATTGTAGATTCCTTTGATATCTACCAAGTTTTAAAAAATAAAAACGCCCTTGTGGTGTTTCCATTTACTAACTCTTTATAAGATTACCCAACATTAACCTAATTTTCAGTCTTTTTCCCTTTGGCCCTTTATGGATACCTCTCTGCTTCTGGGAGGCTATTACTCTGCGCGAACGCGAAATGCGTAAAAAGATTATTGGAAATGTTTTCAAAACTATTTCACTTCGTTACTTCGCTCCAAATCGAACTGGTCTGAAGGGACGAAAGTAATATTTGACATTAAATGGTCTATGCGAAAAGGGTTATACGAAATTGACAGAGATAAAAATTAAATTTAAGTTTGAATTGAACAAAAAGTTTGAAACAAAGAAATTAGCAAAAAGCCATTTATTTACGTGCACAAAAAAACAAACTCTAATATTTCTAAATAAAGCATGAAAGTGTGAATTATTATTAGATATGGGAAAGATTAACGAAGTTAATAGAATAATTATAAATTTAACTAACGATAATGATCATAATGGTAGTAACTTGAAGATTAAAAAAGTTAATACAATAATTATAAATTTATATAATGATGATGATGATTATAGTGGCATTGGCTTGAAGTGATTTAGATACTTAGACGATTTGGAATGTTAATTTTATAATATTAAATATAAAATGTTTAAAACATTGTTAATTAAGACAATAAATAGTGGACGCCCGAAATGATAATCCAGAAATATTAATAAATAAATAGTACAAGCCTATACGAATCCTGAAGCAGCAGAAAATTATTTCCAACTTAGGTACATAGATTCAAAATTACATAAATTTAGGATGCCTAAAATATCGTTACTAAAAGTAATGGAGAAAACCATTAGATAAATAAATTAGTCTTACATTTTGGCAATATTATTATTTGTTTAAATATTGTCTTTTACTAATTATGACTTCTAAGAGAATTAGTATGTATAATTGATTAAGAAACAAATTTAGACTAACCCAAAACCCTTTTACGTTAAATATCTCTGCATTTACAATTTCCATCCCAATGGGTCGACTCGTCGTTCTGTCTCAATTAATTCCAAGTTTGCGATACGACCTAATTAAGAACCTCATTTTAATACGCAGCGCGTACACTAAGAATCCTTTGGAATCTTCTAATTGTGCCGAAGAGACTTAATTAGGCGAAGATTATTTCTTTAAGGCGTATCTCTAAATAACAATCTAACACGCCCATGACTATCGTTATAATGGACTTTGATGAAGTGTTAGATATAATTTTGAATGTTTGGGGTTTAGTAATTAGACTCTAGTACTGATTACTTTGTCCGATTGAGCCAACATGTATTAAAATAGTAAAACAGGCAAGGGTGACTTGAAGAAAACTTTAAATAAAGGTTTTACAAAAATAGGAGGGTACTACGAAAAATTCTGTTTTTTTTTCATATAAATTAGTAGTGTAACTTTAAAATTACCTTTTAATAATATTTTACGTACATGGTCGCCTTTAGTTCTAGTACTAAATAAGCGAATTTGAAGTTTTGTATTTAACTTTTTATGTTTACAATTTTGTACAATACAATAACTGTTTGATATTTCCAAAGCAGAATTACTATTTTTTAATAATTTCAATGTTCGTCTAGTTAAAGCTGACCGTGTACTACTTTTTCTACCAACAATTAAAAAATTAATTTTTGAAAATATACCAATTAAAAATGTTTCAAGGACTAAATAACACTTATTAAAAGTTATATACCACTTTTTGTAGTAAAACTCAAACCAACAACATTGTAATATTACTTATATGTATTCTAAGTATAAAATAAAATATAAAACAGTTTAAAAAAATTAATATATGGCGTTGATTTCAATTCGACTTCAACACATAATAAAAAATAATAATCATTAATAAAAATAGTTTCGCATCTATCGTTCTTAGATAGATCATAAATTAAAATTAACAGAAACATTCATCAGAGTTTTTATACCATTTAAAACAAACTAAAACAATTTCTAAACGCCTCAAGATGAATATTAAAAAAATAAAACCAGCGAACTTGGCACCTAGAACCATATATCAATTTAAACGATTTGATTTCACAATATAAAATGCTAAAACTCAAGCACGTAGGTTTTATTAATATTAAGAGCATTCGGAACAGTAAGGCCCATTCTAAAATATAATTATGTACAAAATTTTTCAAGAAACGTAATTATAAATTAGTAAGATGTGAGAACAGCGAGTTTCAGTTAACCAAAAAAGCATTAGCCAGCACATACAGTTACTATTGAACTAATGAATTAAGACAGAAATAATCAAAGTTTATGTATAAAAATTATTCAGTTTTGTCGTATATACACCCAATGGGTTAAAGAGTCATATACAGAAAAGGACGTACTACAAGAAGTTAGAGATCTGATGGAACAGGAAAAAGATGTATAAACGAGCCAAATAAAAAAAACTAAAAAGATTAAAACCGAACAAACTAAAAGAAATACGAAATGGAATGGCTGTCACTTTTTTCCAGGTGTTGGTCCTGTTACCAGCTACACGTCATCCTCTTAGACTTTTTGTGCATTCCGATTAGCATCCAATCAGCAACAATAGCATTTTTTTATGCAGGTGTCCTCTCATTGAACTGTGACCAATGAGAATACCCATGGTTCCTACTTACCTTGAGTAGTTCTTCAGTTTTGTGTTTCAACGGTTCTTTAATGAATGTTCTCCCGTGGTGCATGAGAGGGGCTTTATGTTGTTTTCATTTGACCCAGTCCCGTATGCATTATCGATTGGCAGATTTTGTGACCCTGAGTATCCCGAGATTCAGCTACTAGACAATACCGCGTAAGAACAAACGCTGAAATAGAAATGTTGTACGATAACTCAAATATAATAAAAACA
The DNA here is from genome assembly GCA_963243735.1 of Neocrepidodera transversa. Classification (NCBI taxonomy): domain Eukaryota; kingdom Metazoa; phylum Arthropoda; class Insecta; order Coleoptera; family Chrysomelidae; genus Neocrepidodera; species Neocrepidodera transversa. Next base: position 23,073,550 of record OY725336.1, on the reverse strand, counting down.
ATAAAATTTCAGCACTTAAGATTGACAGAACATGACCAAAGATCCCTAAAAACAGTCTAATAGGAACAAAACTCCTTGGACGACCAAAACTCAGATAATACAGCTAAAGATTTAGAGATTATGAATATCAACAACTTTGAGGGAAGCTATGATAAACAGAGTTCAATGGAGGCAGATCTTCTTTACAGAAATGTATGCTACTAAGAGAAAAGAAGAAGAATACGAGTTCTGGGCACATATATAGAGTTGATAAACCTTTTCTGGCTAGTTCAACAGTTTTTTCGTTGACGTCGATACTACAATGTCCCGGAACCCACGTCAAAGTTATTTTGTATTCTGAAGAGGACACTTATGTTGTTGTGTTTTGAGAGGACACTGATTTTCTTCTCGGCATTTCCACGTCACTTTTCGGTTCATAACAGCCTTCAGTGACATCTGTAGGTATTTTGATCCATGCGTTGTGCACTTCTCTTGTATTATTTTCTCTCACGAATTGAAAGATTGCGTACAATTCAATTTAGAATACAGTAGTATTTATTCCTAGTGGAATTGGGAGTTTCTCCCCTCGTTGTATATTCCAGCACCAGTTCCTTCCCTGGCCTTGGATCCGTCTGTATACCAGTTCCTCTCTTCATGTTTTCCCTTAACATTGACTTCTGTATATTCACTTTAAAGTTATTTGGTTGTGGTCCGATCTGTTACTTGTGTTTTGTAGCCTTAAAAGTCTCATTCTTGCCTCCCCTAGGATTGTTATATTAATCGGGGGAAGGTCCAACAGAGCGTCCATGCCTACTGTTGGTTTGTTTTTATAGTCCCCATTATAATTGGCTGCCACTTTACATGAAGTCCATTATTAATCATAATTATGACTCAAATTCACAAATTATAACTGCTAAATGATGCCAAAATTTAAAATATAGGGACAAAATATTCTCTACTGTTATATATGAAGACTTCGGAACATAACAAAAAGTCATTAAATATCTAATTAAAGAAATTTTATAATAAATAGAGAGTCGCCTTCGTTAGTTTAATTTTAAAACCATTATTATTATTATTTGAAGGCTTCGCTAACTCTCTCTTTTTTAGCCATATCCCCTTAATAACAAAAACACGTGGGTTCATTGTTATGTGCACGGTCTGTTATTAGCCCTACAGTGTTAAGTCGTCTCAGACTAAACTGAGAGTTTTGCGCGGTGTAGGCTGGAACTGGATAATCAGTGTATCCGAATAGCTTAAAGGGATTCAAACCACGATGGTTCTTGATTGAATGTAGCGACATATGCGGGTGCATTGTAAACTAAGTCTTTGGTTAATCCTTGGCTGGAGCTCAGCCATTCGTGATTTCAGTAGCGTAGATTTATTTGGTATTTAAAAAAGATGTAATATTCTCCAAAACGTCTGTCTCTGATTGTATATTGTTTATGTCCTGACAAGTCGAAGAAATGTTTCTTCCCAGATTGTACAATCGGAGATGGTAATCAGAACAAATGTTTCCATTTTATTTTATTAATATCGTCTTTCTTTTTTCTCTCTCTCTTGTTCACTGAGAGCGAAAAAGTATTTAGTTAAATAATGCGTTTTTATCAACACTTAACCTTCCCCAGCAATAAGCTGTCTACTGCCAAAATATAAAGTGATTCACACCTATAGCGAAGCTGTGGAAGTTAATAATGTTCCATTAGGTTCAGAGAATTTAATGAAAGCTTAATAAATAATTCTAAATACTGTTCCTAAATTTATTCTATTTATGACTTGTACTAAAATCTGTGATATGTAGGGGACATATTACTCTTGATCCAATACATAAAAAAGAGGTGTTTGTTAAAGGATTGTTTTTACACAATAAAAAATAATCAACATTGAATCAAAGAAGAAAACAGAAAATGAGAGAGAAAGGTATTGTCAAATATTACTTCGCCGGTGTTATTCCGAATCCCGAACCATTGACGTAGATAATACGGAGGGATTTCTGATGAAATAATTCTGCCCTTACGGTCACAAAACATATAAATATGTTTAAAAATAAATAAACAGAAAGATCTTTATGATCTCATCAGTATCATACCGTCAAAGTGTATAAATATTTGCAAATTTCTCGACTGTATAACCTATGAAGACCAAGTAAACCGAATGTTATATTATAATAACAAAACTAGCGATGACCGAAACATTAGAATGGTCGACTTGAAATAATGTCAGTCCTTTTCAGAGATTTATAAGAGGATCTGTTATATTAATTTTAAACCAACAATTTTCGGCTTATGCCCATTTCGTACCGTGTCATGTCGTACCGCTACCTTTAAATTTCCCACTTCTTACCGCTACCTTTAAATTTCCCACTTCGTACCGCGTCCCAAATGTATACCTGTGGCTAGTTTCATTTCGTACCGCGTATTATTATTATTTAAAATTCCTCTAGGTACATATATTTTTTATCGAAAATTTATGTATTGATTTTATAAAGAATACATCATTTTGTAAGAAATATGTTTATTACAATAAAAAACAGTGTTAAAAGTAGTTAATAAATTTATTTACATAAATAAACTGAGTGGCCACTAGTCAATGTACGCCCCCAATATTTTGGTTGTTTTTGAATTTAACCCTTTAACTGCGGCTGTCGTATATAAATAATTCGTAAAAACTCATCGTAAGTAAACAATTTTGTATATTTTATTATTTCCCTGCAATTTTTTACATATTTTACAAATTTTACAAATGTTCAAATTTTTTGAAATTTTCGACTAATTTTTTAACGTTTATTTGAAATTTTTGAATATTATATTTTTACTTTTTGAAATTTTTGATATATTTTTGAAATTTTAGAATTATTTTTTTAATGTTTTTTGAAACTTTGACATTTTTGAACTATTTTTAATGAATCGAATAATTTGATGTTTTTTGAAATTTTCGATATATTTTAATTTTGAATATTTTGGCATCTTTTATTTGTGAAATTGTCGAAAAAATTGCAAAATTTCAAATTTTTCGAAATTTTTGATATATTTTTGAAATTTTCGATGTACTTTTGAAATTATCGATGTTTTTGAATTTCTTGACATTTTTATTTATTATTTTTTTGAAATTTTGGAATATTTTAATAAAATTTTCAAAATTATTGTATTTCTTGAAACTTAGTTTTGTTACTAAATTTTTGAAAATTATCAAGTTTAGTGATGTTTTATTTAAACTGACTCAAAATTCAACTAAAGCCAAAATGTTTTAATGTATTTTTCAATATTTTTGTCCCTAGTACGTTCAGCGCTGCATAATTTTGCCCGCAGTAAAAGGGTTAAAAATTAGATTTTCTTCACACATCAATTAGACAATAATGTGCTAATTTTAGACTAACAGGAATAAAATATCACTTCCGGTTGAACCGGTAGTGACATCAACTTTTTTTTCTTAAATGGAATGCTTATAATTTTTTGATGGTTTCTCATTAAGAATACATTTCTAAGTGCAACAGTTTTTCGAAAATTTTCTATGTGCAAAATACCACTAAAATCTAACGAAAGTCATTTTCAAAGTTGTATAAGAAAATAACCAATTAAGACTCAGTTTTGAATCTTGAAAACTAATAAGAAAAAATACTGTAGATTCTGAAAATTCCTTTAGTTTTTTTTTGTGAAATCTGAGCAAGTAGGCGTTACACATAAAAGTTTGAACCATCGACCGAAAAAAAATGGAATATTCGAATATCAAATTTGACATTTTCAAAATTCTTGCATAAACATTTTTTTTATTTGTCTTTTAAACAGTAGTAAGTAATTATAATGTTGTATTTTTTGAGAAAAAAAAATTGAAATTGGTAAAAAAAAATATCACTATTTTGTCAACTTATATTTTGTATTTTTATCATATGGGATTATCCAAAACATGGAAAATCCCAAAAAATCTTTAGCAGGTATAAAGAAGGGTAATGCGGTACCAAATGCAACTGTTCATATTTATTTTATAAGCCACGGTACCAATTGAAACTAAAACAGGTAACATTTTTGGCCGATACGAAATGACACGACACCCAATTTTCGGATTTTCCATAGATAAAACTGGTGCTCCTAGTATATCATAAATAGCACTCAAGGTCAATAAGGCGGAGGGTGTTTTTACAAGGGTTAATATAAGTGTCTAGTCTTATTAAATTACTAGTCTTTGATTAAACACACAATATTTTCATGGTGAGTTCAGGTGAGTGCCGGTTGTAAAATATAACGCCGTCATGTGCCTTTTGTGCTTTATGTGTACCGAAAAAATAAATTTTGTGCTCGACCAACAATATTTTTAAAAAAATCAAAATTACGGGGTGTAGCATGATATCGATCCCGACCCCGCACGGATATAGAATCGCAAAAATCCTGTGATAATAACGTCATAATGTGCTTTTTATGTGCTTTTTGCGAACGGAAAAATCAAATTTTGTGCTCGATAGCAACAATGTTTTTTAAAAAAATTAAATGTACGGGGTGTAGCACGATATCGATCCCGACCCCGCACTACACCCGTTATTTTGATTTTTTTTAAAACATTGTTGCGGTAGAGCAAAAAAAATGATTTTTTGGTACATAAAAAGCACATAATTATGACGCTATTATTTCAGGATTTTTGCGATTCTATATCCGTGCGAGGTCGGTATGGATATCGTGCTACACCCCATAATTTTAATTTTTAAAAAAACGTTGCGGTCGAGCAAAAATATTTGATTTTTTGGTACGCAAAAAGCACATAATTATGACGCTACTATCTCAGGATTTTTCCGATTCGATGTCCGTGCGGGATTCTGATTGATATCGAGCTACACCCCGTAATTTTAATTTAACACAAAAAGCACATAAAAAGCACATAATTGGACAATTTTTTTTCCAAATTTTTGAAAATCAGGGTGTAGCACGTTTCACCTTTAAAGTTTGCCCTATTAGGATAAAGAACCACTTAAATTAAGGAATGCATCCTCAAAATTTCAGTAAAACGAGACAGTAACAAAACTAAAAATTTTGAGATTATGGCGAGACAAAATTCACCTTCGTCAGTCAACAGTCACCATATGGTTAAACACTGGAACGAGGGCTTTGGAATCGAAACAAAAATAATTATACGAACATGGTTACCCGATCAGAGTAGCTAAAACCATGCTGTTGGCGTACTACAACATTTTAATAATCAAAACTTTTGACCCTGTTGTCAATTTTCAAGGAAATGTCATAATTTGATAAATGTTTTTTGCGCTGGTATTGTAATGATTATTTCATTAAGATGATTAATAGTGATGTTGTAAGTAGTGATATAAGAATATACCGTTAAGAAAAAAATTGCAAAATGATCTAATCTAGAAGCTACGTTCTTGATTATTAGTATGAGTAGCAAATACGAATATAATGAGAATAAATACTATAATGGGAAGGAAAACACTGTAACTACTTGTCAAAAAATAAATATGTTGTTTTAAGATTACTATGTATATTAACGTTTTTAACTAACTAAATTTTCTTTATTACTGTTTTTATTGTCATATTTTACAAAATTAACTCACGTTATCATTACTAAAATCGTCAATTTTATAAGAGTCGTCTGAACAACTGGAGAGCTGGTAACGCCTTTAGAATAATAAATATGTTGGTATATTTTCAAACCCGATTCGAACAATCCATCAGAGAAAACAAATTAAAGCGATGTATTATTAAAGTCGGTAACAGCCCAGCTTTTGACGTTTTGCGAAGGTTTCGGACATAAAGGGTTATATAAACAATCGTGCAGTTATAACACATAAACTGTCATTAAAATGGGAGGGCACGTAGGAAGTGTCAGTCGCATGACATTTAATGAATGACCGATGAATATGGACTGCTCCTTTTCTACGGTTTGTGTATTTATATTGTCAAAGAATGATCAATATTAAATATACAGCGTGTAAAAATAATCCTTAGAAACCAGCACTAAATCAATTTTTGTTACCCCCATTAATTTCTTGAAGAATTTAAGCCTGCCCTGTAACGGACTAGACTACAACCCATCTAATTTGCTCAACACTTTGCTTTAATCAGTTCTGATACTTTCTATTCATGCTTCTTTGATTAAACAATTTGAAGTTTAGAAAATTTTAAAACATAATTATGTTTTAACAGCGGGAGAACGATGTTAATTTACATAGTCACGACATAATTATTATTATTATTTAGGGCAACATATTAAAACGGATCGTTATTATAGTAGTAATTAATCGGATGTTTAATATTGATAACTTTTTTAATTATTTAGATAAATACTACACGACATTATCTGATATTTTAAGTCATAAAATGTTGATATATTGCTTCGTTTAAAACATTTAATTTCCAACTATCATTTGGATAAAATGAAGCGATAGAATAATTGACATTTTTATTATCCCGCCCAAGCTAGATAAACTATATCAAAGCAGTTTTTTAACTCGTTTACAAAGTTCTTTAAATTATTTCTTAATGTAGCCAGTTATTTTTTCATAGCGGCCGTCCTTGTCTTCATAAAGATAACAGCAGGTGTAAACAGTCGTCCCTGGCTTTAAAATAAGTGTATAAGAAGCTCTTAAATTACTTTAAAGCGAGTTTGTTTTTCCGATGCTTAAATTACTATTTTTTTCACACGGTTGAAACATTTTTTTTTTAAACTGTCATTTAGGGTTTATTTATAATTAATATGTTTTACAAGACCTGTTTTAGTATCTTTAAAGTATTCTAATAAAATTAATTAATTATCATGTATGGTTACAGTGTAGGGCATAATGATCATCCGTTTATAATATAAAGAGTATTTTATAAATATATTAACTACGTAACAAGCTACAATAGTACATTGTGTATCTAGTAGTAAAAGCAATACATTCCCGGACGACAATGTAAATTGTTGGCCGAGGCGTTAAGCCGAGGCCAACAATCATTATCCTAAATTAAGGAATTTTTATAAATGCATAACAATTTGTGATTACCATCTTATTGCCTATGAAATTGTTTCCTTGACAACCACTGTTCGATTATTGTTGTGACAAAAGTCAGAGATTCACTGCTAATTTCATATTTAAAATGGACAGTGAAGATAATGTCCAGGTTGAAAAATAAATCCAAGACAAAATATAATACGCTTACAAACGTTTCATCGATTATTGCTAAGAAAGAAAAACGATCTTCAAATCTGAAAATGTCATGGTTTCCGGTTTATCTACAAAGTTGAAGGCATCTACGTTATGGTCAAATTACTCCATGCTCAAAGTTACACTTAGTACAAAAGAATATATTGATATTACAAAACATTCAAAATTACGTGCTTTCCTGAAACGTCAAAGTGACAACTATAAGCCAAAGAAATCAAAAGTTTTGTCAGATGTACAAATTGAAACGTTTATTACTCAAGCGCCAGATTATATATACTTAATGAATAAGTTACGGTTAGAATGTAAAAATTCTAATATAAATGTTCCATATGTTCAATAATTTATTTAATAAATTTTCTTAAATGTGAGTTTGTTGTTTGAGTGTATTTATTTACTGTTTAAAATGTATAAAAAAACCATTTTGAGTGCCTGAGCCGGCAAAGATTTTCCAGGACTCATTTCGGTCCGGGAAAATTTGTTGCTAAGCAACAAGCTAAAATACTAGAGTTGGCGTCTGAATTTGAAGTAGGCATTCTAGACCTTAATTCTTGAATCGAGAGAAAAGTTTACTCCCCGGGGAGCTCTCTGGCTTTTCTACACTGGTGCCAAATGTCAGTAGAAAATTCTGACCAATCAGAAATGCAAAAAATTTACTCCCTTTTGATAGACAACTAACCAAGGTCAAAAATCACTCACAAAAAGCACGGTTTCAACTTAATTTTAGGTTATATTTTGTTATTTCTATTGTCATTTTCATTTTCTCTTACTTTGGGACCAGTAGAATTCGCAGCTCCCTTAGGGAGAAATTGTTCTCTCAATATTTGAGAAATATTTTAAAGAATACAGTATTTTCAGTTTGAGGAAACCACGCCTACTTTTACGTCACTTTCTCTCATCATTTCCACTCCCCGATATTCAAGAATAGGGGTTCTGGAGTGATTTCAGAAAAAGGCATTATCATCATTGTTTAAAATAAATGTCTTAAAGCACCATTTGACAGCTTCTAATATTTATGTCAAATGCCCATTTTTCCCCATCAGCTGGGCCAAAATGGACAATTGAAAGGAATATAATGAGCATAAAGTTTAAAATGAATTAAATAGGACCTGAATAATAAAATTCATTTAATTTTTTCGTGTAAAAACAGTTGATGCCGTTTTTTACAATATTCACACTCTTCATCATTATCATCCTCCCCAGCACATAAACAATGTGCCCATAATCTGCGTGACCTGCAAGTTACCCATCCTTAAGTGGATTGGGTATATAAATACTCGTAATACAAATATTCCACATTAGAATCATCATTAATATCTTCGTCTGATTTTGTGTTTTTATTTTAAGTTTAAATTTTTGTTTGCCCTTTGGTTTATTTTCGTTTCCGCGTGATGCAATATTTCGCTTAGTGACTTCTGCCTACAGTTTTTTAGTTTGGGTCGCTTTAATACCCTCTAACAGTTCATTTTTGTAGGGCGATTAGGTCAAAATTGCAGTTTTGCCTTCCTTTCTCACCATTCTTTTTGTCTGCATGGTCCTTGACACTAGCATTATATAATACGGGGTATGTAATTTAAATATTGAAATTTGAAGGGGGTGTGTGGAAGGTCTCTGATGTGAAGGTCCTGGCTGGGGTGATTTTGGTTAATTCTCAGCAGTTTTAAGTAAAATTTCTTTTGGAGAAAAACTTCTTGTTCCTTCTTTTATGCTTCCAAATTGTAATGTTTTAGGTGAGTCAGACTCTTGTACTTGTGCTTCAGGATGTTCTTGGATTTCCGTATTACAAGGATTTCCGTTCCAGTTGGTAATACGTATGTTTCATAAATGCCTATTGTAACTATAAAGTAAGCATATGTAAAAACAGTAGAATTGCAAGGCCAAATACATGTTGCTTTGAAGGCATTTATAGCGGTTGACATTGTGGCTTCTCTTAAAAACACTTTTCCGAAAATATTAGCTGCTTGATAGTGCGTCATTCTTAGTGTGCGTTGTGTGAACATCTAGTAATAGAAGGAACCTGGAGGTGTACCGACTAACTCTATTAATAAAAAAAAATTAAACCTTTAACGCTCATTTTTTTAACTTTAACAGTGACCAGTAGACTCTAATTTAATACAAAATAATAAAAGAAAAGTACTTAAAAGTTAACCATCCAATTATAAATTTTCAAAATTTTCCAGAGCACCCTTTCATATTCTTTCTCAAAATTAAATCCTGGCTTGGTCACCGAATAGCCAAAACACGTAAAAAATATTTATATTAAAGCGAACACTAGCTTAAAAGTTGAAAAGGGCGACTGCTTTCGGTGAAATTTCGCCATAATCAGGCAAAAGTATTCATGGGGGGTTTTTTATAAAAATAAAATAAATTAAATTAACTGTTCATAACTGACATCATAAATGAATAAACACATTAAAATAAGTGGTACAAAGTGGTTGTTTTTTAATTAAAAAACGGAAATGGAAGTAATGTTATGTCTTAACTTGAACATCATGTGAGAAGGAAGGAACTGAACGAAATATGTTCTAAAAAAGTATAAGAATCATAGGAAGGGTTCCAATATCGTTAGAAATACATCATTCTTAACGAATATATGAGGTGGCCCAGCCGTGTGCTTGGCCGGCAAAAGGATATAGTAACGTGGGATAGGAAACCACTTAGTAAAAATTGATGTTGTGAGCCACCCCACGGGTGACGTACCAGCACAACAACTTGGCCAATTTAATAAAATTAAAAATAGGCTTGCCCCGGGAAGCTAACTGTTGTAAGAATGAAGAAGCAATGATGATCACCGATCAAATTGAGAATCAACCAAAAAAAACACCACCACATTAGATAACATGGATAAACTTTTGGACTTAAAAGTTTAATATTTCCTTGAATAATCAATTTAAAAAAAATTGTTCAAATACTAATTGACAAAAATCTTACAAGAAAAACTTTTTTATTATTCTTTTCTCAGAACATTTTACTCTTGATAAAAGTTGTAATCCAAATTTAATTTTGTTAAAAAAATCAATTACATTATCATAAATATTCCATTACAAGCATATTTGTTTGATTAAAACACCTTCAGGGTATGGTAACTTCTGTTATAACCATAAGTTGTAAATATATGTCCTAATCTTGTATAATCTTCCAAATCTAGAGAGATCTTACATCAACTGAAGAAACCTATTCGCTTGCTTCTTTTCCACTGATATTACACTCCCAAAACTTTTTTTACTTACGTGAATTTATAAAAAAAATACAAGTTTTCTGAGTCCAGGCAGTTTACGATCGATTGTTAATAAAAAAAATAAATAAACTTGATCTACTTGCGACAAAAATGAGTGGCGAGGAGTTATAAATAATAAGCCTCTGGCTACCAAACCAAAAGCAAGCCAGACACCGCCCGCTATTATTCGCAACAACAAAGAATCATAAAAAAAATGAAGAAAGAAGAGAAGAAAGAAAAATTAAAGAAAAGTTTTTTCTTAGTCTTGGGCGCGAGACCCTCCTTCTTTATTATCATATTGTGCATAGAAAGATGGGTTATCTATACGGAGTCATTGGCGCACTGTGGTAGTTTTAATAAGTACATTTATTTTAAATAACTTCGGGACGACGATGAATATGTCTAAAAGAAATTGAAAGAACCTGCATTGCTATCCTCGATTGAGCGCGAAGGGTGTGTTTTATTAGGACTTATCTTCAGTGGCGTAGTATAATAAGTTTATCCAGTAACAGTTTTAATACACTATATTTCACTTCTGTTTTTAAATTTAGTAATCGTTATTTTAATTATACTGCCCAACAACGGAAACGTTTCGGGCTCAAAAATGGCTGAATTCAAAAATTACCGATTATCTCTTGTTTTGGATATAAAGTGATATTTTATATTCTCTTTTATAAGTCTTACGCCCTTTGTATCCGAGAGTTATTTTCTTACTCATAACTTACGAACCACCCTGTAGATTTTTTTATATTTGGTATACATGTTCCTCATATCCCGTGGGATATAACGATGTATCAAAAATATTGATAATCGAGGTCCGACTTTGAATTTAATCGTGTGGTTATATTTTTTGGGCAGGCGACTTTCCCATGAAAATTTTCATATTTAGTTTTTTAGGATTTTGCAGTGAAGAAATGTAATTTATTGCGTTTTTTATTCATAATTAGGGAACCACCCTATATAATAATTTTTTATTTTATATACGGGTTCTTGCTTTTTAGTGGGATAAAAAAATGATAATGCAGGTTCGGCTTTACGAAAGATATACTTATTTGCCAATCCTTCGTACAACACCCTGTAGATAATTATTTTTTAATTTTGTTTTTTGTGCACTGTGTAAATTTAGATGAGAATTTTAAAATAGAATAAAATGCAATAAAATACCTGTTCGAATAGTTTGGCTGGGGCACACATGACTGAAATAGGTCGATAATTTTCGATATTCATGTTATCGCCAGACTTAAATATAGGTGAGACCATTATTCTTTTCAATGATGAGGAAAACGAATTTGTTGACAAAACAAGGCTATAGATGTGTACCATTCACCACAAGCCTTTAATACATATGGTGGTATTCCATCATTCCCCTCAGACTTTAAGTTTTAGCATCTTTAACGTATTGTCACACTCACCACGTTCATTAATAAAATTCAGTATAAAAGTATCATCAGTTTTGTTGATATTATTATAAAAATGCAAAACTTTCTGCAGTATTATGCTCCGGTATAGCCACCCCAGTGTAAAAGTAATTATCATTGATTGATTTTTTTTTATTAATTTTTATACATATAATTCCAAAAATTATTAATGTCTGATATTATGTTTTGTTCCACTTTGTAGATGAATCTTCTTTTTTCAGTTTTAATTAATCTACTTACCATCTACCTCAATTCTTTGTACCCATCGTTAAAAAAATTTGACACGTTTATTAATTTCCTATACCTTTTTTTTCATTTCAAGCATTTTTTCTATCGTGCGTGTACCAGGCAGGAAATGTTTTACAATTTTTTTATAAACACACTTGTCAACTATTTTATTCCAAATGTTGTAAAAGTGATGTACATCTCGATTTAATTGTGTTTAATTATCATTCAATCTGGCCAGTTTTGATACATTTTTTTAAACTTTTTAAAAAATAAAAAAACATCAATAAAAAATAAATACCAGAGACAGACTTTCCACAATAGAAATAAAAGAAATGTATGAATAAAAAATATAGTAGCAAAGTTACAAGTTAATACGTGAAGTTTAGAGCTAATCTACAACTATTTACTACTCATCAATAGAACAGTTTCATCCAGTTTTACGGCTAATTCCGTATTGTAGTTATTGATGTAAGCAAAACACCTTCGACAAGGTATTAAATATTTTTGTTCATTTTGTAATAAGTAGCTTGTTGTAAAGTTATTAAAGCTCTCATAGTGACTAAAAAAAATTAAATGGTTTAGAAAGCGATAAAATCATATCCAGGCGTAGGTAGCACTTAGAAAGGAACAATTTACTGCAATTAGCTTAATTTAAAGCGACAATTTAATGATAATGGTACATTAACTGAGTTCTTTAATATTCAAATTTATTTTAATGAATGGCTAATTTTAAATAATGCTTTTTCTGATATTATCAACATTAATTGTTGACTACAGGATATTACTATGTAAGGTTGATAAATCTATTAAAACAGAATAAAAAACGTTTTACTTTTCCTATTATAATACCTAATATTACTTATCTTAAAACCCAGCGGGGCGAATAAAAGAAAAAAAAAAGATGATGAAATCTGAGTAAAGCCCAGTAAATTGACTGACCACACCGACAACCGCTCTTTGGAGGTCAGTAAATTGAGTAGAAATAATGTAGCCACTTTACGTCTGGTTTAACAGATTAACCGAGAAATATAAGACACTGATGTGTGTTGATAGTGTTATAAAACAGAAAAGGATGTACGGATAAATAAGCAAATTTTTTTCTAAGGATTAATTTGTTTAAAAGAACTTAAAAATTTTTAACACTGATCGAAAGAATTTTTTATCTTAAATACTCGTATAACGCGGGATGTTGACTTTTCTTTACTTACGTCTAATGATTACAAAAAAAATCTGAAGCGATTTAATCAAAATTTGTAATTAGACCTAACATTAACCTCCAATTAAAGGAGAGGGCAATTTGGCAGATGTATCCAAAAGCCCTTTACGTTCATTGTTCATCACAGGCTTAAATTTACCTTCTAATAGAAGTACGAAACTGTATAGGAACTATCGAAATCACTAAAAAAATTTTTAGTTCACCCAAACGACATCGTGTTCTATAAAATGAGATTAATAAATTAGTAGACAAACCAAAAATAGAGAAACTTAAAAGATTGTGTCCCACCCATAGAAATCATAATATATATACTTACTTTAGGATGCTGGTTCCATTAAGTTCCACAGTTAAAAGCACGCCGCATATGCAAGTGTTTAGAAATATGCGCATGCGTACCATCAGTTTATTTCAAGTAAAACGTTGCCAAGTTCCTAAATCTTGTTTATCAAATTTTAAGTCTACTAATATAATTCAGCAATAAACATATTTCATTCGAGAAACGAATTTATTTTTTGGCTCATACTTGTCAAGTTAAATCTATTGTGCCCAGTGGAATTCCGTAAATATTTTTTATAATCTTTCTAATCCTCTTTTTTTATCCTCCTTGTCAATTTTATTTATAAAACTTTGAGAAGTTTCTCGAAATATTTTTTAATAATTTTTCTAATCCTCTTTTTTATCCTCCTTGTCAAGTTCAATCTATTGCCCCAGTGGGAGGATAAAAAAGAGGATTAGAAAAATTATTAAAAAATATTACGAGAAACTTCTCAAAGTTTTATAAATAAAATTGACAAGGAGGATAAAAAAAGAGGATTAGAAAGATTATAGAAAATATTGCAAGTGAGAAATGTCTCACAGATTTATAAATAAAATTGACTATGAGGAAAAAATTGAGGATTAGAAAAATATAAAAAATATTAAAAAATTTCTCTAAATTTTATAAATAAAATTGATAAGGAGGATAAAAAAGAGGATTAGAAAAATTATTAAAAATATTGCAAGTGAGAAATTTCTCAAAATTGTGAAGGAGGATAAAAAAAGATGATTAGAAAAATTATAAAAAATTATTGCAAGTGAGAAATTTCTCACAGATTTATAAATAAAATTTACCAAGAGGAAAAAATTGAGGATTAGAAAAACTATAAAAAATATTAAAAAAATTTATCAAAGTTTTATAAATAAAATTGACAAGGGGATAAAAAAATGGGATTAGAAAAATTATAAAAAATATTACAAGTGAGAAATTTCTCAGTTTTATAAATAAAATTGACAAACAAGATAAAAAAAGAGGATTAAAAAAATTATAAAAATTATTGCAAGTGAGAAATTTCTCAAAATTGTCAAGGAGGATAAAATAAAGTTGATTAGAAAAATTATAAAAAATTATTGCAAGTGAGAAATTTCTCACAGATTTATAAATAAAATTGACCAAGAGGAAAAAATTGAGGATTAGAAAAATTATAAAAAATATTAAAAAAATTATCAAAGTTTTACAAATAAAATTGACAAGGAGGATAAAACATGGGACTAGAAAAATTATAAAAAAAAATATTACAAGTGAGAAATTTCTCAGTTTTATAAATAAAATTGACAAGCAGGATAAAAAAAGAGGATTAGAAAAATTATAAAAAATATTGCAAGTGAGAAATTTCTCAGTTTTATAAATAAAATTGACAAGCAGGATAAAAAAAGATGATTAGAAAAATTATAAAAAATTATTGCAAGTGAGAAATTTCTCAGTTTTATAAATAAAATTGACTGAGAGGAAGAAATTGAGGATTAGAAAAATTATAAAAAATATTACAAGTGAGAATGTTCTCAAAGTTTTATAAATAAAATTGATAAGGAGGATAAAAAAAGAGGATTAGAAAAATTATAAAAAATATTGCAAGTGAGAAATTTCTCAGTAAATAAAATCGATAAGCAGGATAAAAAAAGAGGATTAGAAAGATTATAAAAAATATTGCAAGGGAGAAATTTCTCAGTTTTATAAATAAAATTGACAAGCAGGATAAAAAAGAGGATTAGAAAGATTATAAAAAATATTGCAAGTGAGAAATTTCTCACAGATTTATAAATAAAATTTACCAAGAGGAAAAAATTGAGGATTAGAAAAATTATAAAAAATATTACAAGTGAGAAATTTCTCAAAGTTTTATAAATAAAATTGATAACGAGGATCAAAAAAAGAGGATTAGAAAAATTATAAAAAATATTGCAAATGAGAAATTTCTCAAAGTTTTATCAATAAAATTGACCAAGAGGAAAAAAAAGAGGAAAAAAACATCCAAATATTCCTATTCTTGAAGTTCTTGACGTCTTAGCCCTTCGATCCCGACGTCTTAATATTTTATTATAATAATTTTACTGATTTTTATGGTTTATATTTTTTTAGTCTACTGTATATCTATTTTAAGATTTGTTTTCTGTAATATTATTCTCGTAAGATTTTCCAATTTTTTTTGAAAACCCCACCAATAGGTAATTCTGGCTGCGCCACTAGAAAGACTATTATTTTCTGCATGTATAACTAACTTTTGTTTATTATTATTTATTATTATAGATTTATAAGAAAATATTACATTACTTATATGCATTTTATTTTTGATGTTTTATCCAATTTTGTTGAGCTAGACATATCGGTGACGTTCTATATTTCGTGATGTCGTTTACGGGTCAGAGTGAGTAAATGCTTGTCTGTTTTTAAAACGGATGCGGCAATTTGGGCCACATAAAACTTTAACGGTTTGATAAATTGGCACAACTGCTTGCTAAATTAGATAAATTTGAATAAATGTGAAGCCCTAATTCGATCAGGAAGTTGACGTTAAATGGCTCGAAACTAGAAACATTATTTATTATTAAACTTGTTTTACACACGATTATAAATCTATGAAATGATTATTTGTAATATTCTTATTGATCACCTTGTTGGTCATTTAAAAACTAATCGTTGTTTATCTCTTACCATTAGTCTCAAAAGTCAACAAATTATCCCTAAGATAATATTTTTCTTAGACAGGTTGGGTTATACTAAAATAACAAACTCATTGTCTCGGACTGCTTCTTTTTCAACTAAAGTATCATGTCTTGGGTATGAGATTCTTGGTAGAAATAATAAATAAGCAACCTTTCAGTTTATTCAGCTGAAATGACAAGACATCAATAAGCATATTATAATTCTAACAAAATATATTATGGAAGATTAAAAAGGATTCGTGCTTAATGAGATTTAAATAAGTATTGATAATATACAAGGTGGTCTGCAATTTTGATTTCAAAAAATGAAAAAATTAATACGCTGAACGATAACTCAACGGTTGTGATTCCCACAGCGCAAGTTGCCCCATGGACAATGTTGCCGGTGGGAAAAATTGTCAGTACCACAAAATCTATGAAAATGTACTAAATTTTGCCTCACTGTACTTTTTAATATTATGTCGTGACGTCACATGGAGGGCCTTTTAGATGTCGAACGGTTGCTGCTAAATAATACGCGCGACCTTTATGGTCACTTCAGTCTTGGCTGATAGACGCAGCGTTACTTATTTTTAGTTAACAAAAATTGTGTTTTATTTTATTACTTTCATTGAATATGGATTGTTACCCTGGACATGACTGGTAACTGCGATTATCAGCCCTTGGTGACTCATCAGTCGTGGAACAACCACGAACTCCTGGAGCATACCACCCAGTCGCAACCCCCCCCCCCTCCTATAAGAAGCAAAAAAGACATTATATCGATATATAGTTGCTATGGGCAGAAGAAGCTGCCCAAGATGCAGAAAAATGATTGGTTGTTGAATGTGCGCCGAATAGAAGCTAAAGTCAAATAACTAAGAGAGACAGAGAACTTTCAGTTTTCAGGAGGTACGCGTTATGCGTAATTTACTTCATGGCCACAGTGAACAACCATAGAAAATCCAATGGCGTTTTCCATTGACATTCACTAGTTTTGCACAGTTCTTGGGTGCCCTGTACGAGTGAAATGAAATTTTGCACTCTGTGCATGGCCACTGGAACACGGAAAAGCTGTCATTTGTCAATTCAACTTTGCTTGTACTAGTTTTCCAATGGAAAAAATCGATAAAAAAGTTGATATTTTTCATTGTTCCCACAAACCAATTTAGGTACCACATTCATCAAAGGAGTACCACCGTACTTTTTGACGATCCAGAGTACCACATGTGGTACTATAGTACCACTCTGGCAACACTGCCATGGACCAAATGACCATTCAGATTATCTCTGAATAACAAGGATTTTAATTATATAAAAGTCAGTTTGTAGAATATAAAGAGGACATTTTTTTGTTTTGTATGTAAACCATTATGTAGATGTCGCTACTGGGTAACATTTTGTCTTATCGTGGAACAATAAAATAATGATGGACTTTATGTTTCCGTGAATGTATTTACATTATTTACAATTTTTTACGGTTAAGAACATGCTTAAAGTATCGCGTTTAGAGAAGGGATGTCTTCTTTTCTATCCATTGAGCATCGAGAACGTCTGTGAGTTTTTACACTAGACGCAATAACTAAATTTTACAATATACCAATGACCACTCAAAGGGAGAAGGGAAATGTCGAGATCCCAATTTTGAAGTCAGTGCTGGGTGTGGACTTGTTAAGAAGTAGGCATACTAAAAAAGTAGTTGATGGGGTGCCAAAAACGTCTCAGGTTTTTGCTTTAATGAGAATAGTATTTACGTTGTTCTCATAGCAAAGACTCCAGGAATTTGATTTGTAAAATCTAGCAATGAAAAAGTCGAAAACAACGTATATTAAACGTAAGAAATGCAACTAGTGGGATTAAAAGATATTCTGATCCTATTTAAACCTTTACTGGCTCTGATACAATATCAGCAGCATTCGGGAAGAGTAATGTTTGTTTTTTTAAGGTATGCAGCAGAAGTCTTCTTTGGCTACTCCTCAAATTGAAGAAAACGGAAAGAAATGTCTTTTGAAATGGTATGGTGCAAACAACAAAGAAATTTTTGAAATTGATTTGATGACTAGAACTGTTTCAACAAATATATAGGTACAGGAATGCAAAACTGTCAAGGAATTTGTTCAAAGACATCCCCGACGAGGATGATGCCAAGGGCGTACACGATTTCGGCTCCGTGAACATGAATTCGGCTCCAATGCTAAACCGATTAGCGCGGGGCATATACGAATATTTGTAAATTTGATTTTATGCTGCAAACAATTATAAGGAAACTTTAGAAAAATACTAGCTAGTTTGAAAATAGTATTATTAAATAACACTTATTGCACACATTAATTCAAATATTATTTTTGTAAATAAAACAACGTTTATTGACTTTCACAAAAATATAAAAATTATTATTGATCGCCCAGCAAAACCTTCATCAGACTGGTGAAGTTTTTGTATAACGAAACATGTCACAATATCGATTTTCATTAAGTAAAAGTCGACACAGTTAAATACAAAAACATAAATTAACAAACTTGTCGAATTAAAATAATATTTTAATATATAGTGATGACAAAGAAATCACAGCCAGTATTCGCAAGTACGAGTATCTCCAGCCAAAGGGATTTGCCTCGATTTTGGCACCTAAAGCCTTTGACAACCATCAACTATTCTTCATTTAAAAGCGGATTCTTACTTTACTCGTTGATCCAAATCAAATGGCGTCTTCATCTGCTCGAGAGAACTTTTCGCAAAATAGGCGAAAATCCAGCTAAATTTGAGATTTTCCTCGATTTTGACCATATTTTGGCCCGTAAGTCCTTTGACAACCCAATATTTTCTTTAATGAAAGCGGATCTTACTCTACTCGTATGGTATGATTATCTACTAGAGAGACTTCATACATTTTGGAGAAATCGTGATTTTGGAAAATTGGTCCTAATTTGAGGTCATATTTTAACCTACTTTGGCTTTTTTTTAATCCGTTCTAAAGTTTTAAACATAATCCTTTTAATTTAGAACATTTTCCGGAGGGTTTCAGATTTTTCTTATAATGCCCAATCTCGAGATTCCGGCGATCTGGGGACGAAAATGCAAAACTTTTTAGGAATTTCTTTTGGCTGATAGAACCCACTAATTTTCGCAAATGACAGCATTTTCGACTTTATTCTAGGTTTTGGACCACGGTTTTAGAATTTGGAGAAAAGGTATAGTTTTCGAGATTGTGTCAAAATGTTGACATTTTTGTGGCAGATCACGTTTGTGGCACTATACATGGTTTGGCTACACTACTCCCATAATGCTTTCAGACACTTGCGATGGTTCATTAGAGTCACCTCGCCGTGATAAGAAAAATGGGTGGCGGAATTGCTAGCTAGGCCTATATTACATTAAATTTGGGGTCCAAGACCAGTCTAAATTCACCTAGTTGGGGACAATTACGTGCAAGCACTGGAAGACATTCGTAAAACTACTATAACTCCATTTGTTCTATTTGTTTTTTTGATTTAAGAAATGGACCCCAAACATTCCAAATATATATGTTTTGATAGGCCTTAATTTTTGTTATGTTTATTTAGATGAAATTTTCGTAGCCACATCTTCACAGGAACAACACTATAATCAGTTATTGTCAATAAATCATTATTTCGAGTAACGTATTTGAATTTCTCGAATATTCTTTACCAATTAATGGAAACCAAAGTACAGTTTTTTTTTAAGTATGCCAAATTTTTATCGCTGGTTTTTTTCTAGAATTACAAATTTACACAAGACTTTGAAAAGTATAAACTGAGCTTAACATAAACAGTTCTTTTATCTAATCCCGATAAGTTATTTGGGCACCTCCTATGTTATCTTTCACTTGGAATGTTATATTACCTGTAGCTTTAATGGTAAGTTAAAATTAATATAAACTCGTAAATTGTAAAATCAATGTATTAATTTTTTAGTAGGTTTTATGTTTAGCAACGTTCAATTAATTCGTAGCGTGGAGCTTAAATCGAGCAAGAGATTAAAAACGCAAGTATATTTTTGCCGAAATTGTGACCGTCCGATGCCGAAGACGTGAAGCCCATTTTTACTGAATAAATGGAGGATGAGGTGATAAATAATGAAGAGGGTGAGAAGTATTAGCCACCATTTTAGCTTACCACAGACAGGCATTTCTAATGATAGGATTTACAAATTTTAAATCAACAACAGTAGATATAATAAGCAAACTCCTACCCACACTACAGGGAATGCAATGTGTTAGAGTAAGAGGTTCAGCTTGTCAGAGCCGGTCTTTAGATACTTTAGCCACAGTAAAATGATTATATACAGTATTTGCACTAAGCGACTTTCCCCGGTTCTAATTTTTAATTGAGTCGTCGACGCTGGGTATGTGTGCGCAGAAACCGAAAAGCATTTAAAGCTTTGTTGTCGTGATATTTGCAGTGTTGCCAATGTCAACTAAATTTTAATACAGGTTCTTTGATTTGAGGAAAAAAAATACAATATAGTACTAATAGGTATAAGTAAAACGTAAATATATATTATTAAATTTTATGTAATTATTCCGAAATTATCCTAAATATACGCCTGCTAACAACATTACAAAAGAATCACAACTCTCCTGAAATTATCCGTAACTCAGATAATTATCCTACATTTGGCCACTATGCTTTTCTGGTAGGTTGTAAAAACGAACGAATTGAGCACCACGGAAATCAAAGTGCCGACACCGGAGTGCAAATACTGTATATAATCATTTTACTGTGCTTCAGCTCCGTTTGAGCTAGTCTTCAGCTCCGTCTGGTCGATAGCAGACGTACCTGACAGAGCTGAAGACTAGACCAGACGGAGCTGAAGTACCTGAAGACCGGCTCCGACACGCTGAACATCTGCATCATCTCACTCTAATACATTGAATTCCCTATGGTGGCGGTAAGAGTTGCATAGTATAACTACTAACAACGATCTACAAAAAAATACTTACTAACAAGAGAGTGCAAGCCCCGAATTTTGTGACTTCTATTTCGAAAATTTAGACGAAATTTGATTAACTACAGAAATTTATTGTTCTACAACTTCTTTTCTGACAACCTTTTTTTTAAAATTAATTGTAAACAATTTTCAGTTATTATTTTCATGCGGTAAAATAATAATTCCTGTTAATTCAGCTGATTTCGCAATTTGATAAAGCCGCGTCCAGAATTATTCCGATCAGCAAAGCCGATCGGCACAGTCGGGTTTTGACTTGTCCAGATTACTTGACTTGATTCGGTTCGGCCTGACGTGGTTCAGCACGTCCACACGCCCGCAATGACGATCGGCACGATTCGGCATAGTCTGAACGCGGCTTAAGGTCGAAAACCGCAGCTGGATTAATTCTAAAATTTTTTGTTGAAGAATAAATCCAATGCAATTAGTTAATTTGAGGTAATCTGATTGAACACAACCAATCAGAACAAAATTACACTGAAATCTACCCATGGGCTCTTTTCACTCATTGCTATGCGATTTTGATGTTTCAAATATTTAATAATTTCAAAATGTCACGATTTGATTGTAATACTGACGACAATACATATTACTGAAATAATCGATTCACATACACCAAAAAATACTGTTAACAATAAAAAATTTGTATGGAAAACATTTATGGACTTATAGCCATGTTAGAAAATTTCAATTAGATCGGACGGTGGAAGAATTAGCAAAAATTTTTCTATTCGAATACCCTCGAACATTGATAAATGCTCAAAAATTTTCTAACTTTCTAAAGATTTTTATTTCTGATCAGTTTTTTTTTTGGTTTTTTAATTTTTTTAACTTTTTTGATTTTTTCGAATTCTATTTAATTATTTCTGGTGTTTTCTATGGCTGTTTTTTTCGTTTGTTTTTTTTTTTAATCTTTTACGGATTCTTTTTTTATTGTAACTTTTATCAATTTTTTTTTATTTATTTTTACTGATTTTTTTGGTTTTTTTTTAATTTTTTTGTTTCTGATCAGATGTTTTTTGGTTTTTTATTTTTTTAACTTTTTCGATATCTTTTGGGTTCTTTTGGATTATTTCGGATGTTTTCTATTTCTTTTAAATTTTTCAAATATTTTTCTGATTTTGTATCTAATTTTTCTGATTCTGATTTTTTCGGTTGTTTTTTTAATCTTTTACAGATTCTTTTTTTTATTTATAATTTTTATCGATTTTTCTTGGATTTTTAAGTTTATTTTTGTATTTTTTTCTTAATTTTTTTTTATCGTTTCTAATTGTTTATATGTTTTTATTTTTTTTTACTTTTACGTATTTTTTATTTTCTATTTTTTTCTTGTCTCTGATCAGATTTTTTAATTTTTTTCGGCGCCGGTCTGTTTCCAAGCAACAAGCTTTCGAAACCTGTTATACAATTATCAATATACTTGGGTAATTACTACTAAAAATTATGCAGATCTAAGCAAATGAGTTGTAAAGGCAAAAAAAAATGAATCCGGAAAGACACCCCAAGAACTACGCAGAAAAGGTGTTTTAATAAAAAATTTTAAGTTAAAAATCATAAAGTTGTGCCAAACTCCATTAAAATTGAATTTTGGACTTTTAATATATAAAATTTTTGTGAAATTTTTGAATTTACTTACTTTTTGTCTGTGTTCAAAAACGTGTCGAACTCCACCGACATTTTGCAACACAACGCTTTCCTGCTGTGAGAAGAAGAACAATTCGTGTTGATCATGTGGCCGTCTGAAAAGGAAAAAAATCATTATATTTCCATTTCAATTACGAACAACGACAGGATATGCGTGTGTATAAAAATAAGTTTGTACAACAACTACATGTGTGAATGTGTGTATGTATTTAATAGCTTTTTAGGCCCTGGTAATGAAATTAACTCTATGACAATGACCTCTAATATATTTGATACGTTATTTCCGATATCATATTTCCTACAATATGTCTATTTTAGTCATTAAAGATGACAAATTTGTTAGACACAACTAGTATTAATGTCTATTTTCAAAAATTGAATAAAAAAAAATTTAATACAAACCAAGCAAATACTATAAATCGTTTCTAAACCACGATCTCATTTTACATTTATACTCTTCTATTTTTAATTTGCCTTCATTTTATTAGAGTAAAAGATAGTTAAACAGTTACTTTTATTCCATACATTACTCCGGATTGCGTCTGCAATTGAAATCAGTGCAAACAGTATCCTCGGGTAAATGGATTAAGGAAATCTTGACTGAGGTAATGGATGTAGAAACGTGACTAGATTTAAAATTATTCAATTACTTGTACAACTCCGCATCAACCGGAGTATGTTTCATTCTGTCACTGCACAACATTAATTTGATTGTCTACAATACGTTTTACTTTTTTTTACATAGATTTTAGTATTAGTAGTGGGCATTTACATAGGTTTTAGTTTGATAAGGAGGAGAACAATGGCGTAGATATTTTAACATTTATTTACTTTTCTGGTTCTTGGTTTCAAAACATTTTTATATTCCATGCTTTAATTCGTTAAATTTTGACATTTTTAGTGTACTAAAATTTAATTATTCAATGAAGAAAAAAATTTTTTTAATAATAATAATACAAAATAAAAAATACATTACAAGTTTGGAATTCGAAAAAAAAATGCAATTGAGCTTAATACAAAAAAAAAATAATAAAAAAAGAGATCAACATACCGCAAGGATAAGGTTTGGGTCTATTATTATTTCTTTAAATAACGCAGTATATTAATTCCAGTTCAGTACTAATAACAATCCCGCTTTTCTAAATATTGCATTATATTTTTTGCTTAAAATACCGACATTTTTTAATATAGAATTCACAATTTTCATAATGGGTTTTTGATTTTTTTATAGTGAAAATGTGTTTCTAGTACTACCTGACAACATTAAAATATGAATAAATAACCACAACATAATCCAGAAAAAAAAGGCAGTTACTGTTAAATTAATGAAAATTTCATATGTTGTTTGTGTTACTAAAAGTTAAAAAAATGGTAAAGTTTAAATTTTCTGCTGAGCCTCTACAGAGTGTTATTTATACAGGGTGCTTCAATAGAAAGATCTGCACCATTGTTATATTATTTTAAATGGAACACTGTATTTTTTTATTTTAATGAAATTCCTTAATGCGGCTTGCGGTAGTGATTAATTGGCAGAAATCGTCACGTAACGAAAAGCGTTATGCCCCCTCCAGTCGACCTTCCCTTTCTTTCTCTTACACTCTGTCTCTTTCTACAATATGATTTTTTGTATATATCATTTGTAATTATTTGATAGAGAGATTTTTTCTGATTTTTTTCATTTTTCCTCATTTTCTGACGTTTTTTTGAGTATCTGATTTTCTATTTTTTTCTAATTTTTCTGTTTTTCTTTTATTTTTCTCTTTTGTTTTCTCATTTCTTCTTATTTCTGCGATTTTTTTGGGATTTCGTTGCGAGTTTTCACCGATTTCTTGCTATTTTTTTTTCATTTTTTTATGGTCTTAATTGTTACCAGTTTTTTCTCATTTTTTTTTTATTTTTTCTAATTTTTCTTCATTTTTCTCATTGTTCTGTTTTTTTATAATTTTCTCAATTATATATAATTAATAAAAAGTAATTAACATATTTTGAAAGTGGCGCTACTTTTTGACCAATAATTGACGTTTTACTTTCTACAGCATTGCCAAGATTCTAGATTTGTTCGTTTGTAGCCCCGATATTCAAATTTTAAGAATTAATTACAGCCGCAGGATCGGTCTCAGAAGGGCTGGACCCGGTGCAATGTGTTATGGTAGGCCAAAATTATAAAATAAAAATGTAAAAAAAAATCACTGAATGAGTCCATTATATGAATAAACTAAGCTTGTTTTTCTGAAGATGATCTTATATTGGTTGAAACGTTCAAAACATACACACAATTATGAACATAAAAATTTAACCAAAAATTCCTCCGAAGTAATTTAGAAGTCAAGAACAAAATAAACAAGTTTTGGTAGGCATTATAAATTAAACGACCTGTAAAACAACTAATCATTTGTTCTCTACCATTTTTTGTTTATTTTAGAATAAAATTTCTTTATAATAGTGAAAAAACAGACAATTTTACCGACGAATTTTTATTACACAGAGTACTTTGTTTGAAATGGCCACTTTTCGCTAAATTCATCCTCTTATATCTTTCTGTATAGAGGGTAACAATGTTATACATTTTTGAAAATGGTATTTTGTAGTTATTTTTTAAATATCACAATTACGGGGTATGTTAAAAAAATTACTTTTTCCTACGATCACTACCCAAAGTAGGCTTTTGCACACTCAAATCTAACCGCAAAGTTGATGTTTTCCGTGATCTGTAATAATTTGACATTATTGTCGCTCGCCTGTTTTCATTTACAATAAACTAAAGAAAGGTAGTAAATAATAGGTATATTAAAACAAAATGTAGGGCAGTCTGAATATTTTAGGTGAAATATTAAAAGATATTTCGAACGAGATTAAACTTTATTTTATAAAATTTATCTAGTAAAAATATAACAGTCAAAAGGTACACCTAGATACACCTAGGTACACCTATATGCAATAGTGATTGCATATTTAAGTACCTACTTACTATTTTGTGCAAATAGTAGACTATGAAATTAATGAAACGTAATTATTTCATTTTTAGTTTATGAAAAGTGTATTTTTCATGTTAAAAAAATTGTATAATATGTTTTTCGGTATTTCTAGTGGACTAAACAGGGCAATAGCTCTTAAACGTTGACAAGCTTTAGATATTTGACTAATATAGGACCACTAATCACGTCTAATGAAATTCTCATCTCGCACCTGCTATGACTCGATCAGACTTGAGTCTACTTAATTAACCAAACTCCTTGCAAAGTTATAAGAAGAAATTTATGGTAAGCAGCAAAATTCCCAAGACTGCGAAAGCACAATATACCCAACTAGATCTCTAATCTCTCGGTTTCCTGTAGTTGTTTCCCTAAGCGGAACGAAAATTTCAATAGACCAGTCAAATTCAGATTGATTTTGAAAAATAATGTCATATCTAATAAATATTTTAATCCAATAAGTTATCCATATCTCATGAAATAAAAGACAGAGTCGAGTACCACAAATCTATATATTACTACGCAAATGGAAAATTTCGGACCCCATTTTAAACGTAATGCGCGAACGGAGGAGAGTGAGATTTTCCATAGTTAAAGTTTATATACAAGAGCTGTGCAGAAAGCTAAAATTAATATTTAATATATGTTACAAATAAATTGAAAAGTAAATTAAATTCAATTTTATATAACATTCATTGTTTATCTCAAACATTAGAATATTTTGAGTTCGATTCCTAACTCTATCAACTTTATTATTTTTTTAAAAACAAGTGTGCTTCTCTTTATTGTCATTTTATTTTTGGACGATCTTTGGATAGGTAAAAATAGGAAATATGAGAAAAATGGAAAAAAAGGATAAAATAGGAAAAAGGGAAATATAGGCAAAATGAGGAAATGGAGAAAAAGGGAAAAAATAGGAAAACTTAGAAAAATGGCAAAAACCAGAAAAAAAAATGTAGGGAAAATATAGGCAAAAATTGGAAAAATAAAAAAGAAAAAACCGGAAAAACTAAAGAAAAATGGGACAAAAAAGAATAAATAAAAAAATGGGAGAAAATATAAAAATAGGAAAAAATACATAAAAAAGAATGGAAAAATAAGGAAATATAGACAAAAATAGAAAAAATGGGAAAACATGAAAAAATAGTTAAAAAAGGAAAACAGAAAAGAAATAGGGAAAAACACAAAAAAAGGAAAAACAGGAAAAAAATAAGGAAAAATGGGAAAAAAATATTAGGAAAAAATAGAGAAAAATAGGAAAAAACAAATAAATATAAAGAAAAATTGGAAACTTGAAAGACACAAAAAAAATAGTGAAAAAGAGGGATAATACAATAACTGGGAAAAATAAGGAAAAATTGGGAAAGTGAGGAGAAAAATTGGGAAAGTGAGGAGAAAAATAGGAAAATAATATGAAAAATAGGAAAAAATAGAAACAGAAAAAACCAATATAACAAAATAAATAAAAATAGGGATGAACATAAAAATTTTATGAATTATGGTCGAGTTTCGACCACTGAGCGACCAACTAGTTACAATAATTGTAAATGTAAGGTGACTAGTTTCGGTTAAAAACCCACCATCAGGCCTAAAAATACAAATCGTCCAGAAAACAAAGAAAACTCACAATCAATAAATTAAACTTAACTTTCTATTAAAAATGATCAAGGAGAAATAATTATTTAAACTGACACAAAGTTGTGAAATTCCATTATGGAAAAATATTTAATAATTAAAAAATTATTTCAATACTTGCATTTTTCTGTGCCACTATGTTTAAAAAAAATATTCCTTAACGTTATTTTAGATATTTTTTTCTCCTTGTTCTTTTTTAAGCTTGGTCTTTTTATTGTAGTGAAAAGTATGTTAAAAAATATTAGTAAAATCGTTGCAATGAAATTTCCGTTGCATGTCATCACATCAAGAAAGTACGAAAGTCATTGAAGTACCCAAAAATATAAAAATATACAGGGTGTCTCATTTAAAAACTTTTTAGCAACTCGAATGTAGATTACTCTGTATAAATGAAACTATTTTCTAGTTGTACGGATTTTCCAAATGAAACGTTTTTTTTCATCTTGACATATTTATTAATTTCGAAGATATTGCCCCACTCTGTATATATGTTGTATTTCATGACAAAAAATAAATATTTTTGTATATGTAACTTTTACTGTACTATCCTAGTGTGCAGGTGCATTTCTCCTTGCTTCAGTTAATCAGTTAATTACGGCTGCACAGCACACATACATTTTTTTTTATATTGGGAAATATATCTACCGGGGAATCGAATGGATTTTTCAAATTAATGCACGATCTGCATTTTTATTTTTCGCTCCGTAATTTTTTAGACCTTCGATTGGGTGTGGTCTCTATTAACATTAATAACATTCAACAAACCGATTAATGATTGGTTAGTAGGTATTGAACAATTAAAATTGTTATCGTTCTAGCACGACTTATGGAAATTGAATCGTGTAATGTAATAATAAACCATTCAACAAGTTATTTTTACCTCTCGCCCTTCAGATAAGAGAGGTATAGGAATCATGCTAAAAATTGGGTAGTGAGTTTTCAATTGATAAACACGTTTTGGGGTCCCTAGAATACGATTTTAATATTTTCGCGATGATGTCTGTGTGTGTGTGTGTTAGTGTGTGTGTGTGTTAGTGTGTGTGTGTGTGTGTGTTAGTGTGTGTGTTAGTGTGTGTGTGTGTGTTTGGATGGATGTTGTAGTAACGATAACTCAAAAACTACTGAATAAAAAAATTTGAAATTTTGCATACAGGATTCTGATACCCTAGATTAGATCTGATTAGATTTTGGTGCCAATCGCACAACCGGAAGTGGCAGTTGCTATGGGTGATGACGCTATTACTATACAAAACGGCAATTAAGTTTTACACATATATTTTGTATACCATATAGTTTATTTTCATCTCATTAAAATTTTCGAAACTTTTGCCATTGTTGCCAGATTTACAAAAAAATAATTTTTTTTCATACTTTTTTGTGTCAACCTGTAAATTTTTGATTCAAAAATGGCGAGAGGTCATGTGCTGGCCACATCAGATTTTTTATATTTAAATAAAAAAAAACAAAAGTGTTTTATAATCTATTTTTATATACTTACTCGTTTTTATCTGGAACTCCATGTCATCGGTATCCGTAAAGAACCATGTCTGAAATTAAAACAAAAAATAATTTAATAAAATTTTGGCTGATAAAATGAGCCATATTCCCAGAAAATACACAACTCATCACACTCTCATTTATTTGTTTAAATTAATTGCTTTTTAATTACACGTGGTTTTACGCAAACGAACCATCAATTTAAATTCATCAAAAAGACTAATTCATTATTGTGTTAGGCAAAAATAAAATTGTTTTAATATTTATTCTAGATGGCAAAAATCATAATTATGGGTCGATATCAAAATTTTATACAACGAAAAAAATACTGATTGAAACATAATACAATTTTGAATCAACATTTGAAATTATTAAAAAAAAATTATCGAATACATAAAATTATATTAAAAAAAGGAATTTATAAAAATATGACATTTAGTAAATTTTGTATTTTGAAATTTTTCTCTAAATATATAAATTAATTAATCCAAAAAAAAAATATTGTTTTAAAAATATTTTGATATTTTTTTAAAAAAATATCAAATTCAAATTGTCAAAAACTTTGACCTTTATTAAAATTAAAAGAAACATAAAATAAAGCAAATTTAGAACAAATCTAAATTTTGGTAAGTTTAAAAATTGGATTTTAGGATAATTATAAATTTAAAAAAATCGAATTTTTAGACAATAATAATTTTCGGTAATTCGAAATCGAATTTTCTAAATATTTTTTTACGTAAAAAATAAAGGGACCAACGAACAAGAAGCCGGAGGTCATATGTACAGGATGTTATTGAAATGTATATATTAAATAAAGTTATTTAATTTCATATCGATACTCGTTATTATTTTGCAACAACTTTTTCTAAACGGCTAATACTTTTCTTCAAGTCATAGCTTGCATATCTAGGTCATCCCTCGCCGTCTCTCTCATACAAGACGAGTTATATTGTATTAATATTTTATTAAACATTTGCAATTTGACTGAAAAGACCGTTACACAAAATCACGCCACTAATTTCCAACCAATGACTTTGGGTCAACTTATCTGTATATGCATCGTTAGCCTGGCTTTTATGGGTTGAGTGAAAAAGCTAAAACGCCAAAATTATAACTGTTTTATTAACTCTCAGAGAGAGCAGTCGCGTTTCACTGACCAAGCAAACATTTTCTTGCTGTAGCCATATTTGTTTATGTTCCTTCATTAGAAGCATTTTCTAAGATTTCAATTAGTTACACAGTGAATAGTGAGTGACCACAATTAATTAATCTGATTATTATTAAAGTGTATTTAAAAATAGTGTACATATGTTTTATAATAAGGGTTATGTGTAAAAATAACCCTTACAGTTCACTTCAATACCTGTTTTTGTTTATATTAATTTAACACCGTTGCAGCTATTTGGTCCTTCGTCATTTAGTCGATGTTAAGACGTCGCCTGCCATAGTAATATTTCCAAACATTTATCGATTCGAAATGATATTTGTAAGAAGTAATGTTTGTTAAATCTGAAGTTGACATAGGTCACGTTGAACTAGACCTGAAACGCTTTTTCGTAATTAAAAGTAACACATTTTCATACCACTTTATTTTGTTAAAAATCATAAAGTAAAACAGGAAAAATGTGTTCAAGGTTAAAATATCCATATAGAGTCCGCTTTTCCTCGTCATTGAAAATGAACGTTAAAAAAATATTGAAAATTCACGGAAATTAAAATTTTTAATTTAAAATATGCGAGAATATACATGATGTAATAAAAAAATTTGCATCTTTATTTATAGTGACATTTTTGATAATTTTTGTTAAATCTGAATATTCAATAAAATAGTTGAAAATATATTCTATATATTTTACCTATTCTTTAAATTATTGTCAACACATTTGTATTGATCTGTTCAAAACCATTCAGACCACAAATTCGTGTTTTGTGATCAAAAAAACTGCCTATACAAAGTTTTACAAAAAGCCGTTAATTACTCTCAATAGTGTCAATGCAGCACTTAAAATTTTACTAATATTTGGTAGATCTGGAATATTAACTTTAACTATATATTCATATTCAGTTACCTCAAGAAAAGTTTTATAAAAATCATTACATTATCATCAATGCATAGTTCAAAATTTGATTACCTAAAAGTAACTAGTTTGACAGTTGGCAAAGTTTGACAGTTGGCAAAGTTTGACAGTTGGCAAATCTGGAATAATTCTTTTGACTATAAGTTTGTGCTCTGTGGTCCCTAATCATCAATTATCATCAATACAGAACCTAAAAGTATTACAGTAGGCATCCTTCTACGAAAAAATTAATTCAGAACACTTTTTCCCTCTTCCGTTTTTCGATTTAAGACACCATTTTACTGATGGGTTTTTAACAAAATAAAGAAAACGCGAAAATGCTTTTATTTACGGAAATTGCTATTTTCTATGAAGCACTTTCATAGGAAAAAGTCCTAACTCACTATGATTAGAATAAATGTGTAAATTTTATTTTAATGAAAAATCAAATAATCGCACCTTTTCAAGAAGAACGAAACATCACTAAAAATTACGCAAAATTAATTTACCAAAAGAAAAATTACTTTAATTTATGCAATTATCTATAACCCTGAGTAAACTAAATAATTGTTTTTTTTTTCAGAAAACGACCAAGTAGCCCGAATGTAACTTCCGTTTAAAGTTAAACCAACATTTAATTCCTGAGAATCCCGCTGAAAATTTTAAAATTGTGTTTATTTGTACAACTTTCCGCATAAAATTTAATGCAGCATGAAATTGTGAAAGGCATATTTAGTTTGTTATTTCACGTGAAAAATTTTAATAACGATGCTACTAAAATAAATAAAGTACAGTTAACTGTTGGTTTAAAATAATTTATTGTTGTTAAATAAAACAAAGCCAAGGGTGTATAGATGGTGATTCTTGACGATTTCCTGTAAGATATTTTAGAGGAAATTAAAAGAAATTAAATTAAATTTTTCGATCAAAGAGGAAAATAAAAACCAATTTGTTGTTAACTTTACTCTTATATCATATTACTTTCACCATGCGGCAACTGACTGAAGAATGACAAATGACAACTCAAGTAACAATTGAATCTGAAATAATAGACAATAAGAAAAGAAGAAAATTATTTTTGGAAAAAGATACCAGACCAATGGCCGAGATCACAAATAAAAATAAAAAAGAAGAATTATAACCTATAAAGAAGCAATTTTATTGCCGTTTTCACTTTATATAGTTTGTGCCATTTCACTAACGGTAACAAAAATAGTATTATTACAACCCAACTTTTTAATATACAAGCTAAACTGATACTAGATAACAGTTATTTATATTAACTAACCCCAACCCTCAAATAATCCTCAAATTTTGCTATAATAGGATTAGAATGGGTTCGTGGTCGAATTGTTAAACACCTGAACATTTTTTTTTAATTAAATTATAAACCGGTTGGTAACGCCGCTGGCTTATGAATTTCTTTTAACAAGGCCCATATTCATGCCACATTTGGGAGATCAAATTTCTAATCTGTGTTTGCATCTTTTAGGACCACAAACAGTGTAGGTACTCAGCTCTGAAATGAGGTACCTGCCTGCTCTCAAATGGCATTTCATGGTAAATTTTACAAGATAAATAAAATAAACAGGCTCATTTAACTCAAATATTTGAAAAAAGTGTGGAGGAGTAAAATTGGGTATTTCTGGAACTGTAAGTATCTATTGTTTAAATGGGTAATAAAGATTCACTGGTGTGGAAGGAATAAAATAAAAAAAGAAAGTAATTTCCTACAATAAATATTATTTTTCCATAAAAATATTGAATAATAAAGCTGCTTAAAAATGTAGAAAAATGCGATTGCACGAAAAAATATTTGTTCTATTTTGTAGGCACTTTACTCAGATTTAAAACATCCTTTAGATATTTTGAAAATCTTAAAATAGAAGCAACAATACTAAACCAACCAAATTTGTAACGCCAACACTGTGGTCTAAAACCCTAAATATTTATATTATATATAGACTGAAAGCCGCCTAGGCGAATAATCAGGGTCCAAAATTGATCCCAATACGGCAAATATCAAGTGGTTTTCGACACATTCAACCAATGGAACTGACAAAACAATGTTCATTGTACGCAACAATAAACATAAATTTAGTCGCACGCTCTACGCGTGTATTACCCGTGGGAAAGGATGAGGCCCTTTCGCCCTTTCGTCCTTTTTCCACCCTCCCACCTACTGTAACATAATTTACGGTCACGGAGTAACTAGTGGATCACCGTAATGTGAATATCGGGGCTGTGGTGCATTGTATCTGTTTTTAAGGGGATTTTATAGGAAATATAGATTGATATGGGAAATGAATTTTTTATATTGAAAATTATAATTGGATTTAAGCGCTAGATTTCAAATTATTGTATCTTGTTACTAATTTTATTAAATCAATTAAACAAAGAGAACAAGTCTGGTGAGTATTCTGATCATTGAAGGGTGTGAAGTTTCTGATTAGCTGACTTGAATATTGATTTCAATAAGGTGAAATTGTTCGTTTTAAGTTTGCAAGGATTATGGAATTTTTGGTGGAACTGAATATATGTTGTTTGAATCTGGTGATGTTTGAAAGACGGATTTTGATATGTTCGTTGATTCCCTAAGACCTACAAGTTCTCCATATGTAACTGGAATTACAATCGTTGTATTATATTTTGTACACTTCACTTCTATCCAGAGTAGTATTATAATTTTACTAGATGAGTGGATAAATTTCACTGAAACTGAAATATTTAATCTCATATCTAAACTAGTTATTATTTGGCAACACTGTATTCTAAACTGCTAATAATTTTCTTCAAGTCACAGCTTGCATAGCTACGTCATTCCAATTCTTAGAACGATCCAACATTCTTTCGCAATAATCTCTGCCTTCATTATAACTCTTCCTTCTCGGTCGCTCTCATACGATACGAGACATAAAAAATTTATTCTATATTTATAAAGGAGTCTGACTTTTATGGGTTAGGTAAAAAAGATAACCCGCCACAATTATCACTGTTTCATTAACTCTCGAAGAGAGCAGTCGCGTTTTGAAATACGAGTGTGCTTTTTTTCCATTGATTATAGCAAAGATTTTTTGCTGTAGTCATATTTGTTCATATTCCTTTATTATAATATTTTCTGAGATTTCACAAACCTATTGTACATAGTTAAACAAGTGAATAGTAAGTGACAACAGTGTATTACTCTAATCGTTATTAAATTGTTTAAAAATAATGCCCCTTTTATAATTTCTTTTTATTACAAATAAATGAGTGAGAAAATAACCCTTACAATTTAATTCCATAATAGTTTTAATATATGAAAATCCAATTCATTAGTTGGTCCTTCGATAATTAGTCGATGTTAATACGTCGACTGCCGTAGTAAATTTTTCCAAACATTTATCGATTCTTGATCAAAATATTTTGTACAATGAGAATTAAATTTGTTGATTGATTTGAGATTTTAATGTATAAAAATGGTTAGTGGTGGTGAAGTTTGGATAAGAAATTTTCTGTATTTTTTAAAGAGATCTAAGAAATTCAACATATTATGTTTTAAAAAATGTCATCGAAAATCTATAGTATATTAAAATTTCTTTATGTTTTGGAATTATGTAGTTTGTATCTACATTATTCATAAAAATATCAGCTACTAGGAGCTGAGCTGGTTGTTCGTAAATAATTTGTTAGTCACTATAAATTTCCTATAACTGTCAATCTGTCACATTTTTACCAGAATTTAAAAAAAAAAGAAGAAAATAAAATACCAAGCGTAGAAAATAATTACACAACGGAATAACACTATGAAGAAGAAAAAAAATTTGATCTGAATTAAAATTTATTAGACTTTGGACCAGACCATTTGAATGTCGTCGTAAATCAATGGGTGTTGATATTTTTAGGTTTCTGAGAGGACATTGAGAGGCGAAATATAGACATTCAGATAAAATCAATGCCAATGTACACACATATTCAATATTGTTCGATTAAAGTTTAAGTTAATTAATTGAGTATTTTTAGTAATCGACTCTTACAGAAGTTTATTAGAATTTCTTAAAAATATTTCTGTACTGGACTTTTTTTTTATTTTATTAATTTGTCAAAAACAAAAATATATAATTGAAGTAAAAAAAAAATTTTTATTTCAGATAACCTACTTGTATTACAATCAGGTATTCGCTGGGTGCAGAGTGCATGGTGGGGACAACTGAAACGACCCCAGCGCTCGTAGTGGTCAAAATTTCGTGAAATCTGGCTCTTGTCATACATAAATACGTCAAAATTAAATACAAAAATAGTTCATAATAGTTGTTGTGTTGTAATTGCAAAAATACAGGAAGAAATTTTCGAGAGCTAGTTGGAAATTATAGAAAAGAAAGAACTGGATAAATGCAGTTAGGACAAATAAGTAAGTAATGTATAACCTACTTCTGTAGCATGCTTACTTAGACGAATGTGTGTTTTATTCTACAATTAAACGATGTGATTAAATAACTTTTTCCACTATGTCTCAATTCTTTCACATCTATAACGTGACCAGAAACGACAAGTTGCTTCCCTTTGTCCATCGTTTGGGGTTGAAATGATATTTGATGAGTAATTGACTCCAATTTGGTTTGATTAAATAGACTAAAATACGGTTTGATTGAATAATTACATTCTGTATCGCCTAAAAATTATTTTAAAACAAAGTATGATAAATTATTGTGACTGAAAATCTACAAAATATTCATACATTTTTATTATTCTAGCTGTCATGTATTATTTGTTTGGATGTCACTGATTAACCTAACCTAAGAATCATAGTTTTTGATATTTATTTACGTTTTATACTTACTTTGTTCATCAAAACACGTTTTACTGAATTTTTTATTTCAAAAATATAATCACATTTTTTATTTATATGCTTATAAATTCTAATGAGATTTTTTTATATTTATTTTTTATACACAACTTACATACTTCTCACAATTGTCAAGCCAGATTTTATGCAACCATCAGATGGCGTTTTCGTCGCGCTCCCTGCCAATAATAATAACAATAAAATAAGATTTATACTTTATAATACTTTATAGTTTGATATTCAGTGTATACAGGGTGTTTCATTGGGAAAGTGACATACATTAACTGCAGATAGGCGACACCTATTCGATCTCAAAAATCCCATACTTAATGGGTCTAACTACTTTAATAACCAAGATACAGGGTGTTTTATCTATTTTGTCAATTTCTTGCATCGTTCATAACTTTCTAACCACACTGTATATTTTCATGAAATTTGGCGAGCATATTTTGTTTAAGGTGACAAATCAATCAATAAATTTACAATAAAAGAAATGCAGGTCCCGATTAAAGAAAATATTATAAAATATTCCGACCCAAAAACAACACCCTGTATATCAGATTTTTCTGAAATAGATTCTGTATTTGCAAAGAGTACGAAAAAATGAATTTAGTGATGTACTTTGCATTTTTGTCAAAATGTTTTTTCTTGTAAAAATTTTGAATTTCAATTCTGAAATGGTGTGAATTGTGAGAGCCCAAAGTTGAAACAATTTTTTTAATGTGATTTAGTTTTAATAACGACCAGTTAACCTAAATTGGTAAAATTTTAATATTTTAATTATTTCTTTATTATTTGAGATAAAATACCCACAAAAAACATTCATTTTTAATTAACGAATAAATAATAATAAATTAAAAATAAATAAATAACTTTAATTAATGAAAAACAACAAAAATTATAAAAACACCTAAAAATTAATGACAACAAAGTAAAACCATTATGGATTAACATTTTTCAAACACAATTTGTCTTAAACCTTTTTTTATCCGACCTGAAACTGGAGAGGGTCGTGAAAAATCGTAAATAATCGCAAAAATCCGTAAACAATTATAAAAAACCGTAAAAAATCGTAAAACATCGTATAAAATCTTAAAAAATCGTAAAAAATCAGTATGTCCATAAATTTCACGTTGCGTATAGTTCTTGTGTTTATTGTTAAAGTGAATTTTTCGGGCTGAAGTAGTAAAAACAAATGTTTTTACCCCGTGCAATAATTTTTAGGAGTTTTTTAAAATGTTCGTAATTCTTTATTAATTAAAGTTATTTACTTTTGGTGGATTCATTAATATTTATTCCTTAATTAAAGATGAATGTTTTTTGCGGATTATTTATCGCAAATAATGAAAAAATACCTAAAATTTTAAAATTTTACCAATTTAATTAAAAACAAATTAGTTTTAATTTTGGGCTCTCACAATTCACACCATTTCAGAATTCCAACTCAACATTTTACAACATTTTACAAGAAAAAACATTTTGCCGAAAATGCAAAGAATATCACTAAATTCATTTTTTCGTGCTCTTTGCAAATACAGAATCTATTTTAGAAAAATCTGATATATAGAGTGTTGTTTTTTGTGTCGGAATATTTTATAATATTCTCTTTATTCCGGATCTGGATTTCTTTTATTGGAAATTTATTGATCAGTTAGACACTTTAAACAAAATATGCCCGCCAAATATTATGAAAATATACAGTGTGGTTAGAAAGTTATGAACCATGCAAGAAATTGTCAAAATAGATCTTCGTTATTAAAGTAGTAAGACCATATACGTATGAGGTTTTTGGGATCCCCTAGGTGTCGCCTACCTGTAGTTAACGTATGTCAATTTCCTAATGAAACACCCGTATAAGAATGAAAAATTAGGCACTGTTATCATTAGATTCAAGAATTTTTTACAAAAAATTTTGTTCTATGATATTTTTTTTCTATTTTATATAGCGTTTTAGAAGCTAAACACTTGCACAAAATGTAACCACTTGTTTATGAATATTTTGTTTTATAGTACTATATTGTAGAAATAATAAATTAAATTAAAATACATGTCAGGCCCACACTTAATTTTAAAACAAAAAAATTAATCCAGATCTTAAAATCCTTCTAATAAATAGCATCCCATTAAAGACGAAAAAAAACCGTTGGTGTAGCAAGCAAAAGTACATTTAATTTTTTCGAGTGTCTGCTCGTAACTAGGGTTCCAAGAGGGCTCTT
The DNA here is from genome assembly GCA_963243735.1 of Neocrepidodera transversa. Classification (NCBI taxonomy): domain Eukaryota; kingdom Metazoa; phylum Arthropoda; class Insecta; order Coleoptera; family Chrysomelidae; genus Neocrepidodera; species Neocrepidodera transversa. Next base: position 23,035,576 of record OY725336.1, on the reverse strand, counting down.
AAGTAAAAACAGACGAGAGTTTCGTGTTTTTCATCACTTGCCGCTACCAAAAAATTAATAGGCCTTTGGGATTTTAAGCCGGCTTGTATGTGTCTGACTTCTACAAATAATAAACATATGGAGAATTGGGACTGGGAAGGCGAACATTTTCAAGCATAGACGTAGATGATTTTTTTAAATGATATAGTCTCTAGGGGCCCCTTAACAAAATATTAAGTTCCAGAAATTGCATAGTTTGTTTTGTTGATTGTTGCGACATCATCAGTAAACAAGTAGCTGATAATAAGAATTATATCTAAGCGAAAATTTATTCAAAAATTCATACATAGAAATAGAGACAATGCCATATTTATAAAAGTTAAGAAGTACAGAAATATAATACTGAGAAATAGTACTTGACAAAAATTTATATAACTATAAAAAGAAATGTTGACAAAAAAGAGGAATCAAGTTAAATTCATTGAATAATAACTGCGTAACAATTAATAAGAATCGCGAAATCATTATTTTTAAAACCAAATAATTTTTTTCCGGATTACGTTAATTTTATATTAAAAAAGTCACACTTGCATTTTTCGGCCATTAAATATAGATACCGTCAAATTGTGGTTTTTATTATTTATTTCCTTTCAAGAAATATACAATGAAAAAAAAGATATGTGAGTAATGACGACATCCGAATTACAACCCAAAAATTTAGATTTTACCTGATCAAGAAAAGGTGACATCCGAATATCATTTTAGGTAAATTCCGCAACATTGTTGCCACTCAGTTCTAAAATTTTTGAAAAATGGTTACTACATCGATTAAAAGTTTAGTTATTGGTGTTTTATATATTTGGGAACAAATACATTTCTGGGTATAATACGGTAATATTTAAAAAATGTAAAAGAAAAATCAGTCAAAAACTTAAACTTAGAAAAATTCTTTATGGTTAATGAAAGGTGTATGTCAAAAACTTTAATAAAATGAATAGAATAAAAAACAATGAATCAGGGACCAAGGATTCCGGGGCCAAAAATCACCAGAACTTGGAGCAAAAATGTTTTAAATATAATAAAAATAAAAATGCGGGGTCTTAAAAAAATTCAGAATATCAAAACAAAGAATCCTTCAGATCCAGAGACCAAAAACTCCGGATAACATTTATCAAGGATCCAAGGATTCCAGGGCCAAAAACCACCCGAGCCCTGAACATATATCAATGATTCAAGGATTCCGAGGACTGAAATCACCAAAGCCTAGAGCAAAAAATCATTTAAATATAAAAACAAAAATGTGGATTCTTAAAAAAGTCTGAATACCAAAATAAAGAATTAAGGGACCAAAAACTCCGGTTAACATATATCAATGATTCAAGGATTCCGGGGACAAAAATCACCAGAACCTAAACCAAAAAATCCTTTAAATATAATAAAAACAAAAATGCGGATTCTTAAAATCTGATTACCCAAATAAAGATTCCAGGGACCTAAAATTCCGGATAACATTTATCAAGGATTCCGGAGCCAAAAATCACCAAAACCTAGAGCAAAAAATCCTTCAAATATAATAAAAACAAAAGTGCGGATTCTTAAAATAAAAAAATTAAATATCATCAAGAATTCAAGGATTTCGGTGCCAAAAATCACCAGAACCTAGAGAAAAAAATCCTTTAAATATAATAAAACCAAAAATGAGGATTCTTAAAAAAATCTGAACAAAAAAATAAAGAATCCTAAAGATCCTGGGACCAAAAACTCTGGATAATATTTATCAAGGATCCAAGGATTCCGGAGTCAAAAATCACCAGAGTCCAGTGCAAAAAACCTTTATTTGACATATGCGGTGTTACTGTTTGCTGGTTCTAAAAATTCGATAAAAATTATTTTTATTTTTTTTTGTAAAATTGAATGATAATTTTTTGTTTAAAACAAAGTTTTTTATCTATTCCTTTAATAAGTGCAATATTTTCACAGACGCTCTTGTATTGTATATTTTATCAGCTCAGGTGTATATTCTGATTTCTTTAAAATGATGTATAAGAAGAATTACCTTTCTTTATTGATAAGTGGCATTTCCATAATTTTTAATGTTAATTTTTCCTACATTCAAGATAAATCAGAACCGTATTTAATTCAGCTTTATGTATGAAACTTGTAAATTTATTTTCATAAAACTTATTTCGTATCTGACATCCAAATAAATATAATTAATTTAATACCTGCTAACTTTTATTAAGATATTCGTCAAACTTAACTCAGAGCCTACTAACTTTTTTAATTAATATAATTTTATGATTTTGAGAATAAATATTTAACGAATAGGAAGGAATGAAGTGGATGGAGTTAAGTTCCAAAAATGTGTTTCTGAATAAATTGAGTTTTAATCAAGTTGATTAGCATTTGATTTAACGAAAAGTTATTTTAAATGTATGTTTTTATAAAAAGTAGGGGTTTTTTTATTTCGGTTCTGGCTTTGGCAGATGCCAATTAGCCGGAGCTATGTACGGTTTATCTGCTAATTTAGATTTGGATTCTAATCAATAAATAATTGTTGAGGTTAGCATGTAAGAAGCGGTTTTAAGGGTATATTATAAAATTGTTTATGTTTACCTCACGTGAACACATTTTATAAAACAAGAAAGTTTTGGATCACTACACTAGAATTTTCCAGCATACTGGATGTTTTATTTAATATTAAGATTTATTATTAAAATTTACATAATTGTAGATTCTTGTTAGACTTTAATTACTTTTTATTTGAACAGATTTTCGAAAATGTTTCTCCGCCCATGTAAAAACTTGTTTAAAATTATTCTTGTTATTGCTACCATTTCTATCGAGTGGTATATGTATATTTCCCACGACATGAATGTTTACATGTTATTTTTGACTTTTTTATGTACGCCAGTGTTTTCTTTAACGTGTTAGTACGTCCTTGCAAATTGGATGGTTAAACATCAACCGAAATGTTCCACAAATAAAAACTTAATTATCATGTTACCTACACAGAAATTAAAGTTCAAGTTTTGTTTGTAGTAAAGTACGTTAAAAGACTGTTGACCCGTAGGGAATATAAAATATGAGTAGCCAACATGACACTTTCCAGCTAGAATTTTATATTCAGAGAATCACTGTATTAATTTTAGTATTGCACCTATATTTCAAGTTTGGAAAAACCAATCAATTCCTCTGGTATTGAACTTATAGACCAAATGTAACTTATCAGGGCGGTGTTTTTCAATGTAGGAAAAAACCACTAATCAATACTAATCATACGGATCTGTTCGTCTGTCCGTCCGTCCGTCCGTCTGACCACATCTATTTCTCAGCAAGTATAACATATAGCGACAAACGGTCAACGTCTATAAACTTGGCAAATCTTGAATGTGTCCATGGGCGAGTTTCAAGTTTCTACGATTTCCGGTTTGGAAATCGGTTTTACAAACCTGTACCGGAAGAGATACTTCCGGTTTTAAAAATAGTCATTTCGACGTTAAATTGAACGCTAAATCTATAAACGTATTCAGATTTGCTCTCTTATCCTTTTTGAGTCAATCGTAAATGTTATGGGTCAAAAGCTGCCTATGATAACACTAAGTACTAGTTTTAAAGTACATTGATTTAACAAAACTATTATACTAAATTAAAAAGATACAAACTATAATAATTGCACAAAACGTCCATTTTGGTCTATACATTACTAAAAGTTAACCAAAACATTTCTGTTTTCCAATTGATAGTTAAAGGGTAACTGAAACATTAACCTTACTCTCGGAGTAGGGTTATCCCACTGAAAATTACTTTATAACCTATGTTCATTGAAATTTGAATAATGATGCTCTAGATATTGTTAATGCCTATAGCATCGAAGAGGAAGGAATAGTGAGAAGAACAAAAATAATTCGACATAGGCCTAATTTTATCGAAGAATACGATGGATTAGAGGTTTTCAAAGGATTTAGATTGTCGAAGCGAACTGTTATGATCATAGAGAAAGTATAGTTGTGATGATCGTATAGATTGTCTAACTACTAAACCGACCGATCCATTAAAAAATAGAGAAGTGGGGAACGAGACCCGAGAACAGGGTTGAAAACTAGTTTTTGTCGATTTACTCTCAAAACTTTTCCGGATTACTCACAAATTATTCACAACTTCAAAATATCAATAACTTGGCAATTTTTTTGAAAACGTATCGTATATTAAATTATGTATTTATTATACATTTTTTTGTTGGATTTTACACCTGTGACTGTGCAATGTTGCCAGGTATCAAAGACTGGAGTTGATTTGCTTGGTTTGGTCATTGTATACATTGTATATAGTCTATATACAATGGTTTGGTTAAGTGTTGCCATGTTGCCATAGAAAAAAATTCCCTACGCCTAAACCGTTCAAAATCAAAACGGGTGTATTGTTTTCTCTGCACCTTCGCCACCTTCCAAAAAACAGATGTTACAAGTTATATCAGACGAATCATATAGGTAACTATCTACCTAGATTATGTTTGAACTGTTCTATATCATGTATTATGCTCAAACGGGATGAATAAAGTATTATTATTAATATATATGGTGTTTTAAGGATTCTTTAGGGATTTTCAAAAGATTTTTCAATAATTTTTTACAACTGATTTGCGGACTTATCAAGTATTTACAAGTGATTTTTAAGAATTTTGTTGTGAATGATTTTTCAAAGATCTTTCAAGTCTATTTTACGGATGTTTCAAAGAATTTTTGGATACTTTCAAGATTCTTTAAGGATTTTGTAAGTATTCAAGGATTTCTTGGGATTTTTTTTTTCAAAAATGTTATAATCCTCAAAAAAATCTTGGAAATTTTTTTGAATAATTTTTGAAGTATTTTTTACAAATATTTCAGTGAACTTTCAAGAATTTCAGTGATTTTTTTATGAAGTTTTCAAGGCAATTTTACTGAATTGTCAATGATTTTTGAGGATTTTCTTGAGATTTTTTTAAGTTTCTTTCCTCCAAGTTTATTTAAGGATTTGTTAAGGACATTTTATGGATGTTCCAATTAATTTTTAACGATTTTTTCAAGATTGTTTTTTAAATATTTGAAGAACTTCTTTAAGGAGATACCAATGATTTTTAAAGGATTTTTCATGTATTTTTCAAGAATATTTTAAAAAGTTTGCAAGTACTTTGTAAGTTTTTTTTCAGTAATGTTTCAACGATATTTTTAACGCTTTTTAAAGAATTTTAAAGATTTATTCAAGGAAATTGGGTACGTTCAGCCGACGTCAACAGTTGAGTAGTTGATTATTTACCTATACTATTATATTGGAAAACCAATAGAAGAGTCTGTAAAACTAAAAACTGAAAATTACATCTATTGGCTAATAGATTGCGTAAAATTGGGTCTAAAGTAAGATTTTTGCAAACTAAAAGGATTTAATAATTTATCAGAGTAGATCAGAATTTTTCCTAACTACCAAAAATTTACGCTGGCCTTCCGATTACATACATTTTACTCACAATTGTCCTCCACTCACAAAATTACTCACAGACTAGTGAAATTACTCAAAAATGTGAGGAATTACTCACAAATTGGCAACCGTGCCCGAGAATCTCTTAAATGAGCTGCGCATGCGTAAACTCAAAGCACATGGCGAACTTGCAGTTACCAGTGTCGTGCCTAACATTGTTATTGCACAGACAAAACAAATAATATCCAACACATTCCTAACATCCTTTCCTATCGAAGGATGCTCTGGCGAAGGATGCTCTGACCTCCTCGTCATCTTCGCTGGGCAATGATAATTTTTTATGAAAATTAACGTTGGTTAAAATTAGAAAAAAAACCATAAATTATAATTTTCCTCTATTTAAAATAACTCCTATCTTTACACGTATTCATCTGTTTATAAAAACTTCTTTGTTTAAAGTTAGATATTCATTTTAACGTTTATAACATTTTTATATGTTCAGATATTTTAAATTTGCCGCCAAAGCAAACAAAACAGGTAGCAGTTCAAAGTTTACGCCGCCACTGCTGACTGTTGGAGAAAACAGACTGTCAAAACCCGGAAAAGAGAAATTTTGGTGGGGACGCTGTAGGTGTCGGTTTAGTAGTTGGACAATCTCTAGAAAAAGTTCGGGACGTTTTGGAATGAATATCCAAACCTGTTTCCTTTATTCGTGCTACATTTGTTTTTAGTTTTCTTTTTCATATTTATGAATTTTTGATTTAAGCTTTGGTAGTCGCGAATATGCCTATTGTTCATAGAAAAATCATTAGCCACATTTTCCCACGCAGCCTTTTTTTCTTGCCAAGAATTGGCACCACTTTTTGTACTCTCTATTGTTTCTTCGTATTTTTCTATGGCGTTAACAAGAAGAGCTTCTGCATTAGTAAAGTTTTCGCCACGTTTTCTAAGTTATTTTTCTATTTTTCCCATTTATGTTGCTCGGGCGGCGTTGGTTCTTGAATATTTTTAGGTTAACTTGCTCGAGCATGAAAACAAATAATACCACAGAACACATAAAATACAATGTTGCCAGATTGAAATAAATGTAAAATTTAGGTTAATTAACAAGAAGTAGATACGATTTGAATTGAAAAACGCTTCTTATTTTAACTAGAGGTTAACCTTTAAGTACAAGTTGTACAAGTTAACTCCAAGTTAACATTACATTGAAAACCCGGCCTTAAGTCTATTGATTTATTCAAGAAATCATCTCAGGTAATTTCTTACAGAAAATAAGAGATTTCCTCATATAATTTAGTTATCTTGGAACTTAACAATTTTTAAGAATTAGAGCAAATATTTTCACAGATTTTATCTAATAAAGCACGTTTATGTTATATGCTTTTAATTAATTATTGTGAAATTAAATTGGGAAAATTCTAAAAGATGTTCGAGGAAATTAACAATTTAAACGAGAAAGAAAATAAACGGGAGCTTTTTTTGTTTATAATTCTAAAATGAAATAACAAAACTAATTATTTTCGCTAATAACCGGTATAATTCTTGTATGTTTCAATCAATATTTTATAATTCAATTACTTAAAAGTTTTAGCATAATATGAATATTAGTAGTGCTTGAAATTGTTACATAATTATTAATGGTTAATAATTCATTATAATATATGTGCCAATAAATTATAACAATCCAGTTTTCATTTCGTCCATTAACTATAATTAAAATACTGGGATATAATGTTGTGCTGTCATTAAACTGGTTATTAATATTATATTAGATTTTATCTCATTTCAATAGTACATAATTCTAATAGTTTAAGTCTCACTAAAGTATGTGTATGCGATTGACCATACTTTTTTCCTATAAAATGACGTAAAATTTGGAAAAAAAGTTAACTACGGTCACTTGTTTATAGTAACTGGTTTACATTACTTCACGAATTTTCTCCAAAATTAAGGAAAAACTCTCCAAAAATAAATTACACCTTATTTCATCTATACATTGGTCTTATTTTAATAATTAATAAAACTGCACAAAGTGAAATACAGAGTAAATATTTTTGTTGAAATCAACAAATTTTAATATTAATTAAAAATATTGATTCTTAGGTGGGTTAACAGCCACGAAGTATAGCTTGTTACCATCAAAGTGGACTTGGAAGAAATTTTTTGTCGAAGAACCACTCAGTTGTTTGCAGAACTGAGACTGCACGAATAAATGAATAAACTTTATTGTGATTCTGAAGAGCGTTGTATATGCTCATTTATTCATATCAAAACAGTTAAACAAATAGTACATATTTAAATCAAAATTATTTATGTAATCTAACAACGATACCGATATCACTTTTGTTACCGACAAATATATTTTATCGAGAAATTATGATGAATAAAGATGTGTTGTGGTTTCACCTCTGATTTTATCACTGTGACAGTTCAGTCACGGGTAGTACCTGTCCCTATTCTGTAAAAGTGATAAGTTTCAAGATTCCTGAGAATAATTTTAATATATGCGGATTTGCTTTTATAATGTTCTAATGGTATTAAATTAGTTCCTGAATATATTGAAAAGTGAAAAAAAAATCGATATTTTAATAGAAAATTTATGTCTTTGTTCCAATATTTTTAAAATCGTGCTAAAATTACTATTTACCTAACGAAAACTAGGTTTCTTTTAGAATTAAAATTATGGTGACTAGATTTCAAAGTACGAAATTCAGGCAGCTATTTTTTACAAAAATTAGAAGAATCAAAAAAATCGAAAACAAAAACAGAAAAAATCGGAAAAAAATTTAAAAAAAAAAACAAAAAATTTGGAGAGAAATTACAAAATATTGGGAAAAAATTAAAAAATAAAATTGTAAAATACGGAAAAAATGACGTAATCAAAAAACGAAAAAAAAACGCTAAAAATCGCCAAAAATGAAAATAAAAGCTTAAAAAAGCAAGAAATCGAAAAATATCACAAAAAATCGTAAAACAATCGCAAAAAACGCAACAAAATCATAAAAAAAATGACAAAAAAACCGCAAATTATCACTAAAATCATTGAAATTAAAAAAAATGAGAAAAAATTAGAAAAAAAAAATATAAAAACAGAACAATGAGAAAAGATTAGAAAAACTGGAAAAAAATAAAAAAAAAACAAAAAATCATAAAACTGAAAAAAAAAACCGAGAAAGATTTAAAAGAACCGAAAAAGTCTGAAAAAAAAATAAAAAACCGAAAAAGATTTAAAAGAACCGAAAAAGTCTGAAAAAAAATAAAAAACCAATTACTTTGTACTTGCATTTTTCATGAGATAAACAGGCCAGGGGTGAAAAAGAGAAAAAAATTGAGAGAGGAATTAGAAAAGATTGCGAAAAAATGAAAAATAAAATTGTAAAATACGGAAAAAACGCAAGAAATCGAAAAATATCTCAAAAAATCGTAAAACTCGCAAAAAAAAACCGCAACAAAATCCAAAAAAAAATCGCAAATTATCATAAAAAAACAATACAAAGGGATACGAAAAAATGAGAAAAAATTGGAAAATTAAAAAAATAGAAAAAACCAGAACAATGAGAAAAATATGAGGAGAAATTAGAAGAAATCGAAAAAACCAGAAAAAGAGGAAAAATCGAAAAACATCGCAAAAACCAAAGAACAACCAAAAAACCGGAAACAACTGTAACCATAAAAAAATGAGTCTGCTATTTGCTGCTTCGTAGTTTGTCGTTTGCGATTATCGCCTGACACAGACTCGAGAGAATTTATTGTTATAGACATATTATGGTGTTTAATTTTTTAAATAGCAAGAGGGATCTATTTAAAACAAATAAATTATAAGTCATTTTATTAAATACTTCACTAAGAATATATTCGTATATTTTTTAATATCGACATGTACTTTTATGCAAGAAACACATTAAATATGAAATATTTGGAAAATAGAAACACTGCGCGCTGCAATATGTTAATTTCTACGTTCTCGGCAATCTTTCATTAGTCACGAGATATCACAGAAGAACTTTAAGTGAATATTGTTATTGTTTACCGTTGAAACTTGTCAGGACTTAGGAAAAGAGCTGTGATTTGGACCTGTCATTTTTCAGGTGCAGTCACAAGTCACAATTCCAGCTAAAACCTAGTCGTCACAACGTCACAACACATCTCTATGATGAACTGATGGGATGCGGCCGGTCGTATCTGTGAAGTACCACTAGGCAGTGTTGCCGATGTTGAGATAAATAGCGCAATGCAGCCAACATAAAAGCGAAATATTGGCGCAAAATATATCAAATAATTCAAACGTCAATTTAAACCACTGACATATGTTAATTACTAAATATTAATAATATTAAATTTCAAAGGCCTGGGTAGACGTATTGTTTGTTTATGGCTTGTTTGCTTTTGTCTTCTTTTTTTTGAGGGCTAAGCTGTTTGCTCTCCGATCAGCTGTTCGACAACTGACAGTTCTAATGTCAAATACCAAATTTTACTCTAAAATGAGATCGCAAGCACGGTAATCCAGGCGTTTCTCGTTCTGATCTTCTTTGGTTTTGTGATATCAAAACTTCAAAATTATGGTTTGAAAATAATGTTTGTGAAGTATGAGCTTATCTAGAAAAAGCGCAAAAATTCGTAAAATAGCGCAATGGCGCAAAACAGAGTGAAAATTGCGCTTTTTGCGCCTTATTGGCAACACTGACCACTACTCAAGAAGCTTAATTTTATTGGTTAATTAAGAGTGATGTGTTAGTATTGATAGCCGCATTTGGGTAAAATTCGATAGATGAATAATTTTGGATATAATATTTTGAAGCAGCTATGAGAGCGAAAGAGATAATAGTTGGATTATTCTAGAAAGTATGCAGTGACGTAGGAGATACGCATGTCTAGACAAGTAGAAATGAATTGAATTAAATTTTTATGTAAACACATGACACCAAGATTTAGAAATATAATTGAAATATATTAAAATATGAAGATTATTTCTGGTTAAATTGAATCAAATTTAACCACTTTGTTTTTTAAATTAATATACTAAAATTGCAATTTCGATTGAATTAAACTTTTTTTAACTAAACAAACTTAAGCAAATTTGGCATAAATATGATATCGATAATTTAAGATTGATTTATCAAATATTTTTGTAATCTTCGATAATGTCGTGGGAAGAAATAGATAGATTTAATCATAACAAATAAGGATAAAGAAAAAGTAAAGTATAATGTCCTTAAATTGCCTCAATATTTATCTTTAAATAAATATATTTAGTTTGAATTATTGGAATTTATGATAATAAAGCAGCAGGATATTATAATTTGTTTACTAAATTCGTCATAAATAAAATATATGATTATACTACACAAAGTTATTTTAATATTTTCGATTAAATTTTGGAATTTTTATACTATTCAAATACTATGTTTTGTAGATTTTTTTTTTGATAGCCAGATTTAACAAATCTTTAAGTTTTAAGATCTCAAAACCATTTATTTTATTTAATTAATTTTAATAGTTGATTTTTGTGTCATCCTGTTGAAAGTTGATTTATTCCAAGATAACTATAGGCTTCATTGAAAACTTAATAAAAGACCTGTGGATCGTTTTACAGTGTGGCTCATTTTAATTGGAACCACCCCTGTAAATTCTCTATTTATACATCGATTTCAACAATTTTTTCGAGTAATTTACCATGATTTTTTGAGGAATTCAACTTTAAAACAATATACATAGTATTTGATTTAAAAAAAGAACCTTATGAGACACAGTTTAAAATAATTTTTATTTTTTTAGTATCTCTTAACTTGATCTCCCTGTACGTTTAAAAGGGGAAATATTAACCCATGAATATATGTATTTTATGTAAATTACATGATGAAAATTGGAGATTGGGTTTACGTAATTTTCTACATTTACATTATATATTTTACCTAGCCAACCCTGATGATGGTAAGTTGTAAATAGGAGTAAATTCAAGACGTCGTCACAAATAGATACCCTGTTTGTTTTAAAAGTTTTAAAAATAATTTTAATAACAGAAATATTGACCGCTCGTGTAAGTAGCTATTTTCGAATTTTTTTCTTATTTAAGACACATGTAAAAAATAAAATCTAACTTATTTAAAAAAAAATCTCTATATGTCAAATAAAAACCTAATTTTACACCGCCAAAACCTTTAATATCATTTCTCTCCGTAAAAAACCGCAAAACTCGTCGGCAGACAAAGAAACTGCAAATTATTTTTGAAAAAATCGACCTGTGTTTGGCCAAAAAACCAGGTAAAGTCTATTAATTTTGGTGATAAATTTTTAAGGCACTAATAACGGGTCTGCGGACTTCTCGTGAACGCCGAAGGATACGAGAGAGAGGATGGGTGGCGACCAGATGGGTTTGAAATAATACGCCGAAGACCTATGGTAAAATCTTAAATTTTAGGGTAAAAGATCTACCAAAATGCGAGTAATATTTGGTTTTAAGATGCTACGGTTCATATTTACATAATATCATTTTTTTTATTACATTATATTATAGTTTACTATATTTCCAAGAAAGTTGTTATAATGTTAGTGCCAGCAAAAATTATTAATTAAAGCTCTATTATTTCAGAAAATATATATTTCATCTACAGTATAATTTTTTAAAAGAAACAAAAGGGACCTAACAACGATCCTTGAGGTAGGTGTTATCTCTTAGTACTTCGTCTTACAGAGTGAAAAAGAAAACACAAAGCAAATAAAAGCAGTTGAAAAATTGATCATCAATTCTCTATAAAGTAAATAAACCAAAAACCTAAAATAAATAACAAAATCCCAAATTATTGTATTAAAACTAAAAAAGGAACAATTAAAAGAGAATTATTGTTGATATAGTTAAAACCTTTATACCCAAATAAATAAATTAATTTGTTGTTTCCAAGAGAACATATTTTTTATACGACTGAGATTGAAAATACATTTTTTGGACTTTTTAACAAAAAATTGACAGTTCCCGTTGAGCATGCGTTTTTAACATTTTTTGTAATAGAGAGGTTTTATGTTTCCACTTGAAAAATCTAATTAGTGACGACATACTATTATCTAGCAGATTTATTAATATATTTTTTTTTATAAAAATAATGATGAATAAGAAATTTAGAAAATTTAAAAAAAAGTGATAAACTCGTAATTTGCTACAATGAGATATTTAAATACAGTGAAAGGATTTGTACAGTCAAAAATATCAACATAAAAAATATTTTTGTGTTTTAGATTTTGAATTTCAAATTAAAATTTATTTTCAATAGGGGTAAACTTCAATTCGTCACCAGCTACCTATATCATGACCTTACATCCTTAATTCGTCACCAGCTACCTATATCATGACCTTAAACCCTCAATTCGTCACTAGGCTAAGGAATACAAGAAAGGGCAAACATCCATTCATTATAGCTACCAGAATCAACGTTGAAACCTTAATTCGTCACTGGACTAAGGATTACATGAAAGCACAAATCTCAATTTTTCACATCTATAAAAATTATGACCTTAACTCCTTAATTTGTCAATAAGCTAAAAATTACATGAAAGTTCAAACCTGAATTTGTTACAGCTACCGGAATGATGACCATAAATCCTAAATTCGTCACTAGGCTAAGGACAACATAACAAACATCAGTTTGTTACTAGCTACCTCGATTATGATCTCATATCCTTAATGCGTTATAAAATATTTAAGGTCGGTAGATTGGTAATTAATAATATTAATTACATATTATAATGAAATCATAGTATGTTTTATAGAATTTAATTCATTATTATTATTATTATTATTCTTATTAATAGATTTAAAAGTGTTGTATTCGAAATATTATATTATAAAGGTATTTATATAATTGAATATAATGAGTTAATTTAATGTAATTGGTTATATAAATAAAAAAATTGGTATAATCAACAATTATGGATATAAGTAGTAAAACTCTAAATCTCTTTTTCCAAGTTTTTTTTTTAATTCGCCTGCACCTGTACTCAGTTATCTGTTGTGTTACAAATAACTTTTCTCTTTTTTTATGTTATCAGTCATATTTTAAAATTATTTATATTTGTATAACGCCACCCCTCAGGCTTTCTTTTGCCCCCCTCCCTTTGTTAAAAATTTATTGTTTATGTAAAATTTAAATACCCCATTCTTTTCACTAACTGTCAGTTGTTTACTGTCAAACTACCATTATACTTTATGTTCACCATTTAATGTCGTTCAACTACACAAAGTTAGAAATGTTTTGAACCTAATGTTATTGTTTCTGATAATTTTTTGGCCGGTGCTTGGTTGGCCACCTGTAAGGTTTGGTTAGGTCCTTTTCTTTTTCAATATTTTACTGTACCTCCTCGTATCAGTGCGCACAAGTGTTATAAACTTTCGTTTTCGGTTAAGCATGTAATAATTTTTTTTGTATATATTCTTAGTCTCTCTTTATAATTAGTTTGGTAAGTTCGCATATTGTTAAAAACTGTTCTTCCTAACACTATGTATTATAGGTCTGATGATAGCATAATTGCCGAAACTAATTTTTTTTTAAATACACATGGAGCACTAAATGGGTTTTACTTCTTCATTACTTGACCACATTTGAGATAATGGATAACCTTCTGGATTAAATTATGGATATACTTAAGAAAGGTCTTATGAAATTTTAATAAAAATAAAATTTGTTTATATTTGAAAAAGTAGTAATTTAAAAGTTAACTATGAAAATTATAAATCCTTCAGTATTAAAGATTTTGGATAAGATTTAAGTAACGATTTTTTGTTTGATAAAAAAATGAGGGTCGAAATTAAGTAAATACGACATAAGAAAAGTCATAATTTATATATAGATTTGTGAGATTTAAAAAAAAAACGTTATAATTAGATTTGAAAATATTAAGAAAATAAAATAAATAAAATATGAGTGAGACAATTTTATTACCAAAATATTCTATAAAATATAAATGAACTTTGCCAGGAAGTAATAAAATAGGTAATGTAATACGTCCGTTAAGTTAGCATTACCACTTGAAAATATGAAAAATATTATTATTGCAAAAATTGTCGCCAATTTGTCGCAAATTTGTCGTGGAAACGAAAAATTTGTCGCACTTTTTTTATGTCTATATAGCCTGGTAATGCCAACTTAATAGTTAAGTTAGCACTACCACCCATGTATCTTCGTAAATAAACGTTGAATCCGAAATCTGAATGATGGAGAAATTGTCGCTAATTTGTCACAAATTTGTCGTGGAATCGAAAAATTTGTCGCACTTTTTTTTATATATATATATATAGCCTTGTACTGCCAACTTAATAGTTAAGTTAGCACTACCACCCGTATATCTACGTAAATAAACATTAAGTCCGAAATCTGAATGATGAAGAAATTGTCGCTAATTTGTCGCAAATTTGTCGTGGAATCGAAAAATTTGTCGCACTTTTTTTATATACAGTGTGTCTACTTAACTTCGTAGTATATGGAAAACTTTTTTATTATTAATTTTACGAAAAAAAGTTATTCATTATAAAAAGTTCTGCTTAGTCCAAAACTTAAAATTCAACTATCAGATATTATTTTGTTAAGCCGAATACGAGGTTTGTCAAAAAATATGAATTTTACTCAAGTGTAAAGTACCTTTAAATTTGACAACGTCAAAAAATATTATTCAAAGAAGTTGATCAGAACTAAAAACTAAGTTCAAATATGCAATTAGGTTTATTTACATTGAAAAAATGTATTTATTTTTGAAATGTATTTCTAGGTACAATCAATGTTCATTCAAAATAGAAACAATATTAAACAAGCACAAAAACTATTTTTTCAAAGCAAATGGATGTAATTGCATATTTGAACTTAGTTTTTAGTTCTGATCAACTTTTTTGAATAACATTTTTCGATGTTGTCAAATTTAAAGGTACTTTACTCTTTAGTAAAATTCATATTTTTTGACAAACCTCGTATTGTAAGTTTTGGACTAAGCAGAACTTTTTATAAAGAATAACTTTTTTTCGTAAAATTAATAATAAAAAAGTTTTTCATATAGTGCGAACTTAAGTCGACACACTACACTGTGTATAAAAAAAGTGCGACAAATTTTTCGTTTCCACGACAAATTTGCGACAAATTAACGACAATTTCTCCATCATTCAGATTTCGGAATTAATATTTATTTACGTAGATATACGGGTGGTAGTGCTAACTTGACGGTCGAGTTCGCATTGGTGGACCTTGGAAGGAAAGGTTAATGAAAATTAAATAATATTTTTGCACAACTAATTAACGACTAGTACGCGACAATTTCTCCATCATTCAGATTTCGGATTCAACGTTTATTTACGAAGATACATGGGTGGTAGTGCTAACTTAACTATTAAGTTGGCATTACCAGGCTATATAGACATAAAAAAAAGTGCGACAAATTTTTCGTTTCCACGACAAATTTGCGACAAATTGGCGACAATTTTTGCAATAATAATATTTTTCATATTTTCAAGTGGTAATGCTAACTTAACGGACGTTAATGTAATAACTAAACAGATATAAGAAACCAGAAGAATTATAACAACTAGCATCGAAGAAGACAAAAAAGAAACTGGAAATTAAGTAGTAGATGAGATAAAAAAATATAAACGAATAAGAACTAAAGAGACGCAAGAAACCAGAGATTAGCTCCAAAGAAGACAAAGAGACGAAGAAACATTGAAATAGCTAGAGAGGAAGAAATCATCCGGAAAAAGTGTAACAAGCCTCATCGATATTGTAAAAAATTATGATTTTTCATTTTATATAGAATCCACTCCCAAATAAGATGAATCGTCAAAATTTTTTTATATGATTCAGGGCAGATCATTATGGTGTCGGCCAACTTGCGCCCAACCGGCTTGCGCCCGCTCATTAATTCAGCCAGTTTGCGCCCAATATATTAAGGGTACCTGCTGGATGGCCTGTTTGCGCTCACCGTAATAATTCTTAGAAGAGTTTATTTTATATTAAAAATTCCAGTTAGAAATTCTAGTTAGAACAGGGGATATAGAAAATTAGGAATTACCTAACTGGAAGCCAGAAAGGATAAAGTTAGATTTTGAAGTGGCAGTTATAGAATCGTTGCAACAATATTTCCCCGATTCGGAGATATCTGGCTGCAATTTTCATTTTAACCAATTTCTATGGAGGAAAGCTCAAAATATTGGACTTACATCAGATTATATGAATGACAGCGAGGTGTGCTTGCACATAAGAATGTGTGCTGCTTTGGCTTATCTTCCTATTGAATATATTAACGAATGGTGGCTACTTATCAACGCGACGTCCCCGATTTCAAAAAATCTGATACTTTTTTATGATTATTTTGTCAACCAGTAGTTGGTAAATGATATAATCACAAAAAAATGCAGAATGTATGTAATCAATCTCATCGGGAGCAACAATGCCATTGAGGGGTGGAATCACCATCTAAACAAGTTGGTTAGGCCGCATTCTAGCATATTCCTGCTTGTGAAATGCCTGCGTGCAGAAGCTGTAATGTGCGACCATACATACATGACAGATTAATTTAAATTTGGAAGGAAAACGGAGAAAAAAGTCCTACATCGCAATAGACGAGTGAATAAGTTTAAAATAATTGTTGTGTGATCAATTTTGACTTGTAATGTACTTTTTAGCGACCTCAAGATTATCTTGCCTCGAAAATTCCACTTGTGAATATAAATTCCCATAAGAACGATTGAATTTTCGCTAAATTACAGCGAAGATACAAAAAAAAAACGAAAAGACCACATCGTCAAGACAACCAGTATGTCAATATCAAATTATTTGTCTTGTGTCAAGTTATGTTTACATTTGTGGAATTTTCTTCCTAAATACCACTCGCGGTTTAAAATTAACAAGAAAATTTACAATTTTCCCTCGTCCTGCGGACTCGTGAAATTTTAAGAAAATACGCGATCGTAAAAAATTATCGGTAATTTCAAAGCTTGTGGTATTACCCCCGACTTCTGTATTTTGATATTTTCTGCTTTAAGATGCCTCAACATTTATGTTTTTATTTTCATTTTATGATTCTACAATGCGATATGGATTGATTATTTATTACGGGCGCAAATCGGTTGAGTGTTAGGTACCTTTAGTATTTTGGGCGCAAACCGGCTGAATTAATAAGAGGGCGCAAGCTGGTCGGGCGCAAGTTGGCCGTATCCATCATTATAATGTATTTAACAAAAATATGAATTAAATTAATTTTGTTATATAAAAATTTCCCTATTTTAGAATAATCATTTATTTGATTCGTTATAAATTCTCCTCTCCTTTTTTACTCATGATGTATCATTTTTAGCTGTTTTTAATGAATTAACAAATAAATATAAGAATGGATGAATTTTATAAAATCGTATAGTAAACTTAAGTGAAGAGTTTCATAATAGTTTGATAATAATATGAAACAAATTATTACCAATTTGTCTATTCAAAAATTTAATATTTGTGTTGTACGTACATGCTATTTTTTTATTATTTGCTATCCCTCTATATGAAATGTCTATCTATTAACAAACTAACTAAATCCCTTGTTTAGTTAATAAAATGAAACATAACCATACGACATAACACCCCCGTGGGAACGAATATTTACTTGGTGTTTTTGATATGAAACTTATTGCCCTTTGTAGTCCTACGAGGGTTTAAATTAACCTTTAGAAGGGGCCTAGTGAACAAAATTAGATGTCAAATATATAAGGGTGGCGATTATTTACAATGAGATGAGATTTGGAAATATTTGCTCTTTTAAAAAATTATTTCCTATTATAAATAAAATATTACCTGTTTTCTTGCTAACTGGAACCACGTTTTCAATATAATCGGCAATCGTTTGGTATGATAACTTTTCGTAGTCTTAACACTAATAAAAATATCATCTAGGGTAGTCATCGGTGGTTTAATGGTAGCTGTAGCCGTAGCAAATTCGCTGGTTAATTCTTGCGGAACCTCAAGCTCCGTTTGTGAACGGTCTTCCGCAAGGTTCCTATCATGGTAAAATGGTTTCACTTGTCTCTCGTTAGTTTGTACCTGTAAAGAAAGAAAAAAGATTTGTATCGTTTTGATCTTTTGTTATGTGGGTTAGTTTTTTGTTTTGTATGAGATTTTTATCTAATAGGGTAGGTCAGGTAAAATTTGGGCTCGTGCGAGAAGTTGAAGGGATAATTAGGGAGTGTTATAAGGGTATATTTATTATAAAAAAATATTTTAAGCTTTATGAATTGATCATGATCTACTTTTTGTGTAACATATTTATTATGAGTTTCGAATGCAATAAAACTTGATGATAAGGGTATATTTATTATAAAAAAAAATATTTTAAGTTTTATGAATTGATGATCTACGTTTTGAGTTACATAACAATTTTAATTTTATTTAAATATCATACACGATACTTTAATGTTGCATATTTTTTTAATTGGTAAAAGTGTAAAAACTAAACCTAAAAAAAATTAATATTATTTTTATTACTGATAACAAAAATCCTAATAAATCTATACCTAACGAAATAATTACTGATATATCTTCCTACTCATACTTTAATAAAATCGCGTGATAACCATCCTGAAATATTGTAGTCAGCATCAATTTTAAATATAATAAATAGGTACTTAGATCTAATAAATTAAAAATTGTGAAAATGACTGCCGAACATGCAAGAGATGGGTTATATAAAAGTGGTACCCGTTTAAAATGTCATTTTAAAATTCCTTGAACGTTCAGGTAGATGCTACTCGTGTTTGGGATATGGATTGAAGCGATAATTTCTTTGGGTGTTTAGGATGTTTGAAATTGTTTTGTCACACCCTTTTATTTTATTAACTTTAGTCGGTGACATAAACAATTTATTTAGTAAAATTGAAGATATATTTAAAATTTGATTATCAAACATTTTTAAATAAATATACTATTACATTATTCTACGTAAACATGATACAATGCTTTTACTGCAGTTTTTATTACAAACTTTAACTGAATATCCAAATAGCACCATCAATATTTTATGTAATCAAACGTAAACATAAAAATGTAGAAAGACAATAAACGTTTATTATTGTTTTATACGGCCACTTGTAACTAAATACTCATACCGCATCTTCCAACATTTTAAGAATACTAATTCAAAAATACTACGTGATTCTTTTACAAGCAAGCAAGGCAGTCAACCCGAATCCTCAAAAAAAATCAGCTAGGTACTTCCACCATTTTCTTTCTGCCTTCAATATAAATAAGAAAATATACAGTATGTACACATTTTCCATAAAATTCTCAAATGCGTGACCCAATTGACCAATTTTTAGTTATAATTGACCACCAATAAACAGATTTAAAAAAGTTTGAACACTAAAATTGACCATCTTTCACCAACCTTCCCTCGAAAAAATCACTTATTTATAGCTAAAAAACTATAAAGTCAGTTTCTGGTCTTTTATCGTGGATAACAGTTTGCAAAAATTGAGTTTTTAAGAGTTCTAAAAGCATACATAATCAAACGTCAAAATTTATTTTTACATAGAAAAAAATACCTGTAAAATGAGTTTCTGACGTTTTACCATGAATACGATTAGAAATTTAAAAAAAATCGCATTCTCATATTTTAAGGTTTAAAGTATCGTCAAACGTCGAATTTAATGTTACATTGATCAAAAAAACTGTAATATCAGTTTCAAAAGTTTTACCATGGATAAGAAAATTGGAAAAATTTAAAAAAAAATATTCGCAATCTCAAATCTCGTTTTTAAAAATATATACATTAGAGCAGTAAAGTGATAAGATTTGTACCTCAACATCAGTATTTCCAAATGTTTGATAAACCAAAAGAGTAAAATAAGCAAGAACAATGGCACAGCCTAATGTTTGTAAAAATTTCTTGTGTTTAAAACTCATTGTTGCAGTACTTTCTTGTACCAAAGTCACCTTTTCCACTGATCGCGACATTTAAAATACACCACTGACATTATTCAATCCCTAATAAACACTGTAAAATTAATACATTTCAAACAATATTAAGTTGATAAGTCAAGTAATTTTGCAAAAAATCAAGAACTCGCTAGCGCAAAACGTAAACAAATCGAGCAACATGTGCGCGCGACGTAAGAATAATAAACGATCGCGACGTAACTCCCTACTCGGTAAAGTTAGAACTGTTTTAAATGTGGCTCCATGTTACATGGGCAAGTTGGATTCAGCCAGCAGAGCCCCATTCAGACAAGTGTTGTTGATAGTGGTGGTAGAGGGGCACACGCCACAGTGGCCTTTTCATGTAGTACCGGTGGAGCCACTGAAAAGTATATTAATCGTATTAACTCTCTGAGGACCGAGAAAAAGGTCGAAATAAAGCGATCATAAGCTTTGGCACGATTTTACAAGTTTGGTCATGAATTTTATATAAAATTAAAAATTGTTTCATACGGACTTTAAAATAGTTAAAATAATGGTTTGTGGATAGTTTCCATTTATGTGTATAAATTACTTACTATTTAGTAAACATTTACCAGGATTCAAAAAGAAATAATTTTTAATCATCGAATGTTAAAATTATTTCTATAAAAATAATTATCTAAAAATTTAAGATTTCGAGTCAAGTGTTGTTAAAAAAAGTCACCCATGCATTTGTTCTAGATTTTACATCTCTACTCAAAAACGACCGCATCATTGTTTACGTCATTACCAATAAAGACCATGATAGACTCTTTACCACTTTGTGAACATCCTCTTAGAAAAAACACATAAATTAGCAGCGGATTTTAAATAACCACAATAAAAATAACTTCACACAAACATGAGTAGAAAATGAAAATGTGTTATTTTTTACAAAATAATAATTTGTGCACTTAAGTTCGCACCATATGAGAAACTTTTTTCTTATTAATTTTACCAAAAAAGTTATTCTTCATAAAAAGTTCTGCATTGTCTAAAACATAAAATACAAGCATAAAATAATAATTTTTTGACCCATATACAAGGTGCATCAAAAATATAAATTTGGCTCAAGAGTAAAGTACGCTTATTTTAAAGAATATAGAAAAATGTTATTTAGAAAGCTTGTTTAGCAACAATATTTACCTCTAAATCTAAAATCACCGCCAAAACAATATTTTTTCTTGTAGCAAAGTTCATATAAAATTAGTTTCCACACATTATTTTAAACCTTTTTATTGGTTATTAGTTGAAATAATAGATTGAACCTAGTTTAATATGTCATTACAGAGTGAAATACTATAATTTTGCATAAAGAAAACATGTAGTTGTGTATCTTTTTAAAGGCTATGTAAAATATGAGCATATTAAACTAGATTAAATTTATTATTTTAACTAAAAACCAATAAATATACTTAAAATAATTTGTGGAAACTAATTTTATGTCTTAGTTCACTTCGAACTTTGCTACAAGAAAAACAGTAGAAAAAATATTGTTTAGAGATAGGAAGCTATGATTTTATATTTGGAGGTAAATATTGTTTCTTAAGAAGTTTTATAAATATCGTTTTTCTATATTTTTTTAAATAAACGTACTTTACTCTAGAACAAAATTGACGCACCTCGTATATGATGGTTGCATTTTAGGTTTTAGATCTTGCAGAATTTTTTACGAAAAATAACTTTTTTTCGTAAAACTGTTAATAAAACAGTTTCCCATATGTTGCGAACTTAAGTGTATAACAACCACTTAAGATTTGTAAATAATTGTCGATAATTTTAAGTTATTAAATAAAAAGTGTCAGTGACTAGTGAAAAAATAAATAAAACAAAATATATTTAACAAGTTAGCGACGCCTAGTTTCGGCTAATAAGTCATTTTCAGGCCACATAATTGGGAAGATATAGTCTGAAGAAATATCGATAGTCTGGACTATCGAAAATTATCGATAGTTTTTAGCGCCATGTTTTAGATTTTAATTTTCAAAACGAAAAATAAACAAATATCGATTTCATGTCTTCGGTCCTAATACCCCAATATCTAATATGTAACAAACAAACATCCTATTTCAATCGAGTACTCTCAAGTGACATCTAACGACAGCTAACATAGTTTACAGGATTTAATTATAGGTTTCTGTTCACCACGTTCAGTTCAGAGATTTTAAAAACAGATAGTACTAGCGACTAGGAGTAGAGAGGGAATCACATACACCTATACTCCTTTTCCTTAATAACTGACAGTAATGGAAAATGGAATGTCTTAAGGAATGGGAATGGAATGTTGACATCTGTCATTGATCCAAAGTAGTAGAGATTTTCGGCGGTTAAGGGGAAAGATGAAAATTTTCCAGTGGCGGGGAATTTTATCGCTTTACATAGGTATACAACATTTTAATTTAATGCAATTTTTTTTTTAAATTAAAGTTAGGTCTGTAAATTGCGCGTTCTGAAGCTTTCGTTAATTTCCGACAAAATTTTAACAGCAAAATCTAAAAAAGGGAGAGATAGGCCTAAAACAGAGAGTAAGTGACTGTGTCCGGTTGGTACCCATCAACCTGCGATAGATGTCGTGACTATCTATCATTTTTTAAGGAGAGGTAGGCGTTTAAGAATTAAGGCAAAAAACGTGAATATGCTGATATTTTTAAATAAGAATCAGTGGATTTTTACTTAATATTGTTTGTTTTAAATTTTGTATAAAGCTAAATTTTATTCTTTTATGAAGAAACTATCGAAAGCTATCGATAGTGATTTTGAATATCGATAACTATCGATAGTGGCAACTATCGATATTTCTCCACCTCTAGCAGCCGGAGTACTCGAAATAGAGCAAGTGTTTTAAAGATCAGTTATCCACGAATACTTTCCGTAATTTTTTTTATTGGTATACTTTAAAATCATAAATACTGGTATTATTACTACAAAAAATCGAAATAAGAACTAATAAAATAAAATGGTTAAATAGACTATATTCGGGTGCGACGATCAGTGTGTTCAACCGTAAAGAAAAAATAGTCCCTGGTTAGGGAATTTGTTAAACCATTGTTGGTGATCTGAAATGATAAAAAGATCTACTAGTAGTTCCATTCAACCGGTCTATTTTATTTTTCGCGAGTTAAAAGTAAGGTTAAAGTGTCAAAACGTTAAAAGTTCAAGTTTAAATAAAAAAAATGGAAAAAAATAAGCTAAAATACAGTGGAGGGAAAAATGCTGTGTAAAAAATTGCACAAATAAAGAAAGCAAACGAGGGAAGTCAATAAACCAACCTGGAATGAAATTTCATCGATTCCCAACCAATGACCTTTATTTTGCATTAGAGAGATTTTAAGCCCTTTAAAAAATCTCCTTATTTTGGCGCTGTTGTGGTTATTTTTGCTAACCATAACAATAAGCACGGAAATGAAATTAAGACATTTTAAACCCCAACTTTAAAACTTCACAAAGTGACAGAGATTGGGATAGTGGAAATCCCAGAATTTGATCTTAATGCTATAGAGGTTCGAAAGGCCGGAAATATTTAGATTAGCAAGGGTTCTTCAAATACCTAATAATATCAGGACAAGATCAGGACTATTCACATACCTAAAAAGTATCCACAAAGTATACACAATTAAAATATGTTGTCGCAGGCTAACGTCAAATCTGGCAGAACTCTAACAGTAGTTAGGTTATGTTTTTCTCAAGAATCTAATATCACTTTTGTGCGTTGTCAGATACTCAATTTAAATTTTACAATAACGACATTGCAAAAAAAATTAAACATGATATTTGAACATTGAACAATATTATTAGGATATAAAGAAAAAAATATAACAAATAAGGAACAGATATTTTTTTTAATAGTTTAATGTTAAATATTTTAATCAGCACATCCATCTCCTTTTTCAAAATTATCTAATATGCTCGAAAATCTGAAACGTGTGGCAACGGTGCTTTGTTACGTATAAAGACATAACCACCACTCTCTATCTTTAATTTTCCGTAAGTAACGGAATCGGTTATCGTTATTAAAGTTAAAGGAATAGCAAACTTCCGTTGCGCATGCTCACAATAACGATAACGGAAGAAAAGCGAATAATTAAAGGGCTTAAAATCTCTCTAATGTGATGCCATATTACTTAAACTTTTAAAGTTTTGACACTTAACTCGCGAAAAATAAAATAGACTGGTTGGATGGAACTAACTACTAGTAGATCTTTTTATTATTTCAGATCACCAACAATGGTTTAACAAATTCCCTAACCAGGGACTATTTTTTTTACTGTTGAACCCTCTGATCGTCTCACCCGAATATGGTCTGTTCGTTTTGTGTCATTAGGCCTTTTATTGTTAGTTGTCTGAAATACAATATACAATAGTAGTTTATACAACAAGTGTGGATATGATGGCCATATCTCATGCGCACGAAGTTTTAGCACGGCGCCGTAGGTGGAGTGCTCAATCGTCCGAGTGCGATATGGACAATCCACACGAATTGAACAGTACATTTTTTCTACAACCCATCAAAGGAAACACTAAAAAATATTATAAAAAAAGGTTACAGTCACAGGAGGGTTTCAACCGAGGACCTTCTTATCCAAAAGCGAGAACTTTAGCACTGCGCTATTAACGGACTGTCACGAATTTGTTATAAAATCATATAAAACTAATAGGCATCTTCTATTTTTAAGTATCTCATATTCATATTTAGTTTTTAATTTTTGGGGTAATAATATTATTATTAATACTAAATGAATATCTGGTGAAGTACCATTTATTACGTTATCACTGAAATTACTCATTTTTACAAATATGTTTCTGTATTAGTATAAAAAATTCTGACAGTTGTTTTGACAGGTTATTTAAAATTAAAAAAAAGTGGTAGCAGGTTACTAAATGTAAATTCTGATTGGTGGATTTCCATATTTCACGCTAATGAAATTATATCCGTATAGCATGTAGACTGCTATTGCTTACATATACATTTTATAAAGTTTGCGTAGAATCGACAATATCCATGTGGGAGTAGAAAAAATATAATTTTCAATCTGTCACATAAGATTAATTGTCGCCATAGTTGTTACTCGTTTTATATTGCTTAAAATGAATTAATTCTATAACACTGGTTACTTAAATCGTAAAGCATAATCGCGGTTAATACCGCAAAAATCGGAAGACGCTTATAAAAGAGAATACGTCAAGGTCTTCAAATGGATCGAAAAGCAAAAGGTTTTAATTTGAATAGCATTTCCTCTGATTTAAAATACCGAAGTTTTAATATTTCAAACAATACTAACTGTACTTTTTACATTCATTTAATAAAGCTTTTAAAACGTTTGTTAGCAATATTTTATTTGACGTTATAAGGTACTCCTGACAGATCAATAATTAAAAAGTTGTCATTTAGACTTCACGTTTCTCGGGTTGTTAATATTGCCATGGTCACTTTAGAACAAGCGCGTTTTTAAAAGTTTGATTTAAACACACTATAAGGAAATAAATTAGGATACAAATAAAAAAAATCTTTACAAAAGTATACTTTTGAGCCAAAAATAAATATTCCCCTCTTAACGTAATAATTCCTAAATTTTTAAAATATACATTTTAAAAACCAGCATATATTTTCTATCTTCAAACTCTGCCTTTTTTATATAACCTACAGGGACACAATGCTCTACCTGCATGCTTTGAAAATAATATAATCCCATGATCGAATATAGTTTATTGCTGTCATAAAATAGTTACCGAAGCATTATGACATTAACTGGGTTTTTCCAAATAAACTATATTTCACAGAATTTTAAGATACCTGCAAGAAATTTTGAATTTATAATTACTTAGTTTTTAAATTTCAGTATTTTTGATGAATTAATATACTATTTTCTTCAATATGTATCGACATTAGGGACTATCAACTATCGAAAGTTGTCAGGAAATTTAATTTAATTTCCAAAAATTTAAATAGAAAAACAATAAGAGACGCCAATATCATATGTTATCTTGCCTGAAATGGCTTTTGGACGGGCGATCCGATAATATTAAAGATAGGAATCTGCGGTTTTCACCAATCGATTCTGTATTTAATTGTTGAGAGCGCCTCCGCAGCTCTTTTTTTAAATTATTTTTAGTCAAACTGATACGACTATCAACTTTTTTTTCTAGATGAATTTGAAAAAAGTGCTCTTGAAATAAATATTTTAAATATCATGAAAAAAAACGCATATTTTTAGTTGCTACATTAGGCGAGATCGCGTTCAAAAACGAATAATTGAGTTTTGTGGCGCTCCACCCAGTTCTGCGCAGAAAAAATTGGACTATAGGGTAGGATTACTTAACATTAACCGAAATATACAAAAAAAAGCAATTCTTACCCACAATTTATTAGAATACAAGCACATTTTCCTTGGGTAATTCTCTAACCGGCAACCACGAAAGTCACAGTTATAAAATTGAAATATTTAATCGCAAGATCTACGATTTTTAACAAAATAAAAAGAAAGCTAAATAAACTAGATCAAATTTCGTATGTGTATAAAAAACTATTATTTACATTGGTTTTTGTAAATGGAAAATCAAATATTTTTTAGAACTAAAAACATGACGTTCCACTCAACTTACGTTTTATGTTTCTTTAGCATATTTATTAACTTTGTTATTCTGAATTTAATATATTTTTGTATAATAAAAAAACTTGTTCTTTCGCCCTTCCAAAACTTATCCTATGATATTTTTTCTCTAAAAATATCTTACTTATAACCCTTTATTTAGCATTTGGAATATTTTCAGTCATGAAATATTTCACAAAGTCTTTTAGACTAGTTTACAAATTCAAAAAGTTAAAGCAAATTTAAAAATGGTCAAAGATTCATTCAATTCGGATGTCTAAAAAAATCTGCGAAATGACTAGAAAAATGTGCAAAAATTCCATAAACAATTGAATAAGTTATAAACAAAAAACATTTCACAAAAGGGGTTTAGTTTTTGGAAATATCTCAAAAATTAAAAGCATTAGGATAAATTAAAAAACGATTCTTAAAAGGAAGAAATTTTGAAAAACCTTTGGAAACCTTTGAAACTCTATCTCAATTACTATTTTTTTTAATTTAAGGTTTAAGTTGACCCCGAAAAAATTAAATACAAATACAAAAATTACAAAAAAATCATGAATATTTGATATATAGACTAGTATTTTCCTAACTTTTAAAAATGAAGAAAAACACTTTTTTCCCCAAGTATAAAACTAAATAATTTATTTTGTTGAAGTAATCTGCAATTTTTTTCAATTTTTTATAATTTGCGGTTTTGGTCCAAAAGAAAAAATATTTTTTTAATCATTTATTTCCATATATTTATATAAATCTTGTTGAAATATATTTGAAAGAATAAATTAACATGTATTTAATAAAAAAAAGATACGACTCAGTTTGGTTTGTTTAAAAAAAAAACAGTAATATTTCAAATTCCCGGGCTAGATTTATTTGTCTGCGGATTGCCCTCAAGTCGAGACACAGGAACTTTTTAAAACACTTCGGCTAAGTAAACACAGATCCCACTAATGTTTAGAAAACGGACTGTTCGACGTTGCCGGTTCGATGTTATTACTTTATTATTTAGACTTTCATGAAAAATTTTAAACTCCACATTCGAAACGTAAAAATGAATCAAAATTTTGAAGTCGAAATTTTGGGCTATAGAAATTAACACTTAATTACGTGCCAAAAAGTGATATAAACAAATTTAACCCTTAAAATATTGATAGAGTTGGTAATATTTTCAGCTTTTTCATTAGAAAAAAAAACTAGATTATCCGTTCCCAAATGTGGTATATAGTGTATCAAAGGAGAAATAAACTCGAAGTCGATACCACAAGAATTTAATATAAGAAAATATTTATTTGGCAATTTCAATACAACTTGATAATGTGCCCAATACTTCGCGACATGTTTTGGCTCTTAGGCCATCTTCAGGCGAGTGTTCGAACAATGTGGAAAAATTAATTAACCAATGAGTGATGAACTTTATATAAACATCTTGTTACATGTATGTTGAAAAACTTTTTCTTTTAACTCCGTTTCACGTGGCACGGAACGAACAATAAAAATATACCTTGGTATCCCAAAATAGAAAATTAATACTTTAAAGGTGAAAAATTATAAAAAAAATACAAAAGACCAAAAAAACGGTAACTCATGTTGAACACAAGAGGCTCTCGTTTTGGCTCAGAACTTCAGGTAAAGTGTAAGTACTACTCTTAAAAAGGAAATAATATATAAATAATAATTAAGCAAAAATTGTTATTCATTACATTTTTAGGAAAATCGAAAAATATTGCAGGGCAATGAAATGCTCAATTATTTATTAAAAATGCCTACAATTTTTTTAATCCTCGTTTTCCCAAAGAGAATTCTGTAGAGGTAAAAAGAGAAATAATGTTACTTTTATTAATTTAATATCTACATATTTATAATATCTACATTTTAGATAACCTCAATGTGTCTTCAAATCTTTCCATATTATGTGATGGCATTTAAAGATAAACCAACTGCAGATTCTATCAACAAAAGGTCGCAACATTATGTTTTAAACTTGGCGCTGGCCCAGTATACGCATCCAGATTAACCACACTATATATTTTAACACAAAATTACTAGTCAGCCTGAAGTCTGTCATTTTAAGAAAAAAGAAATATTGGACAGAGTATTAATTATTTTTTATCAAATCTAATGTAAAATATTGGAATTTACTCGATTTTTAAATCGCACTGCTTTGACGTTGTGCAGGGTTTGACCACCCTATTATTTCTGTTATACTTACGGAAACAAAACACAGTTTTATATAAAAGATTTTATACTCAGTAGATAGAACGTTCTTTAACTTTAACGGTTCTGTAACTAATGACAATGACGTTTAGATTGTGACAATTGTACAAGAAATCAACTTATAAAGTTTTATTCTAAACGTCATTGCCTTTACTTATTGAGTCCTTAAAGTTAAAGGACGTTCTATCTACTGACAGATAGGAGTATAAATTAATTTTAATAAAATATACTTTGCACACCAGTAGCGCCAATGCCTTACGGGGTATGAAATTATTTTTTTCATTTTTAATGGAACGCCCTATATATTATGACAGATTCGGATAGTGTTTTTTTGTCATAACCACAATATATACTTTTATACGTCTAGCTTTTATACTTTAAAAAATAATGGACAGTAAATGTCTACAGAAAGAAGTGACTGTGTCTGACAATAAAATTCAACATTTAAAGCGATATAGTGTTTATTATGAAATGCTAACCGATATCATACTTCCATAAATTATAAACATAATCAATTATTTTCAATACAAAGTTCATACCTTCTGCTTAAATTTTCTTTACTGTTTGAAACTGAATTATTATTATGATCATTAAGACGTTCTATTTCAGCTTAAATTTTCTTCCTAATTTTTGCATAGTCGTGTTGGTATCGAAATTAACTTTTTCTTTTAAATGTCACCATAAAAAGCCATTTAAAGGCGTTAGATCAGGACTACTTGGCGGCCACCGAATCGTTCCAGAGCATTACCTATCCAAATTGCGAAATGATTATCTAAGTGTTCTCGCACTTCTTGTACATTATGTGGAAATGTGGAAACATCGTCAACTTGCGGCAGAATGTCATAAAAGTATTAGTAACCCGTTAAATTGTAATTATAAAATATTGGCCCAACTACTTTACTCTGTAAAATTCCACACCAGTCATGAATCGATTTGAGGAATGATTTTTTAATTGATTTAATTTTAATTGGCTAACTAATTTTTGTGTGAAAAGTTAAAAACTTATTTACTGTCCATTATTATTGAAAGTATAAAAGTTAGGTATATAAAGGTATATATTGTAGTTATGACCAAAAAGCACTATCCGAATCTGTCGTAATATACAGGGTATTCCATTAAAAATAACAAAAGTAATTTTATACCCCGTCAGGCATGGATGTTACTGGTGTGCAAAATATTTTTGTTAAAATTATTTTATACTCCTACATCTTTTATGTAAACCTTTTTTTGTATCTGTATGCAAAATAGAAATAATAGAGTTGTCAAATTATAACCAATAACCCTGTACATATCAGTAACTCATCCTATGTATGCAGCTTAAAGCTACGGTTTCCTCAAATGTAGCTGACGACTGCGACTGAGTAGCCACTACCAAGTCATGACTCTACCTGTTTTCCTCGGCCTTGCCAGTCGCAGTTCTTTTTAAACTGGCCATTTTATAAACAGCTGTTTTTTGTTTGCGAGTTTGTGCCTTTTAATCATTATGAATATTTCTAAAATGTTGATGTCGCTAAATTATCAAGCTGAAGAAGAGAATCTCCTACTCTTATTATCATTACATCATGAAGAAAAAAAGGACAAAAGTTGATAATATGTTTCGGCTGAGGTTTCAAGCAATTCTAATTGAGAACAACTTGAAATACAAGAAATTCGTAGCGACCGGTAAATCGTCTGCTCCCAGATCGGTCAAGCGACCGGCGACTAAAACTTACGGCGACCAGTAGCACAGCTATGCTAAGACTAAACTGTACTAGGTGCTAGTGCTAGTAGTAGTAACAACTCGGCAGCAGCTATGAAAACAGTAGCATCTAAAAGGCATTGAAGAGGTCTCAACGACTCGGTCGCGGACCCAGTCGCAGTCGTCATCGACTGCGGCTTTTGGAGGAAACCGTAGCTCAGTTTGAAACCGTCTACTGGATTACATATATTTGATAATAAAATTTAAATAATAGAGATATCGATTGATTTAATGGATTTGGTCAATAGTTAATAAGAAATAACATCTAAAAACGGAAGAATTTTACTATTCATATGCATTTATCCTATGTATAGAAAAGAGTGTAACTTACCTTATATTATTAACATTTTTATATTCTGCATTTCACAGTCTATATTTTCTTCGTGTATCATTAAATTATGCATCATTTTTCAGAAGAACAAATAAAAAATCAAAAATTAACAAGACATGAACAAGCATATTGCGTTTTGAAAATGGCGTTGACAGTAAAAGTAAAGTGTACCAACCTTATATAAATCCATTTACTGATCTCTACGTCATTTTTAATCCGTATTAGTAATCTAATAAGTTACATATTATTTTATATAGACTTTAATATACAAAATTAGCCCATTAGTTTTATATTCGAAAAATAATCTATTAGATTTCGCTATTTTGTATGCAATATACATTACAAGTATGTGTATGGTTGGTCATATAACATGTTGCGTGCTGAAAAACCGAAGAGAAAGAGGCTGAACTGATATTGAATTCGTTTGACATTGGCAATACTGACAATTGTGACATTGACATACATACAAAAGTTTTTATTTACAAATGAGTCGATAACCTAAGATAATCGAAATAGTATACATTTTAGTTTTAATTTAAAAATAATAGAAATTAGTAGTCAAATATAATGTAAGAATGTTTTAACAAATACTTCTATATATATCAACTATGAAGAAAGAACGAACAGGAGACACTTGCAGACCATTTAAATTATAAGTATCTTTACGATTTTAACAAATTATTATTTTAAGATTTATCAGCTAATTGGAGTTGTTTTTTTACAGCACACCAAATTGTTAGCTTAACTGGGATAAGTTTCGAAAGAAAAAGTATAATTGTAAGTAATATGTTACTCAGAATGCAATTTATTTGTAAGTACTAAAATGTTTTAGGGATTTGTTGAATTGACTGTAGTTCCTTTAAGAGACAATTTTAGGATATTAAAACTTAACGCCAAACAATGCCGAATTTATAGAGTTATTTTAAATGATCATTACGAAGCACATTTTCAATATTTTGATCCATTTTTAGATGTTTGTCAGTCTGATACAGAAACGTAAGTAATAAAATAATATAAGTTTCAACGATCTCATAAAATATTTCATTTTCAATAAAGGAGAAGTTTAGAAGCTTATTCGCAGCATCATCTTGCAGCTGCGTTAAGAACAGATCCTGATAACAATTCTGGAGAGCTGGTGGTTACCATACCACCAGAAGCATCACATTTGGTTGCCGAAGGGACTGCGTTAAGAGTAGGAATAGAGTTTTCACTAGAAAATCCACAAGGTGGGATACATTTTGTTGTACCAGCGAAAGAGGGAACCTATGCCGAAGTTAGTTCACTTTATATTATTAAATACAGTGAATATTTTATATTAAAATTCTACCTGTAAGTAGATAGAACACTTATTAACGCTAATGATTCAGTAAGTAAGGGTAACTATGTTTAGATTGTGACAAAATTTTTATTCTAAATGTTAATTATTTGGCAATACGTTAGCTTTACTGAGAAAGCTGAAAAATCAAATAAGACTCGATATGCACATATATGTCAGAGCTGGGTAATTAATTTTCAAAAAGCAATTAACAATTGCAAATTACATTAGAATTGAGTAATTTCTAATTGTAATTAATTCCTTTGAAGTAATTTGGAATTGTAATTGTTGAACCAGATCATAAAGAATCTGTAATTTGTATTTAAATACTTACTTTGTTTTTTTTTAATTCAATTACAATGACTCTTTCAATTCCAAATTCCTTTTCTAATTACAACTACTTTTTTAATTCCAAATTACTTATCCAATTACAATTACTATTTCAATTCCAAATTACTTTTTCAATTACAATTACTTTTTCAAAGTTTTGTTTATCTATTCTTCTTAGAAAAGACAGGAAAATTCCTACATAAGCCTGTGTTTGACTGACCTAAGCTTGTCCTGTATAGGGTGAGTTACGACTATTCCCTGGGTCTCTTGTCCCTAAACCGTACAAGATAAAGATATCAGCTTAGTTTTTTAGTGACACATGTAAATTGTTAAATACATTTTCTTTTTAATTATTTGCAATTATCTGAACATTGTAATTTTAAGTTAGGTTTATTTAAATGGAACACCCTCAACCTACCTTATATCTTTTTGTGGTTCCTAATTCCTCCCGAAGTGCTAATTTCGGAGATACCAAATACACAGGTCTAAAATATACAGTGTATTAAATATCAGCTTTTTTCAACAGAAGGTCCTTTTTTGTCGAAACTACTGAATATTGGAAAAAATGGCATACATCTTCCTATCTTAACTTTTTATGGGATATTTGATGGTACTAAAGAAAAATTAATACAGGTGGTAAAAAATCAGAAAAATTGTGAATTTCTTGTATTAATTTTTCTTTAGTACTAGGGCGTCGAATAGCCCTAAAAAAGTTAGGATAGAGATATCTAGCTGTTTTGCCAAATATTCAGTACTTTTGACAAAAAAGATCCAAAGTTGAAAAAAGGTAAAATTTAATACCCTGAACTTTGTAAATATTTACTTTAGAATCAGCTCTTCAAAAGGAATAATAAACTACAAAAATATACAGAGTATTGAATTTAAAAAAACCTATAATTTTCTGAGCACTTGCAAATAATTTAAAAAGGCAAGGTAGTCCTAAATAATTAAATAACTTTCATATGTCTGAATATGTCACCAGAAAATTAACCTGATATCTTCATTTTGTGCCGTTTAGAGTGTAAACTTTGTTGGTTTCCGTAACTCCACTGAACATTGTGTTGTCTAAACATGATATTAAACAACTACTTATTTTGGACTGTGAATTATTTTCTATACAATCTGAATCAATCAATATCAATATTACAGGTACTACACATACAGATGTTGATATCATTAAGCAGGAAATAAATACTAGCAGCTTATCTAATTTTAATGAAGAAATTGCAGAATCAGCATCAGCTGAAACTCAAAATAAGAATAAGGTGTATTTTGAAGTTTTACGATATAAGATACCCTATAATTAAGGAAGTGTTTTTTAAATACAATACTGCACTACCATCTTGGGCTCTGGTCGAACAATTATTTTCATTTGCTATTATGATTCATGCACCCAAAAGACATGAATTTAAAAAATTATTTGTGATCAAAAGCAACAAAATTACAATTACTCAAAATAATCATTTAATAAATCTTCCAATCATGTCCTTTTTTAATTTTAATCCCATGTTAATTTTTTTTTCTGATTTTTTTAGTATAAAAAACTACTAACAACTCTGTTTAGAATACATTTGATTTTTCCCTTTCCTTATAGTATACTCTTATTTTAAGTTCCGATTTGTATATTTCACACAAACAAAAAACTAATTAGTGAAAATATGCAATTTAAATAATATAGCCTTACGTTTTTTCGAAAATGTTGTTGAAGTATTGTCTTTCCTAACATTTTATTAACAAATATAACATATATAATTACAATTGTAATTAGAAAAGTAATTGTCAATTACGTTTCATTTGTAATTGTAATTAAAAGAAAAAGTCCTTTCTTCATTTCTTGTACTTTGTAATTGTAATTAATTCCTTTGAAAATAAAGTATTTTGTAATTGTTATTAATTACGTTTTGAAAGTCTCTGATAGGTGTACCACAATGTTCAATTTTAGGACCCATTTTATTTCTCATCTACGTAAACGATGTGGTTTCATTTAATTCAGATGGTTATTTTACAATATTTGCAGATGATATAAATGCTTTAATCAACGCATCTGTTATCTCTTTGGAATCCAAAAGTAATCGTTTACTATCGGACCTTTATAGTTGGTTTTGTAATAATTCCCTTTTGTTGAATACCCAAAATTCTCTTTCAATGCATTTCCGTAATAGATAAAGATGTGTTAGCCCAATTAATTTAAATATAAATTATATACACATTGAAAATTTGTCATCAGTAAAATTCCTAGGCCTACATATTGATGAATGTCTTAATTGGAGAAAGTATTTTACCTCATGAGTAAATTCTGTTAACTTTTTGTTCCGAAACTTAAAATAAGTTTTAACGAAGGAAAAATTAATAGTACTTTATTATGCACAAGCCGAATCGCGTCTAAGATACGGGATTTGTTTTTGGGGAACAAGCAGCTATATTAATGAAGTTTTATTGCCCAAAAAAGAATAATACGGTCCCCTGTTACATTAGTTGTAGAAAATATTTTCAAAAATTTAAAATACATTTTAGAAACTTGTCTGTTTGTATTCAATAACCTATAAAATTTCAAAACTAATGGCCAAGTCCACAACATAAATACTAGATATAAAGATACCTTACAAGTCGCAGTGTGCAGAGGAAATATTTACTTGAAATCTCCCAAAAGCTGTCAATTCACGAGTTTTTGCTAGAAAAAATAGAAAGATGTGGAATCTGTGGCCAAACACTACGATTAATTCAATCTTATCTGGAAAACAGGATACAAACAGTTGGAGTAAATAATGTTATGAGTGAAGAAAGAACCGTTTCGTGTGGTGTACCACAAGGAACCGTACTTAGACCCTTACTCTTCATTCTGTACATAAATGGTCGCTTTTATCTAAGTACATATGCATCAATAATATCCTTTGCTGATGATACTACCCTTATATACGAGGCAAATTCTTGGGAAGAGACGAAAATTATCGCAGTGAATGACCTGCTAAATATTTTCGATGGGTTCGCTAAAAATAAATTAACTGTCAATTATAAAAAAAACAAAAGTTATGTGACAAACTTATATAATTATAGTAAACTGAAAATTGATAATATTTTATTAGATTTTGCATCGTCTGTTAAATATTTAGGCATTAGTGTTGATTATTTTTTAAAATGGGATAAACGTATTCGAGAAATAATAAATAAATTAATAAAATTCTCATCTTAAAATAATCTACCATGCATTAGTCTAATTCATATTAAAATATGGAATAGTAATTTTGGGGGGGGATGTTAGACTAACTTATTTGTATCCGTTAGAAGTACTTCAAAAATGGTCTATATACCTAAACTAATTAACTTGTTGCCAGATAATTACGCGATAATAGACAGTAAAATTTTATTCAAAAACAGATTGTTAACATGGTTAATTTCAATGGTCAGACAGATGATTAGAATATTTATGGTTTGAATAATATGAAAATATCTTTTATGTATGTCCAGGGAAATAATATTGTTATTTTTTATTATGTTTGCTTTCTAGGATATAGGGAGTACCAAAGTAGATTTTTTTTATCTCTGGACCCTTACAAATAAAATAAGTATGTCCATTCATTGTGGCGATTCTTTTCTTTTTTTAAACTACATACTTTCAGTTGATGAATAAATTATTATTATAATGGGACAAGACATTTTAATCGGTTGCCAATGCAACTAAAAATGTGTAAAAGCATGACATCCTGTAAGATAAAATAAAAGGAATTCTTGACAGCACACCTTTTATTCAGTTGAAAAGTTTTTTTTTTTAATTCCAAGTTTGTTAGTGTGTTTGTTTGTTTATCTAAATCTGACTAATTCGTATGTTTGTCCTAAAGAAAATAAAGTATTTATTTATTCATTTATTTATTTATTTATTGTCATTAGCATTAGTGGATGTTATATCTACTGGAAACCAGAAAACATAATGTGTAAAATTGATTCTTAAAAAAATCCTAATTTATTTCAAAAATAAAAATCTGACAACCTTGATTGTTGGAACATTGTCATCAGTTAATATAAATATTGAGGATTTCGCTCAGAATTTTTGGCTTTTGCAGTCCACTCTTTGGATTAGGTTATTTGCAAATACCCTTAAATTGTCATAAATTTATATTTTAATTGTCCTTCAATCCTAAATTATATTTACACAAAGTATGTACAAATCCTATCTATTCTATAATTGATTTTTAGAGAGGTGTTCATCTGTTCACGTATGGTCACCAAAATGCCTCCAGATTATGGTTCCCTTGTGTTGATAGTTTTGCAGAAACATGTACCTGGAAATTAGAATTTACAGTGGATGAAGAATTAACGGCTGTTTCAAATGGTGACTTGATAGAAGTTGTTTTTACTCCAGATATGAGGAGAAAAACTTATCACTATACTTTAAATATACCTACATGTGCCCCTAATATTTCTCTATCTGTGGGACCATTTGAAATATATGTTGATCCCTACATGCACGAAGTTACACATTTTTGTTTACCAGGTCTAATGCCCCTATTGAGAGTCACTACCAGGTAATTTTATACCAATATTTTGTGATTTCATTAATTTATTATTATATATTTAGATTCAAAGAGTCCTTTGAATTGAATCACTAATTAGAGGACTGGTAAAAATCCAGCATTTTGTAAAAAACTGCATGCTAGTATTCAAAATTGGAGAATTCGATAATTAAACAAATAATACATATAGAATTTCATAACGATGTATTTATTTATATCTATATTGTTGCAGCACCGTTTTTATTGTACCAATGTGAAAGTATAATATAAAAAATTAATACCTAATTTTAATAATGCAATTTTTTTTACAGAGAACAGTATACATTGGTATTAAGCTTTGTTTATAGGATCCAGAACTTTTTGACAATAAAGTTTATTTCACTTCTCTTTGAGATAAAAGTCATTTTTAAATTTGTAGGTACATGCATGAAGCTTTTGAATTTTATGAAGAAACTTTATCCAATAGATATCCTTATTCTTGTTACAAACAGGTATTTGTGGATGAAACT
The DNA here is from genome assembly GCA_963243735.1 of Neocrepidodera transversa. Lineage (NCBI taxonomy): Eukaryota > Metazoa > Arthropoda > Insecta > Coleoptera > Chrysomelidae > Neocrepidodera > Neocrepidodera transversa. The sequence continues at coordinate 22,997,666 of OY725336.1, read as the reverse complement.
CATGAAGACTATAGATCTTATGCAACAATGAGTATTTTAAGTGTAAATTTATTACATTCTGCAGTTATTGTTGGTAAGATTCAATTACATAAATAGAAAATGAATTATAATTATTATATAAATATGTATTTTAGATCAGGTATATATTACTCGTAGAGTTATGGCTCAAGCAATCGCGGAGCAATTTTTCGGGTGCTTTATATCTATGCAGAACTGGTCAGATATGTGGTTGAATAAAGGAATTAGTCAGTATCTTTGTGGATTGTACTGCAAAAAATCATTTGGAAACAATGAGTATAGAGAATTGGTGCAGAGTACTCTTTTTGATGTTGTTAAATATGAGGAAGAATTTGGAGGGATAGTACTTGGTAAGATTTTCCGTTTAACTAAACATTGACCATTTTCATTATGTACATTTATAGATCCTAGTCAGCCTCCAGCGCCTCTACCAGTCGGTTCTAACACTCCTCAAACGACTCAAAAAACGACTGAAGAAAAATTCTACTTCTCTATAAGAAACTTACATACCATGTCTCCGATGTATATAGAAGCATCATACAAAAAAGCATTTTTGGTGATGAGAATGTTGGAACACAGAATCGGATTAGAGCTACTTTTACAGGTTTTTAACAAACAGTTATCGCTAGCCACTAATGCAGCCCAACAAAAAATAGGTAGTGGATTATGGGGGCATATGCTTATCAGTACAAATGTTTTTACGAAAGCGATTTTTACAGTTACTGGTAAAGACATGGCTGTATTTATAGATCAATGGGTCAGGACTGGTGGTCATGCTAAATTTCATCTAACATCAGTTTTCAACAGAAAAAGGTAAATAAAAATGTCTTTTTCCAATTTTTTGTAGTTTACCTTAAAATATTCTTTTTAGGAATACGATAGAATTGGAAATAAGACAAGACGCTACAACATCTTTGGGAATACGGAAATATGTTGGACCTCTTCTAGTTACTCTTCAAGAGCTGGATGGTACATTTAAGCACAATTTACAAATTGAAAACACTGTGGTTAAAGCTGATATAACATGTCACTCCAAAAGCAGAAGAAACAAAAAGAAAAAAATTCCACTTTGTACTGGTGAAGAAGTTGATATGGACCTTAGTGCAATGGAGTAAGTATAAAGAAAAAGCCGTGCAATTTATAGAAAAAATTTAATATATTTTGTTTATTTTAGTGATTCTCCTGTTCTGTGGATCAGACTTGATCCTGAAATGACTTTACTTAGATCAGTAGTAATAGAGCAACCAGATTATCAATGGCAATACCAATTGAGACATGAAAGGGATATTACTGCTCAGATAGAAGCAATTTTAGCTTTAGAAAGGTACCCTACTCCCCCCACTCGCCTGGCTTTAACAGATACCATTGAAAACGAACAGTGTTATTATAAAGTTCGTTGTAAGGCTTCGCATTGTCTAACAAAGGTTAGTATAATCAATACAAATTATTTTAATTATTGAGGCATTAATGCTGTTCTAAATAAAGCCTTTCTGTCAATTATTTACCATTACTTAAATTCTAATTTATATTATACCGAGAAAAATATATATTTACTTTTTTCAGTTATAATCACATTAACAGCCCTATTTCTATTTAATTTGTATTCATTTCAGTTTTGTTCTGTCTTATGAATATTTGGTATGTGCAAGATATCTACACCTTGTGGCAGTTTTTACATTTTGATTCCACCATTTTTTATATTTAGGAAATATTTTTATTTGTTTCTTCAGCGCTATAGAGTCTTCTGACAAACTCTAGTGCTGGATCATGGAATCGTTGATTCTTTGTCATCTTGAAATTCGAATTATCACTCGTATTTTTTATCTTCGCCACTGTTTATAGTTCTGGATCTTGCGCTCTAAATAATATTTTGTATTTCTCTTCGAGAATTAACTTAGTAATTCAAAATCCTCCATTTCAGATATAATTACTGTAGAATGTTATTTTAATCTATTTAGATTTTAATTATTGTTTTGTTTTTAATTTTTTTTTCAGGTAGCAAATGCTATGGTGGCGAACTGGGCAGGTCCTCCAGCTATGTTGGCGATCTTTCGTAAATTTTTTGGATCATTCGCAGCGCCGCATATAATCCGACAGAACAATTTCCAAAATTTTCAACACTACTTTCTTCAAAAAACGATTCCTTTAGCAATGGCTGGTCTTAGAAACACCCTTGGTATCTGCCCCCCGGAAGTAGTACGATTTCTGTTGGATTTATTCAAATACAACGATAATTCCAAGAATAGACACTCTGATAATTATTACAGAGCAGCTTTAGTAGAAGCATTGGGGAATACGATAACGCCGGTAGTGTCTGTAGTGACTCAGGGACCTCCTATTACTGCTGAGAGTTTAAGTTCGGATACAAAATTGATTTTGGAGGAGATTACTAGATTATTAAATTTGGAAAAGGCGTTACCTTGTTACAAGTATACAGTCTCGGTGGCTTGTTTAAAAGCTATAAGAAAGTTGCAAAAATTCGGGCATTTACCTAGTAGACCATCGTTGTTTAAAAGTTATTCTGCTTATGGACATTTTATAGGTAAGTTTACAAAATAATCTGTTTTATTAATGGAAACTAAAGTCAAACAAACTATAACATTCTTAACTAATAACAAGATTGCCTTTGGTTCAAATATTACTTGCTTGGAATCGTCATGGATGATAGGCATCGGTGGTCCGCTCATATTGTTCTTAGTAGAAAGTTAAATTCCCATTTGTATTTATTACCTAAACTAGCAAGGTTTATCAGTATTAAAAACTGCCTGTTTTGGAAAATTTCACTCTCAAACTATGGAATACTATTGCCTGCAGTCGAATCAATAAGAATTTTTAAACTTCAAAAGAGAGCTATAAGAGTTATTACCAAATCCAGTTATCTAGAACGCCATCAACCTCTATTCATATATTATAATATACTTCCTTCCAGTGCCGTGCATGTACATTTTAAACTGTTTACTAAACATACATAAACAAAAAATACACTTATTAACAAACGCTGACATTTACGATCACAACACAGAATTACCAATTTATTTTGAACTAAAAGATATCATCTAACCATTTCGAAACAGAATTCCGTCTATCTCAACCTGTACAATATCCTACCTCAACGCGTACAAACATGACCCTTAACATTTTTCAAAAAAGAGATGAAATCAATTTTTTTACACCATTGTTTCCACATAATTCAAGACTTTGTCTAGACATTCTTTGTCTAATCACTATATTTAAACGACAGTGCGCGACTATGGAAACTTTTTGTGAATGGTTATATACTATATACTTATGCCGAAATACTGGTAGGGAGCAGTTTCCTAGCTCCAATGTATTAACTTATTTGCTAAAATTTCACTCAGTTTATCTCCTTTGATCTTTAAAGGTTCAAATTCAGAGTATCATTTGACATTTCGTGAATGTGAAACAATTTTTTGTAACCGATTTGGTTATCTAATATAAGCGTATATTATATCTATATGTTACCGAATCTGTTATTAGACAAAATTACTTTATATATCAGGAGAGTTTTAGAAAAATTGAAAAAGGCAGATCCATCTCAAGTATAACAAAATGTACCTAAATCAACAATAAAACAAAAAGTCGGAAGTCTTTACAGTAATCATATTTCTAGGATTACAATGATTTAGTAAAATATATATTTTTAAAATCACAAACTTTCTCAAATATTTATATTGTGTCATCTTCTTAAGTATTACTGATATTTAAGGTTTTATTGGTTTCTCCAAATAATAAGTTTATTTTTAGTCGACTTATTACGGATATTTTTTTGTAATCTGAAATTTTTCACATGGATTTTTAAAAGGCACTTTTTTATATAAATTAACAAATTATTTTACGACATTAGTGCTTAGCGCAAGATATTCAAAAAAAAATTTTTTTCTTTTGTCCGGGACCGTTCTTTGCAACCGGATTCACTGAAGCCTCGTGGGCTTATTGCGTTATTTCCCGTCTCTTTGTCTACTGCACCCAGTCCATCAACCTTGTTCCCTGTACAAGTTTGTACAGGTTCTTTAATGGCTGTTTGTAGTAGTCTTCTGGATCCATTTTTGGTTTTCCATCAATTCTTCGCCTTCTATGATCCAGCGCCTCACAGATGCATATTATGTGGAGTGCATTCTCGGTCCCTTTATTGCATTGCCTGAATTTAAGGTCGCCGTTATATAGCCCCATTTTGTTTAGATGCTTGATCCAGTCTTTTATATGGTTCCTAAACGTACGTTTTGGTACTCCCATCGCTGGTTCTGGACCAATTAATGGGGCGGACGACCCGCTTCTTGCGAGCTCGTCACCCTTTTCGTTTCCAGCGATACCTTTGTGACCTGGTACCCACGATAAAGTTACTTTATTGTGGGTCGCCAGTTCCCTAAGTTCTTCGCCACATTCCCATACCAGTCTAGATGTCACCTTTGGGCTCCTTATGGCCTTAAGGGCTGCTTGACTGTCTGAGTAGATTATGATTCTTTTCCGCTCTTGGGCTCTCATATTACTATTTCTCGCACATTCGAGTATTGCATAGACCTCTGCCTGGAATACAGAGGTATATTTTCCTAGAGAGAAACTCTCTTGGTACTTATTCTGTTCGCAGTATCTACCAGCTCCAGTTTCCCCTGTCAACAATAAAACAAAAAGTCGAAAGTCTTTACAGTAATCATATTTCTAGAAATTATTTCTAGGATTACAATGATTTAGTAAAATATATATTTTTAAAATCACAAACTTTCTTAAATATTTTTATTGTGTCATCTTCTTAAATATTACTGATATTTAAGTTTTTATTGGTTTCTCCAAATAATAAGTTTATTTTTAGTCGACTTACTACGGATATTTTTTTTATAATCTGAAATTTTTCACATGGATTTTTAAAAGGCACTTTTTTATATAAATTAACAAATTATTTTACAACATTAGTGCTTATCGCAAGATATTCAAAATTGTTTTTCCAAGTTAATGATTAATTTAAAAAAAGTATTATCAGGTATTTTGATATTTCTAAATATATCCATATTACTATTCTCATATGCCCTATAATATAATGAGGAATTATCTAATGTATCAATACTTTTAGAAAATATTTCATAAACTTGGCAAGTGTGTTGATTTGAACCTTTATTTATGTAATAACCACATACATATCTTGTAGTATTTTGTAGTATATCAATGAAATTTGGTTTAGTATATCAATTAAATTTGGTTTATCAGTGCTGGATTTGTCAAAATCAGTTATTCTCAATAATATTTGATAAGAATCACCTTGACAGTTTTCAGCTCCTGAATTTCACAAGCCTTCTGCGCAGTAAAATGCGCGACTTTTTCCTTCCTAGTGAGTGCCACTACTGATTGTTATGTATGTATACTGCGGTTCAAGTCAGCTTATTATGCTTTGGTTTCTTCGGAAGCAGTGACGTCTTCTTACGTCCGTCAAAGTACGGTGGGTGACATCAATAAAAACGGTGCCACGTATAATAAGGGAAATGTTTTCCAAGAGAGCGATACTGCGCGCCTTTTATGTTATAGCGGTGCCGTCTAGTTTCAAAGGGGTCGGCAAGACGGTACGAATCAGTTTATCAACGTTTTTTTACGGTGGTGTTGTGTGTAGCGGTGAAGATTTTCATTGGAAGTTGAATTTTAAATAAATGACAACAAACTAAAACCTCACAAGCACCTTCCTTTCTGCGTTTATTAAATAATTCAGATTCAGATTCTCTTGTCTCTTCTTCTGATAATTCCTCTGCGTCTAAAATAATAAGTTCGGCGTCTAGATCATCCATAGTGATACTTCGTTTTCAGACTTTACACTACTTTCTGCCGCTACGATGGCCGTACTTAACCCACCGTTTTTGTGACGTCACCCACCGTACTTAGACGGACGTAAAAAGACGGCACCGCTTTCGAGGAAACCATAACTTTGGCTGTTTTAGTGTCAGCAGCGCAATACTTGAGTCTTCACAATCGTCAAGGTCGCTAGCAATCGTGTCGACGCGAGTAAAATCCTAATAATTCGTATTCTTGACCCTTCGCGTGAGCGCAAATTCGTGTTCATGCGCATGCGCTTGCTACGAGTGGGTATATATCGCTTGTTTCTGGGTTTTAACCTACCATTTTTCAATCGGAACAAGTAGTATCAAAGTACATTTAGAAGAAGACAACTCTCTGAGAAAATAAAGTTATGCCTAGGTCTCGACAGTTCGCGATGTGGACATTGGACAATTCATTCAAATTCTTCTCTTTCTATCATTTCACAACGTTGCCGATATATGCCCCTTCGTCTTATTTGACCACGAAGCGAAGGCAGTAAAGAATACGAATTTCGTTGACCTTTCGCGTTGTAGTTATTCGAATTCAGGCGAATGCGTGTCGGCGCGAGTGAAGTCAAAAATTGCAGCCCTGCACGTGAGTATACCTAGATATCATTCGTTGTGTCTGGGTTTTAACCTAACATGTTTCGAACAGAACACTGAACAAGTGGTATCAAAGTATATTTAGAAGAAGGTGTCATGGTTTTAATTATTGTTTTTGTGTTATTGGAATATTTTTATTGTACCTTTTTATATACAAGTATTAATTCGTGTTTATTAGTACCTAAACATAATGGATGACTATCTAATTTACTTAAGATTTATTGAAAGGATTGGAATATGCCGCCAAAATAAAGTTATGCTTAGGCCTCGACAGTTCGTGCTGTGGTTGGACAGTTCGACACAAATTCTTCTCTTTCTTTCTTTTTACAATGTTGCCGATATATGCTCTTTCGTGTTATTTTATCACGAAGCGAAGGCAGTGAAGAATACGAATTTCGTCGACCCTTCGCGTTGTAGTTATTCGTGTTCAGGCGAATAGCACCCCCGGTTTTATTTAATTTAATTGTTATATTTAATTGTTTATACTGTGACATCCCACACACATAGTTGTTCTAACGTGGTAAATAAATAAATAAATAAAAAACTTGAAAAGAACGCATATCAATAATTTAGTACATCTCAAAACATTTTACCTGTTTTTCATAGAATAAAACTATTTACCAAACTAAAGTGAGTTTCTGAATTTGGCTTTTAAACAAATTATCTAGCATCCTGTTTTTACTTCAAACAAAATCAATAATTATCATACTTTGGGAATAATCTACTAATTGGTTAATTACTAATAAATGGTACAAAAAATTTTCGGAGCCAATTAAAAAAATTGTTTTGAGCCATTTTCTGCTTTAAACCAGCCCATTTAATATGTTTCTGATTATACTAATCTTATTTAAAATTTAGACGTTAGGTTAGCAGCTCTGGAATGTCTGGTGGATTTTGTTAAAGCCGATGGAAAATACGATGATCTGCAATATGTTCTGGAGATATTAGAGAATGATCCTGATCCAGGAATGAAGCATAAACTAGCTGCATTATTAATTAAAAATCCCCCATTTAAAAGAGCTCATAGGAGTAGGTTAGACGTTCCAGATCTTATTGACAGGATATGGACTAATATAAAGTAATATTTTTTTGAATTTCGTTTTAGACTAGTGACATCTTTTATTTTTAGCTGTATGTTGTCACATGACACAAGACTTCGTTGTGACTTGGTTGATATTTATTACATCCTGTATGGTACAAAACGACCGGTTTGTCTTCCACTAGGTATACATGATATTTTAAATGGCACCAAGAGCGATAGCAAAAAAATAAAATTGCCACCCATTCCAAAATTGGTACCACCTCCTAGCGAGCAAATTAAAGTCAGAACTCCATCACCTACATCAAAAGATGGCGCTCCACAGACGATTATTATGGAAACTGTTGATATGGATATCGAAGTTGTAGCTAGTGAAGAGAAAATTATCAAAGTAATAAATTGTTTATTTCTGTAAAATATTTTTCTAAAATTATTTTTTAGGAAGAATTAATGGAAATAAAGGCTGAATCTCCAGTTCTTCAAAAACAGGATTATTTCTCAGACAATTCCGTTTCCCTTCCAGGTTTAGGTCAAAGTGGACCTGTGGGATTCGAGCCTGGTATGTTCAGAAGGGAAGAAGAAAGACACAAAAGTGACTCTCCAGGAAAAGTGAAGAAAAAGAAGAAAGACAAGAAGAAGCATAAACACAAGCATAAACACAAACATGAACATAAACATAATAAAGACAAAGAGAAGAAAGATAAAGATCCGAATAAACTTAGATTGAAAGAGGATACATTGAGTTCAACAAGCTCAACTCCCAGTCCGAATCCTTTGTCTTTAGGTGGTGCTGAGACTATTTAAGATTTTATAGGTTAGATTATGCGTTAAAAACTTAGCTTAAGTTATACTAAGACTGTACATTTTTATATTCAAGGCATATTGTAGATAAATATATTTTAAAATTTAATTTTTGTTTTTTTACTACTAATATTAACATTGTATAATTGCTATTATTATTATTAATTCCTTTATTTAGCTTCTTTTAGCTAAGGTCATAATAAATATACAATTTAAAATATACAGTTTAAAATAATATGCAGTATAAAATATAAAAATACATATAAAATTAACATGGTTTTTTAATGTATTTAGAGAGTTTATAGATTTACTTCCTTCTGAAAGTGAGTTATAAAAAATTATGAATTCTGTGTTGCGCTTTTAACAACAGTTTCTATATAAGAGTTATTTGGGTTCCGCGTCTGTTAATTGTGCACATCAAAGAGCCATTAAAGCTTCTGAAGGTAAATTGGACGTGACCCAATTTTGATTTTATGAAAAAAAAAATACATTCCGTATTAAGAGCTTTCTGATTTGTATTCACTTCAAAGTTTCAAGTATTACATTAATGGAAGTATATTTTGAACAAGTAATATTATTCGCATTGCTCTATTCTGCAGTTTTTGCAGTCGACTCAACTCATTTTAATTTAGTGAAAATAGTATTGTGGAACAGTAATTGAAATGAGGTAGGTTGATATAGTGTTATATATTAAAACCGTAGAAGTATTTGCAAAATACTTTTCATCGGTTTATTGTTCACAGGTAACTTCATATATGAATAAGATTTTATTGAGGCAACTAAAAAACTTAAATCTAAGAAATTGGTACGGATTGATGAAATGCCACCATACATTGTAAAAGCTTGCATTGAATGGTTAAAGGTGCCTCTAATTTATATTTTTAATTTTGCTATTAAATCGAATGTATTTTCAACGGTGTGGAAAACCTCCATAACGATACCATTTTTTAAGTCTGGTAACAAAATGGACATTGAATACTACAGGTTCATTTCTATAATGTGTGCACCTGCTAAATTATTTAAACAGGTGATTTATACTAAGTTATTTCAATATATTAACTCATATATAGCACCTGAGCAACATGGTTTCATTTCAAATAAATCGATTAACACTAATTTATTTACTTTTGGTAACAAAGTTCACAATACCCCAGAACGTAAACTACAAATAGATATAGCATACACCGATTTTCGTAAAGCCTTTGACCAAGTAAATCATGACATTTTTTACAAAAACTCGTCAATTATGGAATGGCTGGTACCTCCCTACAATTATTAAAACATCTACAAAATAGATTTTTTTATTGTAAAACACAATGGCAAGACGTCTGGTAAGTTTCACGTTAATTCAGGGGTTGTCAAAAATAGTCAAATTAACTGAACTGTAGCAGGATTTGGAGTAGTATAATGAGTACTTTTATTGTACAAAAAATATATAAACAACTCAATTCCTAAAATTAACTACAATATAATAACAATTAAAACATTTTAAGATCACTTACGATTGCCTCTGTTCAGTTATTGTATTTTTTATAAAATTTTAGAACTAATACTATTTTAATTTTGACTTTGACAATCTTTATTTATTTATATTTTCATCACTTCGGCAATCGCAGTGGCGTATCTTATTAACATTTATCATAAAAATAAATTTAATGGTCCATTATCATGTTTTAACAGGGGTACCTCAAGGCTCGAACTTGGGACCTCTGTTATTCATAATACTTATTAATGATTTACCATCAGTTATCAAACACTCTGAGAGTCTATATACTTTATGCGGATGATCTTAAAGTATTTAAACGAGTTCAAACGATTAGAGACTGTGTGGTTCTACAGAAAGATATCAATAATATAGCTGAATATAATCACAAAAATAAATTTTATTTTAATGTTAAAATAAATGTTTTATAATGACAATAAATCGACAAAAAACCCAGTTATTTTTGAATATAGTATGAGAAAGGAGGTACTACAACGAAATGTAGAAATTAAAAATCTGGGTGTTACTTTATATCAAATTCACACTTCCAATGATATAAGACACATTAAATAGTTGTTTTACAGTTATGTTTACTCCTAAAACCCGAAAGTTTGATTTTTTTTATTTTAGGAACAGGCAATTTTTAACGACTGGTATTTTTGAGGATTCTAAGGACGAATTTAGCAAATTTAAGAGTGGTTCTACGACGTTGGGGAAACATTTTTTTTTAAATTCTAATGTTAATATAATTTATGCTACTTTTATTTTCATTGTAAATAGAAGATCTCTTAAAGAATCCACCGTACAAAGATGAAATCTTTCAAGAATATGTCCATTGTGTTTGACAAAGATTTGATAATCTGGTAATAAAAAGCTTTTTTTGGTTCTTTCAGTGACATGCTCCTTCAGAGACGAATATTTTTTTAGCCCAGTATTCAATTTTCTCAGTATATATATTCAATTTCTTTTTGCAACACTTTCTTTTTTAGTATCCCTATCACAACTTATCAAACACGAGTAAACAAAAATAATATAAAAATATAGATGACATAATATGGAAAAAAACGTACATTATAAAAATATTTTGGTAATTAAAACGATATCAAATTTTAATTACACTTTCATTACCTACATAATTGTTACATAATATTTATCTTTTTAAAAATTTATGTAAATATTGCCAGTTACATTAAATGGCAAATCACAATTGAAATGAAGATGACACAATTAAACTAAATTTCCCAAACACTTTTATAAAATAAATTTTTTAATAAATATTTCTCTACAAATGACGACCAGTTTATCTGGCAAAAATTGCCAAGTTTTAAAAAAAATATTTATAATAATAGTTAGTAGCGTGTAGTTTTTGAATCTCTTTCCCACCTAATATTTTCAGTGGTCTAAGTCAACTACAACTGTCTGCCTGTCTTTCAGTCCCACTGTCCCAGCGATAAATCGAGAAGGTTTGCAAATTTTACATTATTGGTGGTACTATTAACCAGCTTTTATACACTTTCCTCTTTATTAAGAAGTAGGGAAGCTAAGTGAAGATACTTATTGACTTTACAATGTCCGTCTGTCTTAGCGAGAACAGTTTCAAATATTGGAACTCTGTTTTCAGCAATCAATAGTTCGCCTTGAGTTTGAGTCGCCCACCTACTATTTTCAGTGGCCTAAGCCAACTAGAACTGTTTGTCTGCCCTACAGTCCCTCTGTCCCAGCGATAACTCGAGGAAAGTTTCGAAGTTTGGAACATTGTTTTCAGCAATCGAAAACTGTTCACCTTAACTCGCTTACCTACCATTTTCACTATAATTGATATCAAAAATAATAATAGGGTGGTATTTTAGGACCAATTACAGATTACAATTTTTTTAATAACTGAATTATTTTTAAATAGGGTATTATCTATAGAAAATACTATTTATGTACAGAATTAAATGACATATACTTGGATTTTGTATTATTTATCTGTATAACTAAACAAACTGTGATTTCTTAATTTTGTCCAAAAAGCCAATCGATTGAAAATTACTATAATATGGACCTGATAATAAAAGGTCACCTTATTAGTAAAAAACGAAAATTTTATTTTTAAATCGTTCCAAGGTTAAAAATTAAAGTAAAATATTTAAATTTTGATATGAAATTCACACGTGCCGTTATTTTATAGTTAAATTATTTAAAAATAGTGATTTCTCATTAATTTTAAAATACATAAATTTCTGTAGAATATGTATCAACCAAAATAGTTAATATTATTCATTACCAAAATTTAAAAACTATTTTATGACATAAAATAATTCATTTTAATTATAACAAAGGGATGGTACTTATGCTATAACTATACAAATATATACTTCAATTACCTTCAATATCATCATATGAAGGATTTTTGTTAGTGACAAATTGGTCACATACTTTATTCTTTTATTATTTTACGATCATCGGATCTGTGATGGACGTAACAATGTACTTTAAATACCTTTTCTTAATTATTTTATTAGCCGATGAAAGTAAGTAATAAAATAATCAATAGTAAGTAAATTAAAAGAATGAAATACCGGGTGTCCCGTTTTAGCTACAAGTTTTTTGTAGGCCATTTGAAACGAGCAACGTTCAAAAGAATTTCGTAATATATAAAAAATATAGCGACCTTTCTAGGTTGTGGCTGTGTGCACGTGGTTTACATGGGCAAAGAAAATTCGTATTTCGTGAAGATTTGTCCAAGAAACAAAAATGAAATTTAATATAAAATAACAAAAAATTTTTTACAAAATAAAAAACAGAATTCTTTAAAATAACAGTAATTTAATGAACACTTCATTAAATTACTGTTATATTTTTAAAGAATTTTGTTTTGTGTTTTCTAAAGAATTTTGTGTTTTGTTATATTAAATTTCATTTTTGTTTGTAAAACTTTTTTGGTTTCCATTATTTAATATGTACAATTGTGATTTAAAAAAAAGTGATGAGCACTTACTTATCTTCTTGGATAACCTTTGATGACAATAAGCACTGATGATGGGCGTCACAGCCGGAATACGAATTTTCTTTGGCCATTTATAAAAAAGTTGGTAATAGTCAGATCTGCGATGTCACATTGTAGGGACGCTTTAAGAAATTACCCCGGAAATGTTGGGAAATTATTTTTACCACTTTTTGTTCAGGATTGAAAAATGTATAGGCTGAAATTGACATCTACACTTAGAATATTTTTAATAATAATACAAATAGTTCTGTTTATTTAAAACACCCTGCATAAAATAATTTAGAGCGGTTTTACTTGGCGGTTATTGTTTCTTAGTCAAAGTTTAGTATGGATCAAATATGATGAACGACCAATAACTCGCTCATTTTTCAATTTAACTTCAACAAATTATAGTTTTATTTAAAGAGGAAGAATTCACTTTTCACGCAGTATTAAAATATATACAATATTGTATTTAATTTTTTTTATTCGCAAAAAACATTTTGTACAAAGAAATGTTTTAATGAAAACCGTAACTTTCTATTTGCATTTGAATTGCGTAGAAACTTCTGGGACATCCGATATATAATATTTCAACAAGAAAAAGAATAAATTTTTTCAAGTTACGCAAACATGACTTTATATTATTGGAATAAATAAACGGTTACTTAGATCCCTTATCAAATCCCCGTTAATAATTGTGTTTTACTATATTCGATTTTGGATTTTAAACAGTCGCTGGGTCATATTTGACGCTAGGTTGTCTACAATTTACCATGTTAGGCCATGAATCATTTTACTGTGGTTAGGCGCAGCATCATTCAAGTTGCATCAAATAAAAACCGAAACAATTTGATCATGTGGCAAGTTATTGTAGGTTCGTTATCTTTTTAATTGATTTTGATGTCAAGTTTCAGCAAGCTGAAAACATAAAAAAATTTGGAGATTGTTTTTTTCCAATAATGCTATAATTTATATTATATGTAGCGTAAAAGTAAAAACCTGCTTTATAAGCAAAAAGCTATCTAAAAAAGTGCTTTAAATTCGGAATCACCAAACACGTTTTTAAAATTTAAATAATTGGAGTGAAAAAAATAGCATAGCTCATTAAAAAACTTTTAATTTTTAGTGATCCCCTAAAACTAACCAATTAAATCTCTCATTAGAGGGTGATAATAAAAAGATTAAAGACAAAAATAAAAATGGTGAAAGATTATAGTCACGAAAGGGCTTAGTATTTAGTGCCTAATGTTCGCGAGGCTTTTAAAGTGATCACGAGACCTTTTGAGTACCCTTTTACTGATCACGAGGCTTTTTTAGTACTCACGAGAACTTTCGAGTGATCACGAGAGTTTTTCAGTGCTAACGAGACTTTTTCAGTACTCACGTAGCCTTTAGAGTGATCACGAGACTTTTTCAGTACTCACGAGGCCTTTCTAGTGATCACAAGACTTTCAGTGCTCACGAAGATTTAGGAGTGATCACGAAACTTTTTCAATACTCGCGAGGCCTTTCGAGTGATCACGAACGATTTTGAGTGCTCACCAGCGTTTTCGAGTTTTCACGAGCCTTTTTGAATAATTTCAAGTGATCGCGAGCACTTTTAAGTGTTCATTTTAGACTGCTTAGGGGCAGCTTTGATCATGGTTTGTTATTATAAAACAAAAAAAAAATAGTATAAATACACTTCCATATTTGCAGAATTTTATTTTATTTTTAGGAACATTTTGTGATGAAATGCGATTTAAAATCAAAATTACGATAATGGATAATTGTGAATTCTTTTTAATTTTTAATCATGCTATGTGTATTTGCCAAGAGGCGTTTAAATAATTTAATAATATTCTGAGTAAACACAACTTAATAACAAAAATCAGAAAAAAATTACAATACTATATCCCCGACAACGTAGATATTTTTTGAGACGTTTCTTCCGTTATTAAATTTATCAAATTCTGCTATATTCATTTTTGTTTATTTAACAAAAAAAATTCTTTGTTTGATTATTTGATTCTTTGAATATGAGTAAATTCTATTATTTCAGTCCCAAATATTAATACAGAATATCGTGACCTTCTTAAAATCATCAAAAACGTAATAATCAGACTCAGACAGTGTCTAGTTTTTGTTATTAAAATTAATTAGGTAATAAAATGACTAAGATCCACGGGTTAAATTTTAAAATATGCACACGAGTTGTTTTCTACACGCGCTTTTTCCACCTTTACATTAATTTATTTGAGTTCAATATACCTACTTAAAAGTATTATAACATGTGTGTATTTATCGATGATCTAAATCAGTAATAAATAATTATCATTTTATGAGTGTATATTAAAATATACATAATTGCTTAATTGAATTTTGGTTTGTTTTTAAATTTACGAGTTAAGAAATTAGATAGATGACTACTAATAGAAATATGACTTTGCCATAACTACTACTTTCTCGCTATATAAATGTAATATTTTATTTGTTTTGTCGATAATAGTTATGTTGGATATGAAGTTTGTATTCAAATTGTTTGTCTTCTTTTACTATTTAATTATCTTTATTTATTATAAATTTTGCATTTTTTTTAATCTATCAATTCTTCCTTTATATTTTATTTCCATTAATTTTTTAATCTCATTATTACTACGGACCGCCCACACTTCACCTTTGGTGAAGTAGGGCAATTACTACGGACCGCCCACACTTCAACCGTAGTATTGAAATCGTGCAAAAATCTCAATTTTTTTTTGCTCCAATTGACTTAAAATGTCATGAAACGTGGAGAAAATTGATTTTCCGCCAAAAAAAAGTCTGTCTGTGTGGATGTGCGTGGATGTGTCTGTGCGCATGATAACTCGAGAATGATACGGCCGATCCGGAAAATTCTTTCGGCTATCGGTTTTTATTAAAAAAAATCGGTTGTGTCGCCCCA
Organism: Neocrepidodera transversa; assembly: GCA_963243735.1. Taxonomy (NCBI): domain Eukaryota; kingdom Metazoa; phylum Arthropoda; class Insecta; order Coleoptera; family Chrysomelidae; genus Neocrepidodera; species Neocrepidodera transversa. The sequence goes on along the minus strand of OY725336.1, from coordinate 22,982,009 downwards.
AAACTTTCCCGACGAGTATCCACGAATACTTTTTCAGATATTTAATGTCGAAGTTTCAAATTTTTACAGTTTTTTATTTTTGACAGGTGACAGTTTTAGAAATAATTTTGACTGTTCTGAATAGAGTTTTTCAAGTGCTTTCAAATGACATACTGAAAGTCAAATTCCGTGACATATTGCTTCTGTCATTTTTTGATAGTGACACTTTCGTTTGACAGATGACGTACAAAAACTAATACGTTCTTCCGACAGGTAACCCAAACCCATATACCAAATTTCAGCTCAATAGAATTAAACGTGTGCATGGGGCGCGTTGAAAAAAATTGAAAAATTTGAAAAAAGAAATTATTAGAAAAATTCGCATTTTTTCGAATCGAACTTTCTTATGCTGACGGAAACGGACCGTAGTCTTGAAAAATCGAGAAGAGATTATTCCTTTTACTAGTTTTCATTTGCATTTATTTCTAATATTCACTCTTTTCTGCTCTTGAACTTCTTTTCTTCACTCACATTATAACATTTTTAATAATAATTATGTTAAGCTATTTATGTTACTAGTGAGGAAACTGCTATTTTTCGTCCCACAGGATGTAGTTTGCGAGGAAGGGAAACGCACTAAACTCCCGTGCAATACATATGATTTTTCCTCCTACCCACTTATTAATTTTTTTTTGAAACTTTATTTAGGGCAAAAATAACGAATTTAACAATATTATGCGATATAATTAAGTAAACAAGTATTGTTTATTAAACGCCTTCGTCACATCTGACGAAAGCTCTGATAATGGTCATTGACCGAAAGCGCTAATACGAATCTTATTAAAAGCAATTTTACTAAATTATCTTTACTCTTACACATAGTACAGTACGCTGCTCTCACAGTTTATACTTTTATACTCTCCAAACAACTGAAATAACGAGGATCAGTAGATTCTACAAAAAAAAATACAAAATCTATCGAAAAACATCAATTTAATTTAGTTAATGGTTTCCCACTAAGCCGAAAATATATTCTATTGTGTGATGTGATTTCGAAATAAGTTGAGTTTGGTTCAATTTTTTTCAGATTCCACTAGATTCATAACCTCATGTAACAGTAATTATTATAATTACCTTCATTCAATATAATCATTGGAGAAAACCGATCATTTCAATTTATTTGTCCTACATAGAAGAAGAAGAAAAAGCCACAGAAAAGTTTGGTTTTCTAATAGTTATTCCATACACGATTTATTTTTAACCTCTTCTTCTTGCATAATTGTTATTATGTTTAAACAAAATGCAAATTAACGCTTTCTTTTTGTTATTTTTTTGATTTGAGTTTATAAAAGTACTCCCAACATCACTTTGAACTTTTAGAATTCCCCAGAAATGGCAGATTATTTCTCTAGCAGTGGAAATCTTTGCAGATATTTTTTTCAAATTTAAAAATCAGCTGTAGTTTTTTCACCTAGCGGGAACTCTTCTTCAATGTTTCATTTCTCATTTGTCACTTTTGAGAGTAGTCACGTGCCTAGCGTAGTGACGTAATCCTTCAAAAATCAAAGATGATTTTTCTCGTGAAGTAGATCTTAATTTCCAGAAGAAACATAATCCACATGTATAATACATATGTAAGCTTACTATGAGATATATTTTCAATTTTAGTATAATACCCTATTGATCATCCTTTTTATATTATATTTCGAAATTCTTTTCTTTACCTTTTCATTTAGAATATTCTTTGTGTCACCTCTTAAAATTTTTATATTCTTATCTGTATTTTTATTTGCTTCTAGAATGTTTCCTTCACCTTTTTTACTTTATTGCATTACAATTTTTCTTTTTTTGTTCCCATATATCCCTATAAATAATTTTTATTTGATTCATAAAACATTTTCTCAGATTTCTTTGTTTCTATACTTCTCTTTTGTTGTTCTCGTAAATTATCTACTTTTTCTATCTTATCATCTGAATTACTATTATTATTCATCCCTTCGTCTGCTAGATTTTTATCATTAACATTTCTAATTTCTTAGTACACATCCTGAACAATTTCCTTCTTGTTCCACTTCTCTTTCTTCCCCTGTCTTATTTAGATTTAAATTGTTTTCAGAAATTGATGACTACTTTTTCAAAGCCATACCGTAAAAAAATTAAAGCAATTTAAAAAAAATTAAAATATGCAATACTTGGAGGATTCAAAAGATTATTACTTAATTACTACAATTGGGAATTCGACATTTAGAGTAGAAAATTTTTATTGGTCAGTCCATATATGACTCACCTTGTATTGACACAAGGTTGTTCTAGGGGAATCCAAATTTTTCTCTGTGAGGACATACAAAGAAATTTTCTTATATCCCTGTGGTACAATCTGGCACTGAAAACACGTATATCTATCAAAATACCAAAGCTAGGTAGAAGAAAACTTTATACATTTAAAATGCGCATTCTTCTTTTCATTATTATTTTATAGCTTTAGCTTTTGAAATTTGGTTGTTATAACCTTGCGATTAAATTAATACAAATTATCGAACACAAATTCTTGAAGGAGAATTAGGACAAATGAGCAATTACATTAAATTATCTTTGGTAGTCACGTTTGGTGATTAAACGTCTCGTTTCAAAAGCGATATTCTCCAAAATAATGGTAAAATCAGATTGAAACTACTTAATGCCTCTAAAAAGATAGATTAAAAAATGGGTTGTGGCAAACATAAAACTTTCCTGCTATTTATTTAATTTATTTGTTTTATAAAAAATGATAATTATAAAACACCCATGTTGAGCGATAAAGCTCATTATCGGTAGTAAAAATGTAATTTTTTTGTACTATACAGGATTTTTTAACTGTGTTATCAAATTTGAGTCCATTTAAATCAACTACAACATATATCTGAGATATTTAATTTCAGCCCACCAATTTTAACAAATTAGTAGAAATTGGAGTCAAGTAAAACAGTTTCACTTCCGAAAGTCGAAAAATGAGGCCCTGTTAATAAATATTATCATTATCGATATAAATCTGCATGAACTTTCTCCGTATTGACCGTTGCATATAAAAATTCAAGTTTTATGCATTTTTCATCACGATGTAATTTTTTAAACAGCCTGATATGTAACAAGAATTCGAAGGCCACGGATAGGCGCGTGCGATTACGTTGATCCGTTTCGTACCCAAAAAAATTTTTTATTATTGCAAAATCCAAATGCTCGGTGCACAGTGCATGTATTTGTGTGCGTATAAATAAAGGGGAGAATGGAGCAAAATTTTAATATAAATCAGTATGACAGAAACAAGAAACACGCCAAAGTTTATGGAATAAATAAAAAATAATAAATATAATAAATTTAAATTTAATTAATATTCATATGATTCAGAAGAAGCATATTCAAATTACATTTTGATAGATTTAATAATGTGTAAGAGTGAGTTGCTACTTTTATTATTTTTTGTCTAATTTAACATAGTGTCAGTTTAAATAAATTGATTTTAAATCCTAAACTTCAGCAGGATAAAAATTTAAAACTTAATAGACGCACAATTAAAAGTACTTAAAAATATATTATTCTTTCGTTTTCAACTGTGAGCTTATAATGAATTAAAATAAATCCAACAAACTATAACAATATCCAAGTAGCTCAGTCACGGACACACGGATAGACAGACATAGGTCACTGAAAGCAGTAGGTGGGCGAGCTAAGGTAAACAGCTACCAATTGCTGAAAACAGAGTTCCAAAATTCGAAACCATTCTCGAGTTATCGCTGTGACAGACAGACAGACAGACGGACATTGTAAAGTCAATAAGAATCTTCGCTTTGATTTCGCTAATTTTCAACAGATGCCGTAAAATGGAAAGTGGCAGCTCGAGCAGCAATAGAATTCGTCGTCAGATTCCTATCAAGATAAACAAAAGCAAATATTTTGAATCCTAGTTTGAAGAAAAAAATGATCAAAATTCAAGCGTTAGACTGTGATTATATTGATTAAAAACATTCCAAACTCAAATTCCACCAAATCTGAAATTTAATGTTGAATTCAAGAAGATTCGTTTGTGGTAATCCAATTCTTTTCAGAAGTTTTATAGCTATTGAGTTATTTGTATATTAAAGCAACAGTTAGTGAAAATAGCATCAAACATATTCTTAAAATAGAAAAGAAAATTAAATGTGTTTTTCGAAAAATAACATTTGCGTTTAAATTCCTCTTTAATCCGGTTCTGTTTGTGTTTCTTTAAATACAAAAATATTTCGAGATTTTAATGTCGGCACTGGATAAATTTGAAACAAACTGTTTAATAAAACTTAATTATGATATAATGTTTTATTTTTGTTATTGACAACCAATTAAATAGAAATGATGATAAAATTATTAAAACAAAATTACAATTGACAAAACAAATAGCAATATCTATTATATTCTATTTAGGGTAAACACACGTGGTGGTGATCTTTGTATTTATTTACGAGATGATATTTTTAAATTTGTTTTGGTATTTTATTTTTTAAATATGAATTAATTTATAAATTTTAGATATATATATGTATGTAGCTATGGGGGGTAATTAAACCGCGATCTATAAGATCTATTGGGTCCCCTGCTAGTGGTTTAGTCGTTGAGGATATCTCAATAATTAGAGCACCCCGTCTACTAGTTCTATTCTCCTCAAGAGATTTAGGATGTCACGGTTTCAGATTCGGTAGATCTCTCTGTTCTATCTGATGTGCTCCAGGATATTGGGCCCTTATCTTTTGCAGAGCAGTGCATTCTGAGAGAATGTGGATTGAGTTTTTTACCTCTATAAGTCACAGAATTTTTATTCTTCTTGTTCTCCTAGTCCAAGTTTCTTAAGATGTCCTCTTAGCCGGACATGTCCTATTAGGACTCCTGTTGACCTCTTCTGACTGTAGTTTACCAGAACTTTCTCTTGTTGTATTACTTGTAGATTACTCGAAGTGGTTGGATCTTTTTATTTTTACTTCTCTTTTCAAGTCTTCCACTATCATGCTGTTACTGATTCCACAAAAGGTATCAAGCCCCAGAAATAGTGTTTCAGCCCCTTTTTGGCGATTTTATCTGCTATTTCGTTATGTCCCGGAACCCACAAGAGGGTAAATGTATTATTCTTGCATAGCTAATTTAGTTTTTCTAAGCATTCCTTGACCATGTTCAAGCTCAGAGCTTTAATAGCAGCTTGACTATCCGACATAATAATAATTTATTGCCTGCAAAATTTCTTTTCGACGTTGAACTGGACACATTTTTCAATAGCGTATATTTCCGATTGAAAAATACTTGGTGATTTGCCCAAGCGTCTGGTACTAGACCCATATACCCCTATTCCAGTGTCCTATACCAGAAATGCCAAAAATGGTGTCCTCGTCCTATTCCATTTTGCGATCCATATTTGTGCTGAAATCTTTCACAAAATCATACTTTTTGTTATCTCGACCTGAGACATGTCTCAGATGTGCCCGTCTCCAATACGGAAACCTGATTTACGTTTAGTGATTCCCTCTCGGACCATCCTGTATGTTGTCTTTTTTGTCATATTCTCCACTTGTGTAAATTTTAGATACAATTGTTTACGCTTAATGCACAATTTTCTAGAGGCCATCCCGAATGTAATAAGCAGAATCACAATTAAAACATTTTTTATAATGCGAACTAGCCTATTAATTAACGATATAACCCATTTTTTAATTTAACGTATAATATACAACTAAATTGTTATAAAAAATTAACAATTAACCTTGGTGCACAAAAAATCAAATCTTTATAATAGACAATATAAGTGTAAACAAACATAGGAAATAAAAATTACCACGCGTGAGACAATTCTCAGTTATTATTACTTGTGACAGGAACTCAAATTACTGTTCGAGATTAGTTATAAAAGTAAAAAAACAAAACCATTTAAGAATACTATTATTAATTTAGAGCATACTCACACATTCCACTATGTTTATGCCTCTCTATATCCATTACATATTTGGAATTTTGTGAAAAATAATCAAGTATTATTTGTATGTTTTATTTAATTTTTGACCTATGAGCCAGACTGGTCCAATAGTATACATTTTGGGCACCCGCATTAAAAGTCTAGGAATAAAGTTTATTACATCTTTTAAAATTTATTTTTGTAAAAATCGCGTTACTGGAAATGTTTATTGGGTTTCAAAATAATTCTGTTAATAGACTGTAAGAATAGACGTAAAATATAATCCATGCGTAACAACACTTTTAGATCGATAACCAATTATCAAATCAATTATTGATTTTTCTTGTTAATATGGATTTTTACTACGACTTGTTGTATGTCTAACAACCTTTAGCTTAATGCTATTATTTTTATTTTTATTTTAATCTATTGTCATGTTGCTTAAGATCTCTGGTGGGGTATCTTACTGACGAAGGCTCTGAGGATGGCTTTATAAGCCGAAAGTGTTCAGCCGAATTTCATATAAATTCTTATTTTACACACAGACGTACTCTTTCCACTCTTCACCTAACATTTAGTGTGTACGCCATCCTCAGTCTCTTATTTATCAAAATATAATCTCCCAAATAGTTCGGTATAAGCTTTTATGACCGTGTTAAACACATAGACTTGAGGATTAAGAATTTGGTGTTTTCGTATTACAAAAAATGGTAGGGAGATTACCACTTTACTTAGGTATAAAGTGGGAAATTCTGTGTAACAGAAAATCATTATCACAATAATATTACAATTCATTCATTCATACACTTTTCGTATAATGTCCCTTTTGTTACAATCCGGAACAATTTCCAAAACTTATTTTTCAATATTCCAATCGGTAAAAGTACATTTGCCTGTCTAGAGGTTTCACAGTGCAAAGTATTAAGGGAAATGGTGTATTACTTATTGTAAATAAGTTATAAAATTTTAAAAGGTGGTGAATTTTTTTGGCGTTACGCTAAAAAAATATTATATGTACTATCAATCTTAGTATGCCAAAATGTACAAGCAATTTAGCAGATACAAATACTACTGGTAGCTAAAATAGTCCAATATTTGACACTGACCCATATCTGCATATTTGTTAAGTAGGTCGGTAAGAAGCCGAAACATTTAGCAAGTATCTTTTGCACCTGGCGACACTGCTGGCCCTGCTTTCAAGTGAGGGTTACACATTTACAAGATTTAAAAATGTTTCCTGTATCAGTGAATATGACTGCTATTAACGAAATATTGTTATCACGTTCCATCATAAACTTTATACAATACAACAACAATTGATAACAATTTGAAAAATAAAATTCAGGTTATATATCAATATTTGCCAAAAAACTAGACTTGGATAGTGTTGCCCATTGTGTAGACAGCCAGTATTCCTCTCTCTCCAATCCAAGGGGACGGGACCCAGTGGAGCCAACTATTTGTCAAGTGTTACTGCCCAACGCTGGCCCATAGAATGGATCTTCCTTAAGTCAAAGGAGCCGTCATATTTAGCAAGTATCTTTTGCACCTGGCTACACTGCTGACCAGCTTTCAAGTAAAGAGTACACATTTACAACGATATAATTTTAAAAGTGTTTCGTGTATCAGTGAATACGATGCTGCAATTAATGCCATATCGATGTCACATTCCATCATATACTTTTTACAATACAACAATTACTGGTTCACAGTGTGGCCCTACTTTTATGAGTCTCGATCTATTCTTGATTTGATGAAGATTTTATTTAAAATCTTGAGTATTTGCCACGAGTTGGACAATTTCACCACATTAGCTAACTACCTACTTAAGTAATATAGAGTGGGAAACACTCTAAATTGCTCAAGTGTTAAGACGCTTCCTTTATATTTTACGAGGCATCAAATTACACAAATCGCATTAAATATACAAAATCTTTTAAAACTGTGCTCTTTTCATAAAATGCTGAATATTAAATTCATCCCAGTTTTTCCAAATTTGTTACTTTTAAAATTCGTAAATGATTGAATTCAAAATGAAGAAGATTGGACCTCTCAATCTTGAATGGATAAGTTAATAAATAAGTCACTTATTTCTGGTCAAACTCGTTCGGCGTGGAAAATTGCAAACGGGAAACCCATATTCAAAAAACGTGATACACTCGATGCTAAAAATTATAGACCCACAAATTTCATTTATAACTTTAAAAGGTTTTAAATCCACATAGATAATCCCTGCAATGAAACACGGATTTATGAAAAGACGATGTCTTAAAAATAACCTTTTTTGTGCTACCATTTCAATTTTTAGTGTCTTTGTCGATCTAGACAAACACAATTTCCATGACAGTAATGTAGCCATCTGTCATTATGTACGTAGTTCTTCTATTTTCAGTAGCTAGCACTTTTTCTCTGTACATTCATAGCTGCTTAAATTTATTTCTTTGTTAGCCTCATGGTCGTTAATCTATTCTAAAATTTCGTATTTACACAAAGTTCTCAAAGGCCAAATCGATCATGTGGTACTGCTGCATAAAGTATTTGATATTGGCTTTAATATAATTAATTAAATCATATTATGGTCTGATTTATATATTGAGTCTTACAAGGCTCGAACTATTGAGTCTTACAAGGCTCTTTTTTAATAAACCACTCAAAAATATTTAAACTGTTGTACATTTATTTAGTTAGATCCTTAGACCATCTACTATTAGACATCAATTTTCCATCTTTGTCTTGAAGTCAATATAACGAAGTTTTTTTATATGCAAACACTGTAAACAAACTATCGCTAGTAACTCTTCGGGTGTTTTCATAAATGGCCAAGTTTTATTAGGTTTTTTCAAAGTTTTTATCAAGTTATTTAAATTGTAAACACTTCCCCGCACACGCCGGATACCCCGCACAATGAAAAATGTTATGAGAAAGAGACAACATGTGTCGACTTTAAAACATTGTATACAAAAATGTAAACAAGGCATGTCTAATAGTAAGGTTAGATCAACAACGTAATAGTAGATTCTGTAACAAGGTTAGAATGAAAAATTCGACACGAGTGGAAAATTCACTCAGTATTTTGTTTAAATTAAAACTTGTTTGAAAATAATTATTACCGTCACCATTTTATATCTGACACTGACACTTTTGAAATCCATGGCAATCCATATCGTTTAGTTCGATTACAGAATATCCATTCTTTATCTTGATAAAGAAAGAAAATACATGCAAAATACATAAAGAAGCAAGTGTTTTAGAATAAATATTCAGACTCTAGAGGGTGAATGTTTACATTCTATTATTAAAAATGATTTCGGAATTCATACATTCAGTAATGGTCGTGGAGAAAAATTATTATTTGATTTGGTATTCAATCTATGATGTACATATCAAGACTTTAAAAAGGAGAAATACTGTAAGATTAAAATTACCCTCTTACAAGAGGGTTACTATATTATTCTTGCTAAGCTAATTTAGTTTGTCTAAGCATTACTTGACCATCTTCGCGCTCAATACGTATGAGCTCAGCGCGTTAATGACTACTTGACTATCCGACATCATGACAATTTATTGTCTGCGGAATTTTTTTTCGACGTTAAACTGGACATATTTTTCAATAGCGTACTTGGTGATTTGGCCAAGCTTTTGAAGCATCTGGCACCAGGCCCATATACTCCTATTCCAGTGCCCTCTGCTCTACTGACCCATGATATTTTTGTTGAGGCCAGAAATGGTGTCCTCGTCCCATTCACGTTTGCGACCCACCTTTGTGCTGATATATTTTTCTCTGCACATTCTTAACTACTTAAATTTCTTTCTTTGTTACCTTCATGGTCTTTAATCTATTCCAAAACTCCACTCCTATTTACATAAAGTTCTCAAAGGCAAAATCTATCATATGATATACTACTGCAGAAAGTATTTGATATTGACTTTAAAATAATTATTTAAATCATATTTCTCTCGTAGGCCTGATTTATATATCTCTACGTTAAGAGTCTTACAAGGCTCGAACTTAGGCCCTGTTTTTTCATAAACTAGTTACAAATATAACTACTTTCTTTAGTTAGATCAACAACGTAATAGTATTTTACGTTACTAGTCCGGTAGGTGACTTATTACAGTACGAGTTGTTTTATGGACGAGTCGAGTCGAGTCGAGCCGAGTCTGGAATATAAACAAATACTGTAATAACACCTAACGGACTTGTATCGTATTATATTTTATTTCATCCTGTCTTTATATGTAAATATAAAATATATAAAATAAAATAAATATAGTTCGTAATTTGACATCACAATTTGACATTGCAATTGAGCCATTGATGTACATATCAAGACTTTAAAAAAGGAAAAATACTGTAAGGTTAAAACTATCCTCTTAGTTGAGCATTCAGAAAATAAAAGTAGACTACGGCCCGTTTCCGTCAGCGGAAGAAAGTCCGATTCGAAAAAATGGGAACTTTTCCAATAATTTTTTTTTCAAATGTTTTAATTTTTTTTTCAACGAGCCCCTTGCGATATGGATATCAATCGACGCGTCTTGACTTGCACAACATCTTAAAAGAAATCAGTATCGACAAATTTGCTTTTCTTATCGAGATATCTGAAATAGAAGTTTCACTTAGTAGGCGGGCCCAGGATCCTCGGACCCGAAATGGCTCATCTTCTGATAGAGCCTTCCTTTTTTGAATAAAAACCGATGGCCGAAAGAATTTTCCGGATCGGCCGTTCCGTTCTCGAGTTATCGTGCGCACAATTTTCTCCTCGTTTTATGACATTTTAAGTCATTTGGATCAAAAAATTTTTTTCAGATTTTTGTACGATTTCAATACTACGGCTTGCCCTACTTCACCAAAGATGAAGTATGGGCGGGCCGTAGTAATAGAATAAAAAATTATAGAACTACTATTGAGACTCTTATTGTTTGTTTTATAATTATAATTATGGGGACATTGCTAAATATAAGAGTTAAATGGGCGCCAGTCTATTATTGATATTAAAATGAGCCGAGTAGAATAAACAAACAAATAACTGTTTTTCCCAAAAAATTAAATTTGACATTTACTTAATGCCAAATGAAAAATGAAATTGTTAAACGTCCGTCCATCTGTCTGTCTGTCTGTCTGTGACAAGATTCAACTTAGCATCATTAAAAACCCCTAAAATGATATTAATCTTTGACCTATGACCTGAAGGTCATTTTAATTTTTCGAAAACTTGCCTTGTTTTTCACTTGTTATACCAGTCAGATCAGATCCAATGTGAACATTCGCTTATTTTTATGTCATAAGTTTTGAGAAAAGCTATAGATAATGCGATGTTCACTTTGACTCAATTGAATGGTTAATATAAAAATTATATTTTTTCTTCTTCCAAATCTAATATCTAATGATTTTTTTCTGCAATTGGAAGAAAATTACCATCACTTATTCCCAAACCTAATTCTCCATACCCAATGAGAGAAACTTTACAGAATTCATTTTCCTTGAACTCGTAACCGAAAAAAAAATTAAAATAATAATCAACTCTTTAAAAAACAAAAAATCGCCAGGTATTGATAATATAACTATACTGAAATAATTAAAGCTCTTGGTTGATAAAATGACACCGTTTCTTGTAAACTTAATTAACAAAATTAATACATTCGGTAAATGCCCATAACAATTAAAAAAAAACTGTTATTGTTCCTATATATAAGAAGGGATCAACAGAAGTAATTAATAATTATAGACCAATTTCATTAATAACAACTTTATGTTCTTTCTTTTTCCGTTTGAATTCTTCATTAATTTGAATCCCTATAGTTTTTCCCAGGTTAATTTATTTTAATATATGTATACTTTATTTCTATATATTTTTTCCCACTTTCTTTTTCTTTTTAATTGTTCCCATTCATGTTCCATGTTATCGTTTTATATAAATTTCCTAACGTTTTGTCTTTTTATATTTGATACTTTTCGCGTTGCTTTTATCGTAATAATTTTATTTTTATTCTTATATCTTCTTGATATAATTTTCTATTTTTGCAACTATGATTTAATTATTGTTATCGTATTACTATTAAATAGTTGAATTACTCTAACTACTCCAAATTGCTGGCACTCCACTCCCACTTTTTTAATGTATTGCAGTTAAAATGGAACCGGTACCTTTTATATAATTAATAACTAAAGTAGAGTCATAAGACTGTTCTATTTTTTATTATAGTGTATATAAAATATTTCTTTTCTAAAAATAAATATTTAATTTTTTAATATTTTTTTTGTGACAATATTCAACTCTACCGCTGCAAAAATGGTGCATAAACTGTATAAAATTCAGTTTACTCGATTTTTCGAGCGGTCCCCCGCTCTCACCCCTCTATTTATAATTTAATATATTCGAGATGCACTAAGTACCTCTTTAAACATTTTACTTAAAATTTATAAATACTGATACTTATCCGGCAAACCGTGTTTTTTTTTTAATTGTGAATACTTATAAGTAAGCTGATTGGAAATCAAAAACTAGTAGTTGTTTTTGGCCTTCAACGGTGTAGACATGTTGGGCTTTATTTTGTTTATTGTGTTGTTGGGAATTAATGGATATTATTCAAATGTAAGTTTTTTTATTTTTTACCACTTTTACTTTTAGATTATGTAAGGAAATTTGGCGATTTTTTGATATTTCATTATTTCTTTCATTTTAACTTATGTAACCCGGTTAAAAACAATTCTTTCTGTCTAATTTAAATTCATTCAGCTAGTTACTTTCCCGCTACATATACCTAATTATAGAACGGTATTAGAATTAGTTATAAAGCCGATATCGAGATTGTGATATTTTCAGGTAGCCTGAGTATAAAAAAGCCGGTTTTTTGAATATGTGTGTATGTGACCAAAAACACTTTTTTAAAAAGTACGAAATATATTTTATTATGGTATTTTATGTTATATTGAAAGCATCATATTTAGTATTGTTGCCACATTCTGTAACAAAGAAGTTTACTTGAAGTTTTTTTTCTAAAAAAAAAACGCCGAACTTTGTGCAAAAATCATAAAATAATAGGTATATCAATAACAAAAAGAAATTTGCAAAGAATTCAAATGGGTATGTATTAAGAAACCTCATTTACTTTTCATCCTTACTTGTATTTTTTCATTATATAACGTAACTAGGCGGTCATAAATTCCCCAAAACAAAATGAACCCGCAGTCGCTAACCAAGAAGCTAGTATGTGTATTATTATTCAAATGATGGATATTTATTAAAAATTAATTTGAAAGAAGTCAGATTGAGCAAGCAAAATTAATTGTTTTAAGTTTTTTGTATTCTCGTTTTATATCCAAAGTAAATACCACACGAACTGAATAAGCAATAAATAGCCGCTAATTTATTCAGTTCGAGTGATATTTGGAAAATTATTTCATGAACCATCTTTATTTTATTATAACTATATGACTGCCCTGAAGTTATGAGCAGTGACTATATTAGGTGAGGTAATAAAATTCAAAATCAAGAACACACAAATTATATTAAAAATCGTAGTTAAGTCGAAAAAGAGGTAATGACAACTAGTTTCGGTATAACTGCCATCATCAGGCCTATAATATAAGTGTCAGGAGATAATTGTCATACATAGGTTAAAAAATTACCAAATTTATTAAAATTTAAGAGCCAGTGCTGGTAACAAACATAAAATTTAATTTAGTGTGTGTAAGAGGTAAAAACATTTTTGTTCAGATTAAAGAACTGGAAAATTTGCGATAGAGAATTTAGAAAAAGGTAACACGTTAAAAAAGGTGTGGGGTAAAAACTGAGGTCCCAGCGACATATGGGTATCACTGATAAAGTAGAGGTGATCTGAATAGATCCAACCCAAGAACGAAAATACGTCAAAAACCGGCACGTTGAAGATAGAAGTACCATTTTGGGGTAAGTTTAAGCGGCGGCCAACCATGGGTAAGACCTCGTCTAAAACAGAGGTTAGTAAAATTGTTGATAATGGTGTAAAAAGATTTACACTGAAACTGTTTAAATAAATTTTTTTGAAATCCTTTTTCTGTTACAAACTAGCAAAACAAAACTTAAAATCTACAAAACACATTTGTGACTGCTAAAATCACGAACTACTATAACTTGACTGCTACTCGTATTATAACACGTGCAAGTTATTTTAAAGATACTCTGACTTTTTGCAGTGCGACATTTTTAATAATTTTAGAAAAGTCGCTAATCTGGACTCAACAGCTAATATACCAAGACCACTCAACCGTTCCTGAGCCATGGTAGATCTTAAAGTGTTTTTAATTCTAGAAAAATTACTGAAGTTCGTTCTGCTTTAGCTACGGTTACAATGAGAGTATAAAAAAGTCTTAATGCTATAATTATATTTGGAAACAAGGAATCTTAATTTTAATTTGTGAATTTTACTTAAAATATTAATTGGGGTAGTGTCAGTATCCTCAAAATTTACAGAAAATATGCTATTATAATGTTTTATTTCTTCTTTGAATTGAAAATTCATATCTGCATCGTAATGATTTTGAAGACGATTGTCTTGCTCTTCAATTTCTAGATTTTCTAAACTTAGAAATCTACATAACACACTAAACATGTTTACAATTTTTTTTAGCTGCTTCAAATATTATTGATAAATTTGAAATATCAGCATAAAATACTTTAAAATATTCCTCTCCATAAAGTTGTAATGAATCATATGATGGTTCGTGAAAAAGCATTTTTCCTTTCCGTTTTCTTTTTTCGGACGAAGCTAGTTCATTTGACATTCCCAAATTATTAACCACTAGTTTACATTCATTCAAAATGTTAGGCCAACTAATTTACTTTTAGCCACGTTGAAGCCATTCAAAAGAATCCAAATGTTTAAAATACTATTTAATTAACCTCTTACTTCTGGTGTTAAATTAAGCTCCAATAACTCTCCAATTGCGTCTTTTATTCCGGGTAACTTCTCGCAGGTTGATTTAATTATCTGATTTTGAAGAAATTGAAATTTTAAAAAAATCAAGTGGAAAACTAATTTGTTATTAGAGAATTGTCATTGAGATTTTGAGAATCGTTAGAAATAAAGTGATTCGTTAGATTTTTATACAATTTTATTAACCGATAGAGTGAATTTTTATTTGTACAAAATAAGAAGTTACTCTGCTATGTTGGGCTCGGGCCCTGATATTTTGTACCGCCTTCAAAATCCTCTCGTCGGGTGTGGTAACATTCGTAGGAGAATGTCTAATGCTAACAGTATTCCAAACAACATTTGACTCTCTAACTGAGATTAATGAAATGGTTGAATTGACAGTTGACATAAGATGATTATGTGCGGGTTTTTTAAATTTAACAAATATAAAGTGTTACAAACAATTAAACAAATAAACATGAAGTTGTAGCCTGAGGGGCGGCGGAAACATAATAGACTAAATACTTATAAAACAAACAAGCGCGAAGGGAACGAATTATAAAGAGAGAAGAAGGATTGTAAAAGGAAAAGATTTATAAAGGAAAGAATAAGAACAGAAAAGAAGAAATTATAAGGCCTATTTTAGATGACTATTTCCCAGCAGGCAATAGTCAATTTTATTCAATCTGATTGGACGTGTTAGTCCAATCAGATTCTCGGAAATGCATGGTTTGGCAGGTGAGTGAAATAATCAATCAAGTAGCCTTGTCTTAATGAACAATGTTATTGTTTTAAAAATACCAATTTTATATGCATTTAATAAAAGGTACCATAAAACTGGCCAGTTTTTGTACCCTTTGTGTCGAACCATCTGTAAGGAAAATGTTGATGTAATTCATCTGCTACCTCGTGAAAATAATGCGCTCCCGCCCCATCTCGTTGATACATCATTGATTGTCTTACAGCAAGTGGAACGTTATCAAGTAAAAGAAGATAATTTAAAAAAATTTAGATACATCGGGCCATCTAAATGGCAGCCCAATCACATGTTCCTTAAACATTTACACTTCATCGACCTTGGCTGTGTATTTATCTGATGATGTGGAGATTTTCAGTAGCATAATAATGGAAATTGTGCATGATAACGATTCCCCCTTCTTATGGTTAGGTTCATCAGAAAATAATAGTCTCTCAAAAAATTCTGGATCTCGCCGAAATTTTGCTTTTGTCCAGTTACAAAACCGCAATCGTTTCCCAAAATCCATGTCCTTCAGCTCTTCACCTGATATTTAGTGTGTACACCATCCTCAGCCACTTATTCTTGATACATTTGTATTTTGTATGAATAGTAATGATGTTGTTTTAATATTAGTCCAACAGACCTTTCCCTAATACCAACCAATTCAGAAATATTTTGTTGATTTTCTGTTACTGCTAAAATTAACCGATAATTGATTATCATCATTGGGGCTTCAAAACGTTTTTTATCTAGAATGCGCCGTTCAGGATATCGTTGATTATATATTTCTTTTTGTTAATACCCGGCACCCGCACCTTGCCGGGCACCACGTCGGCATATCCTATATTTTTCCTCACCTTCTACTATTAATGTGACTTTTACACAGTACGATGGAGTGTAATCCTCACTCATACTTGTCCACTTATTTACCTTTATATATTCCCGTTTGTCCTTTCCTAGTACCACGTAATCCCTATGCCACCCCTTTTGTTTTTTTGCTTGTGCGCACTCTTAACTCAAATTTAATTTTTATTGTATTTACTTTGGTAAGTTTTTGTAAATTATTCCACCCTGTTCCTTACACTATTTGTCAGTAGATAGAACGTCCTTTAACTTTAACGGTTCTGTAACTAACGACAATGACGTTTAGATTGTGACAATTGTACAAGAAATCAACTCGTTAAATTTTATTCTAAACGTCATCGCCTTTAGTTATTGAATCTTTAAAGTTAAAGGACGTTCTATCTACTAACAGTATGCATTATAGGCCTGATGATAGCTTTTTAACAAATATTTTATTAAATTGTGGTACTGGATTTAGAGTTTTACTACCTCAAATCTGTAAGTGTTACACAATAAGAGTTATAGAACTACGACAGAGGTTTTCCGGATCCTGTTCATTTAATTAGCATTTGAATGTGTCATTATATGAGGTAATTGTCTTTTTTGACATATTTTTATTTAATTTCACCTATAAATTGATTAAAAATATATTGCGCTGTGTTTGGTATAAAATTAATACTCGCTCTAAAAACAGTACAAAGTTTTTCCGATTTTCGAAGTGCCATTTATTACAAAAACAGTATTTTATTATACAGGGTGTTTCATAGGTAAACCGACATACGTTAACTGCAAATAGAGGGCACTTTGGTGATTCCAAAAAACTAATATTTGAGGGGTCTGACTCACCTCATAAGTGAGTTACAGGGTGTTTTGTCAAAATTGCTTGTTTCTTCTAACCCTCAGCATGCTTCGTGCAACAAATATGCACTTTTTGCACTAGTTACACAAATAACTATTTTCTACTACCACAATTTTTATGTACAAAAATAGATTTCGCATGCAAGAGGTTAACAAGCTATTTTCCAAAATCTTGAAGTTAAAAAGTTGATTTCTGGTACATGGAACCTCGGGCAAGATAATAAACATAAGGTTATTGCAAAAAATGTGTTGCACATGTAAAAAAATTTTTTGAAAATTTTATTTTACTTTACGCACTAGTGAAAAAAGTTAAACTTTACGCATTCTTTAGAGTGCGTAAAGTAAGTACTTTACGCACGGTAGTAGAAAAAATATTTTTTTTCCATATGGTGCGGACTTTATTTACCGTATGTATTTGCCTTCGAAACATACCAATACGTTTAAAATATTACTATTATTGAAACAATCTGTTCTTTTTTTAAGTAAAACCATAAATGTTACATCCAAAAATATTATTTATTTCTCTTCAAAACTAGGAGCACCATCACTAAACGAATTTCCCTTATTAAGCAAAATCGCACGAATTCGACGAAAATGAACAATTTTTTAGTTTGAGTTAAAAGTTTAAGTAGCAAAATGAGAGGTGCAGTCTCAAAAAACATGAATTCCTACTTAACTTTTTCCGCTCTTTTCGAATATACTATTAAATTTTTAAAATTCTGATATACAGAGTGTTGTTCATCGATAAAATAATTTTAGTATTTTTTTTGAAGCCGGACCTGGATTTTTATTTTGCTTACTATGTCAGTGTAATGTACTAATAGACTCAAACAAGCTTGCTAAATATGAAATAAATATACAGGGTGGTTGTGAAAATAAGAGGGTTAGAAGAAACAAGCAATTTTGACAAAACACCCAGTAACTCACTTATGAGGCGGGTTAGTTAGTTAGTTAGTTAGTGCCCTCTATTTGCAGTTAACGTATGTCGGTTTACCTATGAAACACCCTGTATGAATAAACATGTTTCACATTTTTAGACTTTATTTTAAATAATACAAAAAAAGTTCTGTAAGATGGATTGTGTAATAGCTTTAAGTAGTTACGTATTCGTTTATTAGTTAGTATTTTATTCAAAAATAACAATAAATCACTGCACAACTGCAAAATTTTATAACATTTATTTTACATACCACCTTGTATGACTGTAAATCTAAGTTATACTCGTATTTACATTTGCCATATTCGTTCTTTGAGTGTAAATTAAGCACTATATGTATATAAAAGCCTAAGTAACATAAACCTTCAATAACAATATGCATCAGAAAGTTCCACTAATAAGCTATTTCAAATCACTTTTTCATAAAAATAATTTTTTTGATTAAACATTTATAAAATCACTCTAAAGTATTTTATTTGTTTTGATAATTAGTTTAACGATAAAATTAGTCATAACATAATTGAGCATTTTCTGGTTTTTACATCTAGCAATTAAATAGTTTTTATAATATAAAGCACATTGGAATCGTAAAAAAGTTTAAATCTTTATTAAAGTAGTTATCACTTTTTAGTGTACAATACTTTACAACACATTTTTATTAAATATATAGCCGTAAAAAAATAAAAACCACCCGAAAGACACAATAACCTTATGCAATCCAATATTAAATTATTTCATTTGGACTCCAACCGACGTCATGGACGAATTTGGGACGTCTGAGTGTCTAACCTGTGTAATTTTTAAATCATGTTTAATTAGTCTGTGATTACTTATAACCAAAATATAGTGTTATTTATCAATTTTATTCATTTCTTCAGTATTTTTTTCATATTTAGTATATATATTTTTTGTCCAGTATGTTGCCGAATAGTGTATAAACAAAAGTAGAAATCTGAAATTTGATTCATTTGAAAACAGTACCATATATAGCAGAATTTTGAAAATTACAATTTTTCGCGAATACCATCCATGCTATGATATGCTGATGGTTTATGGTGAAATTTGAGGTACTAGCAAATAATTTATGATAAACGATATCCAGAATGGCGACAGATGTTTCGTCAAATTTTCCAAAAGGTTGACGGAAACAGTTTAGTTATTTTATGTGATCAATGTAACACTTTTTTTGATTCATTGTAAAACGTACTTACCTTTATTTTACATGTGTGGTGTTTCTAACTTTGTAAAGTGGCCTAGAATTTTTTGTTTTGAATAATATCTTACCTATTTTTTTAATAAGTATAAAGAAAAGGTATTGTAATCGAATAAAAAACCGAGCTCGAGGTTATATTTACCTCATACTTTTTTCACGAATGTGAATATTGTAGCACGAGCCAAAGGCGAGTCCGACAATTACATGAGTGAAAAAAGACACTTTACAAACTAGTTGCATATAATATTTTTTGGGCACTATTTGTATGTGTGTGTAGATGTCTCCAGATTTGCTTTAAAATTTTTTTCAAAACTACTGAACATATTTTAACCTAAATTCGGTTCTAAATTAAAACTAATGTTAAAGACAACTTCAACGCTTTCAAAGTTGTAAAAAAATCGTAAATAACTTAACTCCCCCTATTCTGTATACTAGATAAATTTTAATTTTGGGCGTATTTTTAGATGTTGTATTTAAAATCTAGGCCACTTTCCAAAGTTGGCAACACCGCACATGTAAAATACAGGTTTAATATCTGCGTTCTGCGATATAAATGTTTAACAAAAAATTGTTACTTACAATTATCATGTAGAATTTATTTATACAGTGTTTGAAAAATTAGATAGGGACATGCAAGTTGTTTTTTCTGATTTTCAATTGTCTATAACCTCTATACTATTTAGTTTTAAAAATAAGCTTCTCAGTACCATAAAGTGAAAAATAGTAATATTTTTGCTGAAATTTCAAGTTTTCGAAAATTTAAAGTTACGAAAATAAATTTCTATATAGGTATATACTTTATATATTACAATATGTATGGTATAAGTAGCGGGAAAGCAAAAATAGGTCAAAGATTTATATTATTTTTATGGTTTTTAACCATGCTGAATCGATTGCCATTGTCTCTAAAAATTCTAAAATATACAGGTTATCGCTATTAAAAAAACATTATTGTTATAGTCGTGCTCAATTCAGAACCTTAAAAATAATTCCCAGTAATTTCTCTTGGATACTTTTATTATAAGTTTTTCTCCTTAGATCTGTACTTATCGTGGTAATTATTTAAAATTATATTGTTTTTCCACGAATTATATAATCGAAATAATGATGCTATTTAAAATAAATTTATTTGTCAAAAATTCAAAATAAAATTGTTTTACTTAATCCAAACAATAAAAAAATTAATGATCATTATCTATTTTTATCAATAAAAATTATTTGTTTTTTTTTCTGTGATTAGATAGCAAATTCGATTGTTGAAAAATATACAAATTGAACTAAATGATTTTAACACCGAACCAGTATTATT
Source organism: Neocrepidodera transversa (assembly GCA_963243735.1). NCBI lineage: Eukaryota > Metazoa > Arthropoda > Insecta > Coleoptera > Chrysomelidae > Neocrepidodera > Neocrepidodera transversa. The sequence goes on along the minus strand of OY725336.1, from coordinate 22,961,289 downwards.
ATTTTGAATTGGAGACCTTGATTAAATTATACCCATGTATACTGAGTACTAGAAGTTTTCCAGACGAAATAATCACTGTTTACTAACATAGCAAGTACTTTGTTTATTAGCTGAAAATAACAAAGGTATACAATTAAAATTTGAAAACAATTTATGTTCTTACTTATTATTAGTTTATTAATAGAATTAAAAAATTAGATTGGTATTTTAAATTGGTGAAGAAAAGCTGATAACATATTTTTCTCATTTTTAAAAATGTATTAAACCAAAGTGTACCTCGATAACCTACATGTAAACAATTACAAAAGCTATAAATAAATAAAGATTTAGTTTTTCCAAATAACTCAAAAACCATATGCACACTTCTTTTTTTTTGAAGAAAAGATAAAATCTCGAGATCGATGTTTTTACCCGATCACAATAGTTTCCCTTAATATATTATATACTATATTATATAATAGTGTATTTCTAACAATTTCTCGGCGAGAAAATAAGACCAGTGCTTATTTCTGGATCGTTAAAAACTTCTTCAAAACCGATTTTCGGGAAATTTGGTCTACAAATCTACGTTTATGGTTCGGCAGTAAAGGATCATATACATATGCCAGTGTACTCGGCCGAGTACTTTACCAGCAAGCCCCTACCATTCAAATAATTATGTGTGAACGGTCACTAGCGCTGATGCACTTATTTGCGAGTGCACTCGGACACAGCTCTACTTTTTTGAGCTACTAAAGAGTGGGGTCTGAAAGCACCAACGCACTGGCAAATGTAAACTTATACTAGCACGTTTATTGCTGCATTTGTTGCCAAAATATCTTCAGCCCTCAGTCCCTGCAGAAGGGTGCTAGAGACTCCCAGAGATGAATACCTTGTGATCCAATTTCTGACCCACATTTTATTTGTTCTACTGTATTTACTTTGTTCACGCAATAATATATCCTTTAACATGTCCTATAATTCGTCACTTAAAACCATTGTTATGTTGTCTATGCAATGCTTTAGAACCTGATACTCATATCTTGTTTTCAAAATAATAACCTGCATTGGCTTTATAGATCGATATATTCAAAACTGAACTCACATACAAAAAAGTGTGCCAGTTAACTAGCATGTGTAAACAGGTAGTCTCCTGCTATTGAAGCGCGCGCGCGGACTCGTTCGAGTACACTAGCATGTGTAAATGAGCCTTAATAGATCGGACACGGACAAGTCAAAGTAAAATAACTTATTAAATAATATAATTTATTAAGACGTAATTTTTTACCATTCAAAAAATTATGAACAATAAAATAAAACTCTATATCACATATTCATTAGAAAAATTTGAACTTATTAAGACATGTTCATTAGATGTTTATACAAGCATGTATGAATAATGAACAACGTAAAGTAAAATGAAATAACAAGAATCAATAGAATGTGTGAATAAAAATTAACAATAGCTTTAACTGGCGATTTACGCTATTTGTTCTGCGCTGACTTGGAATTGGTGACTTGTCTGGCGCCGACTTATCATGTACCCGTAATAGAGGGGGTAAATTACAGTATTTTTTAACCGAAATAGTCGCAGTCAATTTGAACGTAACATGCGTAACATATGTACGTTTCTATTTCTCAATTATATTCTTTATCTAGCTTCCTTATTACCTACAGCTTTTTTATTTACTACGGCCCGCCAATACTTCACCTTTGGTGAAGTATGGCAAACCGTAGTATTGAAATCGTGCAAAAATCTGAAAAAATTTTTTTGCTGCAAATGACTTAAAATGTCATGAAACGTGGAAAAAATGATTTTCCGCGAAAAAAAAAGTCTGTCTGTGTGGATGTGTGGATATGTGGATATCTGTGCGCACGATAACTCGAGAACGGTACGGCCGATCCGGAAAATTCTTTCGGCCATCGGTTTTTATTCAAAAAAGAAAGGCTCTATCAAAAGATGAGCAATTTCGGGTGACAGGATCCCGGTCCCGCCTACTAAGTGAAACTTCTATTCGAGACATCTCGATAAGGAAAGCAAATTTGTCGATACTGATTTCTATTAAGGTGTTGTGTAAGTCAAGACCGATTCGTTAAAAAAAAAAAATTGGAAAAAATCCGATTTTTTCGAATTGGACTTCCTTCCTCTGACGGAAACGTTCCGTAGTCTTGAAACATCGTGCAGAGATTATTCCTTTTACTAGTTTTATTGTTCATTTTTTTCTATATTTACTAGTTTCAAATATGTTTGAAAATAAATCCAGTTTTAATTTACAGACTTCCATTTATTCTCTAATTTATTATTTTCTATTCTACTTTTCATTTGTACTTTGTAATTTTCTATGTCTTCTATAGATTTATTTCATTATTTTTGGAACATCTTTATAATCCTAAAATTTATTATCTTTTGATTATATAAAAATAAGGAAAATGATAAAAATGTAATTATACTAATTTATTATTACCCAATTAAAGTTCATTGTGTGTTTGTTTCAAATTTTTTCCAAAATAGTTTTCTTGTTAAATTCTGTTACAAGGTTAGGCATGTAGTCACAATATATTATTTATATTTATTTATTTTAGAAATGAGTTCAAAGTTTTTTGTTTTAATTTAACCCGAACACGGGTATATTTTACTGCTATTGACCTTCTTTAAAACTTTATTTATTATGAATTTTGTGTCATTTATTTAAGTAATGTATTTTAATATATTTTCTGATTAGAAGTTTATTTTATTTTAACTTTAGAAAAAAATATCTGAAAAAATATATTATCATACAATTGAAAAGTTTAAAAACCGGCATTAAATTATCTAAATTTAATTGGGTAAAAAAGTTTTCGACGTGAAAATGGTCACTCATGCGTTGACTCTTTATGTAAAGAGTTTCTTTTTCGGAAAACAATTAGTACAAGTGATAGCATATTTTAGTTAAAAAAATTGGTTGATTAAATGAAAAATTGTAGTTATTTAAAAGGAACAAAAAGTATTAAAGAAAAATGTCTATAAAAAAAGTAACACCTTGGGGGTTGAAACCAACCACCAATGTTTGTACCCTAATATCTTGCTAAATATACAATTAATTAAATTTCTGTTAATTCCACTGGGAAGAATGGAAAATAAATATATAAAGCAACAACGTTTTCAGTTATAAATAATTTATTTAAAAAAACTCCTTTTGCGCGCACAATCTTATATTTTTTAATTTGCACTAGAGCGCGTTTGGAATAAATGTTGATTGCTAGTTTATTTTTAAGAAAAGAATTATAACTATTTTTTTATATGACAAAGACATCATTTAAATACATTTTATATGTAAATAAATTTGGATAGAAGGGATTTTTATATGTATATTAATTAAATTACTGAAATAAGATTTTTTAACCTACATTAGTAGTCTAGTCAGCAAGTGCTTTTTAGGACAAACTTTTTCCTACACTTCCGAAAAATATGAACGAGGTGTCATTTGATTCGGAATAGCATGTAGATGATTTTTGAAAAAAATCAAGAGCCGTTTGCAAAAATTGTAAAAGATAAACAATTAACTGAAAAAAATGGGGTTTGGTTTTTGAAAATATCTCAAAAACTGTTTGACATTTTTCTAATTTGAAAAAAAGGCTTAAAAAGAGGAGGAAATTTCCCAAAAAAAATTGTACCTCCCGGAACTGTAGGACTAATATTTATAATTTTTCCAGAGGGTTAAAAATACGGACGAAAACGGGTACTCTGGTTTGAGTAAGCGCCGCCCACTTTGAACATTTAATGAATAAATATTATTTAAACTTATTAAATCTAAAAATTAAGAATTGAAAAAATTCAGGCATCTATGGGATAGATTTATGAATCCGCGGTCAAAACATTTTTATCGCGATTTTTTTTTAATTATGCATAAGTTAATTAACTTTTTTTTTCTACTTCAACATGAACATTGGAATTGCGATAATTGTTAAATAACAAATCTGATTTTTTTTTCCTTTTTTGGACCTATTTTTGAAAGGTCTCAGAAGATATTCCCGTTGGAGAAATTAAAAAATTGTTATTTTTCACTTTTTTATTAACAATTATTTTAAAAATTAAAAAGCTTGATTAATCATTGAAAAAAAATTACGTTTTTAAGCAATAAACAAAATTTTTAAGGAACTACTTTTTTTAAAAAAATCATAATTTGCATCAAAGATTATGTTTCCAAATAAGAAATTTTAAATTATCTTATAAACAACGCATTTGTTTATAACAATTATTGTACACAATAAGAAATAAAAAAATTTAAAAAATAATTTTCATGTGAATTCTAATCATAAAAAAATGGATCAATAGTAATTTGAAATAAAAATTTTTTTTCAATGATTAATTAAGCTTTAATTTTTTTAACCTTAGCAAATTGTTTATAACGAAGTGAAAAATAACAATTTTTTAATTTTTCCAACAATTATCGCACTTACAATGTTCTTGTTCAAGTAAAAAAAAATGCTAATTAACTAATGCATAATTAATAGAAAAATCGCGATAAAAATTCTTTGACCACGGATTCTTTTTCATAAATCTATCCAGTAGATGGCTGAATTTTTTCAATTCTTAATTTTTGGATATTTAATAAGTTTAAATAATATTTATTCATTAAAGGTTCGAAGTGGGTGGCGCTTACGCAGGCCAGAGTCCCGTTTTCGGCCGTATTTTCAACCCTCTGGGAAAATTATAAATATTGGTCCTACAGTTGCCGGAGGTACAATTTTTTTTGGGAAATTTCCGCCTATTTTTGAATCTTTCTTCAAATCTCAAATATTTTTTGGGATATATATTTGTAAAAACCAAACCCCATTTTTTCAGTTAATTATAACTTTTGAAATTTTTGCAACCTGATCTTGAATTCAAAAATCATCTACATGCTATTCCGAATCGAATGACAACTCATTTATATTTTTCGGAAGCGGAGAAAAAAGTTTGACCCAAAAAGCACTTGTTTACTAGACTGTATGTAGGCATTTTACGTATTTAGTTTTAAAAATCAATTTTAAGAAGAAATTGTATAATAATGAAGGCATTTTTCCACATTTGTATTGGATCAAAATTTTACAATTTAAAACGTTTGAATGTTTTGTCAATATTAATAAAATTGAAAATCGAAATATTGTATTTATATATTTAATATGTTTTTAACTAAAAAAATTAAAAAAAATTTCTGTTTTCTTTAATGAAATCAAAATATCCCGTTTTCTCTTGAAAATTTACTTTATTTGTCAATTTTTCCCCATTTTCTCCAAACAATGTCCCCTCATTTCTCTCTTCAATTTGTCAATTTTTTGTCTCAAATTTTCATTCTTTTCTTTCAAAAATATCCCCTCATTTCTCTTGAAAATGTATCATTTTTTTGTCTCAAATTTCCTTATTTTCAAACAATAATTTTTTTCGTCACTTTTTTGTGTAATATTTCCCCATTTTTCACCAAAAAATTCCCTTCATGCCTCTCTTAAATTTGTCACTGTTTGTTTCTAATGTCCCCTCTTTTCTCTCAAAAAATTTCCTCTCATTTATCATTTGTAATTTTTTGTATCAAATTTCCACTTTTCTCTTAAACATTCCGCATCTTTTCTGTTTTTAAATTTGTACTTTTCAATGTCAAATTTCCCCCCTTTACTTTTAAAAATGCCCCCCCCCTTTCTACATTAATTTTATCACTTTCTTTGCTAATTTTTTTCCTCCCCTCCCTCACTCGCTGCTCTCAATACCATTTCTAAACTTTTTTCCCCTTTTTCCATGAAAAAACCCCGTTTTCCTTCTCAATTTTGTTCTTTTTTCAATAAATTATCCCTTCTCCACATTTATCCCCTTTGTTCCTGAAATTATCCATTTTTTCTTGGCAATTTTGTTCTTTTTCAAATAAATTACTCATTTTTCCAATAAATTACCCCATCTTTTACTAGACTAAGCTCTTCTACGGTACTTTAACTCTCCTAGAGTAGTCTAACCTTCCGAGGGTTCTACATCCTCTTTTAATGTGGTCTAATCTCTCCTAAGGTAGTTTTACCTCTCTCAGGTTAGTCTACCGTCTCCTACGATAGTCTAACTTCTCTTAGGGCAATATAAACTGTCCTACGGTAGTCTGAGATCTTCCAGGGTAGTTTAAAACTTTCCTAGTATATAAACTTACAAGGTGAAGCGAAAAAAGAGTTTAGTAGTTGTGGATACGGAGGAAATAACAACATGCTTTATTTGTAAAAGCAAATTAAAATCAAATTTTGTATGTTAAAAAAAGGATTACAAAATTTTATATCTCTTAATAAAATTTTTTTTTTTTCAAAATTACAGTTTGTTGTGGTACATGATACTTGTCGGATAAAGTAAATTAAATTTGCTCGAGGTACTTTTTGCCACAAATGGCTTGAACCCCAAGATGAAGACTCAGATAGATGATAATGAATCACCTGCCTAAGAAGAACAAATCAAGAAATTCTGATTTTCATTTCAATGTTGCTAACAATTGTTTTATTTGTGGACGTAAAGCTGATCAAGAAAAAGAACTTAAAAAATCAATACCCTCGCTCAGGGAAATATTAATTAATATTTTTTGATGACTATTAAAATAAAATTAATATACCATTTATCAATATTATCGACAATTTATCCTTATGTTTACCTTATAGTGGAATTTCTGCTTCTAATTATAAAACTTTTATTTTTTTTTCTTTTTTACAACTTTGTGTATATATTTTTGAATACTGATTTTTTAAAGAAAAACATCTTTAATAAACGCTAAAAAATAATATGTGGATATATTAATTGATATAAAATTACTCGTTTTATTCATTAATGTAAAGAAAATTTATTTATTGCCAAAAAACGTTAAAAAATGCATATAGAAATTTCCTGTCCATTTTACCCCACACTTAATTTGCAGACATTTTCGATTATATAATTCTATACCCAACATAAAATTTTATTTAGTCAAACTATTTTTTAAACATAGTGTGAATTTTCGATCTCACCGCTTGTACTGATTGGTACACTTAAATATTGATTTACTACATCATTCTATTTATTATAATTTTTGTGTACTTAACTCGTTTCTTGAAAAAACTAATTATTAAAATTAAAAATAATTAACCAAATAAAAAAACTAGATTTTTATTCAAGGTCTTTTAATTCGTAGAAAATTACTATAAATTATCGAGTGTTTTCATTAATTTTTCAAATGCGTCTTAATAGTAGAATTAGGGAAAAATTATAGTAAATCACCTAGTATAATATTAATAAACTGAATTAAAAAAAAATCCGAGTAACGTGAAAACAGTATTTTTTGTCAAAGCTTACCCATGAGCCGATCGTAAGTCTACAAGAAGGAAAAATACGTGGACACGTATTGAAAACGGGAAATGGAAAGGATTTCTACGCTTTCCAGGAAATTCCATACGCTACACCTCCGATTGGAGAAAATAGATTCCAGGTAAATTTTAACACATTACAATTGGGGTTTAATCGTGTAAGTGTATGAATATATCTTCCTAATTGTCCATTTTTAGAAAATTCAATAAATTTGTATGCTTTACTGTTCATTGCAGGAACCCAAAGAACCAACTTCTTGGACAGGTATTAGAAATGCTACTAGGAATACCGCAGTGTGTATGCAAGCTAAAGCCACAGCACTTACTCCTGTACCTGATAACATGACGATGACTGAAGATTGTCTTTTTATCAATGTATATTCTCCATTGGTAAGTAATAATATTATTAAATATCAAATTATTTCTGTAATGTAGTAAGATCATAGGTAAAAATAATATATGTTTTTATTTTAACCTTGTAATATTCTACAGGGTATCCAGTAAAAAACTTCGAATATTTCAGAAACCTGGATGTACAGAACGTTTACCGGTACTATTTTGGATACACGGTGGGGGGTTCTTTTATGGATCTGGAGCTCTTCAGTACTATGACCCTAAATATTTTATGGACTATGAGATTGTTCTTGTAACAATGAACTATAGACTTGGACCATTTGGTAAGCTTTATTTTGATTATTTTATAGAAATTTGGTAATATAAGTATTTTTCTTTTAGGTTTTTTGACGACAGAGGATAGCGTAATTCCTGGAAATAATGGCCTTAAAGACACATTACTTGCACTTAAATGGGTGACCAAAAATATAAATCTCTTTGGTGGTGACCCAAACAAAATTACTGTAATGGGCGAAAGCGCTGGTTCAACATCAGCTGGATTCATGCATCTGAGTACGCAGACAAAAGGTATATAACAATTAATAACATTTAAGATACTAAATGGTTATATTTTTTGTTTTTGTTCTTAGGTTTGGTTAGTGGCTATATTTTAGAAAGTGGATCACCAATTTCTCCCTATGCTTACCAAGATAATGCCAGACATTATGCATTTAAACTTGGACACCTGTTGGATAAAACATTCTCTTCGGACGACTCTATAGAGCTGTTAAAATTTCTTCAAAATGCTTCAGCAGAGGATATTACAGAAACACCAGTGAGTTCATATTAAATAATTTAAAGCTTCATAAAATAAAAAGTAAGAGTTTTTTTTTTGGTAGGTGGCAAATGATGAATATACCATCAACCCAATTGCAACGATTGTCATTTGGTTACCTATTGTGGAAAATAAAATCCATCCAAACGCCTACATTACGCAACCTATGCAAGAAATTTTAATTGATGGGAAGTTCAACGCAGTTCCGTTAATGACAGGGATGACGTCCGAGGAGTCTGTATTTTTCTTAAGATGTAAGTAAAATTAAGGATCACAATATTATCATTTATTTAATTTATTGTTTGTATGATTTTGATCAAAACTTGCGCATATTTTTTTTAAAATATCAAAATTACTTTCAGCCAAATGTTTATTGGAGTATAATAATTATTTTTTTATAGATTTAACTCCACAAATGGAAAGTCAAATAAAAGCGACTTACGATGCATTTGTCAATTTAACGGTGAACCCCAAACTAAATATCCTGCCTAATCATCTTACTGAAGCTGGTCAAGAATACAAAAATATTTACACAAAAACATCATTTCAAGAAGATAGAGGCGCTTTCGCTAAGGTGAGTATCAGACCTAAAGCGTTAAACGCTACCGTTACTTTTTAGCGTATTCGTTACTTTCCAAAAGTAACACGTTATTGTAAATTCGTTACTAAAAAAATAATGCATTACTACAAAAGTAATGCATTACTACAAAATTAACGCATTACTACAAAAGTAACGCATACTACAAAAGTAACGCATTATTACAAATGTAACGCGTTTCTGCAACGTATTAAATAAATAGTTACTGAACATTTTTAATCCTTTAGATTTAATAGAACAAGAAGCAAAAATTACACTTTTACTTAACAAAACGTCAAAACAACATTAAAAAAATTGGCTGTGTCACAAAGAACTTTTCCGGTTCGGCTGTATAATATACTAAAAAACGTTATATAAATTTATGGAATACAACTAAAATATCGAGCCGATGGTGAATACGTCTACCGAATTGATATTTCAGTGTCCTAAAATCATGGATGAAAACTAATGGGAATTTGGGAAAACGTTTGATACAAACGTTGTAGGGAATTTTATAGTCTGTAACTGTGCACTAGGACATTTTGCACCAAAGTGCATTGTTTGTTTTCAAAATTAAAAAAAGGCAAAAAATCCTACATATGTACATTATTCGCTCACTAGCGGCAAAACTATGGCAAATTCGAAAAAAAGTTAATTACTAAAGTTAAAGCAAATTTAGTGCTATACAACTTTGCACTAAAACATTTTGCACTAAAGTGTAATTTTGTCTTTAAATTTTTAAAAATGCAAAATATCTTATATGCGTATTCAATCAAAATCGTACTTGAGGACTTTCTACTGCATTAGTTTAAACCAAAAACAAATGGTCGCATTCGAGACACTCACCAACTTTTCATACCAAATTTGAGCGAGATTGGTCAAACGGTTCGGCAGCTATCATGGAAGATTACAGACAGACACACGGACAGAACTTACTATGGAGACCTTAAAATGGATATTTCCATCGATATCTAGAACTTTTTTTGCTCGTTAACTTTACTTTTCTTTTGATGGAACCGGTAAAGTAATAAACAATAAATTCAGTTTGATTTTTTAATTGTTATTCAAAACACAGTGGTGCGCGAAATGTACAGGTATAAAAGAATAATAAAAACAAATTATTACACATACTCATTATTTACACAAATATGCTAAAACTGACAGATTATATTTTATATTTTTTCACCTACACCACTGCAATTTAATTTATAACCTGCTTAATATCTATGAAGTAATTCTTAATATTTTTGTAAAAAATCATCAAATTATTAAACAGAGATATTTACGATATTCACAAAAATATTACTAAAAATAGCAAATTTACTCAGTTTCTTACGCCACTGCAAATTAATTTGAGACCTGTACATGTACAATTTTAAACATTTTGGAATATTTCCATAAAATCATTAACAGAAAAAATTACAAAAATCGTGGAAAATCGTAGCTGAGACCTATATGGACCCTCAACTGGAGTGGCCAGAATATTAAGAATACTTTTAATTATATCTGAAGGTATGTTTAACAAGAGAAAACATAACCTCTAATAATAACATACAATTTAGATATTATTCATTTTAAAAGCAAGACAATTATTAATAACGAAGTACTTACGTTTCATCGTACACCAGTAAGTGGAAGAAATGATCTATCATTTTCACATTCTCGTACAAAATAGTCTAGTAACTCACTAAAGCTATGCATTTTAAAACTAAACACTTATAACTTTGTAAAAATATTATGTAATAAAGAGAACTTTAAACTGAAATTAATACACAATGATATAGATGCTTAAAATTGAAATAGGTTATGTCAAATATCAGTAATGCTCAGTAGTGCCAATAGTAACACCCAGAAGATTGGTAGCACTGCTAATGATAGTCGATTTTTTTCTTAGATCATATACATAGCGTACTATGTCAGTGATTGGTCGTTTTCAAATTTCGGCATAGTTTGACCAATGAAAAATCAGTATTGACGTAGTTTGACCAATGACAAATCAGTATCCGACTCATAGTACGCTGGAAACATTAACCCTCGCCTACCCAACAAATACTATAAGATGCCGTTATCTAGCACAGCATATATGATCTCACATTTTTTTAATAACCAAACCAGAAACGTAACATATGCGTGGTTAAATATTAATATTATTTTTTAATGTTTTTCAATCAATATTTCTCGATTTGAAATTAGTTTTAGAGTAAATAAGAATCCTGAAAGAATTATGAGTATATATTGAACGTTATATAAATAATTATGTTACTAAAAAAAGTTTGTACGCAAGTTGCAAAAACGTTTATTGTTAATTATTTACTTCATGGTATGTGTTGGATATTTGAAATTGAGAAGCGATTAAAACGAGAAATGATATTTTTATATACCGGGTGGCTCAGGGGTCGGGTCAAGTTCATACCTTCAGAATGAATGAACGGATTATTTTAAAATTTGGGATGGTCATTCTAGACATAATTTTGAATTAAATGACATAAAAAAATCCAAATATGACGAACTTACGGTTCTTTGAAATTTGCCTAAAAACTGAATTTTCAAATGGAAACCCAGTATTTTTTACATATTAGGATAATTAAATCTCTAATTTTATTGTTGTATTTTTATGATCTGATACGACTTGAATGAAAATAGTTACATTCAGTCGTTTTAAGTATCTATTTATGTTTGAAATTTTTGTTTTTTTTTAATTTCACAATGTTTTTTAAAAAACCATTCAGCCATTATGCATATCATTTGATTTATAATTAAACCACCAATTTAATGACCAAATGACCCACCATGTTAAAAAAATTGAGTTTTTAATTAAAACACTAATAAAATAAAAAATATTTAAATTTATGATAAAATAATATTTTTTATTAACACCTGGTCACATTTTGAGAAATTTAGATATATTTTTTAAATAATCATTATTTTTGACAGTAAATCATTTTTGACATATGAATTATACGTAATTTAACAAATATGTAAAAATATGGTGGATGTTCCATTTGAAAATTCAGTTTTTACGCCAATTTCAACGAAATCGGAAGTCCGCCATTTTGGATTTTTGGTCACTTAATTCAAAATTAGGTCTAGAACGACCATCCCAAATTTCGTTCATTCTTTGACCAGACCTACTAGTATTCACCCAGTGGTCGAAATTCGACCGTAATTCATTAAATTTAAAGTATATGTTTTCTCATATATTTCTGAATTTTTCTCCTATTTTTCCCTACTTTTTCCTCTTTTTTCTTATTTCTTACTATATTTTGTTGTTTTTTCCTATTTCTCTTCTATTTTTCCATTTATTCCTATTGTTCAAAATTTTAACCTGTTTTTTTCCTATTTTTTACTATTTTTCATATCTTTTCTATTTTTCCCTCTTTTCCTATTTTTGCCTATATTTTTCTGTTTTTACTACTTTTCTCTATTTTTTCCTATTTTATCTATTTTTTCCCAATTTTTCTTGCATTTTTTCCAATTTTTCACATTATTTTACGTATTTTTCTCTATTTTCCCTATATATTTATGTATTCTTAATGTTCTTGTTTTTTACCACTTTTTACTCTTTTTTCCTATTTTATTTTTCTGTTTTTACTATTTTTTCTTCCCATTTTCCCTATTTTGTTCTATTTTTTCCTATTCTTCCTTATTTTTTCCTATTTTTTCCTGTTATCTAGTATTTTTTCTATTTTCCCTATATTTCCCTATTTTCCTCATCTCTATTTTTTCCATTTCTTTTGTTTCCCATTTTTTCCTATTTTCATTACTTTTACCGGTTTTTACCGATTCAAAAATCATCCAACGCGCCTGGAGAAATTTTCACTTTAATAATAAAATTACAATAAAGAAAAGTAAAATTATATATTAATTATGGATTTCTGCACTCCTGTATATAAACTTTAACTGTATAAAATCTAGCACTGCTCTATTCTCCCAATTAGCTGAAAAAGGTGTCCGAAGTTTTATCTTTGTGTATTAATACAGGGTTAATTATAGGTATTGAGTAGTATATTATAACAGAACAAAATTAATAGTACCGGGTGTCCTACTTAACTTTTCGGGGTTTTGATCGCTTATTACTCAAATAGTTTTTGGAATACAAATATGCGGTTTTCGGTAGTTTGAATTGAAATTTATTAAAGTTTTTTTTCTCGATAATGGGATCTTTTATCGTACTTCCAATTTGGCCGGGAAATTAACACTATAATATTTAGGGATATGGTAACTTTGTTACTTTAAATAGAATAGCCTGTATATTTTTAGCCAAAGATAAAGCTTAGATTTCCAAATATACATAATTCATACCACTTTCTGCGGAAAATATTCCCTAAATTAAATATAAACAACGTTAAACATTTTTTAAGGCAATTTATTATAAATTGCAATAAAATTAAAAATTCTGAGCGTAAAGACTTGATAAAAAACATTTTAATAAAAATTTTTCTAAATGGTGTTATTGGACGTTTATACATATTGCGATTTATAATAATTTGGCACAAACTGTATACGTTTAGAAAGATTAAAGATTTAGCTTTATGTTAGGCTAAAAATATATAGGGTGTTCGATTTAAAATAACAAAGTTGCTCTATCCCTAAAAAACACAGTATTAATTTCCGGTTAAACAGAAAGTACGATAAAAGGGAAAATATTTTAATAAATTTCAATAAAACTGGAAAAAACCGCATGTTTCTATTTCCAAAAGTATTTGAGTGCAATTGAGCGATGCAAAAATTCATATTTCGTGCAATATTTTAATTAATTTCATAAAGCGCTTTCGGCCTTAAGCTATCATCAGTGCTCATCTACAATAACATTTTTTTGTTAAATAATGATTTCAATTTAAATTGAACAAGATAAGAAAAGTCTAGAATGTTTTTTTTATAATAAAATGAAGCTTAAAATGATAATTGAAATTATAATTTTCAGTATCTAAGTGATGAAGTTTTTACAACTCCTAACCTCAGACATGCTGAACTTGCTTCAGATAAGAGCCCAGTATTTGTATATGAGTTTGCATATAAAGGAGTTATGGGAGGATTTACAAATTTGCCTGATATACCAGGTAAATTTTATTAAATACAATAATTTTTATCTTTTTTATAAACATAACATTTTTAGGTGCAGACAACGTTGGTCACACGGAAGAATTGCATTATTTATTTGGAGGCGCGGAAGGAGTTACTGGTGACATTAATACTTTTTCAAAAAATGATCATTTGACAATGAAGAGAATGCTCACTTTATGGACAAATTTCATAAAATATCAGTAAGCACAAATTATTAATTTATAACAAATAGGTATGGTCTAAATTTTTATTTTGTTTTTATTTAGAAATCCAACTCCTTCAGTCGATCCCTTATTAGGAAACATCATATGGCCTCGTGTGCGTAGTGATTCCCTGAAATATTTAAAAATTAATCATACTCTAGAACCTTCAGAAAACCCAAAGTATTATAGCAAAGTAAAACAGGTATTCGAGAAATACGTTAGGCCGCCATATTATGTATTTTAAATGATAATTAGTATTTTGATAATAAAGTATTTTTTTAAACAACTGTTTTATTTTTAAACTATCAAACGTAAGTTTTCAGACAAAAATCAGAAAGTTACTTTTTTAAACATTTTTAGTCTGTGTATGTTCTTAAACGTATCTGCGCAATTAGGGATTAAATTGCTCTTCAGAACCTATTCCCACTAATAGTGGTCCAGTCAAAGTAGCTTTTCACCTCCGGAAAAATCCAAAAGTGTTAAAACTTTTTACACATTTATACGTATATATCTAATGAAGAATATACTGAAAGTCCTGACGAATAGGACACGAGCTCCAGTAGCACTGACAGAAAACAAGTCATTTTTTTGGGTTTTTCGTTAATATCTCGAGAACTGTGGGTCGGAGGTAAAAGTTGATACATAATTAAAGCCGAAAAAATTTGCAATAAAAATGAACATAGGCATTTTTATTGTATTCCTAGCGGTTACAGATTTATAGCGAGCTAAAGATTAAGTTTTCCAAAAAATAAATACAATATGTAATTTATTGAAGATATCAAAGCAAAAAGTATACGTTTTCCATTATTCGTTAGATACTCATAAATCAATATTCAACAATGTTTTACCTAGACTTTTCGATACGTTGGATCATTGTAGAGACAAACTTTACAACTCTGTAAAAGAAAATGAAATCAACTTTATTATTTAATATATGAAAATTTTTAACAACACATATAAAAGACTGGATTAAGCGAGAAAATAAATTGTACTGGGACAATATACCCGGACTTCTACAAAGAACAGTCAAAGAACGTAACTGAAGAACTACTTTCAATGAGTAGGAATCAACTACGAATTATCACAGGGCTCGTCACGGGACACCTTCCCACCAGAGAGCATCTAAACAAAATGGGGCTATATATATATATAACGGCGACCTTAAATGCAGACAATGCAATAAAGGGACCGAGAACGCACTCCACATCCTATGCAACTGTGAGGCGCTGGATCACAGAAGGCAAAGAATATATGGAAAACCAAAAATGGTTCCAGAAGACTACTACCAACAGCCATTAAAGAACCTGAATAAACTAGTACAGGGAACAAGGTTGATAGACTGGGTGCAGTAAACAAAGAGACGGGAGATAGCGCAATAAGCCCACTGCAGTGAATCCGGTTATAAAGAAAACAACACATACAATATAGAAATTCTGAAGAATATAAGAATCATCATAGAGCAAGAGCCCTGGATACATTTCATTGAGATATTATCCAGAATTTACCAAACAAAATATATTTCTTTTAAAATTAATAATTTTCATTATTAGGTTCATATTCTTTTTCGGTACTGTATATTTTACCATTCCATAATCTAAAAATAGATTTAAATTTAGATTTAATCATTCCTTTCATGCATCGTTGGCGATAGAGCCTTGTGCAAAAGTACAGATTGTAAAGAATATTGCACCCCATCCGTCTCCCTCTAACAGCTATTATTTTAATAAGAGCGATACACATATGTAATTTTCATACTAGACAGAAAAGCCGTTACAAAACCCCACTTGCAATAAGCTTTGGGCCCGCCAATTCAGCCATTAGTATTTCTGTGTAGCTTCTAGATCGTTGATCAGTATGGTGGTATGGCAACGAGAGCTGCTCAATTAAAAATATGGGTAACCACACCCTTAAATTAAAAGTATATTTTTGAGGTTTCAAATGTAAATAAATTCTAAATATTTTGTGTAGCAGTGATGAGTGAGAGCAGTTGCTCTACAAAAATAATAAATGTAAAAATGTAATAAGTAATAATTTTGTTTGCTAATAAATGGGTGAATAAATAGCCCTTACAGTTCACTTAAATGATTTATTTGTGTTAATATACCAAATCTTGATACGCTGTATTAAGGTTGGTGCATACCTTCAACACAGGTATTAATAATGGCCTTTTATAAAATTTGGATCATCGTGGCTTTGGCAGGTAGTAGGTAGCTGATTTTCTTCTATTTTCTTCAGAATAATATTAGAAATCACGCCATCCATTGCCAGACTAATAGTATCGTGGCAATCCCTTACCGGATATCCTTAAACTTTAATAAATTGTAACTATACTTACGATATAGTATAAAAGCTCAATTTTATATATGTTCTTTGGGTGACTGGCCACACAAGTTTAAAGGGCAGGTGTAGGTGCGAGCGCAAGGCAATACATCCACGCGAATGTGTGAGAGTGAGTTAATTAGGTCTCTTGTTTCTTTTTTAATGATTTTTTTAAAACTTCAGAAGTGAAATATTTTTTTATCAATCCTGGAAATGCTCTATAACATTCCCTATGATATCCGCTGTCTGAATATTTACGGTAGAATAACAAATTAAAACGTCTCCCAAACTGCACAAACAAATATGGTCTATTCAAAACAAAAACCGTTGATCGATTTTATGATTTGCAATAAGAAAAAACATCTTTTCGGACGTTATGTTTAGAAACGATTTCCTTAAAAGTAACAATCAGTGACATTCGTACATGAAAGGAATTTTTGCCTGCTCTATTTGGTGCTAGCACTGCCGTCTTACTATTTCGTCTACGATGATGTGCAACGGTTTTTGTTTTGAATAGACTATACTAAAACATATACTGTAAGTATAACAACACATCCTGAGTAGAGTAAACTAAGAATATACAGTAAAAGATCGTAAAAGAGCTAACTCACTCTTTCATTATTGATGTTTTTTTAAGATTTCTCTTTTTTGCTTATAGGACTGATGATGGTCACATAGACCGAAACAGGTCACCCCTTTGACTTTATATTAAAGAATTTTATTGTGGTATGACTTAAAGAGTCGTTTTATTCTTTATTTGAAGCAGGTATGAGAGCGAAAGAGATAATAGTTTTAACAAGAGACGAACTATGTCTGCTAATGTAATCTTGGATTATTCTAGAAGGTATGAAGTGACTTAGGAGATATGCATGTCTTGATAAGTAGAAATAAATTGAATTATATTTTTATATTAACAAATGAAACAAAGATTTAGAAATAAAATTGAAACCTATTAAAATATGAAGACTATTTCTGGTTAAATTGAATCATATTTAACCAACCTCCAACCTATACTTCTCGGGATATTGCTCTGTTTTCGGCCATTTCAGTTAGAGTTGGTATCATATTCGCCAGGACTTTTAGTATATTCTTAGGTACATATAAATCAGTGTACAAGTCTTGAATTTTTCCGGAGGTTAGATCAATTTTTGAGCATATTTGACTGGAGTATTGTAATTGGAAGAAGGACTCTGGAGAAAAATAAATAAAACTGAGTAGAATCTATTTATTTTTAAATATTAATTGATTACATAGTATAGGTTGTGTGCTTGTCAGAATAAAGTATGATATTTACAATGTAATAGTGGAACATAAATTGTACTTAAAAATTTTAAAGCTCATTAAGAGATAATCAAATATATTTTCGATATCTTTTAAATACTTTATATAAATATGATTGTTTGGCTACATTGCTTGGTTCCAAACACTCAAATAAAAAAAATAAAAATAGAAACACATTAAAACAATAAAATAAAAAATAAACAATTTTTTTTTCATAAGTAATTCATATGTATTTATCTAAAATTCAATCTATACAATTCTTACAGATCAAACTGCTTTAAACAGTTCATAAACTCAAATAATGATAAATAAGTAGAAAGTTAACATGTATTAAGGATCGCCTTACACTTCAAAATCAAAACTTGATCGCATTTGAACTAAAAATAAAAGATGGCATCCTTATTAACTCTCACACTAACAAAAACCAAAGACAACCAAAACATTATCAACAATTCCACTGCTTAAAACAGTTCGATTCCTAACAACTCGTTCAACATATTCACAAATATACATCCTTCACCATGGTATTTAATACTAGGGATGTTCACGCCAAAAACGAATTGCCTAAATCGATATATATAACAATAAAAGTAACAACTGCTAAATTTATATACATCGACAAAAAGCGTAACTTTGATTGGTCAATGATATAAAAATAATCGTATGCTACGGATTGGTTCAGAATCTGAACACAACAACAAGCAGTCTTAAAAAAATATACAAACTGAACCCTTCAGTTTGATTCAGTTAGTTCTGTTTGATATTGTTGCTGTAAGATACTAATTGTTAGTTTAGAGGCAACTTTTATTATATGTCAAATACCAAACTATTGGCATACCAGTCCTCTGTCAATATTAGTTGTTTTAATAATAAAATATTGTTGTATTCAGATTCTATGAAATATAAACCTACTAAAAATCTGTAATAAAAAAGAACGAGTTAAGAATAAATTTAATTTGTCCGTTTTCATGTAACTTGTTGGTTTTCTTATTTATAAATCGATATATACACCTCACATCAAAATATAAAATAAACCAATTCATGAAAATGGATAAACCGGTGTTTTTCTCATTATTCACAGATCTGGATCATTTTTTTTTCTCTCGTAACAACAGAGACCTTAATATATAAGAACTAAAGTATTTGTCTCAATATTATGTACTTTGGACATATCTAACTACAAATTTTTATCAAGGATTACATGCATTTACAGAGCATGAAATAACAAATGTTTTTTTTTATTAAAAACAAGGCGGACAGAAACGTTTTTGTGAACTAGTAAGCGTAATACTTGTGTTTATTATTTTTGTAGAAAAAAAAGCAAACGAATCTTAAAAATTACAAAATTAGACACTATTAACATTCTGCTTTTATTTTGAGGAATATAAGTTGAAAATTTTGATTTAATCCACCATCCGTAGTCATCACTATAAGAAAACTTTTTGTCCGCCTCGCGTATTGAATATACAACGTATAATACTAGTATTACAATATTATTTTAGTATTGTATACCTATTGAATGAAATCGTATTGCGTCTATTGCTTCAATACAACCTCACATACTAAAATGATTATCATTTTATATACAATTCTTAATCTATCCTCTCACTATTACACATCATCAAAACCTGATTTCAACTTCATTCCTGCCTAGCGTAAAATATATATAATCTTTTTTTAATGTAGATCGAGTTGGTATTGCTACTGTTTTAGTATTCATACTTTCTTGCAACTCTTCCGTAACGTTAAGAAATTTATTTAACTGTCGAAAAGTTCTGTGATTGGTTCTTGTTGGCCGATACCCAGTCTGTGAATACATCTCTGAAACATAAGAGGGAAATTTATACAACATAAAATTAATAAACTTCAGGATTTCTTAAAAAAAACATTTTATTTATACGCCGGAGGATGTTCTTCTTGAATATTTATCGAAATTTGTACTAAAATGTTGTTTCAATTATTCAATCTTGCAAGATTTATTTTAGGATATTTTTTGTAATAAAAACCGGAATATTTACGTAAGAGATCAACTTAAAATTGTTATTAATAATCAACTCAAAAATACATTGATAAATCAACTTAAAAATGATATGGATAATAATGCAGTTAAAATCAAGCTCAATCAAGCTTATCTGAAGAATGTGGCGAATGATTTATACAAAAATGCTGTAAACTATTAATTTATAGATTGAGAAAGCTTCAATGAATTAACTTAAATCTACCACAAATGAAAACGTCTAGATTAGGGTCAAAATCTAGAATTAGACACATAAAAACAAGAATATGGGACCATATTACTTTAAAATACTTTTTATGATCAACTTA
The DNA here is from genome assembly GCA_963243735.1 of Neocrepidodera transversa. Classification (NCBI taxonomy): domain Eukaryota; kingdom Metazoa; phylum Arthropoda; class Insecta; order Coleoptera; family Chrysomelidae; genus Neocrepidodera; species Neocrepidodera transversa. The sequence continues at coordinate 22,941,056 of OY725336.1, read as the reverse complement.
AGAATGAAACTGAACGATTAAATAAAAAATACGATAAAATAACAGAAAAATGCCAAAATCAAAAATGCTCAATGATCAACTCAAGAAGTGTAGGATCAACTAAAAAAATGTAATTTGCGTTTATGTTTACCTCAAACTGGTTTATCGAAAGTGATCAACTTAAATATGTAATAAATACGTAAAGAAAAATCATGCGCAGTAGCAACTAGAAAAAAGCATTATATCGTCTATCTTTGTTATTATTAATTCAAACTGAACGGGGCAAACGGGGCTAAATTTTAAATGTGAAGTATATTTTAAAAAATCAAAATGTTTAGAATATAAAGATAAAGATATAAAAATTATCTAATATAAATAGAGAATATGTTAAATTATTTAAATTTAGATCAGGACTGGACAATGTGAACAAAAACAAAGTAAAAGAGAAAAATCAGAAATATTTGATAAAGACCTACAATGACAAATTTGGAAATACCTAAATATTCTGAATTTAAGAAGAGCGTAAATAACATTGAATACCATCATAGTATACATATACTAGTTTATTTCACCTAAAACCCAGCTTTAGATACATTATTATTTATATCGCAGTTTAGCTTACTTACCGGCAATGGCTAACAACGCATTCATTACTGCAGTACTCGTCCTCCCATTCGGGATTTGTGATGGCTGGATTGGGACATCCGTGACGTATACAAACGTTAGGTCTCATTGGACCAGGACCTACGTTGGACTGATTTGATGTGGGGATGGAGGGAGCCGGGGCAGATATGGGTGGGGAACTGGACACCATCGGTGGGGGGCTCATGTGCTGTTGCATGTGGGGCGATTGTTGTTGCATGTGTGGCGGTTGTTGTTGTTGTGGAGACATTGGTACGTGTTGCTGCTGAGGAACCTTAAAACAAAAAATGCCACAATTAGTCTCGAGAATCAAAGAATAAAGAAGAAAATAGGATTTTATCATTTCCAAGTTTACATTTAGATTGTCAGGCCTTCGTATGTGGGGACATGTAAAATAAAATATTTCAAGTGAGTTACTTGAATGGTTTCAAAACCTTATATAAAATTAAAATCAATCAGATAAGAAGACTTGCAATCTTTTATTAGTGGTTTATTAAATAAATTAATAAAAAGTAGAGTAAGACTATGGCAGACACTGAGACACAAAATCAATGAGACCATTGGTGGGTTGTTTGGCAGAGTATTCAATCAAATAAATCTGGTACTCCAATAAAGATAGCAAGTATGCAGAAAAAATATTAAATTCTTAGATGCCAGGCTGAATAAAAAGCCGAATTATATGTTTTTTTTTATAAGATTCGGATGGTTAAGTTTAAACATTAAATGTATCCAAAAAGTTTTATAATAAATTAAAGAAAGAAAACGAAAAATAATCTAATGAGATTGATTTCATACAGATTGTAAATCTTTGTACTGTGCATAGGAATGTCTCGAGTAAGTAGAATGACAACAGTGCTCTCTTTTTGAAGCTGCAGACCATTGAAAAGTGAACACGCAAGGATGTCATATTTCTATATGGCATATCTTTCGGCTTAGAATAAACAGAAGTTACTATTATCGATAATCATCACACCAAAGCATAGAAAATCAATACTCAGCTGTCATAATTTTCAGAATGATTTACGGCGTTTATTCTTCGCACAACAGATTTCCTATGTAAAGCACAAAAGTTTACAAGCTGTATAAAATATTCCAATGCCCAAGTACAGGAAAATTTTCTTATACCATGGAAAGAGTGGAATCAAAAGTCCGGAAGAAATTTGTTCATATGTAACACAAATTAGATAGTTTTTTTACTCCTTAATGACATTTGTATATTCAAAAAAATGGGGCTAAATTGTTTCATTAGAGGGCATTTTTATGCACAAGAAAAATAGGATTAAAAAGATACAGTAGCCAACAAACTACAAAAAGAGATATGTGTGAGAGGAAACATCAGGAAAAAAAGTCCCTGCTACAGACAAGTTACATTTTGGTATAAGCGCCCATAATCTAGTGATAGGTTTTTAAATTGATTTATTGGATCTATATAAATTTATGTACCACGTCAATAATTAGATAATTAATTAAAAAACTGTGGAAAAGTACTAATTAAGAAGTATGTCATACATAGCTGAAGACTGTAGAAAGTTTAGTGATGAAATTATAAAATGAAGGGGAAGACGAGCATGATATAAACTAGATGGAAATATTTCAAATGTTCCAAATGATATTTTTAATTTGACTATAACTATACAATGTGTTCTCTCAATAAAAACAAAAATCACGCATATTAATATTAAAAATCTATAATACATAAGTTTTGAAGAGAACATAACTACTGTTATATTTTGCTTTAAAATAATTTAAAGTTAATGCCAAAATAAAACACTAATGTTCTAGTATTATTATAAGTTTTTTCCGTTACTCAATTGTTTTTTATTATTTGTAATTTTTAAATACAAATTTTTACTTCAAAAATTATTACCTGTTGCATGTAACTATTGTGTTGTTGTTGTTGCTGCATGTGCTGTTGCATATTCATGTGATTTGGCACTGGCCCCATGTTGGATTGCATCATACCCTGATGGGATTGTTGTGGCGACGACATTCCTCCCATCATGGATGGTTTTTTCCCGATGGGCGACTGGGCGGGTGGCGTGGCCGATGGTGGCGCCGACATGGGTGGTGAAGGAATAGTTCCTTGTGGCTGATACGAGGAATATTGAGGAGGAGCACCACCTTGATAATTTGGGTAATTACCGTACATGCCTTCGTTTTCTCCTGCGCCTTTTGATACTAGGCTCGCTCTGTATGCTGCTAGAGCTTTTAAGTATTCCTTTTTGGCTGCTTCGGTCTTTTTCTTGTATACCTGAAAAAAGGGAAAATTATTAAGTAAGCTAGAAACTATATATTTATTTTGAAATTGTGGCGACTTGCCAAAGTTATTTATTTAAAGAAACACGTTACTCTAGAATTAGACACTTATTTGTGAAACTATAAAAATATTAATTACAATATAAATAAATGGTCTATTAAAAGATACCTCCAACACCGAATCCTTAACATAAAATGACCAGCGATAATTGGAATCAAGTGAGTGATTCAAAAAAGTATCCAATTTATTATATAATGAGGTTATATGTACAGTCTCTTTCACAAGATGAAGTAGACTAAGTATAATATAATAATTTATGTACATGTAGTGGGTTTACATAAAAAATACAACTTAACATTTTTATTAGTCATAAAACTCAATTAACGGTTCTAAAATTAGTACAGTTTAATTAATGTAATGCATGTTTAATTGGTTTCCAACATAATTATTATAATTTAGTTTCAAGGGTCAAGACAATTATTTATTTTTCAATTTGAAGTTATTCATTCGCTGTACATAAAATAAATAATTATTTATTTAGAAACGAACATTTAAAGTTTGGTCAAATAATAATATTGAGTCCTTTTTAATTCAACAAATTGAATATAAGCGGAATAAACTTTTTTATGGAACTTACATTTTTATGTTCGGAGTCCAAAGCATCCCACATAGATGCAACTATTTTTGATACTTCACCAAAGCTCGCATTGGGATTTTGTCCTTTGATAGCCGCCTGGGTATCCCGGAAAAATAAAGCGTATGCTGATACGGGTCTGAAACAAACAATTCTACAATGAGTATATACAATGAGTGTTTTATTATTTACATAGATAGATATTATACTTTTAAATAAAGTTTGGAAGGTCAACACATGTAATGAAATTATTAATGGAATTACTTTTTTAACATATTAACTAGTTGTTGAATTTGTTTAAACTGAATAAACCATTTTAGTGCAGTGTTCTAGAAGGTGATTCACTGTTATATGTTTGGTATAAGACGATTATTCAGTTTAAAAATAATGGTTGATTCATGGACCAACTATTTTAATTTCTATTTTGGTATTCATAACAATTTTAATTGATGCAAAAATATTATCACGTATAAAAGTCTTACATGACAATATAAAGATAACAGTAATCAATAGAATTTTTTTTTAATTGCAATTTCCTTTTTTTATTGGACATAAATTAAAAAAAAAATGTTGATTTATTATGTTTGACTCTGTTTCTAAGAGAGATAACGTCATCGTTTTAGATTCATCTGCCAGGTCTCTTTTAGATGTAGAAATATTTTAAATGCCCTATTCAACTTTGAATTTTAACTAATTAATACTAGAACGTTGCGCGCCACCTATTTGTCAATAGTCTAATTTCACACATGATGTAGATCTGTTTCATCAAATTTTACAAAGATTTTTTTATCAATTTTGATTACATACATGATATCAGCCTCGTGTTAACCCTTTAACTGCGGGTAAAATGTTGCAATGCTCTAGGTACAAAAATATCGAAAAATACATGAAAACATTTTGGCATTAGTTGAATTTTGAGTCAATTTAAATAAAACATGAATAAACTTGATTTTAATATTTTTCAAAAATTTAGAAACAAAATTGAATTTTACGAAATTGAAAAATTTCAAAAAGATATCAAAAATTTTGAAAAAACCTGTAATTTTGCAAAATTAAAAAGTAAAAAAAGTCCAAAATATTCTTAAATATATCGAAAATTTCAAGAAACATTAAATTATTCATCAAATTAAAAATATTTCAAAAATTTCAAGAATTTAAAAAATGACAAAAGTTTTAAAAAAAACCTTTAAAGCTATTTGAAATTTTCAAAAATATATAACAAGTTTCAAAAAATTTGATTTTTTTTGGATTGTAAAAATATCTAAAATATATCGAAAATTTCAAAAAACAAAATTATTCGTTTAATTAAATAATTTCAAGAATTTTATTAAAAAATGACAAGTTTCAAAAAACTTAAAAAAATAAAATAAAAATATATTGGAAATTTTAAGGATTTTGCAATTTTTTTCGAAAATTTCAAAAATTTCAAAAAGTAAAAATGTCAAAATATTCAAAAATTTCCAAAATATATCGAAAATTTCAAAAAACAAAATTATTCCTCTATATTTCAAAAATTTCAAGCATTTTTCAAAAATGTCAAAAGTTTCAAAAAGCATTTAAAAATTATTTGAAAATTTCAAAAATATATCAAAATATTCAAAAAATTGTATTGAATCGTAAAATCTGTAATATATATAAAAAACTGTAAAAGTTTGAACGGAAATAACAAAATATACAAAATTGTTTTTTACGATGCTCATATTACAGCATAGTTTTTACGAATCATTTATATACGACAGCCCCAGTTAAAGGGTTAAGAACGAACGAGATAATTATTCTTTAGTAACTATGTGAATTTTCAAAACCTGTGAGAAACAGGTAACTTTTATTGTCTTTTAATATTTTTATTCAACATTATTTACAAATATTCATTTCTGGTTAGTAAAGACGCGTGTATTCGTTTTTTAACCAACGACTGAGATTTCCAGAGGAACAATTTTAGTCAGTCCAACCTTTAGAATTCCCATTAAGTAGAATAATGTGAAAAAAGTATAATTTTATGGATCAATGCAGAGAGCGCCTTTTTTCATACTGCAATTATGAATGAATTACATTATATTGTTCAAAGTATACATTTATAAATGTACAAAGTTTGAATGATGAGAAAGATAAATGATGATAAATGATTTAAAATGATAAATGGTCAATTATTCAAACTGCCCTTTATTGAATATTAAAACTATTAATTGCGTGACTCGAAAATGTTTTTACAATGTTCCTAAACCATAAAAATTAACTTTTATACTAATTTTTCTAGAAAAATATCTCGATTAATATTATTTTTTTTTGAAATTTTGCTCATGATATTGCTATTTAGAAAACTTTCGTTTCGATTTTTAATTGTCTCAAATAGTAATGTTTAACAAATAAAAATAAAAATTGAATACCAGAAATCTCAATTTACGAGTTTTCTTAAAACACAAGATACATTTGCCAATTCTTAAAACGTCAGGCCGAATCCATAAATAAAAAGAAAAATTGAATAAAACTTTAAGCAACAAGAATGCTTATAATGGGTTTTCTCCGAAGTGGCATAAATAATTCAGTATATTTACCAGCAAACTTTTATTGGAAGTATAAATCTCTCTGTTTCGTTCTCTAGTTTTAAAAGTTCTTTTCTCATAGAAAATGGAATTTTCCTCAATTCTATTTTAAATTTTTGGTACGCCAATCTATTTTGTGTTAGATTGCAATATAAAATTGGTATTAAAAACTGCTTAAAATTTTCAGTTATAATTACCGTTTCCTCATTATCCTTCACAAAGGAAATTTAGACAAACCATTTAACGAGCCCTTTTAAATGGGATGTTGTCGAGTTTTTACGACAAAAAAAAACTTGTTTGTTAACGACTTTCTCTTACTAGGAAGCTGTTTTGTACATAAAAATAAAGAACCTAAACTCGTTTCCGGCCATGAAATATTTTCACAAAGATTTTTTCGCTCATGTAAATATATTAATTAATCTACACATTTATAGAACTTTTAACAGGAAACAGTATTAACACAGAAAAATAATCTAAAAAGCTTTTTTTATGAATGCTAATTAATTGACATGTAAATATTTAACAAGGAAAAAAATCTATATTTATATTAAATAAATTTATAATATAATTCCCTACTAGAAAAGTATTATTGTTTCACTAAATTAACTAATAATGAAACGATATAACTGTTGAATTCCAACAATCTACAGAAAATAACAATATTTTTTCTAATAAAAGAAATAGAAAAAAATCTAAAACGATTACTATCCATTTAGTATTTTATGAAAACCATAATCGTTATTCCTCCACTCTGCTCTGTAAGTCTGTCTTCTAACACGACGTCTATTGATTTTTCCGATGCTATTAAATCCTATTAAAATGTTGAAATGCCATTTTCCCCAACTGCACTTCGGCTTGGGGTGCGTCGACGCGAATTGGGAGCTTTAGGGGTGTTAGAAGAACAGGAACGGACTTATATTATTTTTGTTCAAAATAATGAGTTTAATATACATTTAAATTGTACTTTGAGTCAGAGATGACTTAGATACCCACCTTCCAGGATTTTTATTTTTGTCATTATTGATGGTACTATTAGCAACGTTTTGTACACTTTCCTAGCGAAGCAAAGCGAAGGTACTTTTTGACTTTACAATGTCCGTTCGTCAGTCTGTCTTAGCGTTAAGTCGAGAACGGTTTCGAATTTTGGAACTCTGTTTTCAACAATCGATAGATGTTCATCTTAGCTCGTCTACCTACTATTTTCAGTGGCCTAAGTCAACTACAACTGTCTATCTGTCCGATTGTTTGTCAGTTTGTCCGTCAGTCCCGCTGGGACTTTTGGAATTCTGTTTTCAGCACTCGATAGCTGGTCAACATAGCTCACCTTCCTACTAATTTCAGTAACCTAAGTGAACTACAACCGTCTGTCTGTCCGTCTGTTCGTCAGTTTGTCCGTCAGTCCCGCTGTCACAGCGATAACTCGAGGAACGGTTTCGAATTTTGGAATTCTGTTTTCAGCACTCAATAGCTAGTCAACTTAGCTCGCCCTTCTACTATTTTCAGTAACCTAAGTCAACTACAACCGCCTGTCTGTCCATCTATTCGTAGCTGAGCGACCTGGGAACTGTTACTTTACTGGGTTTATTTAATATCGCTTTAAAGCCTAGTTCACATTAGACTAGTAATTTAGTCGAGTGGCGAATAATTTAGTAATTAAACGTGTACGAAAAAATCTAGTAGAGTAGTTTAATAAATTTTCATTGTTCGTACACATTTACTTACTAAATTAATCGCCACTCGACTAAATTACTAGCTTAATGCGACCTAGGCTTTATTTATTATCTATATAGTTAGTATTTTTCTCGACTTCTACTCATCTCTATGTACAGCCATTGAGAGAACATAACAACTTATCTGTGTATCAAGGAACAGATGACAGTGATCCAAACTTGTCCTAGGGTATCTAAAAGTATGCTCCAAAGACATTTAAGAAATCAAATCAGAACGAGAATTATAAAAACACTGATAGACAACTACCGATCGTGTTGTACAATTCTACAACAAGAAAAAATTTGCATAGTGAACTCTGGCTCCTTCTATTTCTGGTCCCCCTGCGGGTTGGGACTCAAAATCATATTGGCAACCGCCCTTGACCTAAAGATACATGTGTACCAAGTTTGGTATCAATCGACCCAGTGATGTACGAAACAGATACAATGTAAATTGTTTGTTTTTATGATGAATAAATATATTATTATTATTATAGTTTCAGAGAAAACGCCTACAGACAGACAGACGGTATAATAATCTCAATAACCACATTATTTCTGTAAACAGGGATCAGTAGTTAATAAACCAGTTGCTATTTCTGCAGAAACGCATGATACGTCTTCAATCACCAAGGATCATTTGAGAGTGTCATAACAGGATTCCTGACTAGTTATAGTTATGCACCAGTAAAATACACCACAAAAAGAACCAAGAGTTTATTTACACTAACCAACTTTTAAGACGCGTACATTTGTAAAACTGCAGTGCTATTGAAATAAGTTATATAAACTTCCCTAACTTCTCTATCCAGTATATCAAGAAAAGCATGAACTTTTTCATCTGGATTTGTTTGGTTTACAAATTAATATGATCCCCAGACAAGTTAAAATTTTACTATTTTTCGGAAACAAAAATAAATCGCAACCTCACTAAATGTTGTCAATAAAAGTTAAATCCATCCCTGGATATTAAAGTGGGATGTTGGGTGGTGTGAGCGAGGGGTAAGGGGAATGAACCTTAGATGGTCCATAAAACAAACATTCCGACGGAGTAAGTTGAAACTTCAGATTTATTGTTGCAATTTCACGTACTATGTAATATGTTTGTTTCTGTTTTCGCTCCTTTTCAGAAGTATTCTACTAGAAGGTATTTACTTATTTATGATTTCAATATTGTTTCGTGGATTTTTATTCTATAAAGGAAATCTAAAAGCAACGAGATTTATTACAGTTTTTCGGCTTTCTAATTCGGAAAGAGCTGTCAAAATAAAATTGTAATTTTACTTCCACTGCAATCCGTATCATAGAGGCAGTATATTTTCCTTATATTTATCTTGATAAAAGAAGTAGCTGAAAGCTTTATTTCCCATGTTGCTTCTACGGAGTTGAATTTAATTTCAACTTAAAATAGAATTTCGCTTCCTTTTTCATTCACTTATTATTAAAAGGTTCCTCCGAGTCAAACAAAAAATATTATTTGAAAAGTTACGTCTATATCTATACATTAAAGGAAATAAATTGGACCTAAAATGGTACCAAACAGTTGTTATTTAACGAGAAAAGTTTTGTTGACATCTGACTTTAAGAACGTGTCTTAAAAGCCTGGTTAAATTCGACCATATACCAATTAAACATTAAATGTAGAACAAAATAGGACGACACTAAAAAAAGACAATGAGAACCGTTTGGGCTTACTTTTGTGGTTCATTAGGGTCCCTCTTCTTCTTCTTTTTTTGTACTTTCGGTTTCTTTTGTGCCTTCGTTAGCGTCTGATCGGCCGGTTCGGGAGACGGCCTTTTCATCGCAGTTATCTGTAAATAAAAACAAATGAAAATAAGAAAAAATAAAAGAATTTCGGGTCGGAGTAGACACAGAAATAGTTGAGTTTAAAAAAAATTGTCTTTTTAGGAGGATGATTTTTTTATAATACTACAACATATTTAGACCAAATTACAGAGTAATACAAATTAATTACAATTATAGATTATGATTGCTTATAAAGATTAAGTTGAGAATTTGTTCAATACTTAAGAAGTAATTTTGATTAAACTCTTTCCCATATTTAATAACAAATCCTAACATTCTGAAAGTGTAAACGATAAATTATCAAATCTCGAAAAATATTCAAAAAAAGTATATTATGTTTGAAAATAAATCACATATTGCATTTTAGTTTTCTAGGCTTAAAAGTAAATTGGTATTTAGATACCAATAATTAAACCTTTTCTAATGCAGATTATCTCATCGTCAGACAATGTAGAAGTTATCAACAATATCAATAACTTTATTATTATTAAATTTGGGGTAGGTGCTCTCGAAGTTTCAATGAAATTTGATGATATGATTAATAAAAGTAACATAGAAGGTTACGAGTTGGTGCGTACACACTTATTACTGAAGAAAAGGCAGTGAGTACTTTCACACTTGAAAGTACTCACTGTCTTTTCCTTTCTTTATTAGTATATGGCATGAAGATGGCTAGTAATCGAAACTAGGTGTCACCGCCCTATTTGTTCAATTTTAATCTACTTTTGTGGTACATGATTTAGTTTTATTTGCTATTAAAGCTTTGGCCACATTTGAGTTATGTATAACCTTTTGGTTTTATAAATATATTACATTATATTTAATAAATAATAAAAATATTTTTGCTCAGAGTTGAAGACTTTTTCTATAATCACCTTTTACTAAACCTGGATCCATAATAAAATTCTATCTAAAATTGAATTATATTTACCTACTTAACGTCGATTTTATTATTTGGTATTTATATCAAAAAATAAAATGTTGAATAAATACTTACAAACAAATATAAAATTATGTATTAAAACCCAAACACAACTTTTAAAGAGAATAAACTGACTAGGTACAAATATATTTATATATAAATAAATAAAACATAATGAACATGTAAACTGTAAACTTTGACTAAACTAAAATAATTTCTGTGTATATTTTTTACCATTGCTGTCAACTTTTGAAATATGTCATTTTAAATGGAGACCTTGGCTGCTATTTTCTAACTCGTACGAGCGACTTTCGCATACGGATTTTTGGCATTTTCGTATAAATTGCAATAAACCGTATTTTGAAGGCATTGAAAAATATCCGTAGGCGAATTTGTTTTGCGGAAATACATCGCATGGTCAAAGGGATGCGTATTAATGAATCCGCATACTAAATTCAACTGTTGATGAGTAATTCCATGTCATATAAAATATAGAATAAAAACAAGTGATTATTATTAAACATGTTCAATAATATAATTAATTTGGCGAGTTTAGCAGCGTTAGAAGAAGCCGAAATATTGGCAAATAGACCAAGGAAAAGACTATTTTTATCTAAAAAATTAATTAATTCTGTTTTTTGACTAGATGTCATATTCCCTGTTCTTTTTTGTCACTCATTTTCGCATCAAAAATTAAAGTTTTAATTAAAAATCTGTGGCCCTCTCAAAATTAGGCATAGAAAGTATAAATAAAATTAGGTTAAAAAATAAAGGGCAATGTAGATACATTTTCTAGGGTTCAAAGGTTGGACAGATAACCAATGAATTGCATCAGTAATTGTCACTAGTGTCAATAATATATAAAATGTTTGATATTAAAAGCGTTCCTTATGATTTGTAATTTGTCATATCTTTATTTGTGTGGTTTAAATTGATTTAGACAGTGTTGCCGGCTCCAGTCATTCGTATTAAAGCTATACGAAACGAATTGTTTTTCGCATGTCATCCAAAATACCAAAAACTTTTGTCATCCGAAAAAAATTCGTATACGAGTACTCGTATACTAAAATTTTCGCAAGAGTTAGAAAATAGCAGCCCTTGTCAGGTTTTTGTCTACCAACATAAATTTTTGTCCGAGAAAAAAATGTTGCCTAAAGACGGATTCCGACACGGCGGAAAATCTGCATGCGAATTTTCTGTATTCAATTCTATTGGTCGATTTCGAATTAATTTTCGAAATTGATCCATAGAATTGGATATAGAAAATGCGCCTGGAGATTTTCCGCCTAGTGGGAATTCATCTTCAAGACGGATTCTCACTAGACGAAAAACCTGCAGCTGATTACAGAAATTTTTATTTTATTATAAACGAATACAATTAATATATTATAGGTTATGAATTTAATGGAATTCGCAAAAAGTTGAATCAACCTTATAAAATAAATAACAAAAAAATTGGCGAAAATTAATTCCAAATCGACAAATAAAATTGGATACAGAAAATCGGCCTACAAATTTTCCGTCTATTGGGAATCCGTCTTAACAGCTAATCTAAAATCGGTTTATCAATATTTGTTTATTTATTTTTGTCGTTATTATGTACTTATTTAAAAATCGAATATTTTTTTCGTAATCTGCATTAGGTATTTTAATAAATATAATAAAAATCATATCATTTAAAATAGTAAACAACCCTAATGCAATCGAAGCTTATATAAGGAAAAACAGTATACTTCAATTGCTCGTCGCTGATTGGCCGGTGCAACAGATTCAAGAAAAATCGAGAACAAAAAAAATGACGAGTTGATGCATGATCGATGTGCGTCGCTTAGTAAAAAAAATTGAGAATTTTACTTATCCATTATTGGAACTATTTTACAAAGCTATTATTATAATTTCGGTAGCTCGTGTTGTTTTTTGTGCGTGTTAGGTATTGTGTTATGTGAAATTTAATCTTTTCATGAAGATTTTGTCGCATTCGTGGATAGCATTGGAGAGCCAACCGGCATTTTTGGAATTTTACGCTATATAACTGGTGGGTAGTAGTTAAATATCTAAATCGTTACGAGTAGTTATTTTGAACAAAAATTAGTAATTATTTTTTTTCCTGTCATTTTTTTTATGAAACTCTTAGAATAATCTCATATAGGTAACGCTTATCGTTCTTATTTCGTAGAATATATGTTTAGATATGTAATTATTTCTATAAATATTATGTAACATCTAAGAATTAACGCTGGTAATTTTTATTTATAGGAATTTCGGCCTAAACGAAGGGATACATAAGACTTCATTAAATATTAATGTAATTTTAAATATTCATTATTAAATTTTATGGTAATACTTCGTTCTGAGGGATCATTTATTTTGTTTTACTTTGTATTTTGTAGTTTAACATTTGTCACAATGACTAATTGATTGCTCTCATTTAATGGATTTTTTGTGCTCAGTTGTAGTTAACTGTATAATTTAAATAAAGTTCTATGTTGTGTTAATATTAATCGGAATAAAAACAACTGAACGATTTAAAAATGGACTGGCGCACATGAGTATCATGCAACAATAAAAATGATATCAAATTTTGCGTGGCACGAAGAAGAATCGTGGTTACAAAAGAACTGATATTAATTTCCATTTTGATTGAAAAGTATTCTACTGATAGTATTTTAAACTAAGTTAATAAATTAGTATTAGAATTTTAGAATTATTTTTTACGAAGTTTCACTAATTCCAATTCCTAATTAATACCTCAAGTACAGCACATAAAAAAACCTGGGAAAATTTGAAATATTTTAATACCGCAATCTGTCATCTTGTGACGTTATTGTCTTCTTAACGTAAATAACCTATATCAATGAATTTAACTAGTAGATTTTTTACGTAAAATACAGGGTCAACCGGGCTTTTTACAAGATTTGTTTTCTATAAATGTATTTATCAGATGCAAAATTTGAAGTATATGATCAGTTTCAAACTGTGCAGGTCTCAGATATAGGTCTAAGACATAATAAGGTATAGTATAGTTCTTTTGTTTGTTTGTTTGTTGAAGATAGTTAATAATTATTGCTTTCACAACTACACTTTTTTAAACGGTCTGTGTATGTTTCGCTAACTATGTCAGCATCATCAGGAGCAGAGCTGGGAATAACGAAACTAAAACGTTATTCCTCAGTAACGCGTTACTAAATGTAACTAAATGTAACGCGTTACTAGTAATTTCGCTACTTTTTTAAGTAGGTAATAGCGTTACTTTGTAAAAGTAACCCGAAGTCGTTACTTCGTTACTGTAATGCATTACTGCAAAGGTAACGCGTTACGGCAAAACTAAGGCTTTTAGTGCTGTTTAATGTGATATAATGTTTTTATTACTTTTTTTGTATTCTGTCGATTTCGTGCTCCACTGTTTGTTGGATAACATTTAAAAAATCAATCTCAACCATACAACTTTTATTTGAAAAATTTTTTTGTATGTGCAATAATAACGATGAAATGGTGAGATGGAAATATGTTAATCTATGTTATTTTGTACTGAGAATAAGCAAATTAATATAGATACTTCATTTTAATACATATTTATTTCTAGCTTAGCTTAGATTTTTTTTTAATTTGAATTATGATGTACGTATATCCCTATTGTAAAATTACTTTGTACTAGATTTATAATTAATATTAGAATAGATAAATCAAAAGTTGTGCCAATATTTTCGTATTCGTACCTTTATTATTTTTTAAAGTAGAGTCAAGTCTGATTTTGCTAAAAATTGGTTGTTTGTACATTTGCATAAACAGAATAACAACTGAATAAAGTAAGAATAACAAATAATAATCTAATCCTTATTTTTTATTTGGTGTTCTAGTAAAAATGTACAGAAATTTTGTATTCATTACTTTTGCAGTAATGCGATACTTTTTAGGAACGCTTTACTAAAAAATTAACGTGTTTCTAAAAAAAGTAATGCGTTGCCATTTTTCAGCAACACGTTACTTTTTTTAGTAACGCGTTACTTTATTTTAGTAGCGCGTTACTTTTTTAAAGAAGTAACGGTAACGTTTATCAAACGCCTTATTTTTCAGCAAAAGTAACGGTAAAGTAACGTGTTACTTCTTTTTCAGTAACGCCCCAGCTCTGATCAGGAGGACGAATTCACATTTTAGATATTAAATTTATGCTTTCAGAACACAAAATTGTATAAAATTTATTCTAGATCTCAAATTTTTAATAGATTTTTGATTTAAAGGACTCCATTACATTTAAATGAGTTATATATCTCAAATATTTATCAAAAAGTGTTATATTATCAAAGAATTTTTTTGCCAATTTCTCCAAAAACAGCGGACAAGATGAATTTAAAAAAAATGGTTTTTCATTCTAGTAAGAGTTGAATTGGGAATTTGGAAACTTTGGTTTTCAACAATATTGAAGAATATCGTCACCACTAACCAAAACTATCTTTTTTTATCAATCTACGTACGTTTTTCTAAATATGTTAGCATCATCAAGAGTTGATGATAAACAGTTTATCATCAACTCCTGATGATGCTAATATGGTTAGCGAAACGTAAGTAAGTGATAAAAAATGTAGTTTTGATTAGTGGTGACGATATTCTTCATCTAGTAAGAGTTAAAAAAATTGTTTCAACGGTTTAGATAAAATTTGACAATGGTTGAAATATTTTTTAAAAAAATAGTTCTAGAAATGAGGGTTATCATTTTACATAAATATTTTCTATATAAAATATTTTATTAAAAAGTTAGCCAATGTTGTCAGATTCTAAAATGTGTTAAACAGTTTCGTGATTTCGAAAACATTGTTTTAAATTTAATTTACTACTAATTTTGGAAGAACATCACAAAACGCCGAATTTTTACTTACGATTGCTGGATGTGGAGTACTATCATCGCTGTCATCGCTAGTAGTCGGTTCCTGTCCAGGAGCAGGAGGACTATTACCTCTTCCTTGAGGATGTTGCGGGGATGCCCCATACTGTCCCATAGCCGAAGGTGGAGGCTGACCGTGACTCATCATCATCTGTTGATGGTGTTGTTGTTGCTGATGTTGATGCTGCTGTTGCTGTTGCTGCTGCTGTTGTTGCTGCTGCTGCTGGATCATCAACAGCTGACTGTTATGTTGCTGCTGTTGCTGTTGTGGAAGAAATAATAAAAGTTGCTAATCTGTCTAATGTGATGGAATTGTCACATTACATTTTAGAGCAACCGATTAAAAACCAAAAACTGGGGACCTATTTTCGACATGTGTATTTTTGTAATCGCATATACAGTAGTCTAGAAACTTGCGATAAACGAAACTTACGAGATGTTTAGGCTTAAATGACGTTATCCAAAAATTTATCCTAAGGAATCTAGTGAGTGCTATTTGAATTGTTTATAATTCACGTAACCAAACAATATTTTTAATTACCCCGCTCATGAAAACTCTTCCCAGGGTAGATTCTTCTTTGTATCTTCCTTAAAATTTTTCCTTTTTTAATTTCTGTTTTTAAAATTCTAAAATCGTGTTATCTATTTCTTGTAATTTCTCATCTGTTTTCTTATTTGATTCTTGTATAATCTTTTTTAATTCATCTTTATTTCGTATTTATATCATTATTCATGTTTTGTATGACTGTGTATAATACATCATTTATATTTACTGCTACGAATCATTCTTCTTCTTTTTACTTAACAACACTTTTTAATCGAGTCTTTGAATCCGGTACTACCCTAATAGATGGTCGGATATTTTATTTTTGATGTTGCATAATGATATTCATATGATCCTGGTAACTATAGAGGTATTGCAAGAAGCGTCTAGATCCCAATTGCAACTCGAGTGCCCACCGCTGTTGTCACCGTTTTGTACGTTAACTTGAAAGTTTGATTATATATTATTGTGACACGAAGTGGTCCAGTGCTAGAGTGTATGCTTTACATATAAAACTTCCTGGTTCGAATCCCGAGGAATTTTTTTTTTATTTTTTTTTTTTAATACACAGGTAGATTTAGATGGTCAAGACTTCTTTTAATAAAATAAATATTTTTTTTTCGTCAATGAAACACTTAAACCTGGCAACAGCGGTGGGCACTCGAGTTGCAATTGGGGGATCTAGATGCTAGTGGTATTGCACTGGTTAACTGTTGTACAAAATTCATAAATCACATTTTTCTAGCTAAACTTTTATTGTGGACGAAAAATGGTAATATTTTACATGAGTGAAAAGCAAAATATTTGCTATTTTTGTAGATTTCAAGAGAGCGTTTGACTCAGTAAATCATCTGCTGCTGTGAAATAAATTATATGAGCTGGGGTTGTCTGCAAAAATTCTTAACATATTTTTTAATTTTTATTCAAAAGCATCTTTAAGTCCTCTACCTTTCGCTCTATTCATTGCAGATATAGAAAATTTATTTATTGCAAATGGAGCTCATGGAGTGAATATTGACAGCTTAAATGAACTTTTGTTATTACTTAACGCTGATGACGTGGTCATTTTGATACAGTCAGAAAAAGTTGTTGTCAAAAAACTTGCAATCCTAGAAAAATATACAAACAAAACATTGTAACAGTTAACACGAGAAAAACAAAAGTTATGTCATTTTCTAGGGGTGGCTACCAAAAAAATAACTATCCATTTACATTTAATAGACAACCCTTGGATGTAACTAATAAATACGTATATGTAGGTAACATTTACGTCATCCGGTTTGTTTCATCTTCTAAAAGAGCCAAGCAAGGTATAGAGGCAATATTACTGATAATGTCATGTTCTAAAATTGACAATTGGTATCCTAGCATAAATATATTTGAATCGCCAGCTCTCAGTATTACGCCAGATTGTGTCAGACAGAGTTGAAATTGGTAGAGTTAAATAATTAATATGACTTTAAACTGGTTACAAAAAAATTTGTCTATGAGTCATAGTCGTTATTCTAAATTTTGTTTCAAGCAACAGCTTCGTCTATAATTGGCTCATGAGATTGTAAGTAAAATTGGGTAGTACAAGTTAGTAAGTTTTTTAAATTTATTGATCATGAAGACAACTGTAACACCCTTGATGCTAATTCATTAAAAATAAATTTTAGGTTTTAATTCTGAATTCACTCATGACTACGCCGATGACGTCACTAACACTATTAAGGAATGGTGCTGATACTGTAACCCAAATTTCATTGAATTATCTTCAGCTGTTTTGGAGTAATAGGCTGTTAAAAAATTGTGGGACACCCGGTATATAATTCTAATGAAACCGAAAGTATAGACTCTTTAATTTATACTTTAGAACACACTAGTGATGCGACAATCATTTTTAATTATATTTGTAATATATTAAAGTTTAGATCATCTATTGTAAATGAATAACTTTAGGTCTTAGATTTAAGTATTATTATATCGAACTCTTGCTATGACTTTGTAAGTTTGAAGCAATAAACATTATTATTATTATTAATCATTCTTCTTCTCTTCCTCTTAATTTCCTTTATTGTATTCTTGTTATAGTTTATTTCTTCTTGGAATTTATTTTTCTACCATCATTTTCTTAATTTTCGGGTGTTTCTGTTCTTTCTTGCTGTTGATCTTGCTCTGAATTTTCTTAATTTTCATTTTGCTTTTCATCCTCGTTGTTATGTTCTAAATAACCTTGATTTCCTGATTTCTTCGTCATTCTGATTTTCATTTTGGTCAGCAATCTCCTCTCCTATAGTCCTTTTCCTCTTCAGAATCTTATTTCTTCTTAGCTCCTTTTCTAAACCTAGCAGCTCCATTTTTTAAAGTTGTTATATTATTCTTTATAAATAAATAAGATTCAATTTTCTTTATTAGAATAAATAAATAAATAAATAAATAAATAAGACAATAATTTTAATTTATAAATCCAAAAATAAATAATTTTTTTAATAAATCAATCTACCTTTCCCAGGCTTCACATCGTTACGTTGATAAAGTTAAATTTGTTACTAAAACGCAATAGTTTAAAACAAAAAAATAAGGCGAAAAACGTTTGTATTTTAAAAACTTGTGGCCAAATGTTTATTTGTTCATAATGCACAATCACAAGGTTACACAAATAACATAAATTAGCACATATTCATTTTAACAATCATTTGTCGATAATAGGTCCTAGATGACTTTTACACATTGCAGATTTTTCTAACGTTAATTAGAGATATTCAAAGCATATCCTACCTGTTGTTGCGATGGATAGTTTGGCTGAGGGCTATGATACGAAGAATTCACCATTCCATGATCAGGCCCTGATAAGTAAAGAGGTTGTTGAAAACCCCCAGTGGGATCGTGCATCCCCAGCTCATTTTGTTGCTGATTAATCTGTTGATTCATCTGCTGCATGCCCTGAAACAATGAAAAAAAGTCGATCAAAAATCAAACATTTTTTTATCTAATTGAGCAACAATTTATTGCATCAGAATCAATCGGTTTATGTGGTAATATATACTAGTACTTAACAAGATTCCATAACCCTCTTAAAATACACAATAATTTCTTGCTTGGAAACGACAATAAGAAAACAAAAAAAATCGGTGGAAACTAACAAAAACTTTAAAATGAAAAGAATAAAGCAAAACCAGACAAGTGGAGCTAACGGCGACCAAAACAGAAAAGTAGAGGAACACTCAAGGGTTAAATTGTTTAAATATAAAAACTATTCTAATCGGATGGAGTCTAAGAAAAATATTGAGCCTTACCTGCATTGGAGGCTGGTAATGTTGCTGATCAGAATGTTGCGAATGTTGCTGTGTCTGTTGCTGTTGGGGATTGATCGCCGGAATATCGAATTCTTCGTCTCCGAAACTTGGAGTATGAAACGTCTGCAACAATGATAAAAATGGAGAATGAGTTAAAAAAATACTCTAGCACAGACTTAGAAAATAGGAAAAGAAGTTTTACTACCTAACTAGTCCTATTATTGAGCATACATGCCTTTTAAAAAATGCATTCCTGAAATTGAACTTTTTCTCTCATCACCAATTTATCAGCAATCACACGTCATACGAAAAGGGGCAGCATTAATTGAAACTTTTATCTAAATATATCGGTTAGATACAAAATACCTTTAGATGAAGATCCTTAGGACTAGCAAATACATACTAGCAATAATTTGAATTTTCGTAATCAAACTGAATATATTCTAGCAATAAAGTATAAGAATGAATGTATAGAAAGCCTTGAAGACTTCTATAAAGAAAGACTAGTTGATTTTATAGTAAAATGTACATAAGACGAAAATTTAATAGGATGCTACTCGTTAATGTAGAAACCACAATAACTGAAAGTGTATCGTCGCAGGAACAAGAATTGCCAAGGATATGGAATTTATTTTTCATAAAAAATGAAGTTTAAAAGAAAATTTGGAACTTTTAGTATTTTTCAATGGTTCTGCTATTAACCAACCAACATCTCTGTTGATTTAAGGTATATTACCAGGATTAATCTATAAGCTCTAACATATCCTGAGTATAAAAATACTCAAACTTGTTGTTTCTATCGATAAAACCCAACTCACTTGTATAACAAATAAATGATAAAAACAAAAACGAACTAATTAAAAAGTTAATTTTAACAGTCTTAGAAAATGGAAAAGAAAATTTAAAACTAAATAAAACTTTTTCATTACTAGTTTGTTTCCGCAATTCGTTTCAGATTTAGAGAAACAAAGTTAGGAGCAACTGTCGAAGAAATTAAAACTTTTTAAGTTGCCAGTATAAATTTTCTTTCGTTTCGGAGCCGAACGAAAAGATGTTAGTTTTAACTGGAAGCAAATATTTTGGTTTCAAATAAACAGTTCGGAAACTTAAATCTGGGCTTTTCATTTACAAATTAAATTCTAAAGGAAAACTTCAGAGGACTAAGAGGATTATGAATTATTAGAGAATACATTAGCAAAATCACTTTGAACTAACTAATTTTTCACTAATTTAGTTTCTTTATTCTATTTATAAACCAAAACTGGTACAATTATTTATGTTTGTACGGTTATACTAAAGACTAAAAGAGACAGAATACCTCATAATTCCAGTTCACTGGAAAAAATCAGTTTTGTATTGTCAATAAATCATTTAGAACAAACGGAACTGTCTTACCCTACAGGTCACAATCTTGCTAATATTGGTTTCCTTAATATTTAAAATATGAATGTGCACTGTTTTCCCTCAGTAGACAGTTACTGAATTTTTGATCAACGCGTCCAGTCATGTAAGTATTTTTCAATTTATTTTACCGTGCAAATTTTAATGCTCTAAAAGTTAATTACCTAGAAAATGTAATTGGAATAATTTCGTTTTATTTTTAGGTCAAAAGTTTTATGGGGACTATGAACTATGAACCAGTTTTATGCAAACTTTTTGATGAAGATTACTGATGGAAATCTCATTTATCGTTTCTGAAATAGAAGGTGATTCTGTCCACGATGTCTATGATGAAGGTGATCAGGAGAGATTTTTTTTTGGAAAAGATCATGAAACGATCTGGTGCAACTCACATTTTTCAACAGAAAACTGAGGTCTAAAAATATTGTCAAAACATTTCCAGACCCGAAAGGCAATGCGTTTTATCAATTTTCCAATACTAATATGATTGATAAATTTGTGAACTATACAAATCAGTATATTTCAGAAAAGCAGAGAGTTGTAAATTACAGCAGAAAAAAAGATGCCAAACTAAATTCAAGAAATGAAATATATGCCTTAATAGGATTGCTGTATTTGACAGGGTTGAAAGGTTTGTAGCATACCAATGTTGAAGAAATTTGAAATAATTATGGTGCGAGACTGATGGCAATTAGAGATTGCATGAGTTACAAAAGATTTTTGTTTCTTCTTAGGTGCGTTATATTTGAAATAAAAGAATGATTTGTCGAAAGACAAAAGCACAATAGATTAGCAGTAATCTGATCTCTACTAGATGCTTTTGTTGATAATTGTAAAAATAGCTGTAATCATAGAGAATTTGTTGCAATTGAAGAGAAGTTGGTGCCTTATAGAGGTCGGTGTAGCTTTATTCCGAAGAAACCTGCTAAATATGGTTTAAAAATATTTGCAATAAGTGATGCTAAAACATTTTACACCTTATCTATAGAAGTTTACTGTTTAAAGCAGCCAGCCGGTCCATACTGCACCTCAAAAAGGCTTATGATATTCTATACATCGTCTAACAGAACAATATAAAAGCCTTGAATAGACACCAGTTATGATCTTGTATTATTACTACCGGAACATAACATTACCACTATTAGGACAATCCGCAAAAAATAAGCGGCAATCCCCCCTTTGTTTGGCTATAAATGCGAAGTGATGATTCTATCATACGTACCAAAACTAAACAAAGCTGTTGTATTGCTGTCATCTATACACGATGAGGGTTCCATTGATGAGAAGACTCAAAAGCCTCATTATATTATAACAAAAGGGGGTGTTGATACTTGTGATCAAATGGAGGAAAAATATTCCGTTCCGAATAACAAGAAGGTGGCTTTTGTGTTTATTTTTCGAATTTTTAAATTTAACTGGAATAAATGTTACAATCATTTTAAAAGCAAATCCAGATAATAAATGCATAAAGCGGAGAACATTTTCCAAAAATCTTGCATTTCAACTTATGGACAAAATGTATATTGAACGTGTCAAAATGGTTTCCCTCCCCAAAGATATTCGTATTTGTCTTGAAAAATTCATAAAATCACCTGTATTGCGTATTGTAACAGAGAAAAAAATCAAGTTACAAACAGACGATGCGGAACATGCTTTAATCATGTTTGTAAAGGGCATTCAAGAGATGTTCTACTTTGCTGTAATTAGAAACAGAACAAAACAATCGATATGATACAGAGTAATTTGTTTAAGGATTTCTGGAAATGAATCATTGTTTTATGTTCCTATTTTTTTAATTTTTCATTATCCGGTGATTAACTTGCTT
The DNA here is from genome assembly GCA_963243735.1 of Neocrepidodera transversa. Classification (NCBI taxonomy): domain Eukaryota; kingdom Metazoa; phylum Arthropoda; class Insecta; order Coleoptera; family Chrysomelidae; genus Neocrepidodera; species Neocrepidodera transversa. The sequence goes on along the minus strand of OY725336.1, from coordinate 22,918,637 downwards.
TTTACAAATATAATGTTCTTTAATTTTAATAAAACAATATAAGCAGCCGTGGTTTTGTTATTTTAAAGTGGTGTTTTTACATGGTGAATTACCCGCCTGGTCGTGTACTGTTCCAAAGCGCGCCAGCTCAAGAGTGTTTATTTTCCCGAGGCTTAATACCAAGTACTATGATGCCAATCTAACTAAAACGATTTAATAATGCGATCAGTCATCTTAGGTAGGAAAAAGAACAATAAGAACAATTATGAGAAAAACAATAATTTATATATAATTCCTGTATAGCTTAACCTGACTCGCGAAGTAAATCAGGTTCGAAAAAATTATCAGTTAATTTGACTCGAGACAGATTATTTTCCAAACGGTTATTGATAACGATGAATTAACTATATTTTATGTAATAATAGTTCTCTCCCTATATTTTACCCCTTTGCGAGTGAACCCCACAAGTCAAGTTTTGTGCGGCAAAGGGACCGCTATTATTATTTGCTGTATCTAGGTGTTTAAATTGCTAATAAAGAATATTATTATTGCAATATTGAAGAATATTGTTACCGCTAAGGAAACTACCTTTTTTTAACACTGAAGATTTTTTCGCATATGACATCGATATTGGTTTCAACGTATCTTTTGTATTTATTAAAGTATACTTTTATGTTGCCCCTGAGTTAAACAAGTAAAATGATATATAGTAAGATAAGTATCCAACGTTTAAAAATAGTGTTTTAGCAAAGTTGTTTTGCAATATTTGTTGGTTTTGTAATTGGGGAAAAATTCACTTAACACATCTTCTGAATTCTTTAATGAGTTTGATATTTTTACTGACAATGGAATTAATACTGAATAAATAATTTATGCTATATTATCTGTAGAAAAATGAAACAAATTAGGTTGATATATTTTAATTTGAAGTTAATATATTTAAACGCGGAGTGAAGAGTTACACCAATGTGTGTAAATAAAAACAATTTTTAAGAAATTTTTTAAGAAAATTGTGTTTAATAAAATTTGGCTGGGCGCTTTCGGTCAACGACCACCATCAAAGCCTTCGTTACAAAGAGGATACCTTCCATAAAAAATACAAAATGATAAAGACATCGGTGTATCATTACATTAACACATTAAAACAATCCTTTAAATGGTTTACAATTTCAAAGGAGTTTAAAAAATTTAAAACAACAATAATTATTGTTTAAAGAAAATCAAATTCTTAAAAGGTTAGCGACCCATTATGGTTACGTGAATGTAAAAAGACAGATCCAGTATTTTTCTTAATTATAATTGGCTGTGTTGTATTCTTGTGTTTGTGTATCTTAATCACTCTCTTCTACAAATTCTTCATCATTTTAAGTAGTCCTGGGTTAGATTTTTCTGACAATTCTAATTCTGATCCTTCTCTAGGCCTATAATTTGCTTTTTACTGGATGTGGGGGGTTTTCTACTTGTTCTAGATTACTCTACACTCTTCTAAACTCTCTTCAGTTATTTTGTCGGGCTTAAGTTTAAATAATCCATGTATCATCTTCCAATTGTATGCTAGATAAGTTAAATTGGCTACCCTTTCAGATGTAAGACTGTTCCTTTTCTTGCTATGTATCCAGCCATAAAAGTCCACTCAATGGCAGCAGACGTAACAGGCGCCCCAAGAATTTTTATTAAAACTTCTGCTAGTTCACAGGTTCCTCTCAATCCTCATCACCACAATAAAGAAGTTACAAGATACACATTATTTTCTTTAGCACCCACACAAATTGTCTGGATCAAATTCCTTGTTTGTCCCTGGCACCTATTAAGTTCTCTCTAACTTGAATAGTATTTATTCCTGTGTCTTTGTTTATTCACTACAAGTTTATTCATGAAATGTACCTTTGATTAATGATTTTTATGACGTTTTAAAAACCCTAGTAACAATCACAAGCAGTAAGCAGGTTTTGGGCGCTTAAAATTGCTTTGGACAAATGCCCATTTATAAATGCCCTGCCCACTGGGCATTTGCCCGACCCACATTACTAATTGTACGAAAAACTTTTATTTTGATAAAAATATATTAATTTAATTGCCAATTAATGTAACATGGAGAAACATGATTTTGGTGGTTGATGATGTTATTTTTGGGAGAACAAGTGATATCGCGGATTTTGGTCTGACTAGAGGTTTTTTTAATTCATACCTAATTTTATATCATTGTAAAAATATCCATCGTATCCTTGTACCCATAATAGTTTCAAAATGTTGTCTTTAAGAGTCTTTAACTGCCCTAGAGTATAATTTTATTGAAGATTTACAGTTTTAGAGAAGTCGAGAGCCTTTAACGTTCCATTTAATCGCAAAAATGTTATATTCTAAACTAATTTGCAAAAATAGATAATTTTGCATTTATCATTCTTCAACATTATTTCGATTTTTTTTTAACAAAGGACATATGGAATAAAATTAATAAAACTGTTCTTCTACTCACCTATATCTTTACAAAAAAATATCTTTAGGTTAAAATCTAAATTCCCCTGTTATAGAAACTAAAATCATACTTTTATTAAAATACTAAAATACAGCGGCTTAGTCAGGTCCTTTGTAAAAAATTTAATCTGTAAGCCATTCCAGGAATCTTGAAGACGTTTCAAGAACGATAAATAAAATTTTAAGAATTAATAACAACGAGGAGGTCCACGTATAACTTTAAAAAGTACTTACATAATGATCAATTATAAAAAACCAAAAAGTAAAGGAATAAATCACATTGTTTGACAACTCATTAAAATTGTTTTTCAACTTGTATTCCTGATATTGATAACTTTAAATTAAGGTCGATGTTTAAAAATATTTTTTCATAGTCCATAAAATTCTAAAATAATGAATAAGGGATATAAAATATAGATATCGTTACTTATTTTTTATATTCTATAAAATAACATTTATTTTTTTATATTATTCGAAGTATTTTTTACAAAAACTAATAAAATATCTAATAGAAAACATGATCCTCATTTGTGGACTGCAGATGGTAAGAGCTTTCCATAAAAATTCTTTTAAACATAAATATTCCGATGTCGAACTTTCCAAGTCGAACGATAAATTTAAAAAAGTATTTCTTTATCTGGTCGATCCGGGCAAATGGAAAAACTTATTATGTAGGAACTTTTCCATGGATAAACACCATTTGCAAATTAAATTTTGTTTGTTGAGTGTGCTAACACTTTAAAAATATTTCCAAACGATGGAAAAATAGCTCGGCTCGTCGATGAACGTGTATTTGTTGGGAGTATTCGGAATATTGATGTTTCGTGTTATCATAAACTTCGTTTTCTATTTTTCGTTGGGGAAAAATTTGACAGTTATTACTTTAGAAACGGATACAGAAAAAATTGAATTCTGTAGTCAGAATTTTATATAGAAAATTTTTATATCTTTAATGATAATTATATTCCAAAAATTTCTAAAATTGCCCATTTAAGGACGACTTGATGCAATTGTGGACATTAAAATCACATTTTCATTTATTTTGCTAATGAAGCGCAATCATCGTTGCTCGCGTAAACGCTATTGAAATTCCGTTGGCGTATTTGGCAACTGATTACCTTAATTAGGCTTTAATTGAATGGTGGTATAACAATTTTATTGGGTCGTTAGATTAATTTAATTTAGAAAGAATGTTTATCAAATTCTTGATTTTATACTGACAAGAATAAAACGTTTATTTAATTATGTAATTGTCAGTCATTTAAAAGTAACTTTATTACGTTCTGTCAGGGCCTGAAGAAAGTGCTTGGACCCCAATATTAATTTGGACTGTACTTTACCATGTAAAATGCTTTAAGGGCTTTCTCTTATCTCTTACAGAATTATTTAACATGATATGGGAACAGTCACATATTACTATTGCTTCAGTCTGGAGGACCATTGACTTAGATTAGTAGTATTCTCTTATTTTATATGGTAAATCCCAGAACCACTGCTATTTTTCAGTTATTCCTGTGTATGGCCCTTTCGTTATTATGATATTCTTTTATTATTAAACAGGCCAACCTTTGTACCTTGTGAAATTTTCTACCAGCTGTTCTGCTTTTGAGACTATATGATAGATGAGTAGGTTACACTGACTACCACAATCAGTTCCTCATGCTTGCATTAAGCCCCATGAGTTCTCTACCATTCGTTTACAGGCTCATAGCACTCTTATAGCTGTTTCTGCTGTTTTTTTATCTAGCTGCAGAAGAAGTTTGCCATCAAGGGTGGTTCCAAGATATTTAACTTTCTTTGCCATTTTTATATGCAATTTAGAACTACAAAGCTCCTTTTTTCTTTAATGATTCTTTATCATGTGAAAGTAACAAGACAGGTTTTTGACATGTTTGTGGGTAACCACTCTTTTATTTTTTAACCATTTTTAGTGCCTGCTGCTTTCTAGAAAAAACTCTTTCAAACTTACAATTTATGCTTGGGAGGGAGTATAAGGTTTCTCTCCTTAACTTCATATAAGGTCTACATAATTCGGTACAACACTCCTCCCTGCGGGCTTTCCTTGCTGAGTAAGATTTCCTTGTTGAGTAAGATTTCCTTGCTGTATTAAAAATATAACTAATAGTAGTTCTATATCTAAGCATGAATTCAACACAACGCGTAATGCAGTTTGTACAGATTTGAGTATCAAATTATAAGAGGCCGAGTCGAAGGTTTCTTTTATATCCAGGAAAGCTCTTAGTGCTATTTATTTTATTTATAATGCTTATTCAGCATTTTGAATCAGCCCATCTATAGCTGCTTCGCAGGACTTCCTTGATTGATAAGCAAACTAGTGTTGAAAGTATTGTTTTACAAAATTTCCGAAATTTTTCATGTGTTCGTATTATGCTAAATTCGGGACATTGATTTTCGACTTATTAACAATAGGCTCATTTTATAAAAAAAATTTATTGGAAAAATTTTTTATCCTTTAAATGTCTAGAAGATACCATTATTTTTTTAATTTTGAGGCAACCGTAGGACGACGTTGCGCTCATGTTTTCAGTATTAAATTACTAATACCTGAGATAAAGTTACGGAAGTATAAACTTTTTTTTGGGAATTTCTTACTCTTTTAAGAATCTTTTTATAAATTTTCTGTAACGTTTTTAGTTTTTGAGATATATGTATAGAAACTAGACCCCACCCCTTTTTTTTGGAATCTTATGTATTTTTTTGTTTCTTTTTTGTTTCAAAATGTCCCTAGTATGCCCGGGGCTCTTGGGATATTTTTCTATTTTCATTTTTTCATCGTAATCCTCATTTATATTTTTCAATTTGAAAAAAACTTAATAGTATTTGTTATTATTTATTAAAAAAAAATAAAATAAATTTATAACCAACTGTTCATGTTTATTTCATCAATTCTTAGAGAAAAATAGATTTTTTTTTATTTTTTTGTTTGAAAATGCCCCTAGTACCACCGGAACCATTAATATTTTTCTATTCTTTCCCTTCCTTTATATTTTTTGTGCGGTTTTAAAAGTTTTGTACATTTTTCTAAAGACCTCATTTCGAATCGTATGAGCCCCCGACCATATTTTAATTCGTTTTACGTTTTTGGTTATGTAAACCAGCCTAAGACAGAATATTTTAAATTAAATCTTCATATTTCAGGCATATGTTTCTCTAGTTATTCTATGGCCCATTATTAATAAAACAACCTGTATAAACACAAACAAACATATGGAAAAGCTTTTCTAACGCTTAATTCAAAAATCAGATCAAATTATTTTGTTAGGCCAGCAAAAAGTCTATAATATTGTTAGTCTTGTTATGTTAGTAATATCCCAAGACTATGAAAAATAGTCGACTATTATTTTCGTCGATAAATGTTTGGAAAAATTTACTACGGCAGTAGACGTGTGAACATCAACTAATTATCGAAGGACCAACAACGGCAACCCTGTTAAATTATTATGGAAATGCTTTACATTAATATCTTTAAAAACATTAAAGTGAACTGTAAGGGTTATTTTCTCACCCATTTATTTATATTAAAAATAAATTAATTATTTTTACCACACTGTAAAAATACTATCAAAGCGATTTTTGCACTCCCTTTCATTGTATAATTAACTACAAGAAGTATTGAAATCTCAGAACATTATATTATTAATTTATTAAAATATAGGTGAAGTCATGCCGCCATTTTAAAAGAAGAGCTTGTATTGAAATCTCAGAACATTATATTATTAATTTATTAAAATATGGGTGAAGTCATGCCGCCATTTTAAAAGAAGAGCTTTCATTATAATCGACTAATCGATCCGAGAACTCAGAAGCTAATTTAATGCTACTGTTAAATTCGAGAGTTAATAAGACAGTGCCAATTATGTCGGGTTATTTTGTTTTCTCAAACCATAGAGCCAGGCTCGACGAGTCTGGTGAGAATTTAAACAAATCTCATTGGTTCAGATTTAGTGGTGAGATTTTGTGTAACTGTAGATTTGAAGATAGCGTATCACTAAAGAATGTTGGATCTTTCTAGGAATTGGGAGTGACGTAGCTATGTAAGGTGTGACTTGAATAGAAATATTTGCAGCTTATAAAAACGTTTTAGTGAAGATTATCCACTTGTATTTCTAGACAATTTGATGAGACTATATGAACATTAATAATCTGAATAACTCCCGAGAGATTTAATGTTCATATAATGGTCGAATTAAATTGTGTCGAAATACAAGTTGCTCGAGAATCTAGATAAATTAAAGAAAATAATAGTCTCTCTTTTTGTCATACTTTAGATAAGTAAATTACCATATTTATACGTACCAAACATTTTACAGTTTTTTCCATAGAATTGTTATCAAAAACACCGAATCTTTAAAACTGACACAAGTATTTGACATTTTTATGTGACGTATCAAAGTGACAATTTCTCTAGAGAAGTAGTCTGATATTTGATTCCGATTGGTCTGAATTTTAAAAATTGTGATATTTCATTGGCTGATATAAAACAAGGGAAATAAGCTATAATATTCTAAAAGTCACATAATTTAATTATCCGGATGTATTTAAGTTAATTAAGTAAGTGCCTATTTTTAGATAAACAAATGTTATAATACAATTATAGACTAAATATTATTCTTAATTCAGTAAAAAAACCTAATTGAATTTGTTTTTTCCAATATATATAAGCACGTCAAAAATAGTTTGTATAAAAAAAAATCGTGTGATATTATTTTGTAGATATTTATGAATATTTTAAATAAATTTGCGAAGATTGGGAAGTGACGTCCTGTATACTGATTTTGCTAAAGCCTTTGACAAGGTTAATCTTGATCTCTAGAGATTATTTAATCAGTTAGTTAAACCTTACATATTACTTACCATTAGCCTACTCCTACATCTATTATTTCTCTGATTCTTTGCCAAATGTAGATTACTTATTAAACTGTTTAACGCTAGCAACAATATTTAATTTTCAAGCTAATATTAATATTTTGTCATATTTTGACCAGCTATATTACGACATTTTGGCGTTTCTAGCACATTTGATTAATTCATGTAACTTAGAAAGGACTATGCTCTTTTCTAATGGCGGTTGGGTCCAAAGACTATCTACTATAGACGTTTCACGTAAATGGCCTAGGATAAACTTGCTTTTGTATTTTGGGACCAAAACTTGTCTGGTCATAATCTTATGCCCTATCTGTATATTATAAAACAAACTACATTATTAACGGTACAAAAAGGATAAAGTCTAATATTTAAAAATGAATAGTAGGTATCAGAAAATCTTCCTAAATAATGCTTATATATTGCATGATGATGATGATGATGACTGTATAACTAAAGATAAAGATATGCCTGTATTTGATATTTTGGTATAGCATTAAAAACCCTGAAAATAAAATCTAATCAAAATCTGATATATATTTATAAAGAATATTTTTTGCCTTACCAGGTCAGTAATTTATTAGATCGTGTTGACACATATTTAGGTTATAAATGACTGTGACACACAAGCTTTTTAGAAAAAACTAACCGTGTATCCATTTTATTCAGTTCATTTTTATTTAAAAGAAGCAGCCATTTGTTAAATCACTCAATATCCTTATTTGGGTTTGGAAATACATGACGTATTTTTACAATTTGGAACACACTCTCATAATGACAAAACTTTTATCTAATAAAATTTAAAACTTTATCATTACAGCCACCCTAAATTTAATTATTCATACAGACAGAGCCATCTAGGACTCTGGTCCCAAAATACAAAAGCAAGTTGACCTAGAGTCGATAGTCTTTGGTTAGGTCACGGACCGATTTTTTAAAAATTTGGTATTCATTTATCTTAAGTCTTATGGATCATTTTTGCTCATTGAACCATAATACTAAAATTACAAGGTGGCCCAAAAAATTACTTTTAATGAATTGACTGTGATTTACTCCCTTAAGTAAATTAGTAATTTTCTGTTCATAAATACTTATTATTATTATTAAATATAGTAAATGATGTGTTAAAATTGAATACAGGTTGCCTTAAAAAAGAAGTCGTTACTCTTATGCTTATTTTGTTTTAAATAAATTTTATTTAAATGCTTTCCAAATAATTTATTTCTAACTGTATTAATTTTTAGGTAAGGGCGGCAAACATTTTTTTTAATTTGTTTTCACGGCGAGATTTATATAAAAAAGACAACAATCTAGAAGTAATTTTAATCATATATGTTGCTCCAAGAAAGTGATACATGGATTTTTTTGAAATCGAACACTCTGAATTTTTTACGTTTGTAGATTCGTTCTGAGAAGCTACTACACCTGTTTTTTAAACTTAATAGTGTTGAAATTATAGACAATTGAAAATCGCATTTTTTTAACTTTAATATCGGAAAAATCTGCTTACATACCCATATCATAACTTTTTAAATACTACATAGTAGCATATGAGAAAAATGTATACAAGGTTATCAAAAGTATGCAAACTTGATTACCCTGTAGGTATACATTTTGTCGTCCTAAAGAATGCGTTTTTTGCAATTTATGCATACACATTGCTGTTATTTATGTCCAGATCCGGAAAACCAAATCTTGATCGATGAACTTTGGCAATTTTATACTTCAATACATTTACATCGTAAACATTATTTATGATGTGTGTGTCAGTTCCCCATTTTAGTATCATTGTTTTCAGTAACACTGACGACACGTAAGAAATTGTTTACACAAGATATTCAGAATTTCCATAGCATTCTTCAATGCCAGTAGATATCTTGTGTGTGGTTGTATTTAAAGATGTAGTGTAGATATTATAAAATTGACTCAAAGTAATTCTATTGTGTCCACCTTTATATTCTCCTGCCGCGCCGTTGCTACCTTTGAGGCAATGTTGATGTTTATTTTCCAGAAAATTCAATTTAAACGTATCGTTCACTATATTTCACGTTTTAAATAAGTATTTAAGAATAGAAAATTACTAATTTAATTGCATTAAAAGTCAATTTTTTGAGCCACCCATGTGACTTAAGAAATACGTGCACCAAAATTTAAAAAACAAATACAGAACAAATTTTGTAAAATAAAAGACATCTAAGAAATTCTCAATTTGAACTCTACCAGCAATTCAGACATTTTATAAATTAGAAAATCTGTTTAAAATTACTTTTTAAAAAATTATAAAACTTATGGACTCGCACTTTTTGCTCCTTAACTTTATATGCCAGTTTTCTGGATAAAATACTGATTCTATGTACTGAATACATGAACATGGATTGTTACAAAAAGAAAGTTTGTAATTAGATTAATTCATGTATTTTCTTAAATAATAAATTATTTATTTTAGCCAACTAACTTCTACTCTAAATGATGAAAAAAAAACTTTACGTCCATTTTCTCATTTCTTTGGATCCCCTTGTAATAAATCCACCTGATTCTTAATAAAACCGAGCCGTAAAATATTTATCCGCTTCCCTTTCACAACCAATCGAAAACTAAATTCATTTTAACCAACTATTAATTAGTCCGAACAATAAATTCTCGAAGGGAAAGCAATAAAAATGAGTAAGAGCTGATTTATAATGTCCAAATAATTCTTCTTTATTTTCATACGAAGTTATGGGCCATATTTCTTGGCTGCCAAATAAATTACGTACAACGAGTATTCAGCGCAACTCTATTATAGTTAGTTGCAGAGGTCACCGCGGCGCGCCGCCACCATCTAGGCGCCCAACGTCGTTTTCGGGAAGCTCGGGATTTACTTTCCTCTTCCTTTAAACGTTCGGGATGTAATTTTTTACATAAAAAATATATTCGTTTCATTGCAATTTTATTTGTATAAATTTTCTAACTCGCTTATAAGATTGCCCGTCTCGTTCCTCGGTTATTTTTTAAATCCACAGATCATAGTGGAACCAATCTAGAGTCAATTTAAAAGTACATCATCATATAATACGGGAGTGCAAGTTCTACAACGGCCGATGATTGATATGACAAGAGGTGCATGGTTCAACGGCCAATCTCAAGGTGACTTTCATATTTCAATAGCGATGATGCCAAGTCTTTGGATCCGAACCGACTAAACATAAGCGTCCCTTTGAGTACCTATTAAAAAAATATACTTCTATACATACTTCTAGATAAATTCTGAATCTTTTTATTTACTATTTATTTTTAGAATGTATTTTGTTCGAATCAAGGACAGATGCTCCCCTGATACATTTGCTCCCCTGTTGTAATTTTTCGAATAATGTTAAAATTTAAGTGAGGCAGTTGCTACCCTGCCCCTATTAAAAAGGTTCCTACTATTGCCAACTAATCCGAAACAGACGCCGAAAAATAAAAATATTTTTTGGTCTACTGATAACTTTCCTTCAGATTTCTTTTACTGATATATCCAGTATATATCGTCATAAACTTGAGGTTAGTTGTGTATTGTTGAAAAATATCTTCATTCAAACAAATATGAAAAGATATCAAATCACAACAGAAATAACATAGTATACAATGCTGATTAAAAATGCTTTGAAATATTGTTTAAATGGACAAAATAAATTAATTAAAATAAACGATTTAAAAATTATTCGGTAACGACGACATAGCGGTAACATAACCATAATCTGTCTTACGAGAAAGAAGAAGAGATGAAATGGCCTGAGTGATAAAGTGAAGACCGGTAGCCTCGGGGATGGTTAGAACAGAAGAATAGAATGACAGATAGGAGTGAATTTTACAAAAAGGGGAAATTTGTAGAGACCATATAATATTAACTAAGAGAAAATTGTGATGGAAATGACAAACAGCAATGAAGAAGGAAATCAAACGGAATCTAAACAACAAACCAAGTTTAAAAATACAAGTGGTCAATGCATGTCAAATATTGAATGATTGTGAGGGAAGCTCTATGACATTCCTGTTATTTATTAGAGAGAAAACGAAGATCTAGATAACACTTAAGTTACTGATATTCGTTCTTTTATTCATGGACTCTTCCTCTTGCATTATGTGGAACTTCTCTCAAGAATGGTGTCTTATAGGAGTTACGTTCAGTTGAGAGAATCTGAGCTTGATCGAAAGCTATCGAGTGATCTGTTGAAATAACATGGTCTGTTAAGGCGCATGTTCTCTTTTGAAATAACATGGTCTGCTAAGGCGCATGTTCTTTTTAATTTTTTGATATCACTCCTATGAGAGGTAATTTGGCTAGAGAGGTTCCTACATGTTTGGCCAATGTATTTTAAATTACATGATTGACAAGGAAGGCATTAGACTACGTTTGGCCTTTGCAGAGTGTCCACTGGATACTTCATTTTGGAGTGTAAGAGAGAGAGAGTAAGAGAGAGAGGAAGAGAGATATATATATATCACATATTTTTGTGCAAAATTAAAGTTACAATCTCTAAAAATGTGAGCTCTTCTATAAAGGGCAAGGTTCTGCAGGAAACAATGCCTTGACGAGGAACACAACTTGGGCGAATTTGGTTTTGTCTCAAAGTAGAAACGGTGGAGATGTGTGGAATATTAAAAAGTAATTTGTTGACTAGGCTCTAGGGATAGGAATTTTGATAAAGGATGGTTGCCTATAGAAGGAATATGAGAGTTTCTCGACTCTGGTTTTAATTAAAATTTATGAACTGTTACTACACATTGGTTTCCTGTACCAAGATGTGCACAACATGTTGCTGGGTTCTCTATATAAAACCATATCCGTCAGATTGTAAAGCTAAGATCGTCTACGCACCTCTTCACAAATTAGATCAGGAAAGGGATTAAATTTAAGGAGTGTTGAACTAAGTCATCCAAAATATAAGTTACTAAAATAGGTGAAATTTTTGAATGCATAGGGTACCAAATATTTGTTTGAAAAAAGTACCCTCAAATACTATATTCATATACGCAACATTCAAAAGTTGCTGTAAACAATTCACACAATTATATTAGTTTCATGTAGACATAGGAAGCAACTGCACCGAAACGAACATAGTTCCTCTAATGTTTGCGCTACTGCAAAAAAAAACAGATAAAAACATTTAGTAGATTATTTGATATCGTAAAAGAAAACTTGTCGAAAACAGTAAAAATTGACTTCTAAATGGTTGCTATAGCAGCTTTGAGAAATATATTTCCAAACATCCGTGTTAGTGGTTGCAAGTTCCATTTCAATCAATGCTCATGGAGGAAAGTGCAAGAGTTGGGACTGACGGAGGAATATAAACAAAATATGGAAGTCAGGTTACACATATGTATGTGTGTAGCATTAACTGGACCTACTGCTTCAAAGTTGCAGCAATTTGAATATTATTTTATAGAACAAAAGATGGAAAGTGCAGTCGCAGACATTGACATGTGGAACATCTTTGGTGAAAAGCATAGAACAAACAACTTCATTGAAGGCTGAAATCATAGATGAAACATATATAAAAGACTCTACCACACATTTACGACTATCATCTTAGTAGGTTCTATTCGAGTACAATAACTAGATTGAAACTCAACCAAGGTTGCTTCCAATCGCATTTGCATAAAATTAATACAGACTCTCCTAGATCTTCATCATTTATTTTTTTCATATATCCTAGATTGTTTAATTGACTTTTTAAAATTTGAAGGAATCATTATCTAGACCATTATCGTCAAAGACCTAATCACTTAACATCTTATACAAAAAATCTGTATCTAATAGACTAAGTCTGAAGCCAACCCAAGTAAAAAAATAAAATAAAAGACGAGTTCATATATTCGAATTTGTTATCAAAAATGAAGTTATTAAATTTAGAGGGAAAACGAAGAAAACAGACGTACATTTTATTATAAAAAAAAATACAAAAAAAATACAAAAAAAACATGACGGTATCCATTGGATATATAAACTAGTATGAAGAATGATTTCTGGAGATTACTCTACCATGTTACTAAATGTTTTCTTAAAAAAAAAGAGTAGGACAATCCATAGGCAAGTTCTGGAAGTCTGCAAGTTTCTGGACGTGCCCGGGAATTAAGTTCTTCTCGGACTAGTCTGAAAAAGACCTATTTTCTCCAGAACTAGTTCAAACGTGTTAATTAAAGTTAAAACGAATTAATATATAGTCGAAGATTCATTCGAATAATGTATAGAAAACATTTCAAAATGGATAAACAAATAAAAAATTCCAAAAAAATCTAGTAAACGAAAACTCAATCAATTGAAATTGTTTCAAATTAAATTTTCTTTTTTATTTTTGATATATTTGCAAAAAACTAGACCCCCATTTTTGGAATCATTATTTGTTTATTTTTTTGTTATGTTTATGACTTTTCTATACAGAATATCTGAAATTGGAACTGATAATATTGCTATATCATAAACCATAAGAGATACAGAGGGAAAAATGGGAAAAAATGAACTATTTTGATCTAAAAAAATTTACAGGGACCGTTCTCGAGTTATGCAGGGAAAACTAAAAATGCCATTGTTGGTTTTTTATGCATAGAATTTTTATTTAAAAAATATATCAAAAAATCGAAAACAAAAGTTTGATTTATTTATAAAATTTTATATAATATATATTTTAATAAAGATTTACAAAACGTTAACAAAAAAAGAGTGTTGAATATTTTATTTACATATCTGAGGTGGTCTTCCAGATTAAAAAAAAAATATACGTTTATTCCTTATAATTATAGTCATTTAATTATCCACGACGGTAAATGTTTAAAGACTTTAATGATACGGTGATGATGTTTCCCTCTACTCGTTACTAATAAAAATATTCATTAAGAGGATCTTCATACATGTGGACCGAAATAAAAAATTTATTATCCATTTCTCATAAAATATTATTCTTATACGGTTACCGTAGCAATTGTTTACCATGTGGATAGTTACCATTAAAAAAATTAATTTGAAATAAAATTATTACTTTTTTGAGGTCCTTAAAGGCAGATATAAACGCATGGATTGTAATCACCGTTGGTCAATTTTTGTTTGAATTAAAAAAAAATAAGTTGCTGATATCAATCATAACTAAATTCAATTTGCCGAACTTGATTTTAATTTTTTCCTGAAATTATGTATTTAAAATTGATTCCTGTGATCATCTTAATACATCGATAAATATTCTAAATATTAATAAGACGGTCGCCAGTACTTCCATCTACTCATCATACCAAACTAATAGTATTAAGAAAATTAACCCTAGACAACTTGTGTGGTCTCGAGACACACATTTCTGTCATACTTAATGCTATTTATCACATTGTTCACATGATTATTCTCTTATTGAGAAGCAGGGCAGGACTTTGTATTACAAAAAAGAGTAACATTTACACCATTAAATTAAGTAGGAAGACAACCGACCAATCACAGTGTGGTTAGTTGACTTTGATATTATTTAATCAAGACAATATTTTGGGTCTTCAATTATTTTTGATATATTTTATTATAAACAATTTAAAAAATGAAAATAAATTAACAGTTTAAATTTTTTAGCTCTAAACACATTTTTGACATATTTATTAAAATATGTCACCCAAATCAATATTTAACGAGCTTTTAAGTGAAGTAAATTCAATTTTTTTAGCGCCACCTGGTAATCTTTAATGAAGTTTTAAATAATTAAAAATTATGTATGTATGGAAAAGTTTATTGTAAATGTATTTTAACGCTGAATATGAATAGGAAATCAAAATTTTCTTATCTCAAAAAGTTTTTAAAATAATTGAAAAAATGTTACTTCACTAACAGAGAGACAGAAAAACATGGGTTTCAAAGAAATCAGAGTTTGTAGAGGTTTAATTTTTTTTTTAATAATTTTTGTATTTTTAATTTTTCATTTTTTATTTTTTTGATTTTACAAATTATTTATTTTTAAACTGGGCTCGTTATATAAAACAAACTCGTATTTTATTTATACTTTTACATTCTCGGTCCCATCAAATGGAAAGTATAGTGAACGAACAAACAAATTCCAGATATCAATGGAAATATCGATTTTGAGGTACCCCATTTCCAGAGTAAGGTCTGTCTGTGTGTAATCTTCCACGATAACTGCCGAACCGTTTGACCAATCAAGCTGAAATTTGGTAAGAAGGGTTGGTGTGTGCCTCGAATGCGATCATTAGTTTTTGGTTTAAATTGGTGAAGTAAAAGGTCCTCATAACCGACATTGATTGAATATACGTGTAAGATTTTTTGCCTTTTTTTAAATTTTAAGGACAAATAATACACTTTGGTGCAACATGTTGTAGTGCAATGTTTTAGAGCATCAGATTTTCTATAATTTTTGTCTAAAACTTTTTCCAGAATTTCCAATAGTTGCGCCACCAGAGGGTGCGCAAAAGATGTGCATGTAGATTTTCCGTAGTTTTCCTAATTTTGGGGACAAACAATGCACTTTAGTGCAAAATTTTCTAGTGCAAAGTTGCAGAGCAGCAAATTTCCTTTAACTTTTTTTCTAAGACAAATAATAAAGCGCTTTAGTGCAAACTATTCTATTACAAAGTTGTAGAGCATAAAATTCCCTACAACTTTTATATCAAACTTGTTCCAGAATTCCTAATAGTTTTCACTTTCACTCATGATTTTAGGAGATCCTAATTGTAGCACTGTGCGCATGCGCCCGCTTATGTCATTATCGACATTGAAATATTCGGTAGACGTATTCACCATCGGCTTGCTAAATAAACGTTTTTCCATAAATTAATGTAAATCTTAGTATTTTGTAATTAAATTAATTATGTTCTATACAGCCGAGCCGGGAAAGTTCTGGGATGACACAGCCAATTTTTTACATTGATTTCCCCCTATTATGGCTCTTGTAAATAATATTAGTGACCCATGAAAATCAAGAATTCTTGTATTTCAAATACTTAATACGGCCCTGCTATACCATATGCAACGCATTACACGATACGGCGTATAAATTTGCTATTCAATCAAGTACTTTTTTTTAAAGATATTGAAATTGTTTTATGTAAAGTTAATCTATGGAAAATTAATTACTGCAGTACTTTGATTTAATTACAAAGCGCGGCGATATTAATAACGTTCTACGTAATATATTATAGTCATTTTTGCCTCGGGGTTAGTAAACGCAAAACAAACGATTTTAATAGATTATTTTTTAGTAATAAATAATAAAAACAATTGTTTATATTAAATGTTGTTTTTATCCTTAATCTATTTCAGTTTTTAACACGTTTTGGAAAATATTGAAATTAAATAGCACTCAAAATTAAAAAGATAAAACATAAACCTGGAAATATTTAAAGTTTAATGAATGTTGGTAGCAAATCGTCAATTCAAATTTTCCAAAAACCATTCATACGCATGAAAATATGCATCTTTTTTCCTATTTAACCAACTTTTAATATTTAAATCCCAACAGTGTTCAGTAAAATATTCGCTACCTTGCATATCGTATCGATAAATCTCTTCCGAACGAAATATGTTAAAATTATGATACGTAAAATTTGTAAATAACTGAGGCCCAAAAGCCTCAGTATTAATTTCGTGATCGCGAAAAAAAAATTCTTACCCTCGGTTTTCTCGACGTTTTTCGGCTCCCAGACTCTGAAAATGCCAACAAAAATTCTGTTCGGACGTCTGTATATATTTAACCACTATAACTCTCGAACGAAATCTCCGATTGAGTTCCAGTTTTCCTAATTATTTTTCTTCAGGGAAGAACCCTATTAAATTTGATTAGGATCGGACCGACCCTGTCGGTATCCGCTGTATAAATTAGAAATCAGAAAAGAATTTTCTATGTTTCTATGGTTTTACTTCTCCAAATATTTTTTTAACGCTATAGCAAATAAATTAAACGTAATGAAAAATAGCAAAGTTTAACTAAGGACCTTATTAAATTTGATTAGGATCGGACCGGCCCCTCCGGTACCCGCTGTATAAATTAGAAATCAGAAAAGAATAAATGTTATGAAAAAATAGACATGTTTAACTAAACAAAACTTTTTTTAAAAAATTGGTTATCATAGAAACTTGTATGTAAAAGTTTAATAATAAGTAAAATAAAAAATTGAGAGCAAAAGTACCGATACATTATAAATTTAAAGCGTAAGGTGGCGAAAATCGGATAAAGATGGCCCAGGAGAACTCGTTCGGATCCATATCTTAAATAGTTTTCCACTACTATATAAGTTTTGCTACTGGGAGCGCTCATTAAAAATAGATCATGTTTGAAGTCGAACTTGTAGTATCATTAATGATACCGCAACAAATATAAGTCGTGTCGTAGCTAGCAAGCAATAGCGGAAAAAGCAAAGACCTAACCCAAGTAAGTAGTCTACACAACTACTGACCTACGTATAGGGAATTCAATATGTTAGAGAGAGAACGTATATATCTCTGTTAGTATTGGTCCAAATTGAAATCTGAAAACGGCGCTATATTTAAAATGTGATCGTATAATAAATACGTAATGAAAAATCATGCGCAGAAGCAACGCCAAAAGGCACTAGCGTAGTACATACCAGAGTAAATACCAGAGGATGCAAAAGGATCTACCAGGCCTGAAGACTGATTCATAATGAAAAATCATGCGCAAAAGCAACTTAGAGGGCAAAAGGGTCTGACAAACCTCAAGACTAGACCCGACACATCCGAACCAGTAGCCGGATTCTGTCCACGGTGGAATTCGTGGTGTTGAATGCAACTGTGGCTTTCTACACCTTGACTCGATACTCCTTGAAATTAGAATTCTGTGAACGTATCGAAACGACTTCGGTTATTTTCGTAATATTTCGCTCCATTGGGGTGAACTTAAAGGATTTTTGTCTTTATATTTAATAATAATCACTTTATAACCTACCCACAATAAATGCTTTTTTGTTTTGGTTGGTTTGTGTGTTGTGCGTTTAGTTAATGTTTAATAATTGCCAATAAATCTTTTAAACATAGTAGCAGCTCAAAATGAAAAGCAAACCCGAGACTTTAAAGAAGAAATATGGTTTATGGGAGCAGAATCGGATCACTTTTCCATGACTGATCAAGCATTTAAAGCTACTTTTCGACTGATTAAGGATATGGCCCACTATATTCTTGATCGCATTTTACGAAAACAGCCTGGCAGCAATAAGTCTCCATAATTCATTTCCCTAGGCTTTACCTTGCGGCCCATTAAATTTTCTGGTAATTAATGAAGGAAATTGTTCAGCTATTTGTAAAAAGACCTGCCAAAAAATTGTGGTGACTCTCATTATTAAAAAAAAATCATACACAAAAAATATCAGAAAGAAAACTACGAAATTTTAGGTTAGGAATCAACATTGAATTTTCTCACCCTTTATCCTTTTTCCTGTACATTTAAAGATACGCGCTCTCTTTCAAATCGACACCTCTTCACGTGTCGCCGTTATCAACAGGTGAAATTAGAAAAAGTCGTATAGAAAAGAGTGCACAGAATATCAAAAAACCGATTCTACATAACTCCATGGATTTCGATAGGTTACAGAATCCCCATACTGTCTTCAGTTCGTCTAGTTTTCAGGCCCGGCAGACCCTTCTGCCCTGTCAGCATCCTCTAGTATCTACTACGATAGTGCCTATTTGACCTTGCTTCTGCGAATGATTTTTCATTATGTATTTATTCTACGCCACATTTTAAATACAGCGCTGTTTTCAGATTTCAATTTACACCAATAATAACGGAGATAGATACGTTCTCTCTCTAACACATTGAATTCTCTACACCTAGGTCAGTAGTTGTATAGAGTATATACTAAACTATCACAGACTAAAATCGAGAAACAGCTTCATTGCAACTTTTTGAAACCTCGAGACTAGTGTAACAATTGCTATAATAGATATGTGAAAGGGGTCAATTTGACACTCTCGTTGAAGTTACCCGAAGAGGGACTTGCAATGCCACTAGAAGCCACAACCGAATTCGAACAAATACCGGAAGATGTAAACTAAGCATACTTAAGGATAAATAATATGAAGTTTGAGACAATTATACGTAATAAAAGCAAAACCAATAGAAAATAATGATAATAAAAAAACACATAAGTAATCCCTACTCCTACACCCATAACCACAAAATATGATTTATATATTTCATTTTACAATTAATTATAAAACAAAGTAAAATTTCAAAAATTCGAAAAAAAAATTCAATCATAATTATTGATATCAAAATTTGTTAATAAATCATTGTTTTACTATGACCTTTCTTTCAACCTCTCATT
The DNA here is from genome assembly GCA_963243735.1 of Neocrepidodera transversa. Lineage (NCBI taxonomy): Eukaryota > Metazoa > Arthropoda > Insecta > Coleoptera > Chrysomelidae > Neocrepidodera > Neocrepidodera transversa. The sequence continues at coordinate 22,899,014 of OY725336.1, read as the reverse complement.
AAATATACGTTAAATTATTTCCCGAACAAAAATGACTTGCAGGTAATCACGATACGTCAAAATTGCAATATAAAATTACGTAATTTCACAGACAATTTAATTGAAATAGTTGGTATTTATTAATTAAAATTATTTAACAATTACTCACTTGGTCGCCCATATCGTAGCCGTTTGATTGGAAATTTGATTGTGGTATACTCAAAGCCAAATCAACGTTTTCTGATCTCTGAAAAAAAAAGAAAACATCAATAAAAAAATTACTGCAAACTATTATAGTTATTTATGTACCAAGGGTATAAATAGATGTTTATGCCCTCAGGGCAACGATCTTACATTCCCGAGGGTTTGTAAGTCGTCCGATTTATACCCGGGGTGCATACAAATTTTTATGTCATAATAATTCATTATTGCATTCAGAATATAAATGTTTAAAAATATCTGAAAATTTAATTTGATTTCAATAACATAATAATTTATTATCTTTTATTTCATAATTTGTAATTTTATTCATAAACATTATTAAGTTAAACAAAAAATGCAGGCCATAAAGTGCACTTTGCGGGCCATAAAGTGCACTCTGCTCGCCATAAAGTGCACTTTGCTGGCCATACAATGCACTTTGCCACCCATAAAGTGCACGTTTCGGGCCCATAAAGTGCACTTTGCGGCCCATAAAGTGCACTAAAAGCTACGTAAGTAAGCAATTACAGCAATAATCCAGCTATCCCGTAATCCACTCTTCTTATTTATTAACCAGATTTTTAACTAAATATCTTATGGTATATATTTTGAATTTCTTATTGATCAAATTTATAACGAATTAAATAATCTGTAATATATTAATTATATTCAAAGTAAAATTAACCGTGTGCTTTTTACAATAATTACGCAATTTCCAGATTCATTAAAATCGAAAAGCGAAACGATGTCTGAAGAAACAAAATTGGCCTAATAACATTAATTGCATGTTTTATTAATGAGGCTTTTTTTTCTGTCGACGAGTTCTGTTTGATCCCGAACTTCAGAGAAAATTTACCGGGTCAGGTTTTGATTTATCGAAGCTTTTAGAAAATAAAAGATGAACCAAAAAGATATTTTATTTAAAACGGTTTATTTATAGGTTTGATAGGATTTTTTATGAAAGGCAGAGCTTGGTTGATAACAGGAAAAAAATAATCGTCTACTACTAATAATTACTTTGATAAAAATGTAACCATAGCTTATTATAGGAAAAATAATTGATTACTAACAACTTTTTTAATTATAAAATATAAATAGAGGTATAGGCAGCTAGGCGTCCGTTATGATTATGATGCTATTATTTTTGTAAATATTCTACAATTAAAAATAGTTAAAAAATTGCTTTTTGCCAACGGCTAAACAGTGGCGGACTCGGACTGACACTAGTTCGTCATTGTGGCGATTTGTACCGATGACCCCTAAATACTCAATTTGGTAAAAGCGGTAAAAATATCAAAAAACATAGAATCGAATGTTTTTGGAATACTTTTTTCTTTAGTAAGAGGACAAAAGGGTCGTCAGAACACTTTTTGGGACCGAGGGCACTGTGACGGTCGCCACTGCACAATGGTCAGTCCGCCATAGCGGCTAAAGAAGACTTTATGGCTCACGCTAACGTTAATTTTTTTAAACGACCCGCACATGTTCTAAAAACATTTTCTCTAATGTGTTCAACAATTGATTTATTGTTAGAGGAAGAGATATACAAACAAATTTAACTTACCAATGTATTCATGGGAGAAGGGGTAGATTTATATAAAATTGAAATTAAAATAATTGGTATTTATATTACCTGTAATTTTTTTATTGGAATTAGAAATTAAAGCAAAAATACAGGGAACGCTGTCCTTGTTCCTAATCACACTAATATAGAAAACAACCGTAAGATTAAAATTCATGTAACAAATATTATATTCTGTGAGAAATAAATATTAATAGCTCTGTTTAATGAAACTTTTCATGTTCAATAAATACTCTATATAAAACGATTAATTTGTTCTTTAGCTTTTATTCCATATTTCTTAATTTTTTTCTATTCTCTTCATATATTAAAACAGAAATCTAGTGGTTTAAAAGCTATTCTATCCTTCTATTTAACTGTCAATTTTTTCCAAAATTAATATATTAATATACTCCTGAAAGGATCCTACCTCTAAAAATTGGTAACCGACGAGTTCGTCAAAAGTCAATTCATCGAAAGCAAATTAATCGAAAATCCATTCATCGAATGATCAATTCATCAAATTCTTAATTCATCGGAAATCAATTCATCAAATCCTTAATTCGTCGGAACTCAATTCATCATAAACGAATTCATCGAAAGCAAAGTCATTGAAAATCAAGTCATCAAATAATAAATTTAATAATAATAATAATAATAATACTCTGACTACATTTCATCCCCTTACGAGTGAATCCCAGAAGGTAAAGGCTTGTGCGGGGAAGGAACGACTATTATTATTATTTACCGTGGCGCTCCGGGGCGACTTACTGATAATTGATGGCGCCATTTAGCTACAGGTATAGAAAAATCCGGAAAACCTCACCACCATCATCGAAAAATATTTTTTTTGTAGATATTTGAGGAATAATAGGAAAACCAAAAAACACGTTTGGATGGTTATTTGATTATAAACTATAAATAATGTACTGCATGAATTTGAAAATGGTTCTAGTTGCAGAATTATTACAATTTCAATTGTCAGAATCATTCAAAATAAATTAATTTCTGACGTTTTGGTTATTAAAATATTAGAACCGTTTTAATGAGGAAAATACTCCCGCAGATTTCCTTGCTATTTTTATAAGCCACTTTTTAAATAAGTTTAGTAAAACTTTCGACTTCTGCTAAAGTTGTGCTGACATATAGAATCTAGTTTAAAACTTTCCCAATTCGTATTTTTATTGACCAATATGAACGAACCTTCTTTTTGCCCATCGTTTTACTTAACGTTAAAATGACTACAGAATGATCGAGATAAATAAAAAAAATGAATCAGGAACATTATTGGCTTTTCTTATCGCCGCCAATGATGAGTCTTTTCCAAAAAGATTTTGGGATTGTATCTGGGAGCAAATTGTAAGATCTGTATAGTAGATGTTATGCTGACTATATTGAATAGTAGATTATTTGATAACAACCCCGCTACCACTTCTTGCTTTGATGAATCATATATTTATAAACAACAACTCTAACGTCTTTGGATCAAGATGATGCTCGGCCAGATCTGTAGGCACTTGCAGACCTTCATAACACGATGCCAGGTTTTGTCGAATGTACCACAATTGTGATAAAAGTGGCACTTTCAGCTCTGGAGTGGCACTAGGGCACGCACTATTGAAAAATAGAAAAAAACTGTCACTATTTTGTTCTATAACATTTTGTTATTTGTTTGCATGTGAATATTTTATTTCGTTCGAAATTAATAATCGTAATGCAAAAGAGATTGGTTTTTTAGCTTTTTTAGTTTTTTCCTGGGTTAAAAATGTGCTAAAACTGGTGGAGAACTAACTTAATTTTTGCTTGCTCAAAACTATTTTTCCACTGTTTAGTCCATGACCAGACGGAATTCTTTTTTAATAAATTATAAAGTGGTCTCAATTTTTCATTCCCAGAAAGGATTTTAATTCAGTTACAGTTTCTGGGACTTTAGCTCTTTTTATTGCTAAAACTCTCTCATCTGAAGTAAGTAATCCGATTTTATCAACGTGGCCTTAATATTTGAAAGAATTTTTAAAAAAGTACAATTTCTCTTTCGACTTTTAGTCAACATTCTTGAAAACGCAAAAAAACTTTTTCTAACCATCTAGGTGCTCCATATCATTCATACCGGTTACTAAAATATCATCAAGGTAACAGTTATTCCATTATATTTTGAAAAATGTATGGTGCACTAATTATTCCATATGGCAAACGAACATTCAAATAATCCTTTATGTGCTGTAATGGTGACCAATTCTCTAGAATCTTCCGTTAATAATACCTGTTGGTAAGCCGCTGAATATTTCTTGGTCCAAAAATTACCAGAAATAAATTTATTCTTCAGAAAATCTCAGAAATGTTTTAAATTAAGCGCAATTGAAATGGGTCCAACTTCACTCAAATCGAATCTGCTATTTTATGACGTCATAAACCACGCAGCGATGAAGACGAAACCATCAGAGTCCAGAAGCCCCATTGGGCACTATTTTGTGACCAACTTCAGCACAGTCAAAAGTTCCTCCATAACAACATTGCGGTGCCCCACGTCTAGGATTTTCGTATACAAGGTGTCCCATTCAACGTGAAGTAGTGGCTAACTAATCTCATCAATTAAAAAAATTAACTAGAGATGGCTACAGCGTCTTACACACAGCAGAAGCGACAGTCTGATGTTTGACTCAGACCTAGTTTCTTTAGATAGTAACGCAGACGACGGTGTCCTTTAAGCAGTCCAATTAAGGTGCATTGATTACTTCTATTCCATTCTAGGATCTGCGATAGGGTGCTACCTGGATTTGACTATGAAAGCCTTAGAATATCTTTCCAGTGCTGGAGTTTTCATCCAGGTCCATCTTCAGATAGTGTTTTTAGCACTGCTTTTGGTTATGTCAAAGAATGGTTCCGGTCCAATGAAGTTGGATTCTGCACCTTTTCTCGAAATAGTATCGGATAGAATACCTAAGGAATGTACATAATCTTCATTAAGAGCATTCTATGGTTTTTGTTTGAAGTTGGATTCTGCACCTTTTCTCGCAAGAGTATCGGATAGAATACCTAAGGAATGTACATAATCTTGATTAAGAGAATTCTATGGTTTTCGTTTGATCCTTGTACAATTAAAATTATCTTCAGATTAACTTTATACATAAAAATAAGAAACGTGAAAACAGAATGGTGGTAGAATAATTATGAATCGATTTGAACCGTGTAAATTAGTAATTCTAAATCAGTTTATAATTTCTGATTCGATGTTCAAAACATGAGTTCGTATCTAACTTTAAATCAGTTCCTAGAGTTTCTTAATCGAGAATTTTAAATTCCAGTCATGTGTATTGCTCGCATAACCTATAAACTTTGTTTGCTATTCGAAATAAATTATAGACAATTTATTTATTGTCATTCTTTATTTAAATTTTAATGTTGTAACTGACAAGTGCCATAATGAAGAATATAGACTTGCTGTTCGCAGAACGAAATTATTTGAAATTAATACATAAGTGAATAATCGCGCGCTGTTGGTATTTTCATTAATTTTAATGAATAAAACATAAAATTTTCTCAGAATGGCAGATGTCTTCAGGTTATTTCATTCTGACTCAAAATACGTAGAGTAACTTATTTTCTAAATGAATAAACACGATTTAAAAATTTTATAAAATTGGATAGATAAAGGAAAAAGAAAAACGATTAGGATGAACTTTTCACCTAAATTTAAATTTAAAATGTTTCCAATTTATTTAGTACAAAGTAATTTTTATTTTAACGCGTTTCTCAATGATTTTCGCTGCTTTTACATTTTGGAACAAATTGAGTAGGGAATTCTTGTTAAAAAATTCCATCTAAACGATATCGTTAGGGAACGGGGCGGAAAAAGGGAAGAAAATAAAAACGAGAAAGTAACAAATAGTTGGAGCATATTATAAAAGGGCCATGAAGGCAATAACTTTTCCCGGCAAGAATAACGACGACATGTTAAATTAAAAGACATTACGTTGGGTTATTTTCGAGCAGTAAATCTTTTTATATGAGTGTTTTCGTAGCCATAAAGTCAGAGGTGGGCTTAGAATTCGGAGGAAATGGAATGATTCATTTCTGCACGAGGGACTTTTGCAACTTAAACAATGGGAAGAAATAAATTACTTAATTATTTAAATACTTATTTTTACCCTACTATAAGTTGAATTGCTACTTTAATAGAAAAATTACAAAGCATAAAAGTAAAACTACTATTTCAAAGTCTACTGGTTAGTTTTGTCGTTTCAATGAATACTAAAAATTTATCAAATCAGCATAAAATCGTTTTTGTGAGATGTACGTTAAAATAAATAATAATTACGTCAATAATCATCATTTAATCAGAATTTGTCTGTGCCTTACTCGGCCTAAAGTCAATTAAAGTAAAATAAATAAAATTACAAATGGTAATCAAGATAAATTGTTAAGCAAATTCTTTTATTTTATTTTATTATTTAGTTTTCAGTTTTATAATTGATTTGGATTTGTTATAATTCAGTGCGAATCCTAGTAGAAAGTAGTTTTTTGAGCTAAGATTTTTTGTTACTAGGCTAAAGAACATGTTAACAATAAATTGCAACCTTAAACTTTAGTCTAAGGAAATTAATTTTAATTTAACTTGTTTCATTTCTTATAATTTTTGACGCGCCTCGGTATAAGTTAACTTTCAAACATTATTATAATTCTAGGCTACGGCGACTGATAGACCGATCAGGTGGCTGAAATTTTACATTAAATAAGAGGTTATTATTCGATGGGGTATTCAGAATTGATTGAAATAATTGGTAATTATCATAATAGGTAAATTATGGGTTTGGAAATCCAGAGGCCTATTGTTGATAGATTATAATGCCAAACAGAACCAGATCTTATATGTATATATTTTTAATTTTTTTTAGAACGATTAGCTAAAAAAAACAGGTTTATTAGAGGTAGATATTATATTTTATATAAAAAATAACAAAATATATTTCCATATTAAGGCCGGGTTTTAGGCGGGAAAATCAGCACTCAGATGTGTGTCAAAGTATATTTGACACAGAACAGATATTAGTTAGGACTATAGACAAGGCTGAATTATATCTTTATTTTGGATTTTTTAAAAGTTTTTTATAGAGAAACAATTTTTTTAATTAACAATTTTGAATATATAAAGGAGTCTTAAGAAATTTTAATAACAATAAAATCTTTATTTTAAAAAGTAATTATTTAAAATTTAACTTTGAAAATTAAAAATCATTCAGTATTAAAAATTTTACGATAAGTTTTAAGAATCAAGTAAGGGTTAAAAAAAAGAGGGTCAGATTAATTAGAGACGGGAAAAATAAGAAAAGTCATAAGATTTAATTATTTTTGGACCTTTGTCAAGAAAAGTAGATTTGGAAATTCGTTTGATGGAAAAGTATTATTTACTGTAAAAAAGCTTTGAATATGTATGCAACTATATCTAAATGAAGAAATAAAAAAAAACTACAATTTAAAAATTTTATTTCAAGGAACTAAAATTACGTAGCATAGAAAAAAAAATTGGTAAGAAAAATGAAATGACAATAAAATCATTTGAAGATTTGGAATCATAATGGGGCATAATTTAAAAATTTTGGCAGAATAAAGAAATTTTCAGTAGCAGCAGAGCCAATCGAAACATAAGCGTAGCGGGAAGAAGTTAAAGAAAAGGAAACTCAATTTGTCGACAGGATATAAAAAATTTCATTATTTATATTTTTGTTAAATTTTATAATTTTTTTTATTATTTAGATCTGAAATACTCCTAAATTGAGATAGAGTATCAAAAGTTTTCATTAATGGTTAAAAATGCAGATCATTATAATATATTCTGTATATTCTGTATTCTGTATTACTGAATGTCCAAACTAATATCAGTAGTTTCTGCGTTCTCAAATTACCATATACAAGTAGCCATGTTTTACTTAAGATTTATTTGCCTTAGCACAGAACTTGGATAATACTTTAATAATCGACAAGTTTGATCAGCCAAACTAAAAGAAAATTGATTCTATGAATTAGTTATATCTGAATTTAATTTTTTTTAGTTTATTCTAATAAAAATTGAGATACAAAATAGTACGATAATTTATACGATTTTTAAGATTTATTTGTGATTTTCTTTGTAGAAGAATTTATTTAAAAACCAGCAATTAGCAAAGAATTAACTTTATAAACACATTTTTAATTTAACTTGAAATATATTTACTTTTGATTGTTTAAACTATGCCTCGAAAGTTTTACACTATACTTTACGTATGTCATTTCTTGCCTAAAACCCTTAAAAAAAAGTAAAAAAGTGGTTTTACCGAATTCTTATGAACCCACTTAAACGTAATACATTATTCTAGTTGTTATTTGTTATATTAATTTATTTTATGAATGAAATGCGCTTTTAATACTTTCAATAGAAAATAATCAACTTTGGATATTAGTAAATTCTTGTTTGGCATCGTATTATGAATGTAATCAGTTGGCAATATAGCGAACGCGATAATGAAATGCAACAGAAACAGAATGGAACCCCGGCTATATTAAATAAGTTAGTTAATTTACAACACAACTGCTCTCTGCCTGCCTGAAATTTAATTAAAAAGTTAAAATTAGTTTTTGTTGTAATTTAACAATTTTAAATGCTTCTCCTTTTTTTTCGACTTTGCTTTCTAACTGTGTTCTGCTACATAATCAAACTTTCCGAGAATAATTAAAAGCGATAAGATGTCTCGAACCAAATTGTCCTAATAGCATTAATTACATGTTTTATTAATGAATCTTTTTTCTTCCTTTCTTGCCTTTATTCAATTCTTATTACCGATGGGTAATTGTTGATTTATACATTTATACATGTAATAAATTATGTGGTCACAATAAAATAAGAATTCCTAAGAAAAGGAAACACCGAAAATGTCACCACCTGTTGGATACTTGTCTCAACATTTTGGAAACAACTTTTCAGATTCCCCAAGGGCTTATATACAGGAATGGGAGAAACATTTTACGACAAAACCAAGTAGATATAAAAATAGATAAAATCTTAAGTCTTAAATGGTTTAAAGCGTTTTGTTTGTATAATATGTAAAAATTAGTTTAATATATTGCAAACAATTTACTAATAAGGTTGTAAATTGTAATGAATAATAATAATAATAATAAAGTTAAAATCGGTTACTACTGAAAAAAAAAATCATATTCCTCTATTCCTATATTCCTATTGACATTCTGGTTCTGGTACAACAAAATAATATACAATAAAAAAATTAACAAATATTTTGGGCAAAGAAAAATCCTATACTGTTTAGATAAATAAATTTATAGAGTACAATTTATGACGAAAAAATCGGAGAAATTCTCAACAAAATTAGGATAATTTACAACAAACTCATTCAGATATAATCAACGATTTTTTATCATTCTTAAAAACAATAATAATAAACCATAAATATTTTAAATAAATAAACGAAATATTGGATTTAATCCTTTCAGGACCAGCTTTTTTTACTCGAGCAAAAAAAATATTTTAACATTTAGTTATCTTTAGGGAGTTGCCACGAACAAAAAAACAAGATTTTTGAATTTTTCGTTTGGTTAACGATTGACAAGGTGTCCATTGGGGCTATATTAAATAAGGGTAAAAAAAAAATAAATTGCATTTTATTGTTTTTATAACAAAGTCAGAAAGTAATAGTAACAGTAATTCTAAAGAATAAAAAACATGTAATAGAAAAAATTATCTTAAGTGGAAACTTTTAAAACAATTTCTTTGCTTTACGAAGTACAGGTGTACCATACATTTTGTACAAAAATTTTTTTACACCTTGTGGTTTTCTTTTTGTCATCATACTCAGGTAAATGGTCCACCATATCTTTTTGAATCTGTTTTATTGGTCTAACTTCTATTATATTTCGTTTTAGTATCCGAGGTGAAATCTCACAAGAGACTTTTTTCTACCAGCACTTCTTTTTATGGGGTTTCCCAGCTAAATTAAAGATTCATCAATATGAAATTTAAACTCCAATAAATCCATAATGTTCTCTGGAGGTGTGTTCCCATTATTTTTCAGATATTCAAGCAAACTATTCATTAAGTTAGGCCTATTACAGTGGACACTACTTTTCTAATGTATGCTTTCACATAAATAAATTAGTAATATGGTTAATAATGGTTATTCTAGCATGCCTTACACATTTTAGTTCTTTGTTGCAAATTTTGATATCATATTATTATTATTATTTTTTCTTGCTCGTTGACATCGCCATTGCACCTGTTACAAAAACTATATACTGTACCCAATGGCTAACGAATTTGAACTGATTTGTTTTTACGTAAATAATATACGAATACTGACAGACATTACTGAATAGATACTCTCAACTAGAATTTCATAATTAAATTACTTGTTGCCCAAATATTGCAATGGACATTGGGACTGAAAGGGTTAACGTAAACGATAATTTATATTTTAAAAATTGTACCAACGAATTGTTTCCAAATTTCTCCACAAAACCAGGAAAATATTTAATGAATAAAAAATATTTTGCTCATCAGTAACACTTGTTATGTTTTCTATTTCTCGCAATTATTTTCAAGGGATTTTATATTGTTGATAATGACAATAATTCAGGAAATTGACATTTAAAATTCTACATAAATAGAAAATTTCAAATGTAAATTTGGGAATTTGTAATGAAATACTCTGTATGAGTTTTTTTCTTTTGAAGATCTAATATAATTTTGGAAATTTAAAAGAAAATTTCAGTTACGGAATAAATGATAAGAGATAGGCAAAAGTGATTAAATTTTTTTTTAAATAATCAAGAAAAATTTTATTAAAAAAAAAACAGATGAGAGAAAATAATAAACAAAGAGATTTGTCATTAAATTTAAAAAAAGTCAATATACAAGTTTTGATAAATGTTTTACGGAAGCAGATGATTTACTATGAATTATAAAAATAGAAGGTATAAGGAACATGCAATATATAACTAGAGAGGTTTCATTAGCTCTCCAGGACATTGAGTGACCAATCTGCCAACGCGCTCAGGAAGATTAAAGTAGGGGCGGGCGATAAAAAATGATAAATTAAAAAGAAAATGATAAACCTCACTATTAAAAATTATATAAATATCAAGTATTTGTTATTAAAAAATGGCGGAAAATTATTGGCAGACGTTTTCGTGATAGAGAAAGGGCCGGCAGACTGCAACAAAGTGGCCTTAATATATGTGACAAAAAAAGATAAACCTCATAAACCTGAATGGCAAACAAAAAAACGGAAGGCAGCAAATAATATATATGAAAGCAAAAGAAATACTAGTCTGCCTCGATGTCTTATACCAATACCAGTTAAAAATATTTACATTGTTTAATTCACAAAAAAAAAAAAAATAAAAAATAGAAAAGGAAGATATTTTTCAAATAAGGTAAATACAACTAGTTGAGTTATGGAAGTAATTTGGAGTAGAATCAAAAATTAACCATTTAGGAAGCAATTTAAAGAAGAAGAAATATAAAGGTTAAAAAATCAATTTGAATAGAATTAATCAAAAGAAAATGGAAGAAAAGACAAAAAGAAGATGGAAGAATAGACAGAATATGTAAAATTTGTTATTGATTATGATTGATTTGTAATGTTTATTTTTTTTATTTTTATAGAACTCAACCCAAATAAGAGATTCAGTAAATTGTTACAATATATAATTATTAAATTTTATTAGTGCCAGAACTTCACATCCACTTGATGATAACATTGATTTCATGGTATTTCTCAGGTGATTATGTTTTCTTGCATGTTCGTCCATTGGGAATTCAAGATATGTTTTATAGTTTGTTGTACTTGGCAGGTTGGACATAAATGTGCTGCTTCTTTTCTTAGGTGATGTTGAAGTGATAGACATGTGTGCCCCATATGCAGTCGATTCATGATTACTTGGCTCTCTGTGAGTAGATAGAACGTTCATTAACTTTAACGGTTCTGTAACTAACGACAATGACGTTTAGATTGTGACAATTGTACACAAATCAACTCGTAAAGTTTTATTCTAAACGTCATTGCCTTTACTTACTGAATCTTTAAAGTTAATGGACGTTCTATCTACTGACAGTCTTTTAGTTGATGGAGCAATAGCTGTCGCTATATATGGTTTTATTTATTTTAATTTGGATTCCGTTTCTTTACAAATGGATTACCATAATTTTTTAATAATTTGTATGTTGATGTCTGATGTTGAGTTTAGGGCTAGGAAGTCAACTTCTTCATTGCCCATTATTCCAATATCCGATGGCGTTACAAGTTACAAAGTTCTGTGTGATGGGTATAAATATTTTATTCCTGATATGGCGCACAAAGAATCAGTGATAATTAGAAAGTTATATATTTTTTGTTATTTCATGTAATAATGCAATTTACTTCCGAGTTTCTATCATAGTATAAAAGTTTAGCATTTATACGTATTGAAGCGAACAAAATTTATAGTTTAGGTATTATTTCTAGTCCTTCTAAATACCAATTTTTTTATGAAATGTTTCTTTTCATCGTGTTAACTAATTCTTTCTCATGTTCTAAATATGCTAAAACGTGGAAAAATTAGACAATATTTTGAATTGCCCTGGTAACAAAAACAAAAAATAAAATTTTGATTGACTGGCTAGTCTGACGAGATAACCCAACATTAGTTTAATTCTTCAAACATATTATTTAAATTCCAACTCTTCTATTGTAGCTGACGCAAGTGGCTATTACAACGAATAATCATAGTAGTTAAGGCACGAACAAAAATAAAAAAAAATCCTGACCTCACCTGCAGGGGTTCATTGTACATGAATTATATATGTTTTGTTTATTTTTTACTGGATTGGAAAAATACGGTGAATATGTTTATTTTATATTTTAGTATCACTCTGTATAATTGACATAATGCATTAACGAAACTTTTAATTCCATTTCCCTCAGGGGCTAGACACCGAAATTGCTGGAAAGAGAAAGACAGCGAGATATTTATATTGACATATACATTATTCATTCTATTTATGGCATTAATATTAATTCCATCCCCTTCTGAATAGAATGGCTGACAGCATGTCAGATCCGAGTGATTAATGTTGGGATAAGAATAATAATACTTAGACGAAATGTAACTTTCTAGAGGTTTACAAATTTTCCATAAAGATTATAAACAACGTAATTGGATATTTTAATTTTCAAAAGGATTTTCATTCCCCCCTAGCCTTAATTATAAATTTTTTATGAAAAAAAAAAACGTGTAGGTAGTCAGAGTAAAGTTAAACAGAAGTAAAGTGCCCCATGTTTAAGACTGATTCCCTTTAGTACCAAAGAAAATATAATAACTGTGTCTCTATATATTTTATTAGGCTGGACAGATGTGCTAACCTATAAAATACACATGGTTAACTTCCCTGCATATATTCAGTTCCTTAAAGGGTGGCACATTCTTAAAAAGGATTTTATGAAGGAAACTGTTTCAATAGTGCTAATAAAACGAAATTTTAAATACATATTTAATGGATTTAAACAATGATTTATTTGTTTCAATTAAATAACGATTTGTTTCATTTAAACATGGGTTGTTTCATTAACAACGAATTTTTTCATTTAAATAACGATTTGTTTCATTTAAACGCTGAAACTACAATGAAAATATTAAAATATGCTGTTTTAGAGAGCTCTGATTTACTTTAAGGGGGTATTACAACTTTAGGCCTAATTTTCCACTTTATATACAAGAATTAAATCTGAAGGAACCAAAAAAGATATTCAAATAAATTTTTTTTGTTCAATTAGCATTAGTGCAATACCTACACTCTTAAAAAAACCAAAAAATGGGTATACTTTTAAATTATCCCTGATAACCGTTTTCCTAATTAAACTTCCACACCTATTAACACGACATTTATTAAAATAAAAAAAATTCCAGTGACGTAACTTTCACTTTATAATATAATAGCATTGCTGAGTGAGTGTTTGTTCTTTTTTTTTCATTACATAAGCCATTTTATTAACGAGACACTTAATGAGTACAGTTAAACTTTCACTGTTTTCTAACTAAGAATTTATATTTTTCAGGAAAATTAATAAAAAATAACCTTAAAAGAATAAAATAAACAACAGTTGATTGACAAATTAATTAAAATATGTATTATTTACTGTTATTAAATGATGTAATAATTGGGTTTAAGCTGCTATTTTGTATATTAAATTACTGTTAGAATCGCAACAAGTTGAAAAAATTGGGTAATAAGGTAGTATAATCCAGTGTTGATTGGATATTATGATACACGTGACTCAAACGAACGATTTTGATTGGTTTGATATTGAACTCAAAAATGTTCATGGAAAATCACTGTGAAAACTATTTTTATGTGAACAAAAAAAGCAATTACATATAATATAACTTCTAAATGTAATTTTGCATTCATTAATCTATACGACACTGATTTTATTTCAAAATTCATTTTGTAAGTCATTTTAATACAAACCGGAATTGCGTCATTTTGGATCACTTAATTTGAAAATATGTTTTTTCTACACCCACATGGATATTGTCTATATTCTACGCACACTTTACAGAATGTATATGTAGGCAATATCAGTCTACTGAACGGATTTAATTTCATCAGCGTTACATATGAAAGCGACCAATCAGAGTTCATCATTAACATATATAAAATCCACCAATCTGAGTTCACATTTAGTAACCTGGCACCTATTTTTTTTAGGTTTAAATAATTTGTCAAAAGAACTGTCAAAAGAACTGTCAAATTTATTTTTGTAATAGTATGGAAATATTTGTAAAAATGACCGATTCTAGTGAAGAATCATTAAACGGTACTGGTGGAGTATTTATTCACTCTGAAGCTAAATCCAATAGGTTATCCATATCTCAAATGTGGTCAAGAATTAATCATTAAATGAAACTCAAAAACATGTACAATATTTTATATTTTCAAAATAGGGTTAGAGGTAACTAGTTTCGACTAAAAAAGCCATTTCAGGCCTAGAATTGAATAAATAGTTCCATAAAAAAATTTTAACTACAAATAACAAACATACTGATAATACTGGTTAAAATTAAATTAAGATAAGCATATCGTTTAATTAAAGTACTGCTACTAAAAAGGGTAGGTGGAGGGTTAAGGAAATAAAAGTCCATGAAAATGATGTTAAATTAAAAACTGGTTAAAAAATTATCAGAAGCAACATAGAAAAAGTTATTGCATATAGAAGAGGTTAGTTTTCAAAGGAGCTAACAAATTGGAAAGATGATGTTAGGAAATGAGAGCAAAAGGGACTCTGAAGAGGGCTCCATGTTTACTGGAAACGGCAAACTCCAATCCGAAACAATAATATTTTTGAGATACAGTTAAAGTAGTAGAATAAAACAGAATTAGTAACATTCAACACCAAAAAGTCGACAACTAAATCGCATTTAATTAAGTAAAATGGTAGCAGGAAGTGACATGACAAGTCATATTTGAAGGAAGTAATAGAAATGGTAATAGAAACGGAAAAGGGGGATAGAGGGCAGGAAGGAGCTGTATAATAGATTATATTAGAAATGACGAGAATTAAAAGTATAACGACCTAAGCAAATAATCTAATAATAATAAACTTTAAACAAACTAAAATTGAAAATTTAGAAAAATAGTACTAATCGAACAACAAATGCGTAGAAGGAGACTGGGTACAGGCAACGGTGAAAGAAGAAGCAGATCGATAAATAGCAGGTGACAATGGCTAAAAAAGAAGAAGAGTAGACAACATAAGTTAAGTGAAACTTAAAAAATAAACAAGTGTCACATAGAGGAAAAAAGAAAAATATTTGAAAGAGAAGGGTGAAAAAGAAGGAGTAAGCTAGATAAATTGGGAACATTCTAACTGAAGAGGAATGAAGAAATACGAAAGGTTAAATTGGTTAAATTGGTCAAAGAGGAAAATATGGTGATCTTTCAGTCTCAAGATATTTGGTCTGAAGATATTAAATTGGTTGATCCCACATTATATTTTTTTATTTGCCATTAAATTTAAACCAGAATAAAGAATAGGAAGTAAAGCTCTGGATTTAAATAAAAAATTATGCAGCTCAAGAATAAATTTTCTATAATTCACTGACTTTTCATCAAACGTTTTAGATTTAAATAAATAATTATATAGTTCATATAAGAATGAATTTTATGCATGTACATCATAGAAACAGAAAATGATTCTTGAACGAATGTTTTGTACGCCCATTCAAATAATTGGTCCAAAACTAATGAAGTTTGCATCTTTAGACAAATAATTATCCATATCAAATTTATCGAAGCGATAATTTATAAGTGAACTTAATTGGGAAATTTTCTGTAGCGAGGACTTTTGTGTTCAACTGTAAAACTATTAGAGCTTCATTAGTCAACGCTGTTGAAGCGCTGGCAACAAATTACGAAGTTGCAATTAATAAAATAGCAGCCAGTGTACAATTAAAATTCTACAGTTTGTTCTATACTAATTGGCAACACAATTAAATTAAGATCCATTCGATGGTATTTTTTTGTTACTCGTTTTATTCTTTTTGGTATTTTTTGCTAAACAAAGTAAACGCCTGTTTTTTATGACGAGCTTGCAATATTGTGTTATAAAAACAAAAAAATGGCGCAAATGAACGCGTTCATCAATTTATTTTAGCGAAATAAATGAACACCACTAGTAATCAAATGTTTACTACAGCTTATTTGTGTGCATCTAGAATAGAAATTCAAAGACTAGGTTATAAACATTATCTTGCATTTAATTAATAAAGTAATTTATTGTGATTCGATTAATCGAAAATCGAATTTATAATAAACAGGTAATATTTAATTAGCAAGTTAAGAGTACGGAAAACGAACTCAAACAATACAATGCGATGTGTCTTTATTGGAAATCTTAAAGATAAAAAGAAGAAATGGTATAACTGGTACACAGAGAAATAATAATCGCCCTTCGATATTTATGACCGTATATACATAATTTATTATCAAATTCATTAAGTTAATAGTAGCATATTTCACGTAAGAGAAATGGTTCCCAATGACGGTATAGATACCTTGTAATAACAGGTTAATAAATTACCAACATAACTCATTCCCATAATAAATAAAGCAATAAAAAAATGGTGTACATGATCTGAGATATTTTATAAAAGGAATTAAATCTCGGGAGAGTTAAGAGAATAGCAATTTTTTTTTCTGTGGCTGTATTCCCAGTTTTTTCAGCATTTCTTTGTGTGTTATAATAAAAATTACAGTTCAATTTTGGGCCGGTTGTCCAATGGAAGTCAATATTTAACTACGGATTAGAGCATTATGCATTTTTCAATTGAAAATTAATGAACTATTACTCAATTGATTGTTTTCCTATGTTGGCAATACATTCACCAGCATTCGAATTATATTCGGACTTATTCCGTACGGATTGCTGAAACATAATTCAATATAAATTCTGAATTCTGATATTCTTTATGAAATGGAGCCCTCAAAAAAAGAAAAAAAGAACTGATAATTTCAACGAAGGACAAACTATTAACATATCGTGGAATCAAAGAAAACTGATGCATACCAATGCAGACAAATTGAAGACATGTGACATTCATAAGTGACGAATATACTGTTTGTTCTGATTTCAAAGCAGCCCTTACTCTGAGAACCAAATTGACCAATATGAAAAAAAAAAACGAAATAGAAATTCGCTACTGAAAAGAGACTTGTTAAATGTACTGAAGGAGGTCCTCCACCATCATAAAAAAGGAGTATAATGTAGAATTAGAGTTACGAAGTACGATGGGGCATACTTTAACCGGATTTAAATCCAAATTTGATAATGATTGGACTAATATTCAAATCGAGAGTGCTGAAAAAGAAACATCTTATGCTGGACATAATTTTTTTGTATCTGTCTATATTAATTAGTCTAATATTACACTAATAATTACCTGTCTGTATCTTGAATTACTGAACTTTGACCTATTTAATGTTGGATATCTTAAAGAATTTACATAACAAACCTTATGTTGTATATTAGACAAATATGTCAGTCAAAACCAAAATTTTTCTAGTGGCGTAAAAATTATTGGGTACACAAGTTGGATCCCTATCTACGACAGGTAATTATTACTGTAATATTAGACTAATATAGACAGACACAAAAAATTTCATAAAAAAATATAAAGCCGTTTTGGCGAAAAAAGGTTATTTTTTTCTGAAATTTTGGTCAAATTTAAGTAAATATTTTACCCCCGAAGTTTGTCCCCTTTATTCTCTGACACGTATATGCATAATTTTTAAAAAATAATTAAAACTATTTTAAATAACTAAATATTAATATAAAACAAAATATAGGAATAATAAAAAGTATAAGATAAATATTTTTTCTTAATTCCTTAACCTTTTAATTTTCATATTTTTTAAAACTTTCAACATATTTAAAAGGAAATAAAATACTACGAATAAGTAGCGCAAAATTGTTATTGTTGGTCTTAAGACATTTTTTAAAATAAGAATAAGATATATTTTTTTAATTTCTGATAAAAATATCCCCCAGAAAAATGCATTTAGTATTTAGCACTTTAAAATTTAATCTTAAAAATTTAGAATACCAAAAAACCGACATCATACTAATCCAAGAAAAAAATAACCTTCTATATTTATAATTCATTGGCCTTTAAGTGTTACACAACACATTGTTGATGTTCTTTTCGACTTTTTTACTTACCTTTAGATATACGATACGGTTTGTAACCGTAAAATATGACCTGACCTTTTCTGTTCTATATTGACAGATTTCGCCTGTTCAGTGATATTTAGTTGAGTGACACAAAAGTTCAAAAACCGACTTTGTAGTTGCGGAACTGGGCCGCCTTTTAACATTTTGATAAGAAACAATAAATGAGAATTGGCCAAGCACTCATTAAAAGATACCCGAAAAGTTATAAATAGAGTAATCAATAATAATAATGATTGTTGCTATAAATAATATTCGTAATCGATAAATAGCTTTAGAATTCTACAGAAAAATACAATTTGGTGTACGATAAATTATAAATATGTTGTTAATAGTAACGAAGGCGTAAATATACTTTAATATACTTTGTGGTGTGAAAATTAAAATTTCCTTGAGAGCAGCAGTTCCTATACCAAATTTTAATTGTCGTAAAGGCGGGGCTCCATCGAACTGGGTTAGCCCGGCGGCACTTACGCTTTGCCGCATACACAAAATGCCGCGGAATTAAATTGGACTCCACCAAACTGGACAGAGGGGGCATTTTAAATGTGTCGGTTTGAATTGTCTCTAGTGTTCCATAAATTACCATTCATTTCTGAATAATTCTATCAATAATAAGACCTTTTTTGTCAGCCCATTCGGAAGAAATATGGTTATCATTTTGGGTATTTTCCGAATTCGAATCTTGACTATTAATTTTAAAGTCACTTGAATATCCACTGTAAGTTATTGTGTATACAAAAGAAAACAAAACAAACGTACTATTCAGTAAAACATTCAAAACTAATTCAAAACTCGTACTCGCGCTGACCCCACACCACCTACCCGCGTAGTCCGCAGAAATTTCTTTGATTTTTATCGACATTTGGCCGCTAGTAAAATTAGGCCGGCGACCGTAAGGAGTGTTTTCCTCTAATTTTTACTCCGACAAATGCCGGCTGGTTATGCAGCCGGCACGTGCCGCCGAGTTACCACAGTTTGGTAGAGCCCCGCCTTAACTTCAAAGAAAGAACAGAAAATGGAAGAAATTATTCAAAACAACTAATTTCTACCAAACAAGAATTACATATTAGGCTTCAATCAATTATAAACTGTGACAGTGTCGCATAAACTATTGACATTAAATATGAATAATAAATGAATATACTAACGGTCGATTCACCACATTCTTCCCGCCTTAAAGATACTTAGGTCTAGTTCGAATTCTTCCCGAATGACGGAGATCATGACATACATCCCCAGTCTACTTCGACGTTGTAGGTATTATTGTGCAATGAGGAATGGATGCTTCTGAGACAGAGTTGTCGACTTTGGGGTTGCAAATCTACACTGCTATCTACAGATACTATCCACACTTCTCTCTTCTCCCTGATTCGTTTGAAATTGTAACTTCACTGCCGTTTTGAAGACGAATCAGTGAATAAAATGGATTGGGTTGAAGAAGTTCAGCCTCGTCTACTAATGGTTTATATTTACTTCGTCGGACGAGACGTTTTACTAACCTTGGATCAGTTTGACCATGATTGACCATTTACAGATTTTCTAGGATGCGAAAACATTCTTTCATGAGGGGTCTCAATAGGCTGCTTTAAAACCAGTTTCATTATTTCACGTCCCAGTCCTTAAGGCCAATTGAACACACTTGAAAATGATATCATTATATGTTTCCGTTTGGCCATTACCTTTTGGGTTATAGGGTGTTGTAAAACTCGTTGCCATTCCTCGCTCCATTAGAATTTACTGAACATCGGGCGATATGAAAGAAGCTCCTCGGTGTGAGTGGACATAGCAAATTTCGGTTTAAGTTGCTAACACACTCGACAAGATGAGGTTATTTTCTTAATAATGTCTCTAGAATATTACACATTTTTCGAACGTCATGAACTTGAATCAGATTTTTCAGTTCATCGGACACCGTATTATCGGTACCAGAGAGGTAAATTATGTCAAAATTGAAGCATGATAGTTCCAAAAGTCACCTAAGGATTTTCTCATTTTTAATTTTAGATGCATGATAAAAATAGCATCTAGTCTAGTAATAGCCCTACAAAATGTCTCTACATCTTTTACATTTCGTACAGAAGCAGAAAGGTGAGTGTTGATACTTGGTTGCATTTGATAGAGGTTCCGGTTCCTGGGTTCACCAACAAAGCCGGTTGAAAGAGACATTAAGGACATTTTGGAAGGTTGTCTTCTATTGAGACGTTTTAGCGGAATCAGTGCTTGATACTGGATCGATGTCAAACCTTTCAGGACGCAGATGTATTTCCATGTTTTAATTTTAATTCAATAAATTGGAGTGAAATGATTATATTAAATATGAAGAATAAATTAATGATTAACTAACGGTCAATTCACCACACATTAAGCAACTAATAAGACCTTAGTCGTTAAATATTACAAATATTTTAACCCCTCGACGCTAATAAGATTGTTCTTCTTGATATGATATCAAAAATTGACAAGGTGCCTTAGAATTTCTAAAAATGTATGCAACTACTTAGTAAGCTTTTTTAATAAATTATAACAAACCTGCATTTATTTCTGCATGTAATTCCTCTCATAATAGAGCCCTAATTTTTGATTAAAAATCATTTATTTGTTGTCATACACGATCTAAATCTAGTACGTAAACTCATAAATCTTGTCATGTTAATAAATCACAAGATGGTCAACAGAGACATAGGCGCTGGTATAATGATTCAGCAAATAATGGCCATTTTCAAGTGATTATTTGCACAATATTTATTAGAGTTTCACAAAAGAAAGCCATCAAAACTTTGATTGACATTTAGTATGGCCAGAGGCGGAGTTCGTTTATTTTTATACGAAGAAAACATTCATTGTACTTTTAAACGTTTTAAGTCGCGTGAATTATTATGATTATGTATGACTTATCCGCAGTCGGGATACAACAACTTATTTCCATTGATTCAAGAGAATCCAATTTTTTACTAATGATAAATTTGAATCTTAGATTGATTCCTCTCTGACTAACACAACATTTTTCAAATAAGAATAATAAAATAATTATTATAATTAGCAATTAAAGACAAAAAGTAATAATTCTAAAATTTAAAGACCATTTTTATAACAAAAAAACTAGTTTTGCTTATTTTATTATCAAAGAGCAACATATGGCCGGTCGAAAGACAAATAAAAATGATAAGATAAATAAAAAATCTTGGTATCACCTTGACGTAAATAGGGAAAAGGATAAAATTAAACAATTATACCGGGTTTTAAGAAAACTTCTCTTATGAACATCACGATATCATTTCCTTTTATTTTTTCTTTATTTACCAGTTTTTTTTCGAGTTGTTTGAATTGATTTTGTTTTCCCCTGATGGCGATCATTCAATTGGTGTAATTTTAAGGCTGTTGCATCCTTTACTATCTTCGTGTTCCATTTCTTTCCATTATTTATTACTAATTCATTTTATCTTATTTTCTTCATTTCATGTATCAAAATTTTGAGTTTTTCTTGGACCCCTGACGATAATCCTCATCTATCTACATATTGGAACCTTTCAGCTTTTCATACCTCAAAATTCTTGATCTATATGCACGAGATCTTTTCTTTATTTTTTCCAATTCTAAATTTTTCGTCTATATTCTCTTGACTTCTATCTTCTAAATTATTGTACACATTTTGTCTTTTGTTTCATTCTTCTTTTTCGTTTCATTATTTATTATTTCTTTAATTATAACATTTTTCTTCCTTATTTCTTTCACAAAGCTTTCTCTTCCTTCTTTGCACCATTTATTTCCCCCATAAATTTCTTATATTCTTTTAGTTTATTTATCCAACATCATCCAACTTATCAATTATTTGCTTCGTGATTCCATTTATTTGTTAAGACATATTTTCTATTTTTTTATTTTGATCATTTTACAAAGTGCTAGTGATCGCGTGCAAGTTGCAATCCGGTTAAACCGTCTGGCTTTTATCGATTCCAATTCGTATTTTTTAAAGTCTGGCAACACCGTTTTTGAAACGGCCAACTTACAAAAATTATCGTTTGATCTCATTTACACTTTTTTTTTTCTTAAATTAATAAATAAAATTTAATACTATAGAGCATATATACAAAATTTTAAGAAAAAGTAAATGTCATGTTTTCTTATCTATATTATTATTTTGTAATTAGACATTGCTCTTCTAACTAATTTTACTTGTTCGCCCAATTTAATACGCCCCTGACAATCAATAAGAAATTTATCAAAACCGTTGATTGACATTTAGTATGCCATACTCTATTCGCTCTTTTGTCCATCAGCTTCTGTTTTTGTTGTCGAGCGTTAAATCTAGAGAGCTCGGCAGATTTTTATCTTTTGTTTTCCAGGTACTGACATGTGCGTGTTGTTTTGAGGACATGCCATATGGGCACAATTAAAAAAATAATGTAACATCGAAAGAGAGAGAGAGAGAGAGAGATACAGAGAGTGAAATAGTGAGAAAAGGAGATACAGAGGTGCGGGCATAACTGTAAATTGCAACAACTGCTACTGATTTTGAATTACATTGTAAATCTGTCTATGAAAAACAATATACACGATTGATTTATATTTTTAATCACTTTTTTGTTAAAACTTTTAAATTATATTAAAAAAGTTTCGCAAAAATGTAAAAAATATGGGGGTAAGAATTAATGTTATTGTGCTAAGAAATAAAAAAGATATATAACATCTCCCCCCAAAAAATAAGTTTATTCCTCCCTATAAAATAATATCTTGACATTAAATAGTTAAAATAAGTTAGATAATCCAGAAATATTAGGGACTAGTTAAGAGGCGCGCCAATACTATATGTTATCTTGCCTGAAATCATTTTTAGACGAGCGCTCCGTTAATATTACAGAGAGGAAGCTGCGATTATGCATTTAATTCTTAAGAGCGCGGGCACTTTTTTTTAAATTATTTTTACTTAAAGTGTTTCGACCAGATTCGACTATCAACTTATATTAGAGAGATCTCATTCAAAAACGAATAATTATGTTTTATGGCGCTCTAATTCTCTAACCGGCAACCATGAAAGTCACGTGGTTAAGAGTAAATAAATATAGGAAAAAATATGCTTAAATAGTTAAAAACAATTACAAATAGTTGAAAAAATAACAATTTATATTTATTATTTTTTTGAAATGAATTGACAACACTGCAAACTTGGCGTTACTTCAATGTATAAAATTTTTAAATAAATAATTGATGTAAAAAATCTGATTTATGATATTCATAAAATTCATAAAGTGCAAAATGTATTGACTGTAGCAATTCGAAAACGTAAAATCTTTTACCCCTTTAACAAGACACTTTTACTTACACAAATTTTCATATTTTGCAGAAATTTTTTTTTTTATAAATATAAACGCTAAATCTCAATGTTAATGCATTTTAAAACTAATGAGCAGCTAAAAGATGTTATAATTTAAAATTTTGGTGTATTCTCCACATGTCAACTACGCATCCACCAATATTTAAAAAATAAATACATTGGAAGTTTATTAGAATAACAGCCAGAAATACATCTAAATTTAATTTCAGAAAGCGATTTTATTAATTTGATGATAAGGATACCGTTTGAATTTAAGAATTTTACGAATCTCAGTATATGGTTCGATAACCAATCAACAAAAAAGGAAATAAACCGAATTCAGTTCGCCAAATCGATTCCCCAAAAACGAAATTTGCTTTCTGTGTGTGTTTTGTTGTCTGTCCCAATCGCCCAATCGCAGTTTATTTAATAACAAAAAGAAGAGTCATCACTTTTTGGCTATAGACGCAACTTTACGACAGGGGCGGTTACGAAAAAATAAATTTTCACAGGCGTACAAAAAATTATTTATTTTTAATAATAGTATAAAATTAAATAGAAAACTAAATTTTGAACCCAATTAGACAACACACTATTTACACTTACTATATTTTATTTTTTTTTAAATTAATCATAAAAACTAGTGGTCGCCCAGTGGTCGAAAATCGACCGTGATTCATTAAAATTTAAAGTTAATGTTTACCATGTGCCACCCCATATAACTCTTAAACGGACAAATAGATTTATACCAAATTTTGGTCCATTATAATAGAGCTATTTTTGGATTTTTTAAATAAAAATCCAATATGGCGACATCCGGTTCGACCGGAAATGATGTGAAAATTGGAAATTCAAATGGAACACCCGATATATTTCTACATATTTGGATTCTACGACTTCAAACACGTTTAAATTATGTCAATTAATTATTGTTGTTTCTTTATAATTATTTATATGTAAAATATGAAGGTGTAAATATCCTTTACTTTTGTCAAACAGGGATGTCTTCAGGAGAATTTTGTACCGAAATTTAAAATAAAATAACATTTCTACTATATTTGAGGAAGAAAAAAAACTGAATGAACAATTTTAATACCCATCTATGTTTCATTAAAAAAATAATAAGTTTTAGTTAAAAAACTGGATTTTCTGAATTACATGTTTAATAAAAGGAACAAAAATAAATAATTGAGACTTTTAGGTATACTAGTTTAATTATAAATAATTTAGACCAAATCTAAACCACCTAGGACGGATAAAAAAAAATCAAAAATAAAATAAAAATGGGGTCTTAATTGACATTTGACAGTCGTCATGTACCGAGTGTTCCATTTGAATTTCCAATTTTTATGTCATTTCCGGTCAAATCGAATATCAGCCATATTAAATTTTTATCTAAAAAAAACCAAAAATAGCTCTATTATGACCATGACCCATTTCTCTATTTTTCCTTTTTTCCCACTTTTCCTAATTTTTTCCTATTCTTTCTTTTTTCCCGATTTTTTTACTATTTTTTAATTTCTTTTTTCGTTTTTCCTATTTTTGTCTATATATTTTCGTATGTCTTTAACCTATATTTTATTCTTTTTTCCTCTTTTTTACTATTTTTCCCTGTTTTCCTATTTTTCACATTTTTTCCTGTTTTGCTCCTATTTTTCACCATTTTTCCCGTGTTTAAGTATATTTTTTTAAATTTTTTTTATTTTCCCCCATTCTGCTCTTTTTGCCCTAATTTCCCAATTTTATCCTGTTTTTCCTATTTTTGCCTATTTTTTCCCCATTTTTCTATTTTTCTGTTTTCCCTCATTTTACCTATTTTTCTCTGTTTTTCATTATTTTTCTCTATTATTTATTATTTTTTTTATATTTTTTCCAATTTATTTTTTTCCATTTTTTCTATATTTCTCTATTTCTTCCATTATTTCCTATTTTTTTCCTCATGTCCCATATTTTTTTCAATTTTTCCTTTTTTCCTGATTTTCACAATTTTTTACTGTTTTTCTTATTTTTCTGTTTTAACTATTTTTTCCTGAATTTCCTGTTGTTCCGATTTTTTCTAATTTTTTACAATTTTCCCCATTTCTCTCTGTTTTACCAAATTTTTTCCTATTTTTTCTATTTTTTGCGAATTTTTCCTATTTTTAACCTGTCCAAAAATCGTCCACAGCACTCAGAGAAGCTTTCACTTCTAAAATTACGATAAAGGAAAATAAAAAAATTTGTTTCTAAAAATAAATTTAAAAAAAGTTGAATTTATTTGTAACACATATTATATATATTTATTTTAGCTTTCTTCTGTATATAAAAACTTTAACTATGCAAAATCTCGCACTCCTTCGTGCAAAAAGGGGTCCGAAGTTTTCTCTTTACTTTTTAATATAGATGACATAAAAAAATCTATAATTATTACTTTTTTTATATTATCAAAATTGTTTCTGTTTATTTCAAAATATATCCGCCGCTGGTCTCGAATGCGTCCGCTCTAATTCGATTTTCTTAGACTGGGCGAAGGGATATTCGATTTGAAACGTTAGTATTCTGTAGAACACATTTGTGTGTAAATTCTTGTAACTAAAACCGTGTTCGTGTAGAAAAATGTCTCCACAAAATAAATAGACACTCTAGTTTGAGATTCTCAACGAAGCGAAACTAACTTATTTATTTGATAAAAATTACCAAAATTAGCTGAAATAATAACTATTATATTATCTAATAAGGAAGAAATTATTATTGTTGTATTTTTCCAATAATACAAATTTTTTATTATATTGTTTTTTTTTAGACAATTAATCAGACCAGAATAAAACAAATTATAATTATTATGGGGGTGAATAAAGATTTTTTGCTGTTTTATTGATTTTTTGTTATTATTTTTTATGAGTACAGGGGTGAGTCAAAAAATAATCTAATAATATTTTAAATTTTAAAATGCACTTTGGTTATGAAAAAAATAATAGCTTTTATTTTTTTGGTTGGTTATTTTTTTTTATCAATATAAAAGTGAAATCTTGATAAATCTTAAAATATGTGATAAAGTTTAATAAATTTATGCCACATTTTTACAACCTTGATAAATGTTGAGTAGCCCAGTGGTGTATTGGGGTCCGTACGTGCCGGAACGGCGTTCCGGTACCTTTTTACAGAACCAGAAGGCGTTCCGGTACTTTTTTCAGAAAAGATATTTTTTTGCACGAAGTTCCTTAACGCGGCTTGCGGTAGGAGTTAATTGGCAGAAAACGTCACGTAAGGAAAAAGCGTTATGTCCCCTCCAGGCGACTTTCCCTCTCTTTATCTTACTCTCTTGTCTCTTTCTATAATATGAATTTTTTCTCATTTAGAATATTTTTTATCATTTATAATTATTTTTTAGAGATAAAAAGAGAAAGAGAGAGAGGGGCAGGTTTTTTCTAAATCTTTTTCATTTTTTCTCATTTTTCGTTTTTTTTCTGCTTTTTTGGTTTTTTAATTTCGAGCTTTTCATCATTTTCTGATTTTTTGTTTTTTTCCTGATTTTTTTTGTTTTTTTTTTATAATTTTTCCTCATTTTTTGTTGTTTTTATTTCTATTTCTTTCTTTTGTTTCCTCGCATTTTTTTTACGATTTATTTCAATTCTTTTGAATTTTTTATCATTTGAAATGTTTTTTAATTGTAACAATTGTTTCCGGTATATTGGTTGTTATTTGTTTTTTTGCGATATTTTTCCATGTCTTGCGTTCTTTTGCTTCGTTTTTTGCGATTTATAGCATTTTTGCGATTGTTTCGGTTTCTTTACAATTTTTTTGATTTTTTCGTTTTTTTTTCTTATTTTATATATATATTTTCATTTTTCTTTTAAATTTTTTCTTATTTTTTCGGGTATTTCCTAATTTTTTCTCATTTTTCTGATTTTTGTTTTTTTTTCTGTTTTCCTTTTTGATTCTGTTCGATTTTGTCTAATTTCTCCTCATTTTTTTCTCATTGTTTTTTTTTCTTTGTAAATCTTTCTGTTTTCAAATTTTTTCTCATTTTTTCTTATTAATCTGATTTTTTCTGGTATTTTTTGGTTTTTTCTGTTTTAGCCATAACCATACGTTCCGGTACTTTTTATTCTACCAATGCACCCCTGGATTAGACTTGATAAACTGAGAAATTTTAATCAATCTCGCGTGAAATTTTTTAAACTTTAAAGAATTTTGATAAATTTTGATTTTAAACAACATTATAATAAATCATGATAAAATTTATTAAACTTAATTATTGATAAATATTAGTAATTTTTTATTATATGTGAAATTTTTTGATAAATTTTAGAAATGTATGACACATTTTGATAAATTTCAATGATAAAATTTCGTGAATTTTGATAAATCTTCGAAAATTCCAAATATTAATAAAATTTGTTGGATTTAATCAAAACTTATAATTTTCTGATGATTTCTAAAAGAAAATTTGATTATTTTAATAAATATTGATAAAACTTTATATATTTTGATACACCTTATAATAAATTTTAATAATTATTTTTTAATTTTTGATAAATTTTGGTAAACTGTAATGTTAATACATTTTAACCAATTTTGATGAATCTTGTCATATTTTCACAAATTTTATTTAGAAACATTTTGAAAGATCTTAAAAAATACTGAAAAATCTTGATAAATTTAAATACATCTAATAAACCTTAATTATTCGTAATAAATCTTAAAAAATGTGATAAAGTTTAATAAATTTATGAGACATTTTTATAATCGTGATTAATGTTGATTAGCATTGATAAACTGATAAATTTTAATAAATCTTATAATAAATTTTGATAAAATTTATTAAATGTTGATAAATTTGAGCATATTATAAAAAATTAAGAATCTTTATTAAATCTTGAAAATATAAAAGTAAATAATAATAAATTTTGATGTATTAAATTTTAATACAATTTAAGCCTTGAGAAATTTTTTAAATCTTAATAAAAATTTTTAAATCTTGATAATTTTTGATATTTTTTTTAAATTCTGGATACATTTTGGTAAACTGTAATTAATGGTAATACATTTAAATCAAATTTTATAAGTTATATTTTTACGAATTTTGATGAAATTGTAAAAGATCTTGAAAAACCTTGAAAAATCATAAAAAGCCGTAAAAAATCTTGTTAGTTTAGATAAATCTAATAAACCTTAATAAATCTTGATAAATCTTGATAAATCTTAATAAATTTTAATAAACCTGTATTAACTTTGATAAATCTTAATTTGAAGGTGACTTAAAAAATATTTCAAATTAATGCTACTTTATTATAATTCTTAGTTACATATTGACACCCTGTATAGGGCAAGTGATTAAACATGCAAATTCAGTTACATTTGGCGATATTAATTTGCTTCATTTTTGTTTTAGAAAAAGCTCTATTTCGAATGTTATTACAGCACCGGCTTTGTGCGAGTGCCAACCTCGTTAAGTAAATATTTACGAACGGCCAAAATAATTTGTTGTCGAGGAACAATATCAATTTTCCCCAAAACAAAAAAAAAATCTCCTAGTTACAAAGGCATTTTTTTGTCAGAGAGTTGTAGCAATAAATTCAGAAACAATGGTCGGTCGCGATCTACGTCATAATAAAAAACAAAAGAACGCTCGTTATGTTTTATTTAGATTTTTAATTTTTGCCGAACAAGAGAGCTAGATTGGTGTTCTAAATTCTGCAGACCACGTCCAATATTTAACAAAGTTATTAATTGTTCCGTGTCCAGGAATGATGTACGATTTTTATTTGAATAGAAAACCCGACGGCAAATGAAATTGGGGATTGGAACTCTGGATGGAAGGGGCGCAAGGGGTGTGTTTACTTTTAATTGTACTTCCTCCTTGTTTAAACTTGAACCACTCGTTTCGAAAAAAAAAAGAAAATTAAAAAGAATATGAATTTTTTAGTGCATATAAATCCATGGATATGTTCGTACAATTGTTTCGCGTTTGTATTTTTTCTTCATTAATCGTTAGTAATTATAATTCTTGTTACCGAATATGTATGTATAAATTGTTTATAATTAAATAGTTTAGTATTTAAAAAAAATGTTTTTTACCATTTTGTTCTCAAGACAAGATAATGATTAAAAAAAACAAAGCTTGACTATTAATTAATGAAACTCTTCCAAACAAAGAAATTAGTAAATAAGTTTGTTCGATTGATTCGATTGCTCTGAACCACGCTGCGCTCGGCTCGGAGTGGATAGTGGGGAATTTTTTTTTACTAATTTCTTTCTTTCGAAAATCTTCATTTATTTAATAGCCAATCTTTGTTTTTTTTTTCACGTGCGCATAATTAATTTTTTTGCGGTTAAACTAAGTCAAATTTTAAAATTTCGGCTTCGTCACAACCCGGTTTATATGGTCAGCGAACTGCATTAAATTTTTCATTATCACATAAAGTTTTCAATCAGAGTCACGATAAAGAAAGCACACCTACGGTTCGCTTTGATAAGAGAAGAATATCTAAAGAATAGGTTAAATTTAAGAAATGGTTACAAAAGTGCATTTTTCCACATACGAATTTAAAAAATAAAGTAACAATACATATTTTGACAGACGAATTTAAAAAATAAAGTAAAAATGCATTTTTTCATACACCAATTTTAAAAACAAAGTAACAATACATTTTTTGACACATGAATCTAAAAAATAAAGTAACAATGCATTTTTCCACACACGAATTTAAAAAATAAAGTAACAATGCATTTTTTCATACACCAATTTTAAAAACAAAGTAACAATACATTTTTTGACACATGAATCTAAAAAATAAAGTAACAATGCATTTTTCCACACACGAATTTAAAAAATAAAGTAACAATGCATTTTTTCATACACCAATTTTAAAAACAAAGTAACAATACATTTTTTGACACATGAATCTAAAAAATAAAGTAACAATGCATTTTTCCACACACGAATTTGAAAAATAAAGTAACAATGCATTTTTACATACACTGATTTGAAAAATAAACTAACAATGTTTGTATCTACCCACACATTTAAAAAATCAAGTCAGTATGCATTTTTCACACACGAATTAAAAAAAAATAATTTGTATCAACCTCCATTAATGCTTTCTAATAATAAGTATATTTTTAGTAACATTTATTACTTAGAAACACGTTTTATGAATGGGAAATCAATTAACAAAATAACAATAACATTAGCATATAAATTCGTTTAAAGCGAACATAAACAATTAATGGCGTTAAATAATCCGCTTAAATGGCGCTTAACAAAATTGAACATCGGCTATTGGCAAATATGAATATTTTCGGTAATTTTAATAGTACTATTTATATTTATGTCCACCAATTTAGAATCCGGTCGTTAATACTTAATTTATAGGAAATATTTAACGATTAAATTTATGTTCTCTAAAACAAAACCACATAAATAATCTAGGTGACTATATTAGACGTAATCAAGCATCACAAAATATTTTTTTTCTCATCCCTCTTAATAAAATGATTTATCTAGTTTTGTTTTTATTACATAAACATACGGAACAGCATTAACGTTAATTATTTATGTTTATTAATTATCATTCCAATAATTACGCTTTAAAATAACCATAAATACTATTAGTAATTTAATTTTATCTAAAATGAAAATCATATTTATTTGAGATATAAATCTTACTATATTTAATTAAACGCTTAATGGTTATCTTTAGACTTAAAAAACCTTGGCATATAACAAACTGCACTTTTATATTGCTGTTAAACATGCAATTATTAAAAAAGTGACCTTTAAAATATATCTTTATTTTTAAAACTAGTATTGATAATTTTTAAGATAATGTATAATATAAATTGTATGTACTGGTATAGGCGAATATAATTTCAAATCACGTAGTAAAAATATAAAAATCATATCAAAAAAATCTTAAAACGGGTTGGTTTCAATCTACAATAAATAATAAACAAAATATTAATATAAAATAAATTAACTTCCGCCCATCGGGTACTGGAATAGCTAGTACGATCCTGGCCAAACTTCTCATGTAGATGTGATATGACGTGAAAAAAAGTTCTAAATATTTGAACTGGAAAAATGTTTTCCTGTGCAAAACACTTGTTTGTATGACGGGTACCGGAAGGGCTGGCCCGATCCTGTTCAAATTCAAATTTAATAGGGATCTTCACTGGAGAAAAATAATTAATAAAGTAAAAACCAGAAATCAATCGGAGATTTCGTTCGAGAGTTATAATATTTACATCCAGAAACACATCAGATAGATTTTGTTGCATTTCTGGACTCTGGGAGCTCAGAAATGTCAAGAAAAAAAAATTAAAAGTTGGGTAAAAAATTGTTTCGTCATCACGAAAATAATAATGAGGCTCTTGAACCTTAGTAATAACCAAATAACGGCTAAAATTAACAAACAACAAATTTAAAATACAAAAAATAAATAAAAATATAAACAAAAAAAGCACAAATAACAAAAATTGATATTATTAAAATCAAAAAAAATCTAATAATTTTTTTTCTACAAATCGCTAAATTTAGAGAGATTTGACAAAAACTGTGCAACGTTAAAGAAAAAATTCTGATTTTAGGAAACTTATAGGTAAATTTGACAAAACTGCAAAGATCTCCTTGTTTTAAAAAAATCAAAATTAACGATTTTTTTTATTACAGTACATATAATTGTTTTCTTATCACAAGTCTCTAAATATTCTTGGAAATTTTATCATTTTTTTACTAATTTTGATATTTTAAAATCAACGTTGCCGAATTTCCGAAAATTTCCTTAAATCTGGGGATTTTACAGCCAAAAAAAAATATCAAAGAAGCTAAAAATCCTTTTATTAAAATAACCAACACAAACTTTTTCTTACTATGCATGAATTTTTTGATACATTTTATAGTTTGTGATTTTTTAACATTTTTTGTTGAAATTCTAGTGTTGAAGAATATCGTCACCACTAACCAAAACACTCTACGTACGTTTCGCTAACTATGTAAGCATCATCAGGAGTCGATGATAAATTCTAGTGATTTTTAATTATTCTAATAATTTTAAAAGCGCAGTTGAAAATTTTCAAATTACATTCTATATTTTTTTTTTGGGGAAAAATAAATCAGTTTTAAAGCAATGGTGTCAAATTTCCGAAAATGTCTCTTAATCTAAGACTGTTTTATAAAAATCACTAACATATTCAAATACAAAAAATGGAAGAATTAAAATATTTTATTTATTAAAAACCAAGTCAAAATTGTGAATAAAATAATGAAACACTCCTGAGGAAAAAAAAAGAAAATTCTCATTTTGGTACTTTTGTCATTTTTTTTATTTTGATATTTTTGAAGCATTCTTGCCAATTTTCCGAAAATTTTTATAAAAATGGGGAAAATACGTAGAAAATAAAAAAGGCTTTTATGAAAATCACCAAAAAAAAACTAATCTATATTTTTGGCAAATTTTATCGTTTTTTGTCATTTTTTAGTTTGTAACAATAATATAGAAAATGTAGTGATTTTTATATTAATAATGTTTGAAATGCCGTTGCCAAATTTCCAAAAATTTAACTAAATCCGAGAAAAATGATTAAAATTCAACAAAACAAAATTAGATTCTATGAACGCTGCAGAGGGAACACAAAATTTATCAAAATAATAACAAAGTTAAAATTAAGAAATTTCGATAATTATTATAACTTGATTTTTATGGAAAAAAGTTTTCCTATGCAGAACACTTTCTTCCTGGAGAAAACTAACTAGTAAACTAAAAATGGGAACTCGATCGGATTTTTCGGTCGGGAGTTATAGTGTTTACATTCAGATAGACGTCCGAACAGGATTTTTTTTGCATTTTAAGAATATGGAGTTCAGAAATGTCCAGAAAACTGATAAAAAATGGGGGTATCAATTTTTTTTCTCTATCACGAATTTAATGCTGAAGCATTCGGGTCTCAGTAATAACCGAAAAAAAATAAAAATATGATTAATATCAACAAAACAAAAAACCAAAAATAATAACAAAAATTGATATTAAAACCAGCAAAAAATCTAATCATTTTTTACAAATCTCTAAATGTAAACGATTTTTACGAAAATTGTGCAACATTTTACATTTTTTTTCTGATTTTAGCAAATTTCATCAAAAAAAAGAAAATTCTTTGACATTTTTGTTATTTTTTTATTTTAATATTTTTGAAGCGCAATGGGCAAATTTCCGAAAATTTTAGGGGAAAATAAGTAGAAAATAAAAATGACTTTTATGAAAATCACCAAAATAAAACCATTCTACATAAGTGATTTTTTGACAAATGTTACCAGTTTTTTGTTATTTTTTAGTTTGTAACAATTTTTTTATTGAAATTATAGTGATTTTTATATTAGTTAATAATTTTTGAAAAGCCGTGCCAAATTTTCAAAAATGTACCTAAATCTGGAGAAAAGATTAAAATCAACAAAAAATGATTAAAAAAATTCAACAAAACAAAATTAGATTCTACTGAACACGATGGTGGTGGTTTAAACTTTTTCGAGTTAACCCCACCACTTGAATGGTCACAAATAACTCCTGAAAGGGGTTAAACGCGGATACGCCGTCTGATACCGACCAATCCTGCGTGGCCCCCGTTTTCGAGGATGCTGAACACGATGGTGATGCTAGATCTTCTCCCCGAAGCAAACTAACCCCTCAATTGGTCAAAAACTACCCCTTTGATTCCTGGCTTTATGAAGTGCACCGGATAAGAGAAGAGTTTTTGGCCGTTTGAGGGGTTAGTTTAGTTTGCTTCGGGGAGAAGATCCAGCATCACCTTCGCGTTCAGCATCCTCGAAAACGGGGGGGGGGGGGTGAAGGAGGTTGTGTCAGTATAAGATGGTGCGTCCGCATTTCACTTCTTTCGGAGGTTGTTTTTGGTCGTTTAAGGGGTAGGGTTAACTCTAAAAAAGTTGAAACCACCACCTTCGTGTTGAGCATCCTCGAAAATGGAGTATGTCGCAGGTTTTGTCGGTATTAGACGACGTATCCGTATTTTACCCTTTTCGGGGGTGGTATCTTGCCATTTTGGGGGTGCGCTTAACTCGGAGAGAGTTTAAACCATCGCCATCATGGGGAGACACATAGTCTCGTTAGGCTCTGAAATATTTACACTTTTCGAGGTTTTGACAAAATTAAAATTAAGAAATTTTAATAATTGATTTTTATGGAAAAAAGTTTTCCTTGTAATACACAGGTTTGTATGGCAGGTAGCGAAATAGCCGAATTCAATAGGGATCTTCCCTGGAAGAAACAAGCTAGTAAAGTTAAAACGGAAACTGGATCAGATATTTTGTTCGAGAGTTATAATGTTTACATCCAGACAGACGCCCGAACAAGATTTTTTTGCATTTTAAGAATATTGGAAACTGGAAACATCGAGAAAAGTGATAAAAAGTGAGAGGGTAAGAAAATAATACTGAGGCTTTTCGACTTTTGTAATTTTATAAAAGTTTTGCTATTATCCTCTTCTCTTTCCTCAGATATTGATGTCTTTTTCCTTTCTCTGCTTTTATCGTTTGTCTATGCATATCTATTTCACCCCAACGTTCTTCAGTGTCTCTTCATCCTCTGAATAAAATTATTATTATTATTCTTTACGTATCTAATTATTATTATTTTATCAATCTATTTCTGGATTAAAACGTGGTTGTTTTGAAATAAAACGTGAATCCATTTTATTTGACATTTGAGGACTCAGACTAATAACACGTCTTTATTAATTTTAGATTCTGATGATAGTCTGGATGTAACTGCACCTGTGCATTCGATAGTTTATTAATAGTTGCAAGCATGTTGACATCGATTCGTCGTTGCATTCGAATACTTTAACTATTATTATTTATTATTATTTTAATATAATATACAGATTGATTAGTTATCAATATACATAAAATGATGGAAAAGACTAAAATTGAATTAAAGTTGTAATTCGAAATTATATCAAGAATAAACAGCACAATAGTGGCAAATAAAATATGAACGGTATTTATTATTGTTTATTTATGTTTAGAAAATCAACATTTATTTTAAAATGATTTCCTATTACGCATAACTAACTGTTAAGTTCGTTGCCCTTAAAAAATGGTTAATGTTTTATTCCACTTTCAAGGACTAAATAATAATAAGTTATTAGCCTATCGCAAACAATAGCGAATTGAAAAAAAAATTGGAACATGCTTATCTCTTTAGCAAACAACAAAAAGAGATAGTTATTTCCGTAACAGCGTAAAAATAATATTAATGAGGTATTAAATATTTTTTTACCTTTTATCAAACCGTTATTAATAAATTTTCCTCATTTTATTTTGTTCAACAGAAATTGTATTGACTCTGTCTCTCTTGCTTACATTTCTATTTATAATGTCAATTTAAGACAGATCCGTATTAAAGAAAGTTAATACACTTTCAATATTTTATTATTCTTTTTAAATTTACTTGGCAATTACGTTTTTGATTATAAAAGAAAAAAATTAATTTTAATATTCTCATTTATTTATCCCCACCAATTTGGCCTGTTCATTATATTATAATTTATGGCGAGTATTTAGCAATGAAATTAATGTTGTGGAATGAGCTATAGGCTGAAATTTATGGATCCGGCAAAATCTCATTAAGAATGAAGTTGTTGGGTTTGTTTGGGGGTCGAGGGTGAGTTATGGAGGGCTGAAGGGGGACGGTGGGAGTTTTATTCTGCTCGAATAGGGTCGGATCCAGATCAAAACGTTCTGATGATGAAAATATACAATAATTACAACATTGTCCATTTTTTTATAAATTATATTAGTACTATTTAAAAAAATCAAGAATAATTCAAAGTATTGGGTAAGAAAATTTCCACTAAAACTGTTAAATTAAATTTAACTGCTTTAATTTTAGACTGTAACTAAAATATGTAACAGAATGTTTTATTTAAGAAAATTTAAATAAGTATGCAGGAGATGTCGAGAGAATGTGCTAATTTGCATAGAAGAAAAATTAATAAAATTGTTATCATATAGATTTATTTTATCGCTAAACTTTATAAATTTGAATGAAGTTGTTAAAAATCAACTATTTTCACCAGAAAACAATCAATTTCCAGACCTGTGACGAACACTGAGAAAAATTAATCGCGAGCACTAAGCATTCAAAAAAAGTGCTTAAAAATTATAAGTAAGCACTTTTACCGGAAAGTGTCTGTTGGCTTATTTATAAAAATGGAGTAAGTCCAACAAAACTGCCTAGAATTTGAATATAGGAACCAATATCAATTTTTTTTTATTTTTGAACTTTTTAAATATAAAAAATGTCTTATGAATAATAAACCCAGCAAGCGCCAACTACGAAGAGATTGCGTAGATACTGAAATTCGTCGTACTCCGCCCATAATGCACCGCTATACCTCATCCTAGCTACGATGATGAGGTTGCGCAGATCCAGAAATTCGTCACACTCAGCACAATAATGCGCGGGATTATCTCTTTTTAGCTGACGCTTACTGTAACAGTATCCAAGTAGCTCAGCTTTGGACAGACAGACAGACAGATAGACAGACCGACATTGTAAAGTCAATAAGTAACTTCACTTTGCTTTGTTACTTAATCAAACGTTTTTTTTTTAAATAATTACACGAGATGTATAGCATATTTGATGTAATATTTTTTTTGTCATAATATCATTTTTTCCAAAATAGTCAAAATAGTAATTATTTTTTTTCCAAATTATACACTAATATTTACCAGTGTGAATTTAAAGGGCTTAGTGCCTTTTGGTGTGCTCATGATCCTTTTGGAGTGCTTAGGAGCTTTTCAAGTGCTCACGAGCCTTTTGGTGCGATCGCGAGCACTTTTGATCAGTTCTAAGCACTAAGCCCTTTGGTATAGTGTTTTCAGCACTAGGCACCGATTTTAAAACGTACTCATAAGCACAGTAAAATAGTGGGAAAAGTGTAAAATGACAGAGGCAGAGAAATCTGGTAAAAAAATTGAAGCAACTAAGAAAGAAATCAAAACTAGCCAGGAACCATAATGAAAAAATGATTAATGAAAAGAAGATTATTAAAATACCAAGATTACACCGAAATATTGAAAATAAAATTCGATTTGTATAAAATTAGTGGTTGATAAAAATAGGTAATTTTTAAAAAATTAACTTGATTACGGTTCTGTGTTTTTCACCCTCCTAAACCCCTCGACTTAGGGGAAACTTGCGCCCTAGAATTTTCGCCAGAACGGGAAAGTTGTGCAATCGATATGGGAAATTTGAATATTTGGAATTGTAGGAAGTAAAGAATCTACTATTTTCAGGTCATCTGCTTATATCGAGTATTTTTTGTAGTTTCCATAAGTTTAATGGAATTCCCAAGTTCCTCGAAGGAAAGTTCTGAAATTTATTTTTTGTTTAATTATTTTTTGTACGGAAATTCGACAGATACTGCAATTGGAAAATACGGTTTTCCAATATTTCTTTTATTGGGGAAAAATTCTTTTCAGAATTTTAGAAAATAAATAAGATAGTGACATTTTATGTTACTTTTATCATTTCTGAAAATCTTCTCTCTACAAAATATTCTGTATTTACTTCCTCGTCTTTATAGGTCTATAAAATTCTTTTTTTGTACGCAAATTTACATCGGTGAAACAAGACGTTAAGTAGATGCGAGAATTAAAGAACACCTGAGATATATGAAACCAGTTACTAGCACATGAAAGGCCAATAAATTGTGCGTAAAGGAGTAAGTTGTAAGAGGAAATAAGTATACTGATTAGTTCTAGATTATTACATGGGAATCTACGACAGTCCTTCCCCGGACAATCCTTCTCCGGAAAATCCTTCCCAGACAATTCTTCTCCATTACAATTTTTCCCAGCGAGAATTCTTCCTCACGAGAAATCATTCATCGAGCAATGCAATGCAGACCAGTAACTAGTGTTTTGTACTTTATTAAAGACTTGACTATCTTCGAGGAATTATAAATTATTAGGAAATACTCAAAAAAGGTATTATACTGTAGTGAAAATAATTTTCTTATTATTGTATATTGTTATTTTTAATTTTTCAAGGTTAATTTCCGAACATCCTGGCCAAATTTTCCATGTATTCAGTCCCTAACGTCTATTTCGGTAGAGAGAGACCGGCATCGAGGTTTTAATGAAACTGTACGATTATAAATAATGTAAGAGACTATTAATCAACTAAAATGTTCCTCTCGGCCACACCTCTATAAATAATTCGATTGAAAGCGGAATGGCAAGGTAGGAAGTAATTTGGTTCCCTGCCTAAACTTTCCAGAAAATATCGCCGATATAAATCGAGTTATTGGAGAGGAAAGAGGTCGAAATTGAAAATGTTTCGTCACCAAATTGTGTGTGTGTGTGTTTTTGTTGGGCAACTTTCCCAATTTATCTAAAGCAGTTTTTCAATTTTTAAAATATACAGAGTGTCACAATTAACTTTTGTAATTTCACAAAAATAATTTCATATATTTCACTAAATAACTTAAATATTCGGTAGTTGTAAAACATTGCTTGTGCAAATGTCACTACGCCTCTGTCATGGTAATGAACAATTTTAGCATTTTTTTTTAAATTGATATTTGAAAATGGAATTTCTAAATGTACTGTTCATACCACTTAACCCTTAAAGCTGAAAACAACCTCTTATTTAAATTACGCGGGCTTGATTACGTCATACCAGAACCTTTGCCTACGTCACATACTTTATCGATAAGGAATGGCTACTCAATCATTCCTTAAGATCATTCGATGTGTCATTGGTAATCGAATTGTTAAATTATGAATAGGTTATTTGCAATAATTATTAATAATACCTAATAAAGTTTAGAAATCAGAAAATTGATAATAATTTAAAGGTCCGAAATCAGAGATGGAGCGATATTCATCTGAAAAAAATGTGAAATCATAATAGATACGGATATTCTATTCGATTTTAATCGATTTTTCTAGTTATCGAAACGTCATATGTACCAACATAAGTTAAATCACCGAATAAAATTACTAGAGCAGTAAATACGTCTCGTATATTAAAAAATCAATATTAAAAAAAAGGAAGTGTATTTGGGGTGGATTTTATTTTGTAACCGAATCGATATGATTAAGATTAAGTGTCGGTATACTGAAAATTCCAACAATCTCAGATAATAAATATCATTCAAATAACGAACATTTTTTTTAATTTTAAATGTTATATGTTTGTGAATATAACAAAAATCCAGGGATCTAATTTTAAATTGTATTCATTAATTTAATAAAATATTTACAATTAGGTAATAATTAAATAGTAGTAAAAATTTTAAATAACAAATTTTATGGTATTGAAATATTTTGGCATTAATTAAAATTCCATTTCCATTACGAAATTATTATCTATTTCACAATTTTATTTTGTTTATTATTAGGTTTATGGAATTCTAGATATGTAAGTGATAGTAACAAAATCAGAAAGCATGATGGTATTTTTTCTTCAACTGGGTTAATGGTATAAAGATAGAATCAAATAATGTGAAGAAACAAATAAGATAAGAAAAGATGCTAGAACTCGAATATCATTTTTTTAATTTAATTATGTTTATGTTTATAGCAATTTATTTTTTGACTTTCTTATACAGAGTGGCGCAAATTGAGATTTCGTAAACCGAAATTAAGGTGTTAATTAAATAAAACCAAAAAGGTTTCCCATTTAACAAACTGTTAACGAAATCGCAATAGTGTTCAATTAAATTTGCGCCACCCTGTATATACCAAAAAAACTGTAAAAAATATTCTTTCTAGTTTTATTTATTGGGACACTTTATATAAAACTAAGACCACCAACTAAAGACAAATAAGTTTAAAATGACATAACTTATATCACCAATTTAAGCCGCGACAAACACAGATGCAAATTTTAAATTTTTCTATTAGTTCTTCCTGTTGTTCAAGCTTTCATAATGGAGTAGTCATAATTTCAGCTGTTCTCTTTTATTTAATTGGTCGCTAACTTTTATTGGCATTTGACCGTGCGGGTCAATGCGACTATATTTTTTTATTGTTTTTAAACTGGCACCGCAATCAACGACTAAACCAATTTTAGTTAATCGTTAAATAGAATAAGGAAAATAGATTGATCAACGTAAATTGTAAAAATAATAAAATACAAAATAACGTAAATTTATTAAATATTGTACTGAACATTCTAGTGAAGGATTGCTTCCATGACCACAAAATGATGAAACATGATTCATGAGTCAAAATTCACAAAATATTTGGCAAAAATCTTTGATAAGTAATTACGGACAAACAGATTTTATTGAAAGATTGTCCCATACTTTACTGGAATGTCAATGTAAGATAAATATTTTGGATCTGCTTTCAAGACTGGCGAATTAAAAACTAACTAAAAACGAGAAACAACGAAATCCAATTTTTTTTCAAGATGGCGGCCAAAGCGAATGGAGAGGTATACGGCTTTCCGGTTTTAGTCTTCTCCAGCGACCCTACACAACCGTCAATTTTTTCGATATCAAATAATTTTTTGGGACAATTTTACTGTATTAAAATTATTTATTACGTCGAAAGAAAACAAATTATATTTGCTATATTTGAGGCGCAATTCTGTTAAAGTGACGGTAGCGCATTTGTACATCCAAAGTGTACAAACAATATTATATATCATCGACGACACGAGTGGAGTAGATGCTGCTCACCGGCATGTCGTTCCCTTTAAGCATTCCTATAATTTACATGAGATTACGCGTCCACCGGCATCGTTATCGTTATCGCGTCGGCCAGTGTGAAAACGCCCTTACAATGTGTAGTCTTAGTTACTGATGATCTCTCATCGGAGTGTGTACTGTTTGCTGTCGTATCTACAAAATTCCAAAGCCAACATTTAGAAGACATTAAAGAAAATTAAATATACATCGGAGAATAACGATCAAAAGACTTGCTATCTGCTATGGAAGCTGAACTGGTGCAACATGTCTTACTGTTAGAATTCTTGCTTTTTGGTCTGACAATTATGGAATTGCATACAAAAGAGGTTAGCTGGTTTGAATCGGTACTACAAATTCATGAAAAACCATCCAAAGATATCATTACGTAAACCAGAAGCAACCGCAATCGCACGTTGCAGAGGATTTAATGAGCAAATAATAATAGACTTTTTTGACAAATATGAAAAACTTATAGACGAAGAGAAATTTTTGGAACACGAAATTTACAATGTAGATGAAACCGGGTTAAGTACTGTCTATCAGCTATCCGAAATTTTGACCAAAAAAGGTAAACACCAAGTGGGTTAAGTACTGTCTATCAACTATCCAAAATTTTGACCAAAAAAGGTAAACACCAAGTGGGTTAAGTACTGTCTATCAACTATCCAAAATTTTGACTAAAAAAGGTAAACACCAAGTGGGTGCCGTTACAAGTGGTGAAAGAGGCACAAACACAACGTGTGTGTTACATGAATGCTGCCGGGAGTTATTAAAACGGGATGGTCCTCCAAACACTATTTATACTTGTTCTGATAGCGGATGTATTACAAGTAAACTATTTCTAGAATGGATGTAACATTTTATACAATGCTTAAGGCTTAAAAAAGGTGTCAAAAAACAAATCCTTCTCCTTCTTTATGGTCACTTAACGTATACGAAGAATATTGATGCAATAAGACTTGATGGAGATTAAAGTATCATTATGTTCTCTTTGCAGCACCTGGATAAATCTTTTTTTTAAAATCCTTAAAACATCATTTTATTCAGGTATTTATATTTGACATTAGATGTACAGGGTGTCCACAAATTGCAATAGATTAATAGGACTACTTCAATTTCAACTTAAATTTTGCAAATTTTAGTTGTGAAACATGTCAACTTTAACTTATTTAACAAGTCGACACACCTCAAATGTGTATTTATTAATTTGAAATATTTTAGCAATGAACTTAAAACAGTAATAAATAAGTAATACATAACAGAATAATGTATTTTCTACTGTAATACACAAAACTAAACGAAATAATTTAAAATCTAGATGTCTTTGACAATGACATTTCTCTTACCGAAAGTCAGTCTAGTAAAAGCTTTCGAGAATTTTTCGATATTGTTAAAAATAGAGGTACTTTACTCTTGTATCAAATTCATATTTTTTGACAAACCTCGTATACGATTTAAAAAATTGGCATCTGACATTTGTGTTTTACTTTATGGGCCATGCAGAACTTTTTATAAAGAATAACTTTTTTTCGTAACATTACAAATAAAAAAGTTTCTCATATGTTGCCAACTTTTTCAGACATATTGTACAACTTGGATGAGGACCAATGTAATAAAAAAGACAGAAATTAGCAAATTTTAAGGGGTGGCCTATGGCTACTGCATTACATGGATTTCAATCATGTGGTTTGTGGCTTTCTGATCGCCATAAAATTAAAAAAGATGAGTACGTGGTGGAAAGAGAAGATGTAATGAAAGAGAAAAAAAATCACAAACAAATATGATTAAGAATCGATAAATGTTTGTAAAAGTTACTATGGCAGTCAACGTGTTAACATCGACTAATTACCGAAGGACCAAACCGCGTTTCAAGCAGTTAAATTATAATCAAACTGCGTTTCAAGCAGTTACATTAATATAACAAAACACATATTGAAATGAACTGTAAGGGCTATTTTTAACCCATTTATTAATATATAAAAGGTACATTATTTTTAAATACACTTTAAAAATGATCAAATTTTTGTCACTCACTATTCACTGTACAATACTTTTGTGAAATCTCAGAAAATGTTTACTGAATGATGTGATAAAATAGGCGCGGTCATGGCCGGCATTTTAACCAATTAATTTTTTGTTATAATCAACTAACCTCTGCCAGATCCAAAACATTAATGAATGCGTGAACAAATTTGAGCGCGAAAAAGTGATTTTGCACCAAGCGAGACGTAGTGGGGTTCCAATGGTCTTTCTTGACATTGAAACGATTTCAAGGGTGAACTAGAAGCAATCTAGCTGATCTTGTTACTCTTACTTTGAGAAAGATGGTTAAAGAGAGACAAGACATATAGGAAAAAAATTGACAGGGGTATATTATTTAAGAAAATATTCTTTATTAATTAAGAGTCGGCTTTAGGAATTATCACCAATTCCAAAAATGGAAATTGTGCAAAAAAATTGTCAAATGACACCTCAGCTTCTCATGTTTTAACTTGGAAGCCCTTATAAAAATAATCTGGAGCAGAAGATAGATGAGAAAAAAACAAAATCTGTTAAGGTCTTATTAATTATAGAAAACCCCAAAACAAGAACTAAAGTAGAGCAAACGCCTAAAACCGTCGTTAAGAAGAAATAGAACTGTTTACAAGAAAATTGGTACTGTATACTATGCGATAAAACTGTACAGGAAAGCATGATTCAAAACAATTTTTTTTGTATTGTTCTTTAACTTTTTTGAAAAATTGGTTCAATAAAACTATTAGTCGCGTATACATGTTTAATTAATAAAAAAATCTGCACATGGGGTACGATTTAAGCGTAATTACCCTACTTTTTGAAGATCCTCATGTTAAAAATTTGATTGTATGTAATGGATGGACTATTTTTAAGTTGGTAATATCTGGGACATAAAACCCCATACAGAAAATATTTATAAGATGATAGGATACATAAATAAGATTATGTGTTACTACTCACTTCGAGGTGAAAAGAAGTACTTGGAATTGTGGGAATAGACTGTTTTTCATTTAGTATTGAAATTAACTTTATACTAATATGGCTCGTTGGTTGATTGATGATTTAATGACAATTGCCGGTGTGATTGGCAATTGACAATCAATGAGAATCAAAACTGTAAATTTTATATATTATAATTGTTTACCTTGAGTTATAATTGAAGGATTAAATTTCTCTGGAACGTGAACTGACCTGCAACAAACATATAAAAATTAATTAACAATTATTTATTAAATTAACGATGAAATTATAATTTATATCTAACAATCAATT
This sequence comes from Neocrepidodera transversa, assembly GCA_963243735.1. Taxonomy (NCBI): domain Eukaryota; kingdom Metazoa; phylum Arthropoda; class Insecta; order Coleoptera; family Chrysomelidae; genus Neocrepidodera; species Neocrepidodera transversa. The sequence continues at coordinate 22,854,217 of OY725336.1, read as the reverse complement.
TTTTAATAGAGTGATGATAATAAATAATTATAAATTATCTTTAAATATCGATTTTTTTAATAATATTTATAGTCTAGTTATTGCCTAAATATTTGTATAAAACATTGTAACACAATAATAATTTTCTTTAATAAAAATAAATTTTATTTATATATTTTATTGTTTATAGAATTATTTCTTTAAATATTATCATAATCTTTTATCTTTTTAACATTTTTTATATAATACAATTATTCAACACACTAAACTCTAGAAAATTAGTAAAAATTATATTTATTTTAAACTTTCGATCATTATACATAAATGATTAACAATTCATTTTCTAACCTCTAATAATTTTTATTTTCATAGATCAATTTTACTTATTTACTTTACTAACACTATTTTTTTATACCCGAATTTCAATTTCAACCCTCACTATCTACATAAATGAAATAATAATTAAAACCTCATATATTTATAATACTATTTTACTAGTAAGTTGTAATTATCATACAAATACTATAAATTATACAATGTCTCGAGTAAGTAATATGATAACAGGGCAGCCGTCGACGATTTAGAAATCCCCACTAAAATATAACCTATAATATAATACACGTTATATTTCTCCTCTTCCAATCACATTTAAGATAGCAGCGAATACGCAAAGATGCCATATTTCTATAAGGCATGAATCCCCTGCTTAGAATAAACACAGTTAGTATTCTCGATAAACATGACACCGCACCATAGAAAATCAATATCTAGATGTCATAATTTTCAGAATAACTCACGACATTTGTTCTACGCGCGACAGAAACATTAACAAGTTGTAGTATGATTGGCAACACAGCGGATTTCAAAATAAAACAACAAGCTGATAACCATTGTATGCCTAAGGTATTTTAATAACGCCCTGTATATTCAAAGCAGAAACATGGATCATATTGCATTCCGAGGTGCGCAGAATTACAATTTGTGCGAGAAAGACCATTTTTCAAAAATAAATTGCCGTGTAAGTACCACTGCTATCCCTCATCAGGACACTCAAAAACAATCGGGCAAAAACTATAAAGATTTAGTCGTATTAAAGATAAAAAAATGGATCAGTATTTCCCATTCGTCAAAAAATTTCAGAATATAATTTAATACTAAACAACTGGAACCGTCATGAAAGTGGAACAGCGGAACCAACTACGAAAAAATACAAGATATATTGTTAGTCGCTCTCGGGACACTTCTATCCAAAAGCTGCAAGAAAAGGTAGCTTTTGGGTGGATTCTTTTTAAAAAAGGTTATCAATAATCTCAAACGTAATCCACCAATAAAGAAACAAAAATCAACGTCTAGTACCGTTTGGCTAAAATAAGTTGAACCACAATATGCCCAGTGACTTTACGGAGAGGGGAGCTTGTGAACCCAATGTTTTATTCACTCTAGAATTCAAGTTGACAACACCGCACTAAATTCTTACGAAGCGAACAGCTTGAGTATTCTATTTAAATGAGCTCAGTGACGGGGAGAATGGGGGACTCATAGCTCAACTTATATTAGCCAAATAGTACCACAATTATATTTAATACATTCTAAGTTGAAAAGGAAATTGGCAACTAGTTATATAAATTCATTTCCCTAAACCTTACCAATGTATTGAACTTCCCTCATCAGATCGCCGGTTTCGGCTTCCATGAGAATATTTTTCAAAATTTTCAGATTAACTCCTTTAATTCACATTATCGTGTAAACTCTCTACCTTTTAATTGCTATGGTAAAATGTCCCCTTTCTAGTACCACTTCCTTAACTTTCCCTTTTAATACTTAAGTACGCACATGCTAATTATTTTAATTTTAATGTACAATTCAATTAATGTCGAATCTTTGGCAAGTCTCTCTATTATAATGGTTCTTTTTATATCTCATTGCAACATTTATATTATAGGCCTGGTGATGGCATTTGTATGCCGAAAATAGTTGCCTTCTAACTCACATTGTATTAAGAGGCCCATACATCACGTGATATTTGTGTTTGCCGGTTAGAGAATTACTCAAGGAAAATATGCATGTATTCTAATAAATTGGGTATAATTTTTTTTTTTGTAATTTCCGGTTAATGTTAAATAATCGTACCATCTAGTCCAATTTTTTCTGCGCAGAACAGGGTAGAGCGCCATAAAACATAATTATTCGTATTTGGACGAGAACTCGCCTAATATGGCAACTAAAAATATGCGTTTTTTTCAAGATATTTAAAATATTTATGAGAAGAGCGCGTCTGTGCTACATTTTTCAAATTTATCTAGAGAAAAAAGTTAATAGTCGTATCACTTTTAATAAAATTATTTTCAAAAAAGTGCCACAGACGCGCTCCAAAGAATTAACTATAGAATCGATTGGTGAAAACCGCAGCTTCCTATCTTTAATATTAAAATGCTTTATTATTTTTTTGTTGAAAAGTTATTACTTTGAATTTTTATACCAACTTTTTATTTTCGTTTTCCTGTAGATTCGGGCATTTAAGTGCTTTCTTTAAATCAAGTTTTGACGTGGCAACATTGTCCAGTCTTTACCCCACAACACCAGTCTTTATCTAACTGGTTCTATCCTTTTTCTCGTTATTCTCGCCTGTTCTGCGCATCGCGCGGCTCTAAACTTTTTGTTCATAACTATAGAGAATCATGCGTAAATAAAAAAATACAAAAAAAATCAATTTATGATATTTATAAACAAAAAAACTAAGCGCCGGTGAGTATAAAAGCCGCTTTGTGTGATAACCGCCTAAATATTAAAATAGAAAAGTAACATATTTATTAATAGCAAAACTAGTGATACATTTTAGTTAAAATTATTTCGTTACGAAATTTATAATCTAGTACAATGTTTTTTCTAAGATTCACATTTGCATTTGTGACCTTAATAATCCGAACGTCATTTAAATAAATTAATGTCATTTTGGAGGTTCTGAGCCGGATTTGCTTATCAAAATATTATTAATTTTGTTGGATGAGTGTCAGAATTATTTAATGGTATAATATTTCATTTCCCGTTTTTATGACCGTTATTATAAAATTGAACCAAATTTGTTTATAATTATTTGATTGGCAACAAAAACAATTTTTTTTCTCTGAAATATAAGATGGTCAAGGTATGAAATTGAATTTTTCAATTTATTAGTCCAAGTTTCAGGTGGAATTTCATAATATTACCGAAGTTTTCGATGTGACTTTCTAGCGCAATTGCTATCGCATCGCCAACGGGGCGTAAATCACATTTCCTCAAATAAATTATTTGCACAGCGTAGTAATATTATTGCAGCCTCAATTTTCAGTTATAATATATTACATAAACTCTATTAAATAACTAGAAATTTGCCCGAAGTTATATAACAGGACTGCAAGTTTGTTCACTGCAAACGCTGCAAGAAGCAGAAATTAAACTCCAAAGTTGGGAAAACGAGAAAACATACAGAAGTTGATTCTTAGCTGCGTTTCTAAAAACAGAAATTAAGTTAATAAACAGGAAATATACCGAATGTATTTATTATACTAAAGTGTCTATATTAGTTTGTTGGTGTCTTATTTATATATCAATTAAAATATTTGGTCTTTTATTATTATGTGACGACCCAATTAAATCGTAACTAAACGAAAACTGGCTATAGACTCTTCTAAAGAAATGATCCCCTTTGAATTGTAAACAATTTCATTTTTTTCTGTGGTCTGTGTGTCTGTCTGTCTGTCTATCTGCCTGTCTTAAAAATCTCATAACTTTCGAACGCTTCAATGTATCGATATGAAATTGTCACCCTTTTTTGAGACCCACCATTACAATATTTTGATAGAAAATGGGCGAAATTCAAAAATGGAAAATTGGTCTTTTCCGGGTTTTTCGTACTTTTTTTCAAGTTTCACAGGAAATACGCTACAGGTCGTAGTTTTTAAACAAATCTTTTTCAATTTCGCGGAAGGAAATCTATTACGAAGACATCGAAACTATCGGAAAATTCCTTGTGGATTATTTTCTCAAAAAGTCATAATTTTTAATAACCGATATCAATAAAACCGTGAAATAAATTCGAAAAACAAAAATACGAAAATGTAGGTAGGGATTAAATAGCAGAACATTTCTTATTTAAACTATTTTTCCGAAAATTGTTGAGAAAATTGAGAAACCAAATAAATCTAAAAAAATGAAATTTTTCGAAATTACCTTCCAAAAATCTTTGAAATAATGAAAAATGTTGAGTACTTTTTTATTGAAAAGATCTATGAAAATCTCTTGTCTATTTTTCTTTAATTTTCCTACTCTTCTATAGAAATGATCCCCTTCGAATTGTGAACAATTTAATTTTTTTCTGTGGTTTGTGTGTCCTGTCTTAAAAATCTCATAACTTTTGAAAGCTTCAATGTATCGACCTGAAATTGTCACCCTTTTTTGAGACCCACCAGTACAACATTTTGATAGAAAATGAGCGAAATTCAAAAATGGAAAATTGATCTTTTACGGGTTTTTTCCACTTTATTTCGAGTTTCACAAGAAACATGCTAAATGCCGTAGTTTTTAAACAAATCTTTTTCAATTTCGTGGGTGGAAATCAGATATGAAGCCTATTAGAAATCGGATTAATCGGAAAGTTCCTTGTGGGTTTTTCCGGGTTATTTTCCCAAAAAGTCATAATTTTTAATAACGAATGTCTATAAAACCGTGAAATGTATTCAAAAAAACAAAAATACGAAAATGGTAGGGATTACAGAACAATCCTTATTTAAACCATTTTTCCGCAAATTGTTGAGAAAATAAATAAATCTGAAAAAATTTAAATTTTCGAAATTACCTTCCAAAAATCTCTGAATTGAGGGGAAATATTGAAAAATGTTAAGATTGCATTTTTATTGTACTTGAAAAGATCTATGAAAATCTCTTTTTATTTTTCTTCAATTTTGATATGATCCGAGATAGTTTGAAAATTGTACAAAATTGATGTAAAAAATTATCAGTTCAAGTTTCGAATTATAATAAAAATAATAATAATACGCTCCCTACCATGCACCTCCTTACGAGTGAACTCCAGAAGATAAAATCTTGTGCGGGGAAGGGACGGTTATTATTATTATTTGCAGTGGCGCTCCGGGGAGACTTACTGAGGATTAATGGCGCTATTTGGGTATAGGTGAGGGAAACCCTGAAAACCTGTCCACCTTCAGTCTTTAATAGATATTGACAAAGTTCGACAGGAAAAATATAACTTACTATACGATCTTTTAACTTGTGTGCGGCGCAAATCTTTTTATATGAATCAAAAAGTGTCAAATATTGACATTGAATTAACCTATATAATAAATCGAAAAGGTCATCCATGTCTCGAATGTGGTAATGAAACTCTTAGTAAAGTACCACAATATATTTATATAATAATTTAGTGAAAAGGAACAAAGAGGGAAGGATAACTTTACTTCATGGCGTGAAGTGTTACCGGGTAATAAATCACCCGGTGACGAATGGAAATAACTTTTAAGGGAATTATACATTGTGGTAGTTAATTAAAGATAATATTGAGTGGACTGTATAATAAACTTATAATATAAAAAACTACGACAGCGAAAAAATAAACAAAAAGACAGTACCTATATACAAATTTACAAATGGTACAACGAGATGCTTGTACGGTCAACTAGATAATTATATATTTAAAAACTAAAAATTGTCACTTGAAAAGATCTTTTTGAGGATGGGTCCAACGGGTCTCCTAGATTGCCACTAATGGTGGAAATGGGATACAGTTACAAACCCATAGGTGTATACTTTAAGTTCGAAATTAAACATTCCGCTCACTTTCAACACCACTAAAAGTCACTATCTTAACAAAGGGAACTGATTTGGAAGAAGTCATATCTTTGTTAAAGCACGTCGAACCAGTCTTGTAGAGGTACGCACAACTACTAGGATACTCGGAAACAACTTCTTTTCTCGACCTAAACGCCAACGTAAACTTGGCCAATTTTTATTCTTGAGGACTAAATGGCCAACCTTTAAAATTTGGGATGAGTTCTTCTTCCATTTTGTCATATTTTGTAGCTCAGAAATATACTCTTTGTTCCATCTGGTTCAAAATCTTTGGGTAGGAGCTTGCAACTTTTAATACTGGTTAAGACGATTTTCCGGAATTTCTAACACATTTCCTTCCGGAAGAGCAACGAATGATCGGACTATGAGTAAATGGGAATAGGTTAGAGAAGTCAAATCTTCAATATCAGAGGACAAAGAGTTCGGGAATTTAAAATACCTTCTACTTGACATAAGATTGTATAAAAATCTTCAAAAGTTAAAACAGATTCCCCTATACGCTTTAAATGAAATTTACTACTTTTAATACCTGCTTGACATAAGCCGCCGAATGTCGGCGACCGAGAAGGAATAAAGTGCCACTTTATCCTTTCATTTACACAAATATCTGCAATATTATCATTATTTGCAGCAACAAAATTGTACATTATTAGCAACTCTTTATTTGCACCTATAAAGTGTAAATTTTATAGGATAAATCCTGCCGATACCAACAGGTAAGAAATTCTCCCTTCTTCTGCCCCATGTTGGGTTGACAATAGGAAAAGTATAAGGTGAATAGTAATAATTACAGATGAAACGTGTAAAACACGAAGCAGGTTGATTACCTAAAATGGTTTAGAAACGACCATATCATCGCCGTAACAATGCAAAATGAAGTTGCAATTGTTAAAGAAAGCCGGAACCGACAAATAGCACAATTAAAAAAATTGAACGTAGAAAAGCAGATCATTGGCAAAAAAACTGTAGTGTATTACAGGCCTGATGATGGCGATTGTCTCCGAAACCAGTTGCCAACCTTATATTCACTAAATTATCGTATAAATATATTGTGGTACTTGATTAAGAGTTTCATTACCTAACCTAAGTTTGTACCAGACAATTTCCTTTAATTTTTAGTTATAAAACAATTTTAAATAAAAATTTACATAAAATATTAATGAAGTATATTATTTAAAATTACTGTCTCCTAGCTAACTAGATAAAAAAGGACTTTTAATTTATATGAATGAACGATTTATCAATCTTATTAAGAAACTAGAATTTATACCTTTCAATCACAATTTTTTTTTTATACAAAAAAACTAAATACATAAAACTGGTTAACATTTAGAAATCTAATTAATGATTTCATAACAGCTATTTACTCTTAAATCAAGACTTAAAAACATTAAATATTAAAATTCTTGGTTAATTGCGTTATTAGGTAGATTACAAAAAAGTGATTATTTTTTCAAAGATTGTTCCATTAAAACGTAACCGTTACGAAAGAATTATTAACGGGCAATTAACACAATTAATCCACACTCATTAATTATTAGTATAAAATATGGGTTATATGTAAACGGTATATTACATTTGATTTTTCGCTGTTCTTGATATTTGACATATACAGGGTGGCCCAAATTTAATTGAACACTATTGGGATTTCATAAACCGTTATAGTTACTAAGTTGGTTAAATGGAAAAATGATATGTATTTTCAAGACAAATTGATTGATTTAGTATCGTTTAACATAGCATATAATTTTTTTTAAAACAACGTTTATCTTTTAAGGGCCACCATCATTTTTTTTTAAATATGGACCTGTGCTTTTTATTTCATATTTGAAATCTCCATTTTTTCCTATCCAACCCTGTAGAACATTTAATTTTTTATTAGCCTTCGAAAATGAACTGTACTTTAGGCATTTTTTGTAATTACGGTCCTGTTCATTTTACTCTGAAAGTATCAGTAAAAGAATTATAAAATATCTTGAATACGGGGGGACAATTTAAGCCATACTTAGAGAATTAAAATAATTTACAATGACTATTTAGTTTAATACATTATATAATTTCTAGGGTGTTCGGTAAATTCACCGCCATCAATTCACCGCCATGAATTTACCGCCTCAGCAATTCATCGCCTTATCAATTCACCGCAATTAATTAACCGCCTAATCAATTCACCCCTGAAAAATTTAATACTTGATACACTGATACCACAAACAAAATTTAGCATTTTTTTTTAAATAATATACAGGGTGTTTCGGGAGGAAAGTATTAAATTTATCGGCGTATTTAAGTTACTTTTTTATTAAATTTTCAACCCATCTTAATGTATTCCACTAGGTTTATTATTTTGTGTGTGTAATAAAGAAACTCCCTCTGAAATCAGATCAATAGTTAATTCTTACGATTTAATTAAATTTCCAACCCACTTAAAAACCTCTCAGTGTAAGATAATGAGTTTAATATTTTGGGAAATAATATATGTTGTTCTACTTTAAAAAATTTTTCGGCGGTGAATTAATGGCGGTGAATTGATGAGGCGGTGAATAGCTGAGGCGTTGAATTGATGCGGTGAATTGATGGCGGTAAATTTTCCTAAAATCAATTTCCAGTTACTATTTCATAATTGAAGTTTAAATAAATTTTATTTCAGAAAATTCAGTTCAGACATTAAGTATACTCAGGGCATTAAGCTCAAAGTATACACAATTTTTAATTAAAATATTTTCAGTCATTTGATTTGACTGTAATAAACCGGCTTATTGTACATAATAAACATCCCTTATGTGACTTAATTAGGTTAAAATAATGTACCGAATTTTTGCAACGCGACATACGTTTTGTTCTAAAATTTCCTTTTGTTCAACGACTTAAGAAAAGCGTATAAAAGGTCAAATAGAGAGGAAAAAATGCACTAATCTTGCACGACGCAAAATCAATCTCGTTCGATTGTCATCTTGTTTAGCCGATAACCCATTTAAGTTGCAATAAGAAAAGACTTCCGTTAAGGTCTTGAAGCTTATTATGGCATTAGCATACGATTACATGAGTAACATGCACATTATGTGATTTAACAAGTCGGAAAAAAATTAGATAAGCATCGGTTCATAATCGAAAGTAGCTCGCAGAATGCTTTCTATTCAGACATGTCCAATAAAACGGGGCACTTTCACTTTCAGCCGTTCAAGAGGCAGGCCCGGCTCTGCAGGGACATGACATATATTCGATTATTCGGTTATATGTCAAAATGTTGAAATATCTATGATTAATAATTTTTAAAGCAATTTTAATTCATGACTTGCTCCAAAAGTAAAATTAACAATTCAAATATATTTAAAGAATTAAAAGTGCAAGTCTAAATTTGTTTATCCTTTTACTAGGTGTGTGGCTCGTCTCTAATGTTCAATATTTTTAAATATCAGTAATCGTTTTTCTCTACCCAGACCCGTCGAGAGGGTGTTGAAGGCGGTACAAAATATCGGGGCCCGGTACTTATGGGGGCTCGAGCCCAACACAGCTTCTTATTTTGTACAAATAAATATTCTCTCTTTCGGTTCATAAAATTCCATAAAAATCTAACAAATCACTTAATTTCTAACGAGTTTCAGAAACTCAATGACAATTCTCTTATGACAAATTAGTTTTCCACTTGGTTTTTTTAAAATTTCAATTTCTTCAAATGAAACAATTAAATCAACCTGCGAGAAGTTACCTGGAATAAAATATGCTATTGGAGCTTAAATTAACACCAGAAGTAAGAGGATAATTAAATAGTATTTTAAAATCTTTGGATTCGTTTGAATGGCTTCAACGTGGCTAAAAGTAAAACATTTTGAATCAATGTAATCTAGTGGTTAATAATTTGGGAATGTCAAATGAACTAGCTTCGTCCGAAAAAAGAAAACAGAAAAGAAAAATGTTTTTCCACGAAACATCAATGGATTTACTACAACTTTATGGAGAGGAATACTTTAGAGTATTTTATATAATTTTAGATGTTGATATTTAAAATTCATCAATAAGATTTGAAGCAGCTAAAAAAAATTGTAAACATGTTTAGTATGTTATGGAGATTTCTAAGTTTAGAAGATATAGAAATTGAAGCGCAAGCCAATCGCCTTCAAAATTATTACGATGCAGATATCAATTTTCAATTCAAAGATGAAATAAAACATTTTAATAACATCTCAAGTAGTAATGTCACTCAAAAAGGTTCATTTAATCTCAGGCCAAACGATTACGTCATTACCCTAGACACGTGACTACTCTCAAAAGAGACAAATGAGAAATAAAACAGTAACAATGTTATATTTTTTGATAGTATCTACTTATCTCTCTTTATTGCCAGTGTTGGGAGAGAAACAGGCAATAAAAGTCCTAGCGACGTGACGTCACATCAATCATATGTCTGGGTGATCAAATATTTCCATTCATTAAATTATCTACCTTTTCAAAGCGAAAATGTTTATTTAAAGTAATATATGCTATCATATTCTCAACCTTATAATGTTGTTAATGAACACTGTCTAATTCCCTATTGTTTTGTGATCCATTCGTTTTTTGCCATGGTTAAGATGCTACGAACCCGAAATTAGTTTGTTGTTAGTAATTTTTTAAAGTTCTGGTAACCACACCAAAATTACGTCTTTCCAGGCGTGACATTTGAAGGTTTTTATGGACTTCCAAAGTTTCCCTATTTAATTTGTTGGAAATAACGTAGTTTAGAAGCCTTAGTTCCATCTTAAGGTGCGTACTCACTAAGCGACTGAATGTTTGGCGTTCGTGCGCTGAACATTCGTTTGGTGTTCGTTCACTATTCGGAGGAGTGTATACCAATCTAACAAAGAGTGATTTGAAAGTTCATTGTTCACAGACAGACATTAAACGAACGTGACCTCCTTGTGATCATGTTCGACGAAGACTTATTTCAGCGGCTTGTTATTATTGCTGATTTATCAATTTATAAAAGTAGAGACCGGTACAGAAGAACTGTATATATTTGACGTCAGAAGTCAGCATTTAGGTCTGCTTCATAATTTCTGCGGAATGTCTCCTACTAACTATGAATTTCTAATAAATAAAGTGGGTCCACAAATAGGTAACCAAAATACAAAATGTCCATAGTAGTTCTTGTTAAATCATCTGTTAGCTCTTCCGTCCACTCTATTTTGGTAGCCATTGCACATTTTGTTTCGGGCCGAACAAACACTACTGGTACTGATTTTTCTCCGTCTACACTGTACATCGAATCTCTTTCATGTACCGCTCTTAGAGCGAACGCCACTGAACGCGGACAGACCGTTCGGTTCGCATTCGTTATGTTCGATGTAAATCGATTATTCACAAAATCGACCTTTTAACCTGCGGTTCTCGATATTTTAAATCGATCTTTTCATAAGCGTTTAATCGGTGTATCGATTATTTTATCACAAAATCGTTCAACAAAGATCGGATGTTCACAAATTATATTTTTACTGCGACATCGCGACATCTAGTATATTTAAATTTAAAAGAGAAGATTGCCATTGCCAGCCATTTGTTTTATTTCATAAATATATTAAATTGTAACTAAATAAATGATTCCCAAAAGGGCAAACAGAAGAAATAAAAAACTACCAAGTATTAAGTATTTTTGTTTCGTGAACTAAAATAAAATTGTTTGTGTAAATATTAAATTATAAAAAATCCAAAAGGTTATCAACATCTCATTAAATTATAAGATTGATTTTGAAGAAGATAGATTTTTTCGATTCGATCTTTAAAGCATCGATTAAATACCAAACGATCAGAATCGATTTAGAAGATTGATCACCAAGCGAAATTCGCTTTCGTTGTTCATTCGTTCGCTTAGTGAGTACAGCTTTTATCAAAAACATCGTGGTTTAGTTGGAGGTAACATTTTGACCAATCTATTTGAAGCCGGATCTGCGTAATCGGAGATATTAGCAGAAAATATCACTAACAAATAGTTTCATAATCAAATGCACACAATGATGCATGAACACGTTCATTCCTGCCTGCATTATTTATATAAAGCAACAATATAATTGACGTGTGGAGTTCCCATGTTCACCAACATTTTGTGAATCGTTGGCCAAATTGTTTAATGAATGGTAATTGAAATTTGTGAATGAGTTGCGAAGGTCAATGACAGATTTCACTTTTGCTGTGGCTCAATAATTCAATTAATATCTCTTTTTTTAAGGAAATTATTTTCTTGTTAGTTGAGAATTTAAATTAACCCGCCGCTGGTATCGACAAATTTAAATCGCAATAAATTGTAACTATTTTTGTTTTATTTTGAATGTCGTTAAGTTCGTGAAGAGAAAACATGGAAAATTTTATTCGGAAAATAATAAATTCTGCGCCGTTAGTGGCTTAAAGAAAAATAAATAAGAGAACGGTTTAGCAGCTGCCTCATTAAAGGTTCTTTGTTCACTTTGTTATCTTTTTCTCAAGGATGTTTGATTTAGAAGGCGTTAAAGAGAAATAAAACGAAAAAACAAAATATAATTAAATTCGAAAAAAATTGGAGCACGTCTTATAAAATTAGTTTTCTTACAAAAAAAAAGCTAATTAATAAAAAAGTAAAGAGAAATATGAAATATTTTAAATTGTGTTAAATTTCGTCGAAAAAAAAACCGTAAATAATTGATTCCCTTCACATAATGAAATTTTTTGCAACAAAAGTGTAACTTTATATTAAAAAAAAGCTATATGTTTTCGGTCTTTTCGCGCGAGACAAAACCATTAATATTCATTATACTTTTAATTATGTTGACTTTCCGTCCCAGGGCTTAATCCATTTATTTATATTTATGTTTCCATGAATTTTAATTAGCCACGTATTTATTTCGTTCTGATGAAAGTTGCAAAAAATTATCATATACTATTTTAGACCGTAAAGAAAGAACATTTACGGCCTTTGGTGCACTTATCAAAATATAAAAAAACTGTAGAAACTTGTGCATATAATAAGTGACAAATAAAAGGATTAATATTTTAATGGTATCTACCATATCCAACCTTTACGAGAATAATAAAGACACAGCTGAGATTATAAATATATACATTAGAAGAATAAGCAGCGTCAACGAAAAACATATAAACGATAGATATCTTAACAATAAGTAACTTAATAGTGAAGAAGATTACATCAGAAGAACAGATTATAATTACATTTACAGACTTTGAAGCGGTATTTGACGGAATATACAGAATCCCTATATAAGGGTATCTAAAAATTAAAACGATGACTACCCATATAACAAGAAATACAACAAAAACCATCAGGAGACAAAACTACCAGTCAAATAGTAACAACCAACCAACCTTGCTCAGTAAAAGTCACTTCAGAATAAAAACGCGACTAATTCAAGATACTGGATATTGATCGCCTATTGGGGTAGATGGAGAATATAAAAATCTTCTCGCGATGGAGAAGAATCTCTTTCATGCCATTATTGTAAGAGGACTGGGAAAAGTAACAATACTGGAAGATAAAAAGAAGATCTCCTTACAAGGATATGTACTAAATCCAGAAAAGGATCAATAATCTGCGCCAATTGCGCTAAGTTTACAATTATTGTACAGGAATAAAGAATAGTTTTACTATTACAGAACATTTATACTCATTAAAATTGAAGGATGTTGTAAAAAAATAATCAAGGATATTCACATTAAAGAAACAAATCAGAATTTCTAAAAATTTGAAGACTTTTACAAGGTTTTGAAAAGAAAATTAATAGTTTTGCTGTCAAAAAAACTTTTATAATGATTAAAAAGAAAGGATTCTTGATAACTATTTTTTTAGGACCCCGCAAAATCCTTATGAAAATTGGGTCTCGGTGGATTTGTTTTAGTTTTTGATATGATGAAGTCCAAGCAATTCTAAACATATGTTAACATTGCGCCAACCCCCAATTATAAACAGTTTTTCTGCTAGGGGGGGGGCTTAAATTTACATATTGCCCATAATGGAATATTCATTTTTGAAGACGGGAAAAATATTTTCAAATATTTTATTCTAGTTTATATTGCATAACAGTGTTCTTAAAAAATATATAACCCCCAAACCACATATTTAACCCCAACCCCTATTTATAGAAATTAAAAAATATTAATTGCGGACTCACTTTAAAAATTATGAGGGAATGTTTTAATAAGTTAAAAATATCGGTGGATTTTGCTGAATTTTTAATATGATATAGTCCATTTGATTTCGACCGGAAATTGATTGGGTGCCAATCATCAAAAATGAACGGTTTTTGTGCTATAGGGGGTTACATTCAAACTTTGTTCATAATAGACCATTTATTTTTGTACCCCCTCTAGCAGAAAAACCGTTCATTTTTGATGATTGGCACTCAATCAATTTTCGGTCAAAATCAAATGGACTATATCATACTAAAAATTCAACAAAATCTACCGATATTTTAAATTTATTAAAACATTCCTTCATAATTTTTAAATTGAGTCCGCAATTAATATTTTTTAATTTCTATAAATAGGGGTTGGGGTTTAATATGTGGGTTGGGGGGTTATATATTTTTTTAAGAACACTGTTATGCAATATAAACTAGAATAAAATATTTGAAAATATTATTCCCGTCTTCAAAAATAAATATTCTATTATGGGCAATATGTGAATTAAACCCCCCCCCTCCTAGCAGAAAAACTGTTCATATTTGGGGGTTGGCGCAATGTTAACATATGTTTAGAATTCCATGGACTACATGATATCCTTTAAGATCATTTATAGGGATTAAAAAGGAACAATATTCCATGTATTTTTCTAACTTAAAATGGTATATATTATACACTATTAGCAGTAAATAATCATTATTCACTACTTTTTATCACCGCTCTTCCTATACTTAACCATTGTGATATAACGATTATAAATTTTATCCATTTTCTTAGTAAGCCGCGACTGTCATCTAAAAGTCAAATTAATAATTTAAATTGAAATGTCAAACTTTTGACTACAGAATATTTTATTAAAATTTTTACTAAATTGTAATAAAATAATGGATTGAGAAAGTGAAAATAAAATGTGCTTAACACCTTCACCACCAGAAGTAATTATCAAGCTCCTTACAAGTAAATGATTCTAATACTTATGCCAATAATCAAAAATTTCAACTAATAATCAGAATATTAGTGTTGACGTTAATCCTATTTCTGATATTAACTTAACAAATTTTGATGTTAAAATTATAGTTATACAATATTAATATTCTTTCTAGTTATGCTATAAATAATAAAAATAATATTCCATCAATGTTTGCCTCAATAAAAGTTTGTTAATACATATCTAACAGTCGTGGACAAAGTACAGTATTCTACTCGCATATAATAGCTATTATTCTATGCTCGTTGAATAATATACTATTAACTGCTAAAGGACGTTTTTAAAGATTAAAAATGAAGGATCATTACAAAAAATAATCGAGGGCAATCACAATAAAAAAAAACATTTCTAAATTTGAAATCTGACAACGATTATAAAGGAACAATTAATACTTTTACTGTTAAAGAACTTTTTTAAAGATTAAAAATGGAGGATCATTACAAAAAATAGTCAATCAAAAAAAAATTTCTAAATTTGAAATCTGACAAGGATTATAAAGGAACAAATAATATTTTTAGTGTTAAACGACTTTTTTAAAGATCAAAAATGGAGGAACATTACAAAAAATAGTCAATCAAAAAAAATTTCTAAATTTGAAATCTGACAAGGATTATAAAGGAACAAATAATACTTTTAGTGTTAAACGACTTTTTTAAAGATCAAAAATGGAGGAACATTACAAAAAATAGTCAATCAAAAAAAAATATTCTAAATTTGAAACCTGACAAGAATTGTAAAGGAACAAATAATAGTTTTACTGTTAAAGGACTTTTTTAAAGATTAAAAATGGAGGATTATTACAAAAAATAATCAAGGGCAATCACAATCAAAAAAAAATTTCTGAATTTGAAATCTGACAAGGATTATAAAGGACCAAATAATATTTTTACTGTTAAAGGACTTTTTTAAAGATTAAAAATTAAGGATCATTCCAAAAAACAATCAAGAGCAATAACAATCAAAAAAAAAAAATTATAAATTTGAAATCTGACAAGGATTATAAAAGAACTAATAACAGTTTTACTATTAAAGGACTTTTTAAAGATTAAAAATGAAGGATCATTATGAAAAATAATCAAGAGCAATTACACTCAAAAAAAAAAATATTCCAAATTTGAAATCTGACAATAAAGGAACAAATAATGCTTTTACTTTTAAAGGACTTTTTTAAAGCTTAAAAATGGAAATCTGACAAGGATTATAAAGGAACAAATAATAGTTTTACTGTTAAAGGACTTATTTAATGATTAAAAATGAAGGATCATTACAAAAAAGAATTAATGGCAATAAAAGATTTCTAAATACAGGACTTTTTTATGATAAAAAATGAAGGATCATGACAAAAAACATTGAATTACGATGAATTAAAAAAATATTTCTAAATTTGTAATCTGACAAGGATTATAAAAGAACTAATAACAGTTTTACTACTAAATAACTATTTTAATATCATTAAGTATCATTACAAAAATAATAAAAACATTTCTAAATTTGAATAGTTTTAGAAGGATTATAAAGGAACAAACAATAGTTTTACTGTTAAGGAACTTTTTAACGATTATAAATGAAGGACCGTGACAAAAAACATACAATCACAATGAAATAAAAAAAGATTTCCAAATTTGAAATTTGACAAGGATTATAAAGTAACTAAAAATTGTGTTGCTGTTAAAGGATTTTTTAATGATTAAAAATGAAGGATCATTGCAAAAAAATGCAATTATACTGAAATAAAAAAAGATTTAAAAAGTTGAAATCTGACAAGGATTATAAAGGAACAAATAATAGTTTTAAGGACTTTTTTAATGATTAAAAATAAAGGATCATGACAAAAAACATTGAATCCCAAGGATTATAAAGGAACTAATAATAGTTTTACTAGTAAAGGACTTTTTTAATAATGAAAAAAGAAGGATCATTACAAAAATAATAAAAAACATATCTAAATTTGAATAGTTTTACAAGGGTTATAAAGTTACAAATAACAGTTGTGCCCCTAAAGGACTTTTTTCATGATTAAAAAAGGATCATTGCAAAAAAAATGTATTACGATAAAATAAAATAAAGATTTTCAAATTCGAAACCTAACAAGGATTATAAACGAACAAATAATAATTTTACAGTTAAAGGACACTTTAAGGATTAAAAATGCAGGATCATTCCAAAAAAAAATTAAAAAAATTCTAATTTTTACAAGGATTATAAAGGAATAGTAGTATATTATATTACTAGGAGTAGAAGGCACTTATTATGTGTTGAGCTCAGAAGTTTATTGTCGAGGCGTTAGCCGAGGCAGTGTAATCTGAGCGAATTATTGTTTAAAAATATGAAAAAGGATTAAACAATGTATCAAAAATTATGAAATAAAAAGGGTAAATTACTGCAAACTTGTCTTTCAAAATTTGTTAATGACATTTTGTAGGAATGTTCTTTAAATATTCAGAAAACATAATTTTTTTAATATTGAGAAGTAGACTGGTATTAAAAAACTATTTTATTTAAATATATCACTATTATACTTTGTCACACTTTTAAATGGTTTAATTCGGTTCAATTAAAAGTCAAGGACTGTCAATTTTGTTTTTTACTTTTAAATATAGCTGGATATTTTTTCCATATCTAGTGAACGTATTTTGTATATTTAAATTATTAATAATAAAATACAGGTACTTACTTAAAATGTGAATACGATTCTTTCCATATAATTAATTCTAGAAGCAAAATAAAACCTGTCGTAAATATTGTAAAATTAAAAGTTAAATTTAAAACTTTTAATGAGACTCAATATCAAATAGAGGGAGAGATGTCATTATTTAATTTTAGTTTTTAGATATAAGCTGATTTTGTGTCTTATTAATATATAAAAAAAATAAATTCAAATAATAATAATAATCATATACATATATGTTTCTGGGGTAAAATTATTTTTTTTCCATAATTATTAACCTTAAAATAGAAACCAGTAATTATCATTAAGAAAATTATTAATCGCGTAATTAGCTAAACTGTGGTTATTAACCCGTACTATAAAGATAATAACCTGGTGTTAAAGAAACACGTCATTCAATTTAACATATACTGGTTATCAAATCTGTCTCATGCATATTCATAAGTTCATAACAATAACAAGAGTTTCTCACATGTGTATTAAAATATACGTTTATGTACATACACACAGGACTATAAATAAAACTTAATCTACAAGAAATTTACATAAACTACACGCAACTATGTAGGGTATTTTTGGAACTTAAATATAAATTTTATGGTTGTGTTTTTTTGCTCTATAAATAGTTATTTTTATGAATCACCATTTTTAACTGCGCTTTTATTATAAACAAATAAATACTAATAACGGAAATGTCCTTTTATTTTAAAACCGTTGGTTCTAGCTCAAGATGCGGGAAAATTGTCACTTAACAAGGATAAAACCAAGTACACATTGAAGAATTTTTACCACAGCATCAGAAGAAAACGATAGTCCAGAGACGTATTTACAGCTCGTTAAGCCCAGCGATAGATGCAAATAAATCCGGAATCGAAAGACTGGAATTTTAGATAGCTTGAAGCTTGCTAACACAACATAAAATTACATTTTGTTCAATTGTAACAAAAAAAAGAAAGTCAAATAACAGATAAAACTAAACAGAAATGGATTTGATAAGTGACAGTTGACAGATAAACAAGTGACAGTTAAACAAGTAAGGAGATTAGCAGCTGAGAGAAGTCTAGACTGACAGTTTCAGAGGTATTGTAATTTTTAAAAAGCTCAAAGTACAATTTTGATAAATTTAAAGGAAAATGGAAGTTACACGGAAAACTATAGAAAAATTTATTTGATAAGTGACAGCAGACAAATTAAAAACTGGGAAAAGCATAAACTGACATATTTTCAGAGTCCTTCAAACCATTAACAGTCACGTGTTGATCAATTACAGTAACCAAAAGTCACATTAAAGGTAAAACTGCACAAAAATGGATTTGACAAGTGACAGTTGACAGATAAACAAGAAAATAAACCAACAGACTTTGTTTAACTTTTTAGAAATCAAAGTCACATTTTGATAAATTTAATAGAAGGAAAAAAAGTAGTCATATCTCCAGGAGCAAATATTGCTCGCAAACTTAAAATTTAAATGCCTATGAAGAAGTTACATATTTAGATTTAATAGACATATCAGCTACATGGATGTTTAAAATAAACTATATGTATATTAAACTTTGATCAGAAATTGCCAAAAATGATTCGAATCATTGACATTTTCCTGGCTTTTAAGAATCTTTAAGGATTATTCTTATCCGCCTACACAATCTTTATTGATTGAAACGTAGAACGATCTTTTAAAAAAAATAACCCCAACTGTAAGAGACCGTTTAATAATAAAAACTCTTTGGGAGATACACTCCTTTAGCTTTTAAGCCTGAGAGTTTCAGCATGTGTCTCTCTAGGAGAATTATTTATCAATCGATTGGAAGTAGAAGATTTGTAAAAGTGGTGTTTTAGATGCTTTTATTTTTTTGAACAAGACGATAGGAAGTTTTCCTAGCTCTTGTAGAATGAAATTAAAAAAATGCTTATATTTATAATTATCAAACAATTATTTCCTGGATTCTGATAGATTATTTCGTATTATTTTCCCTTAATTATTTCAAAGATTCGTTCATAGATTCTTTCAAATATTATTTCAAAAATTTTTTCCTTGATTTCTTAATATAATATTTCATCGATTCTTTCAAAAAGTTTTCTATTAATTACTTCAATAATTCGTTCATCGATGACTTCATAGATTCCTTAAAATATTCTTCCATTAATTATTTAAAAAAATCTTTCATCCATTATTTCAAAGATTCGTTCAAATAATCTTCCAAAAATTATTTTAAAAATTCTTTCACCGAATTTTTCATTGATTATTTCATAGGTTCTTTCAAATATTTTACCATCAATTACTTCAAAAATTTTTTCATCGATTATTTCAAAGATTCTTTCAAATATTCTTCCAAAAAATATTTTAAAGAATCTTTCATCGATTTTTTTTCCTGTTTTTTTTTTTAATTGCATATTTCATAGATTCTTTCAAATGGTTTTCCATTAATTACTTCAAAATTCGTTAATCGATGACTTTATAGATTCCTTCCAATATTGTTCCCTTAAGTATTTCAAATATTTTTGTAAAAATTATATTACAGATTCTTTCATCTATTTTTTCCTTGTTTTTTTTTAATTGAATATTTCATAGATTCTTTCTTCAATTTTGTCATTGATTATTTAACAGAATATTTCATAGATTCTTCCAAATATTTTTCCATTAATTACATAAAAAATTGTTCATCGATGACTTTATAGATTCCTTCAAATATTCTTTGATTACTTATTTCAACAATTCTTTCATCAATTATTTCTAAGATTCTTTCAAATATTCATCCAAAAATTATTTTAAAGATTCTTTCATCGATTATTTCCTTTTTTTAATGGAAAATTTCATAGATTGTTTTCCATTAATTACTACAAAAATTTTTTCATTGATGAGTTCATAAGATTCATTCCTTCAATTATTCTTCCATTAATTATTTCAAAATTTCTTTCAAATATTCGTTCAAAAATTATTTTAAAGATTCTTTCATCGATTTTTTCCTTGTATTTTTAATTGCATATTTCATAGATTCTTTCAAATAGTTTTCCATTAATTATTTCAAAAATAAATATTCTTCCAAAAATTATTTTAAAGATTCATTCATCTATTTTTTCCTAGATTATTTAATAGATTTTTTGAAATATTTTTCCATTAATTATTTAAAAAATATTTTCATCCATTATTTTATAGAATCTTTCAAATATTCTTCAAAGATTTTTTTTAGTTATTGATTATTTCATAAATTGTGAATTACAATTCATTGTTATCATCCAAAATGTCAGCGTCTTACGTCATTTGTAATAATTTTTGATTTAAAATTTATTTTATTTTTGTTTTCGAAAATCAACTAATTTGGATGTTGCAGTTTTATCAAAATTTGATGGAATATAAAATCGGAAACGGCCGATGGTTTGCTAACCATTTCAAACAAAACTTGATTACATCTCAATTGTAAATTGTATCATCTCTTCACTTTCTACCCCGTCTCTTTCTCAAATTGAATTTGTTTCAAAATAATTCCACATTTTTACTGAAAGTTTGCAAACTTTAAATTGAACAACGTAAACCAAACGAAGTTTTATGAATTCTATGTACATTATAAAAGTTGTTACGAACTAACTTTGACTGTAAAAGGGAAGTGCAAAACTCGTTCTGTTCCGTATATTTTGTATAAAAAGGGACGTTGGTTGAGATAAAAATTCGAAAATATAAAATACTTTGAGAAGAGACGCAGGTCCGTATCGCGAAAAAAATTATTCGCAAAATTATGTCACCACCAGGACTAAAAAAATTCTCATAAGTGAGTGGAGACATGAATTATAATTATTATATTTACAAGAACCAAAATAAAAATTTATTTAAAATAAATATTGTAAAAGTATTAAAAAAATATTTTACTTTTTTCAACAAATGAAGTTGATTTTTTTGGAAATTTATAAACAATTTTTAAAAAGGTAAAAAACGGGTGAAAAATCGTTAATAGAATTTTCTTAAAAATTATGTGCTAAGAATAGTATTAACAAATGGTTACTAATTGCAATTGATTTATAAAAAAAAGTACATTTGGGAAAAAATCCAAGTGGTTGAAATAAATAAAATTTCACACAAATTGCAAATTTTGGCCGATATTTTATTAAAAAACAAAAAAACATGTAGAAGCAAATTAAGATTTTTTCCAGTACTATGATGTTATTTTCCAAATAATCTCTGGCTTAATTTGATTTTTAAGTTTGTTTTATATTGATTAATAATAAAAAAATCTTTGGTAGTTAAAATTTAAATGAATCCGGTCCTGACATAACCTTATACAAGATGTATTATGGCGAAATTGCTTCGCAAAAGACATGCAAATAAAATGGAAATAAAAATGGAACCTAAAATGTGCCATTTGCATGATAAAGGCTGAACGAGAGAGCATACTAAAAGAACACCGCACTCACCTATTCCCCGGCAACACTGTAAAAGCAACACTGTAAAATATTAGGTGTAGTAACATAACATATTTTAGGTGGATTTTATTACTGGAATCGTCGGGAAGTAAAATTATAAACATTTTGCAGTACGACACAGAACAATTTTTATGATTCATATCCAGGTTTTATGGATGTTACATTTTACGTCGCATATTGCATTTAAATTAGGGAGTTTAGAAAGTTTTCCAAGTTTAAATAGAACCATAAAAGATTGGAAATCAATGTTTTTAAAACCCTTTTGAAAATAATAATTTTTCCAACAAGAAACTTTTATTATAGTCTAAACAAAACTAATAAATATTTAAATTGATAATACAATTATTAAAATACTGGGAGTTTAAAAATGAAGATATGAAGAAAATGGAAAAAAAAGAAATTAATGGACAAAATCGAATTTTTACCAAAAATAAAATTTTATGTTTTTAACAACACATAACCAAATAAAAATTCTCAATGGTCATCTTAAATCAACTCAACAAACTGTAAAACAATTTAATTTTTTTCTGTTCTTTCTTCTGCCTTTAACCGCAAGAACCATAATCGGCTTACCGTTGCAAGTTCTTAGAGAATATCACATTACATGGTTTGATCTTTTTTCTTTTGTGTTTCGACCACAAAACCTGTGGTCAGATATACAGAAATGCCACAGGCGATTAAACTACTTGGGTGACTTAATCGAACGTTACATAGTATTTTTTTTATTTTTAAAATAAATAATAAAAATAAAACTCAAGATTAAACAACTTGATTAATATCATCTTTATTGAAATTTTTATATTTTTTAATGTTTTGCTTTAATATTTATGGTCCTTAAATGTACATAATTAAGTGGTCAACTTTGGCAGTTCCTCAAAGGATAAATTTGGATCTGCTTTTATATTGTCATTAGTAATATCTGCATTCACTTTTCGTGACGAGCAAATAATGTATTTCAATCAATAAATGAATCTTAAACTCATGTACCACAACAATATATTAACAGAGTAGTGCAATTGGTTTTGGCTAACAAGCCATCTTCAGGCCTAAAAGGACATACACAGTTCGATGAAAAATATTAACAAATGAACAAACCACTTACCATATATACTTTAAAAAAACTTAAGTAGTTTCATTTGTGCAAACCAAAGCTTCAATAAGTAATATTAAAAAGGAGGGAAATAGGGGGTTTAAGGGAGGTAAAGGGACATGAGAATTAAAATTAGAAAATTGTAACGTGCACACTAGAAAAATTATTTAAAATAATAAGATAATACGTGTACCGAAGTTACTTTAATTTCCGTATTAATTAAAATATTTAAATTAAATCGCGGACGGCACTGGACTGAAATTAACTTAAAATTGTGGGAGAAGCTTTGAACATAAGGTCAGTCGTACCAGTTGAACCTCCGCCCGACAGATGGAGGCAATCGCGCCCGTGCATCTTAGACGTCGAAATTCTGATCGATAACGACGATTTAATCAAGGTTGAAAATTTGTGACTAATTCCTCACATTTGTGATTTGGTCGATACCATAACGACCCCTGGAGTATTTCTTCTCCACTGACGCTTCTCGTGCAAGTGGTCTTCACATTATAAACGGAAGGTGGCGCCCGGGGCAATTCGAAACTTGGACTTAGGCACCAAAATACCGCTTGACGACGCAAAGTAGGTTCTATAAGAGAGCAAAGATTACAAGAAAGGTACAGTAAGGAGAAGATGTGAGACTTCGCTGAGTGCCCTATCAGTTATAACCGGTAAAGACCGAGCTAAAACAACGTTAATTTTGCCAGAAAAACAGATGCACTGAAAAATATGTGTTCGCACAGGGACCAGATTAAACATTAACAGATCCGAATTACGAAATTATTAACATATGACACTACAATAAAATGGTGAAAGGAGAATGAAGTGATAGCTACAGGACGCTAAAGATGAAAGAAGGGGAAATTGATGGTAGCGAAGGGTAGTACAAAAATATGTGATCAAAAAACATAATTAAATATATATAACACCTGACTCACTAATTGAAATTTAAAATAATAAACAAAATAACATTGTAAAGTACTGATAGTAAGCCCCTTGACTAGAGGGAGAGTAGGTACAGGCCATAGAGAAAGAAGAAGCTAAAATGACAACTAGCAAGTGACAGTAGACGGAACAGAAGAGAAGAATTGACATTATATGTTAAGTTGAACTTAAAGAACAAAAACAAAGGAGCCTAGAAAGAAGGAATGTAAAAAAGGGGGATCGATAAGGGTTTTTTTTAATACGAAAGGTTAATTGAAACAAGGAAAATATTACGATAGGAATTTTTCCTAATTGTTCGTTGAGGCATATATTATTATCGTTCGTTCTTAAAACAAGAGTGAATCTCGAAGATTTCAAGTAAGTTAAATATATTGCCTTTATTGCAATTATGTAAGAGAGATGCATCAGACATAGAAAAAGAATGAAGAAATAAAAATCAAAGTCTAGTCATAATAATCTTTAATATATAAAGTTGGAAGTGAAATTAGCAACTAGTTTTGGCATACAAATGAGTTGTGAAAAGGATGACTAATATAAAAGAGGCTTACCAAATTGTAATACATTAGGTTGTTAAATTTGAAGTATGCAATAAAATTAAAAACTGGTTACATGTGAGCACTTAAATTAAAGAGGTAAAATTTAGGGGCGGTAGTGGGAAAAGAGGCAACATTATAATTAAAATTTGAATTGTAATGTTGGTTGAAATTCAACACAGCAAATCCCAAATTGGAATGGTTAAATTTATGGATACTGAACGAGGTTATCAGGTGGTAGATGATCCGGAAATAAGCCAGGATAAGGATATTTAGTTTTGGAATGTGGTAAAGGCGCTTACAGCCCGATAAAATCATTTTGGGCAACCGTATTAGCGGCCAATAAGATAAGTAAATTTTTAAGCACATTAAGTACAATAAATTCCAAGTTGAGATTACGGCGTAAGTAGATAAACTAAGAGAGCACGAGAACAATGGACCTGCGCGGGTGTCGCGGGGACGGGGGGAAATATGAAGGGGTATATCTCCGTTATTAGTAGTCAGATTTAAATGGGACAAACAAATTGAACGCGGAAAACGGCATTGTATTATAAAAGTAACGTCAAATTAATAGGTAAACAAAAATCATGCGCAGAAGCGAAGACTAAAGTGCCTTAAGGTGAAAGTTCGTTATTATTGATCCAAATTGCACGCAAAAAAAGTCTGTATATTTTAAATGTGATGCAGAATACATAAGTAAACACAAATCATTCGCAGAAGCAAAAGCTAAAGGGCATTAAGATCAAAATTCGTTATTAATAAGGACACAAACGTATATCTCCAGTAATAATGATCCGATTTTAATGAAAAAAACTTTGTTGTATTAACAATGTGACGTAGAATAAATCACGTAAACAAAAAACATATGTCGAACAAAAAATGAAAGGGCGCTAGGATCTAACTACGTTACTATTGGTCCAAATTACACGCGAAAAACGGTATTGTAGTATTAATGTGACGTAGAATAAATACATAAACAAAAATCATGCGCAGAACCAAAGACTAAAGGGCCTTAAGGTCAAACTTCGTTATTATTGGTTCAAGTTGAACGGGGAAAAAGTCGGTATATTTGAAATGTGACGCATAATAGTCATATATCAAATATGAAAAAATTGTAGATGACACATGACATTTGACAAATAAAATTTATATAATAGTACAATAATAAGTAAAATAAAACAATAGTAAGGCCTGAAGGGCAAATGGGTACAAAAATAATCGTAATTAATTAGGTAACAAATTAATTTAAAAAGTATATTGAATAATTATTGAATTATAAAATTAAAAAGAAAAAAAGACATCCTAAAAAGAAGAAGAGAAATGAAATTTGGAATAACTAAGTTAGGGACTGAAAGTATGGTTCTTTACTAACGAAAGGTTAGTAAATTTAAAGTAAAGGTACCAAACGAATAATTTAGTTTACGTCTCTAAAATGGTCAAGTAAGAACAAGTTCATTAGGACACAGAAGTGTTGTGTAGACAAGAGTTAATCTCAAAGGATAACCTTTTGGATTTATAGAAAAAAAAATGGTTATATGAAATAATATGATTGTCATAGAAGGACGGGGTTGTAAGTGATATCCGTGTTCATATATTTGTCTATGTATCTAACATGTTCTCTGATTCTAGTCTCAAGTCTTCAACTCGATTGACCGATATAAACTAGGGTTGCCGATCTTTTCTTAAGATCGATTTGAACCGTTGAATTAAAGATCGATCTAGGAAAAATCTGATGGACAAAAAATTGATCTCATGAAAATCGATTCAATTTACAATCTGAAATGAAACTAGCCAAAAAATGTGAATTAATTTTTTATTAGAACAAGCAAATTCTGTTTAATTTTTATTTTGGTGGTTTTGTAAGGATAATATGATTGAACCTATTTTAATAATACAGATTTTAGTCAAGTTTAGAAATATCTCCACAAAAAATCGATCTCCGATCTCAACTATTTTCTCCGATTCTTAAATCGATCTCAACTGAAAGAAATCGATCCAAAAAATCGAATATCGAGTCACAAAAGATCGATTCTCGATAAGATCGAATCGAGATCGGAAACCCTAATATAAACTACATTACAATCAGACCCACACAATTTGTACACATATGTTTTGTGAAAATGTGGAATCTTATCATTGTAATCAACTAAAAAGGAGTGGATATTATTATTAGTCTTAAAGGAAACTTCGATATTGTGTTTAAGAAAGATTTTTAATAATTTGTAAAGAAATGTTACCAATAAAACTGCATCTTCTTGTGAAAGATGTGGGGAGTTGAGTTTAAATTTAGAAAAGTATTCAACGTATAGCTTGTTGATCAAATCTAAGTGATTTTTTTTAATTCATTTATTGATTAACACTAAATTTGTTTCAATATTAACTCTAGCCAATTCTACAAAATTCGAATAATAGTCTAATATCTTTTGATTATGTTTTTAATTATATTAATTTCGAAACATGAAGGTGAACTCAATTTGATCAGAAACTGGGATAATTTTTCGCTAATAAATACTCTGAAATTTGTATATAAGGAAAAACTTGATAATTCTGGAACATGTTTAATGTTGTTAGTTTATTTCATATAATATAACTAGTAAGAGGAATAATCTCTGCGCCCGTTTGCGTCAGCGGAAGAAAGTCCGATTCGAAAAAATTGGAATTTTTCCAATAATTTTTTTTTCAATTTTTTTTCAACGAGCCGGTTGCGATATGGATATCCATCAACGCGTCTTAACTTACACAACACCTTAATAGAAATCAGTATCGACAAAATTGCTTTCCTTATCGAGATATCTCGAATATAAGTTTCACTTAATAGGCGGGACCGGGATCCTCGGACCCGAAATTGCTCATCTTCTGATAGAGCCTTTCTTTTTTGAATAAAAACCGATGGCCCAAAGAATTTTCCGGATCGGCCGTACCGTTCTCGAGTTATCGTGCGTACAGACATCCACACATCCACACAGACTTTTTTTTTCGCGGAAAATCAATTTTTTCCACGTTTCATGGCATTTTAAGTAATTTGGAGCAAAAAATTTTTTTGAGATTTTTGCACGATTTCAATACTACGGTTTGCCATACTTCACCAAAGGTGAAGTATTGGCGGGCCGTAGTAACTTATTGTAACTTACTTTTATGATAAGAAATAAGACACATTAATATTATTAAATAAAGTTATTAAATTATTACCATCCATAACCTTTTACAATATGACAAATAATGTGACACAACAAACGGTTGTAAATTAGCCTATTTCATGATCTCTTGGTATAACATGAAGAATACATTAACATTTCACGCCTGGCGCAACCATTATCGGCCAATAAATTCAAATGCGTGAAATAAATTGGAAAATTGTTTCATTGTTGTTATTGTTAAAATGATGTTCGAAATGGTCTTCGCGCTTTAGGCCAGTCATCGATTTGATACAATAGATCGTTTAGTACACGATAATTTATTTCTTAATAATAATAAATTTTTACAAACTTGTTTTAATTTTGAATAAAAAACAAGTTTTAGAATGTAAAATATATTAAACAAAAACAACAGTACGCTCCTGGTACGTTTCGCAATAAAATAGAATAAATGTGGGAAGAAAAGCTGGCTCGAAGATTATTTGGGTGTACAAGGAAAATGGCTCTAATAATTTACATGGTGGCATTAAAGTTTTAATGGGACTTCAAAGTTTGTAGATAAATGCCACAGAGTTATTACAACTTATAATGGATTATTAATATTCTTAAGAATGAAAAATTATTCTCCAGTTTGCTGTTTCCAGCTAAAACTCTTCGTTAAAGATAGTATTTGGCAAGTATAAAATCTTTAACATGTGATTTCCGGGCAGGGTTCAAAAAAAGTTATGGCCGGATTGTGCTAGCAGTAACGATTTCACATTATTTACCTGGTTATAGGTAGGTGTTAGTGGGTACTTAAAAATTAAAGTACATAGAAAAATAAAAAGTGAGATGTTAATACAAAATTGTTAATTTATCAGTAGGGTCCAAAAATGGGAATACACAGATCCATCCTAACCAACATCCTATTTCCGATGCTTTATCTTAATAAGTAGCAGTCAACCCCAGTTGTTAAATTTTCTTATACCAATATTAAGTCAAATGGAATCAGCTTCAAGGATAATTTAGAATTGGGCCACATCGCACTTACCTACAGACTGATGAATTGTCTAAATTGAAAATCACTCTCGACACATTTTTCAGAGGTTGCAGTATCGTGAAAAGCTGGTAGAAATATTTGGTACAATAGCTAAAGGTTTGTGTAACACGA
Source organism: Neocrepidodera transversa (assembly GCA_963243735.1). NCBI lineage: Eukaryota > Metazoa > Arthropoda > Insecta > Coleoptera > Chrysomelidae > Neocrepidodera > Neocrepidodera transversa. Next base: position 22,825,337 of record OY725336.1, on the reverse strand, counting down.
AAACACGACCAATTGCTTCTTCTTGTCGTTGGCGAATAAAAACTCTTCTGCCCTGTTTGTTTTTACGTCAATCGAACCTAGATATATAGACAGATAGAAAAGAAGGTACTATGGGTACCAATACCTCTTACATTGCGATCTTTTCAGATCTATTATATTTGTCCTCTTGATTAGAGACCTTATCTAGATTTGTCCTAGTTATTTAACTCCATAATCTAGTCATATATAGGAGAAACATTAGTCTACATAGCCCTTCACAGTAACCAAGAATATGTTGCTACCTCTGTCAGGTCTATTGTATTCATATGTTTGGCTACAGTGCACTTTAACAATACCTGTAAAAAGACCTACTAGTATTCTAATAGTAGGTACTCTGTGAGTTTTGGCGATGGTCCTATGATGAACTTTTTGGCCTGTCTCCGCCCTGGTGAGTTTTTCCACCTTTGAAATATATTTAGTTTCCATCGGTTGATGGATATCCTGACTATTGTCTTGTCAAGGTCACAGAATGGTTCCGATCCGTTTAGAGATTATATTCCCTCTTTTCATGCTAGTTTATCTGCTTTATCTCCTCATGTTTCGGTATCCAGCCTATTGTTAGTCTATTTCGACTACCAAGCTCTGTTAGGGCATTCAAGTAGTCCCATACATGTTTTGATTTAACTTACATGAAGCATAATGCTTTTAATGTTGCTTGGCTGTCTAGTCCATCGCATCTTGAATTTCTCTTACATTCTGAAGTAATGGTGGATTAATGTCGACGAATGCGATGATTACGGTGAATTAATGTTAAAGGTCTTTCACTTATATCAACCAATAAAACATACATTTCTAGGGGCGCAATCCGGTCATGTATTTTAGGGGCCCAATTTTAACTTCGGGGCAATCCGGCCAAATAATTAACGAACCGCTGCAGTAGTCTGGAAATTCCGGATTGATTTTTACTTAAGAGGTAGATGCTTTCTAGAAACTGATTTAGACAATTATTCAAACACCAATTCCAGTTTGAATAATTTTTTTTGAAAATATATTTAATCAAGTCACAAAATCTAATACAAATGTCAAAAAATATTGTTCGTGTGAAGGCAAAACATTGAAGATGAAAGATTTTTTAAGAATTTAGTTTTGTTAAAATAAAAATGAAAAATTATGTAAAAAAATGCCTAAAGAACTAGACATTTTTTTATAAAACCCAAATCAAAAAATTACGTCTAAAAACATGTTATTAAATAAAATCTATGTTTACGAAAATTCTAGTGACTAGATTCTGGCATTAAAAACAACCCTTTTTTTAAATTTAGGTTTTGGTACAGATTTTATTATTTAATTTTCATAATTTTCTTTGATATTGCAATCATTAAGTTATATTGAAATCTATTAAAACTAATTTAAATTTGTTCCAAATAGTTTGGAGATAAGGAAGTTTTCCTTTAAAGATAAAACTGCCATTATACGTCGACAAAACTTAAATTAACTCATCTGTTCTTTCGACTTGAATAAACCTAATATCCTCTTAAAAAATAAAACAATGAAGAAAAAACTTTTTAGTCACTAGAACCAGAAGTTTGAGAATTTTTCATCGCACTAATTAAATCTTGAAAAGAAAACTTCCCAGACAAATTTAATCGGGAGAACTGGGAGAAAAATTTAATTCAATGGATTTGCCCGAATATCAAGAATACAATTTATTTTCGAGAAATAATCCGGAATTTTTAATTGAATTGGAATCGCTTTGAGGGGCCGTCATGTTTATTTCAATTATACAAAATCCCTCTTTTATCAAACCGAATCACACTCACTCTTCTTGGTTTTAAAGTTCCAGCAGTAATCAACATTTTTCACAATGCTTTCAAATTCCACAGAATTTAAACATTTATTTAGACGTCGTTATGCAAATCACAAAAAATAAGATTATATTTTTTCAGTTGATCTTGAAAAAACAAATCAGATTATAAGAAAATTCTTCTTGAAAAAATTACATTAAAATATTTCTCCTGTTCTTGTGGACGCTATTTTTGATGAAATATTAAAATCAGCACTTATATAGCGTGCTTCATAAAGAATGGTCAATATTTGAATCATAGGTTTTAGGATAAGTATACCTTATTTGTTCAAATTTACAGGGTGTATAAAAAACATTCAAAAAGGCAAAAATTAAAAAAGCGGATACTCTTCTTCATCCAGTAGAGTGTAGGTGCCCTCTTTGTCTAATCTCAAAATTGATAACACGCTTATGATTTACTAACTTAAAAATATAACCATGACAAATTTCAAGTCTATACGTTAAATTATATTTCACGCCTTGTTCACAATGATCAAATGTAGTACCACTCTAAGTAAGCAATTTTGAAAGCTAAAATTAACCAGACGGAGTTCAAAATAACAACGAAGCGTCTCCCATCTCTATAGCTGTCTGGTAGTCCCATCTCTAGTTCTGTCAAAACTTCATTCTTTTGTTTTGGAATGTGTATGTACGTCGTTTATACTTTTGAACGAGTTTTTGAGTTAAATATGAAGAAATTCAAGAAAAGAAGTTTCAGATTTCGATAAATATAAATGAAACGGATAACATCATTATATTTTAGGTTATGGTACTGGTACAGCTGTGGACGAGAAGTCTACTTCAACTTTGAGGGTGTGATGTCCCCTGTGATTTATGGATGCGAGATGCCCCAGGTAATTTGTTGAGGCGAGATGTCCCCAGTAATTTATTGAGGTGATATGCCTACAATTAGTGCAATGGAATAGTAGACAAGATGTCGAAATGCTTTAACTATTCTGGTCCCGGATTAATACCACCTACTTGATTTGGCAGAGAAATGCATCTTTTTTGAGTTGAATTTGTGGAAGATCCACTCAATGAGAAAAAAAGTTTTTTCTTTTAGGTTATATTGTTAAATATTAATTAAGTAGTTGAAAGTCGGGATTTGATCATCTCGAACAAGGCGTTTCATATAATTAAGATCGAACTTCACTTAAAGTAAGTTCGTTTAATCTTTTAATAATAAAGAAATAATTGCAAAAAAACGAAAAATAAATTTTAACTTCAATACGTATCTTAGTAGAAGATAATATTTGACCCAGAGTTATTGAGTAAAATATTAATATTTAGAAGTCATGAACCTATGATATTGACGATTCCTGTATATTCAGGAGTAAATCAACTAAGAATAAAGTAACACTTATCTAAAAAAATTAAGTCTAAATATTTTTTGTGATATTAGAACTACAAACTATATTTGTTTTTAAAAAAATTAAAACTTATTTAGAATTAACGATCCGAGAAGCTAAAATCGTTGAAGTTAAACATTTTGGGTACCGCTGCTCAAAGATGATGGCACTTAGTTCTCCCCTTTCTGTAATTCACTCCCTTTTATTAAAGGATCTATCCCGTATGCAAATTGAAATTCCACTTACTTACCAGTTAGTTATGAGTCAAGATTATAGCGACAAGCATCACGATTAAATTTTCTATAGTAAAATATCGATATATAAAGCGAATTACAGAAAAAATTTAATTTTTAATTTAAAAATGCTATATTTTTCTTTTTGACTCATACATTTATGATAAAACAATAATTATTAATACTCATTTCAAGTATTATTTTGGAAAAATAATTTTTAATTCGCAAATACTGTTTTGTTTACACCATTTACGTTAAATAATCATTAAACTTAATAAATTAAAATAAAAGCATAAATAAATAAACTTTTAATTCCAATAAGTTATCCGTATGTCAATGTGGTAAAAATTTTCCAACAATAGAAATGAAACACAATATTAAAAAAAATTTTAGACGACTAGTTTCGGTTAAACAACCATCATCAGGCCTGAAATTACGTACGTTCAAAAGCATGAGTAAATATTACAATAACAAGTAAGTTAAATTGGATAAACTGGGACAAACTTGAGAAGGACCTAATGGCTAGCCTGAGCAACGTCAAAACAAAAATAAACAATTGAAAAACAGCAATATTTTTGCCGTAATTTTGCGTTTTCGAAAACTCAAAAGTTACGAAAATAAATTTCTTTATAGGTATTTACCTTATATACAGTATATATGGTATAAGTAGCGGGAAAGTAAAAATAGGTCAAAGATTAATATCATTTTTGGGATTTTTAACGATGCTGAATCGATTGCCGTTGTCCGTTTATATCTATCTCTCACCGTTCTCGAACGTTGAACCAGGCTAACAGACGGGCGGACGGACGGACGGATAAAACTTTATGAGTTTTTTTCTTCGAACTCTAAAACTAGCACTGACGTAGATCTAGCATCTGGTCAACTCGAAGATGCTATAATAAACTCATACCAGACAACTATCCTGAGGCTAACCAAAACAACAGAAAAACAAACAAAGAACTTGATAAGCTCAGAAGAAAAACGCAAGCTCTATTCAATAAAACGAAAAGAACAGGTGTGCGGGGACATAGAGATTCGAAAGGCTTAGAGAGATTCGTGGAGAAAGTTGTGTGAAGAGGTGGAAACTGGAAACAACCTTGGAAGTAGTGCGGATACACAGAATCCTAGCCAAAGATCTAATCAATCCCATCGGGAACATACAAAGACCTGGCGGAAAATACATGGAATCTAAGCAGGGAAACTCTGGAGGTACTACTACAGACAGAAATGCTAGATTCAAGTGAAACTAAAGAAAATCAACCAATCCCTAACCCAGAAAACCAAAGACGCAGGGTCTCAAAACCAAAGCAAAGTTAGCTGGGGATTAGACTCGTTTGAACCGTACAAATCACCCAGACCGGACGGCATATTCCCAGCTTTCTTACAGCTGGGTAAGACACTGTTGGTACTGGTGATTTGCAAATTACTTAGGGCAAGTTTGGCTACAGGCTACATTCCAGTTAGCTGGAAAAAGCCAGTGGCTACATTCCAGGTAGCTGGAAAAAGCCAGAGTTGTCTTCATTCCAAAACCTGAGAAAGACTACTCCCAGGAAAAATCATTCAGACTGGTTGAAATACATATCAGGGAAAACTGTCGTGTAGAGGTGGTGCCTCAAGGAAGATCTTAAAGTCAATGCTGGCAAAACAGCACTAATCCCTTCACGAACAAGAAGAAGCTGGTCAACCTCAGGTTGCCAAATCTCTTCAACGCGCAATTTAAAATAAGCCAGGAAATGAAGTATCCAGGTATAACCCTAGATACAAAACTAACCTGGAATAAGCACTTGCAAAGAAACATAAACAAGGGAAAAATGACACAAAGAGCAGTGGGCACCAAATAAACTACGGCTATTTGGTGTGGTGGCCTAAAGTAAATCAAAAAAAGTCTATATTGGAATTTTATAACCTCCCAAACACTAGCCTGTATTTGTATTAGAGGCGCCATTGTGAAATAGTTCATCTTTTTCTTCCCCCAGTATCTGATGTTTGCATCTCGTTACTGCCATTCATTTTCTAACCTAACCTTTTTTTTCCTTTCTACTGACATTTCCTTCCTGTCAACAATTCCACATCTTCTCTTCTTGTCATTTGTCAACAATTCTACTTCTTCTGTTTTCTAATTTATATAATTTCAGGCCTGATGATGGTTGTTTGACCGAAACTAGTCGCCTAAACATTTTTGAATATAACCCGTAGTACACGACTTTGTGTTTTATTTCTATTGTTGGAAATAAACTTTTAGTTAATTTATATTGTTATTTAAAATAATTGTCTAGTATATAACTAGAATGAAGTAGATAAATATTCAAATTCAAACCTCATTGATTTACATAAAAACTAAACAAAAATCAAAACTGGAAATTAAATTCTAGGTTAGTTATTTAACGTATGCTTTTGTTCTCAACATCTGCTTTATGTTAATCTATACAAAAAAAAAATGTAGATGAATACAGATTATTAGCTTAGGATTTAAAGTTCTCGACCAAAACTCGTTATTCATGAAACGAAACGTTGCCAGATCAAAGTCATTTTAAGAAAATTAATTTCAAAAGAAAAATAAATAGCAAATTGAAAAGGAATTAAACAAGACAAAATAAATGTTATATAAAAAACCAAAAACTTTTAATTTTTTTATTTTCAATAAAATCAAATTTTTTTAATAAGAATTTGACAATTTCCCTACTTTCGGTCCCAGACGGTCATGATCCGACAACATCGCTTTTACGCACCTCAATTTTAAAGCTCAGCGACGACCTTGAGGCATACCTGAATCCGGTTATACTGGAAAAAGGAGTAGGAGAAGGAGAAAGAAGAAGAAGAAGCTGTTCGAATACAAAAGATGGCAGCTTATGGTCGATGGCAGGTGTTGTGTACAGTGTGAGACAAAAAAGGAAATAATAATAAAATAAATGTCGAAACTAACAAATTTTTATCATGTCTTGTTAATGGCCTATAGAAGAAACTGTTTTTATAGACAATTCTAAATAATTTTCTGTATCTATTACGGCTACTGAAAAATATAAAGTACATCCAAATTAAAAAAATAATCCAAAGTATTATTTTAGAGTTATCTTGTGATATTTTTTATAATATGTATTTCAATAATTTGTTAAAATTATTTATAGCTCGAAATTTTTTTTTTCTAAATTTCGGTTGTAATATAATTTGGGAATATTTGACTTTCATCAATTTTCCTAAAATATATAAAATTTGTTCTGAAATAGCTACAGGGTTGGATTTTTAAAAAACAATTGGGAAGGTATTTTAGACAATCATTTTATTTTAGTATTGAAATAATCCAATGTTATTAGGTTTTAGTATTATTTAATCCATGTGGCTCATCCCTGTGGATTAGTTTGCAAATTATAAAAAAAAATAAAGGAAGAGAGGTCGAGGACTGGGACTCGAGGTTCACGTACAATCCAAAATAATCGGTGTCATTAACACCGAGAAACTAAAACAGTTGTCGGTCTGGGTCTAGCGGAAACTCAAAGTTAGTATTTTGGTGTATGAAGTGCACGAAATGCAAAACCTTGAACTTGGATTGTTACCTGACTATTAATTAATTAAATTAGGTGTGCTTTGAATTTATGATCAAGGTTGTTCATTTCAATTAGATAATATAATAAATTAAATGTTATACCACAAAAAGTTACTAAAATATTCTGCGATAAATGTTATACAAAAGATGAGTTTACAGTCTAGTATTTTGCAAATAACTGAAAAACTATAAGTGTTACAGTTACAATTAAAAAGTTCTGACTACCGAAAGTCGATCTTAATTATTATTAATTTTAATTTCAAGTAGAAAATAATGGTGGCGTGGGTTTTGCATATGCGGGTTTTGCGAACGTGGGCTTTGCTAACCATGGGGTTTGCGAACATATACCTAAACCTTCGGTCAATTTATGGGGACCGTGGGATTTTCGTACACTGCTATAATACAAGTAATTTTTAAAGTTAGATTTGTGTGTGCTTTATTTTTGTAAAGCAGCAAAATGTTGAATATTTATTAGTAGTAGTCGATAGAGAGTGTTAAAATTTTAAAAATAATTCAGTAAATGCTGTTATATTTCAGTTATTTTTTTACACAGAACTTTTGTATACTCACCGAGACATTTGTTCGGTGCACACATGATTTTTTTTAACATTTTCTTACTTTTTCCGGTAACGAACATTGAAAATCTACCTATACATTCCGGCGGGCTAGCGAAACGGCCTATTTTGTTTTGAGGAACGAATTCAATTTTCTTAAGAAAAAACAATAAATGGATTGCTTTTCCCTTAATTTCGCTTCCAAAATATAAATATTTGGAGTATTCCTTCCAACCAACTGATTCATACGTCGATGACAACCCCCGACAACATTGTTAATTCTGTGAATTTGTTTGGGTACGTTCCAAACATCGATGTTCATTTTATCGTAGTCAAGCCATTGGTCTATGAAATAATCTGCAAACTGACGCAGTTTATCTTATTCCGGTGCATATCCAAAAATAGCCAACCAACCCTACTCCACATATTCCAATGGAATTAAAGACAGAGTAACACAAATTCTACAAACATTTTTAATTTCTTCTGTATTCTCTAGTTAGTCCAATCTACTCCAGAGATTCTGCATAAAATAAAAATTGCATCCAGAAATTTTCTAAGAGCTGTTCACACTACAAAGTGCAAATCATTTTATTTATTGCCATTTTAGCCATTCAGTCATTAATTATTAATAAAATTTATCGTTTATAATATTTTCAAATAATAATTTAATAATATCATATATAATAATAGTTTTATAGTTCTAATCTTAAGCATGTTCGCAAGTCCCATAATTTATCATTAATGCCTGGTATGCGCGTTCGCAAAGTCAACGAAAAAAGCCAAAATAATACTCCGCGCGGTGACCGCAGCCGTAATTCTAGCCATGGACATGATTTTTTTAGGTTAGTATTATTTTAAAAGTTTAAAAAAATTATGGTTTTATCTAGATACTTTATCAAAAAATACTGCATTGAAAAAAAAATTCGTTGTTTTTTTTTACAAAATAAGCTCGCATTGTTAATTAAGTAATGTTTAGAACTTTAGAAAATTAATAACTAACTGAACATGTTATATAGTAGCATCGAACTTTTTTATTGTTTTTTCCTCTTTTCTCTTTTTTTAATTCACTCAATGCTTATAATTTTTCAACTTTATGAAAAAAATAAGACTTCTCTTTTTTAAATCTTTATTTGTTTACAACTTTTGCAATTATTTATGTGCGGGTTTAATTTTTTCGCACAATTTTCTAGAAGCCATCCCGAATCGAATTAACCCTCGCTCATATTTTATTTAGCAGAATCACGACTAAAAGTTATACTGGTTAAAAAAACTAGTCTCCATTTTTCCTCATTTTTTCATATTTCCTTGATTTTTCTTTATTTCTCTATATTTTTCTTTATTATTCATAGTGCTATATTTCTTTATTTTTCACTATTTTACTTTATTTTTCCCCATTTCTTTTTTCAATTTTTCCCGCTTTTTCCCTATTTATTACTTTTTTCTCTATTTTTCTTATTTTTTCCTACTTTTCATATTTTCCACTATTTTTCATTATTTTTTCCTATGTGTCCCTATTTTTTTGTATTTTTCCTCTTTACCTGTTTTTCCTTAGTATTTCCAATTTTTACCTATTTTTCCCGTTTCCCTACTTTACCATATGTTTCCGTATTTTTCTCAATTTTTTACTATTATTCACTTTTTTACCAATTCTTCGCTACTTTTTCAAGTTTTCCGCCTTTTTTCCTCTCTTGTCCCATTTTTCATTATTTTGCCCTATATTCTCCCTACTTTGCCCCATTTTCCATATTTTGCCCTTTTTTTTATCTATTTTCCTGTTTTTTTTTCTATTTTTTCCTTACTTTTAAATTTTTCCCTATTTTCTATATATTTCTCTATTTTTTTCCTTTTTTTGCCTAAAGGAACTAAATGTTGCCATTTGAAATGCCTCATATCTCCGTTCCACTCTGACCTACAGGGTTTAAATTTAAAGTCGACCGAGGTATGACTCTAAGTTTGAAGCAAATCGGTCCAGTGGAACGGCCGTGACAGCTCTTGAGGTAAGTTAATAACAAAATTTTCTTTAAAACTCGACTTACTTAATGTGTGTTTTATGAATCATTAATTATGATTACCCAATACCCATTTAATTATTTGAATAAAACTTGTGGTCTACAAAACAAAATAATAAAAATTTAATTAAAAAATCTGATGTGGCCAGCACATGATCTCTCGCCATTTTTGAATCAAAAATTTACAGGTTGACACAAAAAAGTATGATAAATTTTTTTTTTTTGTAAATCTGGCAACAATGGCAAAAGTTTCGAAAATTTTAATGGGATGAAAATAAACTATAGGGTATACAAAATATATGTGTAAAACTTTATTGCCGTTTTGTATAATAATGGCGTCATCAGCCATAGCAACTGCCACTTCCGGTTGTGCGATTGGCACCAAAATCTAATCAGATCTAATCTAGGGTATCAGAATCCTGTATGCAAAATTTCAAATTTTTTTATTCAGTAATTTTTGAGTTATCGTTACTACAACATCCATCCAAACACACACACACACACACACTAACACACACACACACACAGACATCATCGCGAAAATATTAAAATCGTATTCTAGGGACCCTAAAACGTGTTTATCCATTGAAAACTCACTACCCAATTTTTAGCATGATTCCTATACCTCTCTTATCTGAAGGGCGAGAGGTAAAAAGAATAACTTTTTCGAAAACATTCTCGAGACTAATAGCCTGGACCTTATTATTATTTTTTGATTTAACGGAGCCAAAGCTATGTAGACACATATTTTGGCTGGTCTCCAAGTACCATCAATTCTCATCTTATAGAGAAAAAGACAATTTTAGAGATATATTAAAAAAGTTTAATATCTAATAAACTCTATGAATTAATCGCTTGTGGATTACGGGCAACAACATTAACACAAGTTTAAAGTACAATGAAAATTTGTGGAAACTATCACATTTGTTTTATGATAGTAGAGTTAAATATTTTCGACGAACTATAAAAAAGTTACTGAATTCTGTAAGTCTGTCTGTATCCCATGGAATTTTAACATTGTGATTGTAAATTTGATTTCAGCATTAAAATGTATTGTTTGTACAGATTAAGACAGAAAAGTTAAAAATAAAATTTCTCTACCACTATTAAATAATACGCTCATTTGGTTAATTGAACAATAGCATACATTCTCCACACTGCGAATTCTTACTAAGAATTCACTCTAAATTACCCAATTAGTGATTTTTAAGAATTCACGCTAATATCCACAAATCACATTGCTTTGAAAATATTTAACCGAGCGTATTTTAGCAACCTCCTAATAAGTCGCCATTATTTAAAATGTCAAATACACCAACGTCAAATTTAATATTTTAAAAGTCAATTAAAGATTTGTGTTAAAAACTATGATTCAGGTATATAATTTCTTGAATAAGTCGCATAGTCGTAGACAAAGTATAGTCTTTTACTTGCGTAGAATGGCTGTTATTCATTTAGATGATTCCAACACTCGCTCGCTGTACTCGCTCATGTCGGAAACTTCATCTATGCGAATAATAGCCACCATTCTACGCTTGTTGAAATAAAATTTTCTTTTTTAAGTAAAATTTAACTTTCTGGCCGAAAATGATACTGAAACTAACAAGTCGAATCGAATTTTACAAAAAAGTGATAAAAAAAGTTATTAAATAGGACAAATACCAAATCCATCAAAAACCATAATTTGTAAAAATATTTCTATAGGTATAAGTAAATAATGGGTTTCAACATTTTCCCCTGAAAAATAAGCTGATAAGGGTAAAAAATCACTAATCCGGGACGATATTATTCTAAAGAAATATTATAAATATAAATTCCAGCAAAAAATATTATCTTGAAAAACACGGCCTGTTTTCAATTTAAATAGAGGCAGTGTTCTAATGAAACTCGGGGTTTAAAAATAGACCTGGAACAGATGTTATTCCACCTCACAAGCAGCAGCGAAAGATCACAGGTGTGACTTCGGCCCAATGGGAATAGCAAAGTCACAACTTTTTACGTTTTGTTTTTCTGCTCTTAACCCGTTTTATTGTCGGCAATAAATCTAATAACGCGAAATGTACTACTTCGATTTTATAAGTTGGAGTTTGTTGCCGTTTTATGGTCGATCGTTTCATTGCCTTTCAATTTCCAACTTTAAGAACACATAGATTTTTCTACGGTCAGTGGATAAAGTACACCAAGAGAAAATGTTTTACTAAAATTGTGATAATTGATTTTTTAGATTCAAAGAAAGTATATGCATTTATATGAGCTTAAAAAAGTTTAATAAAGGTAACAGAAGCTTACGAGTTGGTGCGTACACACTTATTAATGAAGATTAAAAAAGTTTGTTACTGAATTCTATAAGTATGGCTACCCTGTCTGTATTCCATGGAATTTTAAAATTCTAATTTAAGATTGTTTCCAGCATAAAAAAGTAAATAAAAATTCATTACAAAAACTTTATTCCTATTAAGACAAACAAGTTATGTGGGTCTTGGAAAAATAAAAAAAATATATTTCAAAAAATGTGTCTTTTAAAATAAAAATTTTATGGGAGTTTTAAAATTTATGAAATTTTTTTGTTTGTGTAAAATTTAGGATTCTGATTAAAGAATGGGATTCAGCCTAAAAAAAGTTAAAAAAATATACAAACACTGCCAAAAATAAAATTTCGAGTTTTTTTTTAGATGACTAACTTGCTTTCTTAGAATATGAACCTAATTGTGAGTAAAAAATTAAAAAATTGAAGTGTTGACAGGTGTTTGAAAAAAGTTCCCGATATACACCATTTTTTAAATTTATTTTGCAATAAAAAATGCCTTTAAATTGTTAGATTTCCATATGTCGACTCTACCTATTATAATCGATTCAATGGCAGGACCCAGACCTGGGAATAGGGGCGCTGTCATTTGTGAACTGTATTTATATATGTATGTATGTGTAGACATTTCGTTCCGGCATGATAGAGGTCGCAATTTTTGTAAAATGGGCACCAAATTTCGTACAAAGCTTATTTGGGGCAGTAATTCATTGTGTATTACAAATGGGCATTCTACCTCCAAGGAGACGGAAACTGGAGGAGGTTGAAATTTCAAAAAAATTATATCCGACATTTTTAAAAATACTGAAACAGTTCATGAGACTTTCTTCATGTCCTAATTATCATAAAATTGATTCTCAAGAAATTTTTTTCGATTCGACCATATCGTGGAGTGGAAAAGTATGAAAGTCTCAAATTTAGACAACAGAAATCTACCTTCACTTTTCGACCCTACCGACAAGAATTTTTTGAGTTACAATTAAAACGAAAAATGAAATTAGACGCCGAATTTCGGTGGATAGCATCCCATAACCTCCTAATGTGGTTTCCCCCTTAAGACAAGTATAAAATAAGCTTAATATTATTAACATTTATATGACTAAATAGGGGACCACTTTAAAACACTTTTTCAGCTCCCTTTTCAAGATGGCGGCGAATGGCGTCATATGTCTGTGTGAGAGATGGGGGTGGAGATGGGGTAGAGAATAATAAACCACTAAAATCTAAAGAATAACAAATTGACAGATGGCCAAATAACAGAGGGACAAATGACGGATGACTGGGCAGATAAGACAAATGACAGACGGACAGACGAACGAACGAACATTTAGACGGACGAATTATTTATTATTGACTTTGATTAATTTTTAGTTTTTATTTATGATGTATTTTCCAACACGACAGTCTGCCATTTACCCATCTGTCAGTTGTCCAGTCATCTGTCATTTTTCCCGCCATTCTTTTTCATCTTTTCCCGCCATAATATTTAGTGATTTATTTAGTTCTCTAGTAATTATTTTTCTCTTATTTATTCATAATAATGATTGACTTTGATTATTGTTCATAGTGTTGTTTTTCCCTCGCACTAGTTTGTCAATTGTTCTGTCATTCTTTTTCTTCCTCTTTTCCCGCTATAATTTTTAATGATTTATTTAGTTCTCTAGTAATTATTCTTCCATTATTTATTGGTAATAATTATAGACTTCTGTCATCTGTCATTTATCCAATCATCTGTCATTCTTCTTCTTTTCTTCCAGATTTTTATTAAACTTTCATTATTTTTCGATTAGTTATTGCTTATTTATTATTGACTTTGTTTAATTTTTATTTATGATGTATTTTCTAAAGCGCCAGCCCGCCATATGCCCATCTTTCATTTGTCCAGTCATATGTCCATTTTTCCATCTGTCATTTGTCCATCTGTCATTTGAACATCTATCATTTGTCCATCTGTCATTTGTCCGTCTGTCATTTGTCCATTTGTCATTCTTCCGCTTTTAGTGGTTTATTATTGTCTTATTTATCCCTCTCCATACTCGTCTCTCGTCTCACACGATCATCTCGCCTCTCTCAGAAATCTCCTGCCATTCGCCGCCATCTTGGAAAGTGTACTCAAAAAGTATACCGGGGTGAATCATATCTATTTGTATCTTAAAAGTTTGTCTTGGCAATGCTAGTTTGCGCATTATGAACAAGTTTTGTTTTTTTTTTCTTAAAAAAATCACGTACTTTCTGAAATTTTAAATTTGGCGTTTATATCTATTTTAATTATTATTGTTATGGAACAAAATGTATTATTAATCCAACCCTGTGATTTCTTAAATTTTATCTTTTGTTTTCTTTGGTACAGACAGACACTATTTTAATATTTAAAGAACCCCAACACTTTGTTGGTTTGTTAAAGTTTCACACATTTAAATATTCAACCTATTTACGTATTTTTATTTTCTCTAAACGATAATCGCCCAATATAAATTTTTTATACAAACAACCATTTAGTAAGTAGATAAGGTAAGTATTTATTTAAGGTACAGTGTAAATATATCGTAATAATTTACATTTTCAAGGATATGTTTACGCAGCTCGTTTTGGAAAACACGGTCATATTTACTCTATGGCTAATAAATAATTTTACTTTTATTTACGGGAAATAAATTTTTTATTATGGTTGTACCGGAGTCTAATTATGGCGACTAAATACACAATAAAACCAGTGGTAGGACAAAGTTTATTGGCCATAATAGTTTTATAGTTACAGTAAACATGTCTATGAAGAAGTTAAAAAGTTACGAATGTTACGACGGTGGGTCTAATTGAAAAACGAGGTAGATGATTTCACTTGTATAAATGACGTTTATGAACGACGTTTAGTTTCCTTCAATTTATTTGACAAGACTTTGATATCCTAATAAACATAATAAAGATATAACTACCTGTATCTCTATTTTATTATCTAAGTAATAATTACAGTTAAATACTTTTTTCAAACACTAAAAAATACATTAAAATAGCTTCTGCGATCTGTTTAATTACTATTAGAACGTTATGGCTGGAACACGGTTATAAATAATACAGAAAAAAGCACTAAAACAGAACTAAAAAAATATACATACTTTAAGATAAACAAAAACAGAAATAGAAAAATCGTTCGTAAATTGCAATTGTACAGGTACAAACGAGAAAACAAAGGAACATAAAAATATGGAATAGTGACAGTGAAATTAAAAATGTATGTGGAATTATTGACAGTGAAATTAAAAATTTATGTGGACAGTAAAATTTGAAAATTTGATAATTCAATTTCACCATGCCCAAACATAACTCAAAATATACGAATAAAAAAACCAATTCCAAAAGTTTGGTTCCTTTTTTTGTTAAATCTTGATTTTTTTATGACATTTTTATGTTTTGCTTGTGAAAAAGTAATTGCATTATAAATTTAATAAATGCCAAAAATAAAGTTAATTTTTTATTATGACTGATTACCGAAAAAATAGTGTATGAAACTCATATTCAGTGGCCATTATAACACTCGTATTCGGCTCGTGTCGTAATTCTAATTTAAGTGTCTTAATAGCTATTGTTAATTGCTTATTACCAATATAAATTTTAATTTAAAGGTAACATTCAGTTAAAGACAAAATTGTATTGTACTATGGAGAAGTTTATCATTTTTATGAATGAAACTGAAAACTTGTACGAAAGTGAACAAAAGCGTGAAAGTAAAATTAAGATATCTCAAAAACTAACAAAGTTATAATATTTTAAAGTTGGGCTTTGAATTAATAATTTTATTCCCTCCAATTCAGTGGCCTGACGTCATCTCTCCTAACTAGTGTACGAGACTGGATTGTAAATAAAGCGACGTACCGCGATTCTTTTTCTCGTTATTCCTCACATTTATTTTGTTGTGTGACGGCTAATAAATTACGATGACTGAAATTAAAAAAGGCTGCTATAAATATTGTATTGCGTACCTTATTGTACTAGTACAATGATTGAAAAGCCAAACAAAGTCTTTTTTGGTCTACCTTATGTGAAAATGAATCATATCAACCCTAAAAATATGGCCGGAAGTAATGTTTATCATACATTGGGATGCAAAAGTCATAACAATACGATTTTGTACTTTTTCACTATATCTGGATACCTTTAACTGTCAATCGCGTTCACATAAATTTTCATTAAACTTCAGTGTAAATCAAGACAATAAATCTGTAAAATATTTGTGTTATAATTTCCTTTTTTTCGGTAGGCAGAAAACACAATATACTATTTCCAAGTACCTTTGAAAAAAAATAAAAGAAAGAAATCGTGTAAAGTAGTGAAGAGTGATTTAGTTGGACATTTAGTTCAAGTTAGGTATGCGTCAATCGTGTCGTGGAATTCTATAATTAGGCTTCCCGTTCATTGGAACCGTGTTCAGATGAATAAAACTTTGGCCGTTGAAGACCGACCAGCAACGCGGCTGTAGTGGAAAAAGAGGCACTGGCAGCAACCTACAGGTTGGATAAACGGTATGGGATGGGAACTTTTAAGGAAAGGGTACCATTCCATGATCACAGAAAAAACTAAGAGAAAAGCCAGTGTTAACTATGCCATCGGACAGAATGTCAGCCACAATTTTGTGAAACCTATTAAGGTAAACATTCCTGAGAGGGACAGAAACAGTGAGGTCAGGATTCATCAAAATCAATCAATCTGGTATACGGACGATAAAGATGTAAGTAAATACAGTCTAAACAAGTATTAGACTATCATAAAAGCTTAAAAATGCCCTGGCAGAACATAACAAGACAACACTGTATGGGTGCCTGGGCATGAGGGCATAGGGCATCCTGGTAAAGGAGACGAAAAATATCTAATTGGACCGCAACCTACATATGGTACTTCCTACCAACATGTAAAGGGTATGATGGAGAAGCAATTAAGGGACAAACACAGTAGCCATGGGTAACACTATGTTAAATGGCACTATTGTGTTGGCTATTGGCACCTTTACATGACACAGTGGCACGTGGATGACACTATGGCACGTAGTAATACACAAGTCGGCGGGCGGCGGGAATCGAGGATCTGCAAGCGGTGTCATTGTTGGCGAGTATCAGTCACTACTTGTACTTGTATCAGTGTCACTGTTGCCAGCGTAAACGTTGTCTTTGGAACGGTACTATTTCAATGTTTCGAATTCTATAAATTGTAGATTATTGTTTAAAGTATTATTCAAACCTTTAATTAATTTGGATTGCTGATCAACTTGTTAAATTTTTATTTCGAACAAACACTTTTACACTTATAAAGGACATAAACAAACAACCATAAACTCTCTTAATTTTAAAATTTGAACTCAAGACAAACCATGATAAACAAAATACGAAATTATTTGGTGGACCGAAGAGTCGAAAAGCATGAACTGTGGAGTTTTTTTAATTAACATTTAATAACGCTGTATAAATGGTTAGAAAGGTAAAATTTTAGATATAAAATATAATTCTTTATTTTTGCACATTGTAAGAGTCTGGCAACATCGTAATGTTTATATCTATAACAGGTACTGGTCTGGTACGGTAGATTCCTCGATTCTCCGGATACTTGTCGATCGTCGGGCCGAAACCCAATATTACTGCGTTGCGCGAATGACACAATGGTCTACGGCACAGCGTATCATGATACAATTGTGCTGATACAGTGTGTTGATACATTAAACAGTATTAGTGTTGTTGTATAAACACTTCCAGGACTAACAGTCCAAAGAAGTTATAGGTCCACTTATAGGCTGTTATGTCTAAGTAGGCGGGAGCTTAAAACTGCACTAGGTGTTCTGACAAGACACTGCTGGCTCAGAAGACACCTGAACCTCATAGGGTTATCAGAAGATTCTCTATGCAGGAAATCTGAGGAAGACTACGAAACTCCTCTATCGGACATGAACAGGGAAAGGGAATGGTACTTTCGGGTACAGTATCATGAACCCGAAGAGATAGCGGCCTAGAGCCTCAGTGCAGGTGGGGTCTACACGCTCGATTCAGCTAGAATAGAATAGCAACACGGCCGAACGTTCGTCTACTAAAACCGGTTTTCTTCAGTGTACTCAGGATCAATTTAGTGATCTCTAGTAAAAAGGGATTTATTTAATGAAACTGTATTGTTGGAAAATACATCCGTGACGAGAAAACAGCGGTTCTTCGATAAAACTAATACAAAAAGAATACAATGAAGTGGTATAAAATGGTATTTTGTGAGCCAGAGAGTTCAGCCGAATGAGCTGGAAAATCCCATACAGGTCGGAGCTGAAGAGGGTTCGGCCGAAGATAGGCGAACTCACCTGAGGCAATAGACGCGGTTCCTTTTAATTTCTCAGTATGGGATCGTTTGGCCATGTGCGGACCAGTTAGGACATGCACGGCCGATGCTGCGTTCGGCCGAACTCGGTTCCACTGGACCTAACAGAAATTTAGTTTGTAGTACGGCGCTTTGACTATGCGGAGGCGTGACGTCACACGTACAACAAAAAGCGCTAAAAAGCAATAATTTTAATATTATATTTCTCCGTTAGTGACTGACCGATTTAAATTTTTTTTTATTACCTATTTATTATTTTTTTTCCATATCTTAGTTAAATGTAAAAACATATTATTTTATTACTACCATGAAGCTTCTACATTAGTTTAAACTGAAAATTTGGATTTTTATTACTATATATCAATGTTAAATTATCAGTATTAAGTGATAAATCACATAATAAAATAATACAAATTATTATATTGGCCACCAATTAAATTAAGCTTGATAAAACAGAATTTCCTTTATTTTTCATATTTACTGATTGGATTCTATTATTTAGCTAAGGAAGATGAAAGCCTGAGAAATTAGATTAGATCTTTTCGGGAAACAAACCCGAAAAGATTAAAGAAATATAAGAAAACTGCTAGCAAACAAAGCAGTAAAAGAAATCAACGAAAATTTAATGATGGCTTTGTTTTTTGAAAAGCAAAACCATAAAGAGCTTTTTTTTTAGTTTGTTTTGTATTATTTATTTGAGGGTGGCTCTTCAAATTTAATAATTTCCCAATTACATTTGTGCCACCCTGTATATAAAAATAATTAAATTGAGAACCGTTGTAAAATTTACAATTTTATCAAAAATGACTAAAGACATGTTAAGATTTAAATGAAGAATTATTTTTTACATCTACGAAGAATTATTACTATAATTATATTTAATCGAGTAGTTGCAATATGTTTTGTAGTAATTGTGAAATCATTAAATTCAAAATTTATGAACAAATATTGAAAAAACTCATAGAGAAAGCATTACAACGTAGCTTTCACATACATCAGCCTGCCAAGCTCTCAACTAAATAAAGATGTTTATATTTTATATACAAAGTTATGCATAATATAGGTAGGCAAACTGGTTTCGATATTTTTAAATCGCCGACGACTCTAAAACGACGGCCTAAATTTACCGATGAAAGTTTTCATTAAGAACACGATAAATTTATGTATTTTGTATTTAATTACAAGAAATCACGAACTAATCAAATCTTTAATTCTATTTGATTGGAGAAATTAATTTGCAAATAAAGGTCCATATTTAAATTAATCATTATTAAAAAAAATATCCAAGTATAAAAGTAAGTCTACAAAAATGAATTATTAACATTTTAAATAAAAAATGAAGAATATTGAATATAATTAAGATAGTTTTAGGAACAATAAAATTTCGCATTTTTTTAGGAAAAATCCAAGTTCAAAGTTTTCAAGACTTTCTCATTAGTAATAATAATAATAATAAATATTATCCAATATGCTTCGTTTTAATAACTAATATCTAAATGCTTCTCCGTATTGAAGGATTATTCTATTTTCCCTGTATACTGTAAAAATAATAAAAAAATATCATGATAACATTAATAAACATGTACTATTAGGTAATTACAAAATTAATTAAAATTTTAACGTATCAGACTGGTCAATTTAACTAACCGGAACCGAGCCAAAAAAAAAGGTTAAATTATATTTTTAAGATTAGAATTTAAATTTGATTTACCGTACTGATTAATTTTCCAAACTGATCTAGATCTTAATAACCAACATTATAAATTATGTTTTACGACCAAGAAGTTATTATGGAACGTTTTACAATGTCAAATTAAACGAAATTTATTCCGAAAACATGGCGTGATAAAAGTTAATAAAGATTAAAGTGAAATTTTATATTTAAATTTGCTTAATGATTTTAAATGGTGCAGTACAAGTAAGCAAAGATATGACTAATACTTATTTAATTTGAAGAATATTTTGGGCGACCTTTAAAATGGTTAAAAATAAATTTAGTTATTTGGAATTAAATGTGTTGAAACCTGCTACACTTATGTTTGCAGTTATTAAAAAACATGTACATATTAAAACTGGTTAATTTTTAAAATCTAGTAAAATGTGCAAAAATATTTTGAATACCTATTTTTAAACGAGTCATTAAATTTTAAACATTTATAATAAATTAGTGGTACGCCACTGAAGATGATATAGGTCTCGTTCAAATATATTCGACCAAGGTACCAATGTACACCAGAAATAAAAAACAGAGCTGAAGCAAAGAATAACCAGGACAAAAGGGATTGCTGGAGCAGGGTGTTAGATCAGCTGGAGGATGACATATGGGGGATGGCTATAATATAGCTACGAGGATCATGGGCAAAAGGAATGAGCCATACAAGCCTACACCGGAACAAAAACTGACTTGGTGTAGGGAGCTATTCCCAGACCAAGGGAGCAACGCGATAAGGCAGCGTGACGAAGCGGAGGACATACTAGTAGTAACCATAGAGAAATTGAAAAAAGCCAGCAAAAGAAATAAAATTCAAAAAAGCACCAGGACAAAACAAGATCACCCCAGAGATCCTAAAGGCTGTGATGAAAATAATCCCAACTACGGTATTAAATACCATAAATGCTTTGGCAAGTGAAAGACGCTAGTACTGGCCTGCAAAGGTAATAAAACCCGAATGGAAAAAGAAATCGAGGATGGAACAAAGCTCTTTGACATGACTTCAGGAAAGGCAGATCAACAATACAGGCCATAGATAGGGTCCTAAAAATTACAAAAAACTCGAAGAAAAACTGGGTCGCCCTCGTTACAGTTGATGTCAAAAATGCTTTTAATACGCCATCTTTTGAAAAAATTATGAAGTCACTAGACAAGCTACTTGAAAGATCTAGCATGGAAATGAATGTAAACGCAGGCTGTATGATTAAGTGATTATAATAAAGTCGTGAGGTGTGATAACTATCGCATTCTCCGATGACTTGGCGATCACCGTGGAGGCAAATAACATCGAGAAGCTCACCCACAGGATTGAAACCGCGGTGCTTAGAATTAAAAGGTGGCTGGTAGGCAACAAGCTGGAGTTAGCTCCCCACAAAACTGAGTTAGTAGTCCTAAAGCAATAGAGAGCAAGGGATATTACTGTCAAAATAATGAATGTAGATATTAGAAGGAAAAAAGCCTTAAATACCTGGGTAACCAAATCTTCGGCCCACATGCTAATGCCTAACATCGGAGGATCAAATAGCGCTTTACGAGGTGGTCCAATCGGTGCTACTCTACGAGGCCCATATTTGGGCCAATGCTATAAATCTCAAGACACAGAAATAAAATGGAAAACGGGCAGAGAAGATCTCTGATACGTGTCATCATCGCATATCGAACCATTTCTACAACTGCCACGTATTCCCGCCTATACACTTGCTGGTGGACGAGAGGGTGAGGCTATACGAGAGGCAGGAGGTGGACAATGCTGCCAAGAGGGAAGAAGTGAGAAACCTGGGAAAATGGCAGTGAACTAACGGAGCAGAGATAGCGGTGTGTACCAGACTACTAGTCAGAACTGTAAAAAAAAACTCAGTATCAACGTCGAAGGACCTTACCCAATTCTTGTCTGGCACGGATGCTTCACCACATATACGAAACGGATAGGCAAGACAGGAACCGACGAATGCTTCTACTGTGGAGAAACAAATACACCGGAACACACGGTGTTCCACAGTGATAGATGAGGAGCAAGAATAGTAGAAATTGGGGGAAACGTGATAGAGGTCGAAGTGGACCTTATTCATGAGCTCATAAAAGGCATCATGGCTGAGAAAGAAAGAGAGAAAAGAGCAAGACAGCAGCGTCTAGATTGAGTTTCCAGATCCTAGCACTGACGTAGACCTTGCAAGGGGTTGGATGTTAGTGGATAGGAGGCCGTTTATAGTAGGTAGTGGAAGTTCGGAGCACAACACTACCCCACAGAACACCGCGGAGGTGTGCGTAAAGGCATTTTACCCTCTGTGAAAAAAAAAGTACCGATGTAGCAGATGCCAATTTCTGAGGAATTCCACAATATGTGTGAAATTTAGAGCAGCATTGAAGTGTAGAAATTAATCCAAGCCTTTTCGCAGCAATACTAGTTTGAATTTGTGGTAAAAACTCACATGATTTATTGGGGAATTTAAGTACATAAAATGAGTCGTAATAAAGCATCAACAAGCTTGTTTCTTTGCGATGTTGTCAAATACTGTTTACAATTTTCGTGTGTTTGACATTAGTAGTATTTTTTCACATTAGGTTGACAAAACTGTACAGTTTACGGATAAAATACACAATGTCCAACAGAATCCTGTATAAATTTCAGGGTTCTGTTAACACTAATTTGTGACAACGGGCGCGATTTTGAATATTTTAGTGAAATAAACTTTTACTGTTCTCAGTCTCTGTTAAGTAAATATGCATGTTCCGTTTTTGTGTTTGGATTTTATCACAATTTTAAGTAAATATTTTTGAATTAAAAAATATTTCTCACAAACTTTAATAAGAATCGACAACAGTATGCGTGAAGTTAGACCCTAATTTTTCTAAACTTTGAAAGTTGTTACAAATTGTTGCAGGTTTTTAACCAAATTGTTCAGAAAATTATTCCTTAAACTTAAATACAAAGGCAGAAAACCCCCAAAAACAATTTTTAGACCTAGCCCCCCATTACTTTTATTCGATTTTTTTTGTTGTACCAGATTGTTCCAGTGGTTCATAACATTGTTTCAAATTTTCATGTCTTAAAAAAATTATTTCATGTTCAAATTCAAGAAAATCCATTTGTATCCAGCCTTCGATTATTTTTTGTTGTACCGGGTTGTTCTGGTCATCCTAAACATTGGTCGCCTCTTAAAAAAATTATATCTTGTCCAAATTCAAGAAAATCCATTTAGATCCATCCCACATTATTTGTTAAAAGTTTTATTGTTGAAGAAAATTTGGAATAAGGTTTAGAATGACTAGAAAAATCCGGTGCATTAAAAAAACTCCAAAAAATTAAGAGTGGCTGAATCCAATTGAATTTTCTTGAATTTGGATATGAAATAATTTTTTTAAGAGATGAAAATTTGGAACAATGTTAAGAACAACCAGAACAATCTGGTACAATAAAAAAACTTCGAAAAAAATAAATGGGGGCTAGCTCTAAATGGCTTTAATTGATGTTGAGCTAGAAATATTTTTTTAAGGCATGAAAATTTGGAACAATGTTCAGAACAACTAAAAAAAGCTGGTACAATAAAAAAAATGTGGGCTAGTTCTAAAAATGGTTTTTTCAGTTTTTCGGTATTTGTAAAAAAAATTTGGACAACTTTCAAAATTTCAAAATTCGAAAAATGGTTGCTTTACACACGTCCGTCAACATAACTCTAAAAAACAGATGTTCACACCGGTTAACAATAAAGCGTAAATAATGATCGAAAAAATGAGACTCAAATTTAAATTTTGTAATTAAATCGTAAAAGTTAAAACATCCTATAAATATTATTTTTTGTGAGCAAAACAAAATAAAAATAATAATTTATAAATCATACTAACCTATAATATTTCTACTAAACAGTATTCCAAAAATATTGCACACAACTGTAACAGAACTAGAAACGATGCACTCAGGTTGAGTTGTAGCAAATAACTACCACATGCCATTGACATTAGGGTCCTTGGCATTTTAAAGCAAGGAAAGCACCCTTCATATAGAGACAGGGGCGCGCAAGATGAGGGTAGACTAAAGAGGGTAGGGTGAAATTAATAAACATTATGCAAATATGGGTTTAATGTATGCATAGTAAAGTAAATAAGGGCAAACCTTTGTTTTTTGTTTGGTACTCGTTTTAATTAGTAAAAAGTAGAGTAGGGTATCAATATTTGTAAACTAAATTCATAATGATAAAGAAATAGAACTGTTATAAACATTAATGCAAATAGTGTTAAAATTTGCACTATTTTTTAATTCACTTGATACGTGTTTCGCTTAAAAATGCTCACTTAGTTAGGTAAACATATATCGAGTGTATTAATTCTGTAAAAAAATAGTATATATTATTTACCGATATACTATAATTTTTATTTTTCAACAACAAGGTTCTTGTTATTTTATTTATTATTTTAATACCTGTATTGTTTTATTTAATATTAAGAAATATAAGAAAATCAAGAGGATTTTTGAATAATTGAATAAGTAAATAAATTAAAGGATTATAAAGAAATACAAAATATTAACAAAATCCACATATCAATAAATGGAAATAAAAGACGAACTAAAATATAGAATAAGTAAGAAAAATAAATTAAAAATTAAAAGTAAAAAGCACTTAAATCCCTCGAACTAGTTTTTACTTACATACAGGGTTGAGTAGAAATTAGCGCATTAGTTCAAGACATTTGTACTAAAATAATTGGTAATTTTTGTTATGAAATTTCATACTTTTCTCTATATACTAGTGGGTCATAAATTTCCAAAAACAAAGTGAACCCCCAGCCGCCAATTAAGAAGCTAGTATGTGTATTTTTATTCAAAAGAAGGATATTCATTAAAAATTAATTTGGAAAAATGATTTTTTCCGAATTTTAAATTGTGCGCTCGCACAATAAATTTTTTTCGACATTTATTAGATTTCAATTTTTAGCGGGTAAATTAAGTCAAATTTTAAAATTTCGGTTTCGGAAGTGGTTTATGTGGTTAGCTAACTGCAGTACAATTTTCATTGTCATAGAATCACTCCAAACAGATTAATTGCCGGGACAAAATTCAGGACAAAGAAAGTTCACCTACGGTTCGCTTTGATAAATTCGGGTTAAATGTTCTGTACTTTTGGAATTTCTGTTTGCCCGCCTATGATTTCGGCTTAGGTCTGCAGTCTAGAGCAAATAATGCCCCGAGGTATAATAACATTTAGACCAGTAGTAGTTACGGTATAATGGCGAAAAATAAAAGAAATTATTACATACCAGAAGAAGTCTCGAGATATTATTATAGACAGGCAATCCTATTAGACGGTCGGCTTACCTGAAAAGGAAAAATATAATTAGTTTAATATTTTCAAAATTGAGGTTTATGTTACAGTGTGGTGAGTAGTATATAAATATCTTATTTTTTGGGGTTTTAGACTACCAAAAGTATAGTTTGTTCTGTGACTCCTGAACCCTACTTCACAAATAACCTAATTTCAAACAATTGGAGTATGTCGGAAATGAATTTAATTAGTTTGACGTTCTATTGACAAAGGATATGTTTTTCCTTAAGCTAGGTTTTCATATCGATGAATTCTTGGGTGAACCAAAAAGAGAAACGATTTTTTATCTATTACCTACCTAAACAGAAACTTATTTATATATTCTAATTTATATGGAAAGTCATTTAACTAAATATGTAGAACATCATAAAACCAGATAGTAGATATGATAAAGATAAACTATTTTCTTCTACTATTTACTACTTTAATGGTACGAATTGTTCTACATACTTCTAAACTGTACTTAAGGGCAAAAGAGTCTTTCCAGAATTTTTTTCCCGTTGGAAATAATCAATTCATTTCAAAATAAACTATTGTTTTTTCTCACAATATCGCAACATTTTTTTTAAATGATTAAATGTTAAATTTGTCAAAATCAAAACTCACATAAATTTGATTTGTATATTGAAGTTATTTAAGACATCCACTTTAGATGCAAATTGTCTGTCTCACCTGGTTTACATGTGCTATTAAGAGAAGCGCTACTAAGACAAGCGCTAGTGATGACGTAGGAGTCAGGGATCACTGAACAAAGTATATATCTTAAAATATTTAATAACTGTGTTTAATAACATATCGTCGTCTATTCTTAAGCACGGTTCAGACTAGGCTGGTTGCAAGCCGCGAATTTCGTAGCCGCTGCTGTCAGCCGTCAATCAGTTTGGTGTGAGTTGAATGAACGTCTTCACCTTTTGGTAGCAGGCAGCAGATACTAATAGATCACGTGACCGCTGACACCAGCTGGTAACGAAGACAGGCCACTCTGTTACTGCTAGCAGCAACGAGTAAAGTATCTACTTCAAATAATACCTAATTACACCATAACCTAAAGCTATCTCAAGTTGCGAGATACCTTAGGGTGATTTCTAACTTTGTCTCACATTTAATTACCTGTCTAAATATGGTATCTTCTTTTTTAATTAAAGGGTTGACTAAATCCAACAATTCTTGAAATGGAAAATATTTTCTGGATCTTGTTCTTTAAGCTTTTGAAAAAGTCTTGAAGATGCTCCTAATTCTTCTCTTCTTTGTATCTACGGTCTAACCCACCATCGTTTCTGTTTATGTTGAAGCTGGTTAGACATTTCTAAAGAAAGTTCCCTGACACATTTCCTTAACAACCGCTTAATTAACTGTTTTTAAAAGGATTAACAGACGGCGACATGCTTACTGACGAATAGCAGCCGTGACTGTCATACCAGCCGCTGATATCTAACAGTTGTCGACACCATAGCCATATTCACCTACTGTCATTTGTCTCTACTGTCACATTCATTCTACTGTTGAGCTTTTACTCAGCAATAATTGTTTTTTTTAATATGAATCATTTCATTGACTGTTTTATTGTTAAGCGGCAGTTTCACATGGCAGTTGAGTGCTATAACAATTGTAATATTTGGTGGGGGTAACTTGTATTGTGATAGTTTTACTGTTATGACCTGATTCACATAGTAAGTTCAATTGCTTGCTTCAAAATGGAGCCGATTAAAAAAGCAATGTTTGAATTATTTGCTTATTAGACAAGAAAAAATAATGTTAAAGAAAAAGTACTGGGTAAAAACACCTTCATTAAACAGACCACAGCTTGACATGGAAAATAATATATTAACTGAATTGTTAAATGTAGAAGTTGATTTTCAAAATTTTACTCCTTTAAGTTATGGAAAAATTTTTTGCCTGCACGAAAGCATACATACAGTATTTGTACATTTTCATAAATAAGCATTTCCTCTTCGACGCACAATTTTTTGGCAATTTCAGTTATTGCGGCTTTTCTTTTATTATTATATATTTAGCTGGCTTAACGTTCCAGCGACATTCATTTTCGCGGAATAATTCTAATTTTTCATCTGAGAACGTAATGCGTTTGGCAGATTTCGACATTTTATTTTACCTTAAATACGACTGCTATAACAAAAAGTAGAAATATTTCTAGTTATAACAGTAACTGGCATAGCATTCTACTTCGATAACAGTGGTATGTTTCACAGCTAACAATGTGACCACGCCTACCTAACAGTCGCTGCTAAAGCACTGAACTGCTATGTGAAAATGCCGCTTTACATTCATTGTTTTACCACTATGATTTTTGTGGGAGGTATCCCACTGGACGTAAGTTTCTAACCTTCAAGAAATTGTTTCTTTTTATACATTGATGTACTCGTCTCATCCTTCAATATTCATTTTATGCTCTTTATCCTTCTTTTTTTTTAAAGAAATGTAATACCTCGGTTGTCAAACTTGAGTACGCAAATAAAAATATCATTTTGGCAAAGATGTGGAGAACTTACAAAATATTTGAACAACACAAACTTTTTTGTGACGAACACTCTAATGACGGTCATTGACCGAAAACGCTAAGCCGATCTTATTAAAAGCAATTGTACTAAATTGTCTGTACTTTACACATAGTAGTACGCTCCTCTCCAAGTTAACTTCTTTTTTTGGTAATTTCTTTTGTCTAACCCAACCAAGCAAGAGTCTTTAACAACGCTCAAATCACTATCAGATATTAAGTAACAAGACTAAGCTTCTTGGGTAAGCCCGTATTAATAGTATTGAAACAATGGCAAAATACTATCTCCGATAGAGTGGTTACGAAACTCGTCTCCCAAAGGAATGTATATATAGTCAGCCACCAAAAAAGAAAATGTCGTTAAATAAAATTAATATTAGAAAGTGTGAAAGTAACATAAATAATTGGTAAGTTTCCGCAACTAATCACCAGTATTGCATTTACTCATCTATGAAGTCACAAAACATTATTCGGATCCATAGTTGACCTACAGACACAATCAGCAACAATAATTTCTTACGAAAACAATCTAGTATCTAGTTATATTGGGTCCTAATTTTGATATTGATAAATAAAAAATACATGCTTGATGTTAAGCACTCAAATTTAAATGAATGTTGGTGCGATTTTTGTCCATGATCGCCCCTTAGTGCGAGGGATTTAAATACGTGCCTTAACATGGGAAACATGTCGCTTATTGACGAACCTCCAGCATGCGAAATGAGCATTTTTGAAAATAACCACAAAAAATACAAGCGGTCGCGTTATGGAATAAATGGAACTAGTTTCTCTTTTTTTTGTGTTTTTCAATTGAGGATTTCTTTTATTTTGACGATTCATGTTGTTTGCTGGATAATTTTTTCGCCTGGAATGAAAATATGCGCGGTTTGTTTGATGTGTGTGTGTTTGGGTAATATGACCGGATTTTGTAATTTACAATGTCTGGGAACTTTGTTTTGATTTGCTTGATGTTGGAAATACGAATTTAATGAAAAATTCGCAATTAAAATAAAATTCAAAATTTACACATCTTAACAAACGTGATTAATCATGATTTTTAGAAATAAAATATAAGCGAGGGCTTATTCGACTTGAGAAAATTATGCGAAAAAAATTAAAACCGCACATAAATAAAATAACTCAATAACTATAAGGATCGAGCAAATATGAAATTTTTAAAAAAGATTGTGAAAGGGCAAGAAATTTATAATAAAATAGTTTCGACTCTAGGAACTTATCTTAATTATTAATAATTTTAATTAAATGCTTAAAACAGGGCTCTGAACATTTGTTGCATTAATTAATCAAACTTGCAAGTAAGTAGGAAAAATTAAAATATAAACAAATTTAAATTTTCAATTTAAACTGACATATAGGAAATAAATTACGAATTTCAAAAAAAAAAAAGAATTAAACAAATAACTAGGCGATACAATAAAAAAAACTATTCCTACTACATGCAAAACGACACTAAAAAATCTGTAAACTGAAAACAAATTATATTTTTATCGATAATTATTTTATTTTTTTATGGATCTTTACACATAGTAATTAAATATTGTTGTGCTGAAGTATTTTTTGTATCAATTATCTTTTTAAATACATATTGTAACCTTGAATTTTAAAATTCCATTTTAGATTCATAATCAGTGACCAAAAAAACTCTTGAATTAAAAATTTTTTTTAAATCTAATTATTTTTTATAACATATTGGATCCGCCAATTAATTTTTAAAAAAATCGAGTTTAGATTCATAATCAGTAATCCAATAAAACCCAAGATTATGAAATTTATCTCAATGAAATCATAATTTCAAAAATACATCTGCCATGTTGGATCTACAAAAATTTTAAATCAGCGACCCAAAAAATCCATAGATTAAATGCCATATTGTCAGTCTGTTTTAAAAAAAATCCATTTCAC
The DNA here is from genome assembly GCA_963243735.1 of Neocrepidodera transversa. Classification (NCBI taxonomy): domain Eukaryota; kingdom Metazoa; phylum Arthropoda; class Insecta; order Coleoptera; family Chrysomelidae; genus Neocrepidodera; species Neocrepidodera transversa. Next base: position 22,795,715 of record OY725336.1, on the reverse strand, counting down.
CTTTAAGTGTTTTTGAACCACTATGAACCGTCAGTGAATTTTACATTTTCTGCCTAGACTACAGCAGTTTAAGACCCCTTTTGTACGACACTGCCTAAATTTTGATTTTGATTGTATTTTAAAATAAACGTAAATAATGAATTATTCATTATGCAACTACCAAAAATTTATTTCAATTTTTTTCGACGAACTTTAAAGTTCGTTACTGAATTCTATATGTCTGTATGTAGCATTATTTTATTTTAATATTTTGATTTAATAAATGAAATCAAACTCGAAAGCATGTACCACAAAGTCTTTAATAAACGTGTGTAATAAACGGCAACTAGTTTCGTCTACTTAGCCATCTTCAGGCCTAAAAGTTTAATAGTGTTCGAATATTTACATAAGTAGAAACAACAAGTTGAGTTTACAATAATTTTAACAATAATAAGGAGGGAGCATAACGCTGTTATAAAATTAACAACAGGTAAACTTAAGGGTGGGAAGGAAAATAAGGGTACATGAAATTAATTGTATGAATTTTACTTTCCCGACTCACTTCCGAGAAGAGAAAGTATTGTGAACGAGCTAAAAACCTTTTCGAGATAAAGATGGAAATATCCATTTTGAGGTCACCTCAAATGATTAAGACTAATTCCAGATGGAAGTCTGTCTGTCTGTCTGTCTCTGTATATTCTTCCACGATAGAGGACACATGTTTAATCCGATTTAGCTGAAATTCGGTACATGGTTTTGGGTTACCCGTCGGAAGAACCCATCAACATCTGTCGAAAGAAAGTGTCACTATCCAAAAATGACAGATGCAATATATCACGGAATTTGACTTGCAATATGTCATTTGAAAGCCTTTGAAAAACTCTATTCAGAACAGTCAAAATTATTTCTGCAACTATCACCTGTCAAAATTTGAAACTTTAACATTAAATATCTGAAAAAGTATTCGTGGATACTAGGCGGAAAAGTTTTGGGGGCCACAAACCGTTTTTTTTTTAATTAAGAAGGTCAAAAGTGGTGCCATACACTCCAACCGTACTGAAGTTTGAGATAGATAAAATAAAAATTTAGGAATCCAACATTGGCAGGTGGATCCATTCGGGAAAAAGGATATGTTGGGGACCTGAGAGGAGCCCCATGCTGCACGCTGGTGTAGAAAGCACTTCGTTGAAAATTTTCGGTTGCTTCGAAGAGAGAAAAGTGTCCACGTAGGAACTAAGTAAAAGCAGGCGGTCATAAAGACCCACCAAATTAAAAATTCGACACTTTTCCGAACACTCATCGGTACAAAGCACATTGGAAGTAGCGGTCGTTCACAAAATGGCGGGATCATATTGAAATAGGAAGATAGGAAGAGATTTAAAGGTAAGGGAAAGTTAACAATATAGTAGTAAATTTCATTATCATATATGACCTTAAACGTGAAAAAATTATCAAAAAGTTATGTACATAAAATAGTAGATGCCTGCAGGCCATAGAACGTTACTGAAAAAGAAGAAGAAAAGACAGTGACAGATTAATAAAAGAAGAAAAAAAAGAAAACGAAAAGAATTTGAGGTCAAGTCGAACAAGGAGTCTTAAGGTAAACTAGGAGATTTTGTGAGTAAGGGACGATCGTAAAAGAGGGAAGAGGAGTAATTGAAAGAGTGGATATTAGCGAGGATCAAGTAGCAGTAGGTATTCTTAGAGGAAGTGGTTAAAGTGATAATATAGAAAAATGTGGTTCTTTTCAGGTCTTAATACAAGTAGAAGTTACATTCTTAAAACAGGAATGTATCTGCAACATTTCAAGCAGATTCAGTCTATTGCCTTTGTAGCAGTAATGTAAGAGAACAACATCTGACATAGAAAAGGAGTGGTTCTTTGATTCTAGTTTCGAGTCTCCTACCTGACTGACCCATGTAAACTGCATTACAATCTGAGCAACATAATTTATAAACACCGGTTTTATGATAATGGGATTTTGTATCTTTAGTGTTGACCAAAAAGGAAAAGCGATTATGATTGGACTTGAAGGTAACTGTGATATTGTGGAGTAGAATTTTTTTTTGATAATTTATAGGAGATATTGAAAATAAGATGTAATAAACCAGAGAAAGTATTTTCTCCACGATTTTTTAATAATAAGTTAATTCTGACTACATTTTCTGTGGAAGAATGCTATACATTATTCCACTAGTTGAAGAATAAATTTAAGAATCCACGGTAATCAGCCAATCACATCTTTTGATTTCTAGAATTTACATTAATATCAACACAAATGACATTGCTTTGAAAATAACTAACCAATCGCATCTTATCAACATCCTAATAAGTCGCCATTTTATTTGAAATGTCAAATGTACAAACGTCAAAGTTTAATATTTTAAGTGTCAATTAAAGATTTGTGATAAAAACTATGATTTTAGGTATGTAATTTCTTGTATAGTCGTGGAGAAACTATCGTCTTCAACTCGCAAAGAATTATGGTTATTATTCACTCGAATTATTTTAATTCTCGTGAATAATAGAATTTATTCTATGCTTGTTGAAACTGAGGGACCTGAAGACCGTTTGCGTAGTACTTCAGGTCTGTCGGGCCCCTCTGCTCTGGCAGCGCCCTCTGGTGAAGCTGTCAGACCTGACGCATATGAGAGACCTGAAGTAACGGATGACCTTGATTTAGGAAATGTTTGTTATTTTTAACCTTAGCGATTTCTTATGGGATTTAACATGGGGAATGGTGAGGATTGGGTGCAGCTCCTTTACTTGTCAAGGGGACAGTTATTATTAACAGCTAACTGTTTGTATCTGAACTTAATATCATCAAATCTGAGCTTAATATCATCAAAAGGCGGAGTGAGATAGGGGAATCGAGAAAATCTAAATAAAAAACTATTAACGGAGGCTGGTTTATGGGAAATAGGGTGTTTAGAATGTGAATTGATTAGAGTGTCTGTTGTGGAAGGTTTCAGATAGATTTCAAAAGAAAGTGATTTAGAATTTCTTATCATTAGGAACACTTTAATTTCGTCAATTACAGCTTATTTAGAACACAAAAAACAACATTTTCACCAAGTTTCATAAAAATGAAATTATTTTTGCGGAAGATAAAAATTAACAATGAAAAAAACGGTTTTTAGCTTTTTTATCGATAATTTTGAGGTTATGCTGAAAAATGTTTAATAAATTCTTTAACTATCTACAACTTTTTTTTAAACTTTTTTAGATAAAATGTATATTTTAGCCATTTCGTAAAAAACCAGTATCAAACCCTTAAAATGTATATTTATCTTCCCTCAACACCATTCTGGAACTTTTACGAAATCGTCTTGATTTTTCTTAATTTACTTATAATTTTCCCTTTTTCCGACCATTAACATACTGTTAAGAATTTTCAATAAATTCTGGAATTTGAAATCGGTTTTTCCCTGGACTAAAGGGTCTGAAGTTTCAAAATTTGTGAAGTAAAGTCTTGGCAATTCTTTATACACAACTTCAGTAAATAAATTATCTAACATATTGTAAACTCAACTATACATATTCCACCAATCAAAATTATGTTATTTATATTGACACATATTATAAACAAAATAAATAAGAGCGATTTTCATCTAAAAAACATTAAATATTTACGTTAATAATAGATTTCTAGATTAATTATTTCAGTTATTCATTTATTTTTAAAAATGCTTTAAGTTAATCAATTATGTACAAAATAGCCATATTATAAAAGCGTACATACTTAACATCAATAAAAATCGTTAACATACATTAAACCAAAATGATAAATGATGAAACTATACGACTTAATAGAAATAGTAAATTCCGTTTTCCAATATAGCTTGCATTTCTGTGCCATCGGGTTTTAGAACTTGTAGATAATGTATTTGATCAATTACCGTGTTTGGACAGGTGTTCTCTGTACTTTAAGCATGTTATTAACAACATTGACAGTTTCCTATTATTTCTGCTTTATTTTAAGCAAGTTGCATTAATATTCCAGCTGACGATAATTAATTGGCTAATGATTTAGTCTTGTGTACTAATTAAGATTAGAAACTATCAAATATAATTCTAGATTAGTATTATTAATAAAAAAAAGATTTTTTCAAAGCATAAAAAAAATTCAGCCATCACGAATAGTTATTGTTTTAAATCATCGCAAACGCTTATAACAGATTTCAATTCATCAATTATTGTTCAAAAAATCCTCCGTTTTTAAAGCCAATTAGTCAGATATATCCGGCACGGCGGCGACCCAAATCGGCCGATATTTATCGAAAAGTACTTTTTATGCGTTTGCAATAAATAAAACCAGAATTGGTTCGGTTATCGGCAAATCACCATTAACAGGTGCCATTTTGAAATCGCTTTCAAATGAAAATCCCGACCTTGTTTCTCGCATTTCGAACACATTTTCAGTCATTAGATCGACGTTTCATAATTGGGCAGTGATTTTATGAATTTCTACTTATATATCATCGAATTTTTACTCTACATACTTGTGCAGGATATGACAAAATGGATTTTCTTTGGAAATGAATATTAATCGATTTCTATTTGAAAATGCATCCCAATTTTTTAACAATTCTTGACAGTTTATAACAATTTTTATAAAATGTTTTATTCATTTTTTCACAATTGTGATTAGGTATAATAGCAATCTCGAGATTTTGACTTTATGTTTAAAAAAAAAGAATGAATGTAAAAGAATCTCGTAAATAAAACCAGGGAATAAACACAAATTTTGACGAGATAAGTATTAAATATTTTTTTTCTTTTCTCTCTCCGTTTTCCTTAAATTTACAGTTCCTTTCCCTGGGGCCTTTGTTTATATTTTCACATTTGTTTCCTTACCTCTCTTCTTCTTCCCACTTGTCACCTATCACTTGTCAACCTACTCTTCTTCGATCTTAGTCTTCTTCTTTCTTACTTTGCCTGTACCGAATCTCTATCAACCGTTTTGTTTTAAATTAACTTTTTATAATTAATAACAAAATATTATCCATACTCAAATGTGGTACAGTATTCAATAAAGAATGAAACAACTCGAAGTCATACCACAAAATAATTGAATAAAGACAAACAGTCTGAAAGGCGACATGTTTCGGTCTACACGACCATCATCAGGCTAAAACAAATTGGATCCAAAACGTAGAATACATGGGTATAAAACTAAATGTTAGTTAAAAAAAATAAAAATTAAAAACCACAACTTAAAATTATCCTATGGGGTTATTTAAACAATTTTATTAATTTTAAGTTGTGGTTTTTACTTTTATTTTTTTTTAACTAATGTAACATTTAATTTCATACCTATGTCATAATCGTTTATTATACGTTTTGGATCCAATTTGTTTTAGCCTAATGATGGTCGTGTAGACCGAAACATGTCGCCTTTCAAACTGTTTGTCTTTATTAAATAATTTTGTGGTATGACTTCCGAGTTGTTTCATTCTTTATTTTTATAATTGTTGCAAAATTTCTTTTCTAAAAACTGTTTATAATTTTTTAAACTCTACACTTATGTCTCTGTGCCATCATTACCACTATTATCTACTGATAATTTTTTTTATTTTTTGGTTACCCCTCACGTCAGCGTGCAAGGCGGTACTGTCACTGTCACCTGTCATTTCCCTTTCACTGATTGCCGGTGAGAATTGTGGGTGACACGTAGCGTCTTTCTACCTTACTTTCTAAATTTGCGGCCGGATAATTAAATTTTAATTAGCTTTCTTCGTCCAAGTAATTTTACCTATGACAAAAGCAGTTGAGTAATAAATAATTGAAGTCCAAAAGGTTATCCATGCCTCAAATGCGGTCAGCAGATCAGGTAATAAAACTCGTAGTAAAGTACCACAATATTAAAATGGGACTAGCAACTAGTTTCGGCGATATATCGCCATCACCAGGCCTTTACAATTAATTAAAAATAGTAGAGCGCTTATCATTAATGACTTAAAATATTTAAAAATTGAATAAAACATTGTTGTGGTACTAAGTGGTGTCGTTAATTGAATAAAAAGGGGAAGGGTAATAGTGAGTTAAATGAACAATTGGAGCCGTTTAGTTTGGACACGAAATATTCCAGACAGGTTCATTCTGAAAAATATTCCTAATCTTAAACCTGATACATTTCGTGTCCAAACTAAATGGCTCCAATTGTCACCGGATCATTTAAGACTCAACAGTTCTGCACTTTGTGACGCACTGTTAACCTTTCCCCTTTTATTCAATTAACAATATCACTTAGTATCACAACAATGTTTTATTCAATTTTTTAATAGGTATTTTAAGTTAAGTCATTAATGATAAGCGTTCCACCGTTTTTCCTTGATTCCAAAAGCCTGATGATGGCGAAATACCACCGAAACTAGTTGCCAACCAGATTTTAACTCATTAACGTAAATATATTGTGGTAATTGACTACGAGTTTTATTATCTCAAATAATTTAAATCTTTTTGGACAAAATTTTCTTCCTGCCCGTTTATGTCTCGGATTTTTTTACAACAATTTGAAAAAAAAACACTGAAAAGATTTTAATCAATTTTTTACATCAAATTGTTATCACAGCATTGTCAACATTTAAAAATAAAATTCAATATATCAAGTTTTAATAAAAAGTTTTGTCTTATGGTATGAACAATGTTGAAGGTATTTCTTTTTTTATTAATTTTTTTCGGCTTGTTTGTGAAAATCGTCTTATATGCTCTGGTACATTTTGTAATTACAATGTTACGGGTAATTTTAGTCTTCACACCGTAACTAAAAAAGACAATTTATTCATGTTATTAAAGAGCATCGCAATTATCGTGTTACTTTAATAGACAGTTAATAACACAATGAAAATGTTAATTCAAATCATTATGATGTAATTTCAAAAGAATAGCGAGTTTTATGTAACCAAACGATTAACTTGTTATAATTTAAATGTAAAAATTATTGTTATAATTAATTAAGTGTTACATTTTTTTAAATTATTGTGATAATGAAAAAAAAACAATGCAAATACATATACATAATAGAAAAATGTAACACATAAAAGTAAGAACAGAGAATTAATCGAAATCATGAAAAGCATCTTATAGGGAAACAACTAACCAGGTAAGAACATGCAACAAAGTGTCAGAAATGATAAAAGTACAACAAAAATGAAATTTGAGTCCAATTTTGATACTATAAAAAAGTATTAATGTATAAATGCTTAGTATATATGGGGGTGTCCTGAAATTGATACTTTTTCATTATTCAACTAAATCAAAAAGGCTAATGTACCGTCATCGGTAACATTTCGTCCAGCCGACGGACTAGACCGATTCGATTGGATCCCAGAAAACAGGTATATAGTTGGTTGGTTGTTGGTGGTATGTCGAGGTCAGAGGTGGCAATGGTAGGATGTACAGCCTCCGGCACGCGAGGTCTACGACCGACAATTCAATACAGGGAGAAAAAAAGTACCTTGACCAAGAGCCAGCAGTCACAACAGCGAATAATAAAATAGAACGTCTAGAATTGAGTCGGTTGAGTTGTGACAAATTGATTTCGTCTAGTGAGTAGATATCAGCGAGTAAATTTGATTTTTTCTATTAAAAGATACACCTACACTGATAAAACTAATAATAGAAAAATGTTGTGTACTGAATTTTTGAAAAACATCTAGAATATAGACGTGAAATATTATACAATTTTTAATAGAACTATTTATTAATACATTTTGACGTTGAAATTAGAATTTTATTAATTTTCGACCGAATTTTATAAATTTTAACACTCATTGTTCCCTCTACCAGAGTACGGTCGTTAAATTTGCTCACCATTATAGATTTTAACAGGTTAATGTGTATATTTTTCCACTTAACATTTCTTAATTAGTAGTTACCGACTGTAACATTTCCACTGCGTTGAGGTCCAGAAATATCCGGCCTCTGACCTTCTCTCCCTTTGTAATATTAAATCGCAGTATTTCCTCCAAATTATTTTATAGTTTTATCTCGTTACGTACTAAATATAAAATCACAAAATGTGTACAAATTCCGATTGTGCATAAGTCGCCATCTTGAAAAAACGTGATCTCCGTAACCGTGCACTTTAGGATAAAAATCATATTGACCATTATTATAGATTGTTTAATTTCCCATATTTTTTTAAAATAATTTTGTCATAAACTCACCATTTACTACTTATGGCTCATTTAATAAACTTTTTTTTTTCTATTTCGGCCTATAATTCTTATAATATGATTTTAAACATTAAAATGCGAATTACTAGCTTTTAAATTCATTAATTTTCTATAATTTTTCTTTGAAATATTTTTTCTAACATTTATATTTTTAAAGTTATATTGAGTAATAAGGGACATGAGCAACAATTTTAAGAAATAAATGAGAAGCAATCTAGATTATAATATTCATAAATACATTTATGATTTGTTCTAATAGAACCTAAACAATAATATAAACATGTAATTTTAACAAAGTAAAGTGATACTTGTTTTTTTAAAACAATAAATTTGTTCAATCACATTAGATTATATATATTTTAGATTTAGATTTAGTTTTGTCCCCATTTTTTATAAAACGGACCCTGGGGGACTAGTTTTGAATATTAGTGAAATTCAATTCATAAGTGAAATATTTCGATTTGTAGTTCACCAATTGTAGTGAAATGAAATTTTTATAAACTCACATAAACGAATTTAATTCTAACGACACACTTTGGCAACAATGGTATATCTGCAAATTAGTTCAAATGATTAACCAATGACGTCATATACATATGTATATTAAATGTCATTGTGATTAACATGGAAAAGATGAGAAGATTAATTGAGGTTAAAAATAAAAGTACCATAGATTATTTATTGGTTTGTAATAAAAGAAAGAAATTATCAAGAAATAAGACAAAATGTGGAAAATGGAGAAAAATACGGGAAATGGAAGGTAAAATAGGGAAAAATGAGGAAAATAGAAAATATGGAAAAACAAGTACAAATAAGACAAAATAAAGAAATATGCTACAAAACGACAACATCAAATATGATGATTCTAACCAAATAAAATTATATTTCGCAAGTGAAATGAGCATTTCGACAGCTAAAGAGTATCCGAATTATATCTGTGAAATTTTTTCGATTGTGAAATTAATTCACACGTGAATTTAATTTAAAACTTGGGTTGAGTGAAATATGAACAGTTCCACTTGTGAAATATTTCAAAACTAGCCCTCCTGTAACCAGCCTTTTGTTCGTTTCGTCGACATTGTGCTACGACACTGTGTTTTACACCGTGGAATGTAGCTAGAGGGAAGGTCGTTCTCTGTCTTTGAGTGTAATATGGCACGGTTCGCATACCCTTACGGCGAATTCAAATCCTATAGAGGATATGGCCACCCTCCTGTAAAACATTTCTCGCAAATGGCCTAACTGTAGTAACGGCAATGATATTGGCGTAGCCTTAATTATTTTTGGTCCATCATAGCAAGAACGGTCGACCACACAGTTGGCACATATCTGATTCCACCCATTTTGGAATCTCCTGTAGCGGCTGTTCCATATTCCAAAAAAACATCTTCACAAGCAGTTATTAATTGTTTGGTATTTGTTGAATAATAGAGACTAGATACATTATTGTCATGTCCCGGATTGAACCAGAATGACTCTTAAGAGTAGTAATAACAGTTGCACCATTGTTGTCCAATTTCAACATCGTTATTTGCCCGGAGTAATCACCTAACCTAACAAAAGCGTGCTTGGTTTGGGCATCAAATTGTAAAACGGTGCACCAAGCTTCAACGTTAAAAGTATCAATATTAGTTCCAGTTTGCATACAATTATAAGAAAATATCTTATCCCCACTTATTATCCATTCACAATTTTTTAGTAAGAACATATTTTTTAGTAAGGACAATTTATTTTCAATCACTGAATTGCTGGTAAAAATCATTATAAAAAACTTATAAATGTTCTTCGGTTTGGTTCGTTTCGACTGCGGTGAAGATTCGACGATATCGAGTAGCACGTCTGCTTCTTCTCCATCTTCTTCGGTTACATACAAAGATTTCATGACTTTCAGTATGTTTTCATCTCACGGGTCAACATTTTCTTCTCCAACTTTTTTCAGCTCCTTGGCGTTAACTGTTATCGTGAGCTGATTTGAGCACGTTTCCGCAGAACAGTGTTCACATATCACCAGTGTTGTTCCTGGCTATACGATTGTGCAATTTGACGCATTTTTTGAACTTTCCTTATTTACCCCAAAAAGTACATGATTCCATTTTTTTTTAAATTGGCTACCAAAAATTCATTGTACAATCAAAGTAATTGAGAACTGCAAGAAATTCAAAATCTGTCAAATAGTGTCGAATGTAAGTATTGACGAGTTGACACTTGTCATTGTTGTGACTTGTATTCTTAGAATGTACGTGATAATTTATAACAGTCGGCCATTACTAAGACCCATGAATGACTAATATTTAGAACGTTAAATATATCTATATTGGTTTGTTTACATTCTAACTATAACCAAACATATTCCCCTGTTTCGAAAAGAGAGGATATTTACAAATATATGAAAATTGATCGAGATTAAACCGCCACGTTCACACTGGCATACTCATCCAGTTCAAAACACCGTGCTGGAACAAACCTAGTACTAGTAAAAATGTATTACAAAAAATGTGCACTATTGACATCTAAAGTGCACTTCACAGACAAATAACGCAATAAAAAAACGATCCAGGAACAACACTGCACATCACTGTGCAGTCCAAACCAACTTTTTGGCACCCACATGCTTTGCCACACTCAGCTCTGCATTTGCACGAAACCAACTCCAACAAACTTTTTGGTGCAATAGGGTTTGTAGAAGTGATTGGCAGAAATCGCTGCGTAGTGCATGTCCAGTCCCATTCTTCGGGATCGAGGTATTCAAGCCAGGTTTGAACGAAAAGAATGATATTTTGCAGCATTTTCGGCAGAAGGCAGATAAGATAAGTTTAATTTATTTCTAGTGGATAAGGGGACGTATTGCGATATCGCAGGTTGTTGAGTATTGTTTCGTTCGGGTTTATAAATATGTTTTTCCAGCTTGCTCAATTTCAATTGGTTGTTTTTTTTTCTCAGTATATATCTTGACCATATTAATTACATCTTTTTGTTCTAAAACTACAGTCAGCATTTTCGTTTTTCCAATGTTGAACGGTGCCGATGTTGTATCGCAACCACTAAAAGCATGAAGTGTCAGTAAATTTTTACTCAAATTCATTGAGTTATATTTTTTTGTGAGCGAAGAAGACATATAGTACATTTCTGGGTAACGCCCTCTCGTAACCCGACGATATTTTTGAATTGACGCATATTAACTTTGAATATGTCGTAAACGATGAGTTTTATGAAAAAAATTATTGAACAAAAAAGACGGGAAATTAAACAGTCTATAATAATGATCATTATGATTTTTGGTATAAAGTGCACGGTTACCGATTTATAAGCAGATCAGCAGAATTTGTTTGTATTTTGTGATTTTATCAGTACGTCATATTAAATGAGATAAAACAATAAAATAAATTGTAGGAAATAGTACGATTTGAACAAGAGTCTAGGCCACCTCGTTGACTGGCCTAAGATGTATTAAGTCGATCAGTCTGAAAATACTAGTAGAATACTGTTACAAAATTATTTTCAATTGTTTAGAGCTAATATTTGAATACTCGCTGAACCTGCAACATTGACAACTACACCCACCACGTGTAGATATGTCAATTGCAAAGTTGTATTTATTATTAACTATTAGATCGAGAGCCCACTGCAAAAAAACCCGTTAGCAAAAGAAAATGCACCAACCCGAATAGAACGGTACAGGGGAGCATATAATAGAAACTGGCATCAAGATGCCTATACCCAAGTGGAAAAAAGCAATGCAGCAAGTCCCATGGTAGTGGCCAAACCCGTCAGGTAAGAAGATGCAGCAACTAATAGAAATGAGTTCTCTGGGCCACAGGATCATAAAAATGTCACTTACTGCATCGCACTTGACGCACTCGAAAAATAAAAATAAATTGAAAAATTGCACCACAATATGGTGCCCAATCCAGGAGAGGGGTAAACTCACCAAATTTGGTACGATCGGTTGGGGGCAGCATCGTAATAGTGTACGGGCTAAGGGGGAGGGCAAAAAAGTGGCGGCAAAAATTTTCTAGAAAATGAAGGATTTAAAATTTGGGTATTTTTGTACCCAAATCTTGTTAATAAGCTAACAAAAAACCAGTTTTGCTCCGGCCCCAAAGTGACGTATTTTTCGTCACTGTCATGCATATTCGATCCAAATTTGTGAGGGATAAAAAGGGCAAAAAAAATCAAATGACATTTTCCTCCACTTCGTTCCACTTGATGCCAGATTATATGTTCCCCTCTTCCATTTTATCTTGGTTGTTGCATCTTTTTTTACTTACGGGTTTTTTTGTAGCTCTCAGTCTATATTAGAGCCAATTCCGTGTATATTAGGGTATTGTTGTGGATTTTTTCGGGAATGAAAATATCCAGAAGGCGTTTGCTCTGAATGTCGCCTTTACATGTTATGATATATTCTGTGCCAAAAATTCTATATTAATATAATAACAAATTAAAATTTAATTAATGTTAACTAGTTATTATTTTCCTTTTTACCACAAACATAAAAATGAGCTATCATTATTATCAGAATTATTATTATTATGTAGTTTAATATAAGACCTATCTGATTAACTTATATAACCTTGGAACGGCTTGCCTTAGGAAAACGGAGCTGTTGAGAATAAAAAAAAATGTTTTGTATTAACCTTTGGGCTATCACGCATCTTTATACTATAATAATGGTTTAATAATTTATACAGACTTTTTTTAGAAACTTTCTCTTAGTTATTGTTTTACAGAATAAAATTTAATTGAATCATTACTGTTTTGGTTTTGTTTTATGTCATGGTAGAAATTATTATTGCATATCCCGAGGCGAAATAAAAATATAACAATGATAAATGTACTAGTATCAAAATTATTGTTATTAAAGGACGAATTTTATGAAGGAACGAATCTTATATATTTAATTTTTTCTTGTATTTTTTTAAATGATTTTTAATTGATTATGAAAAATATATTTATTGATTTCTTTCAAAAAAACCCAGTATCAGGTGCTAGAAAAAAAATGGTTTGTTCCAGTTTTTTCCCAGACAAAATCACTCACATAAATACACAATTTAATTTAATTTTACGACCATTTGTCGAATCAAGCGTAAGGTAAGAGATTTCGAGCGTTTAAATTTTTTTTGCAAATTCAAATTTATGCTTTGTTTAGGTTTTTTTTTTAAATAAAAGGACGTAATACTCAGACAGATAGTTAACGCCATCTACCAATGGGATACGGTATCACTTTTTACTTGAGAAAAAGATTCCACCAGTCTAATAAGCGCCTGTACATACTAGAACCGACAGAGGGCTCATATATCTTAATGGTAAATAAAACTCCAAACATGTTTTAAAATACTTGTAAATTGTGAGAATTTGATTTCTATATGCATCCAGGCCATATACCGGACAGCTGTTTCATCCCTTTAGTGCCCTGACGTATAGAAATCAAATTCTTAACTCGAAACACACCAGTGCAATATTGAGTTAAAAGGATGTAATACTCAGGTAGATAGCTGACGCCATCTACCAATGGGACACGGTATCACTTATTACTTGGGAAAAAGATTCCACATGTCTAATAAGTGCCAGAACATACTTAAAAATAGGTCTAATTATTATTTATTTATGTTTACTTTTGTTTATATTGTCTACACTAATAGATTTTAACGTCTAATACATAATCTATAGCGTGAAAGACTTGTATGTAAATGAGACTTTAAAATCCGTGATATTTTAATTTAAAAATCCATGCATGAGACGTTTTAAAACAAAAACAAGTTTCCTATAAAAAAATATAATTAACTTCTCTAACAGAAAAAGATTAATAAAACAACGAACTAGTAGTTTTTCATTAATGATTTATCAAATAGCCATTATAATAATAAAGTTTAGAAAGTGACTTGCACCATAAATCATGTTCATGGTTATTGTGAACTGACTCATTAGATTTTTTTTTACCTTTTCCAACTCCGAGAGAAACATTTTATAACCAGTTCTTTAGCAGTTGATACAACTAATTGAATACTAACTGTACATATCTCACGTTATTAATTTTCTAAAGATAAAAGTCTACAATCTACATTCCGATTCCGAGAAAGATTTAATGATTTCAAGTAGTATTTTCGACTAAGCTCGACTTTTATTATTATCCTTATACTATTTTTATTCAAATATTAAAGGCGATTATTTACTTAATGCAAGTTTATTATTTTCTTATATTTTAAATGTGCTTAAAATGCTAATTATAATTTATAACTATTGTTCCTTAAAAACTTAAAAATATAGAAAATAATTATATGTTCGACCTAAGTGTAACCTGAAACTTATATTAAATTTGATTGGGGAAAAGAGATAAAACCTTAATAAAGTTTGGGTTATTAATTGAAATAAATATAATTTCAGTATATATTTAATTCGGCGCCATCCAGATACGTTTTTTTTATTTGAAAAAAAAAAGAACTGGAAATAAAAAAACCCTTCAAACGATTGCAAGGAAAATAAATAAAATATAGATATCAGTTTAGTGATGATTTATTTAAAGGTGAAATTTTAACAATTAATTCTTTTGAGAGTGAAAAAACTAAAATTTACAGGTATTGGTTGGGTTACTTAACTTCTGCTTCGATCAAGGGTGCTAGTTCTGGTCCAGACATGGTCGATAATGACTTTAACACCAATTTGACTAGAAGTTACTTCAAATTGACAAAATTTGACTAGTACTTGACTCCTAATTGACTGGAATTTAAGTAGCAACTCCTAATTAACTGACTCCCCATCTGTATCTGGACTGTAAGGGGGAAGGATGGGTTGCTCCACAAGTGGGCTGTCTCACAGTACTTAGACATCATTAGGCTCATCGTGCGTCCACGATAGTAAGTGAGGACTTACTTAGCTCATCAGCCAGCCTATAGTTTTTATATAGTTGACAATGTCACTAAGAGTTGCCTCCCTTATGTTGACCGGTGTTAGCCAATAATCGACAAATACCTAGTTGACGAGAGTGTTCGGCAATCATAGGTGTTTTCGTACTGAACAGTGATCATTCAGAATGCCTGTTAAAAGGCGCAGATTCTGCCTAGTCAGTATTTGTTGGCTGTTGTGTTGTCAGAGTAACTTACCAGGTCCCCAGCAACTCTTCAGCTTCTTGTTCCATTCCACCTTTCACTCAATTTTACAAGGGAGTGATCTATAATGTCGGTAGTCCAATGGAGGACCTTTACCTTTTGATGTGGCGTGACCTTTGATCCATCTTAAGGTAACCACATTATTGATGGATGCTTCGACCAATCCTTGGTGATATTCCAGTACTAACCCTGAACAAATTCGTGGCCTGTCCAGGGTGAGTAGTGTTTATCTGCTATCTGTATAGATAAGCATATTTATTCCAGTGCTGTTAGAAGCATCCCAATTTATACCATTTGTTAAGAGTTATTTTGAGGTCGAGGTGGGAACTAATGATGTAGAAATAACTTAAAATAAATAGTTGGAATAAGGAATTACTAAAAATCGTTGTATATAGGGCGGAAAAAATAAAGACAGTTGTACATAGAGCGGAAAAAATAACGTTATAATTTTTGACGGTTTAGAAATTGTGGAGTTGATAGGAACTGATAATATTAGCTTTCGAAGGATCAGATCTTTTTTTAATAAGAAAAAGATCAAAACTTTATTGTACATTAAATTATACAAATGGTTACTTCTATAGAGTTTCTTAGTTCGTTTATTAAGCACAACATTTTTGCTTTTTAAAGCCGGCACTGGGCGTATTCTTTAGGATGCACGAATTGTAACTTTAAAAATGCACTGATAATTTTCACTCAATATTACTTACATTAATATTTTTATGATCTGAAAATATTATTATAAATTTATTATAAAATATACTGCTCACTCTGAGAGTTAATAAAACAGTAAAACTCATAAAACTCAGGCGACCGATGCGTCTGAAGATAAGTTGACTTGATTTTGATTAGCTGACAAAATTGTGGCGTGATACTTTTTAACGGTCGTTGCTAGTCAACTTGCAGGTGTATTGCAAAATGTTAAGACAATATTGTAGGATGTTCTAGGAATTTGAATAACGTGAATATACAGGCTAGGACCTGCAGAAAAGTATTTTAATTTATGTTTATGTTTATTTATGTTGTGTGTGAAATTTATCCAAACGTAACACAAACTCTTTTCATATTGACTAACTCATGAAATATATTTGCATTTTATTTAAAATGTTTGACCTGTTTTATACTAAAACTGGGAATTTGGAACAATTGGTTTTCAACAAACTTGAAGATTATTCACCACTAACAAAAACTACATTTTTTACACAATACTAGACGTATGTTTTGCTAGCTATGTTAACATTAGCAACTCCTGATGATACTAACATAGTTAGCGAAACGTATGTCGTGTGTTCTGTAAAAAAATTGATAAGACGACATTAAAACTTAGAAGGAATCATTAGACAAAGAAATCAGAAATTCTATAGAGATACAGTTCAAATTTTAAGACCGACAAGTGAGATAGGGCAAGTTAGATATACGGATCTCCCATTTACAGTTAAGTAAATTACGAAAACTAAACCCCACATCCTAATGGGTTCGATTCATTGTTGGCCACCTTTAGAGCTGCCTACTAATGTTAAAGCCCTGTTTAATACTAAATGTATGGTATATGTTACTGGTTTTATAAAATCTCTTCCTTATGGTTATCGACCTGGTCCGACTCTTCATCTTTTTGTTACGGTGAACCATATCTTTGGAACCACTATTTACTTATAGCGCACGAGAAATCCATCGACTATACGAGAAAGCCATCGAGTATTCGGGAAACGGCGACGTTCACGTTCTAGATCAAGCGAAATGAATATAAATAACCCCAAATGATGAACAAGAGTTAGTTGAATTTTGTAATTTGTGTTTGTTTTTAATATAAATTAGAAGTTGTATTACTGAAGTGTTTAAATTAAAGCGAACCCAAAGTACAAAAATATTACACTATTTAAGGTTTTTATCCTTTCCTAGTATACCACACAGTTTCTCCTCCTCTCATTTTAATTCAATTTTTTTACCTTTACGTACCAGTGCACGCACTTAAACTTCTAATTGCTGTACCAACCATGTACCTTTATTATATAATTTCTCCGTTTTTTAATAATTAATTTTGGTAAGTTACTTAACTTTCTTCTTGTTTGAAACTATGCCGTATAGGCCTGATGATTGCATCCAGTTGCCGTTCTCTTCTCTTCAATTTAATATCGAAGCATTAAAATTTGTGTGGTACTAGATTTTGAGTTTTATTACCTCAAATAAATAAAACAGCGTTGAAGTTATATCAAAGTTAATCGAGCGGAAGTAAACTTCTGCTGAACCTGGTGAAGTAAAAATGTTTTCCTCTAAAAAAAGAATAGCGCCACCAGATGCACTGGTAAATAGAAGCAGCAATTAACTACCTAAAACTTCAAAAATATCTTAAAACTGTAATTTCCTGAATAAAATATAAAAATACCACTAAAAAATTTGTACCAGTGATAGGGCAATAACATTTACTACTGAGTCATAACCATATAAAATAAAATTTCTAAGGACTATTTAGAGTAATTCCTAGACCAAAATATTATTAAATACGGGTAAATTTACATGAGGAAAATGAGTAACACATGTTGGAGGAAGGTATCTGTTTGTCACATCATTACGGGTACGCATATAAAAGTATTTTTATCGAAAACCTGTTCGTCGTAGCACTACACTTTACTCCGATAAAAAAAAGGATAATAACATTCCTCACATTGTTTGTAATATCTCATAATTGTTATGTATGAAGATGGAGAGAGATATTATGGGAAAATAATAATTTCTTGTGTGACCGTTGACCCTCAATCTTGTCGTGAGTGGTGGGAGGAACTAACTTTTTCATGTTTTATTTTGTATAATTATACGGTTCTCGTTTTTCATCATCCATCATCTAGATAACGCTGATTTGTTGGCTGTTGTGTGTGCTTTTATCTTTTTCCCATCGATTTATCGCTACATAATTGCCAACCTTGTATTTTATTAGAAACATCAATAGTGGTGATTTTGTTTGTTTTGGTTTTTGATTTCAAAATCGATTATTTTAACTTGTAATTAGTTATTAAAACCTATAAGCGCCTTTTGTTTATTAAATAAGAAATATACAAGCTGTCAGTAATTACATTGACTATAAAACAATTTAATGGTTTTGTTTAGAACATTACAAAATTGCTCCTAATATAGACAGGAACAGATTATTTTTATTACTTATAACGAAGTTTTTTTTTCTAATAATAGTCAACGTTATTTAAAAAAAAAATTAATTATATTTTACATAAAAATAATCAAAAATATAAAATTTAAATTCGATTAATAATTTAGGTACCGCAAAAAACACTGAACAAGAGAAATAAAATATTATAACGTGTATCTTTGATATTGTAAAACTGACAAACGTCAAAAATGAAATAAATATCTTTTCTCATTACTGTACTAGTACAATAACGAAAAAGCATTACTGTACTAGTAAAAAAATGGGATATTTCTACGGTCTGTGTTGCCGAAAGTAATATAGTTACTCCAATAAGGACTACATTTTAAAATATTTTCAAATATACAGGGCGCTCAAAAACAAGTGACATATCAAAGTTATGTTTTTTAAATGACACACCCCGTATATAATTACATTTTCGAATTGTACATAAAAAATAAGATATAAACCCTGTATAACGAAATATTAAATTGGATTAGGATATCATGCATATTTCTAAAGGCGGGTTTTCCTACTGTGTGCAGCGTGAATTGAACATGAATTTTCACGTAGACAATGGCGTATTTTTTCTCAAGCTGTGCATTTCTGTTTTCCCAGGAAACGTTATATTACCCTAGTTGTATTTTAAATTTTTGTTACAAAAAACTTGGAGTGCTATTAAGAAAATATTTGACGGAGGAAGATGAAGATGTAAGAATACTGCAAAGTTACGTAAACAGAAAAGCTATCAGCAATGTCTTTTATAGCAACAAGAAGAGGGTATGAAAAGTTAACCAATTACCGCGATAATTAAAATATATTAATTATATCGCACACGGCACTGGACTAGAATTAACTTAAAATTATGGTAAAAGCAACGTTCTTTCAAATATAGGTTCAAGGGCGATCAGTTAAACCTCTTCCCGACATATGGAAATCCATACCATATACCACGATTTCATTCGTTGTTCACCAGTTCCAATTGAAGTATCAGTTCGAGATGGAGCTCGAGCCGACAACCAGATACAGCTGCAGTACCGGTTCAGAGATAGGTCGAGCTGAAGCCAAGTTTAATTATACAGTAAAATTGGAACACATTGTACACAACTTACAAAAATATTAATTTTTGAGACATTCTGTATACACCTTATTATATTTTTTCGAAAAACTGAAGTTGGCCCATATTGTGGATATCTAATAATTTTCATTTTTGATACATATTAGTAAAATATGACTTATAGATCAAGATCCCACTGTAAAAAAAACTCGTAAGTAAATAAAATGCAGCAACCCGGAAAGAACTATAGAGGGTAGTATATAAAAGAATCTGGCATTAAAATTAAGCCCAGGTGGCACGGAAGTGGGGGAAAATGCGATTTGAATTTTTTTCCACCATTCAATGGAAAGAAGCAATGCAGCTAGCCCCATGGGGTGGGTGAGGATGTCTTAAAGACCATATATCGTAGATCGCGCGCAACCGGAAGTGGCCAAACCCATCAGGGAAGAAGATACAACAGGTAATAGAAATGGGTTCTCCAGGCACACAAAGATCACAATAAATTGAAAATTTCCGCCACATCATGGCACCCGGCTCGCGGAGGTGTAAATTGGGTGCGATCGATTGAGGGTAGTCCCTGGAGGTCAAAAATGCGATTTGCTGCATTGTAATAGTGAACGTACTAAGGGGGGGAGGTAAAAAAGGGCGGCGGAAATTTTCAAAACTTTGCATGTCGCTAAAAAATGAAGGATTTAAAATTTGGCTATTTTTGTGCCCACGTCTTGTTAATTGGGTTATAAACAAACAAAAATATCCTTTATCATGAAAGAGCGCCCTTAGTGGAAAAATTAGTGGAATATTACTATAAAACGGTCTTTTATGCAGCAAAAGATATTTTTGTTAGTTTATAACCAAATTAAGAAGATGTGGGTACAAAAAGGGCCAAATTTAATTTGAAATTCTTCATTTTCTAGCGATGGGCTCCCCCTTTTTGGCCTCCCCCTTAGCCCGTGCACTATTACGATACAGTAAATCGCATATTTGACCACCACAGGGGCTATCCATGATCGATCGCACCAAATTTGGAGTATTTACTCTTCCGTGTGTCGGGCACCATGTTGCAGGACAAATTTACAATTTTTTTTATTTTTTCATGCGCGTCACGTGCGACGCAGCAAGTGACATTTTTGTGATCCTGTGGTCTAAAGAACCACCCATTTCTATTACTTATTGTATCTTCTTCCCTGACGCGTTTGGCCACTTCCGATTGCGATGCGTCTATATGATCTTTAAGACATCCTCACCCGCGTCTCTGGGGCTTGCTGTATTGCTTCTTTCCATGGAAGGGTTGAAAAAAATTCAAATGAGATTTTCCCCACTTTTCTGGGTATGAGCTCACCTACCGTTCTATCCGGGTTGCTGCATATTCTATTGCTTACGGGTTTTTTTACAATAGGCTCTCGGTGTATTAAAACTATTGCAAAAAATCATACAAAGTTTTATCCATAGAATACAAGAAATCTTATCAGTGAAAAAATATTCTTCAATATTCTGAAAAAAATTGGCCGACATCCCGGAAAACGCTTAAAACAAATGGCAAATGGAAAATAACAAGTTATTTTTAAAACTGCGGTAATGGGCCATCTTACAGTATTCAGTTATACTGGCTTCTTACTTCATCGGTGAAATCTTTTCCCTGAAGTAAGTGATACCATGGTTCCATAATCATCATATAGGTGGCGTTTTTTTGCAACCAAGTGTAAGTGTTACAGGAGTAAGAAAAATATCAAATTTAAAATAAGGAGCTGTTGATATATTAAAAAAGAATTTTAAGGCTGCATCCCAAAAAGAGAGAAGATTAACATGGGTGCAATACAAAGCCAGTTTTTGTAATGTGTTGTTGTATGTACAACATATTACAAAAACAAACTGACATTATTAATTTAGGTTAGAAATATGATCCTGCTTTATTCTAGCAACATTAAATTATAGAAAAATATACTTACAAATAGAAGACCTAGAACATCCAAATATATCCAGCTTACCTGAAAATAAAAGCAATAATTAGATACAAATATAAAGTTAAAATTAAAGATATCTTTTATCTTATTTTGGAAATTTATTAAAAAAAGAAAATTTTTCTTGAATTATTAATCTTTCAAAAAAATTTATGGTTTTCATAAGCAACTATAAATATTACACATATCATCATAATTTATCAGATACAACTAAAAAATAATATTTTATAATGTACTGTTTGTTCTCAGAACGGCGCTAATATTCCCACAACTTTTGTCGAACATATGGTTTAATGCCGAGCCTTTTTATTAAATAATTATTATCTCATTACTGTACACTCAAGGTAATTACTTTAAAAACAGGAGGGTCTCCTAACGGTAAAAAATAAATAAGTTTATTTCTGGTTTCAAGTAAATAATATATAAAATTAATTATTATTTATTAAATGTAGACAGCATAGAATTAAAAATAATTATTGTCTATTGTTATTTAGCAAGATTGTAATTTATTTTATATTAATTATGAAGGAAGGCATAAATTATTATTTGTAACAGTAATTTTAAAAGTATGTTTCAATCGGAAAATTTAAAAAAAAATGGTTACTATGTATAATTCTTAATTCTCTATTAAAGCAGTTTTAGATTTATATTTTGGCCTATATAAAAAGGCAGTCAACATTATATTATAATATTATTTAATCATTTTCGGTTTCAAATCTCAAAACATTCAATAATTATGAAAATGTGTTAAAAATATTGAATAATCCACCCTTAAATAAGCCCGGGACATCCCATATATTATATATTTCTCAAATTTTGTAAAAGAATGTAACATTTTGATGAGTTTTAAAAAAAGCCAATTTTCATAAAATCCTCATTTCTTTTTGTTACTTTCTGTCTAGTTCTCTAAAATTGTTCACATTATGATTCCTTTTAGTAATGGGAGGGAAACCCATAAAGCCACTTTTTACGAGTGCATAAAGTTTTAAGAGCCGCACTAAATAAAATAAAGTACAGTATTATGATAGTAGTTGAAAATTGAAACTTCTCCTCCTCTTCTGCGTCTATTATCTCCGAACAGGATGTTTCCAAAAGCTTGGTGACTATTTAATAAAAAATTAAAAACTGAAATTTGGAAAAACCTGTCACACATAATAATTGATGTAGATACTATAAAAAAGTGACATAAAAACACGCGTATTGAGCAGATACATTTTATCCCTTTAAAATTAGGCATATGTCCACCTCTTTGAATGAATGTGTTTTTTTTAATCTCAAATAAAACGAGTCAAAGTTTATGAATAATACAAAACATTAAGGCCGCAGTTTCATTAAGATAAAAGAAATACAGGATCACTAGTTAAAACTATGATTAAGTGAAAATTAAACTTTGGCAGCTTGAAATATAATAAATCTAAAATAATATCTATTATCTCGAAAGTGGTCGAATAATGAGGTAATAAAACATAATTTAGTACCACACAAATTTTATCTTAAAGATTGACTTGTAACGATGTTACTTTCCTTGATAATTAAAATAGTTAAATCAAATCGCGTACGGCACTGGATTTAGAATTATTACTTTAAAATTAGTGAGAGGTCAGCGGTACCAGTTGTAATTCTCGCTGAAAGATGGAGGCACTCACGTACTTGTTTCGTAAACTCAGCCGTACTTATTGTATACGGCAGCCGGAGTTGATGAGTTAGTTGAAGTGGCAGCCCAGTTGTTGTGACCGTCCCAATTATAGTAGCAGTCGCAGTTCGTCGACCTTTAGATATAGGTCAAACTGAAGGGAGCGAAGTCGATTCCTATTGTATCGGAGTCCAGAACCGTCATGATCTGACCGCACCACGCCAGCCCGGAATAAGTGCCTGTACAGTCCGAGAAAGAACCATATTACACATCTTTCTTCATTTCCGATTTTGGTAATTGAATTGAAGGTTATTTTGTACTTAATGATTTTTATTTGTGATACCACCAGCAGCTGAATACCCAGGTACTTAACCCAGTAGCTAACGCCTTGGTCGATAAAATAACGACCCGTGGAGTATTTTATTTCTCCACTGAAGCTGCCCGTGCAAGTATCCTTCACAATATAAACGGAAGGTGGCGTCCGGGGCAATTCGAAACCTGAAACGCCAAAAAACCGCTTACACTATGTTGTTAAGAACATGAGGAGTGAACGGCAACTAGTTTCGGCATAACTGCCATCATCAAGCCTCGAATACACAGTGTCAAAAAAAATAACATAAGAAAGGTCTGAACTTAAGAAATTAATTAAATTAAAGAACGAAGTACATGATACATGGTTGGTACAAAAACATTAATTACGTGCGCGCGCACTTGTACAAAAAGGTAATATACTGAATAAAATTGGTGGAGAGGAAACATGGGTGGTACTCGGAAAGTGTGTGATAAATTTAGAATTGATAAAAAAGTTTTGTAATCAGCCAGTACTGACTGAGGTCCCAAAAACTTATGGAGACTCCAGAGCCAAGATTGGTGATAGTTTCTCAAAACAAAGTTAGTTTACAGTATTGCCATATCCTAGTAGAGTTCAGAAATATCATTGCTCTTGCCATAAAATGAAATAAGATATAGATTATAGTGTACAGTAGGCCAGATAAATAATATTAAATAGAATGTCACTACTAAAACGAGTAAATAATTTGGTCAAATGCGTGCTGAAACAAACTGTAAATAAGACATATTTATTTTATTAAATTTGACATTAATATGACATCTGTCACATTAAGTTACTTTTATGAATATTGGAGAGTGCTATTGCGGTCTTAAGTTTTTTTTACCACCCTAAATTAGCCTAAGACCTAGTGAAGTTTTCCATTTAAAAAAATCGGTTGTTTCGCCCCAAAACTTTCCCGAGGAGTATCCAGAAACGAATAATTTTTCAGATATTAATGTTAGTTTCAAACTCTGAAATCTATCTATTTTTGACAGGTGACAGATGGAGAAATAATTTTGACTGTTCTGAATAGAGTTCTTCAAGGGCTTTCGACATATTGCAAGTCAAATTCCGTGACATATTGCTTTTGTCATTTTTTGACAGTAACACTTCTGTTTGACAGATGTCGGATGAAAACTAATGGATAACCAAAACCCTTATACCAAATTGCAGTAATCGGATTAAAAGTGTGGCTTCTATCGTGGAAGAATACACACAGACAGACACACAGACAGATATACTTCCATCTGGAAATTATCTTAATTGTCTGGGGACATCAAAATGGATATTTTGGTGGATCGGGAAAGTAAACACTACTTATATTCTCTTACTGTTTTAAATGTTTTTATGTATTTTCTATAATTTGTAATAACGTTAGTATACATGGTCGAAACAAGGTTTCGTAACATTGATTGAGTAAATAAATAATATACTGAGTGAGGCAAATTTAATTGATCAAAAAAAATCTGCTTATTTTCAAGACGAATTAAACGGTTTTATCAAAATGAAAATATCAGGACCGGTTTCCGAGATATTTGGGGAAACACGGTATTGTATTTTTCTATTAATTTATTAATTTGAACCAACAACACCTGAACAGAAAGATTTAAACAACAACACAGAAAATAATAAACTTAAAAATCACAAAATAAATACTCACGCTAAATAGAACTAAAAATAAAATTAGAATTTTTTTAACTATACAGGTTGAAGCACAAATAATCCTCAACTTTACTACCAAATTAACACCTAATTAAATCCTCTTTTAATAGCTCAATGTTTCCTCGCACTTTCGTTTACAATTGAACAGTGTGAGGAAACTATATATTTAGACGAATAAACAAATTTGAATGGGACCGTAAATTAGCACTAAAACAGCAATAAATTTAAGTCTCACCACAAAATTTACAAGTTAACTGACGTTTCGATTTAATTGGTCGTTAATAATGTTCCGCGACGAATTTTTTGCAATAAGTGCTTTATCTTTTGAACAGTATATTTAATTTGTTTGTGTGAATTTTTCTTCATGTATTTTGTGTATTTATAAAGTTATAAATTTTATGTTTAATATCGAAAACAATAGGGCAAATACATCTCGAAATCATAAATATGGTAAGAAAGGATATCCCGAGCATCCGAGTAATAAATCTTGAAATAATCTTTACTCCCGGTCTTGTAAATGCAGAAGACAGTACAATGGCCAGCATGGTAGTATGAAAACAGAAGGTATAAATAATTCATACTTAGCCGTCATTTAAATGCATTATAATATTCCAGAACAAATGCTTTGAAAAGTCCCCAACATTCACAAAAGGCACACAATTCGTTACAGCCAATGAGCGTCCAGAAATAAAAAAAAAAATCTATCTTTCTGTTCTGCCTTAAAAGGGAGACTGGTTAAGCAGAGGAATCCATGTTATTTATTGATAAAGATCTAAAATGTTTGTAACACAAAAGAGCTCCGGTTAATTTCGAGCAAGAACAATAAAACCAGACATCATTGTGTTTTACCTTTTTGTAAAAATGGGATCTGAAAAACTTGATTAAAGGAATGTTGGTTTAAGTAATTTTCATAATAACACTTGTTACTCATCACTCAGTGGAGTAGACGAATAATTGAAGCTCGAAAATAATAAATTAATTTTAAAAGACTAATCAGTGAATATATTAAGACTAATCAGTGAATATATTTTTTGCTAGAATCAGGGATTAAAAACATCTATAAATAATAAAATTAGTTGGTAATAATTCCCGTTACTTAGTGACCTCTCTACATGTTGGTATGTCGCTCATGTTTGCTGGTCCAGATCAACATGACAAATTTTAATGGTCCACATCAACGACAAATTTAAATACTAGAGGTCTATAAATATTTTTCAATGGACATAGTAGTCCAGCCAATGGAGGATAAAAAAGAAGTTTTTCGTGTAAAAGGTGGGGTAGAAGCGATTTTGAAATGTGTTATTAAGATAGACGCTCTAATGAAAAATCCAAATTTTCGACCTTGGCTAACGGTTGGTCCTACTGAAAAACAGGTTCAGAGTAAACTTAAAGAAGACTAAATTTTGAACATTTTTTGTTAACGTACTTTTTTCTGTAAGTCTAACGAGTTACGACAGCTGAAACGTGAATAATTTTCATAAAAATCTTAAAATTCTATATTTGACGGTAAATTTCTAGCATCACGATAATATTATATAGAGAAATATATTACAAACATGGTGGCCAACTATTTAGTCAAACGCAAGGACAAGGTCATCTCACTGGCAGCAGTCAACAACAGTTTAAAAATCAGCGATGAAATAATATCTATAATAATAAGAATGTGCATTGTAAAAAAATCAGACGACAAATTGAAGAATTAATTTGCATTCGAGCAAAATTTCTTTTGTCGCTTTTCACACAAAAAGGAATGTACAAATGTACAAAAGAATCACTGTAAGCTGGTTTTACACATTTGTTGACTCTCGAATCCAAGATGGCGGCCCGAGCCTCTCCTCCCCAAACTCGAATTTTCATTAGAGCCTCTATCTTAATAACATATTTCGCTTCTACTCCACCTTTTGCAAAGTAAGATCTCCTAGCGACTGGACTGTATTAGTCATTTTGGTTATTTAGGGCCGAATTCAGAGATGTTCCTTAAGGCTCCACTCACACTAAAATCTGACTCAACTATCCTCAAATTTTGTATTCATAACGAAGGAGTCGCTCATTCGTTCCTCATTGCCAACTCAAAATGTAGATACAAAGTAGTCAGATCTAAGGAAGTACGTTCCTTAAATGATTCTCAAGTTGGTCATTTGACTGTATGTAATATAAGTTAATAATAGTGTTCTTTGGTTGTTTCTATGCTTTTTGGCGTCTCATAATGACAATCACATCACATGCTGGTTGGCATGCTTTCAAAAGTTAGGTTCCGTTATTGTCGCTGGAAAAGTTAGGGCAAACTTTTTTCGCTGTCATAATGACAAAATTACGCGGCTTATGGGATTTTTTATACATGAATTAAATTGTCATGGACATTTGTCAATAATTATAACATACATCTCCCTCAGTCTTCATTTTTCGGTTCGTTCTGAATACGAAAATGTAGGACGTTGACCCACGTATATAAGTGTAAGTGAGTGTAATTTGAGCAAGATTTGAGAAAAGAATGAGTAACATTTGAGGAACCTCTGAATTCGGTTCTTAATTTCAGTTACCTGACTCATTATAATACAACTTTTAGAATAAAACAGATTTTTGACCAAACGAAAGTTAAAATAGAAAAGTAAAAGCTGAAAATAAAATCATACTATTCATAATTAGTATCAATGAAAATTATTCTTACAAGAAAGTTTTAAAAATACTATAGTTGAGATTTTTTCAGAATTAAAAACAAAATTTGAATGTGGATAACAGTAAGAAAATGTACAAAAATCATTTTATAATTAGCTAAACAGATATTTCTTTATTACATTACAACTCTTTCAGTTTTATTTATGGTTGGTTAAGTAAAAATAAAACGGATTTATATGCAGAATCATTACAATTATTATTATTATTAACTCTCTAAACATGAAGCAGATTACCAAAATGATGGTATAATAAAGGCAAGGGTTGCCGATCTTTGTCAAAAATATCGATTCTTAAGATCGATTCGAATCGTTGAGTCAAAAATCGATCTAGGAAAAATCGGATGGACAAAAAATCGAACTCATGAAAATCGATTCAATTAAGAATCTGAAATGAAACTAGCAAAAAAATGTGGAACTTGAATTAATTCTTTATTAAAACAAGGAAATTCTGTTACCTTTTAATTTGATGATTTTGTAAGGACAATATTTTGATTGAACCTATTTTAATAATACAGATTTTAGTCAATTTTAGAAATACCTACACATCGATCTCCGATCTCAACTATTTTCTCCGATTGTTAGATCGATCTCAACTTAAAGAAATCGATTCAAAAAATCGAATATCGAGTCACAAAAGAACGATTCTCGATAAGATCGAATCAAAATCGGAAACCGTAGTTTACAGATCATGGTCAGTAACATTGTCTGTTTTATAGAAATTAAATTATCATTAAAAGTTAGTAATGTGTCGCTTTAATTTTTTTAATGTACAATATTTTTCATTGGTGATATCTGCAGACTATTTTATAAATCTAATTCTTCTTGGTCGGCTGAAGAAGAAGATATGGATAAATTTGAACTATAAAAAAAGTATAATAAACCGAATTATAACAAATAAAAATAGAAGTAAAATAAGATAAGAACAGTAGATAATAAAATAAAGAAATCCAAAATTAGAATGTTTATGGAGTAAGAATTCAAAGGAACGGCTGATCTAGAAATACTTGAAAAGTAAAGAAAACCATTCAGAGAGGAACAGAAAAAGGATAAATACTTTTGACTGTCTCGGTAATCGCTGTATTTCTGCTTGTCAAATTACCTAGAAAAATCAATTAATTCAACGACTTCAACATGTTTATGTTCTTGTTATTCTTTACCCTTCTTTCTTAGTTTACGTACAAAATTACCACTTCCATCATAATATTTACATGACTATATCAAGTCCAATATAACAACGCAAAACATGTTTTTCTCAAAAATTAAATGAATTTAACGAAACCGGACAAACCAAATACCAACTATATTCCAACAAAGGTAAATTTAATTCAACGCAATGAAACTTTTCGTCTAATCCTAACACATGCCAGAAAGGGTTTTGTAACCTTTCTCCAACCGCATTTGATTCCAACCATCATCATAAAGGTTGCCGTAATAACCGTAAGCCTCACATCCAGAATGCTTCTTCATTATTTATGGTTTTATTTATGGGTTTATATAGTTAGGAAGTTAATTTGAAATGGTCTGGAAAGGCAGATAAATATTTTACAAAATTAGAAACTTTTATTAATTAGCTGGAATTATATACGTTAATATTTTTAACATTTAATTAGTTAAAAATTTCAATGAGGTTAATTATCTCTGACAAAAATGGTACATGTAATTTTTCTTAATTTAAAAAAATATTCAAATCAGGTTAATATAAGCAACTATTTATTATTAATTAACCCGTATAAGTAATTTTAGAAACGGAGAAACCAGCTCTTTAATTTACATAAATGATAATAAATAGATTTTGATATATCTGATTAATTTATTTGAATCTGTTTATCGTTCGCGGAATTCCAAATAAGTCATTTAATACTAATTAATTATAGAAGATAATTAGTTTAAAAATAAACTGGTTTAAAACCTATTGGGTACTAAACTTTTCTTAGTAGTCAGAATATACTTAAGAGATTTCAGTATTTATTATTTTTAGATACAGATTTAACAACAAAGATGATATCTAACGTTAAGTAATAAATAAAAAAAAACAATAAAGATTATTATCTGTAAATCACTAAAAGACTTAATTTCACATAGCATTTATTACGAAGCAACAACCTGCAAGTAAAAACTCAAATCACAATTAGCGATGCTTATAAACCGACATTAGATTAGTCGCATGACGTGAAACAAATCTACGGTTGGAAAGGAGCAAACGAATGATATAATTGTGGGTAGCAATTCAAATTACAACAATGCAATGTCGGACTTTCAACCGTAGGTATTTCCGACCTCGACCTACGACAACAAGACGGGACCCCAACCTGCCCCAACGTCGAACGCATCGTATCGCCTCCCAAAAACATCACCGCCTCCGCTGAACCTTCGGCGGACAGCACGGAAACGGAAGCGAAAGCGACGGGCGAGAAGGGGCGGACAGCGGTCGCGTGCCATCCGAGAACGTGCGGGGGCGGCTCGCTCGCCTCGACACTATCACACAGGCTAATTCTTGCGGTTTTGTTTGCCGATCCGATCGCACGAGACGTTTTTCAATCGATTCAAGACACACGAGAGCGAAGAACGAAGGAGACAATGCGACATCGAGGACGGGCAGACCGAGTTAAAAACTAAAGAAAGTGGGTGGACAAAATTCATTTTAGAATGATCAAAATTCAAGTCAATTATTTTGAACTTAATGGCTTAAAATATAAAAAAAATTGTTCTTTATTAATTATACAGTGCGGTGAAATAATAACTAATGTATTTTAGAAAAATAAAAAAAACGCTAGGATAGGTCGATTAAAAAAATTATAGGTATAAAAGTTTCGACTCTTGCGTGATTCCCCTTCAGGTGGCAGGTACCTTATTATTTTTTAAATAAGAACGTATTGTAATGCTCTATTACCAAATATCTCAAATTTGGATTGGGTTATATGAAATAATAAACATTACAAATTTAGTAAAAAAAATGTATGTATCCTGATTGTATTTGATGTCTGTTTTATATCTCTTCTTTTACCACCTCCCTCTGTTTCACCCTGATTCCTTATTGTTTCTTTTTCCTCTAAATAGTCCACTAACGTACTTGATTCCTTATTTACCCTCAGTTTGTCCTATCTCCTCTCTTATTATTCGTTATTTACCTGTCTCGCCTTCTGGTATATTCTTTACATTTTTTATTTTTAAATACCTAATACGTCTCAGCTTATTGTAAATTTTTAAATTTTCTTTTAAATTCTCTTGAATATTATACTCGATACATTTCTTAATATTTATTATTCAAAATTATATGTTTATACAAATTTCTTTTGTTTTATAAAATACCAAAATTTTCTATTAATAGTCAATTTCTAATTAAATCTGACGTCTGTTTATTTTTTTATCCATTTTTTTTGTAATAAAACTTACTTGATTTATATACAAAAAATTTCTTTGAATAAATTTTAACCAATAAAATTCAATAATTCATACAAATTATTTCATTACAGTATATCATGTACCACCTCATTTGAAAGCTTTTAAAATACTGATATCAAAAATGTATCTTAATTATGTTTTAAATTTTTTAAATTTTGAGTTATTATACAAGAAAAATGATTGTTTTCATTTTTTTTTGATGTCCACAAATTATCCAAAAAGGAGTATAAAAAACAGATCTCAAAACGCAGTCTAATTTGAATAATTTAGTCCAGGTACTGCAAAGCCAAACAAATCAAATGTCACAAGGCACGACGGGCGTCGCGACGTAACTTCTTACCTACCTTTCTGACACCCAAGATTATTACAGTATACTATTTTATAATAACACCATTCTTAGATTATTTCTCTACGCCTTCGATTAATAATTGATAATCATACACTAGGTACTTGACTAATAGGTGATAATCATACCTGATAGATTCACAACTTATATAATAATTGTACATTATTTAAAACAAGTAATTTTCTTTCTGTCCTTAGAATGTTAATGTATTTAATTTATAATAATTTTCTTAATAACTAGTGATATATTTTAATTAAAACAAGTCTTGGAACGAGGGAAAAATAAATACTTCTTTAGTAGCTAAAGAAAAATATGATTCTGATTACTGATTAAAAGACTAAAATGTCTTCATAGGGTTATGTTCATAAATTTCGTGTTGCGTATAGTTCTTGTGTTTATTGTTAAGGTGAATTTTTCGGGCCGAAGTACTAAAAGCATCATATGTTTTTACCCCGTGTAATATTTTTAAATTAATATTGGGAAAGCAAAATGCCATGCACATAAATATTACTATTTTTTTCCATCTCAATAAACCCTGTAAAGAAAGATGATTCCTATATCAGGGTTAATGAGCAGAAAAAAGTGGTAAATCAAAACCGCAGTTCCATAAGTACCATGTCGGTTGGAGCAATCCGAAAATTGAAAAAAAAATCTGTAAACCACACTGCTGATCAGTAAAACACCTATTAACGATAATATTATACGCTATTCACTCTTTTTTTTTTAAATACCGATTCACTATAAACAGCAATTACACCAATTTTGTAAAATAGGCTTCCAAAATATGGGTAATTTTGGTGTATCTGTCTTGTCTTAGTACAAGTTTACAGTTGGCCTAATACATTTTTTTATAAAGTTATAGGAGCTTATTTCCTTTGCTTATAATTTTTTTAAAATATGTATTTGCTCATGTGTACTGAAGTCATTCTTTATATTGTTAGTTACCGATACTTAAATGTATTCCATGTTACATTTCTGTAGAAATGACGGTAAATATACTTATACTCTTTGGTCCACGCATAAACTGAAAATGTTCACTGTGCTGCAGACGGTGGGATTGGAGAGATGTCACATCGAGATTGCGAAGGTATCGGTTACGAGTGGGATTTCGTGTAATTTGTTTGGCGGACGGTCAAAGTGACCGAGACCAGCAGTGTCGGATTTACTCAATCTTATGGTTCATCAATCTGAAATATAACGCGTGTTGCTTTTATACATCTTTCGATGATTGCCGCTGATAATCGTATCTTTATCGTTTAACGAATATTAACTATTTATCATTAGACAATTTTGCTACTAGTAAATTTATTTTAATGGCATTTTTGGCAAATTGGCGAAAGATATTAACGGAATAGGTAATAATTTTTAATGACCGTTTTTGCATTTTCGTGTATTGTATCTCTTCCTACTTTTTTTTACAAGAATAATAATTATAAGTGGCGAAACATTTCGTTAAGTAGAAACGCAAATATTGATATTTTTAATCTATTTGTAATTAATTTCTTATTGAAAATATATTAGAAAATAATTAATATTTATATTATATAGAAAAATTATAGTTTTTATAATCGTTAAAATTACTTAATTTTAAAATATACGCCGGTAACAATTTTTTTATAAAATTCTCACAGCTTGTGAATTATGTATTATGTGAACGAGTCATAACTTTATGGGTTTACTTACTATGCAAATAAAGTGTTAAACGATGTTATTCATACACCATAACTATAATAAAGACATTATTAGTATACTCCGGTCATAAATGTTTTGTAGCAATGTAAAGACTAAAAGCTGTCGTAGAATGAAGAATGAAAATGTAACTGTTGCACGGGCAGGGAAGTTTAAAATTAAAATGTAGATATAATTTTTATTTTTGTAAATATAAGTTTATTTTGCTGCTCACAAAATTCAGCACTTTTTCCTAATTATTTTTATAATACCTACGCAATAAAAAAGAGATAACGAAAATTTATATCAAATAAACTCTCCGAGTTGGTAAGAAATTCACTTCACGTAGCATAGATATATTTTCACTTCATATAGTCGATCGTTACATCCAATGAATTTTAACTACCAAATTAGCACCAAAAGTAGTAGAATAAAAATCCACCATTAGTATAAAGTGCATTTTTTTTAAATTTAATTGTGTGAAAAATATTAAAATTCACGATCCGTGCATACCTGAGACATTACGGTAAAATATTCTCGGTATTCTCCAAGCAAGGATCTTTTATTTATCATTGAAGCATTTTATTACGCCAGTTTAATTAATTAAAACAAGATAAACCTTAATTAAATCTGATTTGAGACAATTATTTTTAACAGGAATAATATTATACAAATTTTTACAGGTGGTACCAGCAGGAAAGATTAAAAACTGCTAAAGTACTCTTAATTTTTGATGAACCGAACTTCATCATATGAATATTGGTCTATCTGGATATTTTTTTCTCTTGGCATTTTATCTAAGCAAGATTTGTTTTAATTATTTTTTGTCTACCTTTTTTGTCTACCTCATCAGGCACACAGTAAAAAATGTATTATTGAAGTATTTGAAAATTGGAAAAATAAAATTAAGAAACTGACGACTCTTTTAGTTTGATAAAAATAATTTTTGAAGCAGAAAAATACCAAACTTTTTGTTCCATTAGTTTGTCCACAGATATGGTGTGATAGATTAATATTAAGTCCCATTAGTCTAGTCAACAACTTTTTTCTCCGACTCCGGAAAATATGAACGAGGTGTCATTTGATTCGGAATAAGGTGTAGATGATTTTTGAAAAAAATCAAGAGCCGCTTGCAAAAATTGCAAAAGTTATAAACAATTAACTAAAAAAAATGGGGTTTGGTTTTTTGCAAATGTTTCACAAAACTATTTTGACATTTTTCAACCTTGAAAAAAGATTCAAAAAGAGGAGGAAATTTACCAAAAAAAAAAACTATGCCTGAATTTTTTCAATTTTTAATTTTCATATTTAATAAGTTTAAATAATATTTATTCATTAAAGGTTCATAGTAGGCAGCACTTACGCAAGCCGGAGTCCCCGTTTTCGGTCGTATTATCAATACTCTGGGAAAATTATAAATATAGGTACTACAGTTCCGGGAGGTAAAGTTTTTTTTTGGTAAATTTCCTTATCTTTTTGATTTTTTTTTTAAAATTTGAAAAATCTCAAATAGTTTTTGAGATATTTGCAGTTAATTGTTTATAACTTTTGCAATTTTTGCAAGCGGCACTTGATTATTTTTAAAAATCATCCGAATCGTTCATATTTTTCGGAGGCGAAGAAAAAGACCTTAAAAGCACTTGTTGACTAGACTACAAGTCAATCCATCAGCTACAAATGCGCAAATTATTGGTACTAAATTAATTAATGATGGAACATTAATAAATTGCAATGATAATACGTCTCGAGATAATATAAAAGAATAGCTGAGTATTAATTTTGGAAATTCAGGCACAATAATTATTGCTTAAAAAGTTAACCCTCGTCTGATTAACAAATATTAACAAGTTAATAGAAACAAATCAGTTGAGTGGAATACCAAATGAAATTAAATTAATTACAAAAGTTAAATACAAAAATCATATTAATGTTGTTCCCGGAATATCGGCCGGCATTGTTTAAAAACATTATTCAAAAAGGATTTTTATATGTTGGTTGGTCAAAATGTAATATCAAGGAGCATTTTAGTATCGTTAAATGTTTTAATTTTAAATGCTGCAAGTTTGACCATCATAAAAAGGATTGCCGAAGATATCTACTACATTGACAATAAATCTAGTTCTGAAATTGATTATGATAGCGATCATCCATCGTGCGATGATGATGGTGGTGATTTTCGGGAAAACACGTCTGAAACAGAGGACAATGTAGAGATCAACAGTGAGAAGGAGGAAGATGAATAGCCTACAGTCGTGGAAATTCAGGATAGAGGTTGGTGCCCCAAATATATTTTAAAATCTGGCATGGAATGGGAAAGCCAACCACTTCCTTCGACGTCCAAGACAAGAAATTGGAACATAGTAAGTGTTCGCCAAGAAATCAGAAGATATAGTGAAAGTGCTAGTACAATCTTGGACTTCTTCAACTTATTTATCACTGTAAAAATGAAGGATATTATTTGTCTCCATACCAACGAGGAAGCTTTCAGATTTTATGAAGACTGGAATAAGAATCATCCCAATAAGAAAGAAAATTGGAAACTTTTATAAATAGACGAGTTAGACAGCTTTATCGGTATACTTATAAAAGCCGGGGGCGTTTAGGTGCAGAAAAGAATCACCAAAAGAAATGTGGTCTTCCGACACTCAAAGGGCACGTTTGCTTGATGGTCCCTAAATTATCCGTTATATATGTTATTTTAAAAATTAACAGAATAATTGTTGATACGATATTGTTAACTATCTTATTATCTTATAAATTAATTTTGTCATTTTAAATATGTTAAATAGGTTAAAGTTTCAATACCCTATGGCTGGAATTCGCCTGTTGTTTGCAACAAGGTATTTTAATTATACGATTTTTTAATAAAGACAATTTATTATTATTATTAATTTAGCTTAAAGAAAATAGCAACAAAAAAACAGAATCTAGTAGCATAGTTAAAAACTATTATTATTACTTTTGATCATGACTAACAATATAATAAAAAGTTAATGCAAATTCATCGTCAAATTGTTCTATTCATTTTTTTGTTTTTGTAATCGAAAAGAAAATTGTTATTCCGTGAGGAGCAGACATAACTGTTAAGGAAGTCAGCGACGACATACGGCAACACAATCAAATCAAGCCAGCCTTAATAACCATCAATCAAGCAATCAGCACAAAACTAATGGTAAAGTCACGAAGATCATCGTGAAAATGAGGATTGGGAGAAGCTCCTATCCACACGCAGAAAAATATTTCGTGAAATTGACACAAAAAATAAATACGCACTGGTTGCAAAGAATCTTTGTTAGAAAAATGTGAATTAATAAAAAATATTTCGGCATATAAGCAAAATTCAATAATTTTATTCGATTTGTTAATAAAAATAAATGTTTTCTCTCTGTGTAAGTAGCCGCGAATAACGGTATATCGATAAAATTAAACTAATTGATGATATTGTTTAAGAAGGGGATATTAATGAAACTAACGACGTTAACATTACATTTGCTGTCAGTAGATAGAACGTCCTTTAACTTTAACGGTTCTGTAACTAACGACAATGACGTTTAGATTGTGACAATTGTACAAGAAATCAACTTGTTAAATTTTATTCTAAACGTCATCGCCTTTAGTTATTGAAACTTTAAAGTTAAAGGACGTTCTATCTACTGACAGTAAGTGTTGTAACTGCGCATCAAGAATGTTGTTAATTGAAATGTAAAATGATGTTTCGCAGATAATATAGAAAATATTTTAAATACAGAATACAATTTATTGTATTACCAATCTAAAGTATAAGCTGTATTGCAGTCCACAGAAGGTGGTTGGTAAGAACACACATAAACTAGAACTTCATCAATAAAGTTTAATTTCCTGGTCTTATCTTAGTACGAGTTTCCATCAAAGCTTACATTATTACTTCAAATTTCAATTTATGGCAGAATTAATTAATTTTCCTATAATAGAAACTTCAATTATTTAAGACACTAGGTTAACATAATAGTGCTTCTGTGTTGGATATATCAATTCAGCAGTAAACTCCGAGGATTGTTTAAGTTAGTGATTGGATTAGACTGATGCCGTAAGTTTGATGGAAAACTTGATTAAACTTCACAAATTATTCGTTATCTCTCATCTTAATTCTGTTGGTTTTTTGCACGCATTATTGTAGAATATAAAGAATTATAATTACTAAATATACTTTTAAGATTGATTAAAATAAACTGTTCCTAATCCTAGTAACAACAAACCCATTAACGAAATCAGTATCATAACAAACATCGTCATTAACATTACAAGCAAAATGTTGATTGGATTTGTTAACAAAGCGTTAACAAAACTCACCCCGTTAGCGTCACATCAGGGTGGTTGAATACAGATTTACGGATTATGTTCTATCAATTAACTATCCAGCGACCACTTGTCCGATATACAACAATGCGTAATTGACTCATCGACAATTCGATGTTTGCAAATTTTACCATCGATCCGATAGGACGTACCTCATAATTTATAGATAGATTTTATCGCCTACTAATGCCGGATATATGTATGTGCGCCGTGAAATAAACCGATCGCTTTACATCCCAAAATTACGAATTCTATGAATTCCGGATGGTTTCGAGGTTTAATCAAAGATTTAACTGCTCGATTGACATCAATGAACGGGAACATTATTTAAACATTTTGAACACCTATAGCCTTGGTATAATTTAAATATTTCCTTCGAAGACAAATGCAACTTATTTTTTCTTTAAATATACAATGAAAATTTATTGTCAGGTTGGACAATCCCTATAATGTACATTTATAGGAGAAGATTTAGATTGGCGGACTTTTCTGAGTTTGCATGATAAATCCCACCTAAACCGCTGTTTACATCGAATTTTTTAAATGTTTTTCCGAATATCATGATATGATAAGTTCTCATTTCAATCCATTTATGAAAGGCCTGTCATAGCTTATTTTTTTCATCACAAGGTGTAATGGAAGAAGGCCTAGCAGTAGCTCCAATGCTGCCTCTCCCGTCAATTCATCGTGCGACTATTCATCGCACGACAACTTATAGCCGTCAATTCGTCGCACGACAATTCATCGTTACGACAATTTCTCGTGAGACTATTTAAATAACAGTTATTATCTCCTTAATTTAATTTTATTTATTTATATTTGAAAATATTTCAATCTTTTTTTATTTGAAAATGTTTCTTTTTTTAATTTGAAAATATTTCAATCTTTTTTTATTTTAAACTGTTTCTTTTTCTAATTTGAAAATATTTCAATCTTTCTTTATTTGAAATAGTTTTTTTCCCTTTTATAGATAAACCAGGACCTAGGTGTAGGGTAATCACTGAACGCCATGTTTACTGAAACAAATTTAATTGGTATAATAAATTTATAACAAAAACACAGGTAATATATCGAAAAAATTATTTTAAAAAATTGACAAAAAATAAATTTATAATTATTATTATCGTAAAATTAAAATAATTATGCTATACCTGTAGCCTACAATTGTATGCAATTCCTCGTAGATGGTCTAAAGTGTTCCAAGTTGCATACGAATCAGTTACAACCTGAAGGCGACATTCTGAATCCTTATAAATCTTCTACAAGCTGCTCAATTTTTAACTTATTAAGACACTCCTCCTTTTGTAGAGCCCTAATAAATTCCCAACTATTGGGGTGTACAGCGGAAACAATTGTACTGAATCTGTTGTGCCAAGCATATACTCCATTATCTACTCCTTATCTTCCTGCAGCATAACTTCCTCTATTCAATATTTCAACCCATGTATACTCATTTATTAAATCGGCCAATAATTCTTCATTTTCTATGTAATTTTCTAATAAAGCTTCAACATCATTCTCTATCTTCAGGAACATAAGCCAATGCCGCAAAAGTCTCAAGTTTGTGGAAAATTCCGGTTCCTCCACATGTTATCTCTGCAATCCATAACTCTGGCTCTACCTCCAGATATACTGACTGGAGTGAAAAAGACACCCACGTATTTGTGAACCAGGAAATTTACTTCGCACGGCATTCATGGCTGCCTTTTCAAAATCCATCAATACCGATGTTGGTTGAAGTTTTTAATACATCATACAGTCGCCTATAGGCATTTTAGGTAGCAAAACTTAAACTGTTGGAATTGCACCGTGTAAACTTAGTTACATATTTGGAGATGTTGAGAATGTTTGTCTGCACCGTCATACAACAAAAGTTGATTGCCACTGCTTATCTGTGCTTATGCTTCTGGAATTGTTAACTTAAGCAAAGAATTAGGGTTTCTTCTGTATTGTTCTCTTCATAGTCACTACTTGCAGCAATACAGTAGCTGCAGTCGCCGAAATATCCTTTGTAGTTGCAGCTATATTTAGCTGGGTATTCAATCCATCCTGTGCAGCTAGACGCTTTATTTTTTAAAGTGCTTTTCTCACTCTTTACACACTGTAACGCCATCTCCAAATAATTTGATTTTAGGCCTACACCACACGATCGAATTAAAACAACTGATTGATTTTCTGTTTCGTTCTGCTTAGTAGAAATTATTTGTTTGAATATTTGCACTCTAATCCCATTATCCTGTCCTATTGAAAAATGCTTTATTCTTTATAGAACTATGATAATAAGGGTATAACAAATTATTGTATAATGGAGATAAACATTAAACTTTCCCTGAATTATGGTTAGGTAGTGGTATTATATTCGCATAATTATATTGGTATTATACATTTTCATAGTACCAGATATAACCTCTTAGAAATACTAAAATGTTTTAGAACTGGAAATAGGTACACTTTAAAAATAAAAAAAATACTTGGTAGATGTTAGTGAGGTTCTTTTAAATGTAAATATAAAAAAATCATGAAATCAGTACGATGAATTGACGGTTATGAGTTGCCGTGTAATGTATTACGGTTATGAGTTGTCGTGCGATGTAATGTCGCGCTATAGATTGATCTAGATTCTTAAAGCTGCATTTCTAAAAGCCTCTGTTATTATTAGACAACCTATAGCCAATTTTCTTCCAGTAATTCCGCTTTTAGGTTTGTGTCACCATTTGATTAATGGCCATTACAACTTTAGTAAAAATCCGATACATCATACTTGATTTGAATCTCATCCCTCTACAGGACAGCACCATAATCAAAATATGGGTTATATATGGCTGCAGAAACTAACCTTGTCATCAAGAGTTTGTAGACAATTCCTCTTTTAAAGATTTTTATCCTCTTTTTGGAAAGTTCAAAGAGTTTTCTTTCATCATTCCTTATTTATATCCAACATGTTGGTGACCAGATACCTAATTTTTTAATTATACGTTACCTAAATCTAAGTAAATGAAAGATTCCTAATATGGTTTGGAAACCTCTTTACTTCAAGCATCGATTCTAGAACTCACAGTCACCCAAGTATTATTGATTTAGATAAGTGGAGTAAATAGTAACAATAAATTAAAAAGGTTATCCATATTCTCGAATGTGATCAAATGATGAGGTGGTAAAACTCTAAATTTAGTACTTTGCCATCCAACATCCCAATTTTTTTTTTAATTTTATTTATTTTTCCAAATTAAACATACTCTTTGTTTTGTTTACAACACAGAGAAAAAATATTATTTGAACTTATCAAATTTTATTTAAACCAAATTGTGTGTGTTATTTGTTTTTAACAAAACTTTATTTAAATATCCAAATACATGATTTTGTCAAATGAAAGAAATGTAATTTTTAAAAGAAAATATTTTGTTGAATGAAAAAAATGTTTTGTTGGATTATAAAAACGCTTTATTGATTGAAAGAAATATTTTTTTGATCGAATAAAATGTTTTCTTGAATGAAGGAAATTTTCATTATTTTCACATCCTTTGTTCGAAATATTAAACTTAATACTAATAATAGGAATTTACTTTTTTATTTATGCCATTTACTTTATTTTAAGTGATGGCGCTAACCTCACTACGAAATAACAATTTAACCAAATTTTATTTAAACCAAATAAATATGTATTTGGATATGTCGTAACAAAGCGTGTTATTTGTTTTAACAAAACTGTATTTAAATATCCAAATAAATGATTTTGTCAAATGAAAGAATGTAATTTTTAAAAAAATATATTTTGTTGAATGAAAAAAATGTTTTGTTGGATTAGAAAAACGTTTTATTGATTTAAAGAAATGTTTTCTTGATAGAAAAAAATGTTTCGTTAAATGAAAAAACTGTTTTCTTGAATGAAAGAAATTCTCATTATTTTCACACCCTTTGTTCGAAACATTAAACTTAATACTAATAATACGAATTTACTTTTTTATTTATGCCATTTACTTTATTATTAAGTGATAGTGCTAATCTCAACGAAATAACAATTTATTCAAATAATTCTTTGATTTATAATTTGTATATGTCCACTTTGCTATAATATTTAATTTAATTTAATTTATTTGTTTTTGAATAACCCGCGCTTCTGTATTAGGTGTCATTTGTCAAAAACCACCATTATAGTTTTCGATGTGCTTCGTATGTTAACGCAGATGAATTGGCTTTGTATTGTCGCGTTTCATAGACCAATACTAATGTTCCTGCATTTATTTGTCCTCGCATCCTCCTACAATTCTACCCTTATAATTTTAAAAAAA
Source organism: Neocrepidodera transversa (assembly GCA_963243735.1). Classification (NCBI taxonomy): domain Eukaryota; kingdom Metazoa; phylum Arthropoda; class Insecta; order Coleoptera; family Chrysomelidae; genus Neocrepidodera; species Neocrepidodera transversa. The sequence goes on along the minus strand of OY725336.1, from coordinate 22,753,964 downwards.
TGCTCCTAGTACCATACAATCCCTTCCAATCTCCATTTTTTAAAAATAATTCATACGCTGTACCTATATGTACCTGTAGGCACACTTAATTTTAATTTTTCGTTAAACCTGTTTTATGTTACTTACTCTTCATCTCATTTGTAATTAGTTTGGTAAGTTTATTGAAGAGGATTTTTACCCAAGCAAAGTTAGTGAATTTTTATGATATTTCTTAATCGTAACAGAAAAGAAAAGATATAAGCTATTTTTTTTATAACAATATTTTATCTTATTTTCTAGTAATATGCAATGACCTTTTTGCTGATTTTGTATTATTTTTTTAGTAAACGAATTCTAAAATAAGATATTTTAAGTGCATGTTTAACTTCTTATAAATAAATGTAATAAAACAAATTTCAAGAATTAAAGTTGCACATTACTAGAAACATGATTTGGCTTGTATTCAAAAATAATTTTGAGTAAAAATAATCATTAATAAGTCCGTGAAATAGGTACACAATGTATGTGTAAGAATAATGCCTCATGAATTGTGTCTCTCATGCTTTATCTAGCTACTACGCCTATGATGAAAATATAAACTATGCCTTGGAGCAAGTGAGGGTCAAATTTGAAATTTTCAGTAAAAGTATCCGTAATAAAAACACTAATGGGAGGGGATCCTTTATTTCAAGGAATGTTTCCTGTCTGTCATGAACCTACCGTGAACCTCGAAGCGTAAATTTTGGAAATATCGCCTTAATGTACAAACTGAACATTTCTTAACACTGTGGCCTGATGATGGCATATTGCCGAAACTAGTCGCCGCCGTCCCCTTTCATTCAATGTAACTAAGAAGTTCCTATAAGAAATTATATAAAATGTAGTACTAGATTTAGTTTTACTACCTCAGTAGCAATAAATTTTTTTAGTGCAAATTATTGGATTATATAGTACAGAACTATTATTATATAAAATTATCTAAAAACTAATAGCATCGGCTGTGGTAAGTTAATCAGTGACAAACTGTAATATCACCACTTCAATAAAGAAATTGTTATAAGATAGACAAGACCGAAATAAATATGTATACACAATTTCTTGATTAACCGATTTTACCAACATTTTACGCACCTATCTATTTTAAGAATTAAATCTTACCCACTCATTTTAAATTTATCTGTAAATTTTAATACATGGAACGTTCTAATTTTTTAAGACATTTATTTATTTGGAATTTAATTAAGCAATATAAAAGCATTTAGTAATTTATTAGAGTAATTCGTTGTATAATACGGTCCTAAAACTAAACTAGACCGCTAAGTACCCATATAACGCGACCGACAACAACCGTAAAGCAGATTGCAATAAAATATGGCGGCTCGTTCTAACCTACTTCTCGATCGGTTTGGTCGACCACAATTTTGCATAATCATCATTATCTCTGCATCAGCTTAATTGATCGTCTCATTACATACAAACATTTGGCTATTCTAATAATGAGAAATTATCTTTTACCACAAAAGATAATATTATACCTGTTTACTAGATTACTGTAAGTAATGAAGTTATGTTTAAGCTCAGATGAACGGTTAACGACGAAATGATGCGAATATTTGTGAAATTTGATCGTCCAGTTTTAGATTCTAACGATTTCTCTTGGTGTCTACTGGAATCTAATACACATGTCAATTTACAGTAGCTAAAAACCCAATCTCTAATCAGTTATTAGCCATTATAAATACGAACATTATAATTATCCAAAGAAATATAAAATAAAAATAGTTATATTTTATTTAACTCCTCCTATTAATTAAACTCATTGAGCCCTCTAAGCCGAGCCTACTCAGTATCGTAGTCAGAACAGAAACCATGTTTACTTTCCAAATCCGCTGTTAACGTAACCAGTTCAACATAGTAATCCTTTACAACAACAGGATTGATCCTTTGCGTAAGATCCATTTGGGATTTCATTCCAGAAGTGCGGCTCGTCTATAGCAGAGAGGGTACAAGCATAAAAATCCATAAAATGATAATTCAATTTCAGCCTTTATAATTTCTCCCGTTGGCGCATCAATAATCTAATTATGAGTAGAAGCAGAAAGCTACTGGTTGTGATTTAGTTAATATGTATGAACGCAGATATGAATATTCCAGATCTTTTCGCTAGCTCAGAGAAAAACCAAAAAACCATACTAAACTCAAGGTTCACAAAAATACAAATATCAGTCAGCAATTAATTATAATAGAACGATGGAAAAATACGAAAAAAAGTTGCGTCAATCCCAAATGGTCCAGTAGGACCGCAGGCCAAAAAAGTCTATTTACGTTGGCCCGTGGACTGAGAATATCTCCACGAAAAAATAGAAATCTAGCAGTGGCGCGCATTGGCTGGTAAATTATAAGCCAAAGTGCCACAGCTAAATATTGATTGCTCTGAAAACTGATTGGTAATTGTTACTGAACAATTTGATTTTTGGATTTAAAAGCGGGATCATTTTAAATAAATATACAACGTCATGAACTAATGTTTTGGGAGCTAATAGACTGTTTTTTATAAATTAAATATTAGAGCAATTAGTTAATGGTTTTGAACCAATTTGGGGAATAAATACTTAATGTAATTAATTAATGTTTTGGAAGCCATTAAGTTGTTCTGCGAGATAACTATTTGCGTATTTAATTAAAGTCTCTTCGTTGGGCCATTGGGCTGTATTTTGGGATAAATATTTCTGTATTTGATTAATGTTTTTTACAATAGATATTTAACGTACTTAATTAATGTTTTTGGAGCGAATAAGTTGTTTTTGAGATAACTGTTAACGCATTTAATTAATGTTTTTTCTTCCAATAGACTGGCATTTTGGGGTAAATATTAAAGGCTTTAATTAATGTATTTTGATCCAATATTTTGGAATAAACATTTAACGAGTATCTAGTTAATGTTTATGAGCCGCGAGGTCGGAATTTGGGACATCTTTACACATGATTGCTAAGTCTTTAATTTTTAGGTACAATTTGTAAAATATAACTTTGACATATAAAAGGAAACAGATTCAACTTGTTACTCGACTCAAAAAACCTGAATAAACAGGTGACGACTCGCGCATTCAGTTCAGTCAGCGTTTTTTTTAAGTAGATTGGTTTTTTTAGTGGTTGCGGTTTTAAAAGTTTTAGATTAAAATGACGTTGACTATTGAAAACCAACGAAAACTATTGACCGAGTTTACAGAACTTTTGAGTTTTAGAAATCTTTTGTCTTGCACTTCGCACGTTCTTTTTAATCAATGTGAGGCCTAGCATTGCCAAAGCGTCGCCATCTTTCGATGAAATTGTCACTGTGACTCCAGAATCGTTGAAAATTTACCATAGCATGTGTTAGTCGTTTAAGTCTCCGGCCAACCTGCAAATTTTTACATGTACAGGTATACCTGCATAGGTCTACCGTAACATGAGTGGCCTGGTTTACGCCATTATTGATATTAACAGAGTTACTGTCAGTAGATAGAACGTTCATTAACTTTAACGGTTCTGTAACTAACGACAATGACGTTTAGATTGTGACAATTGTACAAGAAATCAACTTGCAAAGTTTTATTCTAAACTCATATTACTTAATGGAGCAACATATGTGCTTTAGTAGCTAAGACAGTGCATAAAATATCAAGTTAACTGGGCGACTCAAGTATTGAGATGAGATTTTATCGGCCAGTAATTTTCCCCATTCTTTCTCATATTTTTCTACTTTTCCCCAATTTTGCTCATTTTCCTAATTCTTCATATTTTTTATGTTTTTCATTGTTTTTTTTTTCCTGTTTTCCCTATTTGTAGGTATTATTCTTTATTTTTTCCTATTTTTATTTTTTTTTATATATAAAATTCTTATTTTTCTCTATTTTCTCATTTGTTTCCCCATTTTTCCTTATTTTTCTCTAATTACTGTTTTTTATTTTGCTCCGTTTTTTTATATTACTATTTATCCCATTTTTTTCAAAACTTTTTTTGGAACTATTTTCTTGTGCCCCAATTTTCCCTCTTTTTGCGACTATTATTTTTTGATCCATTTTTTCCTCCTTTTTTTCAAACTTATTTTTCGTCCCAGTATTTCTCCCTTGTTTTTACAATTATTATTTTTTCCACCATTTTGTGTAGAACTATTGTTTTATGTCCCATTTTTCTCCATTTCTTCAAACTTGCGTTTTTTGCCTCATTTTTCCACCTTTTTACCACAACTATTGTTTTACGCCTCAATTTCTCAATTTTTCCCTCCATTTATTTACAACTTATTTTTTTACTTTCCCGACCCACCTCCGAGAAGGGAAAGTATTGTGAACGAGCTAAAAAAAAATTTCGAGATAAAGATGGAAATATCCATTTTGCGGTCACCTGAGATGATTAAGACCATTTCCAGATGGAAGTCTGTATGTCTGTCTGTCTGTCTGTGTGTATTCTTCACGACAAAGGCCTCACGTTTAATGACAGATGCAATATATCACGGAATTGACTTGCAATATGTCATTAGAAAGCCCTTGAAAAACTCTATTCAGAACAGTCAAAATTATTTCTCCAACTGTCACCTGTCAAAAATAAAAAAATGTCAAAATTTGAAACTAACATTAAATATCTGAAAAAGTATTCGTGGATATTCGTTGACATGTAAAACTGTTGCCTTTTACTGAAAATATTTAATTACTAGTGAATTAAAAAACCTAAGAAATTAGAAAAAAATTATTATTGTTTTATTATTGTATTATTTATTGTATAATAGTTATACCAGAAAATTGACGAAACTAAATTTGAATTTCCAATTTTGTTTAATACTGTTACAATATATTATTGTAAGGTGTCATTTTTTCTGGTTGTCAATATTTTTTTATTCCTACTAGATATAGGTTGATTAAAAAATATAGATAACACGATTCATTTTGTTATGAGTCCCACACAATTTTCTATATAATAACCGGTCAGTAATAAATATATACTATATAAAACCGGCTAGATTAATCAGTCGTTAAACAAGTTTTTAGGTTTTGTCACACTTCGTCCAACTAACCTATTCCAACAGAGTGTTCCATTTCATTTTCTAAACTACTATTACATTATACTTGACATACGTATTGCTCAGAGAAATCTGGACAAAGTTGTTAACGAATCCCGGATTCCGGTGAATGATGCGGCGGCCAGTCCGGTGACATATGGGTCGGCCAAGTTGGCAGAAGGTCTGATGTGATAATAATCTTCAATGGATCGTTTAAGAGATACATTATCATTGACGTACACAACTGATAGCTGTAGTACGTTTATAGATTTATTTTTTGCGTATATTTTTCTAAAAATTTAATTTAAGTAGAACAGATTACAGCAAATTATAATTTTTATAAAAAGAAGTTATTTAACATTCATTAAGAAGAGTTCATGTTTTTTATGCTATTAAACGTTCCACCAATGGTTTTTTGTGTCTACTTACAGCATCGTCGGTCATCTGCGGTTAGACGGGTGGTCCAAGTCACCAGACACCGCGATTTGCTGCGTTACTGACCACGAGTCGACGACACACTCTCACATTACCGACCACCTCGCTAACTTGTTACACGCTTTTTACTTCCAAACGCGAACCAAAAACTTATTTACTTACCGAATTTGTTTTGTTAAAAGACAATAAACGAGAGGTTTGTGGGACAATTTTTTGGGGGTCAAATTTGTTTAGTAGTTAAGTGTTAATTATAGACTTGAAGGTTTAATTAATGGCCTACTTAGTAGCAGAGGTGTTTGTACTCTATTAAGATTACTTGGTGGGATAATAATACTAGACTAAATTCCTTAGTTGTTTCTGCATTCTTAGATTTACTCTATTTGTAGTAAAAAGAGACAGATGTTGTGTTAATTAATGTGAAAAATTTAAAACAACTGTCAGAGTTTGTAAAAATGGATAAAACTTTATTATTATTATGAAAAAAGAACTTTCTATTAAAGACGCTAAATTAACCAGCTCTTGCTTCTAATAATTCTGAAGTAATTTTGAATGATAATAATTCTAAATGTTATGATGTTGAGGATTATTATATTTTTAATAATTTTTTTAAAGGAAATAAACTCCGAAACGAGTCTTGTTTGGATTCATCGTCCTGTATAGCAATTACCTCTGGTGGCTTATTGAACGTCAGATTTTATTAGTAGCATAAATCCTCCGGTATGGTAACATCTATTATTTTCAAGCAGTTTATTTATAGAGGCAAAGTATGATTTATTTATTTAAATTACATCTCTCCGTACTGTTATTATGATTTACGTTCTAGTTAGTGCACGTTACTGAGCTAGATGATATTAATTCAGGACTCAACCACAATGAAATTCATATTAACAGATGAACAATATGTAAAACGCTTTTACTAATATGGAAACATTTTTGTAAGACGGTCATCTTGAATTTTTATTTTTGTACTTTCCTACAAGATTTACCAGTTTTTTTAAGAATACTAGATAAAAAAAGGTGAAAGAAGTTTGAAACAAAGAAATTATTTAAAAACTATATAGAAGAAAGACGGGAAAAAAATTTAAACCAAAGATTAGTAAAGAAGTAAAAAAAGGGGAGAAAAGTAAGAAAAAATGTTCAAAACAAAGAAATTAGTAAAAAGGTAGGAGGAAAATAAAGGAAGTGGAACAAAAAATAGTTTGATTGTTTTGATATCAAAAAATTAAAAAAGTTAAAAAAATTCGAGGATATGCAGGATGTCTAAAAATGAAAATGATAAAAAAAAATAGTAGAAATTAAACAAGCAGAAAAATAATCGACCTAAGTCGCGATTAAAAAATATTGGTAGAGAATTTTAAGAAAAATGCAGTGATGTATCATTACATTTTCTACGACGTTTTGTATGACAAACCAGCTGAAAATAATTAAAATAACGAATAATTTAATTTAGGAAATAACTACAAAAATTCAACCAATGAAATTGAAGTATTACTAGGTACATTTCTATTAAAAATTAATTATACTTAAATTAGTTTTGTCTTTAAATTATCCTATCAATATTTGCACGTCGATTATTTTCTGTTTGTTTAATTTCTATTACTTTTATTTTTTTTATTTCACTATATTCATTTTGACAAAATTAAAACGAATTTACAAAAGAACTACGACAGGATCGTATTTAAAAATAAAAACATGTGATGTTTTTAGTACTTCGGCCCGAAAAATTCACTTTAACAATAAACACAAGAACTATACCCAACACGAAATTTATTTTTTACGGATTTTTACGATTTTTTACGGTTTTTTACCATTTTTACGGGTGTTTACGACTTGTTACGGTTTTTTACGATTCTTTACGAGTTTTAACGATTTTTTACGACATGTCCTGTTTCGATATTTTTAAAAATGGCAAAGATATATCTTTTTTTTATATTTCAACCCTCTCCAGTTTCACCCCCGTAGAAAGTATAAAAAAGATTTATACAAATTGATTTTATAATTATCAGGAGATGAATAAAGTCTTGTGACCTGTTTCGATATTTTTAAAAATGGTGAAGATTTGAATTTTTTGAAATTTCAACCCCTCCAGTTTCAACCCCTTCCAGGTAGAATGCCCTAAAACAATAGGGTTCCTCTCGTAAAATGTATCCTGTATTTTTAAACTTTTGATTTAAATTTCTGTGTTAAATGGATGAAAATTTTATATTTTGTTCAAATATTTTGGGATTGGTCCACTGCACAGTGAAAAAATCAGTAAAGTTAGAGGGGCGAAAGAAAATGTATTCGAAAAAGTAAGAAAATAAAATTAATAATTGTTTTAATTTAAATTTTGTATTAAAAATTTAAATAACATAAAAAATTATTATTAGAATTTTTTTCAAATGTAAAAATTTAAAAAAAATTAAGAACTTTAAAAAAGTCAAGAACTTATTTATCAAACATTTAACAAAAATTCGAAAATTAAAAAAAAAATTAAAAATTTCGAAAAAAATGTTAAAAAATTTAAAAATATATCGAAAATTTCAAAAATATATTAAAAATTTCGAAAACATTAAAAAATCATTATAATTTTTTTAAAATTGCAAGAATTTTAAAAAATTCGAAAATTACTACTAGTAGTAGTAGTACTAGAAAATGATTGGCGAAAGAATTTTTGAAATCAGATGACGGACATGAAAATTTTTTTCACCTACTCGTGTTGTGGGTAGCTCAAAACGTCGAGAAAAGTTATTTTAAGCAAAAAAAAAAATTCAAAATATTTTTTATGATTTTAATACTTCCGGTGCGGATCGAAGTAATTAATCGAAGTAATTATTGTCACTGATGATGTTAGATATCTTAGATAAAACGTCGTTAAAATGACAAGTGTAATATATCATTAAATTTGAATTTTAACGGTTTATCAAGTTTGCTGCTGTTCAAAGTGATTGATTTGATTTCTCTGAACCTCCCTTCACTCGGCTCATAGTGGATGGCGGGGGAAATAATAGAAAAGTAGGGGAATAATAATGTAGGGGAAAGAATAATAAAAAAGTAGGGGAATATAGATTAAGGAAAAAAATGGTAAAAAAGCAAGGGAAAAAGATATGGAGAAAAATAGAAAAAAAATTGGAAGAAAAAATGAGTGGAGGGAAAAGTTTGAATGATATAATTTGACTAGTAAAAAGTAGAATAAAAGGGGAAATAGGGAAATAAGTTTAAAACAAAGAAATTATTAAAAAAGTAGGAATAAAATAAAGGAGATGGTGAAGTGGAACAAAAAAAAATTTATTGATTTGATAGCAAAAAATAAAAAATGTTTTAAAATTTTCGAGGATACAGAAGTTAACTGAAATATTATGCTGCTTTTCAAAATGGTCGATTTGATTTCTGTGAACCTCCCTTCTCTCGGCTCGTAGTGGATGGCGAGAGAAAAATAATAAAAAAGTTGGGGAAAAATACAGTAGGCGAAAAATAAAGTGGGGGGAAATGGGACAAAAGAGTGAGAAAAAAAAGTGTAGACAAGAAAGTTTGAAACAAATAAATTAGTAAAAAGGAAGGGACAAAAGAAAAATAGTAAAAAAAAGAGAAAAAAAAAGAGGGAAAATAGGAAAAATATAGAGAGAGGAAAAAGTTGGGAAAAAAGTTTGATTGATTTGAGTGCTCCGAACCTCGCTTCGCTCGACTCGGAGTGGATGGTAGGGGAAATAATAATAAAAAAGTAGAGGAAAAACTACAATAGGAGAAAAACAAACTAGTTCTATGGAGTTGAAAAGCAAATATGAAGGAAAGACTCAAAACAAAGGACACCATGACCTCCGTGAAGATGTTTCTGGATAGATCTGCATCAAATTTTTGTTGAGAGTCCGACGGGCACAAAAGAACATTATACATGTATATTTTGATTCATAATTAAGAAATCGTAAAAATTATTATGCGGAGACCAAAAATAATAAAACAGAAAAAGATCATTGGTTGACGAATTATACGATGAGCAAAATTAACATTTTTAATATAATTTATGGTAAAATAATTATAGGTTAAGAGCGTATTTCTTTTAAATGTAACACAATTTTTAACATATTATCTCGATGAGTTTAAAAGCAAAAATGGTTATTTTCTTTTATTGTGGCAATAAAATTAACGTTTCATGCTGCGGGAAATGGAAAAATCAATAGCAAAGAAAATTTTATTACCAACTAACATGAAACGGCATTTTTTAAAACTATTTCTTGGTAAATTTAACGTTATACTACAATGATTAATAGCTTATTTAGTAATAATAATTACTTAAAAAATTTCGTGCTACTATATTTATTTTGTAATTAAGTGTAATTTATAAAAAAATAATAAGGTATGAGGTACATAATTTCTTTACAAAAAAATACGTGAGCTCATTTTTATTTTTAAATATAAAATGTATAAATAACTTACTAAAATTGTGGATTATATTTTCCTTTAACATAACTTGGACGACTTACCTAGAAAAAAGAAAAATAATTATAAATAACTCTAAATATTGTCTTCTATGTTGTGTTCTATTATATAAAAACTAATTGGCTATTTTGAAAAACCTTACCCACATCCATTTGGAATTTACTTATTTATATAATTAAAATTTAATTCAAAACAGGATTAACGTCACCTGCCCGTATGGTCAGACTCAAAAACGTCAATTCGCATTATTATTACTTAATAAAAATGGAATTAATATTAAACTAAGTTGGAAAGGTGTACACATGGCAACTGACAGATCCGATTTCAGATAAGATCAGTATCATTATATCGAAGTTAAATTGCAATAATAAATTTAAATGGTTTGTGATCAAATAGAAAAGGTGTCACCTAACGAAATCTATTAAAGTAAATAGAGTAATCTCGGCTTTATGAACTAATAGGACAATTTATATGGTAAACATTGGCACAGGTTGGAATTTCATTTAAAGTTATTTTTAATTAAACAATCGTAAAATGAAACGCTACTAAGAAGGAATTTATTAATAGTATTAGAAAAATATTTTCTTTTGATATTTTTTTCCCAGTTCCTTCTTAAATTGTTATACATTGGTCTTAGAATGTAACTAATAATAATTACACATAGTCCTGTCGACAGGTTGGAAAAAGTGGGTTTAGATGGAAGTTAATGAAGCTTTGGGATGCTGTTCAGGGATGGTTAATTAACATTTTCTCAAGTTTTGGACCTCGAGGACCGGGTGCGAAAAGAGAAGGGAGCGGTGGAACTGCAAAATTTTCGACCTTCCTCCCGTTATTCTCCAATAACTTTTTCGTTAAATTTCCTACAATTTTGACTATCCAAACATGTTTTTATATCCATTTATTACAGAAAAAAGGTCATTTTTCAAAATTCGCTAAAAAATTCCAAATAGTGCAGAATTCCACCTTATTTCTTCTGTTGTACTCGAATTATGATGAAATGTTGTTGTAATTATGGTTACAATCACCACGGGATTACAAAGTTGCCCTTGGAAAAGCGCAATGCTTCGGTCAAAGTGGCTCTACCTGGAATGACTAATGTCGCTCTACCTGGAATGACTAATAACGTTATCGAAAAGGCGTCGAGACGAGTGGGAAAAGAACATAGAAAAATGTATCAGCCAGTTGCCCACTTTAAACACTGATTAAGTCGCCGTCGATGCTAAGTATCACCAAAAGTGCCTTGCAAACTTTTACCATACACCTAAGTCAGCGCAGAAAAGAGGATTCCGCCCATCATCGAGTGTTGACGTGGCTATGCAGGTGATATTTTCATACATCGACGAGAATAGTGATGAATCCGACCACACAACAAAACTGTAAAAAGCCGTCTTCAGACGAAATATGGAGACCAAATCATCATTTCAGAATCAAGGAGAGGGTTGGTGACAAAATTCTGTACGATAACTGGTACTCCACTGAAAGGAAAGGAGACACACAGAAAGAAAGACGTCGAATTGTGGAGGCAGTTGGATAAATAATCTTGGAAGGACATCCGCTCCAGAGTATTCAATTCAACACAGTTAAGTATCCTCCGATTGACAACTTATTGGGTAGTGCGCATACTGCGGTTCCAGAGACGCTGCTTCTTCTCCTTCACATCTTAATCATGACCAACAAACGAGGATCCTTGGACTCTTGGAAAAAGAAATGCCTCGCTCTGACTCATGCAATCATGATAGCAGTGCACCCCAAATCTTTTCTATTCTCCATCATGACTGTTGTTTCTGTGTTTGTCTACAAGAAGTTTGACTCTAAACATCTCCTACATCTTCCATGGACTTTTCATCATCTTACGAAGAAGCTAACGGGCTACGTGCTACAATCTGAGTTGATTCTGCGGAGTCAGTTCATATTTGACAATGTGGACTTCAATGTTAATAATTTTGATGGACAAGACGCATTCCACGACATGGGGGAATCATGACTGTGACTCCCGTCGTCAGCAGCCAAAGTAATTGCTGATACTGGTACAGTGATGTCATACCACCGACCACCCAATGCAGGTCTGAAAAAGATTAAAATAGCGGATATAGACATCAGCTATTCACAAGGTGTTGTGCCCTCGACTGATGAAATTGTTTGGCTATATGGAAAAAAAAACTCTGTATATTCACCATCAGTACCTGGGTGGAATGGTTTTATGGAGCTTGGAACCAGTAGTAAAAAGTACGAACGCTCGAAAATATTTTTCCTCGCGTTCTTCAATGCTCCACCCAGCGAATATAATACACTATATACACTTATTGTATCTGCTCTTGAACATTGTACTTTAGTAAGAAATCCCGGTAGGAAATGTAATGAGTACCTAATATGATATATACCATTCTATAATAATATCTCTATTCCTCAATACAATGTATGCCTTAATATTGTGACATAAAGAAAAAACATGCTCAGAAGCAAAGACAAAAGAGCGTTAGGGTCTAAGTTCAATATTAATAGTCGGATTTTTGTGGGACAAACGGTATTTTTATTAGAATGCCTCATACATTAAATGGATAAAGAAAAATATTAGGTGATAATTACGTAGTTGGGGGAAGGGGATATCGATCCGAAAAGTAACTAATATTATTTCCAACATGCGAATATGGTTGGCTTTAATCAGAGAAGAACATTAGCTTTTGTCAATTGGGGTTGGGCGGTGGGATGGGGAAGTGGGGGTGGAGTGGGAGTGTCTAAACTAGGTGATTGTAACCAGGAACCATAATTACAACATTTTTGGAATTTTTTAGCGAATTTTGAAAAATGTCCTTTTTTTGAAGCGCCATATCTCGGTAACAAATTGATATACAAACATGTTTGAAAAGTCAAAATTGTAGAAAAAAATATTGAAATAATTTTGCCGTCGAACGTAAGGAAAAAAAGTTATTGAGGAAAAAGAGGAGGAAGTTCGAAAATTTTGCAGCTTCCCTCCTCCCCTCTTTTCACACAGGGTCGTCGAGGTTCAAAACTTGAGAAAATCTTAATTAACCATCCCTGATCAACATTCCAAAGTTTCATTAACTTCCAACCTTTTTCTAACTGAAACTACCTGTCGACTGGACTAACAGGCCAACACACATTTTGGTCTGAGACAATCGGTATATTAAGTTACTAAATTCGAATTATTTAGAATAATTGGACGTTGGCGTTTTACTCAAGAATTTATTGGGGTTCCTCAATAAAACTATGTAAATCTCACGAGTTCAAAAACGTGTTAATTCTTAATAAAGCTGAATGAGGGCTGGTTGGATTTGGATTGCCATCTAGAATCATGTAATTATCTATAATGACGAAAAATAACAATGATAAGATATACACAGAAACGAAGAGTAGAAAATAACTAATTATTTCATTAATTAACAATAATAGTTAAAAAATGATATTGATACTTAATAAAAAGAAAGTGCGTAGGATTAACTGCCATTTGGAAATTTTTACAGCGTTAAAATATTTTTTATTCACCTAAAAAACCCAATAACAAAATTAAACAAGTTCAACGTACATCTAATTAAAAGCCTATCACCTTTCCAGAAAACATTCGAAACAAGTTTCCCTACCGTGAACAGATTTTAAGATGCCATAAAGTGTTAATAACGCCATATTAAAAATCCAGTTTGACGTCTTTATGGTTAAAAGACACTATTTCATTTCATCCCAGATAATCTCACTAAAGAAAAAAGAACATGTTCTAATTTATGATAATTGCCTTGCGTGGAGCCTCGGAGGGTTCAGACTTGGGTGAGTCTCGCATACAGGGTGTGTCAAAATTAGACTTGACTTGTTCTTCATAATCATTAAAGAATGAATATTATTTTTTAACTTTAGGAATCTAAAGCTTTAGAAATTATTAATTTTTAATGCAAATACATATCACATTACTAATTTATGAGTATTGTAAAAATTGATAGAAAATCCTAAACAAAAATAATTGCGCATGGCGTTTAATTTCTTCATTATCATATTTCACTCACGGAACGGCATTACCGAGATAACCTTTCTGTATGGCTCGATAATAAAAGGAATAAAGTAGAGAATTTATTGCCTTCCTTCCTTCTAGTTTTATTTACTATAAATTCCGCTGTATCCGTTGTTGGATTCCCTTTATATCTGGCCAGATCTGCTGTGTTTGCATATAAAACAATTTTATTTCTCTCAACATTGTATCAAAATTTTTCATTTGGCTTTGCTTAGAGTAAATAACATTGAACTTGGTTCAAATCGATGTAAAACGGATCGTAAAATTTCAGAACTTCATAAGATACACGTTTCTTTTTTGTTTTAAAACATCACTTCTATATATGTCTTTTATATAATTACATTTACATTTTCACGAATTTTTGGGAATTAACTACATTGTAAGGAGTAAATTATCTACCATTCCAGACTACGTTATTTGATTAATAAAAAATAATGTTCCGTGTTTCTCAGATTGAAATCTAAAAGCGGGGCTCCACCAAACTGGGCCAGCCCGGCGGCAGTTGCGACCTTGCCGCTACCCCAAAATGCTGCGGCTTGCAGCGGGTCTGCCGCGAACTTAAATTCGACTCCACCAAACTGGGTTAAATGTGTAGGTTTAAACTGTCTCTAGTGATCCATAAATTACTTAGATTTAGGAATAATTCTATCAATAATACCCACTGTAAGTTATATAAAACAAAAAAAACGAATGTAACACTCAGTAAAACATTCAAAACTGATTAAAAACTTGTACTCGCGTTGATCCTATACCACCGACCCCCGTAGCCCGCAGATTCTTTGATCTTTTCCGATATTTAGCCGCTAGCAGAAGTATGCCGGCGCAAGGGATGTTTTACTTTAATCTTTACTCCGGCAATAACCTGCGGGTTAGGCCGGCGGCACGTGTCGCCGTTAAAGCCCAGTTTGGTGGAGCCCCGCCTTAACATGAAAGGATTTCCTATTGTGCGCGTACTGTAATCCATAAAAAAATGGTCTTACGAAAACTTTTAGTACTCATTAGACAAGATATAAATACAAATTCAAATATAACATAAAACTCAATATTAAAAATTAGGGAAGAAAACTGGCGAAGATATCTGTAATATACATTTCATTTTTTGATAATTGTTATAGATGATATCGTGCTCCCATTGAGTGTATTTTTTTAAATGAATTTAATACTTAAATTAAAAAAAAAATATATATTTACTTTGATGTTAATCTTCTAGTATGGCTTTAGATAATCCTGGTAATTAAGAATAAAGGAAGAAATAAAAATTACTTCGTTCCAGCAAAATCATAATTAACCAAATCCAATCGTCGAACAGCAATTTATAAATTAATTAAAAAGGGTCGATCTCTTTCGATAACCTAATAAAATATCTACAGAGCTAAATCAACACGCCCAATAATTACGTGTCATAAATATTGATGAACATCAAAATGTTTTTTAATTATATTTCACCGAGCGATCCCATCCCGTTGATATGGATCGATTATAATTTTTTTTTCTATTAAATAAATACACGTATTACAAATGTTTGTTTTTCATTAGTACGAACTAGACTCCTCTTTACAGTTTCGCTTGGGGAGAAAGAGTACAGAGACGGGGTCGAATGCTCAGCCATCCATAAACATCTTTATATCCCAAATTCCAGCCAGTTATAAATTTTTTATTATTAAAAATTGCACAGGTTGCTACAACATTTACTCTATGGTTTGCGCTGTTGAATACATTAAATTTATCGTTATACTAATGCAGCTTTTACCGATCCAAGCAATGAGGTTAGGTGATAGATAATTTCGGTTATTAAAATTAATAGAAACTAAAGAACTACTCAAAATTAGTAGGAACCAAGTTAAGAATTATAACAGGCCTCCTCGTCTGCACAAATTGGGGCTTGGACAACGGAGAACTTATCTGCAGACAATGATAAAAAGGGACAGAGACGGTCAAACATATATTGTCAGAATGCAAGGTATTAGAGCGCAATAGACAAGCTATATACGGACAGCCTAAGCTAACTACCAAAGAATACAACATCCAACCGGTGATGAGCCTGTACAAGACTAATAGATTTACGGAGTTGGTGCTGTAGAAATCGGAATGCACAAAATCCCAAAATGATAAGGTGCCGTTGGGAAAGGATCCTGGAAAAAGTTAACTATCAGATTATAGCTCAGCGTTTCACTATACTGAGATTTCAAACTCTGATTGAAGATGTTGATATTCTCTCATATCTGTTGACTATTGACAAGGAATGTCGAATAAAAAATGACAACTTAATGATTCAGAAAAATAATCTGCTTTTGGGTAGAGTTGCACTAGAACATAAAAGATTGGAGTCTCTGATTCAATTTTGTCATTAATAACAGAAATTTAGAACCAACACATATTTTAAATATTCTTTTTATTCTTTATAGGCTTTCAGATCATTACCATTTACTTATTATCTAAAAGCCAAAAACTAAATAAGTTGTCTTGTATTTGTGAAATATGGCTAGATCCGGTCCTGACAGTGTTATTAAAAAATCAATACGTCAGATTTTCGGAATGAGAAAGAGAGAGAGGAGAAAAGAGAGAATGAATAGGAGAATGGGAGTCTGCTCTTGGGGAAACATTTTCAGACGGGTCATTGACACCAGAATGTTCTGAAAAAAAAATGATTTATTTAAGTAACCTGAAACAGGATGAGCGACGGTGTAATTAGATTGAGAAGATTGATGTCTTTTTTTAACATGGCGCAATAATATAACTCGGAATATGAGTCTGACGTTTAATTATAACATTTAGATTTAGTTTTTCTTATACTGTTCGTTTAATAAATTAAAATATACGTGATGTTGACAAAACTGTCAATTTATTTTTTGTTTCCCTTTTATCCTTTTTTAACATTCAATTCTGATTTAATACAAATAATAATGGATAAAGAATTTAATATGTATATCAATTACAATAACAGTCTAAATAGACCTTACTGTAATAATAAAAATTCATTTTAAATGATTAAATTAATTCTAAGATAGATTGATTGTGGTACAATTTTATATAGGGGCCTACAAGGGTTAACAGTCACTTTATTGTGTTAACCTTAATTTTTTTAAACTAGACAATATTTTTCAAGTATTTATTTGACACAATTCTTTTAAAAGATTTTAAGACATCTAAATATAAATTTAGTTCTGTAAGCTATTTTTATCTTACTCTTATACAGTAAAATTTAAAGATGCCATTTAACATCTGTTTGACTCCAATATTTAATCAGATTTAAATGAAATAATTCTATTACAGTAAACTATTATGGTTCCAATAGAAAACAAGGTTCACTGAAATTACCGTTTCTCTCTTTTAAAAAAATCTGTGGAATCTTGAATTGAACAAGACAACAATTTATAGCAGGAGCAGCTGCTCGTAAATCATTTAAAGTTGCGCGCCTCAAGACGACAAATGAGCTTATTGTTGACATTAATTAATTATTATTTTTTTTTGTGACTATACGGTACATCAAGTGCGAGTAAAATACAATTGTTTGTTGTAGTTCGAGTAATTATTTCTACATTTCGATTACAAGAGATTAAGAAAACTTACCATAAGTTAATAAAGAGATAGTAACTAAGAGTTCTCAGCAGCACAACTTACTTGCTGAAAGGGTGCTTTTTATTTACTAACATAGTTGAAACGAACTTCAATTCAGAATCAAACAAGACGCAGCCAAATGAACTGCATTTCTAAACCAGTCGCCAATATCCAAAAAAAGATACAGCTTCTATTAAGCTGCGTCCAGACTATGTTGAATTGAATGGTGTCGATTGTTGAACAAAGTCGGGCCGAACCGACCGAAATCCGAATCAAGTCGGTACGGGTCAAAGGAAGTCGATTCGACAACGATCAGTATTGACAAATGTAATACACTATTGCCATAAGTAACACTTTCAGCTCCAGACCATGCACTTGTCAAAAATGGACAAAAACGAGCAGTATTTCTTTCTGTGACGTTTTTGGCCTGCAATCAGTTTGACCTCGATCGATGACAGCACGATAACAATTCACAAACCATGTGTTCCCGTGTAAAATTCTTGTTGATGGTCGTTGTATGCCAATGTTACTATGAATTCTGTAGTGCGGTTGGAAGATTAGAGATGAGGTATAGCTGGATAAATTGTTTTAAGACAATATAAATTGGGTATTTAAAACCTTTGGTTTTCAACAATGTTGAATGTAACCAAAAAAAAAGATAAGAAGAAGAAGCAGAAGAAAAAGATTAGAGAAGATTAGGTTATGTCTGTGCTATGATTTATAGAAAAATATATATCTTGATAGCGAATAAGGCCAGAAAATTATTTATTCCTCAAAAAATACCAGATATTTAACATTAAACACGATTTAAGTCGCACCATCTGTGAGTCGAACAAAAATGCAAGACACTACAGTCCAATGGAATCTGCTATTATATGAGATCATAAACAAAGTCTCTTTTCTAGCGATCAACCGTAGTCGAGTCGAGAGGCAATGTTGGGTACTATTTTGTGACCAACTTGCACAGTCAAAAGTTCCTCCCTAACAACAGTAGTGTAGACTTGTCGATGTATGTTATTTATTTTTTCAGCTGCAGCTGTTATCAGAGAGCTGAAACTGATAAAAACTACCAAATATGAATTCAGCTGTTTTGATGAGTGCACTACCCAAAACCTCCTGGGCGGCCACGACGATCTTCTGCCGCCATTGAAATTTAAATTTAATGAAAACTAAATATTTAAATTAACTATTTACCGATGTGTGTCTCTCAACTAATTCACTTATACTGAGGTAATGTGGATAAGTCAAAAGGCGATCATAGTTTGAATGCGCCTTTAGAAGATCCGCTTATATCGCTCCAGAATTGAACGAAACGCTTTTTTGTACTTAAAATTTGTTCTATATTTTGCCTTTGTTCGGTATTTCCTTTGATTCTGTATTTTAGTTGGACACATTATTACAATTTTAGAATTATAATAGAACAGATTTTAAAAATTTTGAGGAATGGTAATTAAAAATTTTGGCCTATCTAGAGTAGAGTCTATAAATAAAGGGGTCTATTCGAATTCCAATGTCTTCCTTCCACCTCTAGATTTATTATGAAAACTATGTTCAGACTTCAAATTGGAAGAGGTGGTACTCACATTATGATATTAGAAGAGGAGTCACGCATGTATTACCAATTCTGAATTGCATTAGTGACTAAATGGGCATTAGAGAAAAATTATTGTCTCTACCTCATTACGCGTCCAGCAAACAACATTCCCATAAAGTGTAAGTAATGAAAGAGATCATGAATACCTAACACTGATCCAGGTGTAAGACACACAGTAACCATTTTGTCTCTATAAACCACGTATTACAGATGATGTAAAGGTACAGTTACCGTTCACGTTTATTTGCAAGAGATTCTTTTCGAAGTCGGCAAATTTTCACGATACAAAGGAGCTTGCCACTTGATTTATGTCACCCTTTAATTCCGTTACTCTTACTTTGCAACGCACGTTGCCACAATGTCTGTGTAGCAGCATGAAGAACACCTACAAATATATTTTAATAACGATTACTAGAAAGCCATTTTTATAGATTCGTCCAAATAATAGTAGTATAGCTATGAGTGTTGGTGCGTACTCCTTATGGAAATTAATATGGAAATAGCCAAGGTCTCAATCCGATTTCGATTCGGTTCCGATCCGCGCTAGGTGAGTCTCAAACAGGCCTTAAACAGCTTTTAGCAGGTCTCGAATCAAACCTGATGAGAAGCGAATCAAAAACTGTTCGAGACCTGTTAAAAGCTGTTCGAGAGCTGTTCCAGCCCTGTTCGAGACTCGACTAGCGCGGTTCGAAATCAGATCGAAAGCGAATTGAGACTCGTTTAGCACGGATCGGAACCTTGACGTGTAACAAAAATTACTAGAATGGATCTTTGCGATTTCCCATGTTATTTTAAATAAGGAGTGCGCCAGACACCCATAGCTATACTAATAATAATAAACGAAAATCTGTTCAGTTAAGTAAACCTACGTTATCCTGGACTATTGGAGATACAAGGATATACTTCAGCTAGATCTATGGGTTTTTTCGGCAGTTTTCTTGTATAAATAATATCTCGCTAAAATCTACATGTTCCTATTTTTCTTTGCAATTCTTGGACTTAGTGTCGCTAATACTAATTCAAAATCTGCAATATTCATTCGCCATCTCCTTTTACGTTATTTCAGCCACTATAAACAACATACAATGTAGCAGTCGCAATTAATTGCTATCTTGTATCCATGATGGCTGTTGACGACGAAAATAAAGAGGTTCTGCTTTAGCTTCTATGTAACTGTTACAGCGCTTTAACCAACAATGCAATAAAGCCTTTTTTGGTTTATGGAACCGCGTACTATGAAACTATGTCTTAACACAGACGTTTCTTGGTACGAACTAGATTCCAAGTCGGTAAAGTAAAACTGGTTGTATTTTTTCCTAAATCTCGTGAGCCAGAAGTTCTATCAGACAATGATTAGAATTTTTGTATTATTATTTGAAGACTGTGATTCGTAAAAAGCTACAGCCTGGAATACAAAAAAACATAGGTCATCTTTTAGTTCCTTTACTATGGATTCGAATAATTTTTTAACAATTTGCAGCTTTGGAGCATTTAAAGATAAACTCCAAATTTTGGTAATAATCATCAGTTTCTTCAAAAGTTTTTAGAACAAAATGATACCATTAATAACACAAATTGAAGTCAATACAACTTTTTTTAAAATAGTAGACTAAATCCACATGTTCCGCTTCTTAGTTTTGACGAACTTGTTACAGATTTAAACTTTTAACGAAATGTGTAGCTTCCTTTGGAATGGAACAAAGAAGATCGAACAGCAGATCACAGGATATAGTAGAAGATGCAAAAAAATAATACCTGGCAAGAGAAAATGGAGGAAAATAGCGTCCAAGGCAAAAATTCACTAATTATTGTGAAGATACCATCTTGTTAATAGGATTGTCAGAGTTCTGATAGTAAAATTTAACATGAAATTAATAATGATTTTTTTAACAAACGCCAGTTGCTTATTAAGAAGTAAATTCGTAAACCAAATACGATGTTGCTATCTCATGTATGCCGTTTATAACGAAGTAAGTAACGTAAGACATTTCAAATCTATGAGTAGATTTCTATTTAATTTAACAAATATTTTAGCGATCAAATATTCCAAGAATGTATATTAATTTTAAAACAAAAGCATCTATTCTAATATTAAACTGATGGCGGCGCGACATATGGTTTCCTTTTAATAAAAAAACTTCTGTTGGGTGTTTAGCGAAAAATGCCAAAGATTGGTATCAATCTGATAAATTCTCGAAAATACAATTTTAGCATTCAGCGGCAAAAAGAGGCAATTCTCTGTTTTTACTATTTCCTCAGTTTGAGATTAAATCATTTAATAAATTAACTTCGAAATTTTTTATTTCCTTTTTCCAAGATAACTTGGCCGGTTTCGGTCGATGAGCCGACTCAGGTAAAAAAAATTTAAACGATGCAGCTGTTATAAAACTTGTATTAGAGTAGACTAGAGGCCAGTGGCTTACAGAACAAATACTTGTTTCAAAATTTGTCTATTATATTTAAAATCTTCTTTAACATTACATAAACATAGAAGACAGAAATATACTTATATGCACGTTATCTCAATTAGCATTTTACTGGCAGTTAAAATTTAATGATTAAATGAAAAACAATACATTTTTTTAACTTGATGAATATAACAATATGCCAAAAACAATTTGACTAAATTTGTATATATTATTAAATCAGTAAAATGTGTTTAACGACATTCATAAACGTATAGGGTATGTTGAAAGAAGCATGAATGTCGTTGAATAATGACTTCAACTTTTTTTCCTGGAGTTTCATACTAATTGGTTAGAGTAATGAGTTTGAATTATTTAAAATATATTAACAAAAAAAAAATATTGATGAAAAGACGCGTGACGGGTTTCGAAAAAAAAAATTCATGCATTATTAGTTATGAAAATAATTAACATTTCAAAAATAGACTTGTAGAAATTATTAAAGCTACACCTCTGTGTAAGAAAAGAATTTAACCAAAGAAAAGAAGATTTATTTGATGAAAACACAAGAGACCATATTAACATAAAAATGTAGACGGCCTGAATAAATTTTCTATGTTTATATAACTGTTGTTTTTGGTGATATTATATTTTAAAGTGGCATAGTTTCGAATCATTTCCATAAGAATAGATATTAAGTATGTTTTTTTCACTATACAGCTATGAAAACATGAATACAATGAAGCTTTAAAACCTACGCTAGATTATTGTAGTGGTACTGACAGTATCACTATTTTATTGCATACTTACTGTTTGGATGCACAAAATGAATGTATTTGAAAGCGGAATTTAATAAGATTTTCCTGTAGTTTTGAAAAACATGAACCCTTTAGATGTTTATCAAAAAAACCACCTGGCCAAATAAATGTCATCAATCTTGAACATGCCTGATTCCCCAGATGTAATTAACTGATAAGACCAAGTACGAGGCTCATTACCGAAGTCCGCCAGAGTGTTCACCGCGACACTTAATGTAAATTGCCAACCAAATAACTAAAAAGTCACTCACAACTTTTCTCATAACATCAATCTAAAACTTGGGAGAAGCGAAAACTTTTCCAAGCGATGGAGGAGAAAGAGAGAAAAGTGGAGGAAAATCGTGAAGAGGAACTCCACGGAGTCATCGCGTGACATCACAAGCACTTATTTTCTCTACGAAAAGTGATTTAATTTCCCATGGGTTTTTCAGTATAATAGATTTGCGTTGTTTTCTAAGTGGCTACATGAGTTTTGGACCAGATTGATTAATTATCGTACATTTTTATACGTCTTCTTTTTAGGGTATCCCTTAAGATATATCATCAGCAAATAATTTAGTGTTATGATTTTGTTCTTTGTTTAAGATAATTCTGCTATTTATAATTATAATGAAGCAACAGTAAGAAAATCAAAATGAGAATTATGTTAAATAAAACGACATGCGACAAATGCACTAATGAAACTGACATTTAATTAAAATAACTTACTTTTAACACAAATTATCTAGACTTTTTCCGTGACTTGCAGTAATTAATTTTATTAATTATAGTTTATGAATATAAAAATCTATATTGAATTTCGTAATGACTCCTTATTGCTCACTACTATCATAATCTGCAAAATCCATTAACTATAAATTATAACTTTCCCATTAAATTATTACTTAACTGTAGTAATAAAAAAAACATATTTTCTTATTTATTCAATTATAATATACAAGGTGAGCTACAGAAATGATCTATATTTTGGATTACTTAACGATTTCTACACAGTAGCATACATTTTTATTATCAGTTTACCATAAGATTATAATACAATAAAAAATACTAAAGTTAAATCTTTGATTTAAGAATACTATTACTATTAACATTTGAGCATAATAATCTTTAATCTTGAAATTGTTTCTTGTAGAGTAAAATTAAAATCTTATAAATAGAGATTAGTCATAGATAAAATGAGTTTAAGATTAAGATTAGTTTTAATAAGTTTGTAGTCGATTCACTTTTCAATATAATTGCTACACTATTATAACTATTAATCCTATCAACTATATAGGGTGTCTTAAATTGGAAGAGATAATATAGCTGTATCAGAAACCGTAAGACATACAGACTCAGTTTTTTGGGGAAAATGTCAACTCTCGCCCTTTTCGAGTTATACAGGAAAAACTAAAAATTCTAGTTTTGGTTTTTAGGTATAGAATTTTTATTTCAAAAAATGTCAAAAAAATATAAAAGGAGTTTTATTGTATCTCAAATTTTCTACACAGTGTACTAATTAATCTTCGATATGACGTTTCCTGTCTTAACGGCCACTGTCAAGTTATTTCTTTTAAATACAGGCCTGTCTTTTTTAAACAAACAATTGATAAATCGTTAAAATTCAAATTTAATAATATATTACACTTGTCATTTTAACGACGGTTTATGTGAAATTACTAACATCATCAGTGACAATAATTTATAATTACGGTCCTGTCGTAGTTCTTTTGTAAATTCGTTTTGATTTCTTCAAGATGAATACCAGAAAGCTAACAGTATCTAAGTAGCTCAGCTATGGACAGACGGACAGACAGACCGGCGGTTGTGATTGACTTAAACGTAAGTCAATAGCACCTTTGTTTCGCTTCGCTACTTAATCGTATGTAGGTATAGTTTGAGATTATCTAACAATTTCGATAAAAAGATAAAAAAAAGATAATACAACATAACGAAAATTAAAGATTTCAAATCCGATTTCTCCTGAAGCATTTTTTATTAGAAACTATTTTCATAATTATCATATTTCTAAGTGAAGAAAATATCAGTTTTTTCCAAAAGACGATTATTTTTCTGTTTAGTTTGAACTATTTTGAAATATATTTTTATTTCTCTGATAATACATATTTTTATTTCAATTTTTAAATAATGTCGAAGTAAGCCTCAGGGTCAAAGACATTGAAAATGGCAAAATGTGAAAAAGATCAAGAACAGTATGACACCCATTGGAAAGGAAAAAAATATAGTAAAAATAACAAAAACAATATTTTACGAGCGATTTCAGGTAGTGGAAGAAATGGTAATCTTTTAGCGGTGGAAAACGGTTTATCACGGCAAAACTACAACTTCTATCAAAAAAACTTTAAAGGTCAAAGCTGTAGGTAGTAATATGATCTACAACTTTTGTTATTACTCTATTTTCACATAACCTCAAAATATCCGCGAAAAATCGAAATAACCGATTTTTTGGTTTTCAATTTTTATTTCCCATAATTTTTTTTTTCACGAAATTTGGTGGAAACTTACCTTCTTATGTCCCAAATAAGCTGTACTTTTTTCGAATATAAATATTTATTTTGACCTCTTGTTCTGATTTTAAACCGAAAAAGTAAACTCATTTTTAAGAGAAAATACCCACGTCAAAAAAGCTGCTGTTAAAAAAACGCCTGAGCGCTTTTTGTTCGTTGAAACCTCTAGTTTTTGATGGTGTAAAAAATATATATTACTATGGAAAATACTCTCGGAAAATGTGAAAAAAGAAAAAAAAAATGCGCGCAGCTGCAAAAACGGTAGGCCAGTATTCCAGTCGCAGATACACAGACGGTGAACAATAAATAAACTAAGAAATTCTACATGTTGAGAACATCGCAGTATAGGACTAAATTTTTCAGAAACTGGCTTGGGAAAAGGCAGCCACATATCATCCTTGTTTTTCCAATAACATCATTAGTAAGATTAGGTCTGATCAATTTCAAAGAAAGGATTAGATTAAGCATGTAATTATTTGATGCGACAGCGCCTATTTTCTAATATATACATCCTAATTTAGCATGGAATATCGATGTTATGTTTTTTAAATAGAAATGATAATAAAAATGAGTTGTGCCTTTCGGTGACTTTGTTATTTCGATTAGATTTTTCCGGCGAGACCACATACGATGAGACCAGAGAGTCTCGTTTCTGGTCTCGTTCATATATCTTCAGAATTTTTTTCTGAATTTCCGAGAAAAATAAACTAAAATGTATAAACATTTAATTTTTTTTTATAAAAAAACGCCTGCATAGGTTACGAAACAATTACGAAATCTAAAATCTGGTAACCATCTGTGAAATATTTTATTTTATGATTTTGGACTTCAGGTGCTAGTAATGTTAACCCTAATAAAAAGTCGAGATTAGATGAAAGTGATAATACATTAAGTGAAATTGAAGCAGTTAATAAACTGTGTTTAATAAAAAATACTTCGGTAGCATCAAAATTTGAAGAAAAAAAATTTTAATTAGAAATAAGTTCTAGCAATAACGAAATTTGACGAGACGAGAAAATCGGTTACGAGATGAGACCGAGACTGAAACGAGACTAATTTTTTTTTTGAACTAACGAGACCGAGACGGGA
The DNA here is from genome assembly GCA_963243735.1 of Neocrepidodera transversa. NCBI lineage: Eukaryota > Metazoa > Arthropoda > Insecta > Coleoptera > Chrysomelidae > Neocrepidodera > Neocrepidodera transversa. The sequence goes on along the minus strand of OY725336.1, from coordinate 22,728,110 downwards.
TCTTTTTTAATTATCGCCTTATCTCGTCTCGTGTGAAGACCTAGATTTTTTTCGGTGAGTTTTGTTTAGGTGACTTTTGGTGCAACGAAAACAACTCTATACTTTTAAAGCACTCAAGCCTTGATAATCTAATGAATGTGTTAAATTGGTGCAGTAATTTCAGAACCCTACACATTATAAATGACTTGAGATAGCTTTTTCATATCGTATTTAAATAAGACACACAATTTGTTACATAATAATAAAAACCCTGTAAATTTAAAATGCATGATTCATCTAGCTAAAACAATATCATTTTCCTAAACAACAGAAACAAGTAGTTCCTTACTGAACTGTTTCATAGATCTACATTTAAGAAACAATCTGGTCTGCCTTTGAGATGTCTTGTTTTTAGTCTTGTCTACAACATTATTTTTTTTTACTTGTTTCAAATAATTTCATATATTGTGTTTGTGTTGGTAGTAATTCATCCTGTATAACCAATGATACTAGATTAAAAATTCTTATTACTCGATCCGTAAAAAATCATTATGTATGTAATTATCCGAAGTAGGGCAATAAAAAATTCATTTTTTTCTTCATTTCGTTTGGTGTATATTCACAAGAAACATTCATACCTAATTATTAGTTATTATTACCATAACACAAACAACTTATAATCATTTTTCCACTCCAGCGACTTTAAACAAATGATTTTTCCTATTATTGATGAGTCATGTATAATTCATAGCGAGCCGTTCATTTAATAAACTCGATTATAGATTAAATCAGGTTTGTAGCCATTGTAACGATTATTTTCAGATTTGAATTGATACAATCTTAAATTCAGATCATTTGAGAGAATTTTGTTAACGACATACAACGATAGAATGAGATAAAACTCTCCAGAAATTCCTTAACTTGATAATTGACATTTAAACATTTTTTTATATATAATTTAAAAACCAATAAAAATTTAAATACAACTAACACGATCCACAACGATATTTTTAAATTTAATACTGTTTTGACCAACTTGATCACTTTTTTGCTGTTCGTATATCGGTACCAAATATAATAATAACGTCTTTATTATTACCACAAAAATACAACATGAAGTATATAAAATGTAAAATTAACATGTTTTATAAATAAAGGGCGAAGTAAATGGTATCAGTTTTATATTTTAGTAACAACAACCAAAACGAAGAAAAAACCGATATCTATCGTAGGTTGATGGGTACCAACCGGACTAGTCACTTAATAGGATAAAATTATCTGTAAAAGCGACCGGCCAAGTACAACTTGGTGGCTTTAGATGATGGAACTCATCCGCCATTATAATGCCTTTGTGATAAAACGGGTTAGTTTCTATTTTTTGAACACAAAAGTCTGAGTATTTTAGACCTTTATCTTTAGGTTAAGTCTGCGGGAATTAAACAAGTGGTTTTTTGATAGTTTTAAAGTTATCAATATAACGATAAAGAATTGTATAATTTAAATATTTGGTATTTAAGGGACCGCCTATACATTTCACTTCTAAATCTAGGAACTGTAATTTAACATTTAAAATCTAATATTTAAACTATGTATATTAGTTCAATATGTTAGCTTCCTATGAAGGCACGATTGTTTTTTGTCGTAATAATTTTATGATAAATACATAATGCAAATTGGGTCGGATGAGCTAGTGTCAATGTTTGTCTTGTCTTATGATCTCGAAGTCCATATAAAAATGCTTGAACTGCTAACCTTTCTATTACGTTTTGCGCTGTTGCTGGGTAGGCAAGGCGAATCAGACGGACAATATCATCATCAATCTCTTGTAGAGATTCATTCGATTTTTGATAGCGATTCTTTAGATGCGATTAGTAAACGTGCTCCAAATATGTTTGTCCAGTTCTAAATGTTTAATTATTTGTTCGTAGTCTTCTTGTTCTGATGTATTTAACGTTTGTAAAATATCCTTTTAATGCAAGAGTTAATGCTTCTTTGCCCACCATCCGTTTACCTTTGTTGCTGCCTCGAATTGGCGCCGATTTAGTCCATGACGATTTTCCACATTTTCGATTATTTTTTCTTCCAGCGTTTTTGAATTGTCCAATAATTTGTTTGATCTAAAGGAAGAAGTATTTTTTTTAAGTTAAGGGCTGGTTCGTATATTTTTAGAGTTTATCATTTTATGGTTTTCTTCACTTCATTGTTTTTAGGTTAAAGAGCAAAATTCGAAGGACCTGTTGCCGAACTTGGTTTGCTGAATTGCAGAATACAAAGAGATCGATTGTTACGTCGATACGCGTTATATTTTTAATGTTTGGCGGTGGTTCGGGACGCGTCGGACACGCCCGATTGTGATTTACCGTATAAAATATTTAATATAATGAAAATTTCACTCCGCCATTTTTTAAGCCAATCTGAGTCTATTTTTTTGTTTGGTTACCATGGTAATCCAAAAAATTTCCGGAAATTTTCATCCTCCAGGGTACCCTGGACGAAATTAATAAGTGGAAATTTTTATGTCAAAATAATGACACTTGTAATGGGCTTGATTCATATAAGACTTTTTGTTTACTTTTTGTGCAAATCAAAATTAAACAATTACTACTTAACTTTTAACATACCAACAAACACTCATGACTAACTAGACCAAAACTAGTCTTTCCTTCTAATCTTAATGTCAAATAAATAATTAATTACTTTTAATTTTTTTAGGTGTGAAATTTTCTTACTGAATCCCCCACGATCTTGAATTAATAACCGGAAACTTTTCCTCGTACACGATTTTTTAAGAAAATTATCCCTCGTCGCTTCGTGTACTCGAAAAAAAATTCCGGTAATAATTCAAGCTCTAGGGAGATTACTAGTGATTATTAAACTGACGGTCGCTAAGGGCGACTTCTATGTGGAAATTTTGATAGAAATTTCTACAGGATCTTCTAAGCTTTACAAATTTTCTTTGGTTATCTCGAATTATCTAATAACTTATTTTATAAGCTATTCAAATTTTCTTCATTTTTTGCAGTTTAGAACTCTTCTATTGTTCATATTCAACCATTCAATTTGTTGAAGTTTATATGATATTCTTTGTCTTCAGCGGATACCATATGTAAATCGCTGACACGAATTTTGCACTTTTTTCACATTTTTACATGGTAAGGCCAAAAAAGTCTATTGTAATAAATAATTTTGAGTATAAAATAGGCTTTTTGTATTAATTTTGTTTATGTTTCTCAAATCTTAGATCCGCATCCATCAATATTCCAAGATTTTTTGCTTCATTTACAATTGCTAATGTTTATTTTTATAGAATGAATAAGAGCTTCCCGACTATTTTTTGGTCCAAATATAATTATGTTAAATTTATTTGATTTTATCCAAAGACAATATTCTTCAGCTGCATTAACAATTTAATTCCACATTAATTAGATTACATGCATTTTTACCCATTTCTGCTTAAATAAATTTGAATGTCGTCAGCATATAAATGTGCATGACATGCTTCAAGGTTGGATACTAGTGGAGATGTATAAATAGAGAATAATAAAGGACCAAGGATAGAACCTTGTGGCACGTCTGATTTAAGATTTATTTGCTGTTTATTCTGATTTTATTAACACTGTCTTTCCAGGACTCAATGAATAACATAATTAACAAATAATAAAAAAAGGAAACATGATTATACTAAAAATAAATGAAATATAGGCTAATTATAAATATTAAGAAATAACATCAGGTTAACAGTTGACTGATAAAATCAAACAGCATGAAATGATACCGTTAGATATAAAAATTCAAGTTCCTGTTTATTCAATTCATGTCAGTGATTTGATAATGAAAATATTATATTTTAGTCAATAAATTCGTATTGATAAAATATTTGACAGAAAATGTAATAAAACAGGAATGATAAATGATACCAGGTCGTATATTAACTACAAAACTCATTTCGATTATTAAATTATAGTTGCAAATATAAATTGAAATAAATAAAAAAAAATATTTTCAGAGAGATAATTGTTTATAAAATATAATATTTATCATAACTACTATTATATACAGGATGTGTCACTTAAAATTTTTCTACGATTTCTGCAAACTTTATTATAGGGTAAAAAAATAACTTGACACATCCACATCAATTAAAAAAAATGAATTTAACTAAAACGTAAACCTCTATGATATAATATAAAATTTAAAAAATACATTTCTACATATTTTAAAACAAAAACGATCTGATAAGTTAACGTCAAGGTAAAAATAGATGAAAATACAAATTGTCATTCGTCCAAAACCGTTGGTATTCAAAGAATATAATAATTATATTTATATATTTTTTAAGAAATGAAATTATATAAAATAAATATTTTTATCCACGACTAATGTTATTATTTGTTCATTATACATGAGTTTACAAAATAACAACAATATCCATTATTCACAAGTGAATAATGATTCATCATTATACACTGGTTCACTGATTTCTAGATCAAACATGAAAATCTTAAACTCGCATATATTTTGTATGTACAATATAAAAAAACAGAGCTGGCTATGAAACGTCAAGTCAGAACGTTGCCTCTATCAAGATTAAATTTAATTGAAACATCAAACCGTTTATAAGTTTGAAACATTTTATTAAAATTAAAAGTACTTAAAAATAGAGTCAAATAGTGAACATGAGATGTCTTGCACACCTCCAGATATAAGAGAAGCTTCAAAAATTGTAAGTTTAAATTTATTGCCAGAAAAATCTAAAAAAGTTTATATATCTGCGTATGAAGCGTTTATGGGATGGAGAATTGACAAAAAAACTGAGTCTTTCTCAGAATCCGTTTTATTGGTTTACTTTAGCGAGTTATCCACAAAATATAAACCTTCAACATTATGGACAACCTACTCTATACTGAGAAGTACAATAAATTTTGTTTCAATGTTACTTATTTAATAACAGATTTATGGTAATTTAGTCAAAAATGTTTAGTAGTCGTGGATAAAGTATAGTATTCAACTCGCATATAATTTCTATTATTCACACGGGTGGTTTGCGTCACTCGCTTGACTCGTGACGTAAACGCCACTCTTGTGAATAAGCCATCATTATATGCCCGTTGAATAATATACTACTATTTGCTAATTTTCCATTATTTAAATAAAAATAATGCACAATATGAGTTATAAACCGGTTTTAAAAAAATCATTCTTACAAAACTTCATTACAATTTGATATAATAGCTGATATGAATTTTTTCTGATGAACAGACAGTTTAACCGCTCAGAATAATTCGGGTACTGCGAATCACTGAATGAAATGAAAAAAAAAATAAGATTTACTTCTCAAAACAAACCGACACAATACCTAACTGAAATTCTTCTTCTTCTTCTTTTCTTGTTTATTGGCTTGCAAGCTAGTGCACATTTGTTGGTATTGTAGTTAGTTTTTGTACTAAAAAGGAGGGGGGCGGTGCATGATTGTAGTTAAAATGGAAATTTGAAGGAGGAAACAAGTCGAGGTGCGTGGATAAGGCATGGTTGAGGTAAGGTGAAGGAATTTACAAATTCCCAAATGCCGCTGCAGGAAGTCGGACCAAGTTAAATATTGAACAAAATTCGTGAACCAGAAACGAGTATGACTGATCAGAAATGGTATGGATGGAAAATAGTACCGTTAATCAATATCGGCGGTCAAAAGATAAAATACACAGCTGTTAGCATTAAAAAATGGTAGATGACACTTGACAGTTGATAAATGATAAATAATTTGTTACACGTCGTAAGTTAAATTTAAATTTAGACCACGTAAATTTTAAAATAATTTTTTATAAAATAAAAGTGCCCGCATTAATAAGGTAACCAGTAAAACCAATTCAATTTAATAATATTAATTTTCTTAACTAATATTAAGTTCTTTGGTAAGCCACTATATTGTTACTCTCCTTTACAGAATTCATTGTGAACATTTATATTATAGGACTGATGATGGTATTCGTATGCCGAAACTAGTTGCCAACGCCCAACCAAATCAGTAAAGATTTTTGTAGTACTAAACTTTGAATTTAATTTCTCTAAGAATTTATTGATGAGTTTACTTTGTTCGAAATTTATGTTTTTCAAAATCTTAATTTTTAGTTCGGATCTTAGGTCCCAATTTTTTCTTTTGTTGATTTGGCAATAAACGAAAATGTGATCCAGATCTTCAAGCTGACCACATTCACAATAGGGGTGATCTTTTAATTATAAACGATAACACTGTATATCGAAAGTTGGCTACATATGAAAAAACAAATTATTAGTATTATCATAAAAAGTTCTGCATGGTCTAAAACTCAGAATACAATCGTCAGATATAATTTTTTTTCAGTTCTATACAAGGCGTGTCGAAAAATGTGAATTTTTTACAAGTACCTTTATTTCTGACACTATCAAAAACTATTATTTAGAATTGAAAAGTGGCTTTTAAAAATGTTATTATGTTATTGTAGAGAAAACTTTTGAAAAAATAAAAATCTTATTTTTCTCGATATTGACAAAAGTAAGTGTAGTTTACTTGAACATTCCACATTCATAAATCACATTTTTCTCGTATACGACTGTTACAATTTAATATCTGATGGTTGAATTTTGGGTTTTAGAATATGTAGAACTTGTAATAAAGAATACATTTTTTTGATAAAACAATAATAATTTTTTTCCATATTTACTTAGTGTTCAATTTGTAAATATGATTTGATTAAAGCTTATCAACATGTTCATTTTCTTTAATTCCTGTATGTCCTGGAATCCAGGCCAATTTGTAGTTGTTGGTTTGATTTAATATTATGAATAATTATTTGGTTATTAAAGAAAAAATGGGGAACGCTAATCTTCTCTGTATCGTTCCAATTTTAGTATATGTAGCGCCGAAGCGAGTACCCTTAACTGAATTTTATTTCACTGAGAACTGTCAAAGTGTTCAATATCTACGTCATAGTCTCTCCCGAATTCTTCCGAGTGGTTAATGTGGGCTTTAGACTAGACCATACATTCTGTGTGAAAAATCCGCTGAGCTCTATTTATCGATTGGAATGTGTTTGTGAGACCCTAAGGTAACAAGAACTGAAGTTTGCCAGACGAAATAACGGTCGGGTTTATTGTAAAATATTTAAATTTTATTTTTGAAACAAATTTTTTTACAAATTTTTCTTTACTATAAACCACAGTTATACCTAGTACCACTTAATTCCCTTTACCTTTCTTTTTCAATAACTGTTTTTCATATTTTATCTCCTCGTACTAGTGCATATAAGTGTCGTTTAATCACGTTATAAAAAATTTTTGGTATATATTCTTAGTCACTCTTTATAATTAATTTAGCCTGATGATGGCATAATTGCCGAAACTAGTCGTTGTTCTTTCCCCCTTTCAATATAACATCAGATTTAAAAATGTTTGCAATATATACATGTGGTACTAGATATTAGAGTTTTACTTCAATACTTAACCACATTTGAGATAATGGATTTAGGATTTTTTTGTTTTTTAACTGAAATTTCAGCAGCTACGCTCATTTACAATGCATTACATCGAAAACAAGACGACGTTTTCTTATACCAGCGTTTCGTCAAACGAATTGACGTCATTTTCGATAGATATGATGACGTTTCTCTTAAGTACGTTGCGTCGCAATTACGAAATGTGAAAAAAAAATTTCTTGTTCTCAAAATAAACTGCAGCTTGTCCAATTTCTTTGCACGTACGCACCAACTTTTTTTTAAATCAATGCTGAATGAAAAATGGATATGAAGATCCCAACGAAATGCTTCAATCTCCATGGTGATAGTTTATTTGAAATGCTAAACTTGAAGTCTGATCACCTAGAAACAGATTATAGAATGTTCAGCTATATTTTTCATGCTGTTCGTGGAGAGATTGAACAAATAATTATAAATAGTACGGATACTGATGTTTTCGTACTTAGCATTCACTTTTGGCATAGACTGTCGAACATTTGTTGTCGAGGTATCTGGTTTGAAGGATTGGGTAAAAAAGAAAGTCTTTTCAGCTGACACCTAGCAGCTGATTCACCTGCCGAAAAAAATTGTAATATTGTACCTATGTAACATGCTCTAATAAGCCGATTTACAACTAAGGAATAGTATATAAACGCTGCATCCGATTAATTCGTTCAGGATGCTCTCTTGTCTTTTGGTCCGAAACTCCGATGTATTTGAACAGCATTTAAGAAGTTTGCGCTTATTTATTTTCCAAACAAATATCGAAAACAGGTGAACAGCGTTTCAAATTAATTTGCTGTAATATCGGTTTTAATTTAAATATATCTAAAATTATTTTCAATCTGATGCTTTGCATTTACATTGATTAAGAATTTCAGCCAAAACATATTTGTGGAAAAAATGTTTCCACCCAATATATGAGTCAAAACAAAACCGCCTTGGCCAAAATCATTAATTATGCCGTACCTGTAATTGCAAAAAAGCAACATTAATTGTATTTCTCTCTGCAAATACTTCTCCAGTCATTATTGAAACTTACCTAGAGTAAAATTTTGTTATTTTTCATAATTAATTAATATTTTTATTGATGATTAAATTTGTATTGTATTATGATGATTAGATGGTTTTATTTCTTAATTTAGCCAAACAACCTTTTAATTGTTAAAGCAATAGCGATGGAATCATATATACTCCTATTATAAGGCAAAAAAAATTGGGACATCAATTCCTCCTGGCAACCTCCACGATATCATTTTTGTAGTCTTTTTAAACGTAAATCGTCAATCAGAATGAGCTCTGCGGGCTTATAAAACGGAATTTCTCTTGGCGCCCGGTCTACTTGGGCATTTGTTGCAAATAACATAAATTAATAATGAGTTATCTAATTCTATATTAAATTAGAAGGTAGTGTATTCGGTCCGTATTGGATATTCATTTGAACTATCTAAATGTAATATGCACCTAATCCGTTAAAAAAAAACTAAGTTAATGCAGTATTTTTAGAAAAGAATGCATTACAGTCAAACCAATTTATGCAAAAAGTATTATTTAATTTAAAAAATGATTATTTATTTATTAGTGCAAGTACTGCAAAAACACAACAATTTATTTTCCCTGGGCTTTTTATAAATAAGTATTTATCTAATCATAAAGTAATTTTTAAAAATCAAGATCCCGTTTTTGTGTTTACCTTCAGATTTGCACTGAAAAGTAAGTCTGAAATTTTCAATTTTAAACAAGAAGATTTAATGCAGAACTAAACTAAAGACAATGGTAGTCCGGAACAAGATGACTCTTACTTGAATGTCTGATTATTAAAGAATCGAAGAGCTTGGTTTAAAACATTTTTGCTTTTGGAAAAAATATTGTAAAAATCTGATATCTAATTACAACCACCTCCCCTTAAAGTCTTCAGATTACATCTAGATTGATCAGTGCATGAAGGTGGGGATCGACGGAGGGATAATCGATTGGAGTAGGATAATGCTCTAATAGCACTAGTATGTCTTCACCAGTATAAATTAGAGTTTTAAGCAAGAAACTGGATCATAAAAAAACTGCAGCCAGTGCTCAAATACATGAAGTCCTAATTTAGCAAGGATAAGTTAACGGTTCTAAAATGATTCATAACAAAACGCTTGACAAAATAAAAATGCAATAAGTAGATCGAAAAATATATTGTGTGATTGCATGTCAATCGATACTTATTCAGTGAGTTAAGAGTTTACACTACCCTCTCAAGAAAACACTTGTACAAGGTACATAAGTACTAGACGTTATGAATGATAACACAATGAGTCAGAGCAGTTCGAGTGTTCAATGTTCAAAATTATTTTTTCTTCGTAGTGATCCATTAATTGTTTGCCAACAATACTGGTATTGATTTTGATTAAATTGCGACGACATTTAATGATTATGTACAAGCAAATCAAAATGAAATGTTGTGATTCGTTCTAAAAAGCATGAACTCTAAATTTATTGTACAAAACCATGTTCATGTTAAAACCAAAAGAGTTAATTCAATGAAATATTTATTAACCCTCAGTTAACTTTGGATACGTATGCAAATTGTGAAAAATTAGGTAAAACAATCGATTTTTTAGTTAAATTAAAGGAAATTTCTCTCAAATGATATAAAAAGTTGGTATATAAACTTTGTCTGGTTTTAATTATTGTGATTCAGTTACTTTCCTCCTCAAGCAAGCACCTAAATCCTCTGCAAATATTATAAAATAAATGTAGACATATATTGCTAAACTGTTGCATATAAGCATACTTGATCAGTTAAATTAGATTTAAAAAACAAATATGCTAATTAATTACATATTAATTATTAAAAAAAGTGCTTCATTATCTATCTTGAGCCGTTTAATACTAGGTTTGAACTTCATCGTCCTTCTTACTAATATCATTACTGTCTGACTCTTCAATGCACCCTTGGGAGAAAAAATTTATATACTTTTAAGAAAAATGTAATAATAGTTTTAAGATACAACTTGTCAACAAAATCTCTACACTTATATCAAATTTTGTAGTATAATCACTCTTTTTAATTATCCGCTAAGTGTGAATTAATGCATTTGAAAATAATTTAACAAAAATGTAAATGTTTTTCAGTTAATATGGTAAAGATATGGACTTATTATGTATCTATATTCAACATTTCATAGTTTGATTACTAATTTATTGTATCCAATTTAGATTATATATTTTGGTTCCAAATAAGAACCAAAATACAATAAGTTAACCAGTTTAAAAAATACTTTTAAAATGTTGGATAGGAATTAACTTTTTTCTTCAAATATTCATTTTTTCTTCTTCTTATTGGTTCCTATATCGCCTTTAGTTTTGTTTTTCTATTTTCTATTCCTTCCGGTAATTTAGATTTACTTAAACCACAAATTCAGTTTGTTTTTTTTGGTCAATTTTATTGTAACTCAAAGACGGATATTCAGTTTTATTGTACGATAAAGATCGACGACGCCAATTAAGGATCGACTGTAAAAAAAACAGTAAAAACAGGAAATACAATTAAAACTAGTTTGAAACATGTTAATAGTATTTCTTCGTGGAACATATTTAGAATTGTAAATAAAGAAGAGTTGTCAGTAGACACACATCTGTTTTATTTCCTGCTTTTTTCAAGATTTATTTTACTTTCGATTACTTCAAGTGATTTTATTGACGCTAGTGAATTTTTCAAATAAAATAAATTTCAATTATTATATAGCTATTTTGAGCCCCATGAAATCTTATTTACTAAAATAAGACTAGCTATCCAATAAATCAATTTGTTTATAATTCATTTGTATTTTTAAGAATTGACTTTCGTTAACAATGTTGATTTCACTTGGAAATTTTTTTGTACCTTTTATCTTACGATACTATCGCGTTTTTGGATACAAATAAATTGGGTGCATCTAGTGAATTTTTTAGCACTAAATCAAATAAAATATTAAAAATATGAATTATGGTTTAATCTTTTTATATTTTAGTCCCGAGTATATATAAGGATATTTAAATATATTTAATAATTAAATAAACATTTTTTCAGATAAGCATTTAAAAAAAATCCATTTTCACTAACTTATCTTGTAAAAAAATACATTTAAAATTGTTTATATTAAAGCAAGACATGAACATGAATTTCCATAATTTTTGCTTTAATACCTTTATATAAGTTTTGGTGGGTCATTTTCCAGTTCGTAAAAAAAGCTCTTTAACGTGCACCATTTTTTTAAACTATCTAAATTGTTTTTTAAATTACAAATTACAACTGCAGTTGTACCTATTCGATTTTGTGTTTTACCTGACAGAAAGTGCCGGTTAAATTTATTTTTTGATATAAGTGCTCTATTCAAATAAAACAATTATTCCTAAAAAAAAAAAAATATTCACGTACAAGATATGGTGGTACCAAAAGATACTTAAAGACACAAAATTAAGGTTAACTTGACTTTTATTGAGTTACGAATAAAAAATTACAAAGAGGTTGATAAATAGTATATATTATTGTAAACTGTACCTTATATAAGTACTGATCAAACATCCTGCAAACATCTACATCAGTACCAACACAGTAAGTGGCCTCCATATTCTCACAGTTCCCAATCAAGGTGGTGATAGAAGCCACAATAGGCCTTAAATGTTCCAGCGTTGTGAACACGTCGAGTCCGGCAGGTCAAGAAAAAAATCCAATTAAGAGTGCGTTGAGAGAAAAATACTAAGTCACAGTCTCGGCGACCACAATTCACCAAAAAATCAAAAAATAAAAAATACTGAACACAGTCACTGCTAAGAGCTTGAAACTCCGGGGTGCAAAACGTGCAACTCACGATAGCATAATACAACTCCGGTTTGAAAACAGAAGAAATAGCGTCACGTACGATCAACACAAGTGCTCGCAGTCGAATGCCGCGCTTTGGGATGGTGACCCCTCCCCGAACGCTTCCCCTCCCCACTCAGCGGGAAAAGTTGCGCCAACTCGACTAGATCCGGATGGTCCCGCGTCGATCTGAATCTCAAAAATCCATGTAAAAGGAATAAATAATAACACATCCCCCTCTGGAGGTCCGTGATATTCCGTGATATGTGTGTCATATTCGCTTAGGGTTGAATTTAAAATTGTGTGCAACATGGGAATATTTACTAGTTACTTTATGTCAGGTTTCTTCTTTATTTAAATACCACAAAATAATATTTTTCTTACTTTAAAAAGATGGCTATTTTGGTGGTTGAGATTAAAATTATTTAAACGAGGTAGAGCTCGAGTAGCAGGAATATTTTATTTCTATAATCGCCATTTATACGCGTGACAAAGAAAAAATTTATAAAATGTGATATTCGGTAAAAAAATTCAACTTCTGAATAAAATTTAAATAACATTTTTAATCAAAATCACTGGAATTAAAATTGTAAAGACGGCATTTAAATTTTTATTTTCTATAGAGTTATTTGAAATATTTTTACATATTAAAAACAACGAATTAATTCTAAGCACTCTGAAATTAAAAAAACAATGAATAAATATATAAATAAAATTTAAAACTCAATAAGTAACTTAAAAAGAAGAATCTTCTTTTTACTTTACCAACACAACGATATTGTATAGAAAGAACATATTGTAATTCGATATCCAGATTTTAACGAATTTTTACGTTTTGAAGTCCCCGGATTAACCGATGGGGATGAAATTTTGCACACATATTTAGGGTTACTAGGAGACGTCACCACTTAATAAGATGCCAATAACATTTTACACAAATCTTTTTTATTTCTTATAATATAGTTTAGTTTAATTACCTTTTCCAAAACGTTTATTACCATTGTTATCAAATTTACTAAAATATTTTACTATTATTTTGAGTTATTGGAAATTAGAAAAAAAAATATTTTTTTCTATTGCTATACGTATTTTTAATAAAAGGAGTCAATGACAAATCGCTCAAAGGACAAATCGTCGAACGTGGACAAATGGGGGAGTTTCTTCCAAGTTGCCAACCTAGAAAAAGGTCTACCAACGGGGAAGGATTATTTCTGGTTGAAATCTCCTTCATTATTTTCGCAATGATAAAATATATGTACAACATTCTTCAGAGCTTTCTAAAATGTATCGTTAGCGAAATATATTGATTTTAATAAATTCAATTTCTGATTGGTTTAAATTGAAGCTGGTGTCAAAACTTGAGGTAATAATTGCGGTGGAACTATCGGGAGACAAATATTCCAAATCGTGTGCATGCGTCCTTAATGTCAGATTAGGTTTTTTCTGATTATTTAGAATAAAAATGAAAAAAATGGAATTCGAATCAAACCGGGGTTAATTATTAATAAAAAAATTGCATTTATTTCGTGAAACAAAATTATTTTTAATGGAATATTTGTCTCCAGATATGGAATATTTGTCTCTTAATAAGGAATAGGGCTTCACATGAGAACGATACTTTTCTCCTCTCGTCTCGTAAAACCGAGACGAGAACGAGACGAGACCTTTTTGAAAATTATTTAGGCGATACCTAGACCACATACGGCGAGACCCGAGAGTCTCGTTCATATTTATTCAGAATTTGTTTCTGAATTGAATTTCTGAGAAAAACAACTAGCAAGCGGTATAAATATTTATTTTTTTTTATAATAAAAGAACCGTCTGCATAGGTTACAATAAATTTACGAAATCTAAAATCTGGTAACCATCTGTGAAATATTTTATTTTATATAAAATCACACTCTCAATGTGTTTCAAATTTTTTAGGACTTCCAGTTTGAGGGTAATAATAAAATTTTATGACCCAGTTAAGTCTTAGGTAAGTAAAGGATACCTAGAAACTAAATTTGTTGTTGAAGAGACTATATTTTTCTCAACTAACGAGACTGAGACGAGATTTTTGAAACTCTCGCCTTATATCGTCTCGTGTGAAGCCCTAATACGGAATATTTGTCTCCCAGTAGTCGCTCCTTTCGTTGTCAAATGTCGTTTTACGTTATTCGCCGTTAACCTTATTTCGTGTTATGCTTTTACCATAATAGACTTATCTCGAAAATTGCTCGGAAATCATCATTTGTCAGATATCTAGAACAGTGAAAAATGACCAAGTGTTCCATGAATTGTAAAAGTAATTCTCAAAAAATAAAAATATATGTTTCGTCTTTTTCCCAAAAAAAAAAATAACATCTTCCGGGCGCAAAGAAGTAATTTTAGAATGCTACAAAAAATATATAATATCTCCGAAAAAAACGAATAATAATAATAACAATGCAAAAGTGGAGACGAATTTAATTCATACCTTATTTGGCAGTAAAGTCACTTAAATACATAGATATTGATAAACAAAATAAACAATAATGTATACAAGGACATTTGACAATGAAATATGTCAATTGTCACCTCGATACCAACACCAATTTCAACCAATCAGAAGTGGATTATTTGACAATGAAATATGTCAATTGTCACCTCGATACCAACACCAATTTCAACCAATCAGAAGTGGATTATATGACAATGAAATATTTCAATTGTCACCTCGATACCAAGATCAGTTTCAACCAATCAGAAGTGGAGTTTACTAAAATCATTATATTTCTCCAACGATACATTCTGGAAAGCTCAGTAAAATTTTGTAAAACATATTTTATCATTGCGAAAATAATTAAGTAGATTTTGACCAAAAATATTCCTACCCTGTTGGTAGACCTTTTTCTAGGTTGGCAACTTGGAGGGAACTCACCCATTGTCGAATCGTGTAAAACGACGCTGCATAGATCGGGTTTGTTGCGTCGAAGCCGAAGTCAATTTTCTGATTAATATACTGACTGGGTACTCTGACGCCCAAACTAGTATTTTGATATTTGTCGCTGATGTAATATAAATATATGCTAACAGATACAGAACACGTAATATTGGACACCCAAAGCAACTCATAAGTGACCTTAACCAACAGCCAATGATAGAAAGAAGAATGCAGCAAAAGTGGCCAGAAGGTCTGGAAGATAGATAATAAAGAACAGTAATGGACTGTTCATCTCAAGCCTTAAAAGTTATCAAAAAAAAATTATTACTCTTGAATTGTATTATTGAGTAGATTGTAAACCAGCTATAAAGAAATTAAAAAAAAATCTTTCTATTCATTACTCATAAACCCGTTACTCGAAAATATCACTCGGAATACTGAATTTAAAACTTCTAATAATAGATTTACAATGTATGTAAAAAAGCTCTCTAAGGATCTTAAAAAATGTTCCTGATGCCTAGTTAATTAATTTTGGACCCTAATCGCCCTCTTTGTAGTTTTTGTATATGATAAGGATGAAAGCTATTTTATTGTAATGTTTGCCGTACACGCGTTGATTACCGATAAAAAAAATTCAATTTAAATATTTGTTAATTTAATATTTAGCCACTTCATATTACCTACACATGATTTTGTAAAAATAATTTATCAGGTGTTTGGAACTTTTTTCAAAATAAAATTTGAATATTCTACAATAAATTTTAAAATTACTACGGCCCGCCCAAGCTTCACCTTTGGTGAAGTTGGGCAACCGTATTATTGAAATCGTGCAAGAATCTCAAAAATTTTTTTTTGATCCAAATGACTTAAAATGTCATGAAACGTGAAGAAAATTGATTTTCCGCGAAATAAAAAATAAATGTCTGACTGTGTGGATGTCTGTGCGCACGATAACTCGAGAATGGTACGTCCTATCCGAAAAATTCTTTCGGCCATCGGATTTTATTGAAAACTGGAAGGCTGTATCAGAAGATGAGCTATTTCGGGTCTGAGGATCCTGGGCCCGCCTACTAAGTGAAACTTCTATTTGAGATATCTCGATAAGGAAAGCACATTTGTCGATACTGAATTCTTTTAAGGCGTTGTGCAAGTCAAGGCGCGTCGATTGATATCCATATTGCATGGGACTCGTTGAAAAAAAAATTGAAAAATTTGAAGAAAAAAATTTTTTTTGCAAAAATTCCCATTTTTTGAATCGGACTTTCTTCCGGTAAAGGAAACGGGCCGTAGTCTTGAAAAATCGCGAAGAGATTATTGCTTTTACTAGTTTTAACTAATTAAATTTAATTTAATTAAAGGGGTACTATAAATTCAGGCCTGATTGTCGACTATATTTCCAAGAATTAATTCAGAAGGAACCTGAACACATATTCAAATAATTTTTTTGTTTAATTTGTATTTTATTAAACTTTAAGAATACAGTTTAAAATTTAACCATTTTCTACAGGCGTCATCTTAGGGGTACCCTTGTCTGAGTATCCGAGTAATAGTAAGTATGTGGCAAAAAATTGTCCATCCACTTCACCTGACACAAAAAAATACACAAAATTTTTATTTGTTATCATGTTAGCTATAGCATGACCGATAGGTTTTTTAAAATTTCGAATTTTCTGCAAATGACGAATATTATTTCAAAAATGTTTTTTTGCCTGTTTTTGTAAACGATATTTAAAAAAAGGCCTCGGTCAAGCTATAGCGACATGTTTTCTGAAAATTACAAAAAAAAGTCTATAAGTTGAATAGTTCTTTCAAACTCTTGCCACAAAGTTGGAGTAAAACTTTTGGGAAAACGACTTTAAAGATTTATATCGAAAAATCAAGTATAAAAGAACTTACAGTAAGTCGTCAGTACATGGGCCAAAAATTTTTTCTAACGTCCTCTATAATAAATATGCAAAAAATAATTGTTTTTTTTTAATTCTAAAGGTCCAATACTCCCTTAAAATTAATACGTTGTGCGCTACCTATTCGTAAAGAGCCTATATGCTTATTTACACGGTTCAATTTTGATGATCACTTTGGATGAATCGTCCAAAGAAATGAACCATCTAAACTAGCAATCATCGAAAGTGATTATCCTGGATGAATATTGAATGAAGTTGAACTGGGCGCTACTTTCGTTCACTTTCATCAAAAGTGAACCATGCATGTAAACATCCACCTTCATTGGCAGTGACTAGTAAACGGCCAAAAAGCACACTTGTTCGGTGTGGTTTAGACCAGATAGGGCTTAAACATTATTTTGCAATTTTTAAAAAAATGGTTTTCAAGTGGAAAGACGATTATACTCCGTTAATTTTAAACTTAAAGAAAGACCGACAGTGTTTGTGGAATTTTAAAGCAGACGAGTATAAAAATAAAACTTTCCACTTCAAAGGAAGGCCGAGACTACACACACCTTAACCTGTGGATAATTTCAGAAATTACACACACGTTAAAACATTAAACTTGGTTATCTGCCTAAAAAAATATTAATTTTATTAAAAGAAGTGTCTACTATCTAAATCTAGCCTGTATATTTAAAAAAATATATTTAATTTATTAAAAGAAGTCTTGACTATATAAATCTAGCCTGTGTTTAAAAAAAATAAAGGGCCATGCATCACTAGCGGGCACTATATCACGCGTCTACCAGAACTCATGCTTAAATACGTTCAAACTTATTATTTAAGCGAATCACGTTTCACGTATGGGTAATTTCTAAAATTATCCACAGGTTAACGTGTGGCTAGTCATAGTGTTAAATGAAATCGTGGAGGAGTTAAATATTGAAGAGTTAACAGTAGAAGATGTAAAATTGAGGAATAATTCGTACAAGATATTCATCCGAGCTGGCTAAAGGGAATCAGTCAAAAAAAAGCGGAGCGGGGTTAGATGATGTTTATGTCCCAAAAATATTTTGGTATAAACTTGCAGATTCCTTTCTAAGGAGTAGTACACTACTTACTTTTATATATTTTTTGAGAACCTTGTAAATGGCAGCCAATATTTCTAATACAAACTTGGAAATGGAGCATTTTGGTATATGGTATAATGCTTCTACTATCGCAAAGCAATCTCCTGCTGCAACATATCTCTATACAATTTGCAGTTTTAGCCTGGGATGAAGACTTTCTCTCCTAATTGTGTTTTGTTTCTCAATTAGTGGCATCACTTTCTCAAATAGCTGTTCAAATTGCAGTGCAGATATTCGTAAATAATTAGTGAACATTGCTTGATCTTCGGCAATCCATTCTTGTAATAAAAAAGTTGACGTACGTATTATATTTCATTGATTTACCCAAGGCCGGCTCCACCAACACCTTTTTCTTCTACGTTTTATTTTATTGATTCGGCGCCATTTTTAAAAGAACTGAATAATTCACTTCGGTTGATCCAAGTAAACTGGATGAATCATCAAAAATGATCATCCAAATTGAACCAGGTAAATACTCCTTAACTTCTAAAATTCATAGCATAGATTTTTGTCGCGTTAAGTTTGATCTGATTTTTTTTTATTTTAATGAAATAGAAGGGGGCTTTATCCCATTGCAACTAGGTCATTGACCTATTGTGCTTCCTCTTGCAGGGCCTCCTACTTCATTATACTGAATCCTAAAACTTGGATTCTCTGAACTAGGTTTGGTCCTGTCTGGTCATCTTGTGCAATGGTTATACCTAAATTGAGCCTTCTGCTTTGCACCAGTGCATCACAGTCAAACATTAAGTATTCTGCAATTTCGTCTGCCATATCACACATTCTGCAACTGGTGGTTTCATGATAGAGTCCCATTTTCTATGAGTGTGTTCGTAGTTTGCAACGACTTGTTAGCAAGCCACGTTCTCTCAGTTGTCGACGATTGAGCTGTAATAGGTCATATGCTAGGTTACGATAAGATTGTTTTATAACTCTTTCCATATGACTATTACCATGTAATGAATTCCAGTGGTTAGTATGCTGGTTGAGCATCCACTGTTTTATTTTTTGACAAACCATACTGGTTGGGGTTCCTTGCGAGGTTGTCAACTTTTTCATTGCTTTCTACCCCACTACGGCCTGGTACCCAAACAATGGTCATATTGTGGTTCTTTGCCAAGTTTGTTCTGATAAATGATGATTTTACAAAAATATAAAAATAGTTATGTATTGACTAGTGACATGTTTCGTTATACAAAAACTTCAGTCTGATGTAGGATAAAAAATGTGAAATGCATGGAGACGCGCGACGCGGTGTTTGATTTTTGGCTTGCTTTTTAAAATTAGGCTGCTCTTCTTTGAATATATATGTTAATACTGCAATTGCATTTATTCCAAACTATATTTATACTAAATTTGTGTGTGTATCCAACTTAATGAAATGTCTATGACTGGACAGAGTTATTATCAACATCTCATCTTTGTATATTTTGGAATATGATAGAAACCCAGTAAATGAATTTAAACATGGTATTAGTATTAGTTTATAACTATTTGCAAATCTCTTGACTTGATATCTTTTCCGTTAAAACCGGAAGTCGGCTATTTTAAAATTGGAAATTAATATGTATATACATACAAGAATCGGTATAAATTTTGAGTTGTTGACTACGGTATGTAAAAAGATGTCATAAAAATATAATTATAAAAAAATGACGTAACCGTCTTAAGAAAATAATTAAGCTCAATGTTTGTAATATATCAAATTAAAACTTAGTATCAATATTTTGATTTTATGTGTATTAAATTAAACCTGTAAGTTTATTGAGATCATATGGTGTAATAAAAATAAATTTATTAATACATATGACCTTCTTTCAAGATGTTTATAGCTTCCTTCATCTTCCCAACAAGTCGTTTGTGAATTTAAAAGAAATTAAGGTCGACGAACCTAAAAAAAAACCAATGAAGGCCACTATTTGGTATTCAACTCTGAGGTTTAAATATACTAATTATTATTAATTTAGAACAAAACAAAATTCTAAATAGCAATTAGTTTCTGTAAAATCAATAAAATAATTATGCATAAGTGTAACTTAACATATTCTTTGATTTTCCTTAATTTTGTTAACTCGTACATTTTTTTACTATACCGGGTGGACATTTATATGTTCCCATGATCCCATGACGGTTTTCCGGTTTCAACCCAAATTTGAGAATTTGAATTTTTTTTAAAACGAATAATAGAAGGATTATTTCACTACTTACAGATAATTATAATTTTCTTGGTTTCTAATTCTTAATATTTAAAATTAATATATTTTTATCCCCGTGGTGCAATTAGCATTCACCCGGAAACACATTTTTAAAGTATTTTTTTTTTAGGTTTTTGCTACCTAGATCAAAGCCGATAACATTAAAAAAGATTATGAAATAATTTAAGTTTAGGTATCCAAAATAAAGTTTCTAACTTAAAAAAAAATATCAAAGAAACGTTTTAAGTAAGAAGGTTAATTAAGAAACTCATAAAAAGGTTCTTTTAAGCGAATATTTTAACGAGCATTAACTCGGAATTTTATCTCGGCTTTTTCCATTACTTTATGCTTAAAGTATCCACTTGCAAAATTTATTTAGATAAATAAAATATATATTTATAAAGGACATATCATAAGCAATGAAAATCTTGTTTCTATTGGATGCAGTTTATGATCCGTGAGATCTTCTTGAACTTTTATACATTTTATTTATGGTATATAATATCCAAAAGTTAGTATATTGGTTGATGATGTCTTATGATTATTATACAAGGTGTTATAAACCTTTGACAAAGTTAGAAATTTATTTTTTATCTTTAAACATACAAGGACAAGGTATTAATATAAATTATAGGGAGCCCTATTTTTTTAAATATATGGGGTGCAACGTTACCATTATGTAGAAGCAGCACAAAATTATAATTTATATTAAATATGTATAACATTTGATATCGTCGACATATATAAAACTCTTGTGAAAACAAAAATACCAGTTATTACAAAATAAATAGCAAAAAATTTATTGCGCATAGTTCATAAAAATACAACTGATTAGGAAAACGAATGTTTTTTATGCTTATTTATTTTTAATTATTAAAATAAGTTTTTTTATTTATTTATGTTTTTTTTATAATTAATATACGATTGATTTGATACATCATTAGACATTTCTCCATGGCTCACGGTTTGGATTACGATTCTCATTATTACTGGCAAGATAAAATTTTTGAAAAAATATGGTAATTGATATAAAAAGGGGGAAACTGTTTAATACATTTTTATTTTTTGACAAAGAAGCAAAAATTAAGCATTTTTTTTTAATTAACTTTTGGTTTCCACAAATTGCCTATTGCCTTTTGCCTAAATTGTACTTTACAATTTTTTTGAATTGAACTATTTAGTTTAAAATTAGTTTCTACTTTTAAGTGTATCTGACAACGGTGCAAATATTTTTGAAATTGATCAAAAGTTAGTATTGAATTAAATTTCGAGGGCAGCGAGGTCCGGAGCAATTTTCAAAATTTGCTAGTTTTAGAAACTGGTAATAACATAAAAATTACTTTTAAAAATGTTAAAATATGTCATAAAAAAATCTTGCTATCATCGACTCCGAGCCGAGCGTAGCGAGGTTCGGAGCAATTAAATCAATCAAACTTTCTTGAGCTTGACTGATATAGAAAAAATAAATAAAATCTTCAAAATTTTCAACTGTTAGAAACTGTTAAAAATTTAAAAATTACCTTAAAAAATGTTAGAATATGACATAAAAAAATCTTTAGAGAAAAAAGAAGGGAAAAGTTAGTCAGTTTGAATGATTTAATAGCTCCGAACCTCGCTGCGGTCGACTCGGAGTGGATAGTAAAAAAAATTATAATTTTTTAAAAATTGCTACTGTTAGAAACTGTTAATAATTTAAAAATTAGCTTTAAAAATGTTATAATATGTCTTAAAAAAATCTTGCTATCGTCCAAATCAATCAAACTCTCCAACTCTCTCTTCTCTTGTTTCTCTACCTTTTTTTTCGGAGAGCTTGACTTATTTTATTTGCTCCGAACCTCGCTGCGCTCGGCTCGGAGTGGATGGTAGTGAGAATACAAAATTATTAAAACCTTCAAAATTTGCTACTGTTAGAGACTATTAATAATTTAAAACTTACGTTTAAAACTGATAGAATATGTCAAAAAAAACTTTTCTATCATTCGGAGCAGTTAAATTAATCCAACTCTCTCCTTATTTTTTCTCGACATTTTTACTATTTTTTTCTGCGGAGAGCTTGACTGATTTAATTGCTCCGAAGTGGATAGTAGAAAGAAAAAATAATAAAATCTTCAAAATTTGCTATTTAAAAATTACCTTTAAAAATATAAGAATATGTCAAAAAAAAATTTTTCTACCATCCAATAATCAAATCAATGAAACTCACCAACTCTCTCATTCATTTCTTCTTTACTTTTTTACCCTTTTTTTCGGAGAGCTTGACTGATTTAATTGATTAAGTTTGTTTATTAAAAACTTTTTTATTATTCATTTTCGAGAAAAAAAAATGCGTCAAGAGCAAAGTTAAAAAAATATAAAAAATATTCTTTGGAAAACTTGTATACGAATGTTGTACGAATAATTATTAATACAGACCATTGCAAAAGGGCTTTCTAATGTTTTCAAAAAAATCTATATTTTTTAAAATAAACCAAGTTCAGATTTTTTTTTACATTTACATTAAAAATTAAAAAAAAAATTCAGTTAATATCATAGTTTAAGTAAAGCACCAATTTTCGTTAAGAATATATTTTTTCACAAAAATAAAATTTTAATTTCTTTAATCGAATAATGCAATGGTTACTAGCACCAAATTTCATATGCGAAATATTTTTTATTTAATTTTCTGTTAATATAGTTATTACTCTACATATAAATTATGTATTTGATATCTTTGATGGTTTATCCGCCCTAGGAATTCTACAGGACCAAACAATGCGATATTTGTCAGAGGATTGGAACACCCTTTATGTATGAAAATCGTTAAATTTTGTTTAATATTCAACACCATGATATGTTTAGCCTGTTTCTAGATTCTGAATTCATATTATTACTCTAATTAATTAAAGGCCTTTGAGCATAAAGCGATCTTTTAGTTTTCCGTCTGTAGATATGAAAACAATTAGAGAATGTCAGATTACTGCGCATAATTAAAAAATTAAGGTCACAGCTCCTATTTTTATTGGATTAAATTAAAATGTACCCAGTTTCTCGAGTTACGGGGTAGACAAACAAGAAAATTCCCTAACGATATTTGACGGATTTCTGTTGCTTTTACCCCTTTCGAGACCGACAAAAAAGAAGTTTCCTTAACCTCCTTCAACAGGCGTGAAAAGAGAAAAAAGCCAAAATCCTTCGAAGACGGCTGGCGTCTGAACAAATCACCCTTTAAGTAGCTGATCTTTCTTTCCTTGAATGGCGGGCGGATCGCTGCTTGCCGGTCGGGTCGGTGGGTTTTGCCAAAGCCGGGGAGAAAACGTTGTAGTAAACCAGAATTCGTTGTCGTGGTAAACAAGCCGTAAGGGATCTCGGACACAAGTGGCAGGCATGGGCCACACGGTGTCACGACGGAATTCAAAAACGGACCTTAGTAATAAAATCATAAAAAATTAAAACAATAATTAAGCTAAATTGAATTGCTTTTTAATCACTAAATTATTAACAGACGGCTTCATATTTTTTCATGAGAAATTCTGTTCCTGAAAGACTTAAATAAGAGACATTAAAAAACTTTAATTAAAAAAGTGTATTCGCAATCTGTTTCAATCACAAACCCACACAGTGCCTTTCTTTCTTGTCAATGGAAATAAAGTCAGTGAAGGTTTCATCGCGTAGCGTGAAGAGTATTATCGAAAGTCGAATCCTGGGAATTTCGATACGTCCCTGGCGACGACGGCCCTCGACGACTCGAATCATCAGCACAGCAGAGCGGAGGCAGCGAAGGCAAGCCTGGTCGGGGCCGACAGAGAACAAGTGTATCAACACGTAGCGGGCGCGTGGCTTACCGACCTAACCGATGTCTGCCCATTTCCGGCTATGATCCCCACGGCGTCGTTTCCGGCAAGCCACGCGAACGACGCGACGGGGACGTCACGCTCGAAACCTCTCATCGCCACCGTCGAGCCGAGAGCTGAGAGAGCTAAAGCAGTTCTCGTATCTCGTTTCTCTTCTCCATCCACTTGTAGTTATGTCCTTCCGACACGCCATGGGACATCTCAATTCACACCAGATACAATTAACCAGCGATTTACCCACTCGTCGACTCTTCTCTAGCGATACTCTTGTCGAGCACGTGCGAATAGGAATTTTAACTGCAAAAACTCGAACGACCAAACACCAACCACATCAAGCTTTATTTGTTATTGAGACACACTTTCATTACATTATAAAAGGATCGCACTATATTAAAATTATTTTTTAATTATATAATTTAATGTACAGTGAAGTTTAAATTCGGTGAGAAAATGTATTGTGGAATTTAGACATTTCCTTAATAATTTTGGTGTATCAAGTATACACTAGATACAAATTTTACAGTAAAATACAACTTTAAAAATTATAAATCAAAAAAATACAGTAACAAAATAAAATTCAGGGGCAATATCTTAGAAAACAAATATTGATTCTACTTTTGTTTAATACAAATAAATTAAAGTATTTTTTAAATTGGATATTTAGTCTATTACCAATTTTTTAATTCTAGGTTAGTATTGTAATGTCCAACAATTAATAAATAAATTGAAATAAAACACAAAGTCATATAATCAATTAAAAACTTGGTAACTAGTTTCGACTAAATAGCCATCTTCAGGCCTAAAATATACATTGTTCTCAGAACAAAAGGTGAAGTGCAATAACAAAACTTACTATATATAAAATTGATTATAAGTTGAAATATAACATTAACATTGGCATAAATAATATAATTGTATGCACTAAACATGAAGGGAAGAAGAAGGGGGCGGTTAGGGAAAAATAACCCTTACAATTTAATTTCATAATAGTTTTATTATATGAAAATCCAATTCATTTGTTGGTCCTTCGAATATTATTCATGTTAACATGTCGACTGCCGTAGTAAATTTTTCCAAAAATGTATCGATTGTTAATCATATTTGTTTTTACAAACATTCGTCTGCTGTGGTCATCACTTTGTTTTATAAACACGTCTACTGCCGTAGTAAATTTTTTAAAACATTTATCGATTCTTAACCATATTTGTTCAGAAGCATATGTAATTATCGTTTTTTCAGATAAGAGTGAATCTCCAACATTTCTAGGAGGTTGAACTGTAACGTTTATAAGAGAACAATATTCCTCATAATAAAGAAATGGTTATGTATAATCATGTGTTTCGCGAAGGAAGAAGGGGTATTGTTAACATCGGAGTTTTGGTATATCAATGTATCTGAGATGTTCCTTTAATTTTTTTGGATTTAATTAATAAATATCGAGACATGACGGTGTTAATGTCTGTTTTGGCCATTATTTTAAAGTTAATGTTCAGTTTTGTACTTTCGACGTTTGGTCGAGTGTTGCGGTTTTTACCGTTTGACTTCAATTTTAATTTGATGTCATTCACAATGGCGTTCTACTACAATGGTCATGGATTCTGTTACGTTTTCTTGTGCCACCCTGTATTTTCATTCTTCCTCTACTCTGTATATTTTATAGTTTCATATTCGCTTGAATTTCCCTTTCCTATTTCTCCGCGTCATATGTTCTCCCTCCATCTATCGGCCTTTTATATAAATTACCATCCCGTGTTAAGAACCTGCCATTTTATCTATTTAATATCTACTTAATATCAGAAATAAACTTTGCATATCGTTGTATTATCTATGTATTGCCAGTGTTTTTTACTGAAGATTTCTTTCTTGTCTCCCCTTCAATTATAGGGGTTTTTTGGTGGTTTTTTTCTGGTTTCACTTGGAGTGACTGTAAATTTTCCGCTGTTCCAACGTTTGACGGTCAAGTTTGCCGGATCCAAGAAGATTTTCTTCTGGACAATTGGGACAGGACAGCTTACGCCGACAACACCAAGACCCTACCTAATGAAGCTAAGTTTTTTTTATTCAAGAAAAAAAGGAAAAAAAATAAATATCTCTGAATAGTGCTATCGTAAAATAAACAAATAGAACGTTTCATTTGAGTTTAATTTCCTTAACCAAAAAAAAGAAAGGACGGATTTTGAAATATATCACAGTTTATTTGTCAATTGTTTCTAATCACACCAAAAAAGTCAACTGACTGGCATCCAAAATTTTTATATTTAATATTTTACTTCTGATATATTTCAAATTCTATTCGTGGAACGAACCCATAATATAATTTGAGCTTAATCACTACAATTATCTTTTACCTTTTTATCGTTTCAATTCGCT
This sequence comes from Neocrepidodera transversa, assembly GCA_963243735.1. Classification (NCBI taxonomy): domain Eukaryota; kingdom Metazoa; phylum Arthropoda; class Insecta; order Coleoptera; family Chrysomelidae; genus Neocrepidodera; species Neocrepidodera transversa. The sequence continues at coordinate 22,701,500 of OY725336.1, read as the reverse complement.
AAATTACCCATTATGGGGTCCTTTTCCTTTTCTTAAAAAGAAGTCACATTCGTTTTGTGTACCTACTCCTTTTTTGACTGTCAACAATAATCTTTTAATCATTTAAATTTTGTAATTCTTTTTCCCCCTTCTACCTTCTCATATACTTCTATCAGCGTTAATGATTGATTTTCATTAATTGTACAATTTTTACTATACTTGGTACGTTTTATTGTTGTTAACTTTATTGTAACTTTTAGGACTGAAATTAAAGAACTTTTTATTATACTTTGTGGTACATGATTTTTGTGTGGTACATGAGTTTTATTTCTTTATTTAATAAATATCTGCATCTTATAAACTTTGAAGGTACATGGAAATGTGTAATGTATAAAATAGATTTGTAATATTCAGTAATAACCTTGAATAAGAAATAAGAGGTTATTAATGGCTCTATACGCTTCTCCAAATTTAAGACGTCATATAATTTTATAATTTGGCTAGTGACATAGGTATTTGTTAAACAATAATGTAAAAATATAATAAATTTATTCTAGTACTAGATTCTAAAACGGACTTATGCTTGCAACGTTGTTTACTGTAAATATACGAATAATAACATATTGATTTAATAACAAATTTACTACTAAAATTACTCCAAATGTTCTTAATAAAACCGAAAATTTTCTGGTACTTTTTTATTAAAAACTTTATATCAATTTAATTTAATTTTTTATCAAACCTAAGGCTGAAGTCCTTCACATGGTTTACATAACTGATAAATTTGCTGTCTGTTATATATTCAAAGTCAATGTTATTTATATTTTTCGTAAAAGTTATGTGCATGCATTTGTCTATATTCGAATATAATTAATTATATTTACAATATTGTAGAAAAAAATTGTAAATTTATACAATCCATTATAGAAAAAATTTGAATAAACACTTTTAAGTCATCCTCGTATAAGAAGAATATAGTAAAATTTGTCATTAATGAAGACTAAGTGAGAACCTTGAGAAACTCTGGAAGTGACAGTAAAGGGGTGAGCTTTAAATCCACTAAATTCAATTAATTGAGTTCTATTTAAAATATTAGAGAAGAATCACCTTAATAAGTTTCCCCTTACACCAATATCAGCAAGTTTCTTAAGAAAAATATTTTGATTTACTTTGTCGAATGCCTTGCTGAAATTAGTGTATAGAGAATCAATTTGAAGTCTTTTATCTAATGAGTTAGATAAGAATGAGTATAGGATCAAATTATTTTCAACTTTAGAATATTGTAAATATTGCATTTGTTTCTTTTCGTATTTGGTGTTTGTTTGATGCTTGATGGTTCTCAACTTGTTTCAGTGGAAATGAGTGTAATGAGAAGTAAGAGAAGTAAAAATTCTTATTTTTTTTCATATTAGTACAAATAGGGGTAACCACAACAAAGCGTTGATTATCTTGTTACGTTTTTTTGTGCCACCCTGTATTTTCATGATTCCTCTACTCAATATATTTTAATTTCATACTCTTCTCTTTGCCTATTCAGTCAAAATAATTGACTCTTAAATCGTTTGTGTCGCTTACTGAAGATTTCTTTTATTTCTCCCCCTCATTTTATAGGGGTTTTTCCTTTTTACTAAGTTTTTTTTCGTTTGGATCAAGTTTTTTTCCTATGGACCAAGTTTTTTTTCCTTGGACGACATTTTCTTTTCTTTGGGACGTTCTTTTGGACCAAGCTTGCGTTCCTTTGACTACATTTTTTCCTGGATTACGTTTTCTTGGACTACGTTTTTGGACCAAGCTATCCAGTTTCCGTTGGAGAAGGAAGATAAGAATAACCTTAAGAAAAGAAAAAGAAAAAAAATTGTAACTTTCGTTTATCGTTAAATAAAACAAATATAACGTTTAATTTGAGTTTAATTTCCTTAAACCCACAAAAAGAAAGAAAGGACGGATTTTGAAATATATCATAGTTTTTTTGTCAATTGTTTCTAATTACATCAAAAAATCAATTAGACTGGCGTCCAAATTTTTTTTTTATTTAATCTGATATATTTCAAATTCTATTCCATATTCATAATAAAAAGATTTGAGCTTAATCACATTAATTATTTATTATCAACAAAATAAAGTATCGTTTCAATCTACATGTAAAAATGTAACAAAGGTGTACCTCATGTGTACTAATGGTGCTTTCTTTCTATATAAATACCAATATTATTACAACAAATTATCTCTGGTTAGGCCGAGCGAACCTAGACGTGTGTGAATGACAATCAAATGATAATTATTGACATAATTAATTATACAATTATGTTATCAACAGTGATTAAAGTTCTATCTCATACTGAGTCAAGTCTATAAAGGTTTACGTACCTTTTTCGTTGATAGGGGAAACATCGCACCTTTTCACTGATTATTAATTAGTAATGTTGTATTATCATTATGGTTGTAAATAAAACTCTAATTTAGTGGCGAGGGTTAAATATTTATAAAGGTAAAAACAACATAAATACAAAAATAAATACAAATAAAACAAATAATTATCAAAATGAACACAAAATTATAAAAACAATTCATTAATTCTTAGAAACCCTCGCCTGTTCGGCCTAAAAACAGGTCTTTACCCAACGAAATACAAAAATTAACTGACTCTTCTGGGATTTCCAAACGTAACCAAACGGGCCATTTACTAAAAAAAGATTTTAACTTATAAATTCTTTCAAAATATTGAGATTGACAAAAAATGAATAAATCTTTGCATTTCTCTGTGACATGCGATATGTTAAAAAAACCCCTTGAACAAGTCATATCATTTCCGGCAAGGCATCAATGTTCATATCAGAAAACTGGCCCAAAAACTGCCAAGCTCCGCTGGGAACCAGCTTGTATCGCCAATAGAACTTAAAATTTTTTTAACTTAACGGAGTCTTATTCTTTGTTTTAACGTGTCAATTGTATTTGCTACCCATAAAAACTGTCACATTTGCACAATATATTTTACTGTGTGTTTTTTTCAATCTGTTACAATAAATTCCAAACTCAAAGTATACCAAATTAATTTGTTTATACAGGAATCAAAATATGAGGCGCAGTATATAAATGAATTAAAAATCATAATTGATTAAAATTAAAAAACAAATATCTATATATTTAATCAACGCACAGCCTAAACCAGAGGTGATAGAGACGTGAAATTTCAGAGTAGCTTCCTTTGATACTATAGGGGAGCACTGAGAAGTGAAATTTTCAGAGTAGCTTCCTTTGATACTATAGGGGAGCACTGAGAAGTGAAATTTTCAGAGTAGCTTCGTTTGATACTATAGGGGAGCACTGAGAAGTGAAATTTTCAGAGTAGCTTCCTTTGATACTATAGGGGAGCACTAAGAAAGGAATTTTAAAAATTCGTACTTTAAGGGGTTCAAAATTGGGGTCTAAGGTCAGCAACAAATACTGAATATCTTGAAAATTATAAAAATAGGCGCTTGAAAATTGGTACGTAAGTTCTCCTAAGGAAATAAGCTAAAACGTGTTTTGGGATTTTTTTATATTTTTTACCCCAGACGCAAACAGAAGGATTATAAGTTTACCATGTGTATCTGTCTGTGGCATCGTAGCTACCAAACGAATGAACCAAGTAATAATTAGAAATAGGAAGGAAACTATAAATTATTTATCTCAACTCAATGTCTACACGTTAATCGGATTTAAAGCCATTAAGGGGTAGTTTTCACCCCCGAAGAGTTGAAAATAATTTTTGTTAATTTTACGACTCCATTTATTTAAACTTAAATAAAAAAGTAAAAAAAAAATTCCAGCATTTTACAATTGTACATCAATTTAGAGGTGGGTGTCACCCCTTAACGTACACTTTGTGTTAGTTTTCATGGGCGCGCTAAATTTGCTAATTTTCATCACAATTAGCACAGCATTATTTGGGGGCTTGAAAAAAATTGTTGCGAAAAACCCCCAAAAAAGGATGGTTTTTGGCGATTTTAGGGGTGATGCAGCGTACGAAAAAACATATAGTAAAAGCAGTCTCGTTGCGTACTATAGTACCAAAACCGGGGTTACCTTAGATTTAAACACAATGCGAATTTCTATCGAGATTTCGATAATTTCTTTACGTTGTTTTGGTGATATAAGTATGCTTCTAAACAACAAATAAAAAATATTTTTTATGTGAGAAATTTCGTGAATGCAGCAGAACTGGGGATTAAAATTAATGCTATTTAAATTACTATAATATGATTCTTCGGTGCGGCTTAAATAAGCGAGTGGGAAAAAACAGAAAATATTGGAGAGAATTTGAAAAAAATAGAACAAGTGAAAAAATATATTATAGAAGAATTATAGAAGAATTAAGAAAAAATAAAAAAAATAGAAAACATTAAAGGAATTAAGAAAAAACCAGAAAAAAAGTAAAGAAAATAGAAAAATGAAGAAAAAAATCAAAAAAAGTATAAAAAGTTGAAGTAATATAGGAAAAATATCAAAAAAAAATAAAAAAAAAAACAAGAAAATATAAAAATTAAGAAAAATGAAAAATATCATTATAATCAAAAAATCTTCGGTGCGGCTTATTTATCATAAATCAGTTAGTAAAAAAACAGTAAATTTCAGAGAGAATTTGAAAAAAATTGAAAAAGTGAAAAAAAAATAATAGAAGAATTACGAAAATATAAAAGAAAAAAAAAATATTAAAAGAATTAAGAAAAAACCAGAAAAAAATAGAAAAAATAGAAAAATTAAGAAAAAAATCAAAAAGTATAAAAAGTAGAAGTGTTGAAAAAAAAAATAAAACAAACTAGAAAAAATAGAAAAAATTAAGAAATATGGAAAATATCATTATTAAGAAAAAATCAGAAATAAAATTATTTAGGGTATTTAAAAAAAACAACTTTATTAAATGGAAATATCATCTATTAAAGAAAAACACCTTGTATATTTTGATACTATCTGAAAGGTTAATTCTTTTTCTTACCGAAAATGTATAATTAGTTGTAGTTTAATTAAAACATGATTCAATTATTTGATTTTTAAGGATTATATTTCATTAAGTAGAGATATACAGAGTGTTCTATTAAGAAAATATCATTATAATTTTTTACCATAGGAATTTACTAATAAACATTTCTGGTTCATCCGGTATATTATTATAGAAATTGGCCGATAAATTTTGATATCGACGTTTCGTTTCCAATATTCGCAGCTTCTTCAGGAGTTGAGACGAGCACGTTAACTTTTTTTTTGATTTTGTAGTTTTTATTAAAACATTTACTAACAACTTCATTCTTTAGTCTAATTTATGGTCTACATATATATTTTTTTTTAATTTGGATACCTAATTTTATTTTTCCTGTAAAATATGGATAAATATCTATCGGTATGAATTAATTACTTCGACCTGAAAACTTCGCCATAGGTCACATAAAATTATAAAAAAAATAAGATTATAAAAAAAAATTGTTTTGAAATTTGCAAACAATGATCTTTCATTAGATATAACACTTGATATAGTAACTCCACTTGGAGGGGTAAAAATGAGGATAAAAGTTTAAAAACCGGGGAAGAAAACGGGTATAAAAAAGAAACTTTTATTTATTCCAACACCAACGCGGACGAAGTCGCGGGCAAAAGCTAGTCTTATATATTTCTGCTTCTGAAAAATTCTAGTTTTCTCCCTGTCTGAAGTTTTTATTTTATTGGGTATTCTGCTTTCACTCTTTTACATTCAAATAGGTTTGAAATAATTTCATTTCAACACTAACAATGAGGAAAAATATTAGATTTGTTGGGTGCAAAATCTTCTTAGAGTTTTATAAATTATATGATTTTAACAATACTATAATTGAATGTAAATATAAAAATACCACCTTAAAGCCTGCATTGAAAATCCTTTCAAGTTCGATTTAAACGTCAACATCAACATCGAATATTTTAAAACGCCCGCAACTCTAATTGCATTTAAGAAATCGTTTTCTTTCTTTTCCAGATTCCTATCTGGAGCAGACCTAACCTTATCCAGAAGTTTGGTGCTTTTCTAAAATCTGCTCTCGGCAACCAGGTAAGCGGCTTTTCCCATTCATAAACGTACTTAAGAAGATATTTTTTAACAAAACAATGAAAACTCACTGCCTGAATTAATTTGTTTCTTCAACGCGATAATGCCAACTTGAGAGGCTGCGATTTAATTGTCGAAAAATTATGCTCGAAACATTGTTTTGTATTTCACGTAATCGCGTTTTTTAATGTTTTTAACTGAAAAAAACAGAATTTGAAAAAAATTTGTTAGAACGAATTAAAATAACTAATTTCAAATTTTGATCAAGTAGGAGAAGTGCGGAATTCTTGTTTATATGATAAAAGTTTAAATTAAAAAATAATATAAGATAACAGCATCCTTTTCACGTTTCTATTATAACATACTACTCGGTTGAAGTGTGGTAACAAAAGTAAACGCGAGGAATAAAATAAATGTTAGTCGCGATAACCTTTCTTATTTCTCTTCTTCCACACCTTTAGTTTCGTTTACTATCAAGGTCGAGCGTTAAGTTACAACTTCTTTGACTATCGAAGAGGGTCGTTTATGCCGTGCTGGAGTCGTATCAAAAAGTTTTTCTTTTCGGCGAAAATCCCATGGGCTTAATATAACTTTCTACGCGTGACGAAATAGATTTTCTGATTTTCTGCTAGTATTTGGCTGAATGGAATACAAATTTTGTCCGAAAGAAAAAGTTCATTATGAGTTAATAATAGAAATATACAATATACAAAGTCTTTTTATTCTTATTCTAACTGAGAATAAATACAAGATGCTGTGACCAAGTTTCTGTGATTTCTCAAGGGCCTTAGATTGTGTTAGTCACAGCAAACTATTAGAAAAACTTCCATAGTATGGAATAAAGGTTTTGACTTTTTAACCTAATATATGACCGTTGCCAATTTGCTCAAATTTTCAGCAGTTTTTCAAAAAGTACCCTGCACGTATTAGTCGAATTAGCTGAAAATTTAGTATAATGTAGTTTATGATGTACTGATCAAATGTCTCCATGGGCACAATGACACCTAGTGGATTGTTTTGAGATACAGAATAAGTAAATATCATTTGATTTTAATATTGGTTTATCTGAGGTTCCTTTAATACAGGATTACTCAAAATTGCCTTGTTCAGTTCTATTTTTTTTAGGAACAATTATGCAATTTAAATAAGGTAGAAAACTAAATATAATGTGATCAATAATTATTACCTAATAAAAGATTCCAAAATATATTATTGCTCCACTAAATGATGTGCACATGATTTAACCCTTTAGGGAATACAGGGTGGACCAGATTTAATTTGCGTATACAGAGATCTCGTAAACCTCAATAGATGCAATATCGATTAAATGGGGAATAAGTATCGTATTTTGACGGGTAATCCAATATTTTCCGACTAGTTCCGGAGATTTTTGACATTTTCCGAAAATGGTCATTTTTGTCTTTTAAGTGTGACGTTGTTAAAAGAAGGAGAACAAAGTATCAGGTCCGAGATAATGTTAACGAAGTTAATGTCCTTGCCAAAATTTTCATTAATCCCTGAAAATTTGACTAGACTAATGGCTAAAGAATGTGGAGTAGGCTTTTCCACCGTTACAAGAATTTTGAAGAACATGGGCATAAATTTCAAAAGGTTCAGAAATTACACGCTGGAGATTCAGAGAGAAGAATGACGTTTTGTAGGTGGTACAGAAGAAAATTTGGCAATGACCGTTATTTAAACAAAAAGATACTTTGGATGGATGAAAGCACCTTTACTGATAGTGGAATATTTAATCCCAGAAACAAGCATTTTTATGCTACTTCTAACCCCCATTTAATAAGAGGCTCGTTTTTCGCAAAATGTGTGGCTTGGTCCATTCAATAATGATGAAATTCTTGGATCCATCTTTTTGGACGGTAATTTAAATCAGTTCCAATATTTAGAATTAGAGGAAGTAGTCGAATAAGATACCCTTAGAAATAATGCAAAATCTTGAGTACTTCATGCAGGACAGTTGTGGTGCGCACAATGCGTGGGCTGTTACACAGTATCTAAATAAACATTTTGGAGATAATTGGATTGGTACCAATGGACCAACAAGATGGCCTCCTCGATCGCCCTCCCCTGTCTTAACCTCGTAGATTATTTTGTATGGGGATTCGTAAAACATCTATGACCAAAATATGCCCAATAATGTTCAAGAACTTCATCAACGAACAGTAGATACATTTGAGAAAATTACACCTGAAATGGTTGATGCAGCTACATCTCATATGTCAAATAGAACCGAACTATGTATTGAATAGGATGGACTACATTTTGAGCAACTTTTATGACTGTTTTTTGATTGATCTTTTTTCATGAATAGAATATTACATGTAAAATTCCACATTAATTGTTCACTGTTATTAGGTTTCAAAATAAATTGTTAAATTTTGAAAGTTCCATTATTTTCTTTAAAAATTATTAATTTAATTTTGATTAATAATTTAAAAAAAAAACGGTCTCATAAGAAGCAGGAAAGGTGATAATTTTTTGTAGGCGAAACGTAGTATAATAGTCAAGTATGCCATACCATTATATTTATCTTAACAAAACCTACAAAAAATTGGAGTAAAAAATGAAGGTCCGCATTTAAAAAAATTAAGTTGAGAGTGGCCCTGGAAAGACGAAATGTCGTAATGAAATTTTTGGTATGGTCAGTTATGGGTAATTTTATTTATTAAAAAAAGTTGAGAATAATTTTTTTGATATCTTTTAAAATAACAACGACAGACTTCAAAGACGAAAATGACCATTTTCGGTTAATGTTGAAAATCTCCGGAATTAGTCGGAAAATATTGAACTTCTTTGGACCATAGTATTGCCCGTCAAAATACGAAACTTTTTCCCCATTTAACCGATATTGCAATTGCGGTTTACGAGATCTCTGTATACGCAAATTAAATCCGGTCCACATTAAGTAGCTGGATCTTGTAAAATTAAAACATAAGGCCTATATTTGATAGGTAATGAAGATCTACATCGCCGTGTGAGTCACATGAATTGTTAAGCATTTTGGGCATTTACACCACCTTGTACAGCGTTTACTCTTGAACCACTGGGCGTTCCAATTCTGTTATCCCAAGTATTTTATCTGATTTAACAGTTTCAATTCTAGCATCTACTATTGTTCTAACTTTAAACATCAAGCAAATCAACATAAGTGTACAGGGTAGTAAATTCTATTTGTCTTGTAATTGGGAATCGTCTTATATGTATAATCTGTTTACTTATTTAATATTAATATATTAAGTTTAACAAAATGTTACTCGAACTATACGCAGATATAATAACCTCATATATCTCAGATAGACTATTTTGGATTAAGCAAGACGAATCATAATCTCAAATGCAAGAGGTAAAGGCAGGAGTACCCCAGGGAAGCATACCAGAGCTAGAACAAGTCAAACGGGCTACCTTTGCAGACGATATGGCAATCCTAGCAACAGCCCAAGACCAGACAATATCCATCAGAACTCTACAAAGAGCTACTAATAAAATACATGAATGGAGAATCCAACTGAACGAGCTTAAGTCAGACCAAGAAGTCTTCACCAATAGAAAAATAATCAACCTTCCCCCAATATAAAATACCCCATATACAAGAATATATGGATGCTAAGTTCTAGATAATTACTCTATATGTATGTTCCATGAGACCAAACTTCATTAGCTGACCTCATTCATTTAATATTTTCTTGCAGTAATCACGTTTATCAAATAAATACATTTATCAATACTTTTATTGCCAATAATGTACAATTTCCTACAAGTTTAACACATTCATTATTCTTAAATAAAAAAATAGATGCGTTGGCGCTCCCGATAAAGTAAGAATTGAGCTTAAAATATAGAGAATACAGATTGATGCTTGGAAGAAATTACAAAATATCATTACATAACAAAATCCTAATTTACAACCAGGTGATAAAATCCGTTTGGCTATATAGCATGCAACTGCCAAAAAGAGCACTTATACAAACATTTACAATTTGAGCTGCTGGATAACCGAAGGCTGGAGAGAACCAAACCCTACGAGTTAGTATAGTTTTTTGTGAAAAAGCAGAGCACAGTGCTCAAGTGACAAACTAATGAGAGGGTGAACTACTACTGGATAGAAGCACTAACACACAATACTGAATGAACTAGTAAAATAAGTACTTACTGTCAGTAGATAAAGAACGTCCTTTAACTTTAAAGATTCAGTAAGTAAAGGCAATGACGTTTAGAATAAAACTTTACAAGTTGATTTCTTGTACAATTATTATAATCTGAACGTCATTGTCATTAGTTACAGAACCGTTAAAGGTAATGAACGTTTTACCTACTGACAGTGTCTTAAGAATTATCAGATGAAATTGGTTGATCTTAAGATCAGTTTTAATTAGATAAAAAAAATCGATCAAGTGCGTGTCGGACTTCGCACATTTAGGATCCTGTACCAAATGTTGAATATAAGCTAGATGGGCAGAGGCAGGATTATTTAAGGGCTTTAAAATTTTAATCGAACTATAAAAATAATCTGGCGTATGTGTGTTCGACGAAGAAGAAAAAATTATGAATATCACATCGTCACATTATTTATTTTCTAAAGGTAAATTACAACCCTGTCTCAGCATGTTTAACACCCTGTATCTCAAAAACTATCCGTTAGATCTCATTGGAGACATTTGATCAAGACATCATAAACTACATTTTACTAAATTTTCATAAAATTCGAATGAGGCTCTTTTCCCATAAGAACCGTGCAGAGCATTTTATGCGGGTGTACCTCAAGGTTCGATACTTTGGTAAACGAGAATGAACCTTACTACTTATAGGCTTTCCGTTCAGTACGCAGATTATTTTACTTGTTATCATAGCGACAAATTAGAAGGAAAGCTAAAATCTAGCGATTAATAATTTGGATGCATTACAAATTGAATCGATTAAAATTATTACTAAAGAGAAGTAATAATCAAGAATGGATTTTCTTAAATGATGTCTAAAGTCACCTTTATGATCGAATCGTGTAATTAACCGTAATTAAAGATTATCTATAAATGTTTTGTCATATCATGTAGCATCATCGACAATAAATTATATTGAAAAAGAGTAAATTAAATAAACAAAAGTAACATTCCAATCGTAATCTTTGTATCATTTTTAGAGCTGTTAAACAACATTCTTAGATAACTATAAAACGTTTAATTCGCTGCTATCTCTCCGTCAAACGAACATAAACAGAGTTGTCATTGTAATAGTTGCAATCCCGTGCAATTTATCTTTATTTCAGCGTTAAAATTTACGGTTATGTTCATTCTGATTCTGGAACGGACGTAAAGGCCTTACATCTTTAATTAGAATGAATGAATGCTTTCGCTACCGTCGCTCGTCTCTCGTATCTCTTGCCACCACTGCTTTAGTTTCGTTTAGTATTAGCACAAGATCTTGAGCTGTCACTAGGAAGTTATATTTAAGAATTTCAAGAAAAAAAAATATAAAATAATGTACAAAATGTATCTAAATTATATTAAAAAATAATAATTTTTAATTAAAATATTTACAAAAATTTATACTACTACTAACATGGATGATTTACAATACTCGCCTACGGTTCGTGCTGTAAACTGTGTGAGCCGAAAGCGAGTGTCGTAACTTCATCCGCGTGATTAATAGCCACCATAGACACATACAGTTGTCTATGTGAGAAGCATAGATGATTGCCATGTCATGGTTTCGCCTCGGTCATTCAATTTTTTGTTTGATGGCCAGAAACCTTTGCACGTTTGATGGTCATAACAACCTCTTAAAGTGTCGTAAATTTCACCGCGTTAAATTTACGGCATCTCAGAACAACCTCTTAAAGTGCCATAAATTTTATCCGCGGTAAATTTACGGCACTTGTCTATGGCTCGTATCTTAAACTTCTCCCTCGGCCATTCCATTTATGTCTATAACCTTCGCGGAAGTGTAACTAATAATTTGACAAAGTTTTATCGCAATCGGATAACCGGTTCGGCAGCGCTTAAAACTCGAATAAACAAACAAACATGGCACTTCGAGGCGATTTACTTATGATTGATAATGCCATTTGACTATAGTTGTAAAAAAGGCCTCCGGACAATCATTTTCCACAACAGTCCTTCCCCACAACAATTCTTCCACGCGACACTCCTTCCCCATGAACATTCTTCCCAGATAATCCTTCCCCGCAATAATCATTCCCCATGATACTCATTCCCCACAACAATCCTTCCCCGCGACAATTCTTCCCCAGGAAAATCCAACCCGGATAATCCTTTCCCACGATAATCCTACCTCGCAAATAATCTTTCCCAATGATAATCTTCTCCCAACAATCCTTCTCCGCGACAATTCTTCCCCAGGAAAAACCAACCCGGATAATCCTTTCCCACGATAATCTTTCCCAATGATAATCTTTCCCTACAACAATCCTTCCCCGCGACAATCATTCCCCAGAAAAATCTTTTCCCACGATAGTCCTTACCCGCAATAATCTTTCCCCACCACAATCCTTCCCCGCGACAATCCTTCGCCAGGAAAATCCAATCCGGATAATCCTTTTCCACGATAATCCTTCCCCGCCAATAACCTTTCCCCATGCAAATCTCTCCCTACAACAATCCTTCCCTGCGACAATCCTTCCCCAGGAAAATCCTTTCCCACGAAAATCCTTCCCGCAATAATCTCTCCCAATGATAATTTTTCCCCACCACAATCCTTCCCCGCGACAATCCTTCCCCAGGAAAATCCAACATGGATAATCCTACCCCTATTACTTTTTCCCAATGATAATCTTTCCCCGCAACAATCCTTCCACGCGACACTTCTTCCGTAAAATCGGTTCCCACGACAATACTTCCCCGCATCTTTCCCCATGATAATCTTTCCCCACAACAATCCTTCCCCAAATAATCCTTCCCTAAGGTAATTTACACACAATTGTTATGGATTCTTTACTATCTAATATAATTTGAACTATAATTGTTGATAAATTATCAGAAAATTTATATTTTCTTTTATCCAATCAAATTTCGTTCTTATCAATTTGTAAAAAATTAAATATTATTATTATTGATGAATTTAAAACGTCGAATTTTATTTCAAAATAATATAGGATATGTAAAAAATAAACTTTTTTATGCGATAATTAGAAAAATAAAATAAAACTGCAATTAAATGATTGTTCAGTAGGCTTAAATTATATTTATTTCTAGTAGAATAGTATTATTGTATTAGTTTCATTAAGTTACAAAACTATAGTGCAAAAATTAACATGTTTACAATTTTATTGTTAAAACTCGTATGGAATAAAACAAGTATTGAAGTTGTTCGAAAAAAGTGATTTTCTAAAAATTTATTTTCGAAAAAAACGGTTTTTAAAAAATAGCCTTAAAATCTTTTTACAAAAACATATTTTATCAAGATATATTTGGATAACTTTTCATAATTGAGTACAAATAATCTGTTTTATTTTATTATTAGTAGATTAATTATTATACATAGTTTTTTGTTATTATGTAATGTTTGGAACAAGAAAGAATAAAAAATTTTTCTTAAAGCAGGAAAAGATTGAGAAAGAACAAAGTTGTCCGGATACGGGCCGACTGTAAAGATTCAAAGGATATCCATTGACAGCATTAGGCCCTTAGCTGACCCTTGAAGTTTTTGCAGTTATTCCGGCGGCGCGTGCACCGATCGGATTCCCTAACAGGACGGCAGAAGGTCCGAGGAGTGTGACCGATCGGAAGGGCTAATGGATCGTGGCAGCGCGCGACTCGCGCTTAGGAAATAGACGACCGAAAGATCCTGAGTTGATTCTGAGTTCCATTGCAATGAAATTTCAAATCTAAATCTCATTCTCTGGCCTGGTGCAAAATCCATTTCATTTCAACTTGACGTTCAAATTGAATGTTTTGTAGTGGGATAGAGGGCGGCGAACGGGACCTGAGGTCTGAGGCTTGGAGGGAACGAGGGGAAGTGCTCTTGATAAGCGTGATTTAGCAGCCCCGGGGATATTGATTTTTGCATCCCCCGAGCCCCTAACCCTCTCTCAGTTTTATATGTCTGTTTTCTTACAGTAATAGCTCGACGTGTTGCGCGCGCCCCCAACGAAATGAAGAGAAAACACCAGGACGAGAGACGCGCAGAGGGAAAGACGGTTTTCATTGGTGTTGTGTTTCCGCGGGCCGGAGTGGGAGAACCGGCCCGTACGCAAATACAGCCATTATGCCCGGTGACATCACATTGCTGCCAATTGCTGTCTGAAGGAGATCACCGCAAACCGCTAGCGCCGCGACAATACTTGGCACGATTTCCCTGTCGCACGGCACAATTTTCCTGCTTTTCCGACGCTCTTAGACCACGCCACTTCTTGCTTATTATTCTCGCTCTCTCCGGAGCCCGTTTACCATGGCATTTTTCACTTTCCCTTGTACATTCTTTACTCACATCAAACAAATAGATTGTTAGTCACAATTGCATCCTTTTATTCTTATTATTTCTTCTGCTAAATATATAAGAGAAAGGTTAAAAGATTTCTTTTGGGACAGATCTGACATTAATACATGAAAAATAGTTAACTAATAAATCCAATTTTTAAGGAGTAATAAATGTTTAAAAATGTTTTAATTATAAGATGATTATACAATCAGTTATATTTTATGCACTGTATTCATTATAAATATTATTTACTACACGAGACATACTAAAAACTAAGTCATTAAATAATCTCAATTGGCTTTTTTTTAGTAATTCCCTTTTTCAACCTTGAATTTTTTATGTGAAAAAGAGGAAGGGTTTCATAATAACCATTTCTTAGTCTTACTTAAGAATGCTGATTTAAGTACACAGTAAATTTTTGAAGTCAATAGTCCTTAGGGATTAGATTTAGATACAAAAATGGATTATATAGCAAAATAATTATGCAAAATTAATTTTGTATAAATTTAAAATCTTATTTATATATACGTAGTTCAATTTTAGAAATGAAATAATAAAAATGTATAATTTTTTTCCAAAAGTATACTAAGCAAAATATACACAAATAAATTATCCAAGTGCATGAGGATATAACCATCCAAAAAGGCAAAAACTTTCTTTATACTAAATAAAACTTTGCAGATTTTTTATTCTATTACATCAAAATATTTGCAAAACTGTTAGTGCAATCAAATAAGTCAAAATAAGGGGCCAATCTCGGAATGAGACATAATGAGCTGTAAATTTGCGTAATCCATTTTTTTGGTGTTCTAATGACTGACTGAAAAATCTCATATCATATCGTATCTGCGTCAGAAGTTATTCAAGGTCAAAGGTCGCGAAAATCGTTTTTTCGCAATTATTTTGTTTCCTATACGCAATGCGTCATTTGAGATCATTATGAATTTTGTAGACCATAAAATTATCCACAATTTTCATTTCAAGCATTTTTTCATATCATCAACCATTCTCGAGATTTAGCGCTATAAGTGAACGACGTCGTTACGTCAATAGTTGACTATATAAAACTATTAATAAAATAAACATACAATTATAGTAAAAACATAAAAGCAATGGAACAATTGAAAACCAGTGCATTTTCAATATCTTCGATTTGATGAAATATGATGAAATAATGTTTGTGCCGACCAGTCAAGAAAATTTTTTATCAAACAGGTGCAATAAAAAAATTTTATCGTTGGAGAAGATAATGATCTGTTGGTCATTTTAATCTGACGAACACGAATGTATATTCATCGAAAAGCTTCAACAGATATCCTAGCTGTAAAGAACATACTTTATGTTTGCATACATTTACTGGATGTGATACAACATCGTCACTTTTCAAAAAAGGAAAACTTCAAATCATTAAAATGTTCGAAAAACGTCCAGATTTGTACCAATCAGCGCAATTCAACAAGAAAACTGCCCTAGAAACGTATTATGTGATAATGGAATACGTGTTCATGTATCCAACAACAGAAACTAATATTGACATTTATAGTAGGGCTTCACACGAGAACGATACTTTTCTCGCCTCGTCTCGTAAAACCGAGACAAGAGCGAGACGAGACTTTTTTGAAAATTATTTAGGCGATACCGAGACCACATACGGCGAAACTCAAGAGTCTCGTTTCTGGTCTCGTTCATATTTCTTCAGAATTTCCGAGAAAAATAAACTAGCAAGCAGTATATATTCATTTTTTATAATAAAAAAAAGTTCTGCATAGGTTACGATAAATTTACGAAATCTAAAATATGGTAACCATCTGTTACTTGAGTACTTTGACGAATAGATAAAGCGATAAAACTTATTAAATTGAAAAGCCATGATTCCGTAAAGACCGTAGTAGTGGTCATAAACTATTATAGTTTTATTGTATACACATAGTTTTTATTAATTTTTTGATAACAAAATTCAAAACAATGTTTATATAACGAATGTGGTTAGTTATTTTTTATTAAAAATTATACATTGTTTGACTAAGATGTATTCGTATTTTCCATTTGGTGGAATAAACATAATGAAAATTATTACATGAAATAGGAAAAAATAAAACATCTTTTACTTTTATTTTTCTACATACTAGTAGTTAGAAATCCATAAACTTTAAAACATGTTCAAAACAAATGGAACTACAAAAAAGAGAATCTATTTTATTGCTTATGGCACGGTCATGATTTATTTTTTATATTATTTTGTTTAGCAGAGCTTAATTTTTACTTGACTTGGATCCGGATTTTAGCTCTCAGTTTTCGGCTTTCCAGTAACGACAACTTTCAAATATAAATTTTAAAGTAATTGAGTGTTATTAACAATTATTTTTTATTTTTCGATTATCAAAAAACATGTTTCGATTTTTCTCTTTTGGTTCGAACTTTTTCTGCGTTTTTTTCCATAATGAAACCTGGTGCAATTAAATCACACGTATGGGATTTTTTTAATAAATCTGAAAGTGGTGCTAAAGAAGTAGTTTGTAGTTTATGTAAAAAGGTATTTAAGTATCATGGAAATATACTATCTTAGAAATAAGTTCTAGCAATAACGAGATTTAACGAGACAAACGGTTGCGAGACGAGACCGAGACTGAAACGAGACTTAATTTTTCTTAACTAACGAGACCGGGATAAGATTTTTGAAATTCTTGCCTTATATCGTCGCGTGTGAAGCCGTAATTTATAGATATACTCAATTTATTAAATCAACAAGGCTCAACAGACCGGCGCAGTTATAATCTCTTCCACCAACAAGTGTAGCAGCTCAACAGTATATTTATCAGGTCTACTTCCAAATTCAAACTTGGTTAGGTAAAGATTTCCAACCTGAGAAATGGTGGTGGTTTTTGGGAAACGAAATATTACTACCTCCAACAACATTATTGCTACCATCAAAAGAAGAACTATTAAGCATACTCTTCATTAATTGCAAGAAAGGCTCTGGTGCGAACTGTGGAAAAGAGGATTGCAATGCTCTTCAGTATGTGGCCAGTGTAATACCGGTCGGACGTTGGCACCCCAATTGCCGGAACCCTTTGATTTCTTCGGAGTTCTGGACTCGTCTCGAAGAGTTCTAGAGTTCTCGAGGGGGTGCAGATAGAGTTCTGCAATTTTTTTGCGGAATTTTTAAAAAAACAAATTTTGAGATGCTAACTTCAGGCCGCACCCCTTTTGTGAGAAAAAGAGTTCTGGATGAATAGTTCAGTTCTAGATTTCTCGGTAGGTTTTGCAAAGAGTTCTGGGAATTTTCGGAAATTACAAAAAAAATTAATTTTGGGGTGCTAACTTCATGCCGAACTCTTTTTTATTTACTGGGTAGTTTTAATCACTTAGGGCTGGTTTAAAATATAGCACCCCTGAGTTCCGACACGAAAAAATTCTGATAATTATGAAAATAGATATTTTCAAGGGGTGCTACAAAGTTCCGTTTTTTTTTTCGCTAATTTTTCGCCAGAATAATTCAATTTTTTATTTATTAGGTAGTTTGGGTTACTTAGGGCTGGTTTTAAATACAGCACCCCTGAGTTCTGATACGAAAAAATACTGAAAATTATCAAAATAGATATTTTCAACGGGTGCTACAAAGTTCCGTTTTTTGTCGCTAATTTTTCGCCAGAATATTCAATTTTTTATTTACTGTGTAGGTTTGGTCATTTAGGGCTGGTTTTAAATACAGCACCCCTGAGTTCTGATTTGAAAAAAACTGAAAATTATGAAAATGGATATTTTCAAGGGGTGCTACTAAGTTCCGTTTTTTTGTCGCTAATTTTTCGCCAGAATATTCAATTTTTTATTTACTTGAAAATATCCATTTTCATAATTTTCAGTATTTTTTCGAATCAGAACTCAGGGATGCTGTATTTAAAACCAGCCCTAAGTGACTAAAACTACCCAGTAAATAAAAAAGGGTGCGGCATGAAGTTAGCACCCCAAATTTTTTTTTTGTAATTTCCGAAAATTCCTAGAACTCTTTGCAAAACCTACCGAGAACTCTAGAACTCCTTATTTCTGAGATATCTATTCATCCAGAACTCTTTTTTCTCACAAAAGGGCGCGGCATGAAGTTAGCACCCCAAAATTTGTTTTTTTAAAAATTCCGCAAAAAAATTTCCGAACTCTATCTGCACCCCCTCGAGAACTCTAGAACTCTTCGAGACGAGTCCAGAACTTCGAAAAAATCAAAGGGTCCAGCAATTGGGGTGCCAACTTCCGGTCGGTCAGTGTAATGGACAAGCATGTCTCAACTTCAACGTTCCATCAGCTTCAAATGATTTTGATGAAGAAATTGAGTATGTTCCAGAAATATTTGAGCTCGTAGAGTCAAATGTGGCGGATACTGAGGATGATGATAATGATCTACCAAGCGAATAGCCAGACGAAAAAGACTATGAACAAGAGGAATCCTGAGTTATATATCTGGAAATTTAACAGTAATATGAAAAAAAAATAATATGCAAAAACACTTTTTTGTATTATTTAGTATACCTAATAAAAGAATAAAAAATAATTGCATTTTATTTAATATTTGTCACATATATTCCTCCTTGATAAATAATAATAATTATCATTTATAAATAATAATTATAATAATAATCATATTTTCATATTTTGAAATGTTTCAAATCACATATTGAATACAAAACGACAATGACCAAGTTAGACCTTAAGATAACCATATTTTTCTATCCAATGTTTTCAGAGATTTGATCTAAATTTCGACTTGAAAGTTCCTCGTTACATCTAACCCTCATGCTTTGCATCCTCCTCTCATTTTATTTAAGTCAATATTATTGATCATCCCCACGTCATTTGTCAACTCATAATTCATATGCCATTTCTTCTTCTCTTTCTCTTATTTTCCCATTTATACATTCTTTCTTTGGTTTTAAATACTTCTTTTTCTTCAGTTCTTTACTAGTCAGTTCGTTGTCCACTTGCTGCATCCGACCTTCCTCTTAGCATAAGATTAAGTCAACATGTTATTTTTATTGCTAATATTTTTTAATATTTCTGGTTTGATTATTACAACATGTCAAAAAATTTTAGGACGAACACCTTTCAGGTTTTTTCAATTTTTCTAATTATGATTGTTACACTGTATTCATGTCACTTGTCAATGTTATATGACTCCATTTTATAATGGCCGTGTTTCACATAGGAAACGAAATAATTACGAAAAGCCGATTTTCGCGACCTTTGACCTTAAATAACTTGTGACGCAGACATGATATGATGTAAGATTTTTTAGTCAGTCATTAGAACACGAAAAGAAAGGTTTATGCAAATTTACACCTTATTCCCTCCTATTCCGAGGTTGGATGCTAATTTTACTGGGGTATGTAGGTAATCAGTTTAAAAAGCCATTAAATTTTACAAAAATTAAACACGTTACCAAAGATTAATAAATTATTTAGTAAAACAATAAATTATTAGTAAATAATAAATTTAATTGGCGGTTATTTAGCAATTTTCACTTTACGATATTATCGTTTAATATCTTCATTAAATTTTGTTTCCAATTTCACGGATATTCGTCGTGTAACTAATAAGAATTTGGCGGATGATTGTTTAATTAAAAATCATTATTTTATATCCATAGTTAACTGTTTAGAATTTTTTTTTCGCCTGTTAATAAACAGCAAAATAATTTAATATTTAAAATCACATAAATAATATATAGCTCTTACTTACTACATATATTTTTTATTTCCATACTTATAAATTATCGCTAAACTAATAATAATCATATAAAATATTTATTTAAAAGTAGAAAGCAAAGTCAACCAGTACATTTTGCAAAAATAAAAAAAGTACGATATATCAATTGATAAATTATCGATATTTCATGTCCGATTATAGAACTGTCAAATATATTTAAAAAATAATATCTAACATTTAATTAAATCCAGCTCAACAAAAGTATGATTAGAATTTACAAATAAGAAATCTGTTGTAATAAAATATTGGTCCACTTAAGCGACTTACACCATCGGTTCGATATTCATCAAAAAGTTTTTACACACACCCACGACATAACTCAGTTTGTTAAGCAACAATTCCCATTTTGCGCTCAATAAATAAATTGTAAATAATCTAAATTTATCACGCCTTAATTATTTGTTATAAATGTTTCATAATAATAAGAGTAATAGTAATGCGTCGAAACCGGTACCCGGGAGCTAAGAGATACATTACTTGATATTGCCTCACATTTGTAAGTTTCTCTAAAATCAAATCATTCGGGTCATTAGTGGATATAATAATAGTTTTTACGTTTACAAATCAATCATTGTCACGATCTCCTTTAGGAGTTCAGGGACAAATAACAGCGGTTTGGGTTTCTGATCCAGACCTCAAGACAATAACAAAGCACCATGTCAAATAATTCAAATACTTTTTAATTCTTTAAATTTGTACAGAACGCAAAAGTGACGTAAAAAATATATAAACAAAATATTGTTTGGATCTTCTTTTTACACTGTATATTTTTATTAAAAGGGTAAAAGTCTAGTTTAGGGTAACAATCCAGATTTTAATATTTTTTTTTGTAGACTAATTTGGGGCCAGGGGACACGAAAATGTAAAAAAGACTTGACGGTCTCTTACATAAAAAAAGTTATAAATTTTATCACGAAGCACAATATTTTTTTGTAATATTATCTCTTCTTAATACCTGTTTTTTACAATTTTATTGTTAATCACAAATCTAACTTAATAAAGAACATGGAAATTGACAAAATCTTCTGGACCTTATACCAAAATAAAGTATAATTTATTAAAAATCTTTGAAGAACATATTATTCAGACTTCATTTAATTTTTTATAATTTTACTTCTAATTTGTTCAACCTAATAGAATATTCTGCCAAAATATTCTTCGTTTTTTAAATTAATAAGCATATAAAAGTTATTATTAGGTATTTATTTATTTTTGCTTTGTTCTTTGTTGAATTTTTTTTTTCAGTTGTAACGTGATGATAGCGCGCGTCCGGTCAAATTGCGGCCGGACGCGCTCGCTTCGCTCGCGTGTTATCGACCATCTATATATTAGATTTCCAGTAATCCAAAGCGATCAATCTGACAACAGCGCATTTTAAAATAATGAAATGAAATCCATACCAGTTGATTAAGATCAGAGAGACGGACCCAAATAAAATAAGTGTTCCGGTCCGGTTCGGGTTTTACATAATTTGAAAAATTTGGGTTCCGGTTCGGTTCAGGTTTTGTAAAAATTATTTTGGTCCGGTTCGGTTCGGTCCAAAGGATTTTTCAACAAAACAATTTTTTTTTTTTGAAAAATTTCAGATAGTCATCGTTCAGTTAGTTACTTATTAGTATTATACATTTGTAGTCCCAGTACATGAGGTATCTAACTTGTGAGTTTAATAAAGTCGCAAATTAATAACTCATTCCATTTCAGATTATTCATATTTTATATTTTATATTATATTTTATATTAAATTCGTCAATAGAAGGAACTTAGAAAGAACCGGTATTTTTTAAAGGGTTCGGGTTAGGTACTTAAAATAATTTTAACGAAAATTTGGGTTATTAGAGAGTTATTGCACGACACCAAATTTTTATACGGTATACCTTATACCGTAGCACTATTTGGCTTAGTGCATGCATATAAATATGAGTTATTGCAAGGATCTTTACCTTAAACGCTATGTAAGGTTAGACGCTAGACTTGTACTTTATCAAATATTTTCGTTTGTGTTACTTTGGCCACGTTTTTTGTTAAAAGTTAAAAGTAACTCGAGTTTTTAGATTATTTTATTTTTTTTCGCGAGACATGGAAGAAATTTTAGATGTTAATCCCTTTTTAAATATATCTGAATTTTAAATGGTTAGGTTAAATGTCAGTTATTAACCATAAAACATTTTATTTATCAACAAAACACATCGACAGAACAAAAAATTCCTATAACGTATAAGGTTTAACGTTTAACCTTATCCCTAAGAAATAGTGCATGACCTTATACCTTATAAAAAATTGTTTAGGTGTGCGCATGCTTAGATGTCAATGTAAGGTATACGGTATATTTCAGATGTCGGGCAATAACTCTCTATTGGCTACGGTTCGGATTCAGAAAAAATTTTCGGTTTTCGGTTCTAAAAGGTCCGGTCCGGGTCCCTGATTAATTAGCAGATTTATATTAATATCTTATTACTGAAATTTCCGTAAATATTCTCTGGATAATAACCATCGTCTATAACTTAGCAACAACGTATTTCTACAAACTTTGTTATATCATCTGATTGCATAGAATAATATCCACTTCGAACCATCTCACTATTGGATTTCCAGTATTCCGAAGTGACCAAATTGGCAACAGGGTCTTCCCGAAAAACAAAAATGGTGACATTTGTATCGACTGTGAGCAAAAAAATGGGATGTTCATTTTTTTCCATAACAGATTTCCAGTAAATCTAAGTTTTGCCGAAAAAATTAATAATTAGAAGTGGGGGTAATTTTTGATTGAAAAGACTGGTAACAATTAGCGATATTGGTATTAAGCTCATGAGAACGCGATAATAGAGAGTTTTTAAGCCCCATTTTTTGTCATGAGTTAAGATTATCATTATTGTGAGCATATGCAGTATGAAAACTTTTAGTCCTTAACTTTATTACCGAGAAACAGTGCAAGGTAGTTGCTATGCTTATGGCTATTTTGTTAATTGAAACGTTATCAGAAATAGAAGTTAAAAAAAAAACTGTAAAATTTTTTCTGTGACATAATCGGACAATGTCAATAAAATTATTGCGTGAAGCTGATCCTTCTAACACTAGCATTTTCTAAACCTTCTTCCATTATTAAATCTATAAAATATTAGTATATTTAAATAAAAAAAGTTAAAAATAATTGAGGTTATAATGCCAAACTGTCAACACGTAAGAAATGTTTTATCAAGCATGGAGAGAATTGCACCCGTTCACTTAGGGGTATGGAATGCCCCAAGAGCCCCCTTTAGCGCCCCCTAGCAAAACAAATTATGCTAGGGAGTAGGACTACTTATCAATAACTGAAAGATAGCAAAAAAAAACAATTTTTCACCCAATTACAATACAAGCATATTTTCCTAGGATAATTCTGTAAACGGTAACCACGCAAGTCACGTAGTTCGCTTAAGATCGCTATAAAATATAATAATAATATTAACAGAGTTGTCTTTTTAATTTGTGCATATGAAGTGCACACCTTTAAAACTCCCTCCCTCCCCGCTTTAATTAATTTCTTCATCCTCTAATTAAATCCCGTAGCAATTTGGGTAGTCCTTGATGGCTATCATTCAAAGTCAACACTGATACCGACTTAATCAAGTTTGAGGAAGATAACTCAAAATTGATCATCCTCTCCGTAGTTTCAGAAATACGTCTTGAAAACGTCCTCCGGAAAATTCAAGTCCAGGTTAAAACTTTGCCAGTTTCCTAGTTTGTTAAACAACTTCTGCCAAGGAGCTTACGAAAATGATATATTTATTGGAGGTTGTACGAGTGTACTTTATGGGGGCGAGTTTTATACATACATCTAAGTTTAATTAAATTGTAAACCCTTTTAAGGCCAGCCCTTCATAATTACTAATAATGTGCATTAATATTAGGGACAGTGACGTAGAAGACTTTCTTTTTAATTTTCTGTTCTATTTGCTTTATTATTATGACAATTAAAATTTTAGAAAACGGCGACTAGTTTCGGTTTACAAGATATAGGAAGAGGGTTTACAATAATCAAGGTGCACATACCATACTAGGGTTAATTAAAAATAGGTATGATGACAGTAATTAAAAATCACAAAAATTATGTATTTATTTAATAAAACTTGAATCATGGAATAGGAAAAACGTATTAATTTTTTTATTAAGAGCGAGATTGATTATTATTTTGATAAAATAACACTATACAATACGGAAGTCCGCTATGATATGTTGAACACCAATCAGAGCGAATGACGTAAACTTTTGAGTAAACAAGTAAGCAAACGACTGATTCTCTGTTTTAATTACGATTCAATTTTCTTTATACCGAATATTAAACCGAAATCCCATCAAATGATATTCCATATAATTTGGCATCTGAAATTTTAATAAAATACCTTTTAAGAAGACAACAATGGTGCAAGGTGAAATTTTAAATCTAAAAACTAAAATGACATTTTTTTCTAACTAAACCTTCATTATCTGCAGAAATATGTTATTCATTGTAAATAATATACGTTTTCGAACATTATAGGACAGTTTTTCAAAATCTGTCAACAAAAGAGTATGTTATGGAATTAAATGAGGTCTGGAACATGAAATTTAAAACTTCTTAAAACATTTTAGGATTTTTAATAAACCCAACAAGAAACAATCTGAATTTGTCAATTTTGGAGACCTAACTCGGCAAGGTAGCAAGAGGAAAATAGGAAAATGAAAGGATCCTAAAATGGTAGGAATCCGTTTGAGACCGGGAGGAACGAACCACATGGCTTCCGGGTTCGGTGAATTTTTCACAAAGGTAACATTTGCTGTGACAATAAACTATAAAATGATGAAAGTCCACCACGGGCATAAAATAATCAGTTTAACCATATGCCAAAACACGAAGGTACTCGCTAGGTGCAGAGTACATGGTAGGGACAACTGAAACGATCTCAGCGCTCATAGTGGTTATAATTTCGTGAAATCATGCTCTTGTCATAAGTAAACACGTCAAAATTAAATATAAAAATGGTTCATAATAGTTGTTATATTATTAATTGCAAAAATACAGGGAAAAATAGAAAGCAAGTGCAAATTTTACACATTTTCAAGAGCTAGTTGGAAATTAGAGAAAAGAAAGAACTGGATATATACAGTTAGGAGAAAAAGTAAGTAATGTATAACCTACTTCTGTAGCATGCTTACTTAGTCGAATGTATGTTTTATTCTACAATTATTGGATGTGATTTAATAACTTTTGCCACTATGTCTCAATTCTTTCACAACTCAAAAAGTATGATAAATTATTGTGACTCAAAATCTGGCAGATATTCATAAATTTTTATTATTCTAGCTAGCATGTATTATTTGTTCGGATGTCATTGATTAAGAATCATAGTTTTTGATATTTATTTACACGTTTTATAGTTACTTTGTTCATCACAACACGTTTTACTAAATTTTTTCTTTCAAAAATATAATCACATATTTTATTTATATGCTTATAAATTCTAATGAGATTTTTTTATAACGAATTTTTATTTTTTACATAGTTCTCACAATTGTCGAGCATGATTTTATGCAACCATCAGACGGCGTTTTCGTCGCGCTCCCTGTCAATACCAATATAAGTGCAATATGCACAGAAAATTTAGTAGAAACATTAATATCGCCTCAA
This sequence comes from Neocrepidodera transversa, assembly GCA_963243735.1. Classification (NCBI taxonomy): domain Eukaryota; kingdom Metazoa; phylum Arthropoda; class Insecta; order Coleoptera; family Chrysomelidae; genus Neocrepidodera; species Neocrepidodera transversa. The sequence continues at coordinate 22,675,620 of OY725336.1, read as the reverse complement.
TGCAATGAACTGAATGGTGGAATGACATTGTTGGCATGTGACAAATGATGGGAAGGAAGAGAACAGTGACTTGGGAAATAGGGATGGGGGTTGGGTTAACATTATCATGGAGTAACACTTAATTAATAATAATTATGTTTGGCAATAATTTAAGTTTACAAATAATACATATGGTACTCTCATACAAGGATAATTGAGAGGTGCTAGAGTTCGAGTGCAGGTACAGGTGTTGAGAAAAAGAAGAAGAAAATTGACTGACAATGACATGCCGAATGGCAAAGTGACAATCAAAGGAATGTGTATTAGTGGGGTTTCACACCAAATTAGCATGCATCGTGCGACTTGCTGCCAGGAAGCAGGAAGCATGCTGCTTATTTTAAAACCTATACAAATAAACAAATGGTTTCACACCAGAGTGGCGTCGCAAATGTGCGACTCAAATATAAAACTCGCGTAGACGTTGTTCGACTTGTTTAGTGGTAGAATTTTTATTTAGTGGTAGAATTTTGAAGTTTTTTCGCGATGTATACATAGTAGAAATATACGCAGTTTGTTAACGCTAATGAATTTGCTACATTCTGGCATGCCTCGAAGACCATTTCTAATGTTTTTACTTTTAAGTTTACTAATTTGTTCGGTACTGGGTTGGCCACCTATAGGTTTGCCTCCCTTTGGTGTACTGTCAAAATTAAAGTGGTTGCAACCACAAGTGCCGCACTTTGTCGGGTACTACGCCATCTCATCCTACGACACTCCTTACCTTCACTTATTTTTAATGTGGCTTTTAAGCAACACCATGGGGTTTAGACCTCACTCAAACTTACTCAAAGTTTTACCTTTATAAAATACCTTTTTATCGTTTCCTAGTACCACTTAATCCTTATGATTACTATATGTGCACTTAGTGTAATTCAATTTTTATTTATATTTCTACGCTAGGATGGCACTAAAATAATCGGTTATGATCGGTTATGATTAAATATTTCTAATTATTGATGAGGTTATGATCGGTTATCATTAAATATTTCCAATTATTGATGAGGCTGATCTGTTTAAGGGAAAAAAAGTATGGCAGTTAGCTCACCAGTATATATAGATGTCGTTATTGGGAGTTTAAATGAGAAGTTGTGATCAGATGAAATAAATGCTGCTCCTGTTCCGGTATCTGATTTTGATGCGTCAGCATAAATATGAATAAAATTTGAATAGAGCGACATGACTTCGAGAAAACTAACTTTTAAACATTTGTTGTTAGCGTCTCACTTTTTGCGTATAGCTAGAGTCGTGTTAAACTTCGAAAGATGTTGGTTATTATTTTCGGGACTAATGTAGGTAGTAAGAAATGTAAAATTAAAGGTTTTTGAATATTCTCTCATTTTATGGTAAAAAGGAAGACTGATTCTTTCTCTCGTGTTGTATAGGTCTGTAAATCTATTAGCGAAGACATAATGATGTACGGGATTGTCTGGGTTAGGTAGTATAGCTGCTGCAAAAGCTAAAGTCAGATATTTCCTCCGGCGGTTCCCCGGTTTCAACATATAGGGTTTCTCTGGGACAAGTATAAAAGGCTCCTAGGGCGATTCTGATTCCACTGTTATGGATCATGTCTAATTGGTATAGTCCTTTTTTCCCTGCAGAGTTATAAAACAAAGGGACCATAATCAATTTTACTTGACTTTAGGTAATAATTATTGTCAATTAAGTGTTACTCCATAAGATTGTTAACCCAGTCTCCATCCCTATTCCCTAGGTCGCTTTTCATCCTTCCCATCATTTGTCACGTGCCACAAATATCAGTCCACCATTCAGTTCATTACGTTGTGTTGATGGTTCAACTCAAATTAATGTTTTTACTAAATTTTCTGAGCTTATTGCCCTTATCCTTATTCTACAACTATACGTTCGTTTTTGGGCACATGGTTGACCTGATTACTTTAGTCCCGGGGTGGACTTTCAACAATTTTATAGTTTATTGTCACAGCAAACGGGACCTTTGTGAAACATTCACCGAACCCGGAAGCCATGTGGTTCCTTTAGGTCTCAAACGGATTCCTACCATTTTAGGATTCTTTCATTTTATTATTTTTCCCTCGGGGATTGATTCTAACTTACCGAGTAAGGTCTCCAAAATTGACAAATTCAAGTTGTGTTGTTGGGTTTATTAAAAATTATAAAAATTTTTTAAGAAGTTTCAAATTTTATGTCCAACACCTCATTTATTCCATGGCGTACTTCTCTCCTTCCTATAATTCCTCTAGTACAAAACCTCCCTTAGCTTTGTTTTACTACTTGTATTAAAATGAGTTGTTATAAATATCAATTTTAATTAATCCCAGTATGGTAAACCTTGATTATTGTAAACCCTCTCCCTTTATCGCGTCTGTATAACTTTTAGGCCTAAACTAAAAATAGTCGCTGTTTCCTAAAATTTTAATTATATTTATGTGGTACATGAATTCGAGTTTTATTTCAACAAAATATGAACCAAATCGTACATATTTATACAAATTATTCAGTATATTCTGCAATAAATTGGTCTGAAAATTTTATGCTTATCAGTGAATGATTAAAATATATTTTTTTAATTATATATTTATCAACTGATTGCATATTAATTATTTAGATAAATTTTTCGTTATCATTTTTATTGTTTATATTTTTTTTATAAAAAAGAACAAAATATTAAAAGAATTTTGGTTGAAACTAACTTTTTCTTAAATAATTAAGCAACCATACTCTTAAGAACTATTATTTGTGTATATACTATAATTTATACAAACCCATTTTTTTCTGATAATCTACGGCTCTGAATCCAATTCTTAATTATGAATTTAACTTAAATATAAGGTATATTTATGGCGGATAAGAAAAGGGCATTTTGAATAATTTTCCCATTAAAGGGACGCTCACGAATACATTAAAGAGGGGTTTGGTCTCTAATGGCCCATTAATTGACAGGGTATTTCTTATATTACCTAATATATTTATTTTTATTGATTACTTACAGAAAAAAATAATAATAAAAGAAATAAATTACTTTTTTAAAGCTAATGTCATATAACTTCTCTTTTTCTTTCTATTTACTTTTTACTTGTTTTTTACATATTTTAGATTGTTAATTTTAATTTTCCAAAATATTAGAAATTTTTTTCATTCTGAAAGACATTCTTGGGATATTTGTTTGATTCTAATAGTAAATCCATGTTATCATTATTAATTTGTAAACTGATTTTTATTTTTTGATAACCTTTACATTTATTTTCATTCTTTAATAAATAAATAATTAAAATCTAGTAATGACATCACTCTTGTATGTAGAACAATTGTGTTTCAAATCATTTAATAACAACTTTCCAAGCTGCACAACCGGTTCTTATAATAGGTTTGGTTCTTTTTCTTTATTTTATAATGAAATACTGCTCCAACAACTACGATACCAAACAGGCAACTTAAATTATTTTGAGATCGTCCCATCGTTTTCAACGTTTCTTATCGTCGAATTTTTGTTGCAGGAAATTTTTGACTGTTCTAGTATTAAGTAATTAAAATTATGATAGTGTATTAAATTGAATGAATAGATCTGAACAAACTTTACTTTTTAATCCAATTGGATAGTCTGGCGAAGTCTGAGAGAGAGAACAAGCCTCACTATTCTCTCAATTAATTCACTTGAAATCATAGAGTTTGTAATAGTCGCTCGGCTAATATTGATCAGATGATAATGGTAAACTCGAGGGTAGAATTTCTAGAATTTGCATTTTAACAATGTCGGTTAACATAAATAAATATTTATTTACCTTGTTTATGCATTCCTAAGTAAATTACATTAGCATTCAATTTAGCTCATCTAATTAACTTTGTACTGAATAGAGAAATGTCAATAATTTCTATTTCAAATTAATTTCGGAATATGGCATAAGGTTTATACATTGCATATTGTAGGTTTGTACAATGTAATAGAGTTCAGAACAACTAAAAACCTGTATTGTTTTTTCAGTTTTTATTATTTAAACTTTAACTTTAACCCTGTCATTAGTTATTGTTTATTTTACGTTAACGCCGATCGCGAATATGTCTGAAAACAAGATTCCACTATTCGAGTCCGTAACGCTCCCTGCTACGTCACGTTCGCTTAATTCAGCGATATACTAGTTCACTAGTTCATATAATTAAATTATATTAAGTTGTCACAATTTTAGCAATGATTTTAACCTTATTTCGTATGACCATTTTAAAAACGGGCATAAACCCATAAAACGTAGGAAACGAAAGAGCCGCATGATAAATGTATGTTATTAGTCATATTGAAAAATATTTATATGAACGTCTAAGAAAAATAAGAGGCATCCGTCGCGTTTCAAACATCTTATTACGGGAAAAGAAGTGATGTAAAGGAAATAATATTTTTCCATCTTGTGCAGGCTCCATCCGGAGAATACAAAGTGTGTATTATGGAAGGGAACTGAGCACCCCGCGTTCTTACCCCTTCGCTATTTTACTTATATTTCAATTTTCATACCATATACGAGGGGGAAACTTAAATTTCGTTATTTTAACTATACTCACTATGAAACATTTTAAATGTTTAAAACAATACTTTGGTAATTATAATTATAGACGAAGATCCCAGGGCCCCCAGAAACCAAATGTATGGAATTAAGTAGTGTAAGTATACCTATACTTTCAGTGTATGCGTACCTGCTAAGTGCAAGTAGTATTCACTTTTTTTAAAGTTTTAGTACTGATTTTTTACGTATGATTAGAGAAGATAGTTAAAAATTAAAAATCAATCCTGCCAGACACTTTTACCACACGCTCTAAAGCTCCCAAAAAAATAATGCAACTTTACTTATAATCTGAGACTTGATTTTTATACATGATATTCAGGGAACCATTTCAATACTTTTTGTGAGCAGCCAGACCAATCGGATGGACCAAACATCCCCCCAGACACACCTAAAGTGTCGCTATGAGTATGAGCGCGAGTTCATTATTCGTTCGCTTGAACGTGTATGTCTGGGGACATGTTTGGTCGATCCATTTGGTCTGGCTGCTTACAAAAAGTATTGAAATAGTTCCCTGAATATCATGTATAAAAATCAGAAGATTATAAGTAAATTTACATTATTTTTGGGGAGCTTTAGAGCGTCTGGTAAAAGTTACCGCCGACGGAAAGTGTCTGGCAGTATTGATTATTAATTTTTAACTATCTTCTCTAACCACACGTAAAAAATCAGCACTGAAACTTTAAAAAATGCGAATATTACTTGCACTTACCTTTAGCACCAGGTACATCTTAATTTTCCGCCGGCCCAAGCTAGCAGATACGCATACACTCAAAGTACATACTTACGATACTTAATCCCATAAATTTGGTTTCTGAGAAAATAAGTAAGGCCTGGGAGCCCTTGGATCTTGGACTATTAGCTTTAAAAGTTTTAGATCCATATTTGTAAAACTGCAGGTTTAATAAAACTGACTAATCGGTCCAACAATTGGTCCACAGTTAAGTATTTCTAGTTTTCGGTTATATCTTGGGACATTCTCATCTATTATAGTTACTTTTACACATTTACTTAAATAGATTTATTGTCTCACGTCTATTTAGTTTTTTTATCTCATACTCGTTCATTATTATGTTTTTATGCTTAGTTACCAACTACATAAAAGTGTACTTCATGCTCGTGCGAGCATAAAGAAAAAAAATAGTTCATATTTAACTTTAACCTTATTAATTTTCAGTTTTTTTAAAATAATTATATGGTGAATGCTGTAACGAAGTTACTCATTTATCGATATTTTTAATTCCCTAATCTCCGTTCTTATTACTTTTACTTAATAAAAACGAGAGAGGTGCAAACCTCTTAGGGGAAAATTACTTCAGGGTATTGTGCAGTAATGATGATGAGTTGTATGTTGTCAAGACATGCTTTGCTATTGATGCTGCAAGTATCACCGTCAAAAAATTTTGCCATTTGAAATGCATGTGATACTGCAGCTCCATATCTCCGGGCCACTTTGACCTATAGGGCTCAAATTTAAACTCGACCGAGGTATGACCAAAAGGTATCTACGTACTAGCAAATCAGTTCAGTGGAACGACCGTGAAAGATCTCACCGACAAACACACACACACACACACACACAAACAGGATGGTCTCAATAACTTACTTCTATAAAGTTTTGAGGTAGGTTAAAAATTCCATTAATAAAAAATCCATCCCGGTATTTAAATAAATAATTATTATAATTAGTTTGCCCCTAAATACTTGTTATAATCAGTGTGTTATTAAGAACATCACGTCCGGCAATGAACCGTAAATATCTAAAATCAAAATCCACAGTGAAATACATAAAATATACTAAACATCGCGACCTTCCTTCGAATATAGGGAGGGTACAAACGCGATCATAAGAACCGGTGAGAGTGTCTTCTATTTTTCTCTTAAAAAGAATTCATACTAGTGGCTTCTGCTACAATGTACTATCATCTTCTGCTGCGACTTTAATACCAAAAAAAGATTAAAATCGACATAAAAGGACGCCCTAGTGGCTTCGGATATATTATACTATCCGCCTCCGCGTATTTAATAACGGAAAAAGAGAAAAACCGACGGAAAGCGTGCTCTGGTAGCTTCGGCTACATTGTACTATCCGTCGCCGCGATTTAAAAGAAAAGTAAAACCAACGGAAAGTACACTCTGGTGACTTCAGCTACATTGTTCTATCCTCTGCCGCGACTTTAATAACGGAAAAAGAGGAAAACCAACGGAAAAAGAGGAAAACCAACGGAAAGTACGCTCTGGTGACTTCGCCTACATTGTTCTATCCTCTGCCGCGACTTTAATACCGGAAAAAGAGGAAAACCGACGGAAAGTACGCTCTGGTGGCTTCGGCTATATTATACTATCCGCCACCGCGATTTTAGTACCGGAAAAAGACGAAGTCCGACGGAAATTAGGCTCTGGTGGCTTCGGATACATTGTAATATCCGTCGCCTCGAGTTTAATACCGAAAAAGGAAAAATCGACGTAAAGTATTCTCTGGTGGCTTCGGTCACATTGTACTATCCGTCGACACGTTTTATTATTAGTGGCGGTTAGAAAGTAGAAATAGAACTTCGTCAATTACGGTAAATATCATGCTTACCGCCGTATTCCGTTAATAGCACCCTCATTCCGCGCCTACCGTTGTTAGGGTTAGCTTATCCATATTTACTGCCACTGTAGATATTGCTTTGATATTGCACGATCTCCCTCTTCCGCTTCCTAGCCTCCTGTATATTTTGGAACACTTAGCTAATTATTGTGCTATTTGGTGTTTTCATTTACTTCATTCTTTTTTATTTTTTTCATAATTCCGAGCATCACGATTAACGCAGCGATTACCCAGGTAATAGACTCAGTTGCGACAAGTAACATCTGTCCTACTGATTAATAAACGGACTGGTCAGTACTATAACGAAGCCTGGAGCAATTGACGCTGCCCGGACCAAGTGTCCTTAACACTATAAATGGAAGGTGATGCCCGAGGCAACCCGAAATCTGAACTAAGACACCAAAAGATCAGGTGACGACGCAAAGAGCGTTACAATGCAATAACGAACTAGTATGACATAAAAGTATGCACCGCGGGTATAAATAGAGGTATATGCCCTCGGATTCGTAAGACCATCGCCCTCAGGGCCAAATTGAGAGACAAGTGTGTGGCCTATAGTAGAGTGTAGACGATCGTTTCTCTTTCACGCAGCCTCGGATAGTCATATGCGTCACAGCTGTAAAATCGCCTACGTCTGCTTAACTTTCCTTTTCTCTACGTTCGTTTTTCACCACGGGACACGACGCCAATGCAATTTATGTATATGGGCATGCGCGTTGGCACCTAATTCCGATCTTGCATCTCCTTCTATAGGAACGCTTTGTTTCTACAGGCAAAGATACTACGTTGGCGATATAGGAGTATTACATATATGGATTTTCGGCAGTCTCGTCAAAATTATGTTACGGTTTTCGGAATTCCTCTTGAAATAATCCTCATACACTGAACTATACCGTGGATCAAACGTATTCTTTAGACAAGCCATGATTTCCAGAGTTTTAAGGGTTTTAAACTTTCCAACGATGTCGGATTCAAGAATTGAAAAATTTTCAATATTCCATACTCTTTTCTTCCTTTATTTCCGGTTTCAGCGGAAACAACTCCGACTTGGGAATTTAAAATAGAACACCCGTATATTTTTACTTTTTTGGATTCTAGCGATGTTTCTGAGTATGATCACATAATCCTGAACAAAAATGGGAATATTGAAATTTTTTCCAATTGTTGAATCCAACATATCTGCCAAATTTAAATTTCTTACTCTTGGAACTCTGGAAACCATGGTTTGTCTAAAGAATACGTTGACACTCGGTATATTTACAGGGTTTGCCACAGTGTCCTTGGAATCTTTTGTTCTTTCCATTAGAATATGTTTTCTGTTTTGTCGAGGTGGAGGAAAATATAAACAAAATAAAATTTATAATATAATTGTAGTTAGAATCAGATTGTTTCAGCCAGTAAGTGGATTTTACTACTTCTTCTATAAATAAGAGTTTGGCATATGTCTATATGGGTCACGGGAAAAACGTTTTTGCCCTCGTAGAGAGGCGCATTCTTACCCCTTCGCTATTTCACTTATATTTCAATTTTCATACTTTATACGACAATGCGTCCGTGTAATATTCAAAATTACTTTTCAAACGTTTATGTTACGTCATAAATTATTCTCGCATTACACTTTAATGGTAATGGCGTAAAAATGAATAATGCTTTCAAGTATGTTAGCACGTATGAACATTAGTTTAAGATGATGGCGGTTATTTTTCCCCCTTAACAGATGTACGAGGTATTAGAGGACAGTTGACAATTATTTTGTTATGACAGGTTAATATATGGGTACTTCATTATTTGTTTTTTTTTATAAGGTACTTTGTAGTACATTAACGTGGTTGACATATTAAAAAAAAGTGAGAGAAAAGATTTATATAAGAAGCAGAGATTTAATTTAATCCTTTTAGGCATATTGTCCTCGACAGAGGACATCAGATTCTGAATTTGTTTGGTATCATTTGGAACTAAGAAGATTTATCTGACGTAGATATACTAAGTAGCGACGATGATGATGAATGGGATAGTGACTCCACAAGTTCTCCCAGGGGAAGTTTTCTTAATTTTCATTTGATTTTTTTAATAATATATTATTCTTTAGACTTACCAGATTTTGACGAAAAGCCCGATAACACAAGATGCTCATTTTTATTTTCAAAAATGTAAGGTTCATTTGTGTATCAAGAAAAATCAAAATTATTTCTATTACATCATACTTAATTATTAAATACATGTTTGAAATGATACTTTCGCTCTTATTCAGTCTGAATATTTCACTGTAAAAAAGGATATATGAAATAATAAATTAAACCATTAGTGACTGAAAGGGTTAAAGTTGTTTGTCAATGATATTAATTTTCAGATCACTTAAAGTAATTATTTAAAAAAATATTTTTCTCATAGTTAAATATACATACGCTAAAAACCTTCGTACACGATCTATTTTGCAAACCACAAAAACTAGGATAATAATTCGTGGTGATGTATAGATTAAAATAAAATATATACCATTTAAAATAATAAAATAATAACAGTAAAAGAAAAACTACAAAATTTTGATCGAACTATATATATGTGGTTGACTTGCAAACGTGTGAGCCTCGCCCACAGTCAACCTGACACATAAAGTTAAAATATTTATTTCAAAAAAGAAGCAATACTACTTCTTTTTATAATGTGTTCTAAAAACTAAACCAAGAAGAATAAATATTTGAATAGGAGAAAAAGTATCTGAAGAAATTGAGGGATTAAGGGATGAAACAGCTGTCCGCTATAGGGCCTGGATGCATAGAAATCAAATTCTCACAACTTACAAGTATTTAACACTTGTTTCGGATTTCATACACTTTGGAGATGAGCCTTTGGTCGGCTGCAGTTAGTACTGGCGCTTATTACATATGTGGAATCTTTTCCCCAATTATAAGTGACACTGTGTCCCATTGGTAGATGGAGTTAGCTGTCTAACCATTGTTTTACATTCGATTTTCTTAGATGTTTATTTGATAATTTTTTTTTTGCAAAATTTTATAAATATCAAGATCCACAAATCAGTATTTTGATTTCTCGAAGAATAAAATTTGATTGGATAGATACGTTTATTTTAAATGTGGATTATAAAAAACCAACATCAATAATTTTACAAAACTAATTTTATTTTTACTTTTGAAAAATTAGTTTCTTGGAACTATTCATCGTTAGCATAATTATATAAATTTATTTTATTTATTCACATCGAAATTATAAATTTATCTATTATGACCTGTCAGTGTCATATGCTGTCAATTTAAATTAATTTAAAATTCATATACAGGGTAATATTATTTTAGTGATATTTTCCATAATTTTAATTTATATTAATATTATTTTGATCAAATTGGTTACTCTATCTCATAATTCTTAATGTTGTAAACATTTTTTTTATTTTTCTTGAAAATTATATATTATTACAATATACACAGATAATAGTTTTTTACAGTAAAAAGCTTTTCAGTCTAGGACGCCTTCTTCTTTTATCTCAAATTTAAGTATTACCTAATTTTGGTTAGTGAGAATTTTTAGAATGTTCCTAACTATTTTCGTACATATATATTTAATAATAGTAATAATAATAATACTAAATCCATAAGGTTATCCATATCTCAAATGTGGTCTAGTGTTCAATAAATAAAATAAAAATCCAAGTCATTTACCACATAAATATAATTAAACAATTTTAGGAAACGGCAACTAGTTTCGGCTAACAAGCTATCTTCAGGCCATAATGTGGTTAATTAAATTTCAACATTAACAATTATACATTATCTATTGAAGATGTGGTGTAATGCTAAGGGGAGGTTTTTTGTACTAGGTGACATATGGGAAATAAAAAGGGGGTGGTTGTGGAATATGAAAATATAAATCTAAAATTAATTTTATATAGGATTTTTAACAAATCTCAAAAAGGAAATATTTGAACTCTCCAATATGGTGGCACCACACTAGGGTTGGATAATTGAACGAGGGAAACAAGAGGAAATAATAGGATCCTAAAAAGCAAAGGATCTTTTTAATATCAGGAAGGGCCACATGGCCTCCGGGTTCAGTAAATTTCCGGTTCTGTAAACAGTCAAGACTGCTGTAACCATTGAAACAAAAATTATTAATAGTCCACCCTGAGACTAATAAGAAAAGGGCAACCATGTACCAAAACACTAAATTAAAGTAAAGTAGGTGCGAAAAGTACAGAAATAACTATAACAGCACTCCAGCCAAAGCTGAAACATCGATGCAGATTTGATTGTTTGAAGAACCGGAAATTTACTGAATCCGGAGGTCATGTGGCTCTTCCTGATATTAAAAAGATCCTTTCCTTTTTAGGATCCTACTATTTCCTCTTGATTCTCTCGTTGAATTATCTAAACCTACTGTGTGGGACCACCATATTGGAGAGTTCAAATATTTCCTTTCTGAGATTTGTTAAAAATTCTATATAAAATTTATTTTAGTATTAAATTTTCATGTTCCACAATTTCCCATATGTTACTGCTCCCCTAGAACAACCCCCTCTTAAATTTACTTCGTATCGTATTATGGCCTGAAGATGGCTTGTATGCCGAAACTAGTTGCCGTTTCCTAAAATTGTTTAATTATATTTATGTGATATATGACTTCGAATTTTTTTAATAATAATACTGTCGTTTGTTTAATTTTCATTTAGTAAATTCCTTTTTAATGTTAGAAAAACTTACATATTTTTTTGCAATTTTATATTTTTACGCTATTACATCTGGATAAATATTTTTTTTAATAAACTTTTAGCTCCATAAAAACGCCTAAAAGGAACAGATCAATTGTTAAAAAAATTTAATCCTATATAGAAATGAACATTTCGTAGTCATAACCAAAGCGTACCTTAAAATAAAAAAAATTGTGATAATCTTCTTTCTCTTAATAACTATCATTACCATCATTAATCCAGCTGGGATGCAATGGAAATAGATCATATAATGTTTTCACCTAATAAATCAGTCACACCTTAATATTTTTCACTCTATTAGACAATCAATCAACTCTTAATCAGTCTGTTAATCTCTCAGCGAATTAATTATCATCTACAACTATTTCTACACTTAAGCTCAAGACCTAGAGGCCATAACTGCGTTATCGCTTTTATCTTATTATAATCGTCTAATTTCATCCAATAATTTTAACGGTTGGCATACAAGTGAAGCTCATTTAAAAAACGGTCCAAACATGTTTTATTTTTCAGTGCAAATTAACATTACTATTATTATTAGTATTAATCTACATTTCTCTTGTATTTTTTAGTTAAAAAAAATTACCAACCAGTCGTTTATTAAATTTTCACTCTATATTTTTGACCTATGTGCGATTGATTTCGTAATATTTCTATAATCCCATCTATCTATTTTCTTTTCTCTATTCTATTCTATCTGAATCGGGCGTGGGAGATCCCACCTGCGCTGATGCTCTAGGCCTATTGTTCCCCACCAGTTTTCACATCAGACCAGTACTCTTGACATAGTCCAGAATAGTTCTGATGTTAGCTTTCGCTCTCTTCGGGTTCAGGATACGCTGTAATAAGAAGATATGCTACTTTCTGTAGCTAGCCCAGCTGCCACAATATTACGGAGACGTAAGTCGCGGTGGGTCTCACAATCCTGGTATAGAGCTAATGCACAATTCCCGGGTTGAGTCCCCACTTAGAGCTAACACCCTTTTATGTTTAGGTTTCTTCTCCTGGTGAAGACAACAACTGATATTTTCTTTCCGGCACCATCTTTCTACAATGTTAGGTGTTGGTACAGCGGGCCTTCTAGCTCGTCCTCTCCTTTCTGAAGGAGGGCCGGGAATATGTCATCTGGTCCAGCTGTCTTGTATCTGGTTCTGTTTACAACTTTGTTTGCCAAGGTCCAGTGCTGCTTTCCGGCACTTGCTACTAGGGCCACCTCAGTACCGTCCTCTTGACTTCGGTTAAGTAGGCAACCTTGGAAGTGTGAGTTTAGTAACAAGGCTAAAGTCTCCTCCTCAGTGCTGGTATGCTTCCCATATTCATTTTTCAAAGACCCAATATATCCTTGTTTTTCTCTTTGCAGTATTTTACAGATTCTGGAGCACTCAGGAATACTCTCTATGTTCTCACAGAATTTTTTCTAGGAATGAACCTTTGTTGAATTCTTTACGGTGTAGCCGTATTCCCTTCTGGATGCCTTAAAGGCCTCCCACATGTCAGTTCTTTTGGACTTCTGCTCTTTTCTTAGAAAGGTCCCTACTCCATCAGTCCTCGGTTGTTTCAATTATCTTCATATTATTTTCAAGATGGCTTAATTTGATAGTATAGGGGAGCACTTGAAAATTCGCACTCTAAAAGATTCAAAATTGGATTCAAATGAATATCTCGAGAATTAAAAATGATAAGCGCTTCAAAATTGGTAATAAAAATGGTAGGAAGTCCAAGAAAACCACTCAAAAACTATGCGCTTAAAAATTAGTATGTAGATTTCTTTTGATGAATAAAAAAAATCGGTTGTGTCGCCCCAAAACTTTCCCGACGAGTATCCACGAATACTTTTTGAGATATTCAATGTTAAAGTTTCAAATTTTGACATTTTTTTTATTTTTGACAGGTGACAGTTGGAGAAATAATTTTGACTGTTCTGTATAGAGTTTTTCAAGGGCTTTCAAATAACATATTGCAAGTCGAATTCCGTGACATATTGTATCTGTCGATTTTTGATAGTGACACTTTCGTTTGACACATATCATACAAAAACTAATGAGTTCTTCCGACGCGTAACCCAAACCCCTGTACCAAATTTCAACCCAGTCGGATTAATACTTTTTCAGATATTTAATGCTGAAGTTTCTAATTTTGACATTTTTTTGTTTTTGACAGGTAATAGTTGGAGAAATAATTTTGACTGTTCTGAATTAGAGTTTTTCAAGGGCTTTCAAACGACATATTGCATGTCCAATTCCGTGACATATTGCATCTGTCATTTTTTATAGTGATACTTCCGTTTGACACATGTAGTACAAAAACTAATGGGTTCTTCCGACTGGTAACCTAAACCCCCTTTTTTTTAGCTCATTCACAATACTTTCCCTTCTAGGAGGTGGGTCGAGAAAGTAAAAATGTGTTTTACTTTTTACCTCTCGCCCTTCAGATAAGAGAGGTATAGGAATCATGCTAAAAATTGGGTAGTGAGTTTTCAATGGATAAACACGTTTTGGGGTCCCTAGAATACGATTTTAATATTTTCGCGATGATGTCTGTGTGTGTGTGTTAGTGTGTGTGTGTGTGTGTGTGTGTGTGTGTGTGTGTGTGTGTGTGTGTGTGTTAGTGTGTTAGTGTGTGTTAGTGTGTTAGTGTGTGTTAGTGTGTTAGTGTGTGTGTGTGTGTGTGTGTGTGTGTGTTTGGATGGATGTTGTAGTAACGATAACTCAACAACTACTGAATAAAAAAATTTGAAATTTTGCATACAGGATTCTGATACCCTAGATTAGATCTGATTAGATTTTGGTGCCAATCGCACAAACGGAAGTGGCAGTTGCTATGGGTAATGACTCCATTATTATACAAAACGGCAATAAAGTTTTACACATATATTTTGTATACCATATAGTTTATTTTCATCTCATTAAAATTTTCGAAACTTTTGCCATTGTTGCCAGATTTACAAAAAAATAATTTTTTTTCATACTTTTTTGTGTCAACCTGTAAATTTTTGATTCAAAAATGGCGAGAGGTCATGTGCTGGCCACATCAGATTTTTATCTTTAAGGGGGTTAAACAAGATAAAATTTCAATAATTTTTATTTTCACAAAAATTATTAAATTTGTATAGGAGGTAAAATAAAGTTTGGAAGTTTGTTTTTAAGGGTATAAATTCATCAAAATTGGTGTTTAGCCTCTTAGTTACAAATGAAGAAAACTTGCAAAAGTTTGTTTATTAAGTAGGGAAGCAAAGCGAAGGTACTTACAGACTTTACAATGACCGTAAGTCGGTCTGTCTGTGTGTCTGCTGTCTGTCCGTCTGTCACAGCGATAACTCGAGAACGGTTTCGAATTTTGGATTTCTGTTTTCAGCAATCTATAGAACGCTTTCGAATTTAATTTTTTGCAGTGTGCTAAGTCAACTGAAACCGTCTTCTGTCAATCTGTTAGCTTGCTAGGTTTATTATATTAAAAAATCTGATGTGGCCAGCACATGACCTCTCGCCATTTTTGAATCAAAAATTTACAGGTTGACATAAAAAAGTATGAAAAAAAAATATTTTTTTTGCAAATCTGGCAACAATGGCAAAAGTTTCGAAAATTTTAATGAGATTAAAATAAACTATAGGGTATACAAAATATATGTGTAAAACTTTATTGCCGTTTTGTATAATGATGGCGTCATTACCCATAGCAACTGCCACTTCCGGTTATGCGATTGGCACCAAAATCTAATCAGATCTAATCTAGGGTATCAGAATGCTGTATGCAAAATTTCAAATTTTTTTATTGAGTAGTTTTTGAGTTATCGTTACTACAACATCCATCCAAACACACACACACACACACACACACCTATACGGACTTTTGTACTAATACGAGGACCGAGCCCGATCGAGCCCGATTTCCGGTTCTACATCTGCGTTACGAGGACCACCATTTCTAAAGTTATTAGAAGCGTAATTAATATTAGAATCTTTTCCATTGCAATCAAGTAAGCGTCAGTTAATCTAATTTTAGTATACACTCCATATTTCGTAAGATATTAAGATATATGTACATCAAACATACACACAATAGTTTATGTAACATGTCCTATGAGGTCTCCACACAAGCCCATACGTATTAGGACTTGAAGATTTCTTGTTATGAGGACCTAATTAACTTGTATCTCCTATATAACGATTTTATACTGACAGCCAATTTGAATAAATATTTAATCTTTTCTTATTTTAATTAATTATGGCAAAAATATGACTCTTATTCTATGGTCTATATTTTTAACGTTTTTATTAAATAATGGATGGCTAATTTCACAGTGACATTTTTAACTTTCAATAGTAATTATGCACCAACTCCGTTTCTCGGCGTTTCGAGGTCTTTAGTGGAACACAATTTTCTACCAAGGCTCATATATAGCATTTTTTTCACTACTAGCATTTTATGTTTTAAAAATATTCAAATTTGCTCAAATTTGTGATTTGAGTAACTGACTTAAATGCATCCACAGCGTGATTATGTAGGTATACAGAGTGTCCAGAAATGCTTTTCAAAGAAAACTGCAAAATCTAGAGCAAATTTTATGTCGATTTGACTTAAATCACCTTATCGAAAAATGCAGGGAACTGGAGCTCTTTAAAGATCGGTTTAATTTAAATAACTTCAAAACGCGCTTTTTGACGAGGAGAGCATAAATTTGTTTTTTAAACTCCGACTTACGAATTTTAATTAATCTGGTTTAAATTTTGTACAAAGTTCTTTAAATAATATTAGATCTAGCTTGATGATTATTTATGTACGTGTTTGGTACCTCAAAGAATTATATTCTTACATGGTCCTCATAGGGACCGTGTGCGTAGATACTATTTTTTATGTGTATTTTTCCCAAAAGTATTATATTATTGCACGGTCCGTATATGAACGGTATACTCAGACAGTTTATTCTTTAGTGTGTATTTGTTCCCATAAGAATTATAATAACAGGCAGGTGCGACATTTTTGTTTTTAACTGAAATCGAGAGATTTTGTTATTTAAAAACGATCGAAAAAAATTTGAGCCCAAAATATTAAAATTTACGTCCGCTGTAAGCAGTTTAAAATCAACGATCGGCGAGAGGCTGGAAAACGGTAATTGTGCGCGAGACTAGACCGTGTGACGTCATTAGCCATGAACGGTTGGCCCCTGGTTCGCTGCTGCGCTGTATTCACACACATTTTACAGGGTTACCGTTTTTAGTAAATTTCCTACTTAATTAGTAGATTTTTAAGAAAAATGAGGGTGTATGGTAGAATTTTAGTAGAATTGATACTAAGTACGTTCGACATTTTTGTTAAACTGAAATCAATATTTTTTTTTATTAAATTGAGCACTAAATGGTAATATTTACGTCAGCTGTAAAATTCAGTAGATTTTTCAGATTTGAATTTAAAACTATATTTTATCGCTATCTATCTATGGTATATTTAAGACGAGTGCAGAAAAAATATTTTGTATCATCCAAACGTCACACGTGATTCGCTTCAATAAGTTGTTTGAACAAACGTAAGTATGGGCTCTAGTAGAAGCGTGGAATAGTGCTTTTTACTGGTGCAATAGGTCCGGGATCGAATCCCGCACACAGGAAATCTTTTTTTTTTTTGCTTTTTATCGTTATATTTTGCTTTTCAACCTGATTAAATATTTTTCAATAAACCGTATTCTACCAACATTTCAATAATAAACTACCAAAATCACGACTGTCTCATCGCAGTAAAAATATTTTGTATATACTCTTTACCTACCCGGGGATATGTATTTTTTTATTAAAAGAAGTCTTGACAACCTAAACTAGCCTGTGTATTAAGAAAACATTAAAAAAAATATTTAATAACGTTGAAAAGTAAAATATAACGATAAAAAGCAAAAAAAGGTATTATTTTTATTAAAAGAAGTCTATCTAAACTAGCCTGTGTATTACTTATTATTTAAGCGAATCACGTGTCATATTTGGATGATACAAAATATTGTTACTGCAATGAGACACTCGTCTTATATATACCATAGATAGATAGCGATAAAATATAGTTTTAAACTAAAATCTAAAAAATCTACTAAATTTTACAGAGGACTTAAATATTAATATTTTGCGCTCATTTTTTTTATCGTTTTTTAATAAAAAAATATATCGATTTCAGTTAAAAAAACCTGCCTATTATCAAATCTACTAAAATTCTATTAAACACCCTCCTTTTTCTTAAAAATCTACTAAAAACAGTAGATTTGTTTGTATCGTTAATACAGCGCAGCAGCGGGCAAGGGGCGAAGCGTTAATGGCTACTAACGTCACACGGTCTAGTCTCATGCGGTACGTTTTCCAGCCTCTCGCCGATCCTTAATTTTAAAATGCTTACAGCGGACGTAAATATTAATATTTTGCGCTCAATTTTTTTTGATCGTTTTTAAATAATAAAACCTCGATTTCAGTTAAAATAAAAAAAAATAAGAAAAATGTAGAATCTGCCTATTCAAGGTGCTTATAGCCACAACATAATAAGAAAGTTTTATCTAGAAAAGATAGATTTATTAATATACAATAGAAATGTACATTGTTTATAGGAGAAATTAGTAAAAAAAGTATAAATAATAAAATTAACTAAAAATAAAAAATCTTTAAATAAAAACGAATAGTAATTAAATATAACAAATCAATTAACTTACATAATATATGTAACAAAATGTCAATGAACTTATCCAGTAGGAACGAATTTATTGGTTTTATATTAATGAATGAATAGCTTAAAGATCATAGTTGCTTATGTTGATTTTCAATGTTCTAATAATATTCATTAATTAATAAAAATTAATAAAAAACAATTCATATATTTTGAAATTGGCGCTGCTTCCTGACCAATAATTAACGTTTTACTTTCTACAGCATTGCCAAGATTCTAGCTTTGTTCGTTTGTAGACAAATTTAACATACTTCTTTCCTTCTTTTAATCATAACAAATGAGAACGAGAGTTGCCAATTTAATCGATATGACAACATAGCCAAATATAATCTGTTTCAATTGGGCCACGTCACAAGCCACTATAGCCCCAATTTTCAAATTTTAAGAATTAATTACAGCCGCAATTTATGCTTTGAATTTTTTTACTGCTTTTATTTACTGCTTTTATTTCATTTATTCTTTTCGATATATTTATTAGGGTGGAGCCCTTTTCGGCACAACGGTCAGTTTTAACCGAATTTAATCTTTTGTTCTTCTAAAGATGTAGCCTTTCTGGACACGAGAGCGGTATTAAGGGTTCTAGAAAAATGAAGTAGGATTATTTAAATTTTAAATAATATTTTTGTAATCTCTTGAATTGTGGGTTAATTCCTAGATACAGTTTAAATAAAATTATTCACGGTTAGGCTAATGGTTTTCGACACAATCAGCATATATACTTAGATATATTAGCAAATTTTGAAATACAACGAACAAATTTGTTAATATCAGCGTAGCCGACAAAGATAGAAAAAAAAATTATAAGATGAAAAATGCGTTTTTTAATGGAACTTATACGACTGCACAGATAAAAATAATAAAATATCGAATATCACAATTGGCATAAATACAAAGGTACGGAACCCTAAAAATAAGGGAATGTTAATGAAAAAATTATATTTAGTAATATATTGGTATTTGTTGGTAAAATATACATAACAATAAACATTATCACCAAATTTCAAGTTCATAGGTCAATGGAAAGTTAAAAATACTTCGCAACAAAATTTTGTAAAAAATGCTGACTTTGGCGGCTTCTCATGCCTACGTTTTTCAAACTTTTTGAAACATCTACTGAATGAGCTCTAAACAACGATACCTCACTTGATGGGGTAGGCCAAATTTTGCGCCCCACTTTGGCTGTATGGGAGCCTCCCTTGAAAACATTTAAAAAAATTTAATATAATTTCTATGGCTTTGAGTCAACAAGACGCATATACTGTGAAAATTTGAAGACTCTAGCTCCAACGGTTTAGCTGCTAGACCGGTGTGACAAACGGACGGACGGACACGCGAGTGAGAGCACTAGGATTCCGTTTCGACGCTTTGGGGTACGGAACCCTAAAAAGGATTAGTTACTTTATAGTTGATAACCACTGTGCCCAAAAGGACCACCTCAGTTTAAAACTTTGAAGCCCAAAGACCGGTAGGATTACGGAAACCCCTTGACAAAATTGACCAATGGGACCAAATGAACAACACCAATTTATCAATCAGGATGTGTTTCGCCTAAGTACCGACACAGAATAGGTACATGTTGGGAACCCCAAAATATGATGTTTTAACGCAACTTACCTCTATACCAAGTTGTACCCTTAAGGAGTTACGGAGACCAAAAGTAGGGAGATAAATTTCGAAAAAAAATTAATATCTCTGCAACCGTTTAACTTAAAAAATCTATATTTCGTATATTATTTAAGCGCATTTATTTGGGTACTGGAAATTTAAAAAGTCTCTAACGGTATGACTAAAATGAGGTGGTGTTCCATTATGCATGAACCAACCCAAGTGACCATCTATGTCGCTGTGATATAGTATTTAAAGATAGAAAAGGGATTATTACTACATAGTGCTTTCTGTACCTCTGCTACGTTTCTAAGACAAAACATGTTCCATATTTAATGCAAACATATAGATACTATGTAAATACTTTGTAGCAGTTACGTAGTACTTATACATAACATTGAAGTAGATTTTTTACCTTATAGCGATAATTCATATTGAGAGTGAAAAGAGAGTATTATTACGTAGTTTAGATACGTAGTTGTTACGTTCACATACAGAGAACAGTTCCCTATTTGATTAATAGAAAAAGGAAAAGAAGAATATAGAGGTTATGTCAGTAACGAGATGTGAGGCGAGCTGTGGCGCAAATCTGTGAAGTATTTCTGTTTTTTGCGTGTTTACTGTGCTGTTTATAAAAGTAGAAAGCTAGGTGCTAAATAGAGTGCATTAGTTCTCATTTTTGTTGCATAGGTATGTATGTAATCTACTATTTTTGACCAAAGCATAAGAAACACTGAATGTGAAAAATAAACTAAACAGTGTTTAATAATAGTAGACACCTTTTAGTTTTGTCTAAAATTGACACTTTCAAAATTACTTTTGTATCTTTTGAGATAATCCACACCCTGTATGATTAAGTACATAGCCTTCTGACGAAAATTATTATTAATAACAATTATTTTACTTATCACATTCACTATCTCCCAATTGCAGGCAATTGATGCATGCTGCTAGGACATGTATGTATATAGAGGGTGTTTCTAAATTAATACGAAAAATTTTCATAGGAGATTCCTCTTTGAATATTAGAAGGTTTTTTATATTAAAAATCGCAAACTATTAATGAAATCCTTTCAGATGCCGTGTATCATATTCTTAGAAGGAATTTGAAAGAATTGCCGCAGACTGGACCCGTCAAGGGAAGCAGCGAAAACAAAGAGGAGGAAAAACCGAAAGAAAAATAATTTTTATTATATTTATGAAATTAAAATATAATAATTAATTAGGTTTAAGAAGCAGTTTTATTGTTAATATTTTTCTCATTGTAGTATTACCGTAAAACCTTTGTCCTCTAGAGACGTAGTAGACATAAAACTGAAATATCCCTGAGACATAGTTGACACAAAACTGAAACATCTCTGAGACATAACTGCGACAGAGAAGGGACATTATTTGGCGCTTGAGAAAAGAGTTTCGCTCCCTTTTTAGGTAGGACATAGGAGCATCACAGAGATATCTCTGTTATGTTTACGCGCTTTCCTTGTGATATCTCTGTGACAGAACAAGTAACACCGGTGATGTATGTGGAACGTAGTTGCTCTGTAAAATGGTCAATTGGGAATGTTCCATTACCAATAATAGCAGCCCAAAATGAGAGAATGGAGATCATTTTCGACAAAATTCTTTAAAGAAATTTGTTAAAATGTGTTTGCTTAATTTTTGTTATTATGTTTTCTGATTTAAATCGATTTTATCAAAAATTATTTGCTGGTTGTTAAATTTAATTGACAAATGCATGGTCAACTAAAGTTATTTTTGTATTAACATTTTTCGAAAAATATTTAGTATTTCTAAAAATAAAAGAGTAAAAAAAGTTTTAAAATGAAACAAAAATTTTAAAAATCGGCCGATGGACAAAAAAGCTCTTAATGGTGATAAGGGTGGGTTACCCTCAAACAACTCCTTAAAATGATTTAATTAATTATTATTCACCCCCAATTTAAGACTTATGAAGCGCCTAAATCCTAAATAATGTACCATATATAGATTTTCTAAGTTAAACGGTTCCAGAGATATTAAGCTACCACTTACAAATCTACAATGATCAGCTGGACACTCTTTAAGACAGGAAAGAGATTATAACTATATAAAAATACAAAAATGTTTATTCCTTTTGAAAAGGTAGAAAAAGACAAATGGATATATATGCGTTCACACATTTATCGGAGATAAAAGCTTTTACTGGGACCGCAGAATTTGCATCTCAGAAAAAGAAAAGCAATATAGGCCTATAATAGACAAAAATTTCTTTAGTTAGTCAATACTACCTTCATAAATCATAACAGTTCCAAATTCTTAGTCATCTTTCAGTATCCCCAACTTATTTTTTTTCAAAGTTTTTTTTTGTTGTTCTAGATTTTTCTAGTTATTTATAACATCGTTCCAAATTTCCATGCCTTAAAAAATTATTTCAAGCTCAAAATTAATTAAAACCTCTCTGAGAAAGGAAAGTATTGTGAACGAGTTGAAAAAAATTGTCGAGATAAAGATGTAAATATCCGTTTTAAAGTAACCTGAGATGATTAAGACCATTTCCAGATGGAAGTCTGTTTACTGTTTAATCTGATTGAGCTGATATTTGGTATATGGGTTTGGGTTACCTGTCTGAAGAATCCATTAGTTTTTGTATGACATCTGTCAAGTGTAAATGTCACTATTAAAAAATAACAGATGCAATATGTCAGGGAATTTGACTTGCAGTAGATCATTTGAAAGCCCTTGAAAAACTCTATTCAGGACAGTCAAAATTATTTTAATAAGTACCACCTGTCAAAAATAAAAAAATGTCAAATTTTGAAACTTTAACAATTAATATCTGAAAAAGTATTCGTGGATACTCGTCGGGAAAGTTTTGCGGCGACACAACCGATTTTTTTTATTGTTCTAGTTGTCCTTAGCATTGTTCTAAATTTTTATGTCTTAAAAACATATTTCAAGCCCAAAATCAATTAAAACCATTTAGAGCTGACCCCCATAATTTTTTATTTATATTACAAGATTGTTTTACTAGTTGTTCTTAGCATTGCTCCATTTCTATCAGATTATTCCATTATTTTGAATATTGTTCCTTATAGTTTTAATCCTAAGGAAAATATTATCATATATAATACAACGAGTGGCATCTTGATTATCAATAATCCCATAAGTAATTTCACGAAACGTGTTGTCAAATATTAATTTCACGAGTCCGCAGGACGAGTGGAATTATAATTTGACAACACGTTGAGTGCATTAACTTATAGGATTATCAATAGACACGATACCACGAGTTGTATTCAATAGATTATATCACGAATTAATGGCATTTTAAAAATTTGACAGCTCAATAATTTACATTTACAGTACAAAAGCAATGACAAAGATAACAGCATTAAAAGTACCAAAGTGTGATTATCAGTTATTAGTCAGTATATGGTGAATGATTATCGATTATTAATCAAGTAACAATATAGGACATTATTACATTATGAGTGATATAATCGTATTAATTAGGTACGTGTAAGGAAAAAAAAATTGATCACGATCCTCATTTGTATTGGCTGACTATTTTTTTTATCATATGAATTTATCAAATTGTCAAAAATTTTAAGGTAAGACTGCTATACAAAATTTCAAATAAAGGAAAAGAAAACTTTTTATTGACTAATATAAATACATATTACTGGTTTTATTAAAATCTTCGCAGACACTTTTTATTTTGTACTTTGCTTACTTTTTTAGAGCTTTAAATGGTTTTTTTTAACACGAAAATTTGAAATAATGTTAAGAGCAATTTCTTAGCGCTCCAACACCGTCAAAACGTTTAAATTTCATGCATTTAGTTTTAGTGATAGAGAACACAATACTGAATAAATTTCACCACTTTTTATTTTGTAACAAAGAAAAAGGATTAATATACAATTTCGTCGAATTTTTTTTGAAAAAACCAACCATTCCGCCTGGAAAAAAATGTAAGCTTGGTGAAATTATTAAAAATAATAAAACTTTTCCTTACAATTACTGTATTAAAAATGTATTATTAAAATATTAAAAACGTATTATTAAAAAAAAAGAATTCGAGCAATCTGCAGATTTATCTTTCCTTAATATAATACAAGAAACAAATTAAATATTCAATTCGATATGAGCTTCTAATCACTAAAATACTAAATATCGTTATGTTCCTAAAATAATTATAAATAAGACAAATATTGTCCCTACTACTTAAAATGTCATTCTTTCGTTGGCCGAGGTTCGTAGAGTATCGGTTTCGATCGGTTTGTCGGGGACGGTATTTAAAGAACAAGGTCGGACTCCAAGAGTTAAATGAAATAGCAATTTTTAATTCAACCAAATGAAGTAATTTTTAGAATTAGTTGTAGTTTTTGAAATGTATACAGTGTGTCCCAAAAATAAAATTCTTGTAAGCTGTATACGGTATGTCTCAAGCTGGGTTTTTTAGGAATACTTTTTCTAAATAGTTGGTATATAATATTTGTCTTTAAAATATTTTTCCTTTTTAGAAAATCTCTTAGTTTATACCAGTAAATGTCCCAAAAAAAACTTCTTGTAAGATATATACAGTATGTCCCAAAAATGAAAATTCTTGTAAGTTGTATAGAGTATGCCACAAAAATGCAAATTCTTATAACAGCATGTCCCAAAAATAAAAATTCTTTAAGATGTATATAGTATGTCCCAAAAATGAAAATTATTGTAAGTTGTATACAGTATACCACAAAAATGAAAATTCTTATAACAGCATCTCCTAAAAATTACAATTTGTGTAAGATGTATACAGTATGTCCCAAAAATGAAAATCCGGGTAGGTTGTATACAGTATGCCACAAAAATGAAAATTCTTATAACAGCATGTCCCAAAAATAAAAATTCTTGTAGGATATATACAGTATGTCCCAAAAATGAAAATCCTGGTAGGTTGTATACAGTATGCCACAAAAATGAAAATTCTTATAACAGCATGTCCCAAAAATAAAAATTCTTGTAGGATATATACAGTATGTCCCAAAAATGAAAATATAAGTTTTATAAAGTATAGTATAAAAATGAAAATTCTTATATACAGCAGGTCCTAAAAATAAAAAGTCTTGTAAGATCTACACAGTGTGTCTGAAGTTGAGTTTTTTGGGGAATACATTTTCTAAATAGTAGGTATATATTATTTATCGTTAAAGATTTTTCCCTTTCAAAAACCTTTTAATGTTTTTACCTACACTACGTCCCAAAAAAAGTATTGTCAAATATATACAGTATGTCTCAAAAATGAAAATTCTTGCAAGTTGTATACAGTATGCCACAAAAAATTGAAAATTGTTCGATTTTTATTCGTCATTTATATTCTTCTTTCTTTTCTTAAGAAAATATCGTTTACTCCTTAGCCCCATACTTTCCAATAAAAAGAAAAATTTTAAAAAATCCACAAATAACACCGCGAAACTAACGGCACTAAAAATAATCTCAACAATACTGGGCTTGAAAATTTCTTGAGTCCGTATTTTAAAAGTCAACACAAAACGCCGTTTTTGAAGGGCTGTTAAATAAAATGTTTTCGTGGGTTCCATGACAGTTGCCCACTAGAATAATCCGCACATGATAATTCCCTACAAACAATTTCCCACAAGTAGAAAGGCCCACACGAAATTTGCCCACATAGAAATTTACACACATGAATAATTCCTCACAATAAATTTGCGCACAATGATATTTGCTCACAATGATATTTGCTCACAGAGAAAATTTATTGGTCATTATTCAACAGTTATTGAGTTTATCCAAAATCAATTATAGAAATATTTTTTTTACAAAGTTTAATTAAATTTCTACTAAACGTTTCTTATATTTCTATTTTTTTTTCAAAATGAGCACAAATTTTATATACTTATATGTATGCGTTCGGACACTTTAATTTGTTTAAAAATTACAAAGATATTTGAATGAGTACAATAAAATATTAAATTTATTTTAATAATTACATTGTGAAAATTCATTAGCAAGTTTTGAGAATTCTATTTATGAAATTGTATTATTTTAATACTTTCGTTGCCTAATTATTAAGTTATGCTTAATCGATATACACCGATCAACACAAATTTCATCAGAAGATTATAATTATCAATTAATTATTTTTTATTTAAACTCAATAACTATTGAATAATTACCAATAAATTTTCACTGTGAGCAAATATCATTGTGAGCAAATCTATTGTGAGGAATTATCTGTGTAAGCAAATTTCTATGTGGGCAAATTTCGTGTGGGTAATTTTCTGTGGAGAATTATCATGTGGGGATTATTCTAGTGGGGAAGTGTCCGGTCACCGTTTTCGTGAATCGCCTCGGTCGCTTAAAAATTTGTGGTGGGGGCCTCACAGGAGAAATTTCCCCTTTATCTGAGATACAGTGCACGAAGCAATTTCTCTTAAGAACAACTAAAACAATAGTACACCAAAAAAAATTTCGAAAAAAAATAATGGCTAGCTAGCTTTAAACGGTTTTAATTGATTATGAGCTTGAAATATTTTTTTTGAAACACAAAAATTTGAAACAATGTTAAGAACAACTGAAACAATCTGATATAACAAAAAAATTTACGAAACAAAATAATGGAGGGCTAGCTCTAAATGGCTGTAATTGATTTTGAACTTGAAATATTTTTTTAAGACATGAAATTTTGGAACAATGTTAAGAACAACTAGAACAATCTAGTACAACAAAAAATATTTCGAAAAAAAAATAATGGTATTACTTAGTTTAAGAAATAATTTTCTGTAACACTTTGTTATAAACCTACAACAATTTTAACAACATTCAAAATGCCAAAATTCGAAAAATGGGGCTAATTTCGTACACACCAATATTGATCGTTGAAGACACTGAGATCAACAGTATGTGAAGTCAAAATCTAAGCAAAAATTAAACACATTGTGAATACATGGTCTTTACAACCAATGCAATATCATTGCCTAATACACACAAAGTGTATAGATGACGGCGCCCCCTTCAGGTATGTTATAAGAACCTCATCCACCTGACACATTACTTATGGGGACCAAATATTTTATTAATGTTATAGGTACCATATGAGACCAAAAACGACGTAGATTACAAAAATCAGGTTAATTTCTTATGAAGACCGGCTTGATGTCCCAATAAGAAAAACGGTCCTCACAACCATAAGCGTTTTTCGGAAATTGTCCCCGTAAGGTCTCAAAAGTCCACACACACACACACACACACACACACACACACACACACACTAACACACACACACACACACACAGACATCATCGCGAAAATATTAAAATCGTATTCTAGGGACCCCAAAACGTGTTTATCCATTGAAAACTCACTACCCAATTTTTAGCATGATTCCTATACCTCTCTTATCTGAAGGGCGAGAGGTAATAAAAAATTTACAGGTTGACACAAAAAAGTATGAAAAAAAAATTACTTTTTTGTAAATCTGGCAACAATGACAAAAGTTTCGAAAATTTTAATGAGATAAAAATCAACTATAGGGTATACAAAATATATGTGTAAAACTTTATTGCCGTTTTATCTAATAATGGCGTCATCACCCATAGCAACTGCCACTTCCGGTTGTGCGATTGGCACCAAAATCTAATCAGATCTAATCTAGGGTATCAGAATCCTGTATGCAAAATTTCACATTTTTTTATTCAGTAGTTTTTGAGTTATCGTTACTACAACATCCATCCAAACACACACACACACACTAACACACTAACACACACACACACACACTAACACACACACACACACAGACATCATCGCGAAAATATCAAAATCGTATTCTAGGGACCCCAAAACGTGTTTATCCATTGAAAAGTCACTACCCAATTTTTAGCATGATTCCTATACCTCTCTTATCTGAAAGGCGAGAGGTAAAAACAAAAAAAATTATCCATGTCTGAAAAAAATCCAAATGATCAATAAATTATTAATGAATTCTAATTATAGATTCTGAAGAAATATTGTTGGATTCAATTATAATCCCATTTTGAATTTTTGAATATCGTCTGGTTTACTTTTGTATAATACGTTTTTAAGAAATTCATAGATCCGAAGGCCCTGTTAACTATTCAACATTAATAGTACAATGAGAATTGATATAAGCGTTAATATCAAAACTTTTTAAAAACTATCAATATAACCAAATGATATACTTTTTTACCTCTCGCCCTTCAGATAAGAGAGGTATAGGAATCATGCTAAAAATTGGGTAGTGAGTTTTCAATTGATAAACACGTTTTGGGGTCCCTAGAATACGATTTTAATATTTTCGCGATGATGTCTGTGTGTGTGTGTGTGTTAGTGTGTGTGTGTGTGTGTGTGTGTGTTAGTGTGTGTGTGTGTGTGTTAGTGTGTGTGTGTGTTTGGATGGATGTTGTAGTAACGATAACTCAAAAACTACTGAATAAAAAAATTTCAAATTTTGCATACAGGATTCTGATACCCTAGATTAGATCTGATTAGATTTTGGTGCCAATCGCACAACCGGAAGTGGCAGTTGCTATGGGTGATGACGCCATTATTATACAAAACGACAATAAAGTTTTACACATATATTTTGTATACCATATAGTTTATTTTCATCTCATTAAAATTTTCGAAACTTTTGCCATTGTTGCCAGATTTACAAAAAAATAATTTTTTTTCATACTTTTTTGTGTCAATCTGTAAATTTTTGATTCAAAAATGGCGAGAGGTCATGTGCTGGCCACATCAGATTTTTATATTTATAGTTAGTATGTCCCGAAACATACAAAATGTTAAATTATAACTATAATATTTTTTGTGTTAGTTACTTTTATTTCACATTTCACCTAAACTTTTCCTACAAAATTTTTTTTTGCTCTTAATTTTTTAGCTAATTTGTATTAAAAAAATTTTCCCGACACTATGTCTGGCCTGATGATGGCAGTTCTGCCGAAACTAGTTACCGTTTCCCCCTCTATGTCTTCTTACCAACTTGGTTTTTTAATATATTTTGTGGTATTTGATTTTGAATTTTATTACCTTTTTTTTACCGATGATAATGGCACTGGCAAAGACAACAGGCCAATCCTTACTGTTTTTTTCTAAATTCTCAATAAATATATACTTAAAATATTAATTTTAATATTCTATATCATCATTTACTGTTGGTATTTGTCGTCCAGGTATTATATATATTTTTTGTTTTTTTTTTATTTTTTTTTTAGTTTTAATTATTTTTTTATCATAATTTTTTTTTTTCGTTCAGGCTTAAATTTCTTTTATAGGCAGCGCTGCTATTCACAGAGATATTTTAGTATATTTTACTTATTGATATATTAAATATGCTATTATTATCTAGTGTTAGCAGATTTTTAATATTTATCGGAAATTTAATTATATATTAATAAGTTTAGATCCGATAAATTTATGATTTTAATATTGTAATGATTTTCACTTTCATTTATAAGCAGCTAGAAAGTAAAAAATTTTAAATAAAAAGTAAATTATTAATTACAAGTTTATCTATCCCCATATAATTATTACCTAATTAGTCAATTATGAAACAACCGCCATTAATATAACATCGTTTTGATCGTGGGCGTTGCGGAGAAAGGACTCGTAAATGCGTGTCTCAGATACAAAAGTGAAATTATAAAATTCATGGAGGAACTCGACTTGGTCACGAACTAGAAAGGTTGTGATTTGTATGAAAATCGGATTACTCAGACGGAATTTATATTTATAGTAATTAGAAAATTTAATGAATAAGGATCAAAATTATAAAAAAATAGAAGACATTGATATTTAAAAAAAAATTGTAAGAAAAAAAATCTTTTGATGAACTTTTTAAGTCCACCTTTGGGATTTACCATGACCGGGTTAGCATTCTTCTTCATCTTATTTAATTGTTTATTGCTAAACATAAGATTAAAGTGTAATTCCTTAAGGCGGGGCGCCACTAAACTATGCTAGCCGGACGGCACGTGCCGCTGGCTTTTGCCGGAGTAAAAATTAAAGTAAAAACATTCCTTACCGCTGCCGGCATACTTTTGCTAGCGGCCGCTAAAGATCAACGAAATATCCAAGATTCGAATACGGAAATAACACAAGATGATGACCATATTTCTACCGAATGGACTGAAAAAAGGTTTTATTATTGATAAAATTATTTCGCAATGAAAGTAGTTAATGGAACACTAGAGACAATTCAAACTGACACATTTAAAATACCCCCTCTACTGTCCAATTTGGCGGAGTCGAATTTAATTCCGCTGCAAGGCTGTAAGTGCCGCCGAGTTAGCCCAGTTTGGTGCAGCCCCGCCTATAACCAATAACGTATTAATTAGGTTTATACTTGTGTAAAAAATAAAAAATATATTAAACTCTGTAGTTAATTTTCTTGGACAGTTTAGCCCAAATATTCAAGTAAACAAAGGGCATAATAAATTCCATCCTAGTTACTGGCTTGTCTTCAATATCTTACAAATTGTTTGGCTTTCCCCTTTGCTCCTCGGCTACCACCCCGTCCCCAATGTTATACAACATAACAAGGAAACATCCGAAATGGTTGATCTAAATTGAAAATCTACACGAAACTAGTCTCTCAACAATTTCTGGAATTGCGGCATGTGAAACTAAATTAAACCGATGTGTATTCCTGATTTAAATTAAACGTTATAATCCGGCATTTTAAACAAATCACAGCGTTTTCTGTTCGTGACTAAGTCGGATTCGCTCATTAATTTTATTATTTATATCGAAAGGAGTTACCAGGAAAACATATTAAAAAATATGACTAACTTTTTTAACATTTTTGTTTTCTTTATTACTTACTTCAATTTGCTATAAAACATTTTTTTTTAAATATTTAACTCTTTGATAATTTTCTTAGATTTCGTGTACAATTATGTTACAAGATGGGAAATTTGATCATTTTCTTTTGTCCTAAACTCCAATAATATTTTTTGCTCATTGAATCATTTGCTTTCACTTCATTCTAATACTTAAATGTTATTTTCCTATCGTCGATCTTAACTCGTCAAAAAAGACATGTCGAGACCTTACTTACACCTTAATCTAAAATCTAAGTAATATTTCTTAGTGTTGACTGCTAACAAATTCAAGTCAATTTAAAGATTATGATTACCTGCCGCCCACTGAGCCAAAACCTCCATAAATGTTAACTCGACATTTCATTATCATCCATTTTAGTGTCCAAGCAGCGCCGTACTCTGCGCTTATAGTAGAAGATTATTATTAATGGTGTTTTTAAACTTTCTCGGAATTTGTAGAATTTAAAAATTAATGTAGTTGATGAAATAATAATTAGTATAGCGGTGGATAAGTGCTATCACTATGAAAAGTTTAATTTTTTTCTACAACCTACTTGAATTTTATCTAAGGCTTCACACGAGACGATTTCAAAAATCTCGTCTCGGTCTCGTCAGTTGAGACAAAAATAAGTCTCGTTTCAGTCTCGGTCTCGTCTCGTCTTGTCAAATCTCGTTATTGCTAGAACTTATTTCTAAGATAGTACAAAACGAAGGCAATTATTAATTCTATTGTAATTTATAAATGCGTGATAATTTAATTATTTTTGTATTTGGACGTTACTAAATCATTAACTATACAAATTATAATTATAACCATATTGTTATATAATAAAATACAACTTTTTTTCATTCATACACGTTACGATATTTCGCAAACATACATTTTACATTTCGTTAATGATAAATGTTTATTATAAATTATTTTTTATATAAGAGATAACTGAACGTCTAACCAGACACCGTTTAAAAAATTACAAATGTCGAATTTGAACTGGAGAGCATGTTAATGTTGATTTCGTTACTCCTATATTCAATAGAATTGAAAAATTTATGTTTTATTCTGCACACATATCTTCAACCTTCAACAACAAATGTAGTTTCTAGGTACCCTTTAGGTACCTAAGACTTAACTGGGTCATAAAATTTTATTACTCTCAAGTTCTAAAAAATTCGAAACACATTGAGAGTGTCATTTTATATAAAATAAAATATTTCACAGATGGTTACCGGATTTTAGATATCGTAAATTTATCGCAACCTATGCAGACGTTTCTTTTATTAAAAAAAAATTAAATGTTTATACTGCGTGCTAGTTTATTTTTCTCAGAAATTCAGAAACAAATTCTGAAGAAATATGAACGAAATTCTCGGGTCTAGCCGTATGTGGTCTCGGTATGGCCAAAATAATTTTCAAAAAGGTCTCGTCTCGGTTTTACGAGACCAGACCAGAAAAGTATCGTTCTCGTGTGAAGCCCTAATTTTATCAAGCCTTGGGAAAATGAGTGGTGAGAAAATCCACTAACAAATTAGATAATTACATACCGAGTAAAAAATTTAGGCCACTTTAAATAACTTCAGAAATTGCTAATAATTTAAAAAATAAAACTAATCATGCTTATTATTAAATTTTTTCTCCAAACCCTATTCGTTTTATAGTTTATTGTGGATAGTAACGGTTTACTGTTCTTACTATTTATTTATTAAGCCATAATGCCTCTAGATCCTATTGTTGTGGCACGAATTGTAGCGTTGATACAAGGTGGTAGAGGGCAACGTGAAACCGCCAGTTGGTAAGAGTCTCTGTGTTGTATTAATTGTATAGTGTATACCAGCGCTCTCAGTAGAATGGTCTTATAACCAAACGACCCGAATCTTGGCGATAAAGAGTCACGAATCAAAGAGCTGATCGGTTTTTCTTGATGTCAAGTTTGCGGAATAGAACAGATCCTGCGGTTTTGCTGCAAAATAAACTTCAAGAGGTTAGAGGTGTTAATGTTAGCGAATGGACAGTTAGAAGACTTCGTGCTAATGAATTGTCTTGCAGAAACATGGTTACAGGGCCAACACTGAACCACCAGCATCGAAGCATCGACGATTATCGAGAAGATCCGGAGCAAGATACGCCCTGTTGTATTGACCAGAGACGTAAATTTGGTGGTGGATCTGTTATGGTTTGGACAGGTATCACTTAAAAATCACGTACAGAGTTGATTTTCATAGAGAATGGCTCTGTAACGGAGATACTAGAAGATCATGTTGTGCCTTTCATGGTTACTATGGGCGAGCAAGGCATTTTCATACATGATAATGTACTAGTTATCATAATCAATATCAATTTTTCCATAATGTTAATTTTTATTCATTCATGTCTTTCCCAATAACAATATTTCGAACTTGGTTTAAAATGTAGACTTACTGTTTTTCAAGAATAAACCATAAAAAAAATCGGTTGCGCTGTCCCAAAACTTTCCCGACGAGTATCCATGTGAGATTTATCATTTTTTTTTATTAAATTTATCATTTTTCATCACCCGCGCCTGCTTTAATCTTCCTGAGAGCGTTGGCAGATTGGCCACTCAATGTTCGGGAGAGCTAATGAAACCTCTTGGACCATTGCTTCCGTGCTTTTTTGACAGTGACACTTCCGTTTGACAGATGTCAATCAAAAACTAACCTAACCAACGATTAACCGAAATATATTTTATCCAAATTGGTTCAAATCCATGAAGTACCTCTTTGGATATTTAATGTTAAGAGTTTCAAATTTTGACATTTTTTTGATAGGTGATAGTTGAAGAAATAATTTTGACTATTCTGAATGGAGTTTTTCAAATGCTTTCAAATGACATATTGCATGTCAAATTCCATGACATATTGCTTCTGTCATTTTTTAACGGTGACACAGATGTCGTACAAAAACTAATGGTTTCTTCCGATGGATAACAAACCCATGTACCAAATTTCAGCTCAATGTAGAAATGGTCTTAACCGTTTCAGATGACCTCAAAATGGACATTTCCATCTTTATCTTGAAATTTTTTTTTAGTTCGTTCATAATACTTTCCCTTCTTGGATGGTGGGTCGTGAAAGTAAAATTATGTTTTCTGAATCCATTTTTAAAAGCTACGAAAATGCAGTAGGTAAATTTACAATTTGCAGATACAAGCTGATGCGTTTTATTTTTAAAATTGTTTGCAATTATTCAAGTTATTTAAAATGACCTAAATTTTTTCCTTGGTAGTGTTAAAATATCACTGCAAAATAATAATTTTATAAAAGACTTACCTTATTAGATACTCCTGGAAACTGTAGTCTGAAAAATAAAAAAAAAATATTAAGCAAAGCAAATACGTTCAAAAATACAAAATTATGAGCTTATGAAATTTTTTATAAAGAAAAACTGCAAGAACTACGTAAAATTAACTTTATAATTAAAATTTACTCAAAAGTAAACTTT
Source organism: Neocrepidodera transversa (assembly GCA_963243735.1). Classification (NCBI taxonomy): domain Eukaryota; kingdom Metazoa; phylum Arthropoda; class Insecta; order Coleoptera; family Chrysomelidae; genus Neocrepidodera; species Neocrepidodera transversa. Next base: position 22,641,155 of record OY725336.1, on the reverse strand, counting down.
TCAGAAAATATTACATTTTTTTAATATTTTTTATCACCAAGTACTTGGCAATAATTGTTTTATTTAATTTTATATTTATTGTACATTCTATAAAACTTTCTTAAAACTTCCCGACCTTTCACCCAAATACTGTGTCGACAATATTTCCGTCATGGTCACATCAAAGAGCCGTACAGCCGCACGAATGTCAAGGACGAGTGGCTCGCTGAGTGCCATCATCAACATCAAAAGCCGAGTGTAAAGAGCCCAAAGCAGACCAGACACGCACGTCTCTCACCGCAGGTGCTCACACAACACACACCGCAAACACTCAACAACCACACACAAAACGTACTTCGCACGCGACATTACGAAAAATCAACAAATTATTTTGTGTTTTGGTTTATTGTTTAAATCTAATAGGTTTTTTATAGTGTAATTAAAGAAATCCGGGTGAAAATGTATGTTGGAGATTTTTTTCTCAGGACAATTCGAAGCTAGGGATATAATAAGTAGAAATTAAAAAATTACATTTGAAGTGTTTAGGATGAAAAATGTAAAACAATGCATCAGGACGAGGGATACGGCGCAGGATTTGGAACTTCTGATTTATTGGCATGAAGTTAAAAGCTTGATTTTTAAAGTTCGACCATTCTAATGTTGGTCGAATCGCAACAGAAATATATTTATTATTTTGTTGAAAGAATACCACGTACCAATCATTGACCGAAACATAGGCGTACACTTAAGGCTGTTTATATGTTTATATGTTTTGTGACCGTAAGGGCCCAAATTAACAGAAATCCCTCTATTTTATCTGCGTCAATGGTTCGGGATTCGGAATAACACTGACAAAGTAACCACTGTTTATACAAAATTTTGGATAATTAACAATGTGAAGGACCGTGTTCTATTTATTTCCAATAATAAGGGACTTAACTTTCCAGAACCGGAGCGAAATATTATAGGCAGATACACAAATCTTCGACCTTTTGTATATTTTATAATATAAGAGAAATACTGTAACTCAATCTTAAAATGTTCTTGGTGTAAATATAGACGACGACGTGTGGAAAAATATTGAAATTAGACAAATTAGAACATTTAAAAAATAAGAATTTTTAACGTTACTTTATAAAATGCTGGTAATGGAAAAAAATTACTAGTTTAATAAGACCGAACACTCACATTAACTTTTGCAAAAATACCCTCCGCCTCATTGACCTTGAGTGCCATTTACTTCAAGTCGACCATTATAATGTTGGTCGCATCGCAACAGAAATATATTTATTATTATGTCGAACGAATATCACTTATCAATCATTGACCGAAACATAGGCGTACACTTAAGACTCTTCATTCAAAACTGTTGTCGGGCGAACGATCGTACAACAAAACAAATAACACATGTTTATATGTTTTGTGACCGTTAGGGCCCAAATTATTTCATTAGAAATCCCTCCGTTTTATCTACGTCAATGGTTCGGGATTCGGAATAACACTGACAAAGTAATATTTTCTGTTTTCTTCTTCTGACTGTCTCATCTTATTATAAAAGACTGAGTATCGTGTACATACCAAATGTAAGGTGAAGAGTGGAAAGAGTACTTCAGTGTGTAAAATTTAAGTCATCATTAAAGCCATCATTAAAACCTTCCTTTGATATCGAAATTGATGTGCACGCGGCATGGACGGTGACAAGTGTACTAATTAAGAATGACAAGAGACATATTAAACTGACGTTGACAAATGACAATGACATAGGGGGCGTTCGTCCAGTGGTCCGAACTACACCAAACTGATTTTTTAATAAATAGTGTAAAATGAGGGTAAGGGCTATACTCGGTAACCAGGGACATGATCCATACAGCGGTCTGAAGAAACCGAGCATAGTTGGTTGGGAAATTAAACTGAAATCACCAAATTTAAGAAGAGAGTGATGGGCTCTGACACTAGATTACTATACTAGGCCAGAAGTTAGAAGGACACAAGACATGACTAGACCATGACCCATACATGGCACCTAGTCAAAGGATGAAGAGAAAAAATAGACTATAATAGTAGGAGATTGTTTTGAAAAGTGAAAGAAGTTTATAGTAAAGTCAAATTACTACCTAGTTCCATAGTAGGCAGCAACAAAGTAGAGAACAGATACCTATAGTCGCCTTTTACGGCTCAGTATTTACTGAGGAGCCTTTTCTTAAACCGGACACCCACGGTGATTATGATGATAAGTAAGGTCAATAAGGAGCAGATACGGAAGCCATGAAATGGAAGCGATTAGCAAAACAAATTAACAAATTACAATTACAATATTACAAATATGAAAGTAACGATTATAATATTTTGACCTCCCACCCCCTGGCCTGTTCATCTCATGAAAAAAGCGAGTACAAAGTAATAAACCGATGGTCAGTTCGGTAAGAAACTTCCGTACTCAAATTTATCACAAAATATACCTGATCATCTAGTATTGCCAAGTTAGGACCAAGTTGTGTTTAATAAGCGTAGTAATAATAATAACATTATTATTAATAGTTGTAATAACCCCAAAATCTCAAAAAAATATTTATTCATTATGAAAATTTACTGAAGAATGATGGCGCCATTTGGCATAAAAGGTATAGGGAAAACCGGATAACATACCCACCCCCCTGACATTTACACATGAATATGTACAAAAATTTCTTAATAACTTTAAGTAAATACCGTAAATGTCATGTGCACCGGCTATCTCTGCATTATTGGCAATATTGCTCTTTTAATGGATATCTGAGATATCATCTTTTATTACTGTTGTTTGGATATCAGTGATATCAAATTTTGTATGGAGAATCCTACTAGATTGTGACCGGATCAATACCAGCGATGCAACCTTATGTTGAGGCTGAATACTCGTTGGACATAATTAAGAAAAAGATAATCCTCCTCTAACCCTTTAAGATGGAAATCTTATAAGCTGTTTCAGTTAACTTGTAGCTCAAAGACTATAAGAAGTTGGCGAATTAAAATGTGAAAACGCTTATTCTGCTTTATTGTTGAGAAGTCAAAATAAATCCAAACGTAGAGAAGAAATTGTCGTTTACAGTGAGAGATGTAAAAATGGGTAGACGCCGAAATATTTAACATCGGGACGAACAGCGTAGCGACACTGAATGGACGTCGAAAATTGTAACTTCTGCTAATGGCGTTCGTAGTTTAATTTGTGCGAATGGACTGGGTTTTGAAGAAGTAAAACCCAACTGTTTGTCGAAACTGTTGTCGTCGGCGTCTCGACGCTAGATACAAGATTTTACGTGACGATGTTGGTAGTTTGAAATTTAATTTTTGACAGATACGTCTCTGAGTTGCGAACCCCCTTTTATGCCGAGTTATGACGTAAACATTTTACGTCATAATATTATGTGGTCCATATGTCCTTTTCGTTCTTATGAACGTTATCTAACCATCAACATTCTAACTTTTGTAAATGGTTCAAGAGTGTATTATCGTTTGTAGAAACACGTACTGACAGATGAATGTCTTTTGGGAAAAACAACTTGACTTTGCTTTGGTTATCTCTCTAAAATTCCTTGAAACGACGAAACAAAATACCATTAAAATTTGCTAAAAAAATAATAATATGATATACCGGGGGTTGGTTGATCACAATATAGATCAAATTAAAATAAATGATACAAATTTTACCCACTGGCATACTCTTTCCACTCTTCACCTTATCTTATTATACCCAATCTTTGGTAAAGGTAAGTAATGTGAATTGATAAACTTAACTTATAACATATATCCTACTTTTTAGCACCAAATTAGTAAAAACTTCCCACATAATAATATATTTATATTTCCGAAAATGCTGTTTCCAATTCAAAATTTTTTTCGAATCTCAAAAGAATTTTGTTTCTTTAGCGACATTTTACTATTGAATTAATAACGTACTTAATTTAGACTGGCAACAAATAATTTATAGACATGATATACAGTCAGGATGTTATTTCTTTTAAATGTGTCAAATCTCTTAATTTAGATAGAGTATTGAATAGATTAAATAATAACTGTTTGGTTATTGTTTTATATATTTCCATTTTTTTTAAACACATATCACAATCTAACCGTTACTGCGGTTACTTACTGAATCATTAGCATACTTACCAATTCATTTTATCTTAATTTTAAAATACAGACTATAGCTTATTTTTTTCTAAATTATAGGCACTAAGAAAGGTAAATAACAAAAACATTTATTCCGTTTTTGGTTCGTTATATTGACATTATTTTTTTAACAAATTGTTACTTTTTTCCTGTAAAAACCAAAAGTTAAAAAATTTAATCACTCAGTCATTAGCAACTCGTTATTTTACTAAATACTGAAACCGACCATGTAATGTTAAGTTGTTAACAGCTCACGTTTTCGAAGAAAAAAATTTAAAAAAATTTTAAATCCGAATCCATCAGTTTGATTAACATCGATAAAAGTTTACATTGTCGATCATCAACAACAACAAAAAAATACAAACGTAACCAGTAAATACGTGACAGAAGACCAAGGTAAATTGTATTTGTCCAGAAAAAGAAAAACAATTATATTTGAGGCACGTTTCAAAGTTTTTCTTTATTTATTTTTTGATTATTTAAGATAAATGTTAGTTTGTAACAGTATTTTAAAATAAAATTTAACTATTTTCTTGTTATTTTAATAAATAATTCTATTAATTATACGATTAAAATTAAGTTAACATTAACAAGACAAACTAAGGTAAAACACTTCACAAGCGATTCAAGTCCATTCACGGTCGTTTAGCAAAAAAGGTCTTCTCTGTGTTAGAACATTAAGTCGGAAGTTGTGCGTGCCAGACAAGCCATTCAATGGGGCTCATAGTATTTGTCAACACTTGCATCGAACCGAAACGAAGCCAAGTACGGCTTGCCGCCGCCACGACGGGCGGCCGATTTCCACATCCAAGCGCTTACCGCCGTCGCCTTTCAATGCCAACCCTCATCTTCCTTTTTTATCCGAAATCTCAACGTGCGTCTCTATAGGCCAGTCTTTACCTATTAATATTTGTAGATAATTTGACAAAAATTATTTAAAAATAAAAATGAAAAATTTATTTCGAGATACAAATATTTCTATTATTATTAATTTGTCTATCAAGGACGACTTTCTAAGAATAGGAAATCTAGATGTTTAAAATTTAATGTAGTTAAATGATCTATAATATAATAAAAAAATATCTGCAAATGCATGTTTGTCATGAATGGGAACTAGATTAGTTAATCAAGAGAAAACGACACTTCTAAATAATAATAATTATTTTTCATAAAAGACAAAAAATATCAAGAATTCTATTTTACCGGACTAGGAAAATTCCGAAAACGATATGCCATCAACAAGACGGAGGCGGTTAGAATGTAGCGGCGACCGTGGATAGCGTGGAGAGCAAACGTACGTCCGCGAAGGGCGAAAATGGCATGTATATATCGAGTTAAACCCGTGAATCCTTAGGTCAACGATCAGAATCCTGACCTCTTACCCGGCTTTAGTTTTGCCCAGTGACCCTATTTCCTTGATATCAAACATTCAATGTCAAGGTCGAGTGTCATCAAAAGCAGTTCAGAAAGGATATTGTATCAATTTTTTTATTTGACGAACTGTTTAAGAAGAATTTTTATTGAGATTTTTTTTTCGTATGCTTAAAAAATTTTTTTTGGGAGCTGAGGGCGTTAAGTTTATTCATATATAATTTGGTCATCTCTTTTCTATTATTTCTACATCTTACCGATAATTCGATATAGGTTTGGAAGAGGTGCTATGTATACATACACTCACTTAGATCAACTGTTTAAGCGCATTGTACTACTTCCTATTTTTGAATCTGCTAACTCAGTAGAGCAGAAGATTTTGTAAAGAATGGGAAACATCGATTTAACTTAGCATCCTACTAGAGGCTGTCCTGACCTATGAATCTGACTAAAGTATATTTACCCTTGTATCAGGTATAGTGTTTGGTAGGACCTAGAAATGTCCTAAAGGTAATCTTTTGATTATCTAACAAATAAAGATATTTTATTCATATCATATTATGTTAAAGAATGTGCATAATCCAATATAAAATACTTTTGCTATGGTATCTGGTGGAATTATTTTTTTGAAAACAAGTCTTTTTCTTTATGTGGTTTGGCTAAAAATGTATTTTGTGGGCATTCAGTCATTTGAACAATTCATAATATCTATCAAGAGTATGAACAGTACCTTCCTTGAAGTATGTATGTAAGTATATAGATCTGGGGGGTAATTACACCGCGACCTATAAGATATATTGTGTCTCTTTCTTGTCATTGAGGATAGTCCTGTTCTCCTCAAGAGATTTAAGATTTCTGACAGTTTCAGATTCAGTAGATCTCTCTCTTCTATCTGATGTACTCCCAGGTATTGGACCCTTAGGTTTTGCAAACCAGTGCATTCTGAGATTGAGTTTTCAACCTCTAAGTCAATACCCTGTTAATACTCCTGTTATTATGCGAAGCTTCCTTTTACTCAGGTTGATACATTATGTGGAACTCTTTTGATTACTCCAGTAGTTGGATCTTTTTATTTTCACTTCTTTTTTCAATTCTTCCAGTATCATGCTATTACTAATCCCACAAAGGGGTTCGGGCCGCAGAAATGGTGTTTCAAATGGTGTTTCACCATCTAATCTGCAATTTGGTTTTCCTCAATGTCCCGAAACCCCCATAATTGTATTATTCTTGCTTAGCTCATTTAGTTATTTAAGCATTCCTTGACCATTTTGACCCAGCTTTGTGCTGAAATCTTTCACAAAGTCATCATTTTTTAGTATTTCGCCCCGAGGCATGTCCCAGATGTGTCCGTCGCCAATTTGGAAACCGGGTTTACGTATGGCGATTCCCTCTTGCACCATTCTGCATGTTGTCCTTTTTGCCACATTCTCCACTTGTATGTGCTGAGGTGTGAGGTTTAGGATTATCTCTATTGCAGTTATCGGATACGTTCTTATTGCTACTGTTATGCATATACAGGCTAGCCTTTTGACTTTCGAAATTACTCCTCGAGATTGCAAGGTTAGTTCTTCTAATCCAAGCAACAGAGCCGCAAGTGGTAATTGGTTCCACAAGAGCTGTGTGCCTTTGTCGTTACTTCTTTTTCGTGCTTATTCCGAAGCAGTTTGTTGTCTAAGGTAAGATACAGATATTTTGCTTCTAGTTTCCACTCAATAACATGTCCATCTAATTTGATTGAGATTTATTTTCCTCGTGAAGGCTACAAGAGTCTTTTTGTTGTGGTTGATGTTTAGTCCCATCGATTTTCTTAAGTCTTTATGAGGTTAAGTCCTCTTTGAATTATGAGTATTTGCAAACTTGCCTCTGGCTATTATAACATTTCGTTGGCAGGATATACCTAGGTCGTTCAAAATGCAGATGAGTGTATCTACTATCAGACATAAGCGGGGATGTTAACATCCATCGGAAGTGAAGATGGAGGTGGTGTCTTGCCCTATCTTTGTCTTTGCTATTTTATTTGAAATAAATTGCGACATCTATTTCGACGTCGTGCTGTCTACCCCTCTGTCATCGCGAGCTATTCAGTGCCTAGAAAAAATCCTAGCACAATTTCATTGTTATCAGTGCTTCCCGGATATCATTAGTCAGTTGCATAAGTGCTGTGTCCGTGGATCTAACTGCTCGATATGCATGCTGGCTGGGGTGTATCGGTACCTACTCTAGGGCCTATGTTCTGATATAATTATCTACAGCTTTTTCCATCGTTTTAACGATAAACGATGTGAGGCTGATTGCTCGCAGGGATTTTGGCTGCGTGATGTCCCATTTCCCTGCTTTCGGAATGAAGGTGACTTTGGCCCTTCTCCATACTTCTGATATGTTCCCCAGTTCTAGACTGCTCCGACTGATTCGTATGATATGGGGCAGGATATTTTCTTGCCCTCGTTAGAAATTGTTCTAAGCTCATCTTATCCGCCTGCTAATACATATGTGTCCGGCCATTTTTAAGGCTTCCCTAGTAGGTCTGCTGTATCCCTCTAGTGTGTTTCCTTTGAAGTAGATGAACATAACAAGATTTCAACAACGTTGCGGAGGAGTTGGTTAGTTGTTCAGAAATATTTAGCACGTTGTAGGTATACTTGGATCACTTTGAATTATTTCAAATATGGTTAGATTCCACTACACTCAGGTGGTATAAGATAAACATAAAATACCAATCTGCCGTCTGCCATTAGATATTGGTCTTGTTCTTGTTCCAAAAGTTATTATTTGAGAGTCAAGTTAGATCTGTCAGGTTAAACATATTTGTAAGAGTGGATCCATTTGTTAGGTTGGACTAGAAAATCGGGCTGGACCTAATGTTCTGTTAATCGTTTGAATAAAGGCTACATTACGCCGCTCACCGTCGGAAATGACCAGAAGATAAGATTTCCATAAAAAAGACAGGAAGTGGATGACACGCCTAAAAATAAATTAGTTAAATCTCATTTTTGGTCTTGTTATGGTCTAGACACGAACTGTATGAAATTTAAGCTTCAACACTACCTATACAAGTTTATCTTCCTCTTCTATCTGATATGCTCCCAGGCATTAGATCCCAGAGTTCTGCATGGCAGTGAATTCTGAGAGAATAAGTTGAGGCTTCATTCTACATCGCTCAAAATCTGCATTATTCCATTCCTAAAAAGTCGGACAGATGAATTTTCTGTAACAGTCAATCAATGAAGTATATATTTAAATCCTCTGTGCTGCCTGCCATCTCAATTTACTGAAGTATTTTGGTTTGTTGAACGCTTGGATGGTATTGACCATCTATGACCGAAGACAGGGCGGAAAGGTTACATATACCTTCAACTATCTCATATCTCAAATGTGAAGGTTTTTAAATGGTTAAGCTCCATATTTTGGAAGTTTCTATAAAGAGCCATGCATTCAGCTTCTAAAGTTTTCCTGATCATTGCTTAATAACTTATCTGCATGCTAATTACCAAAATATTCTGTTAGTTTTATAAAGTTGCACCAGGATAGTGGGTGTTTCATTTAAAATGATTTTCTTGTAATTGAATCTTCTGAATACAATGGTGAAGTTTTTAATTATATCAAAATTAAATTTGTCAATTAAAGTCGGAGGAAATTAAAATTAAAATTATTATTTCATATCTGTAGTTAGTATCTCTCTGGCAGAAACATCGCCACTGAAAATGAGAACATGAACATGGCGAAGGAAATCGGATGAAATTTATTAAAAAAGTTTTACAAACTTTTCTCGTTCAAAGCATAAATTATTGCTTGAAATATTTTCGTGGCGAACTTTTACCATAATTTATTAAAATAATGAGATTTTCTTGTAATGGAAAGCAATTTTCGTAGGTATTGACCGGCAGAATTTTCCAAATGAAAATTGAGCTAAATTTATAAAATTCATTAGCAACAAGCTTTCTATTAAATAATATTATTATTGCTAATAAAAGTATATAAATAATCGAGGATTATTAATTATTCCGAGTGAAATTTTTGTTCGAATTCATTTAGAGAAACTGAACCTACTTAGTGGACTTAATTCCGTTTCATAAATTATTGCGAATCGTGGCATGTAACAACAGGAAGAATTACTATTGATTGGTTTTAGCGTTAAATAAAATAATTAAAATCTAATATATTGCAATATAAATTTTTTAACGATGTAGTTTAAAAAATGCAAATTATTAGAACATTCATTAAATTCTTATATTGAGTTGTATAACAGATCAAGGAATAATTGTTATTGCAATATTATACTAGTATATTATTGCATTTATAGTAATCTATGTACAGAGTGAATTTGTAAGTATAATAACTTGTAAATCACGAAAATTGATGGAAAACATTTATTTAGATGTCTAAAAAAAAGTCTAACTAATAAAAACAATGATTTTTCAACATAGTTCGTTCGAAGTTATCGATTTTCTATCCTTTGAATGGTACAAGTAAAATAAAAAAAACTGTTACATGATATCCCAGTAAAATAAATCCATATTTCACGAAAAAATTGAACAAGACAAGCAACAATGGAGGTTGTCTCTTCACTTGTAATAGTAGATATACTAAGCAGTTCCTGACCCAGGTATAGGAAATTCAAGGTGTTAGAGAGAGAACGTATCTATATCCAGTATTATTGGCCAAAATTGAAATCTGAAAACGGGGTCGGCTCTGGTCTTCAGGTACTTCAGCTCTGTCTTATCTCCGTCTGGTTTAGTTTTCAGCTGTGTCAGGTACGTCTGCTACCTGACCAGACGGAGCTCAAGTACCTGAAGACCAGAGCCAATGTAGCTCAAGTACCTGAAGACCAGAGCTAATGGAGCTCAAGTACCTGAAGACCAGAGCCGACGTTGTTTTCAGATTTGAAGTTGGACCAATAATAACGGAGATAGATACGTTCTCTCTCTCACTTTGAATATCGTATTCCTGGGTCAGGATTTGCTTAGTATATCTGCTTGCAGTTGTAATTTTTATTAAATATTTTTTCCCAACATTTATTCCGACTGTTTTTCTCAGTTTTAACCCCAATCTTTTTATCACCTACTTTTTTACTGTTTTAAGCTTTTTTATGTTTTAAACTTTTTTTCTCCCACTTTTTACTATTTCTTTCTTCTTTCAGATTTTTTTGTTATAAACAACGAAAATAAAGAAGATTATATTCTTTTTCTATATAGAATGAACAATCGTTCATTTATTTCTAGGAATAGAAGTATTATAACAAATACGTTTTCGTTTTCATTTCTATCATGTGTTCGAATTTTACGGTCACATTGATATTGGATTTTCTTACATGGGAACGTCATTTTTCTCAACAATTTTACGACTGTGGATATATTTCAAGATATCTAACACGGAGTGAGCGCTTTATGGTTTGACATTGCCCATAAAATGGCAAGTTAAATTTTTATTTTACCGGTATTGCCACTACTTAGTTCGATATTGCTCAATGAAGGAGAAAAATATTTATGTTTCCAATAATATTAACGGTTACTTTTTTAATAACTAAAAAATCAAAGATTTCCGCAATTTTAATTACTAAAATTTTAATTCAAATATCAAAATGTAAATTACATGAAGTCGACGATTGTGGAATAGTGGAGCTAATGTGAAATATGCCATGATTTTGGCTAAACTATAATTGCCAGCTGTATTTCAATGGCATCATTATATACTATTTATATTGTCTTTGACCCAAATATAACTCAAATATTAATTAAGACGTGTATTTATGGTTGTGCTACTTTTTTAAGGTAAGAGCTTCAAAGTTTTGTTGTGATTGCATTTTGAATCTTTAAGTTAAGATATTTGCATATATGTATAATGTATATATCCAAAAAATCAGAAAAATTAAAAAAATACATATGTTTTAAACAATTAATTCTTCGAACCCTAATCTCTGAAATATTCCTGAAATATTTTACTGTTATATTTCATCCAAAATGTTTCTGAAACAATATATAAATCTATAGTAAAAGCTAGCTTTAGAATGCAGTGTAGGCAGCATAGCCCAATGCATTTTAAACGGAAGAATGCTCGGCGGCGATGCCAGCTTGGCGCGGCAACGGTACGAGACCCAGAATCGTCTAAGCCGCTTGATACGGTCCTGGCGTGCTCAACCTTCCGTTTTCTAACGTGTCCGACTATCTGACATCGGAGGCAACCCTGCGCTTCATAAGGCCCATACTGAATTCTAAATCTGACTTTCATTATAGCTGGAGCTGGTCTGGTTGGTACGGTAGATACCTCGATAGTCCGGATACTTGATGACCGAAACCCAAATGACTCAATGATCTATGACACAGCGTATCATAACACAATTGTGCTGATACAGTGTTAGTGTTCAACAACAAAAAATTGTGGGTGTTACCCATGACTACCAGGCACATCAATTGCTAATAAAAAAAGTGGACGAATTCTTCAACTTCAAAGTTATGGAAGAAAAAAAATCTCTTCTAGTCAGATTTTCAATGTCGATGAATGTGGAATTTATATTGTGCAGTCACAATGGGACCTCATCTCTGCAGTGAGAGGACCGTTATTAATTCTTTTAATGTGCATGAATGCGAAATACCACCCATGATTATATTTCCTTGGAAAAACTCTAATGATCATCTAAAAAAGAGTGCCCGTCAGTATCTGTTAGGGTGGATACAAACAAATCTATTTAAAGCTTAGTTTGATCATTTCATTGAGAAAGCCATGGAAAATTTTGTGACGATTCTGTATCTGCCCCCTCAGACATAGCACAAGATGCAGCCTCTAGACAAAACGGTGATGTGGGCGTTAAAATCATTTTATAATAAAGAAATCAGAGTTTTTTTTAAGAACCAAGAACTCATTTCGATGTCTACGAACTCTTTGGTAAGACGTACTTGAAGATGAAGACTACTAAACGAGCAGTAAAAGGCTTTGCTAACGGAGGTGTTTATTCTGCTAGAAGAGATGATTTTACCAAAGAAGATTTTTAGATGTATCACAAAATGATCCAGGAACTAATTTCCAAGACACGCAATTTAATCCTGAAGAAAAAAAAGGAACTCTAATCAAAAAACCTGAAAAAGCATAGATAATTACGTCCACACCGAATAAGGAAGAAATAGAGTCATCTATAGACTAAATAAAACAGAAAAAGATAATTACGAGAAAAGTTGTTGCAGAGAAATCGTCTTGTAGTCCAACTGAAAATCGACATAATGTTCGTCAAGCTCAGTATCCAAAGGACGTTATTTCTGTCCAGGATTCTTCTGACTGAAAAACTTTGTTACAAGAGACGCACCCAGAAAATAGTAGTCGAGAAGTTTGAATAATGGACGTAATGTAGGGTTCTTGGGCACATGAAGAATGTGACGGGGCTGAAAAGATTAAATTATTCTATTCCATATTAGGATATTGTGGTATTCACATTATCCTACCATTTTTTGACTTTCATAAAAGTCACCTTTTTAGTAATTGTTTATTTTTAAATTTTTGCTTAATTTAATTATTTCTAAATACTCTTTAGCCTATCTATAACCAAAAATTTAGAAATTAATGTCGTCATTTTTATATTTTTCTCAAATTAAAACAAAAGGGTATTCCACAATCGGCGTGTTTACTCTACATATGTATATACTATATGACCTATTTTTTCTGTTTTTTAATCCTGAATAAGAGAGCATCAATCATACATTTTCATTTTTTCTTTATTTAATCTTTTATAAATTAACTGGACTGAAGTGTATGATAAATAATCACAATTTGTTCCCTTGAGTAATTTAACAAATAAGAAATATGTGAAATTGTTTATAATTTTTGTGACGTCCTAAATGAATCTCCGACTTTTCAAAAAGTATCGCCCAATCTTCCATTCTTTATATAAAATAAATTCAAATTACCAGAAATTATATCTCATTGTTGGACGAAATAAATTTTCAAGAAGTAATTTAAAGTTGAGTTTCGGTGAATGAGCGTGGAGAATAAGGATTGATGTAAATTGAAGAGGTAGAATGAGGGATTAAAGCAGAATGGAATAATGCGAATATTAAAATTCAAGAAACAAATTTTTCATTTCGCCGGAATTCGATGGATTCTTTCATCCAATTTAATCGGGACGGGAATGTGTGGAATTTCATCAGTTTTATAGGCTGCGGCCGTAAATATTTTCCTTTTTTGTGTTAAGTGTTAATAAGTGAGAAAGCTTTTAAAGTGTCTTTGTGGAACTTATTGGAATCTACTAAGAAGAAATAACATTGCTATTATTCTAAAAAGTAGATTATATATGATTATCTTCATTAATAGTTTGCAAAATGTATTAATATTAATTTGAAACTAATCGGATTTTAATAGATGATTATTATATTTCCATCTAGTTTCGTTATTCACGTCAAATTTGCGAAACTAAATTTAGATTGAACATAATTTGCCCCAGATTTTCATTCAGTGAGTTAAAATGGGAATATGATTGAGTTTAATATAATTTATCAGATTTTAATCAAATTCCAAATGGGTGTTTTTTCTAGGTTAAGTTGATTTTGTATATATTTATGTATTTTTAATAACTTAATAGTTTTATCATTATTTTTTGTACCTTCTACACAAAGTTTATATAAAAATAGAAATAATGGGACAGTTATAGTGGAAACGACCAAATTTGCTCTAAAATATTATCTACCAGTAGATGTAAAAATGGGGAATTATAAGCAGAAAAAAGTCTAAAGGCGTGTCTCCATTAAATCGACATATGCCAAGTGGCAAAACCATTTACCCATGCCACACGCAAATTACTGCGTCCATATTGGAAATTTCATTCAGACGACACTAGCTCCTTGCTGCTACAGCTCTGATATTAGATGGTCGAGCAAGTCATGAACCAAGGACTCGACGATTTTAGGTACGACCGAGTCTTGATTAGTAGAGCTCGATATGGAGAGAATGAACTGATGAAGAATTTAATTTTGGGGCATGTGGATGAGTTGAATCTCGAATACCGATGAAGGTGGTTTCCGGAACTTTTTCCTAATGACGAGCAGTGATTTTGAGATTCTTCTTAATTTGACCGGGCCGCCAATCAGCAAGAGGGACACTAGATTCGGAAAACTTATTTCAGCTCATGAACGTCTTGTGGTAACACGTTCAAAATTTCGAAATCATTCCAAATGTTTGTGATGCTTTGGTCAACGTGTTGCAAGATCATATTCAGGTAAGAAAAAACTACCAATTAGCAAATTTTATTTATATTGATGTATAATAGCGAATTTAAAGTTCCATCAGTATGGTATCCGTACAATGGCTGTCGGTAGTTCGTGGGTCACAGAGTATTGAGGGTAATAACCCACTTGGTTTGGCACTCAATAAGTTTGAGAAATTGAAATTGTTAAAGTACCAGAAAGAGGTGCGGACACGGATCTAGCGAAGATGGGCTGCTCAGTACATGTGTGCTACAAGATATGGCTGTGAGGATTCACAACTGTCCTAGCATGAAGTGATTAGAAGTCACGTATCTGCATCCCTGTTTGCTCTCCGAAAACGGTAAATTTGGATCTTATTGATTCGTTCCAACCCGTGCGCACTTCACGTCTATCAACTAAGCAAGACAACTTCGGAAAATTACAACGGTATCTTATTAGTAATTTGCCGCTTTTTTGCCGTTAATTAGTTGTGGAAAAATAAATTTTGCCGCTCTTTTTTTCCCAAAAATTCAATGTCTTGCTAACTTGATATCAAGTTAGCAAGATAACTACGCAAATAATGACGATATCAAAAAACTAATAGCTGGAGAATTTGCCGCTTTTTTGCCGTAAATTAGTTGTGGAAAAAAAATTTGCCGCTCTTTTTTTTATTATAAATTAAACATCTTGCTAACTTGAAATCAAATTAACAAGACAACTGCGTAAATTATGACGATATCAAAAAACTAAAAGAGTTCGTTGATGGCTCTTTAGATTATGACTCACATATGAGACGATTCAGGACTTCACCCCCGGAACTCCGGCCCCCTCTTTTTGCCACCTACCGGTACTTGTTATTAATTGAAACAATTTTTTATATTTATTCCTAAAGACAAAAAAAATGAAAAATCTAAAGAGTCGGAAATAAATCATGCAAACTTGATTGCTTTTTAATATTTTCAATTTTAATTCTTTACTCAAAAAACAGATGGAAACTTAAAAATCTAGCACCATCAACCTTTAGTCATTTACATTTAGAATTTGTTTCTGAAAATAGATTTTTAAAAAAATTAAATTTAAAGGCTAACTTTTGTAAAGCCGCATTAAGTAATTTTTTTTGTTTTCTTAAATTTGAAGTTGGTATATAAAAATCCTGGAAATTGTTTATAAAAAACAGGTGAGAATTTTTTTGTTTCCACAACTATTTGGTGGCAAAAAAGCGGCAAATTCTCCAGCTTTTATTTTTTTGATATCTTCATTATTTACACAGTTGTGTGGCTAACTTGATATCAAGTTCGCGAGATGTTTAATTAAGTACTAATAAAAAATAAAGGCAAACATTTTTAACTTAACTAATTAATGGCAAAAATGCGGCAAATTCTCCAGCTTTCAGGTTTTAATATCGTCATTTTCACGCAGTTTTCTTATTAACTTGATACTAAGTTAGCCAGATGTTAAATTTATAAAAAAAAAATGGCTGCCAATTTTTTTTCACAATTAATTAACGGCAAAAAAGCAGCAAATTCTCCACCGTAATTATTTACGCAGTTGTCTTGCTAACTTGATATCAAGTTAGCAAGACATTGAATTTTTGGTAAAAAAAAGAGCGACAAAATTTATTTTTCCACAACTAATTTACGGCAAAACAGCGGCAAATTCTCCATCTATTAGTTTTTTGATATCGCCATTATTTACACAGTTGTCTTGCTAACTTGATATCAAGTTAGCAAGGCATTGAATTTTTGGGAAAAAAAAGAGCGGCAAAATTTATTTTTCCACAACTAATTAACGGCAAAAAAGCGGAAAATTACTAATAAGATACCGTTGTAATTTTCCGAAGTTGTCTTGCTAAGTTGATAGACGTGCGCACTTCCTAGATGAAATAATGCTACACCGTACGTTTTTGTTGCCCTCTCTCACAAAATGTTATGACGCCCTATGCTGGGACACAAGATAAGTTTCTGAGAATACTTTCGGGATAATATCTTCTGTTTTTCACATACTTAGAAAATCAATTTTGATAGAACCGGAAACGGCTGAAAAAGTAGTACTGTGCATACTATTACGTACATAATTTTCTAAGTAAAAGCAGGTCTAAAGCAGTTTACAACCCGAACAGAGCTTTTGATATGAACTACTCAGGCACAGGTCAAATTCATCGAGGAATATTGAGACAAGCTCCTTTGACACAAGGGTTCAACAACATTCCGAGGATACCAAGAAGAAGTGCAACATATGCACAGGCGGTTAGAAATGAATTTTGCCGAGTTTTGTATTTCTCCGGAGGGGATGGTACCTTTCCGATATAATAAATAATTAATACTTATTTTTATTATCGTATACTTGAATCGTCAGCAAATATTCAATATGTAAAAAGAAAGAAAAATAATATATAGGATGTTTCAAATGTATAGAGTGTTTCCAAAGAAATAAATTGGAAAATCTTACTTGAGTGCCTGTCATTATTCTTGCCTGATTTCGATCTTTCAGGAACTTCATACTCTGGTAGGCAAACCATTTGCTCTTCGTCACTTCCGTAAAATATTGGTCAATTCTGGTCAAATAATTAAATTTTACATAATTTTTTTAATCCTAATCTGAGTTAAATCCAAACGAAACTATAGTTAGATATTGTAAAACATTGTCTGAACCAGTGACTAATATGTAATCATATTTGCCAAGCAAAGGACGAGCTTTATAGTTCATTTTCCCCGGAAAAAGGTTGTTTCCGCGCCGATTGTTCCCTTTTGCCTCTCAAAGGTTAATGCGTGACAAAAGGAAACTTCCCATGCCCTTCCACTGGATTAGACCCATTATAAACGGTCCATTGGTGATGCCCTCATTCTTACGCTTGACTTCGATTGTTTTTGTTTATAATTTATTTCAAACCACCTAACTTTAACAGGTTAGATTAGGTTAAAACTAGATACTATTGCTGTTACGTTAGAAAAGAACACATAATTTTTAAAAGAAAAATTAGGTTAATATTAAAAGTTGATGGACGTAATATAAAGGAAGAAATTAATAATCATAAAGACTAAAAAGAGGAAAAGAAACAAATAAACAAGAATATCAACAATATCAAATTTTATAAAAAAATCTCTGAAAAAACAGGAGAAGCAAAAGCAAAAATATAGAAAGAAAACATAAAAATAAAATGCTATATATTATATTAGAATTTCTTGATGTCTATGAAACTCTCTCTCTTTTTTTGGTTGAGTTCCTTCAATAAAAAAATAATAAACATTACAAAAAATTCTTTTTTACTATTCTATATCCTGTCTACTTTTTCTTCTTAATACTCCTCCGACAAATTCACATTCAAATCCTTCCTCCGACCAGCTTCGCTCATTTACTTCCTCAACCTTTATCCTATTTTCTTTCTTCAAAATTTATCCCAAATTGCTTCTACCTTTCAATCTCCGTCAACCACAATACATATAAAAACAGAACTAAAACTACACATATAAAAAAAAACCGTATCAATATATAAAACAATTTTGGACACCACACTACAATTCGCATATGTACGAAGATAGAAAAAAACGCTATAACTTTTTTATTAAGTTTGCGGCCTATTTTTTAAAAACTCTTTTTTTTATGAAATAATATGTACTTTGTCGATTCCCGTTAGGATTTTAAAAATCGGACCACCTACCTACTTTTTGTATCAAGATTATAACCCCTTTAGACTTTGCCTCGAGGTAAAAATACAAAACATAAAATAAATTAAAGAAAAAATAAAAATAAAGAAAGGCAAGTCAAAACAAAGAAAAGCTAAGAATTAAAAAAAAACGAGAAAATTGTCACAAGCCAAAAAAGATAAAAGAACAAATAATTGCATAGCAAAAAAATAGACAAAGAAAAATAAAAAAAACTACATTAAAAAACAACTTAATATTATAAAAAAAACAAAACAATTAAAACTACCTAATAAAAATATGACAAAAAAAGAAACAACACAAAAATAAGAAGAAGGTGAAAAATAGATAATAAAGCTAAAGAAGACTTGGAAAAAAGAATTAAAAACACCAGAAAAGGTATAAGACCAAAGAAAAAAGAAAATAACATTAAGGAAAACATTATTAATAATAAAGACCAAAACGAGAACAAGAAATAATTAAAATAAGAATACCCAAACTTAAAATTTATAAAAAATTTCCCTCGACCGTAGAGAATATGTTATTTATTATTATTATTTTTATTACAAAATACTAAACATTACATTAATTTATGGAACACATTAAAAATAGCGAGCTGATGGTGAATTAATATTTCAATGTTGGTAATGAAATAAGCTGCGCATGCGCACGTTACATATCATACTGCTACAATTAGGATCTCCTAAAATCATGTGTGAAAACTATTGGGAATTCTGGAAAAATTTTCATACAATAGTTGTAGGGAATTTTAAATGTGTATTTTTCTCGCCATCTAGCGGCGCAACTATGAGGAATTCGATAAAAGTTAAACATAAAAGTTAAAGCAAATTTGATGCTTTACAACTTTGCACAAGAAAATTTTGCACTAAATACATTGTTTGTCCTCAAAATCAAGAAAAACTAGAGATAACATACATGCACATTTTTACGCGCCCTCTAGTGGCGCAACTATTGGAGATTTTAGAAAAAGTTTGAGACAAAAGTTATAGAGAATTTTATGCTCTAAAACTTTGTACTACAAAATTTTGCACTAAAGTATATTGTTTGTCCTCAAAATCAAGAAAAACTAGAGAAAACCTACATGAACATTTTTTACGCGCCCTCTAGTGGCGAAACTATTGGAAATTCTGGAAAAAGTTTAAAACAAAAGTTATAGAGAATTTAATTCTCTAAAACTTTGTCAACAAATTTTTGCACTTAAATGTATTGTTTATCCTCAAAATCAAGAAAAACTTTAACAAATTTTTGCACTTAAATGTATTGTTTATCCTCAAAATCAAGAAAAACTTTATAAAACATACGTGCACATTTTTTACGCGCCCTCTAGTGGCGCATATATTGGAAATTCTGGAAAAGGCTTAAGACAAAAACTGTAGGTAATTTTATGCTCTAAAACTTTGTACTATAACATTTTGCACTAAAATGTATTGTTTGTCCCTAAAATTTAAATAAAGTAAAAAATTGTTACATGTATATTTAACCAATGTCGGTCTTGAGGACCCTCCACTGTACCAATTTAAACCAAAAACTAATGGTCGCATTCTAGGCACACACCGACCCTTCATACCAAATGGTCAAACGGTTCGGCAGTTATCGTGGAAGATTACACACAGTCACACAGACAGACCATACGCTGGAAATGGTCTCAATTTTCTTGGGGGACCTCAAAATGGATATTTCCATCGATATCTCGATTTTTTTTTGCTCGTTCACCTTACTTTCTCTTTGATGGGTCCGGGAAAGTAAAAAGAAAGAAAGGAGAGAAGGTAAGATAAAAAACAAATAATAGAAAATAAAGAGGATAAAATCAAAAAAATTAAAATATACACATGATAAATCAAATAAAAGCCAAAAAAGTAAACAAAATATATAAAGAGATAAAAAATAGATATGAATTTTATAAAAAAGAAAAAATGAAATTATGAAATAAAAGTAATAAAAATACCGAAGCAAAAAAAACCAATAAAAGGAAAAAATAAAGTAAAAGTGGCAGTAGCACAAGACTTAATTAATCTGGTTAATACTTTTTTTTCCAAAATCGATTTTCTTATTGGGTAAAACAGTTTTTGCTGTATTATTTCTCACTTCGAATTTTTATAAAATTATTGCACATAAATCTGACGTAAATTACAAATATTTCAATAGAAATTGCTCTGGAACGGACAGCCGAATATTATCTATAATATAATGATCAATATATCCTGTCATTCTGGACCCATTTCCAGGGATTCCTTTGGCTCTCTGTAAAGGATTGTATCGCCATGTCAGTAGCATTATAGGAGGCAGTAATTTATTAAAAATACGTTGTAGTTTAGGTATAATGTTTTTTGTTATTTAAAAAAAAATTAACAAGCTATTAATAATTTATAAATTTTCAAGATATTTCTAATAAACATTAAAGAAACTATATTTTTTTAGAGTTAGTCATTCAAGCCTCACCTATGGAATAAATTTCTTCTTTGAAATAAATGATTTGTTTCATTTATTCTGAAAGGTATTGACACTTGGCAAGTGTGAACAGCAATGCTTGAATATCCTCAAGAATGTTGTTCAACATAGCTGTCATGAATTATCACATACAGATTACATGCGTCCAATTAAGGAATCAACGCGATAGAAATATTGGTTAAATAAATTATGTGGTATATAATATAAAGTCGTATTCAAAATAACAGAAAAATGTAAACACATTATCAACTTAAGGTATAACTTCAATATTTAACGTATTATTATTGGCACGCGTTATTAATATTAGGAATTTGTGCGAAATCTATTTCGAATTGGAAGATAAAAATTTAACGTAGTTTTAAAAAGTAGAATGTAAAGAAAAAACTATTTAAAAATTAAGCTTGTAATGAAAAGTGTCTTGTCCTTGATGGTAACGAAACATGGGCCAAATTCATACAGATGTTTCGAGTAAGCAATACGGCAACCGCACTTTGCTTTACGCGGCAGTCGGTTAGCGAAAATCCCCTCCAACAATTACATTTGGACGTTTCTATATAAGGCATGTCTTCCCTTATATTTTTAATAATTGGAATCTGGTTGTTTTTTATTATTGACTATTAGAGCATATGATGTAATTTTCTTGGAATCGGCCTACTTGTTCAAATCAATAACACTTTCTGGACTTGGTAAATAAATATAGTGCATCTAGATGTAAGTATCCATAATAACTGCTATTTTCTCATCTGGTAAGCAACATTGCTGAGTGAGACCATATAGGTATTAATATGCAAGGAAGGCTTTAATGTTAATATGATATAGTAAATTAAATATATTATCCATTTCTCAAATCAAATGAAACTCAAAATTATGTATATTATCAAAAAGTGTTGGAGGCAATAAGCTAACCTATATCGTCTACTCTTCTTCTTTTTTAATTTCTGTCAATTTGCTTCTTTTTTTACCGTGGCCTGTACTCATTTCCCTCTAGCATTCTGAGTTTGTTTATTTAGATATTGTTAGATTAGTTGTACAACTTCTTCCTGCCCCCTATCCCTCCCTTTTCTATTACATTTTTTATCACTTCCTGCAGATGTCAGTTCCTGCTATCATTTCACCTTAGTTAATGCGACTTAGTTGCCGGCCTTTTGGGTGTTAATGTTAATATTGTTTATGAGCTCCATTCTTAATTTAGTCCATGTTTGGATATATATTGAATTATTGTACTACATTAAGTGTAGTTCGAACACTGTTTTTTCGGGACGATTCCAGTCCCTCATGTGCGGTTTTCCTCACAATACCTGTTCCCTCTTGTTAGCTCTCTTGGATTACTAACCTCTTCAACGTGCAACAACTGTGTATTCTCTATGTTACTTCCTTAAAATTTTTATAAAAAAGTTTTTATATTTCTTATTATTATAATTTTCAAGTACCTTTATTTCCCTCGCCCCTACCTTCCCTGCTTAGTAGTGTTAATGTAATCAAGCGCACTTTGTATTTCATTCAAATATTTCTTGTTAGCCGAAACTAGTTGCCTCCAACCTTTTTTATAAATATATATCATACATATTGATATGGTTTTTTTATATGTGTAGTTTTAGTTCTGTTTTATATGTTTTGTAGTTGACGGGAATTGAAAGGTTAGAAATGATTGTCAAATGTAAGCATGACAGTGGAAAAAAAGGTTATGATATGAACTTTAAGGTGCGCATGGATGTGTTTAAGATTTGTTAAGTGTGTTTTGTGTCGGATGTTTTTTTTTAATTTTATAATGAGTTCTTTTATTATATTGATACAATTGTGGTACAAATTAAAAAACAAATCTTAGTATTTGAATTTCATTAAATTAAAAAAAAATCTAGAGAGATAAAAAACAAAAGGTTGGAAAAGGAAAAAAAATAAAAACGGATAGATTGTCAAAGAATTTTTTAAGAATTGCCATGATTATTATAATTTAAAAAAAAAATATGTATATGGAATGGTTTTTATGACTAGATGGAATAAAAAATAAAAAAGAGATATTCAAAAAAAAACCAGTTATAGTTTAATTCATTTAAAGAAGAAATTTTAATATAAATTAACATTATAAAGAGGACTTTTCAAGAATATGCCATAATAATGAGAAATTTGGAAAGAATATAGCAGAGTATAATCAGAAAAGGAGTTTGCGGCCATCGGATAAAGATTCAAGAGACAAATAGACAAAGCTGGTTAGAAGGAATAGTGTTGCAAGGTTTGAAGTTGGAATTGTTGGAGGGGTGAAGACAAAGTAGACAGGATATAGAATAGAAAAGAAAAAAAAGGAGAACTAATAACAGGAATTTGGTTTAGGCGCTCAAAATTATATTTTGTTTAATTTTTTTTATTTGTAATGTTTATTATTTTTTTTTTAAAAGGAACCCAACCGAAAGAGAAAGAGTTTCATCATACAGACAAGGTATTCCAATATAATATAAAAAAAATTTTCACTAATTATCGTTAGTAAATAACTTTGTTTTTAGTCCCTAACCTATCTTTCTAAATGTCATGTTTCCTCTTCTTATTCAACTGTCATCTTATACTCCTTCTTTTCTGGTCTCTTTGTATAACTATTTAAATTTATATGTCTTTACCTACTCTTGCCCTCAACCACTTTATTTTTATTACTACTAAGCGTAACTTTTTAACTTTTAATTGTAACTTGTCAATATTGTTTTTACCGGTAATTTTGTACTAAATCGCTTTACTAATGTTTTACTTATTATTATTTTTATAAAGTATATTTATCTAATGTCATATGTCATCTATCAATTTGATATATGACATATACCATTATCTAATTTCGATGTACGATTTAACAATTTATTTATCTTTTCATTTGTGGCCGCCCACAGGGTCGCCAAATACTCCAATTCCATTGTGGAATACTTATACCCCTTTCCTAAATTTACCCACTCTTTCTAGTCGTACGCCCGGTACTTCCACCCCCACCCTTAACTTTTCCAGTACCACACTCACAACCGGTATTACCAACCTCTTAAATCTAGTTTTAAAATATAAAGTCTGTTTATTTCAAAGTCTGCTGTATTACCAGATGCATTTAAAATTAAAAGTTTCTTTAAACTGCGTTTATCTTAGTGTCCACCATTCCTTTTTCAAAGTGGTTTAAATGGAGATTTAATATACGCGCATGCGCTGTGAACGATCAGACTTTATTGTTAGTTCGTCAGTTGTCAAATATTTTGAAGATAAAGTTTAAGGTTAAAAAAATGGATTTTACTTTATCAGATAGTTCTTCTGATTAAGAACGAGTATAGAATTATTAAGAATGTCTCGAGCACCAAAAGTGTTTAAAGAACGAAAAACAATTTTTTTATTTGGGATTAGACTGAATTCCACAACAGGTTTTGATTAAACAAAACTGTTGTTACAATGTTGCTAACAAAAATAGGTAGGTAGTTTAACTATGTTTAGCAATGTATTTACGTCTTCTTGACTAAAATTTTGGCCACCCACGCGTTTTTGTCCATATTTGAAATAACATAATATTATTTAATAATAACAACAACAACTCCACTGCAGGTTATGTTTTTTCTTAACATAACCAAGCATTTGTAGTACCAACACTACAAATCTAGGGGTTTTAGTATCTTATGTATTAACTTTGCTAAAAACATGTTAAATATGTATTAAAATTTGATTTAACTAAATGCGATCTAATGCTAATACACTTTAATTTTTAAACTCGGTTTAAATTTAAATAAGGTTTAACTAAATTTGGTTTAAATCCGAGTTTATAATACCGGCCGTCAAAGTTATAAATTTCCTCCCCCTCTTAATTTTAAGTTCGCACATGTAACCATGATTTTTTAATACATATTGTATAACTTGAATTTAACAAACTATGTTAATTTTAGTTGGTAAGTCTCTTCACTGTATCTATTTTTGCTCTGTATTGATTATAACGTTTATATTATAGGTCTGATGATGGCATATTTTTGCCGAAACTAGTTGCCAGTTTCCCTTCCAATCAAATATATTAAACTAATTTGTGGTACCAGACTTTGGTTTTTTATTTCTTCATTGGTGGACCACATTTGAGATTATGGGTAACCTTCTACAATATATTATTGTGGTAGATGATTTTAAGTTTCATTTAATAATTATATGATATTGGCAGGGAGCGCGACGAAAACGCCGTCTGATGGTTGCATAAAATCTAGCTCGACAATTGTGAGAAGTATGTATGTTGTGTATAGAAAATAAAAATTCGTTATTAAAAAAATCTCATTAGAATTTATAAGCGTATAAATAAAAAATGTAGTAATATTTTTGAAAGAAAAAATTCAGTAAAACGTGTTGTGATGAACAAAGTAAGTATAAAACATCAAAAACTATGATTCTTAGGTTAGGTTAATCAGTGACATCCAAACAAATAATACATGACAGCTAGAATAATAAAAATTTATGAATATTTGCTAGATTTTCAGTCACAATAATTTATCATACTTTTTTTTTAAATAATTTTTAGGCGATGATGAATGTAATTATTCAATAAAATCGGATTTTAGTCTATTTAATCAAACTGAACAAAGGGAAGCAACTTGTCGTGGCTGGTCACGTTAGAGGTGTGAAAGAATTGAGACATAGTGGCAAAAGTTATTTAATCACATCGAATAATTATAGAATAAAACACACATTCGTCTAAGTAAGCATGCTACAGAAGTAGGTTATACATACATTACTTACTTTTTTCTCCTAACTGCATTTATCCAGTTCTTTCTTTTCTCTAATTTCCAACTAGCTCTTGAAAATGTCTAAAGTCTGCACTTGCTATTTCTCCCTGTATTTTTGCAATTACAACACAACAACTATTATAAACCATTTTTATATTTAACTTTGACGTGTGTATTTATGACAAGAGCCATATTTCACGAAATTTCTACCACTACGAGCGCTGGGATCGTTTCAGTTGTCCCCATCATGCACTCTGCTCCCAGCAAATAGCGTAATGTATAAGGGAAAATATTGAAAGATAATATCGATGAAAAACAATCCTCATCTATCATCAAAACTGGCTTGGGACTGCACAAATAAAAATAGATAGGAGTTGCTGTTGCTGGTTCTAAACTAATGCAAAAACGTAAAAAACAACAAAAACAAAGTCGCCGATGAGTCGTCCCATGAAGGTAATACTAACACCAACACCACCACCATCAATCAAACGACCACAATTAAAAAGAAATGTAAATCATGACGATGATGCAGCACCAACAGCTGTATTAGTTAAAAAAGCTAAAATGGATATGAATGAGCCAATAGATCACCCAGAGTCTGATAAAAAATGAAAATTAAGTGATGATAATGATGTAGATGACGGGAAAATTAGTAAAAGGTTTAAAATGTAAAAATTTGTATTTAGTCTTCATTGAGCAAGCAACAGTAGAGGAGAACGCAAAAAGGAAATCTAAAAGAAAATCAATTAAAAAAAAGAATCAAAGTATTAATTGTGAGAACAAAAAAGCACCATTTAAAAAGTAAACCGAAAACATTGGATGAAGCTAAATATTTTAAAAGGATAACGACAACAAAACCTCCTCGTATTATTAAAATTCCAAAAACTGCTGGTATACTTCCTCTAATTCCGATTTTGCTGGATTTTGTGCCCTCGGTGCTTTGATTAGTGGAGCAGTAGGAATTCTATTTAAAACCATACAAAAATGAATTTGGTTTTTTTTATGAAGACGACGTTGACGAAATTACCACCGAGCAATCGTCTATTAACAAACATAGATTTGGAAAAATATGCAAAAATTCTAAAAATACCCTACTTCCGTGGTGTATTTATGAGAAATAATATACCTAAAAAAATTAGGATGAATGAGTCGCATTGTAAATTTGGATGATCAAAATGGAACTGAAACTAATTGGACTGCTTATCCTCCCTACGACGCTGATTGACTTTGTGGACTGCAAATAAATATTATCCATGTACCGGGACAAACAGACAGTACATTTAGTGTCAAAACTTAGTATGTACAAACAGTACTCAGCTTTCTGGCTCCATATACCAATGGACTTATCCAGTAGGAACAAATTTATTGGTTTGATATTAATGAATGAATAGCTTAAAGAACGTAGTTGCTTATGTTGACTTTGATTGTTCTTATAATATTCATTAATTAATAAAAATTAATAAGAAGTAATTAATATATTTTGAAAGTGGCGCTGCTTCTTGACCAATAATTAACGTTTTACTTTCTACGACATTGCCAAGATTCTATCTTTGTTCGTTTGTAGGTAAAAATTTGACATAGTTCTCTCCTTCTTTTAATCATAACAAATGAGAATGAGAGTTGCCAGTTTTATCGATATGAAAACATTGCCAAATATAATCTGTTTCAATTGAGCTACGTGACAAGCCACTATAGCCCCGATATTCACATTTTAAGAATTAATTACAGCCGCAGGATCGATCTCAGAAGGGCTGGACCCGGTGCAATGTATTATGGTAGGCCAAAATTAGAAAATAAAAATATTAAAAAAAAATCACTGGATGAGTCCATTCCAGTAGTATATATACTCATTTCAAGTTAATTATTTTTTTTTTGTTAATTGCGCTGTATATTTTAGACTTAATTTTGGAAAGTGCAAATTATAGTTGACTTGATCCATACCAAGCTAAAGTTTTCATCGTATCCTATATGCCCGTATTTATAGTCGGTGCTCAAGTCCGTAACGATGCTTAAGGTCGAGTCTGCGTATGCTTGAGCCATGGCAGACTCGACCTCAAGCATCGGCAGCGTCTTGAGTACCGACTATAAATACGAGCACTAATGGTCTGAATATGTATGTCACATTACACATCTTGAAAGAAAGGTTTAAAATTAATTAAGTAAATATAAAGGGTATTCCATTTTAAATAGTACAGCAGGAACAAGAATATTATATCCTTCAACAAGCATAGAATAAATAGCCGTAATTATATGCGAGTTGAAGACTATACTTTCTCCACGACTAAGCAAGAAATTACATATCTACAATCATAGTTTTTATCACAAATATTTAATTGACACTTAAAATATTAAAATTTGATGTTATTTGACATTTGAAATAAAATGGCGACTTATGTTGATAAGATGCGATTAGTTAGTTATTTTCAAAGCAATGTGATTTGTGTTGATATTAATATTAATTCTAGAAATAAAAGGATGTGATTGGCTAATTTACCATGGATTATTAAATTTATTCTTCAACTAGTGGAAGAATGTATATCATTCTTCCACTAAAAATGTAGTCAGAATTAGCTTATTATTAAATAGTCGTGGAGAAACTGTATTCTTAACTAGATTGAGATTTATCTTCTTAAAGCCATTAAACAATTTCAATAAAACTCATCAGAAACCACAAAGTGAAAATATACACAAAAGATGGATATTATATTACGTTGTTGCTATAACGCTGTCAGTGTTCAGGTTTGTTGCCCATAAAATAGTTTTATGCCCTCTAACAGGTTTACAGCCCCTGTTTAATTCCACATATTTACGTCAGTTTATGTACTAATATAACTAAAATTTGATGCCGAATATCATTCTAGTGGTTACGATTTTGGCATTACCGTTAAATTCAATTTGATGTAGATGAGCTTGTAAAATGATACAACGTTGAAATTTTTGTTGGAAAGTGAACAAGCTTAGTAAATGAAATTGAAACCAATTTTATAAATAACTCAGCTTTAGAGAAATAAAATTCACAGCGTTTTACCATTTTAATAGCCTTTAATTGGATTTCTATATAAAAAAGATTACTTGAATTCCCCAAACAATCTCGCGGACTCCTACATAATTAATTTCCGTTATATTACACAAAAACTCATTTCTGGAGATAATGTTCTGTGTTCTGAACAGAATTAAATAACACAATCCTGATGAATTTCCAACCAGTATTCTCCAAAGAATCAGTTAAATTACTTTGTTAAATTATCGCAAACCCATTTAGATTAGAAGGGTAGCTTCAACCAACCCTCTATTCAGGCTCGGCCTCAGACTTCTTACACGACTTTTGAAGTCATTTTCACAATCATCATAACAAACAAACAAAAAAACATTCTTTTGTAGTAATAACAATTTTCTTTTGTTATAAGAAATTAATGAAATTAAATTAATTTATTTCTCTTCTTATAGCAAGGCGAACATAGCTGTCCATAAATTTACTTATCATATACAGGGTGTTTTTTTAAAAAGTTTCCACCCCAGATTTAGGCTTACCCAATAATTTTTGGCAAAAATGGTGAGACACGTCGATTTTTGATTTGAGGGGGACAAAATTTTTGATAACAAACATCACTCTAACGTCAACCCCCGTCACCCCACGCCCCTCAACTTTAAAATTTAAATAGGGAACATTCCATGTGTGGCACATCAGGGAAAAGGTAATTCAATGCAGAATTCAAATCACTAAGTTTAATTTTTTTACTACCCCCCTGAACAGAAATACAGGGTGTTTTTTCCTACCCTCACTTTACTCTCGCACAATAATTTTTGAGAAAAATAATGAGATACGTCGACTTTTGATTTAAAGGAAACGAAATTTTTGACAAAATTTGTCGCTCTACCTTAACCCCCTTCACCCCCACCCCGTAACATGAAAATTGGAATGGGCGATACACCATGTGTGGCACATCAGAGGAAAGGTAATTCAATGCAGAATTCAAATCATACCCTTTGTCCACTGCTAGGACAAAAAAACATTACATAATTTGTTTCAATAATGTTATCAGTTTATTGTTAGGTATTTAAAAGAAGGTAAAAATAAAAAAAAATTACAGCAATTGCTCAAAATGTTGTCCATCGTGTGCTAAACAAAAGTCAAGTCTGTCCTGGAATTCTTGTCTAACATTTTGAAAACACGTTGAGTGAAATAACTTATGGGATTATTGATAGACACGATACCACGAGTTGTATTCAATAGATTATATCACGAATTAATGACATTTTAAAAATTTGACAACTCAATAATTTACATTTACAGTACAAAAGCAATGACAAAGATGACAACTTACCTACTACATTTTTAGCATTAAAAGTACCAAGTGTGATTGTCAGTTATTAGTCAGTATATGGTGAATGATTATCGATTATTAATTAATTAATAAGTAACAATATAGGACATTATTACATTATCTGTCAGAAGATAGAACGTCCATTAACTTTAAAGATTCAATAAGTAAAGGCAATGACGTTTAGAATAAAACTTTACAAGTTGATTTCTTGTACAATAGTCACAATCTAAACGTCATTGTCATTAGTTACAGAACCGTTAAAATTAATGAACGTTCTATCTACTGACAGTATGAGTGATATAATCAATATAATCTAGTATTTGAGTTTCTCCTTAATTTTCTAATATATGTGATGTAATAATAATATTTAACAAAATCCTGGGTACTGGATTAACTCATATACAACTGATGGTCAGTACTGACGGTTAGCGTTCACGGATTGCATAGATTTTCACACGCAGCTTATGATCAGTAAGCACACAGAGTGAGAGAACACATTGTTGCCACTTTGTATGTAAAAAGATTAGTAGTTACAAGGCAAATAACAAAAAAAGCTGTGTGGATCTCGTATACATATCTCTTGTTCCACTAGTCTAATTAGTATCTGGGTGTCGATTCTTAAATCGCTGGATGACATATTTTAAACGGATGCAACTATACAGAAACTTAAAACTGTAAGTAAAATGCGCAACACTGTCTATCATCAGTCAGTACGCATGTGAAGACTTATAATGCCGATGGCCCAAACTGACGCGTACCGTACGCATCCGCAAGGGCTTGACGGATTCTCCAACAGACCAATCAGTCGACGGACGATACACTCTACTTGTGAAAACCCCAATAGAATCAATGGGATCGTCAGTATTGACCGTCAGTCCCATGTGAAACGGCTCTAAGTGATTTCGCTTCGATGCATTTTCCACATTTCCTTTATTTGCTCTTGAATTTCTGTCGCCCTTTATATTTACATTTCCTGCAGTTTTTTACACATTCATAAAACTTTTTTTGACATTACGAAATCTTTATTGATAGCAGCCCGTATCTTTTTTACCAATGAGCTGTTATTGGGCGCAAAAGTACACTTTTATTTCCAATAAAAAAATATTGTTGTCTAAATACGCCAACGAGTGCATACTTTGCTACTCTGCTACTTTTCAGCTGCATACTGGCCAGATTTTTTGGTGTTAATTAGATTATGGGTAAAAGGTGACCCAAATTGGGTTAACCTTCCGTTAGTCACGCCGAACCTAAAGCTTAGTCAACACCAGGCAACGTCGAAATTTATGTTGCCAAACAATTTGTTACTAGCAGATACAGTTGCAGCCACTGTATCTGGATACATGTTGTCAGTGATGTTGTGCATGTATACACTATTATCAGTCAAGTTCTGAAATATGGACGTGAATATGGCAGCTGCAGCTGGTGTTTGTGCTGCTTTCATTGTAATAGCTGCCTATTCCAAAAACAAAAAACAAGATATTGGCAAGAGAATTATTTAAAAATAGAACGTTCTATGGAGATAAATTAATGCCTGAATTACTATTAACTATTTAACTTTGTCAGATTGACGAAGACTGACTTTGAAGAAGTTCTTTGCTTGGTAGCTCCTTTAACATCAAAAAAGATACTAATTACCGTGCAACCATCCCGCCATCAGTATGTTTTTTGGTCATTCCATATTTAGCTTTAATGATTCGTATACGAATTTAATGTACCTGTTCAGGAAATATCTTTGCAACACCGTCCACACTGAGCAATGGTTCCCATTTGAAATTGGATACAAGCAACCAGCAACAAAATTCTTTGATGTATGCCGCTCAATATTGACGAGTATCCATCAACATGTTACTTGTTGACAGGATACATAAACAGCAAAATCACCGTCAACATGTTGCAACAATTTTGTTGCCTGGTGTGGACTAAGGTTAAGAGGTGACTTTCAAATATATGCACAGATCACCATTAAGGAACTGATGGTGGCACGTTTCGGTTTTAGCCATCTTTCTGACTTTACTTATCCTCTCAAACAGTCAATCGACAGCTAGTAATAAAATTAGTTCAGGTCAGCAATCGAAAAAAAAACACGTCGTAGAAAGTCTGCGACTATTTGCGTAAGTATTGCTATTTTCGGTTTTATTTTTATTAGATTATTATTTAATGCATTTTGTAACAATTTGAATACATTTTTGAATTTACTGTGGCATCTAGATATAAAACATTTAATTTGCAAAATGAAAACGACGTGAGGGAAATTCACATTTCCTGCACTTTCATATAAGTGTTTTTGACATTACTAAATCTTTATTAACAGCAGTTCATATAATTGGTAAAACAAGACACAAATGGGAATATGAAATAAGTTTCAAGATATAACATCCAAACGAACCTTAAATTACTGATGAAGATACAGATCACGAAATTAATGAAGATTCAGGTGATATTGATTGTGTAGAAACTAGAGATGAAAGATCAGATATTAGAACAAAGCAATTATGAATCTATCGGAGACGAGACAACAACTGAAGAGTTGTTTGTTGCTCAGAAAAGCATAAAGATAAAATTGTAGATTCGATTTAATCGCAAAAAGACTGATTTCTATAAGAAGGAAGCTGGGATGGCAAAATTTATTACTTCACCTTCCAGGAGTGACAGGCGATGGTAAAAAAGCAAAACATGTGCGAAATGTGGACAATATCTTTGTTTAGGACATGTTACTCTTACACATAAAGACTAGTATGAGAGTTCATTTAGAAAGTGAAGAAGAAATTCCATATATATATATATATATATATATATATATATATATAAGTTTATCTTATTGTATTTGTTTAAAAAATGACTTATGTTCAAGAAATATGAAAATAGACACTTGAGTAAAGGAGATAGGTCGAATGTAAGCCAAAAACTCACATTTTTACATGTACATCTCCATAAGAAAACTTAAGGTTCACTCTGGCAAAATTGAATTAAATTCCAAGAAAAGTTGCATCATGAACAGATCTCGAACAGCTTTTAATAGTTCTCTAAAAGCTTTTAATAGGTCTCGAATAGCTTGTAACAGGTCTCGAACAGCTATTAACAGGTCTCGAACAGCTTTTAACAGGTCTGGAATAGCTATTAACAGGTCTCGAACAGCTTTTAACAGGTCTGGAATAGCTTTTAATAGGTATCGTACGCTGATCAAACCTGATGAGAAGCGGATCAAACCTTAAAGCTATTCGAGACCTGTTAAAAGCTGTTCAAGACCTGTTAAAAGCTGTTCGAGACCTGTTAAAAGCTGTTCGAAACCTGTAAAAAGCTGTTCGAGACCTGATCATGATGCAACTTTTCTTGTAGTTTAACGTAATTTTGCTAGAACCTTAAATTTTCTTATGGGAATGTATTTGTAAAAATAAGGTGTTTTGGCTTACATTCGGCCTAGCTCTCTTGCACACTTGTTATTTCATTTTTTCATATAAAGATTTATAATGAATAAACTAGTAAAAGGAATAATCTATGCGCGATTTTTCAAGACTACGGCCCGTTTCCGCCAGCGGAAGAAAGTCCGATGCGAAAAAATCGGAATTTTTCCAATAATTTTTTTTTTCAATGAGCCGGTTGCGATATGGATATCAGTCAACGTGAATTGACTTACACAACACCTTAATAGAAATCAGTATCGACAAATTTGCTTTCCTTATCGAGATATCTCGAATAGAAGTTTCACTTAGTAGGCGGGACCGGGATCCTGGGACACGAAATTGCTCATCTTCAGATAGAGCCTTTCTTTTTTGAATAAAAACCGATAGCCGAAAGAATTTTCCGGATCGGCCGTACCGTTCTCGAGTGATCGTGCGCACAGACATCCACATATCCACACAGACTTTTTTTCGCGGAAAATCAATTTTTTCCACGTTTAATGACATTTTAAGTCATTTGGAGCAAAAAAAAATTTGAGATTTTTGCAAGATTTCAATACTAAGGTTTGCCATAATTCATTAAAGGTGAAGTATTGGCGGGCTGTAGTAAAATAGAAATAGAAGGCTTTACTACTTTTAAGCACCTCACAGGTGATCGCGACAACAAATCTCAAAAAAGTAGGCGCAATCGTTAGTCTTATTAGAAATTATTTACGCACTTTCTAGATCTACTTAAACAGTAATAAAAGTGAAGCAATAGAAACTGGAGCAAAAGAAAACAGGAGCAAAAGGAAAGTAGAGTAAAAGCAAAGTGGACAAAAGAAAAGTGGATCAAAAAAAAAGTGGAGCAAAATAAAGTGAAGCAGAAGAAAAGTGGATCAAAATAAAAGTGGACCTAAAGCAAAGTGAAGCAGAAAATAAGTGGAGCAAAAGCAAAGTGAAGCAGAAGAAAAGTGGAGCAAAATAAAAGTGGACCAGAAGAAAAGTGGAGAAAAAGAAAGGTGAATCAAAAAAAAAAGTGGAGCAAACGAAAAGTGGAGCAAATGAAAAGTGGAGCAAAAAAAGTAACTAACAGATAATCAGATCGAGTGGTAAATACAGAAACACTAAAAAAGAACCAGTGCCAAATTGCCCAAGGAGGACAAAACAAAATATTATATCTTAGACGCCGCACATTATACAATTTTGTCAGCCATTCGAGGAGAAATTAATGATCTAAAAAATATAGGGTTTTCAATTAAAAAAATATAAAAGTGACTCTGAGAATCCAGGGATGGAACTAACTCTATTTATATAAAAGAAAATGTGTTCTCTTCCTTTCTCTTTTTGAAGTGTTTTAGCGTTTTATGCAAAAACAAATTTATTTAAAGTGGATAGTTTTTATTGAAAGTCACTGTTAAGATTACTTTTCTATTTATATTTATATTTAAAATCTAAAAATCTTTTGTGAACAAACAATGCGTTTTAAGTGGTCTCAAGCCAGTCCTGAGATTCCCGACCCCGAACCCTTACTCAATTTATATTAAAAAAGATTTTGCTTCCGTTTCTGTCATTTCATATTTCTTTACAAAACGACTTAATCTAAAAAGAACAGCTGAACACGGAATATATATGAAAAAGAAAAATTTTATGTTATTCCTGAAAAATTGTTCTCTGGCTTCATTTTGTTATGGATGAAAATGGAGAGCCCAAATGGAGACGGATTCGATAAATTAGATTACAAAATAAATGAGTATTTTTTTAAATAAAAAAAAATAAGACAGAAAACTGTTGTTTTGGGTCACTTAAAAAATAAGAAGAAGGTTGGTTTTATTTTTTAATTAATGACCTCAGTAAAAAATCTGTCAGTTAAGGATAAATCATACGAGTTTTTTATGATTATTTTTTGATTACAATTTCTATTTATTTTTCTTTTTCTTTCCAAGTTTTTTTCTGTTTGCTAATTTATAAATCAATTTTTCGTTCTTCATTTAATTTCGTGACCCATTTTTATTTTGGTATTATTAGAAGGAAACTCATATTTCACTCATATTATCATGATTTCCATTTTTTGATTTTTTTTTGTATGAGAATAATAAAGAAGTGAAAAATTATTCATAAATTTTGGCTGAAAATACTTTGTATTGGATGCTATCAGTTTTTTAATGAAAATTTATAGAAAACGAAATAAAATAACAGGAGAACAAACACAAAGCGAAAACAACGTTTCCAAATCAAATAATAAACTTTAATATAAACTTTTTTCCATGTCTTCATAGAATTCGAGGTGAATTCTGAAATTCCAATGGCACAGCCGGAGTTGAGTTCAAAAGATGGTGGAATGAGAGAAATAGAGCTATGGAAATATATCATCATACAGAATAATGAAATTTCTCGGCAAGGAAAATAAGATAGACTGTTTAATATCTAAAGGTATGTAGAATATTGAAAAATACATATGAAGTCTGAAAACTGCACGCCAACCGTAGAAATTGAGAAATACTGTAAAAGTTGGGACAAGAGTTGTTGGTAGATGGAATATAATGTAATGTAAATAGAATAAGTTCACTCGTAAAATAGGCTAAGATATTACTTCAGGTCGACGATTTTCGTATATTACGCTATTCTGATTTTTCGAGATTGTTAATTTTCCTCAAAACGCTTTTCCAACGTTGGCTTTACTTTTATAATTTTACCAAAACAATATAGATAAGGCAACACTAAATTATTCGCAGTCTATCAAATCCAAATTTTATTTCTCAAAATCAACAGAATATGAATATATCTTAAGATTTTAAATGTTATTTTTGTAATTATTTATTTGCTATAGGAGTAGTAAGTTCAACATAACCTGGATTTTTCTTCTTTTAATAGTTGTTGTCAGCTGTTACCAGTCATAATTCATTCCTTCTTTCTTACCATGGCCTGTAACCAATTTCCCTTTAGTACCAATTTTGTTTCTTTGTGTCTTAACCTTTTCAAAATTTTATTTGTTTGCTTCCACCTTTTCTTAACATTTTTAATTTTTTAAATTTTTTTAAATATTCTGTATTTTTACATTGTTACTATTATTAGTGTTCGAACTACTATTTCCTTATTAGTCTCCCTTTAATTCCTCTTCCTGTTTCCCGCCTTTATTTAAACATACAAATACTGTCATATGTCATGCCATTTTCGGCTTTACCTGCCATTTCGTTCACTTAGTTACTGTTACCCATTGATGGTGTCAATGTCGACGGGTTAAGTTTCTAAGTGAGCGTTTGTCCTTTGGTGAACTATTACTGTCGCCAATTACCCTGTTTGTAGTTGGCACACTTTTTCTTCCACTGCGCTGCAGTCGTTTCAACGGTGTACGTCGTTCCTGCTTACATGGGGCCCCCCATGTGGGTTTACTTATTATTGGAGGCTTTCCTTCCAGAAACACTCCTTATTTATATTTTATCCTATTCACTGTGACTTAGTTCACTTGGGTTTATTTGTAATTTCCATGTAGCCCATACTTTCTTTCCTCATATTTTCCTCCCCCTCCCTTGCTTAGTAGCGGTACTTGAGCAATATACTAAAATTATTTAAGATTTAATTCTTTTCGATTGTTATTTTGGTTTTTCCTTTCTTTTACTTTGTAAAAATTTCACTTACATGTTGTATATTTATTATAGGCCCGAAGATGGTTTTTTAACCGAAACTAGTAAAAAAAATAATTATGTAATAAATATTATTGAATTTCTTGGTATTAAGAGGAAAACTTTGACAAGCTTTTTTTATTACATATATTTATTATATTTTTTTAACTTCACTCTGACATCTATATTTTATAACTGATCAAAAATAATACAGAGTGTTAATAAAATAGTCGAAGATAACGTCAATGAAGTCTCTTTCAATACTCTCCCTCATTAAGTGACATCTATGACCGTTAGCGGTTTTGTCAAAATGTATGCAATATTTTCTCAAGTAGCTACGTACTGCACCTCAACATCATTTTCCATAATTCTTTCTCGGATCAAGTAAAAATTGACATCGATGTGCTTGTTTCTTTGATGCAATATATGATTTGTCACAATATAAATAGCAGCTTGATTATCACACAGCAATAGTGGTGTAGAATTATTGTTCCTCAGATTAAAATTAACTGTTTAATCCACATGCTTTGTCTACAAGCCATATATTCAGATTCAGTAGTGGAGACTTTGCTGCCTTTTGAGGTCCATGTGACTGTTGCTTCACCATAAAATCCAATATACCCATTACTGGATCTTCTTGTATCTGGAGATGCATCAGTACAAATATGAATTTTTTGTGAAGTTGTAGGTCAAGCTTTTGCTTATGGACCCTTTTCAGTCGGATCAGTTTGAAACTGCGATAACTTGTTTACTGCAGCTCCTTGTCAGCTCTTTTATCTTCTTATCTTGCCTTTAACACCTTGGTACCGGAATCCATTGGAACAGAAGCTGGCTTACAGTATCTCATATCATATTTTTCTAAAACCTTTTATAGGTATCTTTCTTGATTTAAGACACAGATGAAGATTACCATAAAATTTGAAGCGATAATAAAAATTGGGGGTTTTCAAGATAAGTAAGCTCAAAATTCTTGGATCAAATATCTTCTACTTGTTGAACATCTTAGTTTTTAAACTGCCACTATCTGCTTTCTTTCAAAACGCTTACCAATGTATGATTCCATGTCCAGGAGACTGTTTCAAGCCGTATATACTCTTCTTTAAGTAACACACTCTCCCTGGATCAACGTTAACACCTTCTGGGATTTTCATGTAAGCTTCAACATTTAAATTTCCATTTAGAAAGATCGTTTTGATGTCGAGTTGCCTAGTAATCATATTATCATGTACACAGTGTGCCAGCAAAATTTTTATTGCGTCATATCGTACAACTGGGGAGAAAGTTTCCTCAAAATCAATGCCTGGTATTTGTGTCAAACCTTGAGCGACTAATCTATGCGCCGTAATGGTTTATAAAATTTTTTTTTGAACTGAAAGCATGAGATCTTTTTTTTATTTAGACTCTTATCTTAGATTTATAAGTAAAAAAAAAATGAATATACTAGTAGGCGCCAGACATTTTGTTGGAAAAAAAGACAAAAACTTTTCCCTCCTAAGCAAAAAAATAAATACAAGAAATATAAGAAAAAATTGAATAAGTCTTTGAATTTAAATTTAACAACAATATTTAAAAGAAAAATTCTATATCTGTAGGATAATTTTTCCGAATCCAAACGAAATGACCAGAAAAAAGTAAAACTTCCTTTTGAAAAATAAATTTTTCTAATTCAGTGGTAGGTCAAAAAAACTGCATTGGTAGCTCAAAAAAACTGCTTTCATAATCCACAAAAAAAACTGCTTAGGCAGTTCAAAAAAAATAATATTTTCATTGGCTTCGATGGCTCCCAAAAAAAATTCTCATTGGCCTAGATAGCTCCCAAAAAAACTCATGTATGAATGGGTAGAATCTAATGGCACAAATTTATAAATTTAAATAACATAAACTGCCAACTTTGTTCTTATTTTCTGAAACTATAAAATATATCGTAGATGGCGGTTGTTAAAACGACATGCCCAATCCATATGCGCGATCGATTTTGAAGAAATATAACCGAGCATAGGCGTATCATCAGAATTTTATTCCAAATTAAATAAGCGGTAAATTAAACCGTAACACTTTGTATCTGATTACTTCTCCATTTTCTAAAACTCTTTTCTTAAAAATCCATTTACATCCAACAGCTCTACAGTTTAAAGGTTCTTTTATTATCTACCAAACTTTATTATTTTCCTTTTACTTCAGTTCGTCTCTTATATTACCAAAATCCATTTCTCTGAATCAACACAGGATATAGCCTCTTTATAAGACCTTGATTCATCACTTACTAAACATAGAAACTCAGCATAGTGTTTTGGTGGTTTTCTTGATCTATCACTTCTTTTTAACTCAAAATTTACGGAAGAAATAATGTTTTTGTCAATTTTGTCGATATCTATAAATTTTGAGCATTCTTATCAATTTCAGAATCTTTTTCCATTATACTTGGTCCAACATGCTCTACTTCATTTTGAGGGCCCATAACCTATTGAATTTCTTGGTATTAAGAGAAAAGCTTTGACAGATTTTTTTTTATTACATATTATATTTTTTAACCTCACTCTGAGATCTATATTTTCTAACTGATCAAAAATAATACAGAGTGTTAACAAAATAGTCGACAATAACACCAATGAAGTTTCTTTCAATAAATATAAAAAAATGCTTCTGATTTAACTACTTTTTAATATTTTTTGAAATTTTCTGAAGCAATTTTAGGAATGAAGGAGGCCATTTTTTTAATTAATGAGCTATCAAACATTTTTGAGATATCGTGGGAGTAAATTCACAAAATGTGGGGTGGCGCCTGTACTATGGCATCTATAGCAAAATGATTACTTAAACTTATATATTTTTTTTAGTTCTTTAGCTAACCATATGGTTAGCTTTAAAATACCAATAAAGAATCCTGTTTTGTAGTGAATTAATAACCTTGCTTACACTAACGCCACGGGCTAAAATTGAGTGATGTATCCTATAACTTACTTGATTCGATTTTGGTTTTTAAAAGAAACGGTGAGGCCATATTAGACGCTTCGCATGTTTTTTTTCCCATAATTGATTGAGGCATCTAAGTTGTCACTTCCATATCTTGGATTTCTTTTTAGTAATTAGGCATGAGCAAAATTGTTATTTCGATATAGGTAAAAAAAATCCTAATCCCTATTTATTGAATTATTTGCTTTAGTGGACGTTCTAATCTTTTTTTAAGTTATACATTTTTCATTAAAATTTTGTCGAAAATTGGTAAACAACCAAAACGAATTTTCTAAATTAATATAAAAAGTTGGAGAAAAAATTAATGAGAATTAAAACAAATTGATATTTTTTTAATTTTAAACGCGTCCATCAAGAGAAAACACCATTGACCCACTTTCGACTAATTCATTACGTTTAATTGAACGAAGAAGGAAGAGAAGAAGATTCAAATTTAGTCCCAACTCAACCGAATTACACATTTCATTTAGAAAGAACGACTCTCTGGTATTTACTTATTGGATTCCCTTCCCCTTTCGCTCCCGGCGCACCCCCGCTCCAATGGCAGCAGTAAAATCCAATATACCTTATCTTGTGAAATATAGAGCAATAATAAATATTTCTGACTTTAAATATTGCGTTTGTGTAACTCATGAGATAGGCATTTCGTAAATTGTATATGTAAAAAATCTACCAGAATCTCGGCTTATCCAACCCAAAAGAAACTCGTTCAAGTTACATTAAAACCTATAAATAAATAATAATAATAATAATAATAATAATAATAACTTGTGCAGTACTTGCACTATTCGTTTTGAGTTCTAAAATGTTTGTATCAATTTTTATTAGTTTTTCTTAAGAGGCACGCAAATTACCCAAGGAAAATGTGCTTGTCTTCTAATAAATTGGGTATAAAAATTGTTTTTTTAGTATTTTGCCTTTAATGTTAAGTAATCCTACTTTCTAGTCCAATTTTTTCTGCGCAGAACACGGCAGGGCGCCACAAAACATAATTATTCGTTTTGGACGATATCTCGCCTAATTTAGCAACCAAAAATTTCCGGTTTTTAAAATTAACGGAGCGCCAATCCGAAAGCCATTTCAGGTAAGATAACACTTGATATTAGTGCCTCTTAATATAATAAAGGACCATGAACTTTTCTTATGGCGGTTGTATCCCGGGCCGATTTTTTAAAAACTTGGTACACATATACATACTTATTATTATTTTTATTATTAGAACGAAATATAGTAAACAATACGTTAAAATTGAATTTCGTGATAACAAACATACAGTTTGTCTTAAAAAAGGAGTCGTTACTCTTATGTTTATTTCATTTTAATCGATTTTATTTAAACTTGCTTTAGCCGATATTTAAAGAGTCATTTTTTGATAAGAATTGTATCTTAATATATTTACAAAGTGTAGAAAAAAAACTAGAAAAACAAATAATTATAAAATTGACTCAAAGGAATTCCAGTGTGTATATTCGCAATATGACGTAGAAGAAAAATCATGTGCAGAACCAAAAACAAAAGGGCATTAGGGTCTAATTTTGTTATTAATATTCGAATGTTAATGGAAGAAACGGTATTATGTATAGAACACTTCATAGATGTGTAATGTTTAGGTCATGTGTGAGGTCATAAGTCATCGGTCATTGGTAATGTGTATCATAGGTCGTGGGTCATGTGTATCATATGTTAGGAGTCATAGGTCAGGAGGTTTTTGAAATCAGGACGAATTCTAAAAACGTAAAAAATACAGGGTGTTTCAATTAAAAATACATAAATTGGATAGGTGACAGATTTATCAGATACCCTTTATGCTGGTAGTTTTTTCTGAAAGATAGTTTTCATTCTTATTTACAACTTTTATGTAAGATATTTTTACCTATCTCAAATATGGAAGCAGCTATCGTCCATCCACCCATCGATGATACTGTCCCACCGGGCCGTTGCTATCTTTGAGGCAACGTAGATGTTTATTTTTCACAAAATTCAATTTAAACGCATCGTTGACTATATTTCACGTTTTAAAATAAGTATTTATGAACAGAAATGTCAATTTTTTTGAGATACCTTCTATTTTTAGAGTCATGGTGCAATGAGCAAAAGTGAACCATATGACTCAAGTGCCTTGTCCTTTATCCAAGTTTAAAATAAAGTTAGAAACTAATTAAATAGTTAATTTTAAAATTAAAGTAGTAGTAGTTTGAATTCTTTAAATTTAAATCTATTCCTATTTGTTTACCCTGCTATTATGTATAGCTATTTTTGACAGTTTCCAAAATACTGACTTATTACTGAGGCGAAAAATATTTCTTAAAGCCACATTTTATCATTTTTCTTGACGTTTCACAGTCCGAAAATGCAAAAAAATCCTGTCCGGACGTCTGGATGTAAACTCTGTAACTTTTGAACGAAATCTCCGATCGAGTTCCGGTTTTCACTTTACCTAGTTAGTTTTGTCCAAGGAAAAACCCTATTGAATTTGAGCAGGATCGGACCGGCCCTTCCGGTTCCCGTCATACAGATTAAATTGGGAAAACTTTTTTTAACTTCAAATTTTTAGAACTTTTTCTACTTCACATCATGTATAATATTTCCCTACATGAATGTGAAAAGTTTGGCTGGTATCTCACAAGCTATTCCGGTACCCGCCCCACAACGACCCATACAAAATCAAGTTCTTAACGGATAAACATTTTTACAGTGCAAATTAAAAAAAAATTTACAGCAGATCATGTATAATAGTGTTCTACATGTATTTAGCGCCAATGCTTCACAGCATAAAAAGTGTTCGCTCGATGGGCCGAAGTCCCAAAACGGTGCACGGTGCACCACCTTTTGAGCGGTTCTAGATTTTTTTTGTGAATTTATGATCTAATACGTAATTATTTAAACTATTGAATTACTTTTATTTATTTTTACATGTCAAATGGTTTTCGAAATCAAAGGAAGCACAAAAATATCGAATTGTTAAAATAACGAATTTTTCTCTTGATTATATCACTTACACTATTAGCTTTAACATTAATATTTTTACTATTGACAACTATATTAATATACATCATAAATCGTTGAACAAACGATTATTTCTTTTTTTTGACAGATTTCATAATAATATATTGAAAGCCATCATTTACGAGTTGACAATGATTGAAAATCCATACAAATGCACGATTGGAAGCTGTTTTTTGTAATTAACTACAATAAAATAAAATAGGTGGAGTTGAATATATTTTTAATGTACATTTTTATACAGTTAAATCAATACAAAAAAATTTAGACCTATTACTGAACCTATTTTTTGTATTATTGATAAAAAAAAAGTTTTACTAAACTATGAAAATCTATAACTATATTTTGCAGTTTACTATTTTTTGTATTTTTTGAGAAAAAAACAGCTCTCCATTTTTGTATTTTTAGAGAGTAAAAATTACGTAATATCGACATCATCCTGTATATTTTTAAAATCTGTTTTTTAAACTCATAGTATAAAAAGTTTTATAATCATAATTTATTTATTCTTGTATTTTTCACTTTAAAATGCATTTATACCAAATATACAAAGTTTTTTTTTGAAAAAGGTATGTTTACCTAAAATTCTTTGGATCGAAGTAAACAAGCAAAAAACAACTTGATTGGTAAAAACCTGATTTTTATATCTCAAGTAATTTAAAAATATAATATAATTTACTTGACCCGGTATTATCAGATAGAATCCATTGACAACCGCGTGGTCCTTAAAGTCAAACCAAAAATAAGACACACAAAAAATAAAACTATATTTCGCAATTATCCAGTTATAAATCAAAACGATTCTGGAAAAATCAAAAGCCGAGAAAACTAAGAGACACAACTGACTATTTTTAATTGTTAGTTACAGTTGAGTCAAACAAGACGCCGTCAAATTAAACCGCTCTTTGACTCAACTAGAACCGTTATAAAGAAATGTGATCGTTAGAAGATGATAGATACATGAAACTCGCCGATCGGTTGGCGCTATGCTTGGGGGTTATCCAGGTTTTGTCGGTCGGTATGAGACAACGTATCCACATTAACCCCTTTTGTAGGTGGTTTTTGGCCGTTTAGGGGAGGGTTAACTTGGAAAAAGTTTAGTTTCTGATTTACAGGGCTGTAGGGTGGGTGCGGCGACCTCGGGTTAAAAAAAAATTGATTGTAAATTTTGAATTTTATAAAATTTTTGTACTTGTTTGATTCCCAAGTACCTAATTTCAAATAGTAAAAATTAGCAGTTAGAATATCGTGAAATTTATATTGTTACCATTAATATTAACGCTTACTTCTGTACATGCCAGTGAATATGACTTCTGTATTAGTAATGATGAGCGCCATAGTTGATCGATATTAATTTACTGACTTTTTTATGGAAGTTCTATTCTATTCTAGATGAATAGGGTGTGGGAAATCCCACCTGCATTGAGGCTCTAGGCCTATTGGGTCCCGCCAGTTTTCACATTAGACCGATACACTTCACAAAGTCAAGAATGGTTTTGATGTTAGCTTTCCTTATCTGTTCTAATTCGGGATATTGTACCCCAAAGTGCCATTTCATTTCCCTGTTCAGGTTCCGGCA
The DNA here is from genome assembly GCA_963243735.1 of Neocrepidodera transversa. Taxonomy (NCBI): domain Eukaryota; kingdom Metazoa; phylum Arthropoda; class Insecta; order Coleoptera; family Chrysomelidae; genus Neocrepidodera; species Neocrepidodera transversa. The sequence continues at coordinate 22,596,790 of OY725336.1, read as the reverse complement.
ATGGTATAATATATGAAGAGAATTTATCTTCATCTTTACATTTTCTGCATGGGTATACTCCTGATGAGGTTCAGTTGTTTTCTGTCAGAACACCTGCAGTGTTAAGCTCTCGTCTATTTATATATAAAGCAGATTATCTCTGCTCTTGGGTGAACCTTATGTACGTGCTTTGCACTGCCTTAGTCCCAGAAGTTCCATCTAGTATTCCCTGTGTTTGCAATTTAATTGTTTCTCCAGCATACCCTTTTCATGTTGGAAGAAAATACTATATGTAGGTCGTCGTCCAATTAGAGGAATTTCGGTTTCTTTACCAGCCAGGCCTCTTAACTTCCTTCTATGCCCTCATGCCTAGGCACTCATTCAAGAGTTATTTTGTTATGTTCTGTCAGGGCAATAAGGTTTTTATGACAGTCTGATACTAGTTTGACTTCACTTCTTTGTCTCTCTCAGGTATGTTTAACTCAAAAGGTTTCACAAAATTGTTGCCGGCAGGCATTCTGCTCGATGACATCGTTCGCACCGGATTTCCTCTTATAGTTTTTCTGCAATCATGGAATGGTATCCTTTTCTTGAAAGATACTATCCTATTCTGTTTAGACCCAGCCTGTAGTTTGCTGCCAGCGCCTCTTTTTGCACTACTAGGTGTAGCGGAGAGGGCCCCAGCACAACTTCCATAATCGCAGTTGGCCTAAACGCCCCTGTAATCAGAAGATATGCTACTGTCTGTAGCCTTGTTGCGTTCGTGCTGTTGATTTTGTGTCACAACCTTGGTATGTTGCCAATAAGGCGCAAAAAGCTTAATAATTGCGCTTTTTAATTCTTTCTTTGCGCCATTGCGCTATTTTGTGTATTTTACGCTTTTTGTAGATAAGCTCAAACCTTACAAACATGCTTCAAACCATAATTGAAACCTTTGAAGTTTAATATTATTAATATTTATAATATGATTTCTGTTCACATCGAATAAAATATCATATAATACGCAAGCGCAAATACACACCGTGTCCGTCATTGACATATTTTGCGCTTTTTAATCCAATATTGCGCTTTTATGTTGGCACTATTTATCTCTTTAAGATTGGCAACACTGTCAGTCAGTCAGTACAGTCGGCAAAGAATAACATTATAAAAAACGTACTGTAATTTTGCTCTACATGTTTGCAAGTCAATAATCGTTTAAAATTCATACAAAATTTAAAAGGTATAAGTATTTATGAATTAATTAAAAACAGAATAAAATATTTTTTTATATTATGAGTTTTCAAGGCTTTCCTAAATGTAGTAAATATAATACTGTAATTTGATAAAATCATTTTAGTTACATTTTCGACATGATTTATCATCAATATCAATATTCTTAAGAGGCCCGCACACCACGTGACTTTTGTGGTTACCGGTTAGAGAATTACCCAAAGAAAATGTGCTTGCGTTCTAATAAATTGGGTATAAAACTTTTTTTTTAGTAATTCCTAGTTAATGTTAAGTAATCCTACACTCTAGTCCAATTTTTTCTACGCAGAACAAGGTAAATCGCCATGAAACATAATTATTCGTTTTTGGACGAGAACTCGCCTAATATACCAACTAAAAATATGCGGTTTTTTCATGGTATTTGAAAAAATTATGAGAAGAGCGCTTCTGTGCTACTTTTTTCAAATTTGTCTAGAGAAAAAAGTTGATAGTCGTATCACTGTCACTAAAAATAATTTTAAAAAAGTGCAACAGACGCGCTCTAAAGAATTAACTACAGAATCGATTGATGAAAACCGCAGCTTCCTATCTGTAATATTAACGGAGCGCCCGTCTAAAAACGATTTCAGGCAAGATAACGTATGGTATTGACGCCTCTTCAACAAAATTAGAATAACATAAATATAAATCAATATAATCTTACTAACTAAAAATAATTACAAAATAAAGTTTAGTCTTCAATATTTTTTTGATGCGAACATATCGATAACGTGATCTGTAGATATGCTGATGAGTGGACATAAGGGCTAGTCGGTTTAGCCCACTTGAGTTTCGTAAGTACGTTTTCAATCTTCTAAGTGGTAAAAATATTCGTTCAGCAGTACAAGTTGTAACTGGAAGAGTTAAAAAAATATTCAAGAAAATGAATATGATGGACGCTCAATTTCATTCTTTCATTCCTTTTTGCCCAGTAAATTTTCCACAAGTCAAATTCTACTTCCAGTAATGACAGATCAATTTTTTTCTCATAATTTTTTTAACTTTCAATGTTCAGTAAAACACACCGGATGGAAACAACGAATTTAAATATGAAAAAACTTCTTTGTAGTCGAGGAATCTTTTAATTGTTGAATAAAATCATTAATGAGTGGAATGGGCATAGATATACGAAAATAAATTTCCGGGTCATCTGTTTCTACGTTGCAGCGGTGGCGTTGTAAGGAAGTTTGTTTAAGAATCTTAATTTCTTCGTCAGCATCAGACATAATGTTTTTATCATGTTTTGGATTAACAATATTTTGTACGTGATCAATTGCAGATTTCAAATCACTAAGAGGTGATTGTAAATCTTGCAGAGCATCAAGGTAAATGAAAAAACTTTGGCAACAAAGCAGGGACTAACGACAAACTCTCCCTTAACCACAGACTTTAAAAATGAAGAGGAAGTAGCTGTATCCGAATCGTTACTCAACTCTTTCAAAGTTGCGAGTATGGGTTTGAAAAGCTACTTGGGTTTTAGAAGACCATTATGATTTTCTACCCATCTTGACTGTATTTTTTTCCACAGCAAATCAATTCTTTTGGGAGAACTTTTTAAAAATGTAATTGCAGATTTAGCTGTGCCAACACAATTTGTCACCCTCTGTAACTTACATGAGTGGCACAAGCCCAAGTTTAACGAATGAGAGGAGCAGTGAACCCTTTCATCGCTGAAGCGCCTTCTTACCCTTGGAAAACCATATATTCGCTGTCCAGTTACAGACTATGCAAAAATTGTATTACAATAGTGGCTATATGTTCTCCAGTTGCGTATTTTAAACGAACAAATATTTGTAATATTATGTATTGACGAATTATTCTGAATTATTCCCGCATGTCTGTCCAACTTACCGAATTCACCAAAAGTAAGATTTTAAGTTTTGACTTTTACTCGCCTATGATTGTCAGGTTTTCAATTAAAAAAAACTTCAAGTAGCGGCGTATATAATATTGAAATTTACACAAGTGCGGCCAAATGTAACGGTACATCCCTGGGTATTATGATAACAGAAATTATTTCCAACATAAAAAATTCATTATTATATTCATTTCGGTCAAAAGTTTCCTATCCAAACATCCAAAAAATTTAATTAACGTCCTCACCCAAAATCAAAACCGAAATGAAAAAAAAGCCGAAGCATTTTTTCGCTTATGACGTGAGTGTGAGAGTGTGTGTGATCGTATATGGGAAATGAAATTATTAAGCAGGACCGTTATAAAAGTTATAAAATGAAATTTCCGGGCCACAAAGCATGTCTGGGGGAGATGATATATAGGAACGCATTTTTTGCGTACTATTTATAATGGAAAGAATCAATGTTTGTGGTCGATGTTGCCGCATCGATGGCTGTCGCGGAATGCGCCTCGAGTCGGCAACGTCGCAACGGCAGGATCGATGCGACGGCAGATCTTCAAATCTGAGAATTTTGATAGAGATGCCGAGGGTAACGCGCCACAAATATTTATAAAATAATATAATATTTATTTATTTATTTAAATGAATTTCAATTAAAACCACTATTCTGCGAAATAAAATATGAAAAATTTGATTCTAGATGGCTTCCAGAAAAATGTGCAAAAAAATTGAAGCTGCACTTAAATAAACAATTGCAAAGTTATAAACAAATAAATGATTTAAAAAAAGAGGGGGCTTATTTTTTTAAAATAACTCAAAAACTATAAGCGTTAAAGTAAGTTTGAAAAAAAATGTGAAAGGAGAAAAAATTTACGATAAAAAACTTCCAGACTCCCGGAACTATCTATCGTAATTATTAATAATTTTAATTTTGCAGTGAAAATAGAACACGGACGTAGTTTACAGCCGTAATTCTGGTCGTAAGATATATTATTTTTTTTAGTTACTTAATGACGTTTTTTTTTTATTCATTTTTTAGAAAATGATTCAATTGTTATTATTTTTTCTGGAGTAGTAGTTTATATTTTACGTTGTGTATTTATTAAAATATTTTAAAATTATTTGGCTTCGTGACAACTATACTAATTGAGATTCCAAGATTACAATTTTCTAAATAACCTATCCGATATAAAGTTTTGTAACAAAAAATAAAAAAAATTGTTACCATACAAAATAAGTCTTTAGCGCAAACTAAAACTTGTGCTTAAGAGGCTCCAATATCATATGTTCTCTTGCCTGAAATGGTTTTTGGACGAGCGCTCCTTTGATATTACAAATAGGCAGCTGCGGTTTTCATAAATCCATTCTGTATTTAATTCTGAACAGCGCGTCTGTGGCACTTTTTTTTAAATTATTTTTAGTAAAAGTGATACGACTATAAACTTTTTCTCTAGATAAATTTGAAAAAAGTAGCATTGACGAGCTCTTCTAATAAATAATATGTTTTAAGGCGCTAGACCCTGTTCTGCGAAAAAAAAATTGGACTCGAGGGTAGGATTACTTAACATTAATCGGAAAATACTAAAAAAAGTAATTTTCATACCCAATCTATTAGAATACAAGAACATTTTCCTTGGGTAATTCTCTAATCGGCAACCATAAAGTCGTGTGCGATCATCTTAAATACCTTTTTAATCCGGTTCTGTACTCCCACAAACGTTTCTAATTCTTTATACTGTCTGGTCAAAAAATAATTTAAGTTTTAAATATATTCAACAAATATATTCATAAAATGTGACCATCAGGTGACGTAACTTTACATACAATTCATCTGCTTTTTTTTGCAATGTTACTTTTTATTATAATGTACTTTTATATTTTGTCTATATTAATTTATTAAAAAATCTCAAAAAAAATAAAAAGACCTCTTTATTTTTTAAAGCTCGATTTAACACTTGTTATTTTTCTGAGCAAAATCAAATTATCTCTATTAATTTTTTCTTCCTGTCTTCTTCTATTTATAGCGGCGCTTGATACCTTTTTAAATCCATATGGTTTCGGCGAGACAGTGTATTGGTTTGCTCTTCGGTTATTTGAGATAATTTTTTTCATTAAAATATCATTGGATCGTTCTATTTCTCTGAGTTCTAGATCTTTAAACGTTCTGTTAAGACTTGAAGTACTGCAGAGACTCACAGAAGTGTTAAAATGTGGATCTAGATAAATTATATCATCTTCAAAGTCGTCACCGTAATTATATTTCTTTTCGTCCGATTCTATATCATCTTCAGTTAAGTGTTGACATTCTTTAGGTGTCGGTGTTTCAAGACTGAGTGGTAAGTTTGGAACCTCTTCTATATCTGCATCTGGATCTTTGTTTAAAGAAATTTCCCCTGATTCAAAATTATTTAACTCACAGTCTAACTTAGTGATATTTTTTATAGTCGAACAAGTAACGCAGTCGGAAAAATCTGGATTACTGTCGGAATCCATAGTTGATAAAATCAATACCAAATAATACAAACTTTTAGTTTTTTTGTTATGTATAAATCAATGCCAAACATTATGTTTATGACATTTAATGAAAATCATAGTAACAATAATTAGGCCCAATTCAGGTTCACTATATTAATTTCGTTCCGCGAAGAATCGTACCTATCACTTGTGTAAGAATTATTTAGTACAATTGTTAATGTTAAAAAAAGTTACAAAATATTTGTTCGACTTGTGACCAGAACCGGTACAAAATTGTCAAGAGTTTGCGCAGTATATAATATGGCGTTCGCGTTGTGTTATGAACTTTTTTGAACTAGTTTAGATCATGTTCGAGTTTTTTTTTAAACCAATCAGGGACTTTACCAAATTGTCCGGGACTGCACTTGCTCTTTGGTAAGAATTAATGAGAACTATTTACATTGTTATTATTATGTGTTACAGCACCTGAACATAATCTAACAAAATAACACAGACAACAGACTTTTTCTTTTTCTAATCCTCATACGAGTAATCAGCCAAGACAGAAAAATTCTAGGCGTGCGCGTTTGTCTCCTATTTTGAACTAAATTAAAAACAATCCCAATATCTCACAGACAGTTTTGCGCAGTTTACAAATATTTTGTAACTCTTGAATTTCGCAAGTGACAGTTTAAAATAGAAAAATAATTTTTCCTCAATATGTGCGACCAATGGGGTGCTTGTATAATTTTTTATTTTTTGATTTTTTTAACTTTAATATATTTATTACCCTTAATATGTTTATTACCCTTATTCACGAGCATAGACCAGTTTGGCTTTCAGCGCGCTTAATTTTGAATATTATACATTTCTGTGACGTCTTAAGGTAGATCAGTTAAAATAATATGCGTAGATGGCGACAGTTGATAAGTTAAGTTTGAATTATCTATTTCCGTCAAGATGGCGCTGCAGTCGAAGTTATTTATTCACCTACATTCTTACTTTTTATTACAAAATGGCTTATAATTATTGTGCTCCAGTTAAGTATTTTTAATAGTCTTTGAAAAAGTCAAAGAAAACTGTCGGCTGTAACCTGAATTCAGATAAATCAGAGTGGCGCCATCTTTAACTGATCTAACTCAAGTCGTCACATTTTTTTTTTTATTATAGGGCGAATATAGTTTTAAAGAAAAAAATTAATAAATATTGGTTAAATATTTATTAGTCAGCGATTTAATGACCCATTCATTTAAAATCATGCAAGCACCACATTGTTGTTTTGAGAGTTTTCTTTTCCTCGTAGAGCGGTTTTGATGGCGTTAATATTTAGTCCCGTCGATTGGCACCATTATTTTATCAAGTAAAGGAGCAGTTACCTAGTGGATATTAAATATAAAAATTATCATCTTCATATGAATTGCATAACAAAAAAGTAGCAGTTTCTGTTACAGTCGGTTATCTCACTTACAAGAACTATTATTCATATAAATAGCGGAAAAGTGTTATGTTGGCCTCAAGAATTTTGATAATAATAAATATTCAAATTAGAAACAAGAAAAAAAATTATTAATATATTTTTTTAATAGCGTTACCTTAATTACATAAATATTTCGGAACGCAATTAAGGCATCGTAGAAGCGACCCCTCCGTGGAGGCAACGTTTCCTCCTCGGAGATGTTCGATGGACCTCGTGGTGCTCGGCGGGGACGGCGTCCCCCCGAGTGGCGCTCGCGGCGCGCGACACACTCTCATGTCCCCCGAAGGGAGGGCACCGGTGCAGTGGCGTAGTCCGAAGCAGAAATAAAGAGATTAGAAGATTGCTGGTTGCGATTTAGATTTGTGAGACTATTGGTGAATTAGTTTGTGGAATAATTTTATAATCTTGAAAAGTAATTTATTCGGTTAAAAATGGGTTGTTGATAACAAAATACTAAATGGGTCATGGGCCACCCTATAGCTTTTAAACCGGGAAATGGATTTATCCCATATTTTGGTCGATTATAATATAGCCATTTTTGGATTTTTTTAAATGAAAATCCAATATGGCCGAGATCCGGTTTGGATCAGAAATAACATAAAAATCGGAAACTCAAATGGAATACCCGGTACGTTTATACATATTTGGATTGTAGGAATTCAAACATGTACTCGTCGATTGTTAAATGTCATTTAAGACTCCATTTTTATTTTATTTCTGAATTTTTTTATCCATCCAAGGTGCTAATTTTTTGGTCTAAATTCATTATTATCAAACTAAAATTAACTAAAAGTTCTAAATTTTGTCAATTATTTATTTTTCTCCCTTAATAATTATTTATATTTATAATATGATGTAAATACCCTTTATTTAGTTTTTTAACAGGGATGTCTTCAGAAGAATTTTGTATCGAAATTTAAAAATAATATTTCTTTATTTGAAAAAAAAATTGTTATGTACATCACCTTAATGGTAATTAACTGAACAATTTTGAATACCAGTGACCCATGTATGTTTCATTAAAAAAATTGAGTTTTAGTAAAAAAACTGGATTTGCTGAATTAAATGTTTAATAAAAGAAACAAAAATAAATAATTGACAAAATTAAGACTTTTTAGATAATTCTAGATTAATTATAAATAATTTAGACCAAGTCTTAAGTGACATTTGACAGTAGACGTGTACGTTAAAGTCATAGAATCCAAATATGTAGAAATGTACCGGATGTTTCATTTAAATTTCCAATTTTCAAACCGGATATGGGCCATATTGAATTTTATATAAGAAAATCCAAAAATAGCTCTGTTATAATTATAAGTTAAAGGAGTGGCCCATGACCCATTTACATCCCACCCCGTATACAAATCTTTTATATTAAAACTGTTATATATTAAATAATGATGCGACTTGTTGCATGGCATACCAAAATGGTAAATATTAATTAATAATTTAATTAAACGTATATAATAATTTTCGTTCTCAAATCTATTACAATTATCCTGAGCATGACAATATATTAGTTGAAACGTCTCCGGCGTCGAGTTGTTCAAATATTGAATTATAAATTACGTATGATTAAATAAAAATCACGTGAACATATCCATGATATGATTCTTTCAATTTAATTAAATAGTAATAGTAATTTATTTATTAAACAAATGATATTTTTATTTTTCCGAAATATTCCCTCTTAATGGCAATAAAATTTTAAAACAATATTTTTCCAAATCAATGAAAGAACCCCTAGAAAAGAGAAGGAAGAAAAACATCCGCAAGGAACATTGTAATATCACACACGTGTGTTATTTTGTTATTAGACCTCATTCCGTTTTATTACATTTGCTTTGTAAGAAAGGAAATTTACTCTTTGTATATAAAAAAAAATAAAAGAAGATAGGAAAATCGATTTTGTTTTGAATTTTAATAATGTGAAGTTTTGTGTAATATATTTGATATTTTATAAAAGAACAGAAAAGCGGTAATAAACCATTGAGAGCAGAAAATATTTTTCTTTGAAAATATCTTCTTCCACTCAACTACTTTTAAAAGGTTTTTAAAAGGGTGAGAAAAAATTGGCCTTAGCCCATTAATCAGATTATTTATGGAAGAGTCCAGGGTTTTTTAAAAGAACGAAAAAAGATGAAAATACTAGAAATAACTTTCAAAAATCACTTACGTATACTTTTGAATTTTATGCTTTTATCTATCCCTAAAATTTAGTAACATTAATACTGTATACCTTACCAATAAAATGTTATTTTCATGAATTATTAAGTATAAAATAAATTTAAATCGCTATTAACCTAAATGTCATATAAATACGATTACTTGGGAACATCACGTGACTGCGTCTTCTTTTTCCTTCCTCGATGCAAAGTATGTAGAAAAATGAATTTAACGAAAATAAGTTTCAGACAAATTATGTTACCAAAAGTTGTCAGTGGCGTACCTTTGCTACGATTTTACTAATGATAGTTCATTCATTTATCATGAAATTTACATCAAAATGGCATATTGATTGTTATCATTCCTGATTACAAAACTCATACGGTCAAAAAAATTGTGGTAATTTAAATTAAGCGAATATTTTTGCCTTATTCCTAGTTTTTTTTTAATGAAATAACTTTCTCAATGTTATCTTTATTTTGAAAATATATATCTCGTAACGTGGAAAACGTGTTAACTTTGATGAAAATTAAAAGAAATTTTATCGATTTGCGACATAGGTCATTATTTGAAAGTCAAGAATTTAAAAAATTTAATTCTTGAAATAAAATCCGTAATTATTTACTCCAAAATCTTAATTGATTTAACCGTACTATAAGTTTTCGGTTCGTCAGTGTTTTGCTTCCGGAGGTCAGAAGCTACGTCGACGGTTTGACGGCTGTAACTTCCCGGACCCGGACTCAACCCGACGACCGTTGTTGGCGTTGAACAGGTGGTACTCTTGACGCCCAACACGCTTTTCCTGAATGAAGTGGAGAACGTGGAAACATGGAACGTGGAAAACGTCCTGAACAGCTGTTTAGACGTCCCGTCGGTTTGGATTATCGGTCTCTATTTTGCACCCTGATAGTTTTCGATATGTAGATCGAATTTTTTTTGCAGTAAAATTTTTGTATAAACTAAAAATAATGTTCCCTACTAAAATTAGTTAATTTAGAAATATTACAACTATCAGGAAAAACGATCTAAAATTGAAGTTTGAAAAAACAAACAAGGAAACAACAAACAATTTTAATTATTTGTGCAATTTAAGAAATTTTGCGTTTGCCGTAACAAAAAATAATAAGATGATTTAAAGTAAATTATCTCTATAAAAATGAAAAAACTACATCCTTTTAAGTAATAAAATATACAATACAACTTACACACGTATAATCCATCTACAGAGTGACAACAAAGTATGAAATAAATCTGACATAAAAATTACGATAGAACTCTGGTAAAAATAGAAGTTAAAATAAGAAGAAACAATTCAATATTGAAGAAATACAAAAAAATGAAGTATAAAAAATGTATGAGTAAGAATATAGTCAAGAATATCGAGAAAAAAAAAGCCCATTCTCAAATAATAACATATTGTGACATTTTTTTTATCAATAGAACAAGAAAAATATCAATGGCCTTGAGATCGACGAGGTATACAGGGTGTTTCCAAATGACGTTTGTCTATAGATACCTCTCGTAAATTGTACAAAATGATGTAAGGAATGAAGGGTACAACATTTTTACTTTTCGAAATACCGGTAAAAGTTATAAAAAATTTCGAAGAATATGTCACCTTTTCCCTCCCATTTTTTACTCCCCTGGCTTTTGAAGGTATATATTTTTTTTGTATTGCTCCATGATTTTCACGTAAAAAGCGCATAACCTTTAAAGAAATTTATATATTTCAATATATTTAATGTTTTTATGATGTCTGCAAGACTTTTTGTTAATAAAATATTTTTCTTCAATTTTTTTTAATAACGGAAGGAAAGATTAAAAAAAATAAAAAAAAAAACAGAAAAAAAAAATCAGAAAAATGAGAAAAAGGAGACAAAATTAGAAGAATTGAAAAAAAAACAGGAATAGTCGAAAAAAATAAGAAAAAACAGAAAACGTTGGAAAAGCTTAAAAAACCGAAAAATTAAATTGTAAAATGTTCAGAAAAAACGAAAAATTCGAAAAAAAATTGTAAAAAAATCGAAAAAAAAACGCAAAAAAGCGAAAAAAAATTCAAAATTATGCGGTCGGGAGACCCCCGTCAGGAACGAAATTCCTTACGTTATTTTTTCACTTTTCAAAATCTTTATCTGTAAAAGAAAAAAAAATTGGAAAAATCGGAAAACACGGAAGAAATAAACAAAAATCAGAAGAATAAGAAAAAAATGCTAAAAAACCTGAAATAATTTGAAAAAATCAAAAACCAACCGAAAGAATTAAGAAACAACAGAAAAAATCAGAAAAAATATTGAAAAATCGAAAAAATCAGAGGAATAAGAAAAATTAGAATACAAAAGAAGGAATAGAACGAGAAAAGATTAGAAAAAATCAGAAAAAAAGACAAATATCAGAAAAATGAGAAAAAGGAGACAAAACTAGAAGAATCGAAAAAAAAACAAGTTGGAAAAAAATAAGAAAAAACAGAAAACATTGGAAAAACGAAAAATTAAATTGTAAAATATTCAGAAAACCAAAAAAATTGTAAAAGAAAAACTCGAAAAAAACGCAAAAAATCAAAAAGATCGGAAATAAATCAAAATTACAAAAAATTTAAAAAAAAACAGGATTTTTGAGACGATACTGCATCTAAAAAATTGAGAGAAGATTATTAAAATTATTTTCCGAAAATTGTGATTTTATTAACAAAAGAATTAATGACAATAAAAAATAAAAATACTTACATTAAATAACTTGAAAATGAAAGGGGCGTAAAAAATGAGAGAGGAAAAGTGGCTTATTCTTCCAAATGGACACCACAGGATCAAAAATTAAAACACTTTTTTTCATTAAACTATACTCTTTTACATTTAAAATAAACCTGCCAAATTTCAAATCAATATATCCATTCATTGAAAAGTTTAAACATTTATTTTTTTATAACTTTAACACCCTGTACTTCAAACAATAAATATGGTCGACCCCTCATTCCTCATCCCTCATTGCCCAATTTTACGAGAGACCAACGTTGCAAGCGTCATTTGGAAACACTCCGTATATAGAAATGCCTTCAGGCATTTATCTGATGGAAAGTTTATAAAAACATTTACATTAATACATGAATTGGCTAGAGAGTAAGATTAATATTATGGAAAATGTTACTTTTCCTTCACCAAATTTATTAGGTTTTGTTTATGTGATTGACTACAATAATTTACTTTCTTTTCTTCGACTGCCATTATTATTGATATTGGAAATATTTAAATCAATAATATTGTTTATGTAAATCTGTAAAGTGAGATGTTGTGCTTTTGTGAACCACAAAGATACAATCCAAATTCAATTTAAGTCCAGACTGAAATTTTCAAATTTTAAGAACTAATTACAGCCGCAGGATCGGTCTCAGAAGTGCTGGACCAGTGCAATGTGTTATGGTAGGCCAAAATTATAAAATAAAAATATTAAAAAAAATCACTGGATGAGTCCATTGACAATGAAGATGAAGTGGCAATAAGCTTGGTCAATATCGTTTTTTTGTGTAATAGTTGTGGTATCTGTTTTTTATTCTCGATTATATGCTTATATTACTTCACCAGTAATATAAGCAGAGATTGTTCTGCTGTTGTATAATTTTATGTTAACAAATCAAAGCAACGCAAGCGCAACCACTACCAACATACAAAAAATTAGAATAAACTAGTGTCAATTGAACTTACTGTGTGTGTTATTTAATACAACCCGTTTGCATGTTGAACTAGGCTCAAACAAGAACTTGATTCTGCTATATATATATAAATTTGAACTCTGATTGTATAAACGGACCTTAGTAGTCAAAACCAATCCAGAATACCACAATTTCCATCGACAAATGTCGAATTAGACAAATTTTGGTCGACATTCGAGGATATACCACCAGAAAGGGACAGAAAAAGAACTGAATGAATAATTTGCAAGAGAAAGAAATACATTTATAATCAAAGCATTACAAACATAGCGAGAAAAAGACGAGGCTTACAAAAATCCAGAAGACAGCCAGAAATAAACAGAAGATTTAAAGGGCCAGTTGTACAGTCTCGGTTCAAGGCTTGGTTCTACTAAGTTCAGGGATGAACCTCGTTCAAAAATATATTTCCGTTGTATAGGAGATATTTGTGCCCAGGTTTACAAAACTTAGATCCTGGAAAGATATGTTTGCACTTGCGCAGTTGGTTCTTTCTGTCAAAAGTCGTATTTTAAGAATTTGAGATTTCTTTAAGTTGTTGAGTAGTTAAGGATAAAATGTTTAGGATGATAATATCGCTGGCGCTAAAATATCAGGTAATTTTAATTCCAAAAAATAAACAATATTACTTTAAATAGTAAAAATGTATAAATATATATTAGAAAGTAAAAAGACCGATAATAAACTCAACATATTGAAACTGAATTCAACACTGAAAGTTTACAGACTTTTCGAGATACTTTGAACAAGAAGAGAACAAAAAAGAAATTTGCCGATGAAAAGTGCTATCTATGCATTAGGAACTAGAAGTGGGCCTCTAAAGCCTTCAAAAATTACCGATATTGATATAAAAATTAAAGAGCGAATTGTTGGTTTTTTAGAAGACGAAAATTTCATATGAAGAGTTCATTAAAGTAATTTATTAACTGATGTCTCACAGCATAATTGATATTGGATATGTTGTGAAAATGCACATATGGTTGAATATTTACATTGCCCATTAAGTTGCTTCTTCTTCATTTTTTTATAGGATCTGACTCATTCAACAGTTTAGCAACATTCTCTAAAGCGACTGTGGCAATCACAACAGCCTCAACCTTTTCCAGTTTAAGTCTAATTTAAAAAACAAGTATAGGAAACCTTCTTTTCCATTGTCCAAATTTTCTTTCTATGCCATTCCTAGTTCTGATCATTAAAAAGTTGTTCTTGCCTTGTAAGAAGATAATCAAGGGGTGTTATCAAGTAATTTTTATTCCTTGAAGTCTCCTCGTTCAAATCTAGCTCTGATGTTTGAATTGGCAAATATTTGTGAGTCATGGGTTGAACCAGGCCAAAGGCACACCACATCCTGAAACATGCAGTTCGAGTCACATATGGCTTGAATATTAAAGGAAAAAATCCTTTTCTATTCTCAACTGTCTGGAGGAAGTTTCCAGTTGCAATATATCTCAAAGTAACTAGCACTAGGTTACAAGTGAATAACTAAGGGAAGTAAAGGCAACTCATCAATCTGTTGAATACGATATTTGTGTTTCAACCTGGTTTAACACCCTGCTTGGAAAGCCCGAATCTTTGCCCAAATTCTTCATTATTCCATTTTAGAAAATCTCTATATCTCTTTTGATGTCTTCTAGCGATTATGGATACTTCTACTGCTTCGACAAAGTCTTTATCATTTGTTAATTCTAGAAGATTTTCAGGTAGTTGCTGAGCCATTATTTTTAAAATATTACACAAATTGAGGTTATGTTATGTCCGAACTTGGTTTAAGTCCCCAAATTCTACAGCTCAGTTGAACTTTACAAAACGACAGTCAGTGAACCAAGCTTTATCTTGAACTAGCTTTGTAGAACTAAACTTTGAAATTTGAACCAGGTTCAAACTTGAGCTATGCTTGAACCGAGACTGTACAAACAGAATAAGAAATCAATAAGATAATGGAATAAATAGAGACAAGTGTTAATACACATATTATATAATAAAAGCATATTCACTTTAAGAATTAATTAAAATTAATTAAAGTGGTATAAGTTATTGGACAATGTTTCAAAAATTGCTTTCTGCACGAATTTTGTAAAATCATATTTGGATACTTATTTAATATGGAAGATAATAACAAACTTTTTTTATATTTTTTTCGACCTCAGATACTACCGTGCTAATCGTCTCCTTCCGCGCGGTGTGCCTTCACGTCGGGACGACTTGGACGCTGCCTGCCGTTCTCGGCATGGCGTCGCGGGCGCTTAACCCGCGTCAGCTTTAAATGCCCTTAGGGATACAGCTCTTTATGCAATTAACACCGATTTCGAAGGATTGTCGGGTTTTCTTTCCGATTACGCCCATTTGGAAACGCAAAGAAATAGATCAGTCAGGTAGATTATAATACATTATATTTTTAGTTTAATAATTTTAGATAACGAAAATAATAAATTTTATTCCAATAAAAATTGTTTGTCGAACTGGAAACGAGAACGCCAATGGGAACAAAATTTTAATATGATTATAATTCAAATTGAAAGTAAATATCGCAACTCGGAATGTCTGTTTTGCAACGCTGCGTATCAACGACGAATGAAAATCAAATGAGAAAGACAGAGTGCAAGCAGTAGCCGGCATGGCAGGGCGATTATTGATTTAATATAAAAATAAATAAAAAGCCGGCTAAAAATAATGGCGAGCATGCACAAAATGTCGGCATTTTAATTGTGAAAAATGAGCGATGCCAATAAAAACGGAGCCAGTGTGATTTTCCTTAAAAAATATGTACTGGCGGAAAATGAAAATGGAAACTAGTCGATAACGAAACTGTACATGCGCTAGAGGAAAGGGGAAAAGAGAAAAGGGAAATAAGAAAAAAAACGATTTTACAAATCATTTAACTTTGTTGATGTCGAATTTTTAGTCAGATAGAACAAAATATATGCTTAGAATATAAAATACAAGGGAATTTTAATACTGAACATTTTTTACAAATCCTGGTTTATTTTGTCCTATAAGAATTGGCAAATAAAATAATGATACAGATGTATTATATTTTTATACACTTACAAGAACCTAAATTCAAAAAAATATATAAAATTGGAAATTTTTACATACATTTTACATTAAAAATCGGTGCCTAGACGGTTGAGAATTGGCTATTCGCATTATTCTAGCTCTAACTAATCAAAATTTAATTGTTAATTCCAGAGTGTTAAAAGTATTTTACTTCAACTCCCCATTAATTTTGTACCAATTATTGACTATTTTACACAAAAGAAAGTAAAGAGAAATATGCAAAGTGAATTATTAACATTCATAAGAGGGATACTTCAAACTTTTAATACCCTACTCTATACCGAATAAAATTTCCATTTGTTTTAAATTCCATTATTTTTCTGTTTTATGATTATCTTCCTTTTGTTACGTATGCAGATTTAAAATATAGATGCTTGGATAATATAATCATGTAAGAAAATGGGTTCTTTAATTAAATATGAAAAGGAATTTGAAATTTGTAAAAATAAATTAAACTAAATCAAAAAATTTAAAATTTGTTAAATTAAAAAAAATTAAGACATGTACAATTACAGATACTTGATGATAAAGACATTCACGCGACACTAAAGACTAAAGACATTTTTTTAATTTCCGTTTTATTTACAATCTGTAAAAACATCAAGGGTGATGTACCTTGGACCAATATATTTTGAACGGCCCTATTTTGAACCATATTAGAAATTTACATTATTGTTTAACTTATCTACTTTTAGTATTTATCTTTGTTAACCAAATTAATTCGTCTTTGGTGTTAAAAAAAATTAAGAGAAAAAGTGTCGTTTGGTCCAAGACAATAACGAATTGTACCTTGGATCATACTTGACTGTACCTCGGACCAATAAGGCAAAATTGAGTACTTAAGTTTTTCCTATTTGTTCTTTATTAACTATAACATTTTATAACAATTGAACTGTAGCTAAAACAAAAATCTGAACATTGAAAATAATATTCAACTGTGTAAAATCTATAGAAAATATTAATTATTCCTCTTGTCGTTTTGATGTACCAACTGTTTTTGATGGATGAATTTGCAATATTACATCGCAGGGATCAACGAAATAAATATCTTCATTATTAGGCATAAAAACGCTAGTTGATGTTGCCCCAGATAATTTTTTTTGGAACTGGACATCGTAACCGTTGTCAAGAACTTTAGTTACTTCATCAGCATAAGGTGTTTTTTTATTTTTTAGTCACCAGTTGTACTAAAACGTAATCGGACCTTCAAGAACTTCTTCATTTTCTCCTTCTGTTATCATTTCAAAGTAAATCTCTTGGTCCTCGTCCGAAGAACTATCACAAAGTTCTACTCTACCTTCGCTGTCATTTCTTTCTTCTAGGTCTATTATTCAAGAACTTTTTCATTTTCTTCTTCTGTTATCATTTCAAAGTAACTCTCTTGGTCCTCGTTTGATGAACTATTACAAAGTTCTACTTTATCTTCGCTGTCACTCCTTTCTTATAGGTCTATTTTGTTAATTTTTTGGACTTTTTTGTTTCATTATCGTTAAAAACATTTTTCTTAATTGTTTTTTTTTTGGTATCATTTAATTTTTTATTTTCTTCAAGTGCTTTGTAATAATTCTCAATTTTTGTTTTCTCTGGTGAGTGGTGTATCGGTTAAGATTTTAGTTTTCCTTTCTTTGATTATAAGTTTTTCTGGGAAGTGCTTTTGGAAAGGGTCTACTATTTCAGGAGAAATAAATGCATGATGTTCTTCTTGTTGGCTTGTGGCTGGTCCAGTCATGATAGTAGCATGTCATTCAGTGAAAGTTTGCTCATTAGTGGAGGTGTTATTTGGTTCTTTCTCCTCTTCGAGTGGGCGATCGGTTTCAAAAGATAAAACTCATCGTTACCAAAAATGCCATCATTGAAAGGTCGAAGTACTGTTTTCTCAATATTCGAAATTGTTGGGATAAGCAACTCCAATTGGCTTTCTCGGATAATTTGGCAGCCACTGATTCAAAGCCTGATTGGAAAATGTTTTATAAGGCCTGATGATTCGAGTGGCTGTAACTTATGGGAAGTATGAGGTGGTATAGTAAAAAGTACTACCCCACTATCCTTTACTACATTTAACACAGGAACTGAAATATGTGGCTCATTGTTATCATATATTATAAAATCTTTCAAATAATCTAAGAACAAATTTGTGTTTTAACCACCTGAAGCATTTGTGGCATCTATTGCTTCAGGAGGTGCACCTTTTAGCATATATTCTTTAAAGTGCACCGTGAGAAAAATCAGCATCGGTGGAATGTGATTTCCAACAGAATTAACAAATGCTACCATTGTAACATTTATACCTCGTTCCGTTATTGTAACACTTCCTATTTGTTTTTCACCCTTTTTAACAAAAACTAATAAATATTATAAAGACTCGGCTCCAAGTTATACCGGTCATAACAATTTTTTAAATTTGCAAATAAATCTTACACATTTTTTTTATTAAAGGATGTTGCTATCGATAGACTAGTAGCTTCTGATTTCAGTAAAGTCACAACTGGATGTCTATGAAGAATAACATGTATCCACTTCTTCCCAGCAATTTTTCTTTCAGTCCACGAAGTTGGCATTGCTTTCTTATCAACTTCAGCAAACTCGTAGGCTAAATGTCGAAGTTCCTTTTTTGGTAGTCCGTAATGCAACTTGGTTGCAGTTAATAAATGTTCAACTAAAAGATTTTCTCCTGCTTCACAAAAAAATTGTTTAACTGTAATATTAGATTTATATTTGAACGTCTTATCTCCTGATGATTCATGACTTGATAAATGTCGAGTAGTGTGGTCTTTGAAATTTTATTATTTTTTTGCTTCCTTATAAATTTCGTAGCAGAACATCCTCAACACCTGTTTTTAAATTATGTACATTGGACCAGTCCAACATGTACCTTGGACCGGTCCAAAGAACAAACATTTCGTTGGTCCGATGGGACACTTTTAAAATTCTATTACTCTAGCTTTCTTAGATTATGTCTCTTCATCAATAAAGACTTTAGATGATTAATAATTACAGTTACCGTAAATTCAACTAAAATTGAACGTATTACTAAATAGTGCAACTAGTCCAAGGTACAATCTGTCCAAAACAAATGATTTAATACATAATTGATTGTCCTGTAGGGAGCTTCCCAGTAGTAATTCCATAATTAGTTTTAACTCTGGAATAAAAACTAAATACAATAACATATGGTATACAGCGCTTGTGGTTGGCTGTGCCACGAGATTTTGTGCAAGATTATTGGAATGATTACTAGTGTTTTAGAGTAGTTTATGAAATAAGTTTTTATTTCTGATTTCACTGTCTTAATTTTAAAGTCGCGTGTTATAATGTAATATGAAATATACCAAGGATCGTTGTTGATTGGAACCTTTCCAATATCTTAATGTTTGATGTGGATGATGTACCCCAAAGTCGAATGCCATACGTCCACATAAGCTTGATAATCACTTCATATACCAGCAGTTTATAGTTTAGTGAGAGCTGACATTGTCTTCCTATCATCCAATATAATTGCCTGAGATTGAGACCCAGTTATTTCCTTTCTGTATTTCCTCCAGGATATCCGTCTATCAAGATGCATTCCTAGATATTTAACGTCGTCCCTATTGGTAGTTGATATTTATTATGCGTAACTAGGAGGGCAGTTTCCTCTTCTGTTTGTAAATGTCACTTAGGACTGATTTTGTTCTACTTCATAAAGATGATTTTGTGGAGTTGCTGATGCAGTAATGCTATCCTTATATGAAGCTAAAATAACAATATCATCTGCAAATGTTCTTGCCAGACTTCTGTCACTTGTTGATACATCAGCAGTAAATAAAAGGTATAACACAGGTCCCAGGACGCTGCTTTGTGGGACCATAGACTCAATTTTGTGAATTGCCGTTTGTTCCGCTTGATGTATAACAGTAAAGTATCGGTCAGCAATGTAGGATTTGAGGATAAGGAAGTAGAGAAGGGGTAGTATTTTTTCCAAAGTTTGTATAGGAGAGATGTGTACCAAACCTTATCAAACGCTTGTGATGTATCTAAAAATGTTGCAGCGCAGTATTTCTTCTCCTCCAGATTTTGTCTAATCTTTTGTGTTACTCAGTGGATTTGTTCAATCTTCGCATGTTTTTGTCTAAAGCGAAGTGATGATTTTGAATCAGTTGTTTCTGGTCAATAATTGAATGTAGTCTATCTTTAATTAAGTTTCCAAAGACTTTCGATATTATCGGAAACAAGCTTATTGGTCTATATGATTTTACTTCTTGTGGCGGTTTTTCGTGTTCGGTAGTAATATAATTACTGCTATTTTCCATTGAGCCGGAAAATAATGAATTTTTATACAGGCATTAATTATGCCTGTTAGAATCTTTATTATTGCTTTAGTAAGTACTTGCTTAATTTGAAATTTTTCGAGTGGTAATTCCATTTGATATGGTGAACTTAGAAACTCGTCATTTCAGTAGATTTGGTCCTACCGCAAGTATAGGGAATTCAACGTGTTAGAGAGAGAATGTATCTATCTCCGTTACTTTTGGTCCCAATTAAAATCTGAAAACGGCATCGGGTCTGGTCTTCAGGTACTTCAGCTCCGTCAGCTTTGGTCTTTAAGTACTTCAGCTCCGTCTGGTCTAGTCTTCAGCTCTGTCAGTTCTATCACGTTGATTTCCCTATACATGTGGTAGGACCAACTTAGACTATCTAATGGATAATCTTTGTCATTCTCGAGTAGCTTTGTTTAGTTCTGTTTTATCATAAACAGAGCATTTTATATTATGAAATTCTACGAGGTTATTCCTTCTTTGCTACACCATAATTCTGTCCCGCTATTTATGTCTAGTATTTTATTTCATTTTAAGAAAGATTTATTAAGTCCTTTTCCAAATTTGCGAATTCTTACAAGAGCTTAATCGACTAATCCTTTATAATAACATGTTTCAAGTTTATATTTATCGTAAGCTCAGCAACGGCAAACACGACTGCCTTAATGCAGATTAGAACAGATTAAGTTTATTACATGTGCAATTAATTTAATCTCGGTTTATTTTCGGAGTTTCTGATTAATTTTGATAAGGGGGAGATAAGGAGGATTGTTTGGGTTTCAATTTTGTAATGATTTCACTAAGAGGAATTACACCCTGATGTAAGAAGTTTTCAGAAAATCATTAGCGAGTTGAAAATGTTTTACATTAAAAACCAAAGAATTTTCACAATAAAAACAAAGACAAATTGGAAATTGCACTTTAAACTGTAAAACAAAATCCGAGGAAATTTTATTTACAAAGTTTTCAACATCCACCTTATTTTCCCGTCAAGGCCCCTTATATGGCCCTTCTTGTTCGTTCCTTTGATCCCGAACAAATGCTTTGTTTGGTCGTTTTTGCAACGCCATCTCCGTCTAGAAATGAAATTTCCCTCATAGCTGTCAGGTAAATCGAAGGAATACCTATAAGGATTGGAAAATGGACTTTGAAATTTATTGTTATTTGATTTTCCTCTTATGTTTTAATCGATATATTATAAGATTATCCTTCGGTTTCAGAATGAACTTGAAATTTAAGGTATAATAATAAACACAAAAGAATATCCAGGAAGCGGAAAAGTTTTAACAGAAATGGAATGTTCGTACTCTACTAAAATGTTTTTTTTTTAATTTGAAGTTTAATCAAATTGTAATTGAACGGTAGCGAATTTTAAATTTTAAAACGTACATTTTTGCTATAAAATGTTCAATCCCTTATTTATCATTAAATAAAAGAAGAGGGAGAAAAGTTTATTTAAATTGTCACAAAATTGTGAAATTCCATTATGGAAAAATTTAATAATTATAATTTTTTTAAAAAACTATCATAGTGGTAAAAGGGGGAGTTGATAAAATGTTTTATTCGTGCCCCCCCACAAAAAAAATAAATATCGTACAAGCAGTTTCCGAAATAATTGGAACGTTTCATACATTAAGGCCCCAATACACTGCGCGCAAGTAAAATCGTGTACGTAAGATCGTCGTGTATAGCCAAAAAGTGGCAATTTTACTCGGCAATTTTAACTGACCATAGTTTTAATCGTGCGAGCGTCTATGGACGTTAAGGTGTTGCCTATAAAGTTTTTTCAGTGCGTTTCGTGAAAACAGGTGAGAAATGGATACTATAACGTAGACGAAGGACATCGTAATTAGTCTTTCATGACATAACATTGGTGTCTTTAAGTGTGTTTCATTCTACTTAATTCGAAATAAATTTGTTAATCTAGGTTTCGGATTGCCACCTTCCGTTTATAGTATGAAGACCACTGCACGGGAGGCATCAGTGAAGAAAGAAAATACTCCAGGGGTCGTTATGGTATCGACCAAAATCACTGGCGGCCAGAAGGGCGGTCTTTACTTGCCCTACTGGGTTGAGTACATGGGTATTAGCTGCTGCTATGTTAAAACTCAAAACAAATAAAATTAACAGGTAAAATAAAATCCCTTTATTTTTCAAACCAAATTACCAAAAGAGAAAGGTGTGTAAAGAGGTGATTTACTGGACGGTATTAGACGGTGGCACGTCTTCCAGGCTGGCGTGGTGTGTTCGGATTGACACTTCTCTTATGGTACAACTTGGAAATTGGCTTCGCTCCCTTCAGCTTGACCCAAAGGTCGAGGGACTGCAACAGGAATTTGGATGGCCACAGCAACTTGGACTTCATGCTGCCACTGCAATTAACTTGATTGACTCCGGCTGCCGTATACCATAAGGTCGGCTGGGTAATGCGAAACAAATACGCGAGTGACTCCATCTTTCGGCGGGGGTTTACAACTGGTACGACTGGCCTTAACTCGAAGCATTTGAATTTCCATTATTTTAAGTTTATTCTACTCCAGTGCCGTGTGCGATTTAATTTATATATTTTAATTATTATGATTAAAACTGGAAAAATAAAGGAGAGTGTATGGACAACTTCTTCATATACGACCTTGCGTGCACGATTTTACTAGCGCAATGAAAATTCCAAGTTGGGGCCTTTAGACTCTCTCTGTAATTATCATAAAAAAACGGTCCGTAATCAGTCCAATGGGACTTAGATCAAAAACACACAGTAACAACTTTGAACTTTATACAAATTATACAAACGGGTGATCTAATTCCATAATTACGTTTTTTGTTACATTATTTTGTGATGAAATAAGCGAAGGAGGAGGGGAGGGTCTCTAAATCCGATTTTTGGCTTAATTTATTTTTAGTAAAAAATAAAATATGAAAATTTACTATCCATAGACAATCCATTCTATCATAAACGGGACGTTTAAATACCCTCTCCCCTGTAGAGCTATAAACTGCACAGGTATAAAGCACCCATCTAATAATATATGTATGTTCATAAGAAATCAACAGTAATATTAACAACCCTGTTTCCATGCATGACTTATACCTATACCCCTTCCTTAGTATAACATATTATCTACCTCTTTTACCCCCTTTAACCATAAACTATACAGGTATAAGTCACCAATCTAATAATATATTTCTATCAAAAACATCAGTAAGGTTAACAACCATGTTTCACGCAAGCGTAATATCTGTACCAGCTACCTCCTTTAAAATAACCTCCCTCCCCCCTCTCCTACCACCACTTAAACTACTTGTTAATCTTTCTGTTGATTTCTAATGGTCAAAAATGTACTATTAGATTGGTGCCTTATACATATGTAGTTTATAATATAATAGTGGTTGCGTATAAGAGGGGGAGGATATTTAAAAATTAGGGAGGTGGTACAGATATTAGTCATGCTGTTGATCTCTTATGATCATAAATATATAATTAGTAGTAGCACCTAGAAGTTTATAGCTGAAGGGGGTAGAAGTATTTAGACCTCCCTGAGATAGAAAAATGTTTGCTTACTGTACTTTTGGTTGGTTTATGTATTGTGTGTGCAATAAAAATAATACAATTGATACACAACTGTAGGGCTAAAAACTACACATAAGTAGGGGAAAAATATTACGTATTTTATAGTCGCCATTGTTTTCACCATCCACAATAACATTTGTCCTCAGCAAAGCATGAAATTTACAATTTGCAAAAAACTTTGCTGCTTAAACGTTTATATATAGAAAATGTAAAAAGATGGGAAAACACTGAATTCATCAGATTATTAAAAGAGTATTTTGTTTTAAAAAGAATATCTAGAAAAACTGAAATATTTTATTATGAAAACTGTTTTAAAATTTTGTTAATTTAAACTGACTGAGAAAATTATTACATTGGCCAAAACCCAAACGGTTTTGTTTCTGCCCAACTCTGCGTAGTCCCTAAATCTCATTCAAATTGAAATTGTAATACAAAAGGCGGAACGACGAAAAGAGATTGAGTAAGAAATTAAACAAAACAAATTTATGAAAGCAAATAAACCAAGCACTAAGAAAATCTTATTAAAATGCAAATTTACAGTTTCATTTTGTCGGTGTTTGTGCAAAATTACTCGAAAAATACTTGTACTTAATTATGAACAAACAAAGTTATATGTAATACGGTAAAAGCTGCCAAATAGAATTAAACTACATCTACATCAAATACATTTCACTACTCGAAATCTAACGAACCGTTACATAAAAGCTCGGATGAGCTTTGAGAAACGAGAACACAAAAAAATGTTACGTGAAAAATGTTTTTCCAAAGTAAAAAAATCCGAATGAAATTATTCGAATAAAAATAAGTTATTTTTTTTAAATCTTGCGCAAAAAATTTCAAATTCCCAGACTGCGCCACTTTTTTACAAGTATAGAAAAGTAAAGTAAGTACTTAAGAGGCAACGCAAATATGAGGTTCAATTTTTCGGTTTTCTTGATTAAAATTTTCTGTTCTGTACATTTTATGAACATAAATTACTAGTGGGATATTTTACTTTAAATATAATATTCTAAACAATTGTTTTTAATATTTGAAAAATCGTTTTAAAAATATTCCCTATAGTCCCTATAACTTAATACTACACATTAAAGAATTAGTTCATGAAAAACGCACAGCAAGACGCAGGTGGCAAAATACTAGAAATCCATTATGCAAAACACATCTAAATAGGCTAACACACGAACAAAGTTCAGCTATAAGAGAAGCTAGGAACGAATCATTACATCAACTCTTAACGACTCTCTGTGGAAGGCAACTAAGGGATTCAAATAACCAATCCGAAAAGCGAACCTGGGTGCCCTCAAACATAGAAAGAACGAGAAAAGAAATTACAACGATTATGAAATTGAAGAATTCCTAGATTCTGCTTGTCAATTGTCAGCGCCCATGAGGACTTTTTCACCAACAGAAGTACGAAGAGCTATAAATTGCCCTAACCCCCACAAAGCGCCAGGATATGACCTAATCGAAGCTACAATATTGAAAGTACGCGCAGATAATTATGGCTGCTAATCCTGGAAAACCTCCCACCGAACTTAGCTCCTACAGGCCCATATGTCTTCTGCCGATAATGTGTAAAATATTCGAGATACTCCTTCTCTGCAGATTACAACAAATGGTACGTCTATAGACGACATAATCATTATACATCAATTTGGATTTAGATACAACCACTTTACAATCCAACAATGTCATAGAATCAAACAAAGCATCGAAGAAAAGAAAATGCGTACTTCAGTCTTCCTCTATATCCAACAAGCTTTTGGTAAAATATGGCATCTAGGACTGCTATATAAATTAAAAAAACACCTACCTAACCAATTGTATCTAACTATAAAATCATATCTAAGCGAACGCTATTTTAAAGTCAAACTCGACGATTAACTCTCAGCCTACCAATCTATAAACTGCAAGGTAGCGTTCAGGAATATTATCATCGGATTTTGATCCAAGAAGAGCTACACAGAAATTACAATATCACGACAATCCACTGAAAAATTGGCTAGAAAAACGGAAATTTAAAGTGAATCCAATCCAGTCCGTCCATATAACATTTATAAGAAGTAAATATAAACATCACGCCCATACCCGTCTAAGCTGAGGTGACATATTCTTGAACTTCACCAGGACCAAAAATTAACATGGATGAAGCACATAAAAATCAAACTACGACAACTGGATCTCAGAACACAAAACATGAGCAGGCTAATAAACATGCAGAAGATCTAAACTAATCTGGACTTACGGCATAGAAATGTGGAGATGCAGTAAACCTAGTAACATAAATATTCTCCAAATATATCAATCAAAAGTGCTCAGAATGATAACCACCGAACCTTAGTATGTTTCAAAACAAACGTTGCACAACGACCTAGACATTCCATTCATAACAGAAGTGATAAGAGCCAATGCCAACAAGTATAGAAACCGTACCACTAAACAACTGATTAACGACCTATTCAATCAACCAGTCAAAAGAAGACAGAAGATTATGGCCAGAAGACTCGATGTATAAAAATTTCAGAGATCTAACGCTGGATGGAACTTGCTCAAGTCACCCTTCCTTACATCATATTTGCTAATTACTCTGTATATACTATGAATAGATTGTAAATTGCAGTAAATAAATAAAAAAAAAATCAGAAATTAAAGGCTTTTCCCTAACATATTTTTGATGTGTTAGCAATTAGCAAATTTTTTATATTATATAAACATTTTACTAGATTATTTTGGCAGAAAAAAATATTCAACTATTTTTGCAATTGGACCTCACAAAATTATTATAACTATCAAAAAAATTTCCTTAAAAAAATATTATTTTTTATAACACTTGTTTTATTAATAACAGTTTATTTAACAAAAATAAATTAATATTGGGGCTGGTATTAAAAACAATAAACATCATATTATATTTTGACTTTATATGAAAACGATCTGGATTATTTACAATTAATAAAAGAGTTGGCATGTATTTTCAACATTTAATAACTAATTCTATAATTTTTTCCGTTAAGATTAAAATAAAGCAACGGCAAAAATTTCGCTCGAGCATTGCAAAAAACGAGATACAAAAAGAAGAGAAAAAAAGGGTAAAGTGAGAAAAATGCGGATTATTTTTTGCAGCTGGATAAAGTAATTACGTAGGTCATTCTTCGTTTTTATGCTTGACTGAATCAGA
This sequence comes from Neocrepidodera transversa, assembly GCA_963243735.1. NCBI lineage: Eukaryota > Metazoa > Arthropoda > Insecta > Coleoptera > Chrysomelidae > Neocrepidodera > Neocrepidodera transversa. Next base: position 22,569,810 of record OY725336.1, on the reverse strand, counting down.
ATAAATATTCTTTACATCGTGTACAATAACTTACTGAACTTGTACCTATAAATTGGTCATCTCGAATACCGGGTCTACGGGTACAGGGTGGGCTTTAATCATCTCAAATGCTGTCCATAGCAACAAATATTTTAAGTCTACTGAGATTTATTTGTTTATTTGATTTCTAATAAAATAAGAATAATTGATCTAAATTTTGATACATAAAATAAATATTAATCAAATTTTGAAGATTTATAGTTTTTAAGTTATTCTATTATTGGTTATGCAATGTTCCACAAGAAGCTGTTTTGGAATCAGTACATTTCTGCGTATAAATTAATACTATATCTAGTTGGGTTATTTAATTGATATATTTTATTTATGTGATGCTGCATGAAGGCCTTTTAGACCCATTAGGCCCATAGCTTGTTGATGTTTTTTTTTACTCTTTTCTGTCTCTTGCCTTCGCCTTCCAATCCTGAACTCCTCCCTTTATTAGGTCTGTCGCTTCAGTGTACCACCTTCTTTTTGGTCTTCCTTTTTCCTTTGTTCCTGTACGATCTTTATCTATCATTTTTTTGTCATTCTAGTTTCTGGCTTTCTCTGTATATGGCCCAGCCATTATAGCCTATTTGCTCTTATTATTTTGCTTGTGTCTTGTTCTTCATATGTATTCTTTAATTCTTGGTTTGTTCTTCTTAACCACACTTCTTCCTCTTTTTTTTCTCCTAATATCCTATTTTACTTTCACATATATTGATTTTACTTTTTTCCTCCTTATTTAATATCTATGTTTCACTTCCATAGAGTGCCGTTGGTCTTATAACTGTTTTCTATAGATGTAACTTGATCGTTCTAAATACTTTCTTTGTGTTTATTATTTTATTAAGATTTCCTGTATACCTACTCCCTTTCGTTAACCTTGCTTCTATGTTCTTCTTCTTCTCATCGCCATCTTCTTTGATAACTACACCTCTATATACGTAGTTTTGGACTTCTTTTTATTTCTTTCCTTTGAGGTGTTGTCATTTTCATACATTTTAATTTCCCTTCATTAACTCGTTTTCTGCCTCTGTGAAAGCTTTGCAGGTACTTTTTAGATCGTTTTCTGATATTGACAACATTACTATGCCAAAAGTTGTGTTGTTCTTGTTTTCAAGGTGGCTGTTCTGTTTATTCCACTTTTTATTCTAATATAATATGAGGGCCCACGAGGGTAAAAGAATCATAATCTACTCAGACAGTCAAGCAGCCCTTAAGGCCATAAGGAGCCCTAAGGCGACATCTAGACTGGTATGGGAATGTGGCGAAGACCTTAGGGAACTGGCGACCCACAATGAAGGAACTTTATCGTGGGTACCAGGTCACAAAGGTATCGCTGGAAACGAAAAGGCTGACGAGCTAGCAAGAAGCGGATCGTCAACCACATTAATTGATCCAGAACCAGCGATGGGAGTACCAAAACGTACGTTTAGGAACCATATAAAAGACTGGATTAAGCGAGAACACAAAGTGTACTGCGACAATGTACCCGGACTTCTACACGGGAAAAAGTTTATAAAAGAACCGTCAAAGAACGTAGGAATCAACTACGAATTACCACAGGGCTCCTCACGGGACACCTTCCCACAAGAGAGCATCTAAACAAAATGGGGCTATATAACGGCGACCATAAATGCAGACAATGCAATAAAGGGACCGAGAATGCACTCCACATACTATACAACTGTGAGGCGCTGGATCACAGGAAAACCAAAAATGGATCCAGACTACTACTATAAATAGCCATTAAAGAACCTGTATAAACTAGTACAGGGAACAAGGTTGATGGACTGGGTGCAGTAGACAAAGAGACGGGAGATAGCGCAAAAATCCCACGAGGCTGCAGTGAATCCGGTTGTAAAGAACGGTCCCGGAAAAACAGTGGATTTCCTTGTAGTAGTTCAGTGTTTTTCTTAAAACCGCCTGATGTTTTCTGCTTCATTTTAATCTTCGTTTTTGTACGTTCGAATGTAATTTTGATGAGATTTATCAGTTTTTTCGGTACATTCCGTATGTTGAGGAATATATTGGTATACCATGTTCGTATCCGAGTGAAAATATGGTCAATTACTAATCTGCCTGCTCTAAACCCCCATTGGTAATCTTCAAACAATTCTTCTCCATCCTCCTTTACCTTTTTTCCTATACTCTTTGTCATTATTTTGTATAATGTGTCCAATAATGCGATCCCTCTATAATTCGTACATTTTGTTCTCATATTGGCTGGTAGATTTGTTGTCTCCGCTAATTTCGTCTTCTCCAGGGGTTTTGCCGCTTTTTAGTTGCTGTATTATCTCTTCCCTAGTTGATGGCCGTATTTCTTCGTCATTTTGCACATTTCGAGTAAATTATTTCATTTGCTCATCCTCATTTTCTGTATTTAATATGCCTTTAAAATATTCTTCCCATTATTGTACCATTTCGTTTTCATCTGTTAGTATATTTCTTTGTTTGTTTTTTATACATATGGTTCTCTGTTTTACTCTCCCTTTATGCTGTTTGACTTCTTATTCACCAAGAGGGTTTTTTAACCTGTTTAAGTAACTTTCGGCTTAAAACAAAAATTATGTTATTTAAAGTTGTTCATCATGGTTTAATCCTATGAATTGTTAACCACTTCAAGGTTTTAATTAATTTTTAAGATTTTAATTTGTTTATTTTGTGTGACATTGATGCCGTCTCAATTTGTGTTTGTTATTGGGATGTATCCCCCTTTGTGGCTAAGGTTCTAAAGATGGTCGTTGACCTCAAGCGCCTAGCCTAATCTTATTAAAAGCAATTTTACTAAATTGTCATTACTTATACACGCAGTAGTACTTTCCTTTATTTATTTTTGATAAAAGTTATTGATTTCTTTATTCACAAATATTTTTTCGATTTCTTTCATACTGTCTTTTTTTGCTCTGCATATCTTCTTTGTTATTCTTCTTTGCTCTTCGTACTGTCTTTTGTTTTCGTCTGAACCTGCTTGTAACATTTTCTGTTTGGATTGTTTTCTCTTATTTATTTCTTCTTTACGATCAGCATCGAACCATTTGTCTCTTTTCGTCTTCTTTATTTTCTGTGGAATTATTCTTTTTGCCCCTTTCTATATAGTTTCCTCTTTTTGTTTCCATTACTCATTTTTGGTTCTGTTCTTCTATTAAGTTCCTGCTGATTTCTTCCAGATATTTTCTTTTAATTGTTTTAATTTCTATGAGCTTATCCACTAGTAACTTTTTTTTAGTCTACTTTTTCTTCTTATAAAATTGCTTTTTACTCTCTTCAACTATTATAATGTCGAGTATGTTATTCTATAAGGATATGGTTTGAGGCTATAATACATAAATTTTTATTAATAATTTAAATTGGTTTATGGCATCTCACATGGATCTGTTTTGGAGGCACTATATTTCTTTAGAATATTAATCAATTTTAGTATTGAAATTTTTCAATTTTGTTAAGTCCAATCCTGTAGAGGGAGGTCGATTTACACGAGGAAATTTTATTTTATTCACACAGTAAAGTTTAGTGACTTTAAGTTAAGCTTCGATGTTTTAAATCCTTTGTTGAAACAAAACTATTGTGCTCTCTTATAACTTTTGTTTTTCTTTTGTTTTATGGAGAACCGGTTCCGCTGGGAGCTTTCGCTTTGAGGAGAGATGTATTTTGCATTATTGCCATCGACGGCAGACCTCCTATTCAAACGAAACTAAAAATGACACGTGAAACTGTATTATTGACTATGTGAATAAAAGATTTTACTTTCTTGAAAAGAAAAGTGGCATTGATAAAAATATTTATTTTCTGATTGTTTAAGTCGCGAATCCATTGATTTTTTTATTTTATAAATTTTTGATTTTTTTACATTTTTTCCTATTATTAGGAAACATTTCCAAATGTAACAATATTAATATAAGTAGCTACTTATTTCTTTTATATCAGATGATACAAGGCTCATAAAAAAATTCATTAGGCATATTTAAATTCCCCTCGTAACGTATTTATTTTAGCGACATTGCCAATTTGAACAAAACTAATGGAAACCACTTGTAAGTCAAATGCATACTTAAATATTTAATATTTTAATGTCTGTCTCAATTAATAATTTATTCTTAATAATTAGTTCGATATTGATTTATCAAGTTTAGGAGAACGAATTTTAAATATAGTTTTATGTGAATTCATCAAATCGACGGTCAGATTTTAACACCACATCTGATTTTAATGAATAATTTACTTATTCCGTATTTACAATTAATTAAACGATACTCATATTCTGTAATAGGGAACTTGCATCAATCTTAAAATGAATATCTTTTTATGGAATTCGGTTAAGAATGTTGTTAAAGTAATATAGGGTGATATAACAGGTTAAAAAAGGTATTACTTCTACTTTATTAATTATTTAACAAACGTTCTAAATTGGACAACTTTTAAATCCGTCACAACTCCTGCCATTGGCTGTGACGTCATTTTATGCAATCTAACGAGATTTATATTTTTCCGCGTCAACAACAAGTGTTGTCATTTTTATCTGTCACAAAAATAATATATAAAAAACCAAATGCCTAAACAAAGTTGCGCCACTAGATATCAAAAAGCATGTTCGCAAAATTTACATTTCATAAATAAAATAATTTTTTTTACAACAATCGTTATTGCAATGAATTACCGCTAGATGATGACAGATTCGAGCGTAACATGACGCCACGGCCGTTTAAATCTATACTTTTTCCCGCCATGCAGAGTAGCATTTAAAATTTTTTTTATAAATAAATTAGCGAAAAAATTGAATTTCAACATGTTCTTTCGCTACTTGACGATAATAATAAACTGTATCAATAAAAAATAAAAAAAAATCATACAAGTTCCCTATTCAATCCAATCAAAATCTAAAATAATAAGAAAACTTTTAGAAAATTGTAATTTGGACTATGAATTAAAAATAAATAAATATTAAATATTTTTTTCATCGTCTTACGCATTCCCACTTGATTTAGTTTTACTATTCACCAAATATTGAATATTGAATCAACCCTGTACATTTATAACGGTCCGATAAAAAACCTGTTAAAATCTTCGCATTTTCTCCAAAATATCCACCCCAAATCTCATCAACAAGTACCCGTGACAAAAAAGTAAAAGAGGGTTCCAAACGCAACAGGTGGTGCTATCAAAACCAGCAAAAATCTTGTGCCTGGTCATTGCACCTGACACACTTAATTCCCTCGGGCGACAAATCGTCAAACATCTGCCGAAAACCCCCTTGCCCGCTCATTCGTTTCTAACTACTTATTTTATACTGTTTTAAATACAGTGGCGTATGTGAAACATAAAAAATTAACGAAAGTTACAAGTGAATAATGGTAAAAGATAAACTAAAAATGCAAATATTTCTATAATTTTTAGTTAAACTCATCTTTAAGGTGCTGTGATTATTTGTATGCTTATATTAATTTTTTTTTAACAATAATAATAATAATTGAAAATAAAAACAAGGAATTCTGATAAATAGTCTTATAGTTAGACTTCCAATTGAGAATTTTTAATCCTCTTATTTAGTCATAAGTTATGGTTATCGTTATTTTGAGCATGCGCAGTATGAAACTTTTAGTCCTTAACTTTATTAACGATAACGGGTTCCGTTATGTACGGAGAAATAGAGCAAGGTAGTTGCTATGCTTATGGTTATTTTTTAATTGCAGCGTTGACAGAATTAGTAGATTGTAGTACATATAACTTCTTATGAAACAGTTTGTAGTTAAATTTCAAGAGAACAGAATTTAATTTCTTAATATAAAAGCAGCAACATGTTTTTTATTGTTAGCAGTTCTAGAAGAATAAACAATTCTAAAATAATTATTTTCTATTAAAAATAAAACTTAAATTTTTTTCTGAGGCAAAATCTGGCAACGTCAATAAAATTATTGTGTAAAACTGATCCCTTGTTACACCAACATTTTCTAAATTTTCTTCCATTATTAAATCTATAAAATATTAAAACATTTAAATGAATGAATTAAAACAGATTAATAGTATTTGAGGTTATATCGCCGAACTGTCAAAACGTAAGGAATCTTTTATTATTAGATGGCTTAAAATCTCTTCTGTGCCTAAATGTAGTGTGCCTAAACGTAGTAATCGTTATCGTTAATAAAAATAACCATAACAACGCCTAAAACTGACGTTAAATTGGTTGGCTTAAAAACTCTCTATTATGTCGTATATGCTCTAATGGTTTTAAATTTTCTCAAAACGATACTTAACTTTATTATAAAATTTTCTAGATTTTTGCACTAATACTAATAATTTTTTTGTTTTATAATTTATTAATAATTGTGGTTTTAATTATTTTTGTTTAAACGACGTATGAATCTAATTGCTAGTGGTCGAACCACGGTTTAATGGTTTTAGCTTATTACTAACTCAATTTTAATAAGCCCTATTAGCCAATGACGTAAAGCATGAGGTAATTATCGAGAATCGTCTGATTTCGTCCATAAATCATTGGAACAGCTGTCCGTTTAACTTAAAACACTTATTTTTCTGGCAACGTCAGCCCTCAACTTACCTTCTTGATCAGATAACGTCTAGTTAAATTACATCCTCCTTTTGAAAAGGAAGAAAAATCCGGAATTGTTCTCAGAAATCTGATACTGGATGAAAATGGTCTCGCTGAATGAATTTATAGGCCAGTAACGTAAGATTTATCAAAGGTCCTTCAAATTTTATCGATATTTTTTTATTTTCTATGAAAACTAGTTTATTTGGCAAAAATATGAAAACAAAACGATTGATAAAATTACGAGTCGGTTGTTGCCCCAAATAAACAAGTTTGAATGATGAAAACAAAAAATTATCTGATAAAATTTAAACGAGTTGTATTTTGAAAGATTATTTTTTCAGGAGTTTGAAAAAAGACTATTTACTTTATCACTATTTTAGGTAAAATTTATTGAACAAGAGGAAAAAGTAATTAATTAGCAAATGTACATTTATTATCAACATAATTTTTATAAAAAGATTAATCCGTTAATCCGTCAATTTTGACAGTTAAATGTAAACACGGTTTTATCAAGGAGCAGAAAAAAATGATCAATGTTCATAAGCTATTGATATTTTGAAAATAGTAATTATAATTCGGAATTAAAATATATATTTGTAGCAATAACTTTTTCTTTATATTTTGAAATTTTTTTATTGAATTCTAAAAATTATGACAGCTGAATTTTGATTTGCCGGCGTGGTTGTCACCTTTTTCGAAATCAGTAACGGCGTTTATTCTAAGCAGAGAAGAAATACAGCTTCGTTGCGTGTTCGCTGGTGTCTAAATGGGATAGTTGGAGGGGATTTTCGCTAGTCGACTGCCGCGTAAAGCAAAGTCGCGGTTGCCTTATTGCTTACTCGAGATATTTATAATCTGTATTTCAAGATTTTTAAATCTAATTATTTATTTTTGGCTTTTGAATATTTACTGATAATTTCTTATGATTTATGTTTTTCACTTCTGAAGTGTATTGTTTTTATCCATTTTTAATTTTCTTTCTAAAAGAAAAAAAAATATCTAGTTTTTTTTACGATTTTATTAACTGGTCTATTAAAACGACGCTCTTGGATGAATTTATTTAGATCCAACTCGTTGGCTTAGGCTGAATCATTTTATTATTATTCAAATGAAATTGAACAAGGCCATATAAAATCCATGAAAAGTAGCAGCTAATTACTTTTTCTAAATCGAATTGTAGTCGAATTTAATTCCATTGACTTTTTTTTGTTTCAACCCACGTGCACCAAAGATCGTGGGTGGATTTAGAAGGAAAATTCTTTTATTAAGATGAGTTTAAGAAGAAGATATTGTTAAAATTTACAATTTTTAATTAGTTAATTACAATACAGTGTCTGTTTGTTTGAAAGATTTTTTTTGGAAAACCTATGACGTGTCATTCAAATGACAAAAGTAACATTACATTCCTCCAATTTTAAAAGTGAATCCGTAGTTTTTTTATTATTTCATCCCTAATTCTTTATTTCTTTATTAAAATTTACTAATTAGTGTAAATCACATTATTGTTGGCACAAATTATGGGCATTCACATTTTTATATTGAATATTTAAGTTATTTGATTTATACGTGCTTTCTGTTAGTTTTGTTCAAATTTGATTAATTTTAATAAAGATATTTTTTCCACTACTAGTATTAGAAGATGTCATTGCGTTTGTCAAAAGAGTTTTTTTTAAATTATTATAAAAAAAATCGACAGCAAATAAACACTTTCTTTTGAATTCCTATCATTTCAAGTGAATTTTCGACTTAATCAAATAAAACAGAGGTATATAATTCTTTATCAGATATATTTTTGATTGAAATAGTTTTAGGTTATGTAATAAATATTTTGATATTGATTAGTGCTATGTGTGCAATAATATCTACTCTAAAAATAACCTAAAAATCAATTTAATATTTTTGCAATTTAATTTATTGAATATTCTCATTAAATTGTTTTCAGAAATTGCTTCTTTTCCATTTCAAATATATACCTAAAATAAACCAAAAAATATCATTGTAAAAATGATTAAATATTCTAGTAATTGAAAAAATAGTATATAAACCACGGTAGAGAAGATTTTTTTTAGCCTCGCAACTTATTATCCCGAGACGCGAAGCATCGGCTGAGAAAAATTACTTCTCGACCTTGGTGTATAATATACTATCATAACACGTTATAACCTGACAAGGGAGGTAGCCCAGTAAAATTAGACATCCGGATGGAAAAACTAGCAGTAAGCAATTTTATTTTTTTAATCGTTAATGGACCATGGAAGAAGTGTAAAAACCGCCGGAATCCACCAACATTTTCTCTTGTCACATCGGCCATCTTGCAAAGCGCATGAAAAGTTATATGCAACGTAACAGACTTTAATTCGAAGCATTTTTCGATAAAATTATTACGGAAGGTGGTAATTGTTATTAAAAAACACCAGTTTTTTTGCATATAACTTTTTTCCTATTGCAGCTATAGGAAATGTTTCTCAATGAATATGGTGGGAAATCGTTTTCCTTACAATCCTAAAAAAAGAAGAAAATCGGACCAATAGGAGCGGAGATAGAAAAACGCGTATTTCAAGATCACCGATGTTACACTTCTTCCGTGGTCCTTTAACGATTAAAATAAAATAGTTTACTGCTCGTTTTACCAAAATAGCATTAGACCGTTTGCTAACAAGTAGTCTTTTCTTTATTCGCAAACACCCTATATATTTTAAATATAAAATCTTTTAAATTTTAAAATTTAACCAAGATTTATTCCTTTTTTTAAATATATTCTAGTTAGAATTCAAAATAAACTATTTCTGGTTTAACATTTTTCCATTAGGACTTAAAGCGAAATCGATTCATATCGGTATTAATAGTAATACGATTAGTGAGAAATCGAATACTCATCTACGCTCTGATCTGATAATTTAATATACGAAATAATAAGCTTTGCACCGTAGTACTGATGATTGCCAACGAGATTTATCCAATGAAATATAACTCGAATGTAATTACTTTTCGATAGCATGTTAGTTGTTGCAGTTAATAACAAATTTTAATTTAATATTTTCCAAATTTTTACTTTCCCCTATATATTGCTAATATGTAGTATAGTTGAAAAAAACGCACCGAAGCTTAATATTTCACTGGCAAAAAATTTCCACTATCTTTCGTTGGAATTGATCAATTTAAAACTAAACACAAAAGAAACGAGAGGTGTCGTGGGACCCCCGGTTGAAACAAAATTCGTTTCGCTATACATTATGTACTAAATAAGAGGCACAATGTAATAAATTATTTAAAAAAAATCGACTACAAATTCGATAAAACAAATTGTAAAAATAATCAAATAAAGTATTATGGTGGTCGGGTAGCAAGAAAGTATTATTGTGGAATTGAAGTGCGAAAGTAAAATGATAATAACTGAATAAATGGTAATAAAATTGTAGTTAATATTTTTTTGACATCTCTGTAACGTACTACACCAAAAGTGTCGTGACGGTCGAAATCTTACACATTTTTCTGTCTAGTTCTCATTCGCCAAATGTCTCGAGTGTAACGTGCGGTAAGGAACTTCGTTCCAATGATATTAAGAACATTGGCTTCTACTCAAAATTTAAATTCAACGTTTTCAGACACTAAAAATAATTTTCACTACAAAATTAGTTATTTGGTAACGTCGCAAAACACTAGGCTTTTTTGGTTTTATAAGTGGTTGTATCGTTTTTTTTATAGGTTTTTAATTCGATACAGATATTAGTGTAAAAATATAGTTTAAAAAGAAATACTGTTGATAAAAAAAATTTAGTAACAAAGTGTTTTCACTACTATCAAACGACTGGAAGTAACACATGTTTTTTATTATTATTTAGGTAGTTTATTAAACGTTTTATTTTATTTATGTACTTTTGTCATGGTTTTGTAGTATTCTACTTCCTATTTTTGTTAGTTTTGTGCTAAAGGAGTATGCCCGTATAAGCGTTAGCTTCTGGTGCTGAGGGTACATCGTATTTTTGGTCCGGGATTTTCTCTAAATATTTTTGTTTTCTTCCTTTTTGCGACCTCTAACCAGACATCAGTAGATTAGCCAGTTAGTAATCAAACAGTGATGCCGATTTGTGGGGAATTTCCTATTTTTGGTTATCGGTTGACCTTTTCATACCTCCGAATTAGGTATTTATTTTTTAATGGAAACTACGTAGTGAATTTTTTCAGATTTTTTGGGCTTGACTAGTAGTACTAGTCCACTAGATAATAATATAAAATCATGGATAGTGTCCGGTGACCCTAAGGTCATCTATAACCTTTTTATACCTCAAAATTACGTATTTATATTTTAAAGGAAACTATGTAGTGAAAATCTTCCGGTTTTTTGGGCTTGACTAGTAGTACTAGTCCACTAGATTATACTATAAAATCATGGATAGTGTCCGGTGACCCTAAGGTCATCTATAACCTTTTCATACCTCAATATTACGTATTTATTTTTAAGAAGAAACTATGCAGTGAATATTTTCCGGTTTTTTGTGCTTGACTAGTAGTACTAGTCTACTAGAATATACTATAAGATCATGGATAGTGTCCGGTCACCCTAAGGTCATCTATAACCTTAACCGGAAGATTTTCACTACATAGTTTCCTTTAAAAATAAATACGTAATTATAAAGTAGGAAAAGGTCATAGATGACCATAGGATCACCGGACACTATCCATGATTTTATAGTATAATCTAGTGGACTAGTACTACCAGTCAAGCCCAAAAAAGCGGAAAATATTCACTACACAGTTTCCTTTAAAAATAAATACGTAATTTTGAAGTAGGTAGTAAAAAATAAATAAAGTTATAACATGGGAGCACCAGATACGGGCATACTCCTTTGTTTTACTTTCCCGACTCACAATCCAACAAGAAGGGAAAGTATTGTGATCGAGCTAAAAATAATTCGAAATAAAAACGGAAACATCCATTTTGAGGTCACCTGAGAAGACAATTTTCAGATGAAAGTCTGTCTGTCTGTGTGTATTTTCCACGATAGAAGCCACATGCTTAATCCGATTAAGCTGAATTTTGGTATATAGGTTTTGGTTATCCATGGTAAGAACCCGTTAGTTTTTGTACGACATGTCATTTTAAAGCATTCAAAAACTCTGTTCAGAACAGTCAAAATTATTTTTCCATCTGCCACCTGTCAAAAATAAAAAAATATCAAAGTTTGAAACTTTAACATTAAAAATTTGAAAAATTACTTTATGGATTTGAACCAATTTCGGTAAAATTGGTTTAGGTTAATTGTCAGCAGAATCAGTCAGTTTTTGTGCGACATCTGTCAAGCGGAAGTGTCACTGTCAAAAAATGACAGAAACAATATGGGAATTTGACTTGGAATATGTCATTTGAAAACCCTAAAAAACTCTATTCAGAATAGTCAAAAGGATTTCTGTTTGAATCTTCAATATTAAATATCAGAAAAAGTATTCGTCTTTGAATACTCGTCGGAAAAGGTTTGGTTCGACACAACCGATTGTATTGCTGCATTTTTTTACAAAATATAAAACTATAAAATGTATACGAAGAGTTTAGGTTAAAAAAGAAAGAAGGAAATACCACTCAATTAAACTTATTTAAAAAATCCTGGTTTTTTAAAGTCGATTTTACCCAAAAAAAAAACGCAATGGATTTTAAGGACCTTGCACGTACATTTATACAAGAAATAAGCAGTTAAAAATAAAAAATAAAATTTGACAGATCGTTATCACTCCACGGTTTGTTATCTAGCAAGGCAAGTTAAAAAATAAAAATTCAGAAATAATACATAAGAAATAATTTTTTCCGTAAGGATGAAAATTTTATTTCTGACCAATGAAAAACAGTACTTTGACCATTTGGTATTTAGCTGCTAAGATATTGAGCTATTGCATTTATCTATTTTTGTGGGTTTGTAGTTTCTTTTTAGTTGTAGAATAAAAATAAATATGAGTGAAGATCACAGTTATACTATAGTTATTATTTAAACGACGAAAATACAGTGACTGTGTTCAATGAAAAGAAAATTATCATACTGAAACTGAAAATGTCTCTGAACCATCTACTAAGACATCTACTAAGACTGAAATAAATTTAAGTAACAATAAACTAAAGTGACAGTATCTACAATTTCTCCATCTTTTATTTTTCTTTTCTCACTTAATAATAAAAATCCTCGCACCGTGAAAGTACCATAAAGGTCCATTTTATGACTTGATTTTGATATGTACAAATAAAATTATAAAAATATTAGGTTATGTATAATATTAATAAGGTATCTGACAGTTGATTTATGTTTGCACGCATGCCTATTTCAAACTAATGTAGGTTGACATAAAATAATTTTTTTACCTGCTTATTTTTATTTCTTATTTTTACTGCTTATTTCTTATGTAAATGTACGTGCAACGGCCTTATTGGATTATCTAGTGGGCAGCCAACCCTGTCGAAAAATTCTAGTAACAAAGTATCAAAATAAAAAGCTCGACAGTTTCTGATAAAATGAATTCTTTGAGCGCGGCTCTTGAATTTTGCCAGGGTGCAATTGATTTTTATAACTTTTCCCATTCTGATCTGATTGCACTCTTATCTACAGGTGTGTTGTTAACTTTGTGGATTTTTTTGGATAGTCCTAAAAAGTAGTTATTCTGTTTCTTTGCGGTTAAAGGAAAATTTATACTTATACTAATTAAATTTCATGTAAGAAATTAAACCTTATAAGTCAGAGCAGTTTTTCACTTGACATTTGAGTATTTGATTTCTTTCTTGATGGTGAAGTATCGCACAGGAATAATAATATTGCTTTTGCTGTTAATTATCGTTAGATCCACTGACTTATACTCATGGACATGCCCAGCGGTAAGAATTTTGATATTTCGAGAGAAAGAAATGAAACGATGGTTCTGTCAATCGCTCGTCTCTCTCAAAACAGTATCGTACAGTTATGATATTAGAGATAGTGCTAGATCGCAATCTTTCTCACTCTTTTACGTAAAAAATATTATATACGGGTTGAGCACGTCCATGAGTATATGTCAATGGTTAGATCTTTTAAAGTTAGAGGATTAAAAACTACTCCTGATAAAATTTTAGTATCATCGCAGGAAATTATTAAATTGACCACAAGCCATAACTTATATACATTCTAATGAAGAAACTATTTTGACCTTTTAGATTTTTACGCATATAATTGCAACGTCGAAACGACGGCACATCTCTTGGGTTAATTAAATCTCTGGAGGTCAAGAATCAAGAGTAAGTGAACCAATAAAATTTTAATAAGTTGAAATGCTTTCTTGTCAGTCCGACATTGGAACGGAATGGAACGGAACAGAAAAGACAGTGACAGGCTTATTATAAAGCGCATTAACATGACCTCTGCAAAAGTGGATGATACAGAGTTTGAATATAAAAGTGATCTCAGGACGTGACCACCATGAAAGCTATTTAATTCAGGTACGAGAGACAACTTCCAAGACCTATTGTCCTTTTTGCAATGTTTCATAAGTCAATTCGCCTTTTCTTTTCCATTTGAAGGATGAAATTATGAAATATCCAGTGGCGCTACAAAAATAATTTAATACAACATTTTTTTAAAACTGATCTACCCTTAAATGTTTTAAAATCAACTTTCCGAATGGTACGATACTTTCCCTCCAGATCCACTGACCAATTTTTACATTTTTTTTTAATAAAGAAAGTATTCAGAACTTTCGTAACAAATATGTGAATTGCATTTATTTCAAATTTAGTTTTTTTATTTAATACACAATTTAATTGTGATCAAAATAAATTAGAGAATTGCAGAATTATTGAAATTCTATATTGATCACTGGTAACTAGGAAAAAGATAACAGTTCAAAATATGTTCTAGTGTCCTAATAAATGAATAAACACTTAAGGTTTTAAACAGTATCACATTTTATTTCAAAAATAAGATTAATTTGAACACTATTATTTGTTTCAAATTCACTTTAATTGAAATTATAATAAGGATAAAGGAAACTGCCAATTATCAATGAAAAATAATGTCAAAAAGATTATCTTCTTCTTTCCACCTCCTTCGCCGGATATAAAATGAAGAAAAAAAGAGTGAAAGCAGCAATTCATTTTCTTATTCCCATTTTATTCAGTGACAGTTAGAAGTTATTTCGCGATTTTATGAAAGCACTGCCAGTGAAATATAGGAAAATTTACTCATCTTGTTTCTTTTAAAAGCATTTGCCCATCAGGTCGATAACACAATATGGGATGTAGTAAATTCGACTAGAAATTTAATGGGACTATTAACAAAGTGAACGGACAAAAATCTTTTAAATAGCTATTTATTATAATTTTTACAAAAATATAAAAATTCGATTTATTTGCATATTTATTTATTTACGTTATAAATATTTTTTATACCATTGCACCCCACTACAACCATATATGTAATACTCCTATATCGCCAACGTCCTATCTTTGCCTGTAAAAACGTAGTGTCCCGACAGAAGGAGATGCAAGATCGTAATTGGGTGCCAACGCACATGCCCATATACATAAATTGCATTGGCGTCGTGTCCCGTAGTGAAAAAGGAACGTAGAGAAAAGGAAAGTTAAGCAAACGTAGGTGATTTTACAGCTGTGACGCCTATGACTATCCGAGGCTGCGTGAGAGAGAAACGATCGTCTACACTCTACTATCGGCGCCACACTTCTCTCTCAAGCTGGCGATATAGGAGTATTACATATATGAATACAACTGACTGATGAAATCTAGAGAGCACTGATAAATAAGCATTCCTACGGGATATCCACAGAAAGAAGGGTATATCCCCTTATGTGGAGCCTAGTAGTAGATAAACTCCTTTCCATAATAATAATAATCATCAGAAGCAAGATTGTAAACATACTTTGCGACATAGTTCAAAGAGGACTTAACTTGATAAAATAATGGTGCCAATCGATGGGACTAAATATTAACTCTACCAAAACCACTATTTATGAGAAAAAGAAACCTTAATCTTAAAACCATCAAGTTATATGGATGTGTTATTGACGAAGTTACTTCTGGGAATAAAAATTAGCTTTGCATACTATCAGAAGTCCTAATAGGACTGATATTACATCTTAAGAATCTTAAAATAGTGCAGAAGAAAAAGTGCAATTTGTGAGATAAAGGATACAACATCAATCCAGTCCCTGAGAATACATGACATGAAAATAGCAAAAAAATGTTAAATGTTATCTCGAACTGAATACTTTAAATAAATTGTTAAATTGAAATGTTGTGTATATATATATATATATATATAATACAGAACCATGACTTCAAAATTTCCAACAATATTTCTCCAATTGTTTCTATCCATGGCAGTTTCTTTCGAATTATAGATTTCCACTGTCCTTAAGTCCTCTTTACATGCCTCTATCCACTTTTTACGTGGACGGTCTGTTTTTCTTTTTCTCCTTCAACCCTTTGGCCCATATTTGATCTGGCATTCTCCTCACATATCCTAACCAGCGTAACCTTATTACTCTGACTATTTGGATAATCTCTACTTGACCATATAGCACTTTGAGTTCCGCATTTGTTCTTCTCCATTCATTCCTTTCTACTCTCAGTCCTTCAAAATTTTTTCTCGGGACTCGTCGTTCCCAAATATTAATATTATTTTCTATGCTCTTATTCATAATCCTGCATTCACTCCCGTAAAATACTATAGGTTGTATTACTGTTTGATATAATCTAAGTTTTGCTGCACTTGATACCTTTTTCGATTATAGTATCTTTTGAAGAGTTCCAACTGCTCTGAATCTTCTCGTGATTGGCTTGTCAATTTCTTCTTCTTCCTCACCTTTACTGGTAACTGTTACTCTCAGCTATTCAAAACGGAACTCCTTGCCTTCATCTGTTTTAGTCTTATATTCTCTTAAATCCCTTCCTGCATCTTCTACCATTTCGTATTTTGTTTAATTCTCGTTAATGTGTAAACCATACGTTTTTGCCTTTTTCTCGAATACTTTGACAATTCTTAGTAGCTCATTTCTTGTCCGTGATATCAGTAATATGTCATCAGCGTATGCAAGAATTTGATTTTTGTTCCCGCTGTTTCTCAATATTTTTTCAAGTAAGAAATTGATAATGGGTCATCTTGCTGAAACCCATTTTTTACTTCAAACGTCTTAGAAAGTTCACGATATACTTTTATTAGATTTACTGCTTTTTAATGCCATATTTACCAGTTGAATTAATTTGTTCGGAATTACGAGTGCACTAATTGCTTCATTTAGACGTACTCTTATAACTGAGTGATACTTAAAATTGATAAATAGCATATTTAGGTTTAGCTGTTGTTCATGAGAATTACTTTGGATCGTTTTCAGCACAAAGATTTGATACATAGTGGATCTCCCTTTTTTGAAGTTTCCTTGGTACTCGCCCACTTGTTCCTTTAGAATTGCATCAAGTCTGCTTCATATAATTCTGGCAAGTACTTTATATATCATCACCTTTTTTATGTATATTACATATTATCTCCAACCTTTTGGCATTACTCCCTGCACTTTTATTGTTTTTCACGTTTATAATGCCTCTCTCACTACTTGCGCCGTATGCGTTTCTACCCTTGTGTTCTGTCCTATACCCTGTAGCTCTTCCTATACATATTCTCCATCCTCGGCCAGTGGCTATATATTCCCCAAAAAAATTTTTTTTTCAAATCACAAAATTACAATTTTACTAATTTATAAATGAACGATTTTTAATAACAAATGCAACATAAAATGTCTCTTGGCGAATTAAATATTATATTTATATAATAAGAGATTTTGGTAAAATTGGTAAATTTGTGTCTGGTTTCAAAGAGAGTAAATAAAATAAATTAAAAACTGAGACGAATTGACTATAACCCGACGTTCCCCTCTATTTGAACCACACCCTAAATGATAAATACATGTCGGGGGAAACTCAATCCATTATTTCATATATTTTTTTCCATTCTGACTCTATTATAATCTAAATTTTGCATGAATTTTTTACGAGGAATATTTTACATTTTACAGATTTGCAAAAATTGAATTGAATCTGATGCATTTTTTCAGGATATTTATACAGGGTGGTTCGAGAGTAACTGATCTGATCTAAAAAATTTATTAAATGTTAAAAAAAATGGAATCCTAAGATAGATAAATAAAAGTAGTTAAAAAATGGTAAGAATCGGGAAAAGAAAATGAAAAAAAACTGGATATAAAATTAGTACGAAAATAGAAGAAATGAGAGAGAAATTCTCGTATTAAGACAAAATAAAAAAGCAATTACATAGAATAACAGGATGGAAAATTTATAAGAATACATTGTTAAAATATTAAAATAAAAGGATATTGTAAAATAAAGGGAATGGAAATAAAAACAAGTAATATGTAAGAAAACTTTAAAGTTATGAACATAGAATAACTGGAAATAATTGATAAGTAGGAAGAATTAGAAAAATCCTTGCGAAGGAATACACAGATAAGATGAAAAAACAGAATGTAGGTATATTAATGGAGACAAAAATATAAAAGAAAAGCATAAAAAGATCAGAAAATGTTTAAAGGATAAGATACTAAATAAACCCAGCAAACTAACAGTATCGAAGTAGATTAGCGATGGACAGACGGTTGCAGTTGACTTAGGTCATTGAAAATAGTAGGTGGGTGAGTTATTATGACCAGAGGTCTGTAAGGGTATTGAATTTTTTCGTTAACGAGTTATTCATTTGTTAGTTTTCCATTTGTTAGTATTCCATCAGTGACGAATAATACGTAGTCTAACTCATACAGCTGAAGGCAGCGCGTTTGGCGTTTTTATAATTTAAATATAATACTTATAATATTTTTATTTATTACAATGTTAATTGTTTTGGGCAACTATACTCTCATTATTTAAGCCCCAAATTAAACTATTTTCGAGTCTCACGAGAAATTAACATTTCCTCAATATTCGGGTATTGACAGTCTGTTATAAGATTTTTATTTCTCTTGCCTTTTTTTGTTCCTCCATTAAAATTAACATATTATATAATATAATTATAACTTTAAATATATGTCTGATTTGCTTTCGATCTTGTTCGCATTATTATTTGCATTTCGACAATAATTTTGCGGCAACCCTCTTCTATAAAGGGAAATTCGAAACAAATTTCCCGATGATTTGAATAATTGAATTTCTATAGTAATTTGCTGTATCGAAATATTTCCATATTTCTTTCTCATTTTCTTTTATATTTTCGGTAAAACCAGAATTTAAAACATTGATAAAATCTGATATATTCAGGGAGTTTCCAAATTAGAGGGACAAACTTTAACTTTGGATATAAGAACTTGTGTCCAAATTTCAAAGCTATATAGGGTCTTAAAATAATATTGGATATAAGAACTTGTGTCCAAATCTCAAAGCTATACAGGGTCTTAAAATAATATTAGATATAAGAACTTGTGTCCAAATCTCAAAGCTTTACAGGGTCTTAAAATAATATTGGATATAAGAACTTGTGTCCAAATCTCAAAGCTATATAGGGTTTTAAAATAATATTGGATATAGGAACTTGTGTCCAAATCTCAAAGCTATATGCAGGGTCTTAAAATAATATTGGATATAAGAACTTGTGTCTAAGATATACAGAGTCAAAAAATTAATTTGTATTTCATGCGTTTTATAACTCAAAAATATGCTCAAATTAAAGAAAAATCAGCAAACCTAATTAGATGTCATATTTGGGAGTAATAAGTTTTCCAAATAACTTTTTTCTATATTTTTTAAAATAAGGATACTTTAATCTTGAACTGAATTAATATTTTCTCTCGTACACGTTAATTTTTTTTAATATTTTAAGTTAATTTCAAGCTTTAAATAAAGCACCAACTTTTGTTATGAATAATTTTTTCCCAAAAATTAATAATAAAAAAGTTTTCCATAAGGTGCAAATTTTTTGCGACACACGGTATATTTAAAGCATTAAATTTAGTGAATCTGGTTTTTTCAATGATAAAGAATACTAGTAACAAATAAAAACACTTATTTAAAAAATACTAAAATTACAATTTTTCCAATAAAAGTACTGAAGTGAGCTTCTCTTGGGTAATATGTAACGGGAAAGTAAAAAGAGAAAATTATAAATGTACATACATAAATAATTTAAGTATAAATGTAAAAAATATTACTCTAAATATTTTATATAAAATTATTTTAAATTTTAATTACATTCTACTTTTAAATAATAAATAACATAAAAATAGTTTTTATTTTTGGTCCGTAAAATTGATCTTATCAATTTTAGATCATTAATAAATATAGAACAAATATATTTTTTTACATTTAATGATGATATAAAAGACTGTAATTACTTTTATTATTTATGTCAATTATATTTTAATTATCCACGTTCAATTACGAAATTTTTATTGCGCCGTAAAAGCTCTTTTGTTTTCATGGAAAAATGTTTTATAGAAATAATAAGCATTTTAATTGCTCTCATATTAAAACTTTATTTTAATGAAAGTTTTACTTAAAAAAAATAAGTATTGAAATAGAATTGTGTTGATTTTGTTGTTTTTCGTCTTCAATGCATTTTTGAAGCATTTATCTGTTTAGGCACATCTTAAGGAAGATTTTTAAAAAAACTTAAGAATCCCAAATAGACCACATACTAATAACCAAAAAAAGACAGAGGCGCCAATACCATATGTGAAATTGTTTTTTGGACGGTCGCTCCGTTAATATTAAAGATAGGAAGCTGCGGTTTTCACCAATCGATTTTGTAGTAAATTCTTTGGAGTGCGTCTTTGGCACAGTTTTTACATTATTTTTAGTAAAAGTGATACGACTATCAACATTTATCTCTAGATAAAATATAAAAAAGTAGCACAGACGTGCTCTTCTGACAAATATGTGGCAGGCAAAGTCTACCTGATTTCCATGAATTAACCGATTGTGATTAGTGAAAAAATATGATTAGGAATCGATATAAGTTTGGAATAATTATAGTAGGTGTTAAAATTGTTGAAATCTAACTTTATCAGACCGAAGGACCAACCTTAATACAGAGTATCAGGATTTAGTATATTAAAAAATAAATCATTTAAGTGAACTGTAAGGGCTATTTACTCACCCATTTATTAGAAAACCAAAATTATTAATCTTAAATTTTACTACGGCCCGCCAATACTTCACCTTAGATGATGTATGGCAAACCGTAGTATTGAAATCGTGTAAAAATTTCAAAAATTATTTTTGCTCAAAATGACTTAAAACGTCATGAAACGAGGAAAAAATTGATTTTCCGCGAAAAAAAAAAGTCTGTCTGTGTGGATGTCTGTGCGCACGATAACTCGAGAACGGTACAGCCGATCCGGAAAATTCGGCAATCGGTTTTTATTCAAAAAAGAAAGGCTCTATCAGAAGATGAGCAATTTCGGGTGACAGGGTCACGGACCCGCCTACTAAGTGAAACTTCTATTCGAGACATCTCGATAAGGAAAGCAAATTTGTCGATACTGATTTGTATTAAAGTGTTGTGTAAGTCAAGACGCGTCGAAAAAAAAATCCGATTTTTTCGAATCGGACTTTCTTCCGCTGACGGAAACGGGCCGTAGTCGTAGAGATTATTCCTTTTACTAGTTTATTACAAGTTATTATTATTTATTTTTATTTTATAGAGCAACTGGTCTCACTTATACAAAACATATTTACAATTTATGTACATTTTAAAAATCTCAGAAAATATTGTTATACTTTTAATTTAAGGGTGTGGTTACCCATATTTTTAATTGAGCAGATCTCGTTGCCAGACCTCCATGCTAATCAACGATCTAGAAGCTACTGTCGATACTTAGATACTTGGACTTGGATACTTATTAGATACTTGGATACTGATTTGTTCTGAAGCTATTTCCCTATTTATAGTGCCAAAAGACCTGTAAGTGGGAGGTCTAACGGTTTTATGCTTTCTAATATGAATATCAGCCTGTCTGGTGATCAGTGGTATCTCTGCGCTTGTCGCTCTTATTTATATTATATCTCTTAGAGGGAGACGGATAATTAAATCTATTTTTAGATTATGGAATGGTAAAAAATACAGTACTGGCCAAAAGTATAAGTTAAAAATGAATCATTTAAAGTAAATGTAAGTTTGTTTTGTGAATTCTGGATAATATTCCAGTGAAATTTATCCAATTAGGCGGCAGCTTTTTACCAGAAAGGTAAAGGTAGACCGTTTAAACTATTTTTTAAAAATGAGACTACAATTACTACAACCGTGTGAATTATGCAAGAAGACAGTAAACAATTATTAAAAAAATACCTAGTTTCGATTCAAAAATTATTGCATCGTGCTGAAATACAAAAATAAATTAAATTCGAAAATTGTTTAATTTATTCATCAATATCTGATTCATTGCCAGTTACAGGATGATCTTCGGACTCCAGTAATTAATAAAAATTAATACAAATATCGGCTTTAAATAATGACGCAAAAATATTTTGGTACGCGCATGCTCGACGTAGTTACAACGTAGTTACAACAACCTCCTCTATTCCACTAAATAGGACGCTCAACTTTCTCTGGCAATAATAATATGTCATGAACGGTTTACTGCAGGCAATATCATCGTGTTTATAATTAAATTATCTTTATTATTATATGTATTTCGATTGGATAGCAGATTGGCCCAATCACCCATATCAACTTACCTGGTTATACCTGTTTGCCCGGTAGCCATGAACAATAACAAGTAGGCAATACCACTGAGGCATATGTTTCAAACTTTCTATTCGAATAACATTTGTTTGGTAAACAAGTGAGTGAAACATGGCAAAAAAATTAAATACATTTTTTTTAATTAAGGATAGCCATGGATATATTTTGATAGGCAATATATTCGGGATGTAGGAGACTTAATAAAAAATATGTTTCATCTTGTTAACAGATTGGAGAAGAACGGTCTCTCTTCGTATCTTAAATTATTAGTAAAGAGGAATTCAAATTTAAAATATAATACCCATTTAAAAAACATAAACTTTGATCTAGCACGGCATCGTAAAGCCCCCTTGTATTTTTGCAACTAATTTTAAAATGTGAAGCTTAAAGTTGGCTACAATATTCCTAATTCTGTTTTTCATATCTCACGGCACATACCGTACTTTATCGCACTAATCAATCATCCGTATATTAAAATATCAATAAATATATTAATAAGGTCAAATAAATGCAAGTTTTGTTTCGTGGAATATTGTATTTATTGGTGGAATTATATATTCTTTTACTATAGTCTTTGGTATTAATTAAAAAGACGTTTGTTAATTTCCGGATTAATAATAATATTGCTTGGAACGTAAAATCGTTTCAGCTCGATAGAAATTATCCTGGCAGAATGAAATGTTTGTTCTCGTTCGTTCTCATATCGGATGGATTTTTCTTCGTCTGTCTGAGAGCGAAATTCAATTGAGAAACTAATTTAAGCAGAAAACCAACAAATTTAATCATTTCTGGAGAAGTGCTTTCATTAGCAATAGAACTTTACAAGAAAGTAAAGAATAACATCGCCGGAGAATCGAAATGATTCATTATTAAATTTTCAAACTGTCTAGAAACTTTGTTTGTATTTAATTATAAAATAAGTTTTTCGAATTAATTTATTTCATAAAAGGAGTGTTTAGTTAATGTAATAACTGTGTAATTTAAATAATAATTGGATTTCGAATCTGGAACTTCGTTTGCTTAGTTCGCGACATGTTTTTCATTACAACGGACTTGATTACATTTTGTACCGGTATTTTTCGGTCGGTGGGTTTAACATATGTGTGTGTGTTTGCCTGTTTTTGTTGCGGCCGCAAAAGTAATTTAATGAAAAATTGCTAATTTTCGGAAGGTAAATAAATATTTATACAGTAAATTTGCATACACTTATGATGAAATTCTTGTTAAGTAATATTGAATCATAAATTTGTATCAACATTTATAAAATAAATAATCGGTTTTGTTCTTTTAATTTTAAATTAAATTTTTTTATTAAAAATAATAAATCGGTACAAAATTATACTGAATAGATTTGAAAATTTATTAATTTCAAAATGCCAGCATGCGGTACTACTATTGAAGAAAAAAATTGATAGAATGACGAGACTTGATCGAACTCAATTCAGAATAAGCTTGAACTTTGAAGAAAATCAAATTCAGAGTTTCATATCGCCTTTTATTATGTAAATCAATTTTTTACAATTTGAATCCAATTTTATTAAAATAATTTAATCTTTTATTCTCATGCAATCAATCAAAGAAAATCCGAGTTATTAGATATTTTTTTTATTCTTCATCATCACCAAAAAAAAGTATTTTAATGGCGCATTAAATCTTTTATTGATTAATTTCAAAACTTATCATTTGGTATGTAGACCAGAGTGAATGATTTTTGAAAAAAAAATTTTTAGCAATACGTGAATGGTCGGAAAATTTAGGGATAATGATAAGTAAATTAAGAAAAATCAAGACGTCTCAGTAAAAGTTCCGGAAGGGAAGTGGGTGTACAATTTGTTCAGTGACCTCTGACCTATACGTCATCACTATCGCTTGTCTTAGTAAAATATGTAAACAAGATAAAATAAAGTGAATGTCTTAGATAACTTCAACAATCATATCAAATTTTATTGTCAATTTTCATTTTGACACATTTGACATTTCCGTAGTAAAAAAAATGTCACGATATTTTAAAATAGAACAACAGTTTATATTGAAATTAGTTGATTATTTCCAATGGGAACAGATGCCGGAAAGACTCTTTTGCCCTTGAGTGCAGTTTGTGAGGTAAGTAGAAAAATACGTACCATTAACAACGAAAATAGTAGAAGAAAATAGTTTATCATATCTACTATCTGCTTATATTATGCTCTATGTTTTTAGTCTTTATTAAATTATTTTCCATATATATTACAATAAGTTATGGTTTAGGTACGTAATAGAAATCCTAAGAATTCATCGTTATGAAAACTTAGCTCAAGAAAAAACATAACCATTATCAACAGAATGTCAAACTGACTGAATTTATTTGCGACATACCCCAATTGTTTGAAATTAGTTTATTTTGTGACGTAGAAGTCTGGAGTTACTGAACAAACTTTAGGTAAATAAACATTTTAAGGGTTGGATGCTGTTCTTTTACGATTTGTGGTTGAAATATGCATCCTATCTAAAAAAGTTTAATATAAAAGTTGTAGATAATTAAAAAATCTTTTCTATTAACCATTTTTCAACATAACCTAAAATTTATTGAGAAAAACGCTAAAAACCGTTTTTTTAGTTTTTAATTTTTATCTCCCGCAAAAATTATTTCTTTTTTATGAAACATGGTGAAAATGTTCATTGTTGTGTTCTAAATAAGCTGTATTTTTTTTTTAAATAAATATTTATTTTCGATTTTACACTAATTTAAATCTTTAAAAAAATCCTAATTTTCAATCAACTAGGTTTACAAATTTTCAATTTTTTAACTTCATCATTATTTTCATTGAAACTTCGACTTTCAGATGTTGTGAAAAAAATGTATTGTTCGTACGGAAAAATATCTTTAAAAATGCAAAAAAACGACTTTTTCCTAATCGATTTTTCAGTTCATTTTGAGAACTTTATTATTTTTTATTGCAAATAATCATTGAAATTAATGAAAAAAAATTTTTTTATGCAATATTGTTTTTCTGGTTGCGATACCACCTCCAGTTTTGCCGGAAAAGACAAAATCAACAGTAAAATTATTCAACGAATAATTGAAACCCCAAGTCATACCACAAGATTTATTAAAAGGTTTAAAAAGTGAATAAAATTGGCGACATGTTTCGGCCAAACGATGGCCATCATCAGGCAAACATCACGAAGAAATTGTACATCGTATTACAATTTGGTATGAAAAATAACTTGGCTTGCTAATCAATTAACAGCTACGGATTGAGGATGGAAAGATCATGTTAACGGTATCTTGCAAACATTCACAGAAAAATAGTTAATTCCAGAAAAAATGCTGAAAATTATCTGCTGTAGCTGCGAAACATAATGAGATAACATAAAATGTGGCTGTCGCAAGCATGATTTTGAAATTTGTTCAAATGCTGAAAAACCGTCGTACGAAAAAATTATTAATTACGGGGGCATTAAAGACGAAGATAATAAACACTGTTCAATAAATTTTAATCAACATACTTTCGAACTCGAAAATCTAGAACTGAAAGAAATCGAAGAGTAAGAAGATGAACCTGAAGAAAACGAAAGCTTGTAAAACAACTTTTTCGATCAAAAACAAAATAGAATAAGTTTTCGAAACTATACATTCCGCCATTACCATACATGTTTCATCCTTATAGTAATCTTCAGTGGCACTTTGTCGGAATGCCTAGTTTCAAAAATTTATTCTATATAACCCAACTATTTTTATGTAAGACCACAATGATAGATAGTCACGACTTCTATCGTATTGGTTGATGGGTACCAACCGGGCAGTGCGTTTAGCAGAACACAATTCTGTAAACGCGTCTCCAAGTACAACTTGGATTGCCGTCAGATGGAGGAAGCCATTAACCAACATAATGCCTAGTGGGGAGCGGGCACCTCGCAATAAAATCAAAAACAAAATAGAATAAGTTTTCGAAACTATACATTCCTATAAGAATGAAACATGTATGATAATGGTCGGAATGTATAGTTTTGAAAACTTATTCTATTTTGTTTTTGATTTTATTCCGAGGTGCCCGCTCCACCCTAGGCATTATGATGGTTGATGGGTTCCTCCATCTGACGGCAATCCAAGTTGTACTTGGAGACGCGTTTACAGAATTGTATTCTGCTAAACGCACTGCCCGGTTGGTACCCATCAACCAATACGATAGCAAGTTTTTCTATTGAAAATTAGGCTTTTTTTAATTTAAATTCGTATAAAATCGAAAATTAAATATTTTGCTTTGAAAAAATTACAGCTTATTTAAAACACAAAAAAGAATATTTTCACTATGCTTCATAAAAATGAAATTATTTTGCGGGAGATTAAAATTAACAACGAAAAAAACCGTTTTTAGCGCTTTTCTCGATAATTTTGAGGTTATGCTAAAAAATGATTAATACAAAATTTTAGAATTTTTAATTATCTACAACTCTACATATATGACATGGGCATAGATGACATAAACGGATTACAGATTTTAGCTGGGTATATTAAAAACAATGAAAGATTTTACGTTCGGTTGTAAAAATTTTTCGAAATTAATTCTCTATGATGTGGAATAAAAATTAATTTTACAAAATAGAGTCAGGCTCCGACGCAGCCCAAATAAAATGATACGACTGCGTATCGAAAAGCGAAAAATATAAAACCAACGTGACTCAATGTTTCCGCTCAAGGTAAAATTAAGCTTCCAGTTTTCTTAAGATTTCAATTTTAAAAAAATTTTGTCAGTCTGTATCCCACAGAAATTTAAAATTTTGATTTCAGATTTGGCATAATGTAAATAAAAAATCGCATTAAGTTTGTGTCTGTTAAGACATAAAAGTTATAGAGGTCATTTGTGATTTTTGTTTCTTATTTTTGAAAAAAAATTAAAAATTAAAATTCTGATCTACTTATGATTTAGATTCAGCATAAAATTGAATATTATTCGAGAGGTTCGTGGCATTTTTCATGAAATTGAACATTATTAAATAGGTTCGTAGCATTTTTCATAAAATTAAATATCATTAAATAGATTCGTAGCATTTTTCATACAATTGAACATCATTAGAGAGACTCATACATTTTTAACAAAATTGATCATCTTTAGAAAGATTCGTAGCATTTTTCATAAAATTGTACACCATTAGAGAGATTCATACATTTTTCACAGAAATGAACATCTTTAGACAGATTCTTTGAATTTTTCATAAAATTGTACATCATTAGAGAGATTCGTACATTTTTCACAAAATTGAACATCTTTAAAAAGATTCTTAGAATTCTTCATAAAATTGTACATCATTAGAGAGATTCATACATTTTTCACAAAATTGAACATCTTTAGAAAGATTCTTAGAATTTTTCATACAATTGAACATCATTAGAGAGACTCATACATTTTTCACAAAATTGATCATCTTTAGAAAGATTCGTAGCATTTTTCATAAAATTGTACAGCATTAGAGAGATTCATACATTTTTCACAAAATTGAACATCTTTAGAAAGATTCTTAGAATTTTTCATACAATTGAACATCATTAGAGAGATTTATACATTTTTCACAAAATTGAACATCTTTAGAAAGATTCGTAGCATTTTTCATAAAATTGTACATCATTTGAGAGATTCATACATTTTTCACAGAATTGAACATCTTTAGACAGATTCTTCGAATTTTCATAAAATTGTACATCATTAGAGAGAGATTCATACATTTTTCACAAAATTGAACATCTTTAGAAAGATTCTTAGAATTTTTCATACAATTGAACATCATTAGAGAGACTCATACATTCTTCACAAAATTGATCATCTTTAAAAAGATTCGTAGCATTTTTCATAAAATTGTACATCATTAGAGAGATTCGTACATTTTTCACAAAATTGAACATCTTTAGAAAGATTCTTAGAATTCTTCATAAAATTGTACATCATTAGAGAGATTCATACATTTTTCACAAAATTGAACATCTTTAGAAAGATTCTTAGAATTTTTCATACAATTGAACATCATTAGAGAGACTCATACATTTTTCACAAAATTGAACATCATCAGAAAGATTCGTAGCATTTTTCATAAAATTGTACATTATTAGAGAGGTTCATACATTTTTCATAAAATTGAATATCTTTAAAAAAATTCGTAGCATTTTTCATAAAATTATACATCATTAGAGAGTTTCATACATTTTTCATAAAATTGAACATATTTAGAAAGATTCGTAGCATTTTTCATAAAATTGTACATCATTAGAGAGGTTCATCCATTTTTCATAAAATTGAATATCTTTAGAAAGATTCGTAGCATTTTTCATCATAAAATTGTACATCATTAGAGAGGTTCATCCATTTTTCATAAAATTAAATATCTTTAGAAAGATTTGTAGCATTTTTAATAAAATTGTACATCATTAGAGAGGTTCATACATTCAATATTTTTTCCGATTTTTTTTTTCGATAGGATGCATGTTTCAGTCACAAATCGTAAAAAACCAGCATCTAATCTTTAAAATTTATATTTACCTACTCACTCCTCTTCCGAAAGATTTACTGACCGTTTTGATATTTCTTAATTTGCTGCTAATAATTTTCCATGAATTCGGGTATTTAAAATCGGTTTGTCCTGGTCTAATGTGCATGACCCTTTAGTATCTTTGAGCTTAATCAAAAAATTAATTTTAAAACAATAGTTACAGTATGACTAAATTACTATTTGTGAAAAAATATCAATAAATAATTAGTATGCCTAGACACAATAAAAATTAATATACAACTGCTAAAAATTTATTAATAACGATTCTTAAAGGAACCGGATCTCCGCCTAACGGCAATATTCCTCTTAGGATAAAAAGAAATGATTGTTTGTCGATTATTATTTTATGAATTCAGTGGTTGAGTTTCAGCTTACGGTGTACAAAAAATAAAATTATGTATGAATTCAGCCCAAACCGATGACAATCGCATTTTTTACAATCTTAAAAGAATCGACTACAATTAATTTAAATTTAATATATTTCTAACAAAAAAACACCTTATCTCTTTGGTCTCCATATACGCGCAGAACAATCGGCCGTATATTAGCTTTAATATTAATGAGTTTGTGCATTTGCCTTGACGCAAAGTAATGCCTTTTATTTGTTTTTGTTGTGTGCAGATTGGTTCATTAAGGTTTATCTATGTAAGTACATATGTTTTTGCCATTTCTGGCCCGACCGCGGTCACCCATAAATCCACCGGTATATCGCGATTGTCTCAAAAACCAGTTCGACCAACTAGATCACTTTGGTCGATATTCGTTGCTTTGGCTTTGTCACAAATTCATGGCACTCTTGATACAGCTCTCGTTTACACTATAATACAATATTGGTTTCACATATTGTTTTGATATTCTACATTCCTGCTACATACCTAATAGTGTACAATATATAAGGGGCAATGGGATTGGGTAACAATTTGATTTCGAGAATTGTTCTTTTCTTTATCTTTTTGAATCACAATTTTACTTTTTTTAACAATTGTAAAAATCACTAAACATAT
Organism: Neocrepidodera transversa; assembly: GCA_963243735.1. Lineage (NCBI taxonomy): Eukaryota > Metazoa > Arthropoda > Insecta > Coleoptera > Chrysomelidae > Neocrepidodera > Neocrepidodera transversa. Next base: position 22,540,002 of record OY725336.1, on the reverse strand, counting down.
ACTGTAACCTCCCACCCCACTGGTCTGTGTATCTCATAAAAAAGGTTACATAAAGTTAGAATAACAATTTACTCATCCAATGATTTTTTTATATTTTAATTTTTTAATTTTGGCCTACCATAACACTCTCGTTTTCTCATTTGTTATGATTAAAAGAAGGAAAGAAGTATGTCAAATAATTCTACAAACGAACAAAGCTAGAATCTTGTCAAATGCTGTAGAAAGTAAAACGTTATTGGTCAACAAGAAGCGCTACTTTCAAAATATATTAATTACTTTTTATTGATTTTTTTTATATAATGAATATTATAAGAACAATGAAAATCAACATAAGCAACTGGGTTCTTTAAGCTATTTATTCATTAATATAAAACCAATAAATTCGTTCCTACTGGATAAGTCCATTATAGCAATCTCAGAACCTTTTTCATATTTTTGTTCAAATTATGGATTTTTGTTTATTCATACTTTTTGTTATATTAAAAGTTGTGCCAGCTTTTAATTGAAGGCTTGCACAATTTTTGGTAATTATTATGCGATTTTTTTGAAATTACCACCTTTATGCGTTTTATGTGCAAATTATGTGTGAAATGAAAAATAAATTCGGTAAAATAGTTTTTATACTATGCTATCTTAAACAATCTTTTAGTAGAATTAATCGCTTTACCAAAAAAGCTACAAAACCAACAAAGAAAGTCCGTAGTTTACCAAATGTTAATACATCTGGAGAAAACACATTCACTGTCCTTATATATAAAAGTAAAATAATATATATAACATACTGTTAAGCCAGTATTTTTAGAAAAGAAAAAGAGCTAATGTAATGTTACCTCTTTTTCCTCTGTTATGAAAAAAGGGGTTATTCAAATATCAGAAAACTCAAAAAAATCACACTCTTATCTTGAGATTAGTTCGTACGCTGGAAGCTGAGTGAAAGGTTTGTAAACAAAATAAGATATACATGATGTTTCTATATTTGCTTTTAAAAAAATTAAAGCTTTCAAACAAATGAATGTTTTTGAATTTAAAGCGCATGAAAATGTGAAAAAGACATGTCATTACTAAATCCCGAATTTGGACAATTTATCTTTATTAGTTTTTGAATTCCAGGACACTTTCAAGACTTTTGAAACACGCAGGACCGGTTTCACAGTTTTGAAACACGCTGTATATAATTTAGGTATTAATAATTTTCATTATTTCATTATTGAAAAAAAAACTATTTGACCAAATTAATTTTTGATTCCATACATAAGCTGCACATAAAACGCTCAAAATTATGATGGTAATTTGAAAAAAATTGCATGATAATTAACAAAAGTTGTGCTATAAAAGATAGCACAATATATTATTACAAAATTCGGCTGTCTCACTACAGAACTTTCCCGATTCGATTGTAGAGATTACGATTATTTTAATTACAAAATACAAAATTCCTGAAGAGGCATCTATATACTAAAATTTTGGACGACATCTTTAATATTTAAAAAGTTATGGGTAAAAAATAAGAATCAATGTTGCACTTCAGGATCTTCTACTGTACCAATTTAAACCAAAAACTAATGGTCGCATTCTAGAAATACACCAACTCTTCATACCAAAGGACGGTATCCGGTTTAGTGAAAGATTCGGGCTCTTCGATTTTTTCTGAGATATTCGGATTGAGTTGAAACTTGGCAGAAGTGTAGGGAGAAGGCCACATAGACTGTGGCCACGTGCACCGGGCGAGTTTTTGGGTTACAGTGACCCCGTTGGGTCCACCCACTAGGGTTTTCTCTTTCTGTGAAATAATCAGATTGAGCTGAAACTTGGCAAGTGCATAGGGAGAAGGTTACGCAGAACTTGGCGGCGTGGACCGGGGCGAGTTTTTGGGTCACAGTTACCCTATTAGGTCGACAGCCACTGGACTTTCAACTTTCTCTGAAATGGTTGAATTAAGTTTAAACATGACAGATGCATAGGGAAAAGGCCACGTAGACTTCAGCCACCGTGTACCGGGTCGAGTTTTTGGATCATGGTGATCCCATTGGATCCACATCTACTGGGTTTTTTAACTTTCTCTAAAATAATCACATTGAGCTGAAACTTGGCAGATGCAATATACTTCTAGTACAAAATACATAAAAAATATCCTCCAGCAAAACCCCAATTACCCCGCCCTGGAAAATGTCTCACCTCTGAAACTGAAACAGGATACAATTAAAAAGTTGCCTGATTACATACAAAATTTTAAGCAAAATCGTTAGCGGTCTTTGTAGTTTTCTTCGCCACCCAATAAAGTGCTCTTTTCCAACTTCATTTTTTCAGCTCGATTCCTTGATTGGTCAAACGGTTCAGCAGCTATCGTGGAAGATTATAGATAGACAGACGCTGGATATTCTCATCGATCTCTCGATTTTTTTTTACTCGTTCACTATACTTTCCCTTCTATGAGACCGGAAAGGTAAAAAAAGAATTTAAGCAAACTAATTGTCAATTTCATACATAATTTGCACATAAAACGCACAAAAATATGATGCAAATTTGAAAAAAATCGAATAATAATTAATAAAAGCTTTCAATTAACCTGGCACAACTTTTAATATAATAAAAAGTATAAATGCACAAAAATTACGAATAGCGCATAAAAATTGAACATAATTTGAATACAAATATGAAACAGGTCCGGATAGATTGTGCTATACTTAACTTGAAAAAGAAGAGTACAAAGTTACAAACCGAAGTACATTTCAGTAAGAAACTTCCATATTCAAATTTATCATAAAATATACCTAATTTCAAAAAAATTACACAAATAAAAACATGAAACATTATTTCATTTAACCCCTATTTGTTTGTGAGGGCCCTTCATAGCGATCCGCCACTGGTCGAACGGAAGCGAAGACATTTGTCACATTTTAAGAATTTGTATTTTTAGATTTCTTGTTTTATACAACCTTTATATTTGGGTAATTTCATATCACGTGAATTTATTATAGTTAACAATCTCCTAATCATTCGGAAAGTACGATGAGATGTCCGCGGGTCTATACCCGTCTGCAACATTCCTTATTGGGAAAATTTCACGGGGAGGGGAGATCACATTACCTCCTTACTATACCAAAAATATCATTTTTTTTTATTTAAAAACCGTAAAAGACATAGTAACAATTTTGACCAACTCATAAAAGAAACACATTTTCTTTGTATAATGTATTGTATATTGTAATTGGTAAATGAGACTCCTGACTTAAGCCTTCCGCCCACACAAAGGCGAGCCGCTGTGAAAGGCCAATTAAACAAACGGTTTACTTGTTCGTGCATAAATTAAATATGAATTTTCTTCCCGGATTCTGAATTCGGGGTTTTTGTGAGTTATTTTACTTACGAAAGTGCTAAGGTCAATGGGAAATAGATATATTTATTTTGCAATGAAATATTTTTTTCTACTTATTTTCTCTTTTGTTATATGGGAAGTTTATTTTCTATGTATGGTAGGCAAAGGCCTCAATAATAACTTTTACAGAAATTTTAGTTCGGCTGTAGACACAGGCCCACAAAATAACGGAAGTTTTCATCGATAATATTGCAGGGACTGTTTTTATCTTTCTGGGTGATTTTAATTTATTCTTTCTCAAAGCGTGGGTTCTGTAGATAACTTAGCCGTTGGTAAAAATTTGAAAACTGATTTTATTTCTTCTTTCACGTTACATACACAGAATTTATTTTATGTTGTAATGTAAACAATGCAATTGCGTCGTATACCAATTTCAAGAGAAATATAAAGTATAAATTTTATACAACGAAAAATAAAATTAAAATATATATCTAAGATATAGGAATTAATAAGAGAATGGACCCAGGATAGGAGCGTTTCAATACTAACCAAATTTTTTTCAGTCAATATATCAAGATAACTGATATGGTTGGCACTCAACGTGTTAATAGTTAATTAAATACATTTTTTATCGTATAAAACCCAATAGAGACCGTTTCGTTTAAAAAAACTCCGTTTTTTTTCAACAAGGATAAAAAACAGTTTCTTCGATTGAAATTGATCACAAGAAAAGCGGCAAAAAGACACAATCGTGTCCTGTGCCTGTCCGGCTAATAAAGATGTCCCGGCAGTGGCAGACGGGAATTTGTAGCTTTGTTGCCACAAGTCGTTAATCGTGTTTCTAGTCACGCGGCATTCAATCAGCGCACCAGCGGCTAATCACGCATCGAAAAGCCATCTCTACCAGATTTCAAAGTCAAGTTCAATATGGCTTTGTCGTCGAGCAAACAAAACCGTATAGGTTTATAGAAGAATTTGTGGATTTTAGTTAAAATTTTACTGTAAGCAAAGAATATGATTTTTTTTAAGATTATTCATTCAATTATATAGTAACTAAAAAATATTCTAATTATCAAAACCGACAAAATTCATCAACTTAAAAAACATTTAATATATTTCTCACTTGTAAAGATAATAATTAATAAAAACATCCATTTTTCTGAAAAATTGTTTTCGCCTTTTGAACAATAATCTGTCATATTTTTATAATAGCGATTGACCATTACTACATTTAACTTAATACCATAAAATACACATTTTGACACAAAATATTTATTTTATATACGATCATTACGAACAGTCCAAAAATTGTAAACACCAAATATTTATTAGCGAAAAAATAGAAATAACCTATGATAAATGATTCTTTCAGCTCTTGTCCAATTTAATTTCAGAGAGCTTGTTCCATTATGTTTGGTTGGAGACATGCATTTCTAATCATTCGCAATATTTTGAATTCATTTCTTTGCATTATAGTCAAGTTTGGCTTCCTAGCACATCCCCATAATTTGACAGATTTAATTTTTGTCTTATTAATGACGAGATTTTTTTATTTTCATATCCTCACATCTTCTACTAAATATGATTTCATGGGTCCAAAACCATTCTGTGGAATAAGTAAAAGTCATGTTGGAAAAGGGAACTAAGTTGAAAATGTTCCAGGTCAAAGACAGGCGAAGAGATTATTGCAACCTTCTCCGAAATATGCCAAATTACTCCTAAATCTTCAAAAAATCTGAACTTATGATAATCATAGGGCTCCTTACTGATCACTGCCCAGTATACATGACGATCTCGGGTATTTTATCGAACGTTTTTTAAACGTATCTTGTGTTATCAGAGTAACCAGCTTTGTTTCGAAAGGTAAATAATGACTAACTATATTAAATTTTTGCAAAGTTACAATAGAAAAAAACTATATTTTTCATAATAAAGTTTTCTATTCGTAAAATTTATATAACGTTTGTTCACCAATATTATTAAAGTAAGGAACGTTATTCACATACATTCATTACGGAAATGACAAGTCTCAATCGAACTCACTTTACATAGAAATACAATTTGGGAAGAAATCCTATTACGTTCAATTTACCGACAAATTGAACTCAAGAGAAAATTTATAATTTCAAATTACAAGACGCATGCCGTATAGGAAAACGAGGTCGGCACTTTAAAAGCTTATTTATGCATATGAATGTACAGGGAACTAAAAAAGGGCCTTTTATCATGGAAAATAGGAAATGCCTCGAGACGTAATAAAATTTCATGTAATAGAAAAAGGGAAATTGGAAGAATAAACTAAAATAATAAATCTCTATGGGCTTATGCGTCTTTAGTAAGAAATGAAATGAGTTTTTATAATTTGATATTTCTTTTTCGTCTTATTTGTCTAATAAATTACATTAATATTTGGAAAGCTCTTACAACAGTTTCCATTCTAGGTAGGTGTAATGGGAATGAAAATTCAGTAAATAAATTGCTAAGAAAAATTTAAGAATTATTTTAGTTCATACAAAATGACCAATACAACCTTGAAATCTTTAATCAAAGACAAATAAATTCCCTTAACTTGTTTCTAACAATCCAATCACAGGATCGTTGATGGTTGTACGTACGTACTTCTATAAAAATTGTATCAGAAAAGAAGAGATAACCATGAAAAGAATGTATAATCTATGAGAGAGTCATTATATGCCTAAGATAACGACAATTTCATGTTAATATTATGTCACATATGGTATAAATATTTAATGGAGTCGTATCATGAAACAAAATATAATGAAATGAGTCAGTTTGCTTGAAAATCCTCATGTTGTGACTGCAACTGTTAACATACTAATGATGTTGAATTGATTATTTCTTCAAATGAGAACGATTTCATACAGACTTATATAAACAAGTAAATTTATTTGTTAGCTGAAGGAAATTTATAAAATATTTACTAATAATTACAAGAATGATTGTTTTTTCAAACCTACTAAATTTTGTCTTTATCTATGAAAAAGAACTTGCTATATAAATAAAATTTGTGCTACGCAAAATATTATTATTGTATCATTAATTGCTTAATTTTAAAAAGTATTTTTGTATTACTAGTTTGGTTCTTTTATTATTGAGTGGTGAATCAGAACGGCATCGTAAGTTTCTTGGTTTCTATAAAAACTTTTCTCCAAAATTTGTAACAATAAATAAATACGACGTCTGAACCACCTGTTGGTCGTCTTCAAGGAGATACAACATCAGCAACTGATGCATTTTATAGTTGTCTGTTGTCTGTTAAAGACCCCAACTTGTAAGCGTAACAAACAGTGGTGGCGGAACAGATAAATAAAACGTCATGAGGTGTTACCTACATGAGGTCGACTTGTGTTATTTAACAGCTCAAACATAATTTATTTTTCTTTCTGAATTTGCATCAATAGCAATAAGAACGTTTTGACGTATTTTTTTACTCTCTAACTTATTAGCTCCACCACCAATTATATCCTGAAAATCCTATGAAAATCTTCATAAGAAAATTCAGACCATTCAGTGCTTCCTCGTCATCTAATAACAATGTACTGGGTCTATAAATAGTCAAAACATAATACGTAAAAAATCGTATTTGTTTAATTATGATTTTATCAAATCTGTCATTTTCCTCTACTACTTCAATAATCAATAATTTCCATGAGTTTAAAATAGTGATGTTTAATTTATAACTAAATCAAATTGTGTGAGACAAAGAGCGTTATAAGACTAGATACGAGAGAGCCGGCCATTAACATATAATTATTAAGTCTTCATGTTGAAAAATCTCCAAGACAACATTAAACCAAAAAAATGAAAATTCAGCAAATTTAAGTAGTGATTCCCACGAGACTTTCATAAATCATGTCTCGTCTAGCTGATGAAATAATAAGTCTTGTCTCGAGTCTCGTCTCGCAGCCTCCAATCTCGTCTCGCTTCTTATACGAGAGTCTTGTAAAAGTATCGAAATCTCGTCATGTGTATTCCAGTGCTAGTAAGGGATACTTACCTACTCGCTGTTGTATAGAAAAATAAAATTAACATTATTTTAGAAATAAATAAAAAAAATCTTCTCAGTCCCAAGTGTTTTTATTTTTCACGCAGTCGTTCAGGCATAATAAACACCGTGCAGATTCGTTATTTAGGCGATTTCGGTGTTTTATTATAGTAATTTTTCCGCCGGGATTTAAGTAGCTAAGTAGCAGGTATGCTTAAAAGATCTCGTGCCATCAAACTTAGAATGGGAAATTCAGAATGATTTTTTCACCTTTGTAATATATCGGTGTTTTTACTACCCCGAGACATAGAAGAAGAATATTTTTGAACCTCCTTTTTCGGCAAGGATAGGATTTTCTGCGTACAAAACATCAAAATCGGTTATAAAATCTGATTTTTCTGGCCTGGGATCTGGACCTTCTCGTTCCTCCACTGCCGTTTCTTTTGAGCGTAGTAATTTTGATTGATGAAAATAGATTTGGTATATATCTTGAAATTTCTGAATCGCAATCTCTTTCAATTGCCCCATTAAAACTGTAGCATAAGTCCAGTTAGTTTTATGACAATGCTGTAATATTTTGTCTCTCGTAAAACCCAACAATAAACTGCTCTTCGATAGAGGTTCGATCTACCTTTCTGTCCCATCTGTTAGTATATTGATACATACAACCATGATCCGAGTTGTTTGAAAAATATTTGTAAGTTGACCTGTAATTTATGCACTTCTTCTAGCAGTATCCATTCCTCATTTTGACACAATCCATCAAGTCCATGTCTGCCTTGCATACTTGCAACGTCTTATCACTGAAATACCAACCACATCATGGAACACAGGTGTCAATTTTTATGAATTACTGGTTGCTTCACACACGATTCAAAAATTAATTAGAAGTTGGTCTGAGCGTTTAATTTTCGAAAAAATAGAACGTAGTTTCCATATTTTATTATAATAATCTTAATTTTTTTTAATTTCAGCTTCGTCATCTACACTATCGTCACTCAATTATTCATTTGATTCGAAATTTGTTTTCAGCAACTTAAACAGATCTTGTACGACCAGATTAATTACATGTCCAAAACGTCCTATATATTTAAATCGGGAATTAGTTTCTTTAGTTCTCTAATAAAAGATGTATTGACTGATGCATCATCCATTATTATTTCTTGAAGTTTGGATTACGCCTTTATTGTCAAGACATCTAAAAAATGTGAGAGCGATGTGTTTTTCTGTATATTTTCCATGTACAGGAACAAAATCTAGAGTGATACATTGCAGTTCCCAATGGTCATGTATAAAATGTGTTGTAATTTCATAATAAAATCTGTAGCTGATAGAGCTCCAGTCATCTATAGTACGACAAATACTTAACCTACTACATCATGTACCTTTTTAATTGAAATTGATAATAAAAAAACAGCTTAATTAGAGACTATTTCAAGATAGGCGATTAAATAAGCGGAAGCAGATTCTTAAGCTTAAAAAGTGTCTATTTATATCTTATAATTCAAACATTTTAAAGCGCAACAGCGGCATATCATAAAATAATAAAAAAACACCCACGAGACCCAAAACGTCTGTCACGACACTCGAGACGAGGCCCATAAAAGTCTCGTCTCGCCCCAACCGAATATCGTCTCGAGTCACGTCTCGTTTTCGAGACGAGACCATGCAAGACTCTCGAAAACGAGATTCTTGTGTGCACCACTAAATTTAAGATTAAAGCTAGTTACAATTCTTCAAAACCGTCTCATATTGAACCTAAACAATACCGTTAACTTGAGTTGTACTTAGGTTTAGACTTCTAAAAAAGTCGAGTTTCAACTTTCTGCGACTTCCGGTTTCAAAACTGGGGAATTATAAGATGTATGATTTTTTAGAAGATTTATTTGCCTGCTTACCAGCGAGCGCCGCTCACATATTTCTTATATATGGTTACTATTTTAGGCAGGGTGTCCAAAGTGTCGTGATGATTGTCATATGACATGGCGCGTGCAGCATGATGACGATGTAAGTAGCGTGGCTCAGTATACGCTTACTAGAATGGCAAAAGTTAAGAAGCACAGCAAAAAGGAGCAGTAGGTACTTATAAATAGTGTTTGTAAATAATTTCGTCCTCAGACGAAAATGCTTTAGCGGTCGTAAACATCGGCATTGTATACATCCCTATTGGAAATACAGGCAGCCATATGGCGGATTTAATGTATTCAAAGAACTAAATATATATCCAGATAAAGTTCAGTCTCTCTCAACAATAGAAACAAATTGAATATTAAATTCTTGACTGTCTTTCTTTTTCAATTCACATACACACACCAAAAACAACTTTACGGCCTTCTGGTGTGTGTATCAAGAAATAGAACGGGTTCTCTTTTTAATGCAGAGACATAACGTGTGACTAGTAGCACGTTGTTATTTGTCTTGTTACTTCGGTGGGTTCTTGTTTGTTTATGCTTGTTCAATTTATTCCCGGTTTCTTCAACATATCTTAAAGTAGAGAATAATCAAGCTCGGCCTATCATGAGTTTAGATTGCGTTGCACAGTGGCAAATTGTTTCCTATTTTACCCAAGACACCTTTTGAGCTTGGAGTTATATGACAACGTCCCTAAAAAACTAGTTTTTTCTTAGTTTGAGGTTACCTAGCCAGTTTTGTTCATATACCAGATGTTTGTTGAGTGTTTTCAAGTTTCTGCACGTTTTATTTTATCGCTTTAAATAAATCTAAATTTCTTACGTTAAATAAAAATAATGTCAAAAAAATATAGATAAAAATAGCGATGAAAAATAACTGTTAACAAAGTTGGTGGAAGAAAATAAGGTAACAATTAAAAACAAATGTACAAATTCAATTAATAATAAACAAAAGTAAGATGTTTGGACCCGAATTAGAGAGAAATTCCTCGTACTCCTCAAATCATTTGCTCCGTTGAAAATCCATCTCGGAATGGGAAACATGATAGGGTCGTCCACTATAGTTTCTTTAAAAATCCTCTGTCGTTACTTCATAATCGGTGACGTATTCTGCGGTTTTACGTTTGTCATATATTATTTGAATGTTATTTTACACATAACCTCAAAATTAAAATATAATCAAAAATTGTATTTTGCTTTATGCGTTGCGTACCTTTTTACATAATTTAGTAATTTTTTTAACATGAAACCTCCGTTTTTTAACTGATTTGTTTAAAATTTCTAGATTGGGGATGTTTAATATCCCTAACCATGATTTTTGAGATTAAATGCGAAAAAATGTATTATACGATTATATTTTTGGGGTGAACTCAAACGTTGTAGACTGCAATTAACGTTAAAAGCGGTATTGTAGCATCTCCTTCTCTTGAACAGTAATTAATCAACTTCAAAATTAAACTTTGCTCTTTCTCATTATATGGACAATGTATAACGTAACGGCAGAGGACGGTTAAATAAACCCTACATCTACGCCATCTACGAAGTCCACAAAATCCATTTTTTAACGCACAACCAGCTGAAAACACCGGCTTACAAAATAAATCGACGAACACAAATCTACACTTTGGTGCACTTTGCTGAAACTGACGTTTGTATTTCACTTTGAGGTTAGCTTTCTCAGCTCAAGCCGAAAAAATCGGCGACCTGATATTTAGGGCAGGCTTAAGCTGCGTTATAGTGCAATGAAATTTTAAGCTAAGCTGAGCTTAAGCTACAGCTGGACCCTAAGATTTGTTGGACAAACCGAGCATTAATGTAGCATGCTAGATGTACGCCACTTGTTAGATCATACGCCATGTCATAAATCACGTTACTTTGGTAAGCGCCCTGCCTTAATCTACGTCTATGGAATTGCCACTTGTCTAGAAAGTGAGACGTCGCCCTTCGGTTCAAAGGGCCTGGTGTGTTGCGTGATCCCTGTGGCCTCGTCTCGCTTGTCGCCGCTTTGTAACACCATCTCAACGTTTCGATAACGATGCAGAGATTCCTCTGTTCCACCTTCACTGATTCTCTGTTTGCCCATCATGGGTAATGGGGCCCATTGTGAGACGCTTTACTGGCAAATTGTTGTTTTAAACGAGAATTAATTGTTGGCAATAAAGGGTTAAGGTTTAGGGGGTGTATCTTAAGGCGATTAGCGAAGAAGTTGGAATGTGTCTTAATATATGAGGCTGATTATCTATTTAATGGCTTATTCTAGGCGAAAAAGCAAATCGTACAATATCTGATTTTCTTGATATGCATTTAAAATCAGGTTAGGTGTAGGAAAAATATAGTTAAACAATAAACAGTTAAAGCCAATACTTCTTCGAAAAAACATCACACACAATAATCAAACATCGTTCGCTTAGGTTGCTTAATTGCAATGGAGATATGTTTTGCTGAACATACACGCTGTAAACAGGCAGTTAATTAAGCGGAATTACGCAAAGCCACAATCCTACACGCGAATTTTTACAACATTTGTTTTTAGATTTTGCTGATGTTTTAGCGTACAAAACAATTTTTCTCGGTTTTGAAAAAATGATGAATTATCTGATAAAAGCTAATTAAAAAAAAATTAATATTAAGCAATAAAGTAAATTAAATTTGAAACTAAATTAAAATACATACCAGTTAGTTTTAATAAAAAAATATTTGTAGGAAACGTATTGAAGCGTAGCGAAAGCAATTTAAAAAATTCCAATATACTCTATAACTAAGTTTATTAAAAAGCTCTTGACATTGCCCCACCGAACAGTGAGATTACAGCGTAGAAAATTAAAAATTTATTTTGTTGACACAACATTGATGGCTATTTGATTACTGGTTACAAAGGAACCAGTTTATTTTTTTAATAATAAATAATAATGGCTACGTTATTAGGTTTACGACCATACAATTTACAAGGAAGAAAAAATTAATTTTTATGCTGGTATATCGTTACTCAACATACAAGGTGAATTAAAATACTTCTTACGAGTTTTAATTTATTAAATAAAGTGTCAGCAGTAAGAATTTTAATTTTTAATCTTTGTATTGGGAATTTGGAACATTATTGAAGCAAAAATACACTTTTTTTATCACTCTACGCACGTTTCGCTAACTATGTTAGCATCATCAGCATCACCATAAATTTATGATAATAAAAAAATGATAAAAAAGTGTAGTTTTGGTTAGTGGTGATATTTTTCGGCATTAATGACTAAAAAAAAATTAAATTAGGTAAATAGGATTTTATTATTGACCATTTCAATCAAGTAAACAAGTATGTTCGAAAAACACGGATCTGTAGTCTCAGTGGACTTGAACTAGTTTCCAGAATGGTAAAATAAATATTACTTCAAGACAATGTCGCGAAGTTAGTTAATTACCATGATTATTTTTTGACGTTTCTCGAAACCAATAGAAATTTTCAATTTCAGTAATTCATATACGTTCTAGCCAATCAAAACATTATTATAGTGGGAATAATCTACTTACATTGTTTCAGCGAGAATAATTCAATGTACATTGTTTTTATTGACTGACAACCACATGACAATGTATTTTTTTCATCTGAAATTTTGATTGTAACGTCAAAAAATAATCTTTCGAATACCACATGAGAGTTCGATAAATTAGATAATAATTCTCCAGTCATTTTCTCAAACTTGTTGCCATTTGGCAACAAGATTTCTAAAATCTGTCGAATTATTTTCAATTTATTCTCACTCTCTTGTAATATTACTACAGAAAATTTTGTCTTAATGTCATATAGAACAATTTAACCCAATCATGTCAATATTACACTGATAATTACAATCAGTGCAATTATCAACTAATGAGTTCATTCCAAATAAATTTCAAAATGTCACGTTTTGGCAATGCGAATGTTCAATCAAAAAATTTTCCGCTCAATATCCCTCGGACATGGACAAATGCCTCATAATTTTATGACAAATATCTCAAGCTCGTTCCATGGTAAAAGCCCGAAGCCGAAGCTTTAGATTGTCATAAAATTATCTCGTCTATTATCAATGTCCTAGGGACATTACTACTGATAATAAAAATAAGTTATATCGAGCACGGCACTAGACTAGAATTAACTTAAAATTACGGTAAAGACAATTTTCCTTCGAATATAAAGTCAGTTGTAAACTCCACCGAAAGATGGAGTCACCTTTATGATATACCGCGGCCCGAGTCGATCTAGAAGTTCAAGTGGCAGTCCTCGAGTAGGAGCTCAGCCGAGAACGAGTTCCAACGACATCTAGAGAATATTTATCAACGAAATAATTTTTTCAAGTTTCCGGAATTATTTTGCTGAGTGATTCGACAAATATGATCGTAGAAAACTTTAAATCTTCGTAACTACGTAACTAATGTGGTTTCAGTTCAGTTCAGTTATGTTTATGCTGTTATAACGTACAAGCCAAACGTTGCGGCCTAGAGATCTAGGTGGTCTTCTTTTTTCAGTTCGCACCACATACAAATTCTTACTAATGGGCATTCTTATAGTGTTGTGGCAAGTCGATGGCCCGTTTAAAAAGAAATTGTGTGTTTTTCACTTGTTTTCTTGATATCTCGATTTTATTTTTACATGCATGAGATGGTTCAGTTTCTTTTTTATTCTGGTCTGTTTCTATCATCAAGATTGCTAAAAGTTTCATATTTGCTTCTGAGTTGGTAGATTTTTATTGGATGGATCATATTCTAAAGCATCAGTTGTATCTTTAATCAGTCCTTTAACAACCACTTTTGCGATTCTTCAGCCATTTTATAAGAATGGCTTATATCTCCTGGACGCATTCCTTACGGTTCCTGGTTGATTTTAGGTATTCAAAATAAAACTTATTTTGTACGTATTTCTTTACACAGTGACGTATTAAGACTACTTTTGGCTAGAATATAGTATCTTTTTGTTTAATTCTACTGGGACTATTTTCTTTGTTCTCGTTCCATTTTCTTCATCTAAGCTATTATTTTTTGAATTTTATATCAGTTCTCTTTTCTTTTTTAAACCCTGGAGTTCCACATAAATCGATACTCAGGCCTTTACTTTTTTTTACCCTTTACTTTTAATATTAAAATGAAACATTTCAGTAAATTATTTAAAAGTTTTTACAATCATTACTGAACCACCGTGTAGAAATACGTAATTAGTTTTCGAAGAATGTTCTTTTTGGAACGTTCAAATTAAAAGTACCGTTAAAGTCTCGCGTGCATTTGTCAGGAACTTAATTTACAAAAAAGTTTACCTATAAAATTAATTTTTATTATAAAATCATTAAAGAGTAAGTATACATTATCTTATGGAAAAAGCATTAATATATATATAAATGAAATAAAACTCCAAGTCATGTGCCACACAATTAAGTAAAAAGCCATCTTCAGGCCTACAAATTATAAAGTTCGATATAGGGGGGTTTAAAAAATTGAAGAGAACTTACCATAAAAAGTTAAATTCCAGTAGTTCCAGTAGAAAATAATGCTGGGGACGTTTACAATTCTGAAAAAAGGAGATGAGTATAAGAATTGAATTGTAATATATGACAAATTAATAAAAATTAAACAGCACAATATTAAAAAAAAATCAAGAATGATGATACCTTACTTGGTAAGAAAGGATTATTTCACAAGGAAAACATAGTGCAAGAAGGGGAATCTATGGTAGAAGGAATACTTTTGAATTCGGGAGGAACCACATGGCCTCCAAATTTAGTATAGTTAATAATAAACCACTTAACCACTTAAGCCGAAAACTGAAACAGTTCACACAGGGACTCGGGTAGTAAGGGCAACCATGTGCCGAAAAGCGTAAATTAAATAAAATTCAACCAAATATGGCTGAATTCTTGTGCGAAACATTACCGCATACAGGGTACAACCTTAGATCATATATGCTGCGCTAGATACGGCATCATGTAGTATTTATGGGTAGGTGAGGGTTAATGTTTACAGCGTACTATGAGTCGGATACTGATTTGTCATTGGTCAAACTACGTCTACACTGATTTTTCATTGGTCAAACTACGTATACACTGATTTTTCATTGGTCAAACTATGTCGTTTGAAAACGACCAATCACTGACATAGTATGTTAAATCCCCCCGGACCTACAAAACAACTAACCTACATGCCGTATGTATCTAGCGTAGTGTATATGATCTAAGGGTACAACAAAATGGTAGAGTGACATTTGTCAATTTAACGAAATGGAAGTAAAGAGTACATAGTGAAAAAGAGGTTCGGAAAAGAATTAACAATATTACGTGTTATAACTAATTAACATAAATATGACCTGAAGTAAAATTAAATGATATATTAAGTCAATAAAACAATAAATTAAAAAAATTAAATTTACAAAGCTCTACCTAACGTACCATAAACCAGAAGAATTTATGAAGTGCTAGAGATCGGTACAGGTAGAGGTATTACGAAAAAGAAGAAAAGTACCAGTGACACATGGGAAAGTGACACATGACACATAAAAGAAGATTTACTTCACAGGTTTTGTTAAATTAACAAAACAATAAACAAACAACGATCTTTTAAAGGAAAGGGAGAAATTTTCACCTAAATGGGGAAAATATTAATATTAATCAGGAGGAATAATTCACAAGAGAAAATTAGGTCGAAGCAAGTACCATAGGAGAGAAAATGTGTAAATTAATCTGAAAGGAAAGTATGGTTCTCTTAATTGTTCATTAATGCAAGTATTATTGTCGTTCTTCAAGTAAGAGTGAATCTCAAACATTTCGAGCAGGTTTAGTCGATTACCTTTCTGGCAATCATGTAGGAGGACGGCAACTGACATAAAAAATGAATGATTGTGTTCAATAATATGGTTAGCAAACGAAGATGGGGAATTAGTAAAATCTGTTTTTATATTTGTCTTACCATGTTTTTTGATTCTAGTTACTAGTCTCCTACCAGACTGGCCGATGTAAACTGCATTAAAATCTAAACAATGGAGTTTATAAACACCTGTTCTATGAGGAGAAGGAATAATGTCCTTAGAATTCACCACAAAGATTGGATATTCTTATTGGTCTTGAAAGCAACTGTATTGTTATGTTTACGAAAGATTTTTTTATATTTTGTAAGAGAGATTGCCAAAAAAATGTAGAGTCTAAAAAAGTTTTGTCTTCTTGTGACACTACTATAGAGAAATTAAGTCTGAATTTGGAAAAATACTTCACATACAACTTATTAATAAAGAAAAGTTATTGTTTACAGCTAATTGTTTGATAATGTTTAGTTCTGAAGTGAAAGCAGATTGTGACATATGGATTGAAAATAATCTAAATAGAAAGCTATTGAAAGAGGCTAATCTATGGGAAATGGGGTGATTCAAATGAAAATTGATCAGGTTATCAGTTGTGGTTGGTTTTTTGTAAATTTTGAGATGAGAATATAAGGGGTCCCTGATGTGTAGTAAATCTAAGAAAGGTAATCTGTTGTTGGATTCAAGTTCTCAATGGCGTAGATATGGGAAGGGTAAAGGGGGTAATTACCTCACCCCTCAGGATCCCAAAAAATAGCATGAAAAGAATAAATAAAATATATGAAATGTAAAAACTGACAAACATATTTGCCTAAAAGTTTGATTTCCTCCCCCCCCCCCCTTGTATACAGTTTTTTTGACAAGAGGGTTTCATCTCGAGGGTTAGGAGAAAATAGTGTATCAGATAATCCTGTGGCAAATGAAAGTTTAGATACAATTAAACAGGGTGATTCATTATTGGGAAACGGACATACGTTAACTGTGGATGGGGGTCATCGAGGCGATTCTAAAAAATCCCCACACAATGGGTATTGCGCTCTTTATAACTAGGTGAGGCTTGGCAAAAAATTCACAAGTTTTTAAAATTAGTAATGTAAATACATGCCCATATTTAGGACAAAATACCACCAAAAATTTGTCGTCCGAACACCCTGTATAATGATTGTTAAAAATTTCTACTTGGTAGAGTTGTAGAAAAAAAGAATGGAAAATAAAGTTACTACCTTCACATGTTTAAATAAACCCTTTTTACAGATGATGCGTTTTTTATTGTTATCGGGTGTGGAATTGAGTACAATTAATCATGCAAAGGTAACAACTTTATTTCCCATTATTTGTATTTACAAATCTACTAAGTAGAAATTATGAATGATAGTTATACAGGGTGATCGAAAGACAAATTTTTCTGGTATTTGGTCCTAAATACCGACCTATAATTATATCGTGTAGTGGTCTAAATGCAAGCAAGTACGAACTTAATACATAAGCTTTCAAAATTTACCTAGTTAGGTTAAGCAAGCTTGGCGATAACATATGTGGTATTTTGTCCTAAATACGGACCTGTAATTACATTACGAATTTTAAAAACTCACATATACATTGTGTTGTTTTGAATGTGGAACAATAAAAGAAATAAACGCCGAAAAGTATTTTTCCGCAGAAAATCAGGGAAAAATTACATGGAAATGGCCAGTTTCCAATGGGGAAATTTTTCCCTAAAATTCTTAAAATGAAAACGAAAGTATGGAAAAAACACATATAAAGTGCAATTTTTTTTCACGAAAGTTCACATTTGAATAAAAAGAAGAAATAATGCGTTTGTCCACAGTTAAATTTGAAAAAAATGAGCAATAACGCATTTTTCACACTCGAAATTGAATAAAAAGAAGCAGGAATGCATTTTTCCATAATTAAATTTGAAAAAAATCAAGAATGTATTTTCAATAGTTAAATTTGACTAAAAAGAAGCAGGAATGCATTTTTCCACACTCGAATTTGAAAAAAGAAAGAGGAATGCTTTTTCCACTGTTATTTTTGAAAAAAAGAAACAAGAATGCATTTATCTAGACTCCAATTAAAAAAAAACAGCAACAATGCATTTTTACATACAAAAAATTGAAAAACAAAGCAACAATGCATTTTTCTACATCTTGGGACAAAAAGAGAAAAGAAATCATTTCCCGGATAATCTGCTTCTGGAGGATCACCTGTAACCAATTTCAATTCCATCTAGCTCATTTACACGCAAGGGCGTAGATATGGAGGGGGTAATTATCCCTCCACCCAGGATACCAAAAAATAGCATGAAAAGAAGAAATAAAATATATGAAATGTAGAAACGGACGAACATACTAGTCTAAAAGTTTGAATACCTCCCCCAGGAAAAAACGTACCGCCTCCCGGAAAAAAGTTATCTACGCTCTTGCAAGTTCTAGGGTGAATTTGATTTGGGGTGGATAGTGTTTAGAAAGGGCATAGAATAGTAGATTCTGTAACAAGGTAAGAATGAAAAATTCGATACGAGTGAAAAATTCCGAACGCGAGCGTTAGCGAGGGTGAGGAACCACGAGTGCAAAATACATAAGAAGCAAGTGTTTTAGAATAAATATTCAGACTCTAGAGTGTGAATGTTTACATTCTATAATGAAAAATGATCTCCGAATTCATACATTCTGTAATGGTCGCGGAGAAAAGTATTTTATGTCGGTAAGTGGAATGGTTTAATTAGGTATGTTCATGAAAATTTCGGCTACGAGAGATGAGAGGTTAGAACCCATTGATGTATCTGAAGATTCTCTGTAAAATGTATTAACAAACTAAGAGAAATTTTGATCTAAAGCCTAGGTGAGTAAAGAAATCAAGACTTTAGAAATAACAGGGTTGATGTTCTTGTCAAGTAGCAAGATATTGACAAGTTGAATGCATTCAGTAAGGGGAATATTGGGGAACAAAATAGGGGGTCTTGAATGTGAGAAAGTTTGGGAGTTAAATCTATGGAATTCTTGACCGAAAATTGTCAAATTTGGTGACCTCTTTGAGAGTTAAGTTCAAAAAATAATAGTTTGTAAACAGGTGAATTGATGAATCTGACAATAGGTGAAATAATGAATCTGACAATAGGTTTGTGGATCTTGAGGAGGCCATAAAGAAGCGGGGTAGAGGTGGCCATAGGGAAAAGAAAATGGGGGTTATAATTCACATGGGAGATGGTATTTGAATACAGTTTGAGTTTAGGTTTAAAGGAGTTGAAAAAAGGAACACTCGGATCATTAGATAAAAGAACAAAGGACGGGTCGAACTTTTGTATAAATTTGTAGGCCTGAAGATGGCTTGTTAGCCGAAACAATTTGCCGTTTCCTAACTTTTTAAAGATAATATTTCATAATGAGTTTATTTATGATAGATTTTTATTATGATAAAAAATTTTCAGCCACTGGAATTGAATTATTTTGTAGCGAAGTATAAAGGACGACGCACTAATTATATTTATAATTATGTTTAGTACTGACTAATGTGTTGTACGCCAATGGTACGTCGATGTTTATTGGAACTATTTAAATGGTTTAAACAGTAGCACATAAATTGTACATAAGCTGTATAATGTAAGGATATCGCCTGTCTGTGTTAGCTTATCGGTTAATATTCCATTTTCATAAATTTATCCGAACGACAGTTGGTTTAATATCAAAACACCATAATTTTATTGTAATAAAACGTCGTTTTAAGGACATTGTATGCTCGTAACAGAACAAAATATTACTCATTTAAATTTCTATTTAATTCTAATGACCTCTGTATTGCATATTTTAAAATGAAATAATGCAATTTTCACTACATACATTATTTACAGATATGACTAAAATTATTATTTATGATTCGTACGTTTATAAGGTATTTTTTAAAGGGAACGGATAAAGATCCGCGATTTAACATATTTTATAAAGATCCGCGAGTTGCGGACCTTTATATAAAAAAAAATATTTCTTTTAGTAAAAGAAGTCTTGACGACTACCTAAATCCAACCTGTGTGTTTTAAAAAAATATTTTTTTTATTAAAAAAAGTCTTGACTGTCTAAATCTAGCCTGTGTTTAAAAAAAAATTAAACGGCCATGTGGGATTCGATACCCTGAACCATTGCACTACTAGCGGGCGCTATGTCACGCGGCTACGAGAGCCTATGGTTAAAAATGTTCAAACTTATTATTTAAGCGAATCACGTTTCGAAACTCGCGGATCTTTATAAAATATGTTAAAGGACCGCGACTCGCGGATCTTTATCGACTTCCTTTTTTAAACGAAGCTGGTCGAATCGGTAACGTATTGTAAGAAAGATCTAATTATTCAGTCTTTTCGTTTTAAATATGATTTATTTTTTCTGGAAAAAATCTTATGTATGTGGAAAAGTGTAACTTTGCGCACGCAAATGCATGCGGAAACGTACTAATTTGCGCACCGTCGTAGGAAAATACATTTGCATTGATTTTTTTTTCATATCTAATATACACCCCTAGTTTCATATTGAAAAAAATACAATGTCAAAATAAGCATTCCACATTTTCCTGATAGAAATAATATTATTTTGTTGTTTCTCCAGGAGTAAGTATTTTTCGTCAAAAGTTGTGTTATATTATAACGAAACACAGCATTTTCGATTAAAAAATTCGAGAATAAAATTAATTTCGGTAAAAACATTTCACTAATATTTAAACTTGTTTTTTTTTTTGTTAATTTTTGTAATTCAAATTTTAGGGTGAAAAATAGATTGTCATTATGGAGTTAAGTTAAATGGGGTTAATTTTTGCTTTTTAGAAGTACGGTAGGTAATAGATCACGTCAAGCTTTCACAGTAACGCAATTTATCTCCAGCTAAAGAGAATTTCCAATAAATCTGCCACTTTTAGACGGCGTCATTTGCATAGGACCATACAATGTCGATTTGAAAAAATTCATTAACATGCAAATAATAACTTTTGAAATAAACTAGGGGGTAAAAATATTGTCATTTTTGTCGGAAAAAATATAAAAATGGCACAAAATTCAAATAAATTCTATTTTATGAAGCAAGTACGAAAATAAAAACGAAACGGCAAAAAGAAAAAGCAAATAAAAAGCTTGCACACACACACATATATAAATTACTTTTTAATATCGCAGCATCATGAATCATTGCAGAAAAGCGCTGAATTTTCCAGGACGGAAATTTACAAATTTAATACATCACTCATTTCACATTTTAATTGCAAATTTCTAGCAATAATATTTCTTTCGTATTATATACGAACTGACGCAACGTATGGAACTTGCCAAACTGCTAAGAAAAAGATCCAATTATTTTCGATTACATGATTAGCACCGAAATTTTAAAAAGATGTAGTCAATTTAAGGATCTCGGCGTTACATACAATAATCTGTTATCTTTTGCTGCACATATTAATAATGTTGTCCAAAGTGCAAATAAATTGCTAGGAATTGTTTTCTCGTCACATTTTGTCTCATAAAACCGAGACGAGAGCGAGACGAGACCTTTTTGAAAATTATGTAGGCGATGCCGAGACCACATACTGCGAAGAACCGAGAGTCTCGTTTCTGGTCTCGTTCCTATTTCATCAGACTTTCCGAGAAAAATAAACCAGCTAGCATTATAAACATAATTTTTTTTTATAATAAAAAAAGGTCTGCATAGGTTACGATACATTTACGAAATCTAAAATCTGGTAACCATCTGTGAAATATTTTATTTTATAATTTTGGACTTCAGTTACAGCAAAAATGTAGTGATTGCAGAATCGAATACTTTTAAGAATTGAATCCATGGTATTCGAGTACATTTAAGAATCGAATACTGATTCGAGTCCGAGTACTTGAGTACTTCGACGAATAGACGAAGCAATTTAACTATTAAAATGAAAAGCCATGATTCCGTAAAGAACGTAGTGGTAATAAACTACCATAGTTTTATTGTAAACTCATAGTTTTATTTATGACTTTAATGTCATACACAGCATAGATTGGAGTTATTCATTTGGTAAATTCCGAAAAATGCTTACTAATTTCACTATGAATTTAGGCTTATAAAATTAAAATAACATTCTGTCGTCTGAGACAAAAACATGCCATTATATTAGAATTAAGGATTTGACAAAAAAAGTGCATTAACAAAAAAACGTTTAAAATTTAGTCCTCTTTAAGTTTGCTCCGAACATTTTTTTCAAAAAACTGGTCCTTTCAATTAAGTTCGAAAATTTGATATTGTGTTGAAAATGCTCTGAAACAAAATTCTATTATTTACAACTTTACTGTAGACCATTTTTTGATTGGAAATCTCTCTTTGCCGAAAATTGCACAAAACGATTTTCAACTTTAAAATTCACTCCATTAGAAACCGCTGTACATTAGTTTTCTTATCATTTTTAGCCAACGATTCCCGCTATAGCCTAGAGAGCTTTTTTTTCAGATGTTATAGGAATTGTGATGCCTTTTGGGCCACACAGAATAATCTTAAATAAAAATATATCGTAGTTCATTAAACTAGTTATAATTTAAACAATATAAATGTCTTCGTGAGTTATACGTAACGTGATATACCGCCAACAGGTTGAATGCCGGCCGTTACCCAGGTCAGGAAATGTTTATTGTTGTATTTGCATATATAGGTTGTTATCTCTTTAAGAGGGGTCATTCTTGATTCGTTATTCATTCTCGATTCTTGATTCATTATCGATGAACTATCGATTTATTATATTGCAGTAAACATGTACCGGTGAATAAATGTGTTTTTGAAAGTATCTACTGTTTATCTTCCCAACATTACTATCCCACATCACATGGCGATCCTGATGGTAAGAACTTGGAGGCAGTATCATTGACCTGATGAAGTATTAACAAAGAGGCAACAAATGCAGAATAGTAGTAGTTTGGAAACAGTAAATACCGAGAGATGGGACAAACTAAATCGAAGGAACAGGCAGTAACAGAAAACGGAGTATTTAATTCAAAATATATCGTACAAGAAAAGGTGATTCATGTGGATGGTGATGTTCAAATCCTGACGTACCTACATATTAGTGGTGATCTTAATAGCGAAATTTTTTTGGTCCATATGGAAGATGCACAGGCGTAACATGAAGAGAAGCAACAAAAGTATCAGTGGTACTTTGTCAAAATGTACATTTTTAGAAATTCACTCTCTATGTCCCCAAATACTTTTACAAAAGTCTGTTTCTAGATATTTCTACTTTCTACTTACCCCAATAGTATTATCATTAGGATTGTAAATTCCTCATTATAAAATAACCAATACCAAATCCGTACTCCGTAGGTATGTTTTTAATGACTCCTAAATTCCGAATCAAAGACGGAAGGGTCATCTGAAATCTACTGATATGAATCGAAATTTTGGGGTCTTTTAATTGATTTCAAATTTTTTTTCATTTAAAATTGTTAAAATTTTATATTTTGTTGGGTGCCATTTAAATAATTTTTTTTAATCTTAATTAAATTTTTTTTTTTATTAAAAGGAATGAGTTTTCATTAGTGTCAGGTGAGTTTCTTTTACAAATAATATCTATTAACCATTCTAATATTTACAAAAATTGAATTAAATTTTAAAATGTTTTATAACCTCAGAAAAATATTTATTTATTTTCTTTTATTTTTTTTTACCTTCACTGAAAGTTTCTGACTTCTTTCTACGTTTGAAAGCTCCTGTTTTATCCTCTGGACGATTTTCTACGATCCTTCGTAGAGGCTGACCCAAATTTTTCTTCAGGGTACGTGGTTTGAATTTGATTGACTTTTTATTTCATATACATAATTTTACATTTTTAGAAGAAAATTTGTTTATATTAAATTTATTTCATTTCATGAATATTTTAAAAGAAATTTTTTTCTATTTTAGGAGGAAATTTTGAAAATCTTTCTTTTTTAAATTCCCAAAATCAACAACACCCTAGTTACCCCTTAACAACGGAGAAAAGCAAAGCTGTTTAATGAAAAATTATTTTAAAGGACGAATCAAAATGCTTTATTATAAAATGTCTGAAAATTTTAATTTTTAAACATTAAATTGAATTTATTTAGATGATTTTATTAAGATTTTGTATTGAATTTACTTCCTGGGATTATTTTAAAATTTCCAAACTATTTATTCGAAATTGTCCATTAATAGGTAAGTTTTTTTTATTTTTAATTACCACCAATCCTGATACTTCAATTTTTGACATTAATTAATTTGAACCAAATTATTAAGGTGGCAGTTTTATTTTCTTTACTGTTAACAAAAATTTTATTTTAATAGTTTTTATGATTTTTAAATTTTATGTAAAACAAAATTAATTCTTTTTAATCCTATATCACTACCTACCTGATAATCCAGGATAAAAACTAAATACATACCTGCCCCACTATTTTCAATTTACAATGATAGATTGTGGGTTATAGAACCATTATTGGTAATCCTATTGGGGTAGGTTGAAAGTCAATGAAATATCTAGAAACAGACGCTACAACTGAACGCCGTTAGCACATACGTTCAATTTATATAACTGCAATAGGTTGAAAATTATATTTTAACAATGTTAGTTTAAAATATTATTTTAATATACCAAAAAAAATCCACTATAATTCGCTTCAAAAAAAATACGTGGGTTGTTGTGGTGACGCTAGAAAAATACACATTTTATTGGTTAAATAACGTTGGTGTGAAATTTTCACCACAAGAACTAAATAAATACCCGGAATATTTATTGTTTTCAATTTTTCGAGTGTGCGATTTGTCAATTTCAATATAATTAGTTCACTTGAATCATAGCACTAAGTAAAGATCTTTCACAAAGTTACTGTAAATCGGTAGGAAGTTTTCTGTACTTGGAAAATAACATTATTAAAACTTTACATTGAATGACGCATCCACACAAAAAAGGTCAAGACATTTGTATTTTGAGTCGCTGAATCTGAGATCAAAATGACAACATAACTTAAGAATTTTGAAATACAATTTGAAAAATGATAAAAATAATAAACTACAGTTTTTCCGTAAACAAGTACAAAAATATTTTTTTTT
This sequence comes from Neocrepidodera transversa, assembly GCA_963243735.1. NCBI lineage: Eukaryota > Metazoa > Arthropoda > Insecta > Coleoptera > Chrysomelidae > Neocrepidodera > Neocrepidodera transversa. The sequence goes on along the minus strand of OY725336.1, from coordinate 22,514,900 downwards.
GTGTTTTTAGTCTAAAAAGCATTAAAAACAAAATAAAAAAAATATGTCATCGAGATCTTTCACCAATTTTTTAATTGCAAAACCACCATTTTTTTATTCTGCTTTTTCATTATGTTTTTCCAGCGTATATATTTAATAAAACTAATACAAAAATTTTTAAATCAAATTTTAATTTCAATAATAAAAATACCAAAGTATTACGAAACTTTCCCAAATATCATCTTTATTATTTATTATTTCGTCACTGTTCCTACAATAAGCTGAAATTAAAATATAATAAATGATAGTTATAATTCATCAAAACGTTAATTGGATGAAAACCAACGGCGTTGATATTTGACTCCTCTAATCATTTACTAAAAACATTGGCGTACTGTATACTGTACTAATTTTAATATAAAAAATAGGTAGTGATTAATATTTGCTGGTATATTTTTTAGAACCAAAAATATTTTTATAATAAACCAATTAACTATCAATAAGTCAATTCATTTTTGTAATGTCCAGAATTTTATAATTTCAAATAATTAATTGAAAAGTTATTTTAAATAGTGAATATGTTTGAAAAATGGATGAAAAATAAAACTTATACCGATGAGATAAATTTTTATTTAAAGAAAAAAGAAATAAAAAAAAACATTAAAATTCAGAAGAAAAAGGCAGTTGGTGGAATTATGAAAAAACTCAAGAACAAGTTATGGAATAAATAATTACGTCAAGAAAATCTATAGAAGAAAAAAGTATCAAATCAGACAATTTTATAAAATTAAGCAAATAAGAAGAAAGAAGTTTGAAGAACTAGAGCTACCAGAAGATTGTGTTATAAAAATTATTTAAGTGTGATTTAATATTTGTAAAAATTATTTGTTATTTTCTGATTTCACAGAACCCAACCCGAATTGAGATCTTATTACCGGATATAACAATATATATTATATTGGAATATCTTGTTCTGTAAGATGAAACTCTCTCTCATCTTTCGGTTGGGTTCCATTTAAAAAAAAATAATAAACATTACAAACAAAAAAAATAAAACAAAATATAATTTTGAGCGCCTAAACAAAACTCCCTTTTTTTAGTTCTTCCTTTTTCTTTTCTACATTATATCCTGTCTACTTTGTCTTCACCCCTCCAACAAATCCAACTTCAAATCTTGTATCACTCCTCCTTCAAAACAGCTTCTTTTATTTATTTCCTCAATCTTTATACTATCCTCTTCAAAATTTTTCCTAAATTGCTTCTTTTGACATTATTCTATTTTAAAATATTCAGCCTGTTTAACCTTTCAAAAAAAAAATCTTCTTTTAAGCATTTAAAACTTTTTTATTTTTAAACCTTATTTATTTTAACTCTAACGATAGTTTTATTGGTAGGTATATCCCTTTTTGTTATAAATTTTTATTAACTTTCAATAAATTCTTGTGATATTTCTTTAAAAGATTTCTGACATCCCAAAAAAATTGTTTGACAACCACCTATCTTGTTTACTATTTTTTTTTAACCTTTTGTTTTTTTTTTATCTCACTAGATTTTTTTTATTTAATTTAATGTATTTCAAATACTAAGATTTTTTTTTTATTTGTACCACAATTGTATCAATATTATAAAAGAACTTATTATAAAATAAAAAAAAAATCATCCGACACAAAATACACTTAACAAATCTTAAACACATCCATGCGCACCTTAAATTTCATATCCTAACCTTTTTTCCACTGTCATGCTTACATTTGATAATCATTTCCAACCTTTCAATCTCCGTTAATCACAATACATTTAAAACAGAACTAAAACTACACATATAAAAAAAAACCATATCAATATACAGGGTACTCAGTCCTTATATTAATGCAATCCGTATTCTTCTACTTATAGTTAAGTATGGCTATTTTTATTTCAGTTACATCGAGCCAGTATTAATTTTGTAACTTAACTGAAAAACAATTAAGATGCTAATTGTACCTTTACACTCTTAATCTCCATACACAATTAGATATTAATGATATAATTTTGTTGAAAAATAAATATATTTTTATTAAAACCTTGTTCGAAATTACCTAACCTAACTTATGCAAAATTCGCAATATAATAAACAAATATAAAATGAAAATACCCTGACATATCCCTAGATTTATATTTAATTAATTATTAACACTGAAGAAAAATAAAAGTATTGTTATAAACGGAACAATTTTGAACTTTAGTTCTATTTATTTTTATTTATTTATTTATCTCTTTAGGGAGGGTTCATAGATGTCAAAATTTTAATTGATTTAATTTAAATGATTTTAATTTAGGAATTTTTTTTATTGTTTGTTTTAAGTTTCTTTGTGTTTTTTTCAACAAAAATTATTTTATGTTAAATATTCACTTTTATAAAATAATACAAACTTTATTTAAAATTTATAAAAACAACCTTTAACAAACAACGCAAAAATACCCCTTAACTAAAACGATTTTCTCCTAGCAAATGAACCTGGTAAATTCAGATGAAATCGATTTTAAACTGTGTTTAGACAAATGACGTGAATCGAGAATCGAATCGTAAAATTTTATGATCTCTTGTCAAGCTGTCTTGATTTCATCTAATTTTATTTTAATTTTATATTATAATAAGTTCAGACAAAATAAATTATGAGCTAAATTGTTTTTCAAATTATTATTTTCAATGGAATTAAAGTTTTAAATAGGAAATTTATTCCAAAGAAATTTCCAAGCTAATTTTTGAGGTGTTTTAATTTTTTTTATTTTACCTACAACTGGAAACACTATGATGATCCACAGTAGAAAACCAAACTTCCAAAACTCCAAAGCCGGCTTCTTTACAGGAATAAAATTTCTATCTTGGTGAGACACTTTTTATAAATTATATCATTTATTTTTTTTAATGAATATTTTTTTTGTTTTTATTTTAAAGATTTTATTAATAATTCTTTCTTTTTTTAGAATCGAAAATTTTTCACATCTTAAAAAAAATTTTTACCCAACTTATTCAACAACCCCTTAGCAACCAACCTAGCAACAAATAATCAAAAAGTACTTGATGTGAAAAATAATAATTTTTACTAATGAACTCAATGGATTCTAATTCTGCTACTAAAACCTGAGAGATGTTGCAAAAATAAATAATTTGTACCAGTTTACTTTATTTAAATATTGAATTTATCAAATTTATTTTATAATTTATGACATTTATTTATTCAAATTTTTCACAATACAAGGGAAGTTATTTAATTTTAAACTTTTAATGACAGATAAAAATTTGACATTTCTCAAATCTGTAAGGTAGATATTTATATACAGAGTGTTCAAAAATTTTTTTTATTGTGGTTTCATTTCATTATATTTATAGTGTTCAATAATTTTTTATCATGCTTTTATTACAGTATATATTAATGAATTTTAGATACGCCAATGGCCAAATAAATTACAAAAACTTGCACAGATCTCATATACATCAAAAACCTAACCTAACTAGCAAACAATTATTTCAATTATTAATGAATGCAAGCAGCAAATAATTTTTTATGGTACCCTTTGGCGTTTATTCGTTATTCGACAATTTAGTTTTGATAAATGACCTGTTTAGCTCAAGGCACTACAACAAATTTGTTCTTAATTCCACGTATCTAATAACATTTCCCAACAAAGTAACGGTTTATAAAAGAATTATTTACATACTTGGGATTATGTACTTAGAGGAAATTGTTATTTATTGTCAATTGTTTAAGAATAATGGTACACAGCTGCATTTGACAAATTATTTCATTAAAGCCTTCTTTTTTGTTAATAATATTTTTGGACGCTTATGTGAATAAAATTACTCCAAATTTAATCTATTTTTAATACTTTATGATTAAGTGTAATTATTTAATATTAAACTACATCCTGTTAACAAGGTCTGTAATACTTTATTCAATAAAAATGTAGTTTACCTTTTCTGTCACACGCATTTAAAAAATTCTGAATAAAAATACTTATTTTCTGCTTTAATTGACTAAATTCATTATTATTTTAGCCGACAGGACTGTATTGAGGAAGTTTTTTTTTATTGAACAGCAATCAGAAAAATAATGATATTCTTTAAGCTATTTTGTTGGCACAGGAACAGTATGTAAGTTGTTCCTTGATTTGGCATGATGAGGTTTCTTCATTGAGAAAACCTCTTGCACCTTACTTCAGGTCAGATGGCCATTTTCTCTTCAGTCTTCTTTGGGGGTATTCTTGGAAGAGTTGTTGAAGGAGAGTGTTTTCCTGTGATTCTAGTCTATGGTGATATTTGTTGCTTCTTTCTTTTATTATATTTTTATATATAACAGTTTGTATACGGAGATCGTGGTGAAACATCTGGTTGGTCGTGTACCATGGAGCATCGGTCATTGTCAGTGTTGCCAGGTGGGAAAAAATTTTGCCCTAGTCTACCACTTTTTAATATTCTGTCGTGACGTCACAGGGAGGCCTTTTCGATGTCGGACGGTGACTGATAAATACCGAGCGCGGCCTTTGTGGTAACTTCTTTCCTGACTGAAAGACGCAGCGTTATTTATTTTTGGATATTATTTTCGTTGAATATGTTACCTTCGACATAACTGGTGACTGCGATCATCAGCCCTTGACTGACTCATCAGTCGTGGACAACCACAAAACCCTGGGGCATGCCACCCAGTTGCAACCTCCCATCAGAAGACAATTCCATTCCGTATGAAAGAAAAAAACAAAGAAGCTGCCTAAGATGCAGAAGAATTATTGGTTGCTGAGTGTACGAGAAGAAAAAGTCAAATAACTCAAGATCAATTGCTAGAAGCACGCGTGGACACTATATACACTTCACAGTGGACACTATAGAGAATCTAACTGGAGAGTAGTAAAAATTTTTGGAATCATGCTTCTCTCTCTTTTCACAGTCATCTGCGATGGAAATTTTGATTTCTTGTTTGAAAAATCGATAAAAATGTTGATATTTTTCATTACCAAGAAACTAATTTAGGTACATTTATCAAAGAAGTACCACCGTAGTTTTTGACGATCAAGAGTACCACATGTGGTACTATTGTATCACTCTGGCAACACTGGTCATTGCCCGAAGAGTTTTCGATTGTGCGCGTTGAATAGTGTTAATGTTGGAACTGCTAGTACATCCCCATAAATCAATGCCGTGTCCAAATGTATGGCTTTGTATATAAAATTCACTTTAACAATAAACACAAGAACTATACGCAACACAATATTTAGGGTTATTTTTACGGTTTTTCGCGGTTTTTTTTTAATTTTTACAAATTTTTACGATTTTTTACGCTGTTTTATGGATTTTTACGATTTTTTACGGATTTTTTACAGATTTTTGGGACTTTTTACGATTTTTTAATGGTTTTTTAACGTTTTTATTAAGATTTGTAATGGATTTTTTAAAGGTTTTTTTCGATATTTTACAGTTTTTTACGTTTTTTTCGATTTCTTCGCTTTTTTACGGATTTTTAAGATTCTTACGATTTTTTACAATTATTTCGATTCTTTCGATTTTTTTACGATTTTTTAAGGTTATTTAAGATTCTCTACGGATTCTTCCCATTTTTTACGATTATTTACGATTTTTACGGTTTTTTACGATTTTTACGATTTTTTTTACGAATTTTTACAATTGTTTACGGTGTTTTTCGGTTTTTCGACTTTTTATAGTTTTTTATGACTTTGACGGATTTTTAGGATTTTTTACGATATTTTACAGATTTTGGGATTTTTTACGGATTTTTAGTGTTTTTTACAGTTTTGTCGTTTTTTTTTCAATTTTTTACGGTTTTTTCGCTTTTTACGATTTTTTACGGTTTTTAAGACTCTTACGGTTTTTTAAGTTTTCTTACGGTTTTTTACAGGTTTTTACGATTTTTTACAATTTTTTAGGGTCTTTTCGATTTTTTACGACATTTTACGGTTTTTACAGGTTTTTACGCTTTTTTACAATTTTTGGATTCACTCGATTTTTTACGGTTTTTAAAGATCCTTTACAGTTTTTTAAGATCCTTACGAATTTTTACAACTTTTTACGTTTTTTGACAGATTTTTACAATTTTTTAGGGTTTTTTTCAATTTTTTAAGATTCTTTACGGATTTTTACGGCTTTTTACTTTTTTAGATTTATTGCGGATTTTTAAGACTTTGTAAGATTCTTTACAGATTTTTACGATTTTTTACAGTTTTTTCGATTTCTAACGATTTTTTACGGTTTTTTACCGTTTTTTACGGGTTTTTACAGTTTTTTACGATTTTTTACGATTGTTTACGGTTTTTTACGATTTTTTACGATTTTTTACGATTTTTTACGATTTTTTACGATTTTTTACGATTTTTTAGGATTTTTTACGATATTTTACGATTTTTTACGATTTTTTACGGATTTTTACGATATGACCTGTTTCGAAATGTTTAAAAATGGCGGAGATATAATTTTTTTGATATTTCAACCACCCCGTAGGTAGGACAAAAAAGTTTTATAGAAATTAATTTTATTATAATAAGGATATGACAAAAGTGTAAAGACCTGTTACAATTATTTTCAAAATGACAGATATGAATTTTTTGAAATTTCAACCCCCTCCAGTTCCACCGATGAAGGTCAAATCGAAAAAAAGTTTAAAGCGAATTAATTTTATAATAATTAGGAAATGAAAAAAGTCTTATTTATGACCCGTTTCGTTATTTTAAAAAATGGCGGATACGAACTTTTTGGAAATTCAACCTCTTCCAGTTTCCACCCCCTTACAGGTACAATGTCCAAAATCAATTGGGCTCCTCTCGTAGATATGTGAAAACGATTGGCGAAAGAATTTTAGAAATCGGACGACTGGTTCTTGAGTTATCGTCTCCACATACATTACGTCCATAAATCCAGACCGACGGACTTAAAATTTTTGTTCACCTAAACGTGTTGTGGGGTGGCTCAAAACGTCGAGAAAAGTCATTTTAAACAAAAAAATTTTTTTTATGATTTTAATGCCTCCCGTATTAATAGTTCTTAAATATTTACTATAAAACAAGTATAAAAATACTGAAAGCCACTAACAGTTATATGAAAATTATTCTTTTACAATTCGTTTTTTTTTAAATTCCTTCAATTTTGAACTAATTCTGGTGAAAATACATGAGTCCGGATCTGATTAAAACTAGTCCATATCACACATTTAATTGTAATAATTACAACTTACTGGTTGTAAATTCTCCATTCAAGTTCTCACGCTGAGCATAATATATGGCTAATACAATTAAAATCTAACAATTCAAAGTTTACAGCATAACAAAATTTACTGATCGTTAATTACAAATAAAGAAAGAATTAGAAAAACAATGACATGTTCATGTTTATGAAAACAATAACAGTGACCACATATGGAAAACTTTTTTATTATCCATTTTTCACGAAATTTTATTCTTAATAAAAGTCCTGCACCGAAAATGCATTTATTAATGAAATTTGAATAATGTTGTTAATTTTTCTTAATTTTCTGGTTTCTTCTTTTTTCAAAACTTTAATTATTACAAGTCTGCCTTCACTTTTATTAGTTACCTTTTCCAATAATTTAAAAATTTAATCAAATTTTTTCATGTATCCACAATTCTCCACCTCCAACCCATTCCAGCGTTCTGTATTTTTTATTTTAATTCAATTTCGTGCCTGAAGATGGCTTTTTAGTCTCATAAACCGTTAATTAATATATTGTGATACATGACTCGGAGTTTTAGTCACGACATCTATCGTAGGTTGATGGGTACCAACCAGACGTAGTCACTTAATAGGGTAAAATCCTCTGTAAAAGCGATTAACCATGTACAACTTGGTGCCGGTAGATGCTGGAACCCATCCGCCATCATAATACCTTATAGAGGGGGAGCAGGCACCACGCAATTAAATCAAAAACAGAGAGAGTAAGTTTTTGAAACTATACACTCCGACCATTAAGATACATGTTTCATCCTTATAGGAATCATCAGTGGTACTTTGTTGGAATCTGTTTTTGACATTAAATATAAAATCATCAGACTCAGAAAGTTTATTTTATGACTTATTATAAATTTAAAGTGGTAAACTTTTTACTTTGTAGGGTTTTCCATTTTATTCAAATCTTGTAGCGTCCAAATTTTAACAGTGTACTTCTCTTTACCTTACCACAAGTTACATAATAAGGTCTGGCACTCTCGCACCGACTTTGCCCGAGTTTCAAAAACGAACTGATTTAATTCCGGAATATTATTACATAGAAATTTAAAATTCAAAGTAAAATGCCATCTCATATGTATGTAAATTCGTTTTGAAAAATGAATATTTAAATAGGCGAACTCAAATAAAGTTTACGAAAATTTGTTTCGTTGGGAACAAAAGCAAAATAAATGAGCTTCCCTTGGGTAAAGTACACACACGTTAAATAAATATAATTGCCAATTTCCCATTTGGTTTCAGCAAATTAAATAAATATTTGTTTTCAATTATGCCTGAAGATATATTTCAAGACAGAAATACCCGCAATAGAAATATATAAAAAACGGTTTAAAGTAGAAACGCAAAGAGATTGAAAATTATTATATAAATACTAAAATATTGTTACTAATTTGTTAGCTGGAATGGATGCAAACTAAACAAGAAACAAACAAAAATATGCAAAATGATAAAAAACTTAAATCAAATGCAAAATATGAAGAAAAAAAATGAAATAAATATATGAAACCAAAAAAATATGAGTAATAACATTTATGAAAAACGTAAGAAAATGCATGAAAATAACGAGAAAATGATAAAGGAAACACAACAAGGATTGAAACAAAATAAAAAGGAAATAATTTAGAAAATAGAAGAATAAAACGCGTTTGACATTAAGGTAACTACTTGAAACGCAGTTTGGTATTAATTTAATTGCTTGAAACGAAGTTTGGTCCTTCCATAATTAGTCGATGTTAATACGTCGACTGCCCTAGTAACAGTTTCAAACATTTATCGATTCTATGTAACACTATTATTATTATTATTGTGACAAAATGTCAATTTATTAGGCGGAGGAAAACCTAAGCTTATGGATTACAATAAAATGGTAATTATTGACATAATTAATTATACAGTCTACATTATTAAGTTCTCTCCCATCATGAGTAAAGTCTATAAAGTTTTAAGTCCCTTTTCGGTTGATAGGGAAGCCTAACATTTTTTCACTGATATTAATTATTAAAGTTAATTAATTATTATTGTTGAATAAAATTCTGTACCTTTTCTAATTTATTGGCGAGGGTTAAATATTTATAAGAATAAAAACAAAATGAACACGATATTATTAAAAATTAAATAATTCTTAAAAACCTTGCCTGTCCCGCCAGAATTTCAAAGAGGCTTAAAATGGGTCTTACCCGAACACACAAAAAGTAACTAACTCAAATTATACTATTTTCCATAATTGGAACCAAAATTGACCATTTTGAAAAGGTTTTAACTTACAATTTTTCGGAGAAGGTTAACTTTGACTAAAATGAATGTATGTTTGAATTTCTTTCTGAGAGGTGATTGTTTAAACCCTCTTGAACAAGCAAGACCAGTAAGTCATTGGATTTTCGGCGAGGTCTCATTGTTTATATCAGAAAACTGTCAAAAACTGACAAGCCCCTCTGAGAACCATCTTGTGTCGCCAATGGACTTAAAATATATTCATATGGGTTTTTATATGTGTAGATTTAGTTCTGTTTTTGTATGTTGGCTACGCATTAAAGGTAGAAGGTGATTGTCAAATATAAGTATGACAGAGGAAACAAGGTTATGATAAGAAGTTTAAGGTGCGTTTGGATGTGTTTAGGATTTGTTTCAGTGTGTTTTGTGTTTAGATTACGTCAACAATATAATTCGTTATATTTAATTATATAATCGTACCGAATACATATAAGTAATACTCCTATATCGCCAGCTTGAGAGAGAAGTGTGACGCCGATAGTAGAGTGTAGACGATCGTTTCTCTCTCCCGCTGTCTCGGATAGGCATCGGCGTCACAGCTGTAAAATCGCCTACGTTTGCTTACGTTTCTCTACGTTTCTTTTGCACCACGGGATACGACGCCAATGCAATTTATGTATATGGGCATGCGCGTTGGCACCCAATTCCGATCTTGCATCTCCTTCTGTCGGAACGCTTTGTTTCTACAGGCAAAGATAGGACGTTGGCGATATAGGAGTATTACATATATAACCGAATACCATGCGAACATACAAAAATAATATTTATACGGTCCTTCTTACTTGACGTATAATCGATTATTTTCAATGCTCTTGTAATATTACTACTGATAATACAATATACTAATGTATTTATGTCCTATATTTGGTTGCTTCATAAGCGGATATCACGTAGCTATGCGGCAGATTAATAAGCGATAATCAGCTATTTATATTTTTTTCCTTAGCAACCGTCAAATACTGACATGAAACATTATAAATTTGATAGTAATTAATAGAAAGTCATCAAGAAATGTAAATAGTGGTCTCTAAATAGTTGTAGGTATTTTTGGATGGGAAATAATTTGATATAGTTTTATTCTTTGTATTATGATATATAATACGAGTGGCATCTTGACTATCGATAATCCCATAAGTTATTTCACGAAACGTGTCAAATATTAATTTCACGAGTCCGCAGGACGAGTGAAATTATAATTTGACAACACGTTGAGTGCATTAACTTATGGGATTATCGATAGACACGATACCAAGAGTTGTATTCAATAGATTATATCACGAATTAATGATATTTTAAAAATTTGACAGCTCAATAATTTACATTTACAGTACAAAAGCAATGACAAAGATGAGAGCATACCTACTAGATTTTTACCATTAAAGTACCTAGTGTGATTATCAGTTATTAGTCAGTATATGGTGAATGATTATCGATTATTAATCAAGTAACAATATAGGACATTATTACATTATGAGTGATATAATCTAATAATTAAAATTTGTGTACTCGTAAATATTTGTTAATCGCATATAGGTTAACACTCGACATTTTTTCAAATTTTTGACAATATCACTCGTGTTAATCTGGATGCCATTATCGATAAATACGAGTACACTTATGGTATTATATATGATAATATTACATACACCTCTCTAGACGCGCAAGAACCATATAAAATTTATTTATCCTCAAAACAATGTCTCTACATCCCTATTACAACATGAAATAACCCCACTTTTCAAATGTCAAAAATAGTAATAAACCGCCAAATCATTAAAAACCGCAAAATGTTCAAATATCTGCAGAAGTTTCGCGCCATTCACGTTTTGAATATTTTCAACCAATCATATCAAATCCGCAGTAAAAATATTCCGCCGTCCACTATTGTGACATCTTAACTTTAAAATGGTAACAGTTACAAAATATATTTTACTGAGTGTTTTTCCACTCTATTACAATAGAAGGGAGATAAATGCATAATTACAATTACAGAAATAGAACAAAATATTAAAGAATCAGAAAGAAGGATAAGAGAAAAAGAGCAAAGAATAGACAAAGAATTAGAAAAAGGTCAAGAAAGAAATAGAAAATATTAAAATAGATACAGGAAGTCTTAAAAATAGTTTACAAACTTAATGGGAAACAAAATAAGGATGAAGGTTTCTGTTTCTTCACCAGATCGTGGGATGTATTCAGCCAAGCAAGTGGTACTTGCAGGACAGTCTCTTGGTATTTTGGACCTTTTTTATCAAAAATCTCAATCTTTAACATATACTGGACACTACTGAAATTCGCATAAAAGTCATCTTCACAATGTATTTCTTTTGTTGATGTATCATGTCATTTTTAATACTTCACTGTGAGGTATATGAGGTGTTTCTGATAAGTTTTAAATCAAATGATATTAAACCTAGCAGTGATTACATTGTGTTATCATAGTCTGCGACTTTTTAGATTTCTAAACAAAAAAAGTCTTATAAAATGATTTCGTTCCTTCCGTTCGTCTGTCTGTTTGTTAGCCTGATTCAACTCAAGAACGGTTGAATAATAAAACACTAATATTTAAAAAAATTAGATGTTTAGAAGTCTTATATTACTTTAGAGTAATTTTCTCTTGTTTAATTATCAGTTGCCTTCGTATACATAAATTACCTGCATTTTTTTCTTGTAAGTCACTATATGCGTGGGCTATATAAAAATAATAGGATCAAAGATATCTAATTGATTGTGGGGTTATCGCCTCCTCCAACTCAAAATCCAATTCCAACTGATATGTTTTATTTTTATTGGTGTACTTTTCTACTGACTAACCGACATATTAAATTATTTCAAACTTTATCGATGTTGTTGTTTTGCAACTAGTTTTATATAGGAAACTGCTCTTTATGAAATATTTTGTGTTTTCCCAAGATGTTTTCGATTTCGATCTGTTTTGCGACCAACTGGACCGTATTCTAAAATGAAAAACTTCTTTTTGGAAGGGTTTTGGCAGATAGCCAACTTCGGGTTATTAAAAGTAATGGAATTGGGTATGATGAAACAAAATAAACAATATTCTATTTCTGGATAATATTTGATATTTTTGAGATGGATTACTTGGAGCGTAAAGTGATATAGATACATATATAGCTAAAGGCTTAAATATTTTTAAACCTCTTAATAATAAATATACAATTAATTTTAATCAACAAAAATGTATATAGAAGGTGGTTATAAATTGTATTACACACGATCTACAAAATTTTCCTTTAATAAAACCAATAAGGAAAGACGAAGGGGAGATGAACTTAATAATTAAATTTAGGAATAATGTGCCAATATTACAAATACTGTCCGTCACGACTGGCTCTAGAAGCAATAGAAAAAACATAAACTAGTCCTATTACAAGTTTATTGCTATAATGTTGGTGGTTTAAGAACTAAAATTAATGAGATGCTTAAGGTAGTTTTAAGTTCATACTACGATATGTTAGTTTAATCTGTTTCGGTGTGATCAATCATGCTTTACTTGTAGCAAAAGTCGTGTAGAAGGAGTGTTAATATATATTAGAGATGACATTAGTTTTAGAAGGATTAGGTTGGCATATGGCATAACACTCGAACAGTTATTTTTATTGTGTAAACTTGGAAGCAGTAACTTCTTAATTGGTGGGGTATATATTCCGGTAATTCAGAATTAGGTTTGTATGAAAGGCACTGCTACATAGTCGTCATTCTCAGGCAAGAGCCGGCAAGAGTATTCAAATTGTGACTTTTATATTTTTGGGGATTTCAATGTATCCGCCAGCTGGGAGAATGACGACTCTGCCTTTAAATAACAGGCTTTTTTTATTTAGATCTTATTTTCTCAAATAAGTGTAATCTTTCAGTAACCGAATCTGTTCGGAGGGTTTCAATATCACAAATCATATAACTTTGAAATAGGTCTTGGTAGTGCGACTGATTCAAATGTAAATTATGGAGAGGGTTTTTACGATTTTATAACGACTGATTAAGAATTAATAAGTACTTACATGGGATTAATTGGGAATTGGTTTGAAACTCAACTAACATTAATGTAGTCGTCTCTCAGTTTTACTATATAATAGATAAGGCTATAGCTATTTTCGTTCCCTTAAAAAGATACAATCGTTAGTTAGACAAAAGAAAATTGCTCACAAGTGCTACCGGACCCAGTCAAAGTTGAAACGTTATTTTTTATTTGTTGATAGAAGTGATTTAGTAATAAATGTGATCTAAGCTCAATTCTTTTTATTATGGGTTCGTTCCACGAATAGAATTTGAAATATATCGAAAAGTAAAATATTTAATAAAAAAAAATTTTGGATTCCAGTCTAATTGATTTTTTGTTGTATTTAGGAACAATTGACAAAAAACTATGATATATTTCAAAATCCGTCCTTTCTTTCTTTTTGTGGGTTTAAGGAAATTAAACTGAAATTAAACGTTATACTTGTTTCATTGAAGAAAAGACAAATTTATTAATAATATGATATCTTCATAAACTTTTTCTTGATTTTTTTTTAAATGGAACTTATCTTTTTTTTTGTTTTGCTTCTCATCAAGTTTCTTTCGAAAAACTTCCTCGATCCGGCAGTGAAAAGATGTCAACCCAAAAGCAGGTTCTCATCCAGTAAAAGGCGTTCCAAAAGAAAACGTTCATTCCAGGAAAGGCTCTGTCCAGGAAAAAGCTCTGTTGTTCCAAAAAAACTTGTTCCAAAAACTTGTTCTAAAAACCCCTATATATCGAGGGGAAGAAAAGAAATCTTCAATAAGCGATATACGCGACAACATAAAAGTTAACTGTTCTGAGTGATGAGGTAAAGAGAAGAATTGTTAACATGGGAAAGACATTTTATAGTCGTATCAAGAGGAGAGGGAAATCAAGATAAGTTGAGAAGGGATACAACGCGAGGAAATTAAGAAAGGATATCAAGCGAGTCTGAAATTAAAATATACTTAGCACAGGAAAAAAAACGTAACAAAGTGTGGCTGATTATATTACTTTTTCAAATCTTAGAGCAAGATGTAAAAATTTGACTGATGTTTTCTATCAAGATTATATCTCACACTTGCACCAGCTATTCTATACTGACCCTAAAATCTTTTGGTAAAACTTCAAGAATATAAGAGCTACGAATAAAATACGTAATTTAATGTATTACAATAATGATGATTTTGTAGACTGCGAACAGGTAGCTGAAGGTTTTGCCCAATATTTTTCAAGTCTATAGTCAGTTATGTTAATAATCAACAGGTAAGAGTGAATATGACCATTCCAAATGCTTCGCTATCTGATTTTTGATAAAATTTCCAAATTACCTTAAAGTTAGCTCAGGTCTTGATGGTGTACCAAATTATTTTTTAGTAAAATGTGTATGCACTATCTCATACCCTCTTTTTATTATTTTTAAAAGATCCTTAAATTCAGCAGTGTTTCCAAAACAAAGTTTTGTGATGCCAATATTTAAATCTGGGCACAGGAGCAAGATGGAGAAATACAATCAGCAATTCAAAAAGTCTTAGATGGTCTTATATATGATCAATTGTATTTTTATAGTCACGGGTTATTACTCAATGAACAACGTGGCTTTAGCTCTGGAAAGTCAACTATGACCAATTTGTTAGTATTTCAGCAGAAATTGTTGAATACTTTAGAGAAAGGATGACAGATGAATGTCGTACGTACAGACTTCTTCAAGGCATTTAACAGAGTCCATCAGGGCTTGGTTTGCAAATTCACTGCCAGGCAAGACTCAACAGACAAGAATAGGTAATGCCATGTAAAGTTACATTAATGTGACTATTGGTGTTCCACAAGGAGGTCATTCTTAAATGATATATGATCAGATTTTATTTCAGAGTGACTGAGATAGGTTAAATGAGTGGTGTGTTACCAATAATATATTTTTAAATGTAAATAAAGTATGGATATTTTTCGGTATTTGTAAATAAATGTAATTATACGTATAAGTTTTCACAAAAAAAAAATAAAATTGTTGATTCATCTTATAATGTAGAAGTACTCTTTAATATTGTAACATAAATAAAGATGTAATTTCGTTTCCTGAGCAATTAAATTTCAACACACCTAGAAACAATATTGTTCTCAACTCTTCTAAAGTTATGGGGTTTGTATTACGCAACCGGAGAAAGTTGTCTGTAGAGCCCTGTAAAAAGGTATATATGGCACTTGTTGTTTCACCGTTAGAAAATGACTCAATGGTCCCCATTATATATGAACAGTTAATTAGTCTTAGAAAGCAATCAGAACAAATTTATTAGAATCGTAAATTAAGGATTCCTGGCCAACATATATTTTTGATTTGCTTTGGGATTACTAGATATGAAAACACTAAGACAAAGGCGTATTTATGCAGATCTAATATTTATATTTAAACTTTTAAATTGTAAGATAAAGTGTCCGGAACTCCTTAATACTATTTTATTTGATTGCACCAATTGTACTAATTATGCAGCTCACTCTCCTGGTGAAAGAACGTTAAGAATTTTAAATAATAGTGAGGTTGAAATCTTGGGAATTTTCTTAGCTCGATTTAAGAGACAAATTAGAGAAATAATTTGTGACCAACCAACCCCCGGTTTATCATATTATTATTTTTCTAGCAATTTAATGGTATTTTGTTACGTTTTATTGAATTATTTTTTCAAGAAATTTTAGAGAGAGATAACCAAAACACATTATATTTAATGAGTTTTGTTTCGTCTTGGACTTTGTTGATTTTTTAAGACACTCGATTTTTTTTAAGCCCCACTTGATCTGTCTGGGTTCATATTGTAAAAACTCGTTATTTTTAATTATATTTTATTTTATCGTTATCAGCACTTTTCTCAAGATACTTTAGATGTCTGTATTTACAGAAAAACAAATAGTACATGATACCACAGAACATTATGACGAGGAATGTTTAGTCAAACTCGGCATAAAACATGGTTGAAAGCAGGAGAAAAGATCAGTCAAAAATCAAAATTCAAACTACCAACTACCGAAGATTGTGTATCCGTCTAGCGCCGAGACGTCGACGGCAATAATTTCGACAAACAGTTGGGTTTTACTTCTTCAAAACCCAGTCCATTCTCACAAATTAAATTACGAACGCCATCAATGGAAGCTACAATAGTCGACGTCATTCCACGACGGTACGCTCTTCGTGCCGACGCCAAATATTTCGGCGTCTACCCATTTTTACATCTCTCGCATCGAACGACAATTTCTTCACTTCGTGTGGATTTATTTAATAATAATAAGTATTTGCATATTTTAATTATAGTCCCTGAGCCAAAGGTTAAATACGTATCGACTGAAACATCTTATAAGATTTCCATCTTTTGTGGGTTCGTGGGGGAGGGTGTCATTTACCATCCTAAATAACAACTTTTATCATATATTTTTCTAAAATATATTGTCAGTGTTACGCGAAGGCGTACTGTGTCAATCGTATTATCTTTTTCTAAATTATGGTCCAATCATTATTCAGCTTGAACCTCGCTGGTACTGATTCGGTCGTAATCTAGTAGGGTTGTCCATACAAAAGATGATATCACTGATATCCAAACAACAATAATAAAAGATGATATCTCAGATATCCATTAGAAGAGCAATATTGCCAATAATGCGGAGAGAGACAGTGCACATCTAATGACATTTACGGCATTTAATGTTATTAAGAACTTTTCGTACATATTCGTTGGTAAATGTCCCGGGGTGGATATTCGTTGGATGGAGTTTTTATAAGCTCCAAGATGGCTATTTCCAATTTATTGTCAACACAATTGGTAAATTTATAATTAATATATTCATTACAATGGTGGGTAGGTTTTCCGGTTGTCCGGTTTTCAGTATATCCTTTATGGCGCCATCATTCTGCATTAAAGTTTCTTAATAAATATTTTCTCGAGATTTTTGTGTTTTGATTTATGTTCACTTATCACCAAACTTTAAAAGAATTTCTGGCCATCGGTTTTTTACTTGGTACTCGCCTTTTTTATGAGATACACAAGCCAAGAGTTCACAAATTTGATTTTTTTTTCTTCTCTTATTGATAACCTGTAATAATTATTTATTATTAACTTGTTCCTGATGGTGGTAGTCGCTGTGTTAAGTATTGTATTAATATTTTTTATGTATCTTTGTATTTTTATTTTGGGGTTGATCCCGTAAAGAAATAAAATAAAATAAATTTAATATATGAACCTTTGTCCAAATATTAAAGGTAGCTAAGATACAGAGTGTTATAGTTGTTATAGTTAAAAAGACAATGTTATTTATACTAATATGAAATCTTAATTTTTTTCAAAAAAAAAATACGCAATAGAAATTATATTTTTAATAAAGTCAAATTTTAATTAAATTACAGAAAATAAATTAATAGGAAAACAGTTCGTGATGGGAACCTAAAAGTGTAGTAAACTGGTTTTCGCTTATTATCAACTGCAAGGTATTTTCGTTTAATAGAATAGATAGTAAAGTTGAATTAAAATTAATTAAAACGGAGTGTGCGAATTCAACTACATTACAAAGGAAACTTTGCCTTGGTTCATTATGCATGTATCAGGGAGCTTTGATAATAATTATTTCATGCAAAGCTTCTCTCTATGCACCGTCTCCCTCGCACCTTCTTTATACGGCTTTTACTTATACGATTTAGTTTTTAGAGAATAACTAAAATGTGCATCATAAAAACAAACATTTTCTATTTTAATCTATTTTAATCTTGACAAAATTCATCTTAAGGAGAAAGTTGATATACTAATACCGGTAAGACACATCATCAAACGAAATCGTGTGTGAACTTATTGTCATTATAAACATCCATGAATTCAACGAGATACAGTCAAGGAATCACCGTAAATATTTCAGATCAAACTGATAACGTATAGTTTTATGTATGTGAATCCCTTTATAGAGTATCGCATAACAAACTAAACATCAATGATTTAGAAGGATCTTATAGCCAATATGGAAGGACGAAATTATGTCCTGTTTATTATGCACTATATTTTTTTAATTTTTGTATTAAATAATATTTTTGTAAATTATAGGCAGGATTTAAAAATTAATTTGTTATTAAATAAATATCAGCAGTATGGGTAAGACTTAAATTTTGTCCACTTACTTTGGATTTATAACCGACTAAACGATGATCGTATATAAAAGAATAAATAAATGAATAGGTTTCCAGGAAATTCACAAAGACAATGTAAGCGGGTAAAATATAAGATTTTATCGAGGCACCTTAGAAAGCCAGTTTGAATTTCATAATGCTAAATCGAGAAAGTAATCTTGCGCAACTAATAATAACTATTGAAATTGTATTAATAGTATTGCTCCGGATTTTAAGCAGTACCGGATCAGTGCCTTGTTAGGTACAAGAGAAGATTTGAAGCAATTTCTTTTACAATAAATTTAATTACGCGATGACGATCAATAATATTAAAACGTAACGTAATGAATAATTTTAATTAGTTTTTTATAAAGTTGGTTAAATGTGAAAAAATATGCGTATTTTCGAGACGACTTTAATGGATTTTTCTAAATTAAAACACCAGAACCGGTTTCAGAAATATTTGTGGCGAATCTTTATAAAAAATTTTTATTGGGGTCAAATACCGCTTAACATAGCGTATCCAGTATTTTAAAACAACGTTTCGTTTTTGAATACTTTTTTTATTCCGGACCTGTATTTTTAATTTATGTTTGGACAAATTTTCGTTATGGGACTTTAAATAAATAAAAAATTAATTAAGTAACAGATGGTTATGTAATTACGCAATTGATTAAAATAATTAATACTACCATTTACCATTGTGGTTAATAATAAAAATTTACTTATTCAAATAATTATTTATTTATTAAATTAAAAATACATCTTTTTGTAGTCCTCAAGGCAAAATACGGTTCATAATTTTAATTGCTTTCGCTTTAGTACCCACCCCTTAATTTGCCCTAAAGACATTTCAACATTTCGAATTAAAATTTAAATCTGGCAAGACATTTACTAAAAATATAAATATTTCGTTAAGAAAAAATTTTATTACATACGAAAAATAATATTTTCAAAATAATAAAATAATACGGATGGATCAATTTATATAATTAACATTTTCGTGAAAATATTAATTCGGATTCATGATCTGATCAATCCGTCTTATTTATGCCTATTCGCATATATTCCCATCCAGTGATGCCAGGTCTACAGTTTTTACAGTAGATTTACCGTTTTCATATTCTAGCTACCGATCTACCGCCGAGACTATCAATTTTACCATAAAATTTCAAAATTAAAAATAGAAAGTTGTATACTAGAATTTAATATCTAATATCAAAAGTATAATAAAAAAAAACAAAACACTGAAAAATATAAACAGATCAAATAATATGGAATAATTGAAAAAAAAATCAGTAATAAATCAGAAAAATCGATTAAAATTTAAAAATTATAAAAAACCAAAATATTTTAAAAAAATTCAAATTAATTAAAAAAAAAACAAATGAAAATCCATTTGAAAACTTCAAAAATCGAATTAAAAAAGAATATTTCAGAAAATTAAAAAAAAGTAAGGAATAAATAAGTAAAGAAAACAAAACAAAAAAAATGTAAAAAAATAATTAAACATCAAAATAATATGGGAAAAAATAAGAAAAATGTCAGATAAAAATTAAAAAATAGTAAAAAAAATAATAAGAAATTCAAAAATCAGAATAAAAATGTGGAAAAATCAGTAAAGCTCAGAATAGATTAAAAAATCATAAAACATAAAAAAATATTAAAATTTTGAAAAACCACAAGTTTAAAAAAGACAAATATTTCAAAAAAATGAAAAACTTTCAAAGGTTATAAAAATTTAACAAAATTGAAATTAACAGAAAAAAATTGAGAACAAAAAAATTTGTGCCCTCCTTACGTGATTTATTATTTCTGTGTCTCTGTCTCTCTCTTTTTTTATAATTTTCCCATTTGTTTCCTATTTGTTACCTATATTTCCCTATTTTTTCCTAATATCTCTGTTTTTCGAGGTTTTCTATTTTTTCTTATTTCCTCTATTTTTCCGTATTTGTTCCTGTTTTTAAATATTTTCCATATTTTCTCTATTTTTCTCTATCTTTCTCTATTTTTCATTATCTTTTTACTATTTTTCACAATTATTAATTTTTTTCCTATTTTGCAGAATTTCTCATTATTTTTTCCCATTTTTTCATATTTTTTCCCTACTTCATTTTTATTCCTTGTTTTTCTCTTTTTTATTGCCTATTTTTCCCTGGTTGTCCCTATTTTGCTTTATTTTGCCTATTTCACTTTATTCTTCCCTATTTTCTCTGCTTTTCCCCATTTCCCCTATTTTATCTATTTTTCTCTCTATTTTTTCTTATTTTTGCTTACTTTTCCATTAAAAAATTGCAATAATTTTGCAATAATATTCATTCAGTCTATCCAGTGTATGATTCTACCGACCATGCAAAAATAAGCATAGTATTCAAAGTAACTAATCAATATACTAAACAGTAGTGTAAGAAACGAAATTATGACTTCTTATGACAGATCCCGTTTTCAAACCCAAATCTACCATTTTCTACATGGCAAATCTACCGCCTTGGGCATTTTAGATCTGGCAACACTGTTCCCATCCCAGTACCTTTTGGTACGTTCAGCAGAGAGCAGCTCGTTGTGTCCAGAAGTTTTCACCTGAATGTATTTATTTATTTACAATACTTGACGTACTGAAGCTTGAATTATGGCTCATGGCTTCAACCGAGTAGTTCGGGAGAGGTCTTTTATGGCATTTTAGGAACTATTTACCTCCTGCATGGAGGGGGTTGGTCCGTGATTGTGCGGAGTTCGTTCGTTCTTTTCTTCTCCGCTGCAAACGAATCTACCTTTATATGTTTTCATACTGCACCTCTCCATGACCATGACTCTGAGATATCCGGTATCTACAGCCGTTGAAGGTCTTTCCCTTTTTGTGATTTTAACATTTTTCAGATAAAAACTAACAACTTACTTTTTTGAAGTCACTTTGACTAGACAATCAAAATAACCACACTTGTAATAGATAAGTGTGAAAAAATGCAATAGAAAAAAAATAGAAGAATTTAATTGTGCAGTAATCCGTGCGCTCTTTTGTCCGTGCGCTCTTTTGATCTGCGCTCTTTTGACCCAGCGCCCTGCGCTCTTTTGACCCAGCGCCCTGAAAAACATGTAGCACAAATAACAATTATGAAAAAATCATATTAGATAACCGTTTAATCATCATCAATGATTTTCTGCTTAGGTACAGATGATACACAAAGTAAGCACTTCACAAATGTTCACAATTTTTGTTGCATGTTATCCAACAAAAAAAAATTATATCGGAGCTTGCGATATATTTATTCTGCATCGATTACTTTGGAGGAGACTGGAATAGACCGGATTAAATAACTCGTTACAGTATAAACAAAAGGCAGCAAAAATAAATAATACTTTACATACAATTTATTTTTAATATTCCTTTATGGAGTTGTAGTACATGTAATTAAAAAATTTAGTTCGCTAGATATTTGGTTATTAAGGTTTTATCGAAACGTCAAAAATGAAATACGATTTATATAATTCTTGTTATACCATAAATAATACTTAATTTTATCAGTGAGAATATCTTTAGATCCTGTACTGTAAATTTACACTTGGTTTATTTATTGTAGTTAGAGGCTGTAATTACGGCAGGACAATGCACACAGTAATAAATTTATTGTTATTTACACTAATGCATTGTAGCAATTGAAATTGTGGGAGTGTATATATAGATACACATTTATAAATTAGAATTTCGTCCTTAATAACGTTAATATAAATCGATTGTTAACTTTAACTTAATAAAATAAAATTAAAATAAAAAACAAAAACTGGAAGTTGTTCACATAGTTGACCGGTTTCGATATTTATCGCAATTTGTATTGTGATCGGTTGAAAAATGTAACATAATGTCCAATTATATTGTGCAAGTGTTTCCATTTATTCTACAGGATTTTTTAAAGGTTGTTAAAAATGTGGTTGTTTGTGGTCTTATTATCGAGTTCTTGAAAAAATCGTTTGGTTTGTTTTTAATCTGATAAGATAGAATAAAACAAAAGTCTCAAGGATCAACATATTGCAGGATAATTGTATTGAATTTCTTCATGTAAAAAGTAAAATAAACTAATATTCCAACATTATTTGATCTTCAAAATTCAAATTTTAGTTCGAACGTAAAATGAATTTATTATAAATCTATATAATAAAAATGTTGTTTTCTTTTTAAAATATTCTTAATAGTCTGAATAGGGTTTTTAGGAAAAGAAAAATTGGAAAAGTTGCCAGGATGATTAGAAATTTCTGGAAAAACTAAGGGCTTTTTTCTATGTGATTTTTGTATAAATTCAAGACCATAACTTACGATTAGAACGATGGATATGCGTGATTATTTTTTATTTACTTCGTTTTTGTCCTGGAATAGTTTTCAAGAGAAAAATGGGGACAAAGGGAAGTTGGAAAATTCGCACAAGCTGTACATTTTGGTTACATAAGGTTAAAAAAATTAAACATCACCATTGATAGACATCATGTAAACTTTATTGGGGAATCTAAAAACCTGACGATAGTAAAAACTTGGCCAAATTGTAATGATCTTTGCATCGTCAAGAGGTCTTTTGGCGCCTCAGTCCAGGTTTCGGATTGCCTCGGGCGCCACCTTCCGTCTATAGGGTGAAGGGCACTGGCACCGGGCAGCGTCAGTGGAGAAATAAAATACTTCCGGAGTCCTTATGGTCTCGATCAATCTTGTGGTCGGTAGGACAGACTGTACTTGCCCCCCTGTGCTGCGGATTGGAGTATCTGCTGGTACAATGTTAAAAGTGTGAGAACAAAAATAAAAATCATTAAATTCGAATAACCTAACTTTATTGATACCAAATCCGGGCGAGTAAGAAAAGGTATGCAAACTTTAATGTATCGGACGGTACACGTACGTATTCCAGGCTAGCGTGGTGGTCGGATTGACTTATAGAGAAACTAAAAGGAGAGCAACACTTTTAATACAAAATGTTGGAAGCATGTTTTATGTACGACAACAAAAGCGACTCCATTGGCAGAAAGTGCAAACTATAACAACAGTCGATAATACAGTTCTCATTTGATATAAATTTAGACGGTAAAAATTAAAAAATAGTTTTTGGACAGTTGCAATTCTATGCACAAATTTAATGTTTCTTGTTAAATTACAAGAAACACTGATATTTACACAAAATTGCAACTACTTACACTTTTAATTCGAAATTATGTAGTGATATTTTACTAAATAAAGATTTTGGTACTAAAATAAAAACTGTATAATTCAAACTACATTGAAAAAATAACATTCATTCATGTCATCTACCCACCTAGCACGTCTCTCTTCTCTAGCAGGATCTATTTGGTCCTGATGGATGAATGGGATTCGAACAAACTTGGATTGGATCATTTAAGCTGGAGTTATAAACTCTTTAATGTCAACTGCAACCTCAATGTCAACCGCAACGGCAAAGTTCAATAGGCAGGTTCAACATTTTTCTTCCTTTTTTATTTTAACTTAAATCGAGAGATTTTGTTATTTAAAAACGATCAAAAAAAATTTAAGCGCAAAATATTAATATTTACGTCCGCTGTAAGCATTTTAAAATCAAGGATCGGCGAAAGGCTGGAAAACGTACCTGTACACGAGACTAGACTGTGTGACGTCAGTAGTCATGAACGCTTCGCCACTGGCCCGCTGCTGCGCTGTATTCACGATACACACACATCGCCGATACTTGATTTTAAAAATGTTTACAGCGGACGTAAATATTAATTTTTAAATAACAAAATCTTTCGATTTCAGTTAAAAAAATGTCGAACCTGCCTATTGTACGAAAAGCGTATTGGCAATTATAAAATTTCCGTAGCAGTTGACATAGAGGTTGCTGTTGATGTTGCAGTTGAGATTCAAGAGTTTATAAAACCAGCTTTACTACAATCAACAATCACACAAACGTTTATAGAAATGTGAAACGTATGACACCGTATCACAGACTAATGAACTTTTGCACTTAATTAAACTTATACGGAATGAAACAATCATCCTAACATAGGTTTTTGTAGAAAATCGACAATCTAATGGAGAATGGTCTTGTTTGCTTCCCGATCAGCTGATAACCGCCATGTTGTGACGTGAGCTAGCAGTGCCCTCCTATTCCAACAGTTTCTGTAGTTTAGTGTTTGGTCACCATGTGCGAGAGTGCCTAAAATGACTATATTTGTATGCAAAGTTGGCAGGGAAGCTTGTATATATCTTATCTCTGGATTGACTGTTCCGGTACGGGGTACGGTACAATTGAACTTGGCTTCGCTCCTTCAGCTCGACATATCTCTAAAGGTCGCTGAACCGGTACTCGATACTACAGCTGTATCTGCTTGTCGGCTCGAGCTCCTACTCGGTGTTGTTATTCTTTCGGAACGCAATATACGTAGATCAGATTATCAAAAATCCGTAGAAATCTATAAACAGCACCAAAGCGCCATTTATAGATCGGTTAACGAAAATTCGTAGAAATATGTAAAATCAAAGACAATTATACAACGGATAGAAAACTCATATCGACCTTTGACGAATCTACGCTAGAGCGCAATAATATAAATTAGGTGTTTTTCATGGATATAAAATGTAATCATAGATGAAATATATGTGCAAAACATAAAAAACGCAATATGCTTATATGCATGCAAATTTCTTTTTCTTTTCGTTAATCTACAAATACAGTCGTTGAAGTATTAACTGATGCTGATAGTAAAAATTCTTCTTTTGTATTGTGGTCTCTTGTTTTAGTAGCCACTTCCACAAATCCGTAGAAAAAGCTGTCATATCGGAAAATCGACGATTATCGTAAAAATCGGTAGATCCATGGATAAATCCGTAGGGTTAGCAAAACTGCAGTCCTACTTGAAATGGGACTGCAACTCGAAGTGGGACTGAAACTGGGACTGCAACTCGAACTAGAACTAAATCTGAGACTGCAACTCGAATTGGGACTGCAATTGCCGAAAGTCTATCAGGCCGATGGATAAGGTACAGTTTGCGGTGTCTAAGAAGCACGGGTGCGAGTGTCTCGGGAAATTTAACTGGTACGACCGATCTTATACTCAAAGGAAGGTTGCCTTTAAGTTAATCCAGTGGGGTGCGCGATATAGTTAATATATTTTAATGATCACAGTTATTAAGTAACTTCGTTGCAAAATCAAACGATAGAGTTGATCTCAATAGCATCTTATTTTTGCAAAAACATTAAAATTAATACATAAAATCTCACTTAACTTTCAGAAAACTTCTAGTACAATAATTTGTTAATAAATTATTTTCTTGATAAACGAACGTTTCTAGTTAAGAAACATTAATCAAAGAAAATTAAAAAAAAATATAAAACAAGTAAAATCAGTAGTAGCGACCTATACTTAAAGTAAATTTATCATTACAAGAATCATTGAAGTATATAAAGTGTAATTAGGTCAATTACTACCTTATAGCATATATATAAATTTCAAAAATTTATGTATTTTCCACATCACAAATAATAAATCAACTTTTTTTGTGTTGTTGTACTTTTCTTTTGAAATGTTATTTCGCGAATGTCGACGCCGCGTTATTTATGGGGCGCAGATAATTCATTTTATTTAAAAGTGACATTAAAAAATATTGAATATAATAAGGAACGCTTGGCAACGTTTTCTGTCATAAATCATTTTTGTTTTAGTCTTTTAATTGATCTCGTTCACAGCGGAAGTGTAAAATATTTTTAATAATAAATTTTGTATTGTCAGTTTTATACAATAAAAAACATAATTCAAAAATTAAAACAATTCCTTGTGAATACGACCATAGGAGAAAGCTCATGACAATTACACATTAGAGTAAATTAACATAAATCATGTATATATATAATAATATGAAAATTTTTACAATTTTAGTATTATATATTTTTGGCAATATATCATTGCAAATATCAGGATAGAACGTGAAGAAATAACAGGTAAAACTCCGGTATTATCCCCTACAAAGTAGATATTTTATGAGACATTTTTTCCTTTATTAAAGGTAGCCAAGTTATGTTACATTCAGAAGAATCTTGATACGAGGATGGAATAAAAAATTTCCAGAATGACTACTAGAATAATAAAGTTTTAATATTTTTTGTCTCCCAAATATCAAAGAGTGATGAGTGTAGAAATAATTTGGCAAAATTCATAAAACACATTGTATCTTGGAACCGCTTCGTTGATCTCTATCCGCTGCTAACCCTCTTCTAATGAAAAACCCTGTATGTAGGTTAATATAATATATAAAATCATATTGATAAGCAAATAAAACGAATATTAAAAATTAAATATATTAAAAAACGGAAATTTGTTGGAAATGAAAAAAAAGGATTTTTTTTATCAGCTTTTTCCAACAAAAAGCGGGTCATCTACCTTGTTAAAAAGATAAATTCGTAATATAAAAGTTATCTACCTCGTTAATATTCCATTTTTATCTAAATTGTATGCCTTTTGCATGTTAATCGGACAATTTTTATAAAAAATATCATGTTATTTTTTTTAAATTATCTATTCACTGCATCCTGTTACAAGACAATTATAATAAAGACGAGTTAAATATATTTTTATAATAATTTATGTAATAATTAAAATATAAATAAGAAAATAATAAGAACAGAGCAAAGCAAGATTTAATAGAAAAATAACAGTCGTATATAAAATTTGGAGTAACTCCATTTTTTCATATTAATACAAACAAAAAAATAAAAAGTGTGAATTAAAAAAAATGAAAATAGATACAGTCCACTCAGCATATTGTGATATAGTAAACTGCTTTTTTTCAATTTTATAGATGTTGTTTTAATGTAAAATTTATAACTTTGATCTAAATGAGAATAAGTGCTAGTATTTTACACAAAATAAGTTTTAGATATGTAAATGTACAATTTTGCATTTTCCTAGTTTTTGAACAATGGTGTTCCATTGTAAATTAATTTGATTTAACGATTGTTAACCATTGTCAGTTTTTGGCCTGAAGATAGCTAATAGTTGAAACTAGTTGCCACCCTTGTATTGTTCTAATTAAATATATAATTGTGGTACATGACTTAGAGTTTTATTTGCTATTAAAGTTTTAGTTGCGTTAATAGTATATTATTTAATTTCATCTGCGTGAGTTATGACGATAACCACAAGTTGAATACTATACTTTATCTACGACTATAATAATAAATAGTAAGATGCAAGTATAGAAAAAAGAACTTTATTCAAAAATTATTAAGCAACATTACAGAGCCACTTTGGTATTTGGTTCGAAAATAGGGTATAGTAAATTTCAAGAATCTTTTAGGTATTATAGACCGCCAATTTAATAACTTTAAAATCTTTTAATTATACATTCATTTCCAGTTATTATAATGGAATGTAATTATCTCCTTCAAAATGTTCACGAATTTACTGCACACTATTTACATACCGAATTATAGTAGGATCCCAGAGAGTTATAATAACTCACTACCTTTGTATTTGGTTCGTAAATATACATTCCTTTTCATAACTCACTATAGTGAGTTATTATAACTCACGCTATTTGTTTATGGATACTATTAATTGCTCGAAAGCAGTTGAATAATAACTATATAACTTAATAGTAGTAGATAAAGACGTATTTTGTCAGTAGGGTTAATGTGATAGTTACCTGATGTAAAATGTGACATTTATGAAATTTTAATGTGTGCCAATTTTATGAAAAAAAAAACAATCTCATCAATATTTTCTAGTTTATTATAAATACCAATGTAGATACAAACAAACAAATAAAAAATAACAAACTTAGACGTCTCATTCAATACTTTTACATAGCAAACTAAAACAAGAGAACGAATTATTTTAACGATTTACTTATAAAATATAAATTAAACTCTTTTCCTAGAAAATAAAACCAGTAGGTGTAGGAATTCAGAACACATTCATATTTGTAAAATCTACGATAAAAAGTATACTTTCTTAGGCAATATTGGTAATATTAAAAAAAAGTTATCAAAAGGAAATCGTCTCTTCTCTGTCAATGGATTAAGATCCATATTATGAAAATCCCTTGCGTTCCATCTCACTACTGCAGACGTACCACTAAGAGGAAATACCAGGATTCTTCGTTGAATGAGATGACAATGTACAAAATGTACTGCCAATGGTGTGAGGAAAACAATAGACCACAGGCAAAAAAAAGACCAGTGCTGTGTATGCATGGCCTTTGATAGCGCTGTAAATCCCACTGTGGATATGCAAAATGAATATGATGAGCATAAAAAATGTAAAGACAAAGCAAGTGAAGTGAAACAGACTAAGAGCTTTGTAGCAAGTAATAGTAAAATTGTTAGTGTGAATTTTGATTTGCAGGAAGCAGGTTTTACTGTGTCCGAGCGATCCCACTAATAGCGGGTTATTTTACAAACGTAGACTGACTACCTATAATTTGTGGATATTTAATGTTGTAACGAAACAAGGTGACTGCTTTTTTGGCACGAATGCCAAGGAGGAATATGCAGCTGTGAAACAGCAAGCATTCTATTTAGATACTTTCTATCTCTTCCGGACACCGTAGAGGAAGTAAGATGTTTTAGTAATCGTTGTGATGGTCAGAACCGGTATGTGCTTGTATGCGGTTCAAGTTATACCAAATTTAAAAAAGATTACATTGAAGAAGGGGAATAGACCTTCTGTTGTTCACGATATTTCAACAGAAAATATTAAAAATTGGAAAACAATTGCCTGACAATGAGAAAAGCAAATACCAAAAAGGAGCTAGTTCAGTTCCAGAAGATCTGCGGCTTCTCCAATGCAAAAAAAGAAACTCCCTATCATTATGAATACAAGTTGTCGTTTGATTCAAATTTTAACACTGTTGACTGCCGAAAAAGAGCCTTGCCAGAATATCGATGAATAACCTGTTACCATGTTATCCACAAGGCCACCACATTACCGAAACAAAACACAAATATATATTTATTATCGATGTCATCAGTAGCCTTAAGACGCGATTACTTTGTTTTTTATTTAAAGCTTCCTCACGGAGGAGTAGACGAAAAAGACGATGAAGATGGGGACGAAGAAGATTAAGGCCGTGTTCAGAATTTTTATTTGAAGCCTACGAAAAAAATTTTCTGTGTCACCCCGGAACTTTTCCGGCTCTCTAGAATAGGATTATTTTAATTAAAAAATACAAAATTCCTGAATAGGAAAGTAAAATGCTGTAAAAATGAATTAAGTTGCTGAAAAATAAATGGGTAAGTAAATATTGCAAAAATGCGCAAAAATTAATTAAAATGAAAACGACAAAAGTTACTAAAGATGGTAATAAGTTATTAAAAATATTAAGAAGGTAACGAATTATTTCCAAAAATCAAAAACACGAAAAAAATATTAATACAATAAAAGGAAAGGAAAAATAAACAAAAAATCCAAAAAAAAGTACAAAGTAAGGGGAAAAAATCAAAAACGCCAAAAAAGGCAAAAAAGGTCAGAAAATAACAAAATGGTCCAAAAAAATTAAAAACTATTAAAAAAGTTTAAAAAAGCAAAAAAAAAGGCAAAAAAGTGGTAAAAACACCAAAAAAAGAAAGAAAAGCAAAAAAGTCAATATAGAGATAAATAAAGGCAAAACAGACAAAAAGCTCAAAGAAGTCCAAAAAACACCAACAAATTTAAAAAAGCAAGAAAGAGGCAAAGCTAAGCCAAAAACATGGCAAAAAAAACAAAAATGGTACAAGAAGGAACACATTATATAGCTACAATGAGGATATCCTAAAATCATGGGTGAAACTATTGGAAGTTCGGGAAAAAGTTTGATATAAAAGTTGTAGGGAATTTTATGCTCTACAACTTTGCACTAGAACATTTCTTGCGGTGAAACTATGAAGAATTCGAAAAAAAAGTTAAATATAAATGTTAAAAGACTTTGACGCTCTACAACTTTGCACTGTTTGTCTTAAAAATTTGGGAAAACTACGGAAAAACTACATACACATTGTTTGCGCGCCTTCTTCTGGCGCAGCTATTGGAAATTCTGGAAAAAGTTTGATACAAAAATTGTCGGAAATTTTATGCTCTAAAACTTTGCATTATAAAATTTTCCACTAAAGTGTATAGTTTGTCCTTAAAATTTAAAAAAAGGCAAAAAATCTTATATGTTTATTCAATCAATGTCGGTCTTGAGGACCTTCTACTGTACCAATTTGAACTAAAAACTAATGGTCGCATTCGAGGCACACACCAACCCTTCACACCAAATTTCAGCTTGATTGATCAAACCGTTCGGCAGTTATTGTGGAAGATTACACACAGACAGACCTTACTCTGAAAATGGTTTCAATCTTCTTGGGGGATCTCAAAATGGATATTTCCATCGATATCTCGATTTTTTTTGCTCGTTCACTATTCTTTCCTTTAAACAATTAATTACAACAATTCAAATTTACAGTGACATCCTCCCTAACACATTCTAGGTAACCGAATTTTAATCCTCGTTTGGCATGAAATGGTTATTCCAATCTGGGCACCAAGAGACTTTATACGGTTCCAAAGTATTTTCGAATAAATCTTTCTTAACTCTTTTCTATTTATGTTTATTTTAAACTAGTATTAATTATCTAGAAGAGGTTTATGTTATAATTTATTCGGTAGCCTGTAGAGAAATATTAAAAATATCTTGGTGAGAGACCTCCTATAACATTTAATCAAATGTATTTATCAATTAACTTTTTCTACTCACATTATTTTCATTAATCCAAAGATAAAGAGTCGTCTTTTCATTAATAATAAAAAAATATAACTATCATGGGAATTGTACTATACGAAAAATTCATAAAGAAAAACCAGTTTGGAAATTAATTTTCCAGTGACCGTAACCTTAAATTATTTCTTCGACTCGCCGAAAGAGAAAACCTTATTAGATAAATGAAATTGGCTATGTCGGCAAAATATATAAACGTTTTATGAGGACATATTGTGCCCTATAGTAAACTTACATTTTCTGTAATATTGATCTCATCTGACCCCGGGGGAGCAATACGAGAAGGTACACTAAAGGAAAATATAACTGCAATGCGTTGCTTTTTCATAGATAGATATAATATGAAATATACATAAAACACTTTAAGAGGTCCTTCGGGATGCGAATACGTTTATTTTAATATTCATCTAAAGTGAAATATTGAATAAACATCAAACAAATAGTGAAAATATATTTTTTTAAATTTTCGTTTAAATAAAATGCACAGACAGCTCGTCTTTATTTTTAAACGGGATATTTATATTTTAATAACTACGAAAAAAAACAAAATTTCCATATTCTTTTGTTACTTTTAACACTGCTAATTTTTGTATATATCATTATCTCAGATAAGTGGTATTCGTTATTGAATTTTATAAGTCGGTCTGTCTAACTTTCCAGATTCCGGGATATTTTGAAAAAACTAAAATTTTGTACAATAACTGATTTAAATAAAAGTACCTACCATATTTATTATTTCGCAAATTAAAATAAACTACTCATCATAACCACATATTTAACATTAATTTCGAAAAAGAAAAATCCCATTTATGCTTCACCGCACATTTATGAAACCTGTCGACATTTTCCGTAGCAAAATTACCTTATAAATCAATTTGCGATTTAATTCGGACAAGTTAAATAAAAAAGATTACTAAATCTTAATAAAGTTAAAGGTGTCTGGCTGTGAGCGCAAAAAAAATGAAAAAATATTATATCCTAATATAAAAGTTTCCCTGTGACGGTGTGAATAAATCTTTGGTTGGATATAGGGCGGTGCGAAATCCAAAGTGAAAAAATTTTATATGGAAAAATGATTCATTTAATTTATTTAGAATTTAGCTACAAAAAAAATTCTTAGATCAGTTGATTTACTTACTAAAATAGTCCTTTGGAAAATCCAAAGTATATTTTTTATTTAACAATGGGAATGCACCTAATCTAAAAGATTAATCAATAAAACTCAAAATCCTGTACCGCAAAATTTAATATAATCTTGGATAGAAATAGGGGGAGAGGCTTCAATTACAAAAAGGCGGCGACTAGTTTCGGCATTATGCCATTATCAGGCCTATAATACAGAGTGTAAGAAAACGAGGGAGATACATTAATAAAACTAAATGCAGTAAAAATTGTAGAACATTACAAAACGTAAGAAATTGTGCGCACAGGTAGGATATAAAATGGGGTAAGTGGTACTAGGAGAAAGGGATTATTGAGGTAAAATAAGAGGAAGATGAGAGAAAGGATAACATCCCATGGTGTTATGTGAAAGCCACATTCTAAGTGGACAAAGCAAAAGGAGAGAAAATGCGTGTTATCCGGCACGGTGCGGCACCCGTGTTGATGCAAGTAAAATGTAAAATTTAACAAATCAAGTACTCCCCCTATTTCTATCAAAGATTCTATTAAATTTTGTGTTACAGGATTTTGAGTTTTACTACCCTCCCCCTCATTTAATCTAAATTCCTAAAAGTTTATAATCTGGGTCACCTGTGGTCCATACTAGTTTTAGACGCTCACTTCCTTGTTGTAGCTACACAGAGCGCTGACTCTGTTTTACACAAGCTCAAATGGTTTAGTTATTTTGAGCCTTCGCATCTGGGGTTGGTTGTCTAGAAGCTGGAGCGCTTCAAGGTTGGGATGTTTGTAAAGCCTCTCTTCATGTCTCCTGGCGCAAAATTGCAAAATACAATTAGACTGCCATTAAGAAAAGTGCCATCCATTGTGATAGCTTGTTGTGTTCTTCATAATATTGGAAAATATTTAAAAGATGAAGAAGTGTTTGGAATTGAAGAAGGCTTACATTTAGTCGATGACAACATCGAAGGCGAAGAACCTGTTGGATAACTTGAACTTCGAAGGGAAGGTCAAGTCATACGCAACCGTTTAGCCACAATTATTTATGAAAATCAAAATAACTAACATAATTTTTATTAAATTGAAAATACATACTTATATCTAATTACAATATAGTATAATTTTTCTGTCTTTCTCTTAGAACATGCTCTTTATTTAGTTCTTTGTCCAGCTTTGCCTTTTTAAGATTTAGAACATGCAATTGCTTCAAAAGCACCAATCTTTGTAGTTCCGTGGTGCTTAACGTACGTGTTTCCTCCGTTTCGTACTGTTCTATAATTTTTTGTCGCTTTGGACGTGCAGGTAACAGCGGTGGCATTGTTGAAGGGGACACTGAAGCGACTGACGGACCTGCCACTTGATCGGATTGTTTTTCTTTTTTTTCGTCAGAAGAAATTCCAACTGCAACATGTCCTGAAACGAAATATTACACTAGCTTATATATATATATAATAAAAATTAATTATTTTACCAGGTATTTTGTAAACAACAGGATTACAGTCTGCTTGATCCCTCTGTAGTGCCGTATACATCAATTGTTCTGCTGTACTTAGCTTTTTCTTTTTATTCCCAGTAAATGTTGGCATCTGTCTTTTTTTTACTACCGCCTTCAGGTTATTAATTTTTTTTAATAATTTTTTGGAATCTGTAGGTTTTCCAAAATTATCTACAACGTTTTCATTAGTTAACTTACAATATTTTATAATAAGGCATGATAACTTACTTTCATAATGTTGTTTAAGCGTGGCTAAGACGTCTTGTTTTTTTTTTATTTATTGCGGGAGTTTTCCCTTTATTTAAAATAATAGGGTTATCCCGTACCAATTTGGCCACAAATGTTAAATCAGACTCTTTGGTTTTTGAAACACTCTCATTGCCACTTTCTTCACTTTCGGACGAAACGAACGACATGATGGTCGATAAATAAATGTAGAATAGTAAATTCTTTGAGGTTTGAAAAACTATTAACGTGAGTTTTTTGTATTTTTTTCTTGTAATCAAATGTCTACTAAATAAGAAAATACTTAAGAATAATCAGTAAATACTTCTAAGTATCAGCATTTATTTTTTAATATACATTTCAGTATTTACTTAATGCTGATGCTGATACTTATAAGTAAATACTGATTTTTATTAATACCGCCCATTGTGTTTCTTGCTCCGGGATGTTAGATGTATACAAAATATACAGTAATGGCCCAAGAACACTGGCTTATGGGACCCTGCGTTTATTGGTTTGAGCTCAGAGTACTCATCTTCCATTTTAACTCTAAATGTTCGCTGGTATAGGTATGACTGCAATATTTCAACCATTTGCAGATGATTTTTTTTTAGTTTCATTATGAGACCTTGGTGTCATACTTTGTCGAACGTTTTAGCGATATCCAGAAAAAATGTTATCTTCTTCCAATGATCTCTCTATTTCAGTTATGATCCAATGGATCTGATCTATATTAGAATCTTTGTCGCGTAATCCAAATTGGTGTGATGGGATTATGTTATTTTGTTCAATTATATGGTTCATTCTTCGTAGCAACAACTTCTCAAATATCTTTGAGATCTTGTATAGTAAGGAGATTGGCCTGTGTGACTTTAATTCATAGCTAAATGTTCCTACTTTAGGTATCATTATTAAGTCCATGGTTTTCCATAAATGGAAACATAGCATAGCCTAAATGATGCGTTAATTAGAGTAGTAAACTTTACTATCGCTTTCCTGGGTAAATTTTTTAGTATCTCTCCACTGATTTTTTTGGATTGATGTTATGAACTTCCTTTGTAGTAGCCGACAAATAATACATTCTCAGAATCAGTGGCTTACTCAAAAATCCAAAGACGATTATCGAAATCTGTGTACTATTGGGGTAATAAAATAAAATTTGAAACAACCATTAAAATTTCTCAAAATCTATTTTCAAAAAAAAAAACAAATTATATTATTAAAATGAATCAATACTTCCTTCCACACTTTCTTAAAAAAATTAATTATTTTTTCAATCCGATAACTTTTAAAAAAATCGCAAATTTACTAACCATTAAACAAATGCAGTTTTTATAATTCATACAAACTTTCTGCAATAACAAATTTGTTGGTGAAAATTTGAATTACCCCGTAAGCCTAAAAAGGTTCCCAAGTGACAGTATGTATAAATCTTTGTCTGAATATAAAAAGGAATAGAAGAAAAATGAGGTAGAAATGAAAATAAAACGAAAGCCCGATTCAAATAGACGGAAAATATATTATCACGTGAAAACATATGAGCTCGTTCGTATGTTACATCGTTTCTAACAAATATTTGGATAAAATGTTTTTCTAAAAAAAAAACAGAAATCATTTAAAATTTTCTTCGGATAAAATTCATCGATCTTGTGCTTCCTCAAAAAGATCAATTAAAACATAATTGAAAGAACAATATTAGGCAGTATAAGGCGATTATCTATCTACTTTTCAAAAATATTGAGGATTTTAAGTAACTTTTAACGCAGTATTTTTGATAAAATTCCATCATGCCAATTGGTTTAGATTGTCCCATAAAAAATCACTTTATACCCTTACGATGGCGCATATAAATAAAATCCAAAGCCATAACACTAAATGTTATTGCTATTGATTTTCAAGCCCCGACGAATATAAAATAATGTTTTGGATTATTGGCACAAGGAAGGGGATTCACCTCAATTTTTCCTTATTTCCTCTGGTGACATATGAAGGGTATTACGCCAGAGGACCCTTCAAACAAAACGACACTTTGTGTTTTTCCCTACAATTTATTTATAGATCCCTTGCTGTTTTAGTTTCTTTTATTTGTATTGTTTTGGTAGTATCGGAAAAAAACGTTCGCCGAAATTGGATTAAGAGGGCTCCATGCTCATTTGAAATGATTTTACCTCCGGTTTCCATATCGTACGTCCGATTTTCATAATTTTTTTTTAGCTGATTTAGGAAAAAATCTGTTTCCCGGGAAAGCATTTTTTTGCTTTTATTATGAACAATATATCAATATCAACATATCAATTATGTTTCCCGGAATTGAAGAATTTTTTTACTTTGGTAAAATTTTCATTTATAAATCATGATAAATAAACCTATGCGACGTAAAATAAAAAGTGTATTTTATCACCCCTGATTAGTGGCGCCAACTAACAATAGGTAAATTAATTAGGAAGCAATCTCCCGGTAAGTAATATCAGAGTCGTCCGTTAGTCTGTTCCGTTATTTTTATTTGTTTTTGGTATTTTGATTGTGGTTCGGCGTAGTGGTGAAATGTAAATTTAATATTATGATAATGATATGACATTTATTCTATTATGAAGAATATTTCATTGATTTTTTTTTGGAGTATTCAAAGAATTTTTTGTGAATGATTTTGCAAATGATTCTTTACAAGGATTTATCAGGAATTGTTTAAGGATTGTTCAAAGATAATGTTTAGAATTTTTTAAGTTGTTTAAATGGTTTTTTAACGATTTACAAAGAATTTTTATGAATTCCATTATATTTCAGAGATATTACAAGTATTTTAAGACTTAAAGAAACTTCAAAGAATTTTTCAAGGATTTTTCAAAAATTGTTCAAAGAAACGGGAATATTTTTCAAGATGTTTGAAAGGTAATTTTAAGGTTTCTTAACTGATTTTTCAAGATAGTTTCAATAATTTTTAAGCGATTTTTTTCTCCACCATGTGTTAAGTATATTTCATTTAACGATTTTTCAAGAATTTTTTAAGGTTTTTGTATGTATTATTTGTTTTCTTAAGTGGAAAGGGAGGATTAAAGGCCATTCAAGGAATACAGATAATTTGGCCGAAAGATAATAGGAGAAACAACAACTAGAAAATGTGTCCCACCTAAATTGAGACACTTTGTATGAAAAAACTACTTGGACAAATATTTCTTAAAAAAAAATATAAGAAAATTTCATAATTTAGCTTGAGTTAAAGGTATATTGTCTTCCTTTTATGAAATTGTGAAAACAGAGATAAGACAATTTCCTACATAATTAATGTTTAAAATTCCATTTAAAACTTTATGTGGTGTTAAATCTTAATACACAAAAGCTAATAAATGATTCATTACAACGAGCCAGGACGACCTCATCTTGATACTCACTTTCTTATTTACATTTATTTTCATCATTAATCTGACTTTAGCAAAGTCTCATTTACGCAGCTTAATTTATAAAGTTGTGGATTTATAGGAGAAGTTCGCTAAGTTGTTTTATCTTTATAGTCGCCTTATTTAGGGCTTAATAACTTTTATTACATATTCATAAGTATTATTATGACGGCCACTGTAATCGAAAAGATAATGTAAATCTTGGGAGTTTTTCATCATGGCTGCCAACTCGACGGCATTGTTTGTTTTCGGCTTGTTGAGATAACATGGAACCGGCTAAAGAATATTTTATTACCAGAAAGAAAACAAAATTAACTGGTAAAATATAAAAACATAAATGACCATTTAGAAAGGATTGCCTATTATTATTCTTATGTTCCACATAATGTTCAAAATTTAAATAATTTGATTTTAAATCATAAATATGGATTGATTTTTTAGTTTCCCCTTATTAAAAAGCAACTCAGAAAAAGGGGAAATTTCTCGTCTGAGACTCCCACCAAAAATTCTAAAGCGCTGATGCGATTTACCTAAACATTTTATCTAAAAGCTTCTAAAACCCTTGTGTTTTCAAACCCTGTGTTGTAGAGATTATTTTTACTGTGGTTAGTTTCGCGTTGTTATTTGTGGATTTATTTATTTTTATTGATAAGTATGGGAATAAGAACGATATTTGAAAGAAATGAACAAAAACGGACAATAATTTTTGTTCAATTAATTTTATGTGATATTTTAGGTAAGAGAAAATAATAAAAAGGTTATATTACTCCACTTACCAACAAGAATACAATTTCATGAAAAATAAACACATTAATGGACTGCATTAAAATCTTGCAAATATATTTACTAGAGGTAGATAGAACGTTCATTAACTTTAAAGATTCTGTAACTAATGACAATGACGTTTAGATTGTGACAATTGCCCAAGAAATGAACTTGAATTTTATTCTAAACGTCTAAGCTTGTACTTACTAAATCGTTAAAGTTAAGGACCGTTCCATCTACTGACAGATATTTTTAAGGGGGTGGGAAATTTAAATATTCTTTATAAATAACAATTAAGCTGTTTTTAATGAACTTTAAACCTGTTTTTAACTTAGTGCCTTTATTTAATAAAAGACTTGTATGTTATTGGTTTTTTAAAAGGACTTAAATATGTTGAAAAACTATAAACAATTA
This sequence comes from Neocrepidodera transversa, assembly GCA_963243735.1. Classification (NCBI taxonomy): domain Eukaryota; kingdom Metazoa; phylum Arthropoda; class Insecta; order Coleoptera; family Chrysomelidae; genus Neocrepidodera; species Neocrepidodera transversa. Next base: position 22,476,139 of record OY725336.1, on the reverse strand, counting down.
ACAGGTACAAGAAGTATTAAATTTTTATCTACTGCAATAAACTTGATAAACAGCATTAAAATTCAAATTATTAGGAGCAACACAATAATAATTGAGACTCATTATAGTCAACTTGAGACACACTATGTATACATCTTACAAGAATACTTACTGTATACACTTTAAAAGATTTTTTAGAAAAATCTCGTTTTAAGACAAACAGTATATAGCATATAGAAAATGTATTTCTAAAACTCAACTTGAAACACATCATACATCGTACAAGAATTTTTATTTTTTGAATATACCCTACAAGAATTTTCATTTTTGTACCATGCTGTATACAATTTACAATCATTTTCATTATTGGACCATACTGTATACACGTTACAAGAAGTATTATTTTTGGGACACACCGTATACATTTTATAGTTTTTTTAGAAAAATCTCGTTTTAAGATTTCATTAAAAAAAATCACAATTTGGAACACATTTTGTTCAAAAAACTACAATTAATTCTAAAAAGTATTTGGTTTGGTTTGAATAAAAAATTGTATTTCAATCAATTGGTATTTTCATCTTACTCTGGAGTCAGACCCTGTTCTTTAAATAACGTCTTGGACAAATCGATCGAAGCAAAAACTCTACTAATCTCAGCTAACAAAAGAATTACAAAGTAATAATATTTGTAGGGTTTCCGATCTTTGTCAAAAAGATCGATTCTTAAGATCGATTCGAATCGTTTACTAAAAGGTCGATCTAGGAAAAATCGATCTCATGAAAATCGATTCAATTTAGAATCTGAAATAAAACTAACCAAACTTGAATTTATTTTTATTAATACAAGCAAATTCTGTTTAATTAGGTTTAACAGTTAATTATTTTATATGGAATCAATAACCATGTATTAGATTTTAGTCAAGTTAGATCTTAGTGCCTTGTTTATAATTATTTTTGGAACAGAGCGATGTCTAGTATTTTAGTGATTATAACCTTATGTCAAATTGAATATTCAATTTGTTTTTTGCATTCTGTTAAGGAAAGATGAATCTATAGATTGCCCGATTTCCTTTTTTAAATAATGCATTTTTAATATGGTAATTGTGAGGTAAAGTTTTATTTGACTGAATTGCTCTTCAGAAAAAATGTTTTTCTATAGATAAACTACACAATACCAGCCACAAAATTTGTATGTCAGCTGGTGGATTGTACTGAAAAATAATTTTTGATGAGTTTTGCATATGATTAAAATAAATGCAGTTTAGAGGTAACGTAGTTTTTTATAAATAATTTGTTTGATTTTTTATATTACATTTTAAAATGTGACCGGTTTCAATTTTTCATACTAATATCATGTATAAGTTCTTCGTTTTTTCTGCCTGATGATGGCCATCGTTGTGGCTGAAAAATGTCGCCGCCAATTTAATCTGGTTTAAATGAACATTAAATTTTTGTGGTATGTAGAGTTTTTCTATTATTCATTAAATACAAAAGTTTAATTTTCAATGAACTTAAGAGTTCATTACTGAATTCCATATGTCTGTCTGTCTGTATGTGGCATTTTTTTATTTGAAAATTTTGATTTCTGATTCGGTTTCTACATACCCAAGTTACTTATAAAAGGACCCCGCAAAATCCTTATGGAAATTGGGTCTCGGTGAATTTGTTTTAATTTTTGATATGATGTAGTCCATGGAATTCCGAACATATCTTAACATTGCGCCAACCCCCAAATATGAATAGTTTTTCTGCTAGGGGGGGGGCTGAAAGGCTTAAATTCACATATTGCCCGTAATGGAGTATTTATTTTTGAAGACGGGAAAAATATTGTGAAATATTTTATTCTAGTTTATCTTGCATAACAGTGTTCTTAAAACAATATATAACACTCACACCACATATTAATTGCTGACTCACTTCAAAAATTATAAGGGAATGTTTTAATACGTTCAAAATATCGATGGATTTTTCTGAATTTTTAGTATGATATAGTACATTTGATTTTGACCAAAAATTGATCGGGTACCAATTATCAAAATGAACTGTTTTTCTGCTAGATTGGTTACATTCACACTGTACTCATAATAGACTATTTGTTTGTAAAGACGGCAATAATATTTTTAAATGCTTTATTCTAATTTATATTGAATATTTTTTTTTGAAAAAAATTATAACCCTCCGCTAACCTCTCTCATATTTAAATAAATAAAAAATAGTAATTGCTGGGTTCCTTCAAAAATCATAAGGAAGTTTTTAATAAGCTCAAAATATAGATGGGACTTTATAGTTGTGGTTCATTTGATTTTGACCAATCACCATATAAATGAACAGTTTTTCACCTAAAGCGGGTTATATTCACAATTTATTGCTTACAGTAGACCATTTATTTTTAAAGACGGCAACAATATTTTTAAATGATTTAACAGTTATTAGGGTGTAAAAAAATAAATTGCAATATTTAATACGAATACATTGAAATATACAAATATTAAATAGGTAATATAATACTCTAAATTTAGAAAATGTCTCTTCGAATTTAACATTGAATTCTTATAAACAAAATTAAAAAAAATTATTTTTTTTTCCTTTTGTTTTATCGAAAATGGTAAAACAAATGAAAACAGTGAATAGGACATCCGAAAGGGATCAAAAAATACACTGTGTGAAATATTTCATAATTTTAAAATATTACTTGTCGAAATTATACAAAATTATAAAAAGTTAAAAACATTTTTTAGAAAAAATTAATTTTTTTGTAATTTTTGTAAACTAATTTTCTTACTGTACTTTGATGCAGAAAAACTATAATAATCGATTAAACAATTACTTTACTAGGAGTGTTCGGAAAGTTGGGTGGGATTAGCCCCTCATTTTTTTATTTTGGACGGGTGACAGTTGGAGAAATAATTTTGACTGTTCCGAATAGAATTTTTCAAGGGCTTTCAAATGAAATATTGCAAGTCAAATTCCGTGACATATTGCATCTGTCATTTTTTGATAGTGACACTTCCGTTTGAAAGATGTCGTACAAAAACTAATGGGTTCTTCCGACGGGTAACCCAAACCCATATACGAAATTCCAGCTTAATCGGATTAAACGTGTGGCCTCTATCGTGGAAGAATACACACAGATAGACAGACAGACTTCTATCTGCAAATGGTCTTAATCATCTCAGGTGACCTCAAAATGGATATTTCCATCTTTATTTCGAGCTAGTTCACAATACTTTCCCTTCTTGGAGGTAGGTCGGGAAAGTAAAAAGAGGTCTAAACTTTTAAAATTTGTGTATTAAAAGTTCATCTTAACCATGCTAGCTTGCGCATTGACATTACATATTTCTTGCACATTTCTTAAATAAATATCATTATTATTATTTAAGGTAGGTAAATTTCTTCAAAAGAGTGTTTTGATAGATTTTCACACCGCTAAGATATTATATACCTGTCAGTAACATTTAACACTACTATTGATATTTAATTCAATTTCAGTTTCAAATTCATATTATATGAATAACGTACAAAACGTTTAATCATGATCGATTTGCTATTACCTATTTTATGCGTTAATATTCATCGCTTACACAGGACCACACCAGCCACAGAAGTGTTTTTAAAAATTTTAAAAGTTTAGACAAAATATGTGTTCGGCAATGAACTCAAATCTCTTCTATCCCAAGAAAATAAAAATAAAAATATGAGCTATACAATCTACACAAAATTCTGAACGGATTTATTATTATGTTTTATATAAACAACATCGAATTTTTATCTTTATGATTATTTTGAAAATTTCATATTTCATACATCACGCCAGATCATTTTAAAATAAGTTACAAATTTTTATTCATAAAGAAAATATTCAACCTCATAATTCGTCTATCACATATGTATTTCTCAGAAAATAAAAAATAACAGAATTTTTTTCAGTACTCAATATTCTTTTATCAAAATTTTACACTACTAATAATTTATTCATTATTATTTGTAATCATGTAGCAAAGCAAAACAAACACAGAAACGCAGATTTAAATTATGTCGGATTATCTAAATCTAAATGCGACTAAGTACGACTCTGATTTTTTCTCATGCACCCAAAGCGTTGAAAATCGCTATTGATGGCATCGAATAATATAGCTCTATCCCCTTTATTAGAGCCGCTATCGTTAATACCTCTAATGACAGTAATTTCCATATCATTTGATACGAAAATGTCGGCGAGCAGTTACAGCCAATATGAAATTTTTCAATCGGAAATAAGTATTCAGAATATCAGTTGAAAGAAGTTCTTTGGGTGTCTTCCCATTATAAAAAAATTATGTATTTTTATGAAGATTTTATTATGAAAATTAAACAAAAAATTATTCTCGAGGAAATTGCTCTAGGTCTTCTTAAAAATATATACGAGGAAAGTGCCGAAACTTTTAGTCAAAAGGTTATTAAATAAAGAATAGCCAGAAAAAATTTATTTTTTAAGACGGGAACTTCAAATTTTGATATAAAGTGTGTAGTGGGTTAAAAAACGCAACTAGATGGACATTTTATTTCCTTAGGATTTCTTAGTTGCTATTTATCCTAAAAAACCACCCGAATGTCAGAAATTTGTTCAGAATTTGCTGTCCTTAAGGTGGCCTAAACTCTTTCGACCTTTATGGTTTGTGCCTTTGCATGGTGTCAAAAAAGTCTTAAAAATTACAGGCTACAATGGCGAAGAAAGTGATTATAAAATTAGATTCACACTAATCTGAAGAGCTAAACTATTTTCGCAGCTCATAACGATGAATCTGGCTTTAATTGCAAATATTGATTTTTTGCTCTCGTAATTCATTTTCTTTCTTTTTTTAGTCTAATATATAGGTAACATACAAAACACAAGAGGTAAATTTCACAATTGATTTAAAAAAATAAAAAATGAAAAGTTTGTACAAAATCATTAAAAATTAACTAAGCCCATAATTTGTTAAATTCTTCAACGAACTGAGTTGAACTCGCTAGAGCCTCAATATAACCTATAAAATGTCTACCTCGTGACACGACAATAATTTCCGGAAAATTCATTTTTAGACAATCCGGATAATCGTTCTCTGTGACAATTCTTTTCTTAAGTAAATTGTCTTATGGAAGGATATTTTGGGGAAGGATTGTCCGTGGAAGAAATCATTTTATATGATTGATAGAAGTTAGTTTATTATTGTTATTATTATAAATAAGTGTTGTGTTCTAAAAATTATATTTGAAAGGTTTTTACAGGGAAACAATTTTTTTTGATAAACAATTTTGAATATCTAAAGAAGGTCTTATGAAATTTTATTAGAAATAAAATTTGTTTATAGTTAGAAAGTACTTTAAAAAAAATTTAAATCGTTGAGTATATAAGAAATTTGGAATAAGATTTACGAGCAAGTAACGTTTTTTTGGGATAAAAAAAAGAAGGGCGAAGTTAATGAGAAACGAAAAAAAAGTCATAAGATTTAATTATTTTTGGACTTTTGTCAAATATCACTATAGATTTGGAAAGTTATATAGAAGAGATTTATTGAATGTATGAAATTATATAGATAATGAAGAAATAAACATTTGCAATTAAAAAAAAAATTATTTCAAATAAATAAAATTATATATTATAGGGGATCTAAAGAAAAAATTGGGTAAGAAGAAATAAAGTTTTTGGAGAAAATGGTTATAAAAAAGTATATGGAAGAAGAGGAACAATAAAAACAAAAACTTAAGAAAATTAGGAGAGGTAGGATTAATTCTAATTAAGTGTAACTCAGTCAGAAACGGAGAAGACGAGGAAATTTACATGAATAAACAATAGCTAAACATTTTATTAGTATTTAGAATTGCAAAATTGCAAAATTTTAAGATTTGTTTTTTAATTTAGATCGAAACCCTTCTCAAAATTTGAGATAGAATTTTCAAAAATTTTTATAATGATTAAAAGGCAGATCATTACAATGTATTATAATATACAGAGTTGGATTCGAAAATATTATCTGCAAACTACGGATAGTGTATGCGGACAAAATAGTGTTTTAATTGATTTGTTTGTGAATCAAGATTAGAGTGACAAACACTAGATATATCTTACGCTTTGTTTGTAAAAACAATTTTGCAGAGTTAAAAATAAGCTATAATAAATTTTTATTAAAAAAATAAAATACTACACATAAATAGCAGGAAAGTATTATGTTGGCCACAACCCATATTTTAATTTAAAGTGGACTAAATTTCAATGTTTTTACTAGCTTGTAGGACTAAGAAACTTAAGGAAACTTTCAAATTTGTTTGAAATAATGACACGCTACATTTTAATTCTGAAGAGCTTCTGAAAACCGTTAGAAACATCTCATACATATTACGTTAACTTAATTTGATTGGCTAAAAATAATATGATTTGTTGCAAGTGCATTTAGATTAAACGTGTTGAAACGATACTTTATTTTGTTGATAATAAATAATTAATGTGATTAAGCTCAAATCATTATAGAAGGGGTTCATTCCACGAATAGAATTTGAAATATATCAGAAGTAGAATATAAAATAAAAAAAAATTTGGACGCCAGTCAATCAAATTGATATTTTTATGGAATTAGAAACAATTGACAAAAAAACTATGATATATTTCAAAATCCGTCCTTTTTTTTTCGGGTTAAGGAGATTAAACTCAAATTAAACAATTAAACGTTATATTTGTTTATTTCATAATTCCAGAGATTCTTTTTTTTTTACTATAAGCTTTTCTTGGGGTTCCTTTAATCTTCCTTCTCCAAAAAAACTGTAGTCCAAGAAACTTGGTCCACAGGAGAAACTGAAGAACTGTAGTCCAAGAAACTTGGTCTAAAGGAGAAACTGAAGAAACTGTAGTCCAAGAAGGAAAACGAAGTCCAAAGGATTAATTGACATCCAGAGAAAAAGGTAATTCCCAGGAAAAAGAACTTCTTGGATAAGGAACAGATGAGGGGGAGAAAAAAAGAAATCTTCGGTAAGCGACACGAACGATAGAAAGTCAGTTATGTTGACTGAGAAGGCAAAGAGAAGAACATTATTAACATGGGAAAGACATTTTATAGGAATACCAAGAGAAGATAGGGACATGACGCGAGGAAATAAGAATGGATATATAACAGACGAATAATACAGGGTGACACAAAAAAACAGTCTTGGTATATAAAAATTTGAGAAAATATTTCTTGTCGCGTACAAGGGGGGAAAAGATAAACGGGCTAAAGTAGAGATAGCGAATATTGAGATGGATTCAGTTAGAACAGTTGTACTGTTAGAATAGAAAATAGAGGTCAGAAATAATTTTTATTATTATTATATAAATATATGAAAATATGATAAAAAAATAGTATGATTTTAATATGAACTCTGTGTGAGTAAAACTTATCCATCCCCATTAAATAATTCTTTTCACTTCAAAATCTAGTCGATAAACCCAATTGATTTTATAATTAACTATATATTAGTCTTTTCTCGAATATAGAATTTATTTTTTAATCCCACTTACAATAAAACCCCAATTGTACTTTCGCAATTTTTTCGTACTGTTTTTCAATTCAAATCTAGAAAACTACTGCCTGGTTCGAGGGCAAATGAACAACGAAGTATTTGGTCTACTTCCAGAGTCCAAATGTCTAGCAAGAACTCTAAATTTTTTTGTTTCAATAATTTTAGTATTTCTGAACAATATCTGTCAGTAGATAGAACGTCCATTAACTTTAAAGATTCAGTAACTAAAGGCGATGACGTTTAGAATAAAACTTTACAAGTTTATTTTTTGTACAAGTGTCACAATCTAAACGTCATTGTCATTAGTTACAGAACCGTTAAAGTTAATGAACGTTCTATCTACTGACAGTAAAACTAGCTAATATCCGTTACGAGAGTATTATGAAATTTAATGTTTTATTTTAAAGTACTATACAGGATGATTCTTTTTAACTTCCAACGGCCAAATGATTTTAGTGGATAAAAAAAATAAAAATATGCAAATTTTCATGATTGAAGATCTGTTCCCTTTTCACACAGATTTTTTTAAATTTTACTCTTCCTTTCTTATCCGTACCAAAATATCCATGTGCTTATTTATTTGTTTGTCTAAAAACATTTTAATGATAAACCTAGTGAACTTTAGTAATTAAACGAATGTTAGAGTTAGTAAAGTAAAATTAGTTTCACGAAAAAACTAATTAGCAAGTGTCACGAACAACGGTTGTGTAAGCTGAATATAATGCATTTTTCTTTGGAACAATTTGTTGATTCAATTTATTTTGCCTTAAAACTTGGAAAGGTGTATTTATTTTGATGATAAATCCTTTCTTACTTAGCAGAGATTAAGTTTATTAATATTAAGAGACTAATTATTAATTTTTGGTAATATACTAAATACTGAACGATTAAAAAGATAGGGATATAAAAAAACAAAATAGTCAAAATCTAGTAGATTATAGTTCTTCACGATAGACCCTTGAAGAAAATTTTGAAGTGACTTATTCAGTGGACTGTATTATAATATTTTTGTACTTTATTTTTGCTCCAATTTAAACACTCCGTCGAATTATCACTAATTTATTTATTTGTAATAATACAACTTCATTTATATCAAACACGACTAACAAAATCTAAGATATATAACACAACATAAAAAATTCAAATGACTGTTCGTTCTTTCTGATTATTTAATGTATTTTGCTTGATCTGCGAACGACCGCTTCGTTTCCAGAACAGCCCAGGGATATCTCGCGCAGTAGCCATTAGTCACCATATTCTACGTACATTCCATCAGACACAGGGCCGGTCTCATTACAGTATGATTTGTTGATATTAATTAAGAAATAAAAGAAACTATTACGCGCATCTCCAGTTAACGCATGTACATTTATTAATGAAACTATCTGTATAACTATAATTTTTGTTGGCATGTTTATATTCAGTTGTTAACGAATCTTTACGTTTTGAGGTCACCTGAATCCATTTCTACCATTTTTAGCATATCTGTCTGTGTGTGTGAACACGATAGCGTCTAAACGGCTCGACCGATTTAGATGAAATTTGATATACATATTTTGGGTAGCAAGGAGACGACTTGCATCGATTTTGGTGTTAATCGGATAACCGGCAGTGACAGTTCCTACAAGTGATGACGTCATTACTAAACAAGATGGCAATACAGTTTTACACGTATATTTTTTATACGTTATAGTTTAATTTCGGATGATAAAATTTTCAAACTTTTGCCATTGTTTCCAGAGTTATCAAAAAGTGTTTTTTTTTAATTTTTTTTAAATTGCCAAAATAATACATTTTTATGAAAAATTACAGGATATTAATGTAAAACATAAAATTTTCTACACATTTTGTCATTATACCGGTTTTTTGAATTCCTCACTGTTTCGCCGCTAGAGGGCGAAAAAAATATATAGATAGACATTTACGACTTTTTTTTAGATTTTGAGCCAAAATTACGGATTTTTATGAAAAATTATAGGAAATCAAAATTGTAGAACATAAAATTTTCTACAAATTTTGTCTTTACTTTTTTTTCGAGTTCCGCATATTTTCGCCGCTAGTTTTTATTTTAATTTTCAAGCAATTTTTATCTTTATTAAATTATTTTTTTTAGTTAAATTTTAATTTATTAAAAATTTAAAAAAAAACATCTTTAAATTTGTAATAATTAATTTTATAATCATAATTTTTTCAAAATTTTATTACAAAAATTATGGAATTTTTATAAATTTGGCTAAGAAAAATTTAAAATTATATTACGATTTCAAACTCAATTACATAACTTCTAAAATATTAAAGTTATTAAAATGGGATTTGCACCATTCGAAAGATAATATGAAACTCTAAATTTAAAACGTATTTTAGTTTTTTAGAATTGTAACTCTTATAGTCAAATTAAAGAATTTTTTTAAATTTGTTGTAATTTCGTTTTATCAAAAAGTATAAAATAAATGAAAACAGTAAATAGTAAATTCGAAAAGGATCAAAAAGTACTACGTTTTAAATTATTTCATAGTGTTTGTAAAAGGTATAGCAAAAAATGTAAAAAGTTAAAACAATTCAATTCATGAAGTTCTGACAAAAAATTTGATTTTTTTTTGTTTTTTTAAACTAATTTTATTAATGCATTTTGATCCAGAAAACCTATAAAAAACTTTTGTTTCCCATTTTGAATATAATTGAATGAGATATTAATTTGTTATTGGTTTTAAAATTATTCAAGGAAGGTTCTATTTTTTAAGGTTAATATTAATATTAAAAATTAAAAAAAAAACTTTAAATTTGTAGTAAAAAACTCTATATAACTGTGATTTTTTTTCAAAATTTTATTCAAAAAATTGTAGAATTCGTAAAAATTTTTTGGAATTTAATATAAGTTTAAAAGAATTGAATAATTTTATTATAAAAAGTAAAAAAAAATCTTTACAAAAAATTTAATTGTTTTTAATTTTTTTTTAAACTAATATTATTAATGTATATTGATGCAGAAAAACTAAAATAATCAATTAAACAATTACTTTATTAGGAGCGTTCGGAAAGTTGGGTGGGATTAACCCCTCATTTTTTTTTAAATGATGTAATGAAATAAAATAATTATTTAAAAAGAAATGATGTAGTTTAATGTGAAAATGTTATGCTATACCTATTTATTAATTATAACCAGTTTTGACAACTAGATGCCGATATTTTTTTTAAAAGCACTCTTCCACTGCGACGCGAAAAATCCTTTCCAAAGGACATATTTGAATTATACATAACCTATCAATCATATTATAGGTAATTGAATTATTTTTACATCAACACCTGACAGCTCCATGAATATTTATTGGGTTTTTTAATTTCCTGGAGGCTCTTTTCCAAAAAAACACTGTGTGTGTACATTCATTATTTATATGTCGATCCTACAGTTCACTTTTGTTATTTATAAGTTTTAAGATTATTTCAAATAACAGTAATTGCATAAAAAATATATGTTTTAGTCAGAAATTTTTTAATTTGTGTTGTTAACTTAAAAAACTTCCTGTTGTACTTTAAAACAACTCTTCTGCGTTATATCTAATCCTTTCTTAACAAGATTAAATTACTGTCCTTTGTGAGTTCCTTTTTTGGCTGGCGTTTTTGTCACTGTGGCATATTTAATATATAATATGCAATTAAGAACGTCTCTAACCATTGTTCTGTCAGACAAAGAGGAAAAGCAAAGATAAACTTTAAAGACAATGGCTTTTGTCACCCAGGATGTGTTAGTTGAAAATTCGCTCACAACAGAACTTTAAGAAGAAAAAAACGACCGTGCTCTATTCATTAGTTTGGGAAACGGAGTGATGTAAGCTGGCTTACAACTGGTTTTCTGAAGTGATACGTGAATTCGGGTATTTTAGATTTTTTTATAATCGTTCAGACAGGATAAAACGTCATTAGTGAATTACGTAAACTAATCTGAGGTAAATCTATTTGGTTTTAATTTCTGTAAGGTGAAGCGGGGCAAGTGCGTTTTTGGGACAAGTGCGTACCTGCCTTCTTGAACCGATATGAATATTCTCTTTGACTAGCTTTTCTTTAAATTCATATTGATTCGGCAACATTATATGTTGATGCTTTCGTCCATTTTCGTATTTAACCATCTTCCAAAAAAACCCAGAAATCCCCACTTAATACAAAATGTCTATAGAGAAACCATATTAGAATACCCTCACTATCTCCAAATATTCACAGACACCTCAAAACCAACAAATGGACATGCCGTAGCCTACTTTTGTATTCGGTTACCTGAGGAATACAGCATATATACATGAGAAACAACTTCTATATTAGAAGCTCTAAAAATGTGCAACACAACACCATTTAACAAGGGATTAATTATTACAGACTCCTTAAGCGCTCTACTTGGTATAAAACATATCTACACATATCATGCAATACTTCAAGGTATCAAAAAAGAAATAAACCACATAAAAATAACATATGAGGATTATCAACAACTCCTGATGATGTTAACGTAGTTATCGAAACGTACGTATAGTGGTAAAAAAGTGTAGTTTTGGTTAGTGGTGGCAATATTCTTCAACATGGTCAAATGACCACCTCATTCGAGTCACCTCCTGCAATCCTTAGACCTTTGTTTTATGAAGTCCATTAAAATAGCTTTGGATTAAAAGAACACCGCACAAACCTTATGGGAATTGGCTCCCGGTCAAATTGGCTGAAATTTGAATATGTTGTTGGTTTCGACATCCTGAACAAAAGTCTCAATGGGCACAAAGCTCAATTTTGCTTATTATGGCTCCTACGGAGTTATAAAGCTCCACGGATTCACCATTATTTACTCCTTAAAAGGGTAATCTCTTCGAAAGTTTAGCATTTGTTTTTGAGGTTGACGATATTGACAGTTGACATCTGTCAACTAACTGTCAAATAACATTTGATCATCAAAATTGATAAAATCCACATGTTAATATATCTTTTTGAAGTTGCCGAGTTCAAAACTGATGTTAAAAAATCGATATTGACCGGTGACAGCTATCAAATAATTGTCAAACAGCATGTAACACTCGAAATTGATAAAATTGACATGTAAGGTTGTCTAATTCTAATTTGATGCCAAAAAGACGATATTGACAGTTGAGTACTATCGTTAATAAAATATTTGACTGTGCATGATAATGTGCCAAGATAGATTATTGCTTGTTGTTTGACAGTTAATTGACAGCTGTCAACTGCCAATATCGTCTTTTTGACAACAGTTTTGAACTCAGCAAGCTCAAAAACATATATTTACATGTAGATTTTATCAATTTTGATTATTGTTTGTTGTTTGACAGATAGTTGACAGCTGTCAACTGTCAATATTATTATATTGGCATTGGATGCGAATGTAGCGACCTCGAAAACATAAGAGGGTACTTTTTGTTAACGCAGCACATACTAATCTTTCGAAGAGATTACCCTTTTAAGTAGTAAATAATGGTGAATCCGTCGAGCTTTGGTGTTCCGTGGGTGCCAAAATAAGCAAAATTGAGCTTTGTGTCTAATGAGACTTTTGTTCAGGATGCCGAAACGAACAACATATCCAAATTTCAGCCAATTTGACCGGGAGCCAGTTCCCATAAGGTTTGTGCAAGGTTCTTTATCACAGTGGCAAAGGCATCATATTGGAATGAAATTGAGAAAAAGCGAATTTTCAAAAATTCTTGAAGAATAATGGAAGAAGACAGAACCATCTATAGTCAAGAACAGTTTTGAAAAAGATGACATATACCCTTCAACAGTAAAATAATACCAGAATACTTATTTCATCCATCTGCTTTTCGAAAATGAAATAAGTCATAAAAGCCGACTTTAGAATGTCCTGTATACACAGAGGAAACACTAAACCATACATTATCAATATCAAAAGCAGCCACTTTGACACCTACAAACGATGATGAACCGTTTAATGGTCCGTCGACATCAGAACAAACCGGCCCACGACACAACACCAGTTTGAAAGTATAGGCACGTCTCAGTATCGTTTGAAGAATTATTGCTGGGCACAGTAAAGAGTCACAGTTCAGCTTCTATAAAGAAAAAAGTTAAAGTTGCTAATGAAACTGAGAGCATTCCATTACAAATCATAGAACGAAAGTAATTGAAAGTGAGGAAGCAGCATGTAGGAGAAAATAAAATTAAAAGGAAGCAAGAGAAAAAAAAACGGAAGAATGCAAAAAAAAACCAAAGAAAAACGTAATAGTGTCAGACTCTTTAGAGATGATATTTGCAGCACACGTTCACCTGACTATGAGAATCTATCCGAATTAGTAAATGCCGAAATCGAAGAAATTCATGACATATAAACTACTTTCGAAACCAAAATAGATGATTGGGTTCTCGTAAAATTTTCCATCCAATTCAGTACTTTGTGGGAAAAGTAACGCACTTCGATGACGATCCTGTTGTGTTGTTCAACAGAAAGACTTCTTCAACTGATCTTACTACAATATTCAGATTTCCGTAAATACAAGACGAAAGTGGTGTGAAAATGTCTGTTTTTCTACACCCACATGGATATTCTCGATTCTACGCATACTTTACAGAATGTATATATAGGCAATTTCAGTCTACTGAACGGATTTAATTTCATTAGCGTAAGATATGGAAATACACCACTCAGAGTTCACAATATCAGTTCATTAGCGTGAAATCCAATAAATCAGAGTTCACATTTTTTTTATCTTAAATAACCTGTCAAAACAAATGTCAGAATTTTGTATACTAGTACAGAAACATATTTGTAAAAATGAGTAATTCCAGATATTCATTTATCCGCAAAAATGTAATAATAATAATATTATACTCCAAAAATCGAAAACTAAATATGAATATAACATACTTAAAAATAGAAGTCGCCTATTATAGTTTTATATGATTTTATAATAAGTTCGTGACAGCCCGTGATAGTACAGTGCTAACGCTCTCGCTTTGAGATTCAAAGGTCCTCAGTTCAAACCCTGTCATTGTAATTTGTTTTATTTCTTTTTATAATATTTTTAGTTTTTCTTTTCGTGGGTTGTAGAAAAATGTACTGTTCAACTCGTGTCGTGCTCAAACTTTGTCCGCGTGCGATAAGGCCATCATATCCACACTTGTTGAACAAATTACATTCACCGAATATAATGTACAATAATTGTTCTTATCGTTCATTTGTTTTACTTTGTTTATGTTTATAATTATTTCTTATAATGTGCTCTAACATTATGAATAAAAAAAAGTTATGTTTAGAATTTAAATGTTAAAATATCATCTAATAGGATAAAATCTATATAATACGTACTTGCCCGTGTCATTTGCTAGCATTAAACCAACTAACAATAAGTACGTTGTACGCCTTACCTCGTTTTGCGCCAATGCGTTCTCAAAATGAAGTATTATAAAATGAATTATAAACACAAATTGGATCCTAATGAACTCTTGACACGATATTTACAAAGATGTTAAGTACCATTAGTTAAAATTTAAAGTACCTTAATAATTAGTTAAAATTTAAAAAAAAAATTTTCAAATCATTCAGCATTGACAACCCTTCAAAATATAACTTAAGAAATTTTGGTCTGCACTTACCCCATTTACCTTCACGTAGAAGTTCCAACCCTCCTAATTTTGTTAATAATTAAGATATCGAAATAATTTTTTTTTGAAAAATCGCCGAAAGTCGTTTTTCCGAAAAAAAATGAAGTCATTTTTGGGCCGATTACTAAATTTGAAACCCTTGGACTTTTTACATAGTTATGCTATATCAAATCTTTGCTGTCATTTGTCAAAATACGTATCATTTTAAATTATTTCAGACCTTGTTTATTAACCGAAATATAAATTTCAATAAAGAATTACCCAAAGCGTTATTCATTTGAAGATCTCTGCCGCAAACGCTCATCGTAATCAATTAACAGCGTTACCGTTCAAGTACTAAAAAATTAATTACAGCAACGACATCTACAAATCATAACTTGAATTATCGCTTGTAGTTTTTACACGGCAAAACCAGCACGACAGACACAGTGCATGTGTAATCTGTATGGGAGTACGTGGTGTACGAACACACACACATTATCAATATATCAACTGTTAATAAATCTCTGTCCACTAGAACAAAATGCATTAGGGAAAGTTGTTAATGTATTTAAATACTTGCATAACGTATTGCACATTTACGGCCGTAATTAAAATTAACTATCACGTGATGATATATATTTCGTCGGTTAGATTTCATGATGTACACATCATATTTTGGCGACGAAAAAGTACGGAAGGTTTTTATTAATTTGTTCAAGGTAAATGCTTGTCTGATATAAGCATCATTAAATTAAAAATAAAACCCAACTTAAAAAAATACAAGATAAAAGTTGTACTCAACACATTACTTTTTCGCTTAAGAATAATTATTTGGGAAATTTTGAATTTAGCATATACTTTTCTATAATAGGAGCAACAAGAAATAATAAGGTAGTAATTTTTACCAGTAAAATTTGTTATTTTTTTATTTCTTGTACTTCTTGATTTAACAACTATGGTTACGAATCGATAAATGTATGGAAAACTTTACTACGGCAGTCGAAGTGTTAATATAGACAAATTATCGAAGAACCAAAACAGCGGCAACGCTGTATAATTATTATTTACTTCAAGCAGTTACATTAATATTAATAAAAACAAGTATATTAAAGTGAATTGCAAGGGTTATTTTCTCATCCATTTATTTGTAAGAAAAAAATATATAAAATCTACATTATTTTTTACCACACTGTAAACAACACTATCAAAGCCATTGTTGGCTCTCACTTTCACTATATATAAATGATTAGGTACATGAAGTATTGAAATCTCACAAAATACCATTTAAGTAATATGAACAAATATGACTACAGCAAAAAATGTTTGCTGTAGTCAATGGTAAAAAAATCACAGCCGTAGCTGACTAGTTTAAAAACGTTGCGCCATAAGAGATAATGAAACAATGCCATTTAAGGCGGGTATTTTAAACGTTGCGACTGCTCTATTCGAGAATTGATGAAACAGTGGTTTGTGTCGGGTTATTTTGCTCCTCCAAACCATAAAATGCAGACTAACGACGAGGCTGGTGAGAATTTGAACGAATCTAATTGGTTCAGATGTAGAGGTGTGTAACTGTCGATTTGACACCTTTACAAAAATAGAATTTAGTTTTCAGATAATATTATCCGTCTCGCATGAGAGTGACCGAGAGGGAAGAGTTATAACTAGCGACTGTTGGATATTTATAGGAATTGGAGTGACGTAGCTATGCAAGCTGTGACTTGAATAAAAATATTTGCAGTTTATAAAAAATAATAACGATATTGGATAGGATTTTTAAATATTCATTATTAAATATTGTTACGGTTTCAATTTTTATATTAACTATTTTCTTTTAACATTTTTTTAAATTCATTTATTTTAATGAAAAGTAATAGCCTGCCTTAAACCATTTGGATCTAAAACACATTCATTTATTAATTAAGTTGTTTAAATACCTTTATTTTAATAGTTAACCTTCATTTGTTTATTTACAATTAGAAGTCATTCTTCAGGTTGTCACCTAGTCTGGTTCTTCTCTTGCTTTATGGCCAAAAATCTACTAGCTAACTAACCATTAACACTAAAGTCCTTTAATTTTAAAATTTTGACTTATCTCTTTTGACCTTTATCTATCCTTTTTTTGTGGCTTTTGATGGAACATGTGCCTTCCTTAAAATTACGAATTTTCGGATTTTCTAAGCCTAGAAAAGAACAAAAAAATATATTATTCAACTTAGATTCGCCCTAAACGAATATTCAAGAGAATTATTCACCTATTTGTGGATTTTGTGGGAATCTAATATATCTTTAAGGCCACACGAGATCTCCGGTAAGTCATCTTTTTATTCATCCTGGAAGTAAATTAACTTTTCTTATTGCTTTCTTTAGGCCTTACTTTCTTACTTACTTGCCTGCATACTTGGTTGTTTGTTTCTCTGGTTGGTATCTTCCGTATTGGTCCTGATCATCTTCAAACGACTCCCGCATCAATCAACACTTTTAGTGGCTCTTCGCCTTGGTACTAGAGACACCTAGGTGGTTGCCAACAATCATCCTCATAGTTTACTCCTACCACCAGAGGATTGCAGGGAACCTACGTTAGATCTGGATGATCGCCACCATCATTTCATAGATATACACGAACACTTCGGAAATCAAGTAAGAGCTTTCCATTTACCTTGGTTTTGGGGTTATACTTTGACTACATCCACCCAAGATATTACTCTAGGATTAATATAAGCATAAATTTGATAAGTTGTGAACTAATTGGTACCAATTGGGGGTTAACGCGTTATACTTATATATATATATATTGTTTTTGTTGTTGTTACCAAAAGTTTTAAAGGATTAAACATAAAAAAAAGGAGTAGCTAACAATAAACGTATATGGAATCTCCTTATTTGCATCTTTTCCTTGGTTATACTGAGACTTATACCCTCTATTCGTGGTGATTGCATTGATATTTTTTTTTTTTGAATCCACCCACTCTCCGGGGCAAAATTAAATTTAAAATTGAGCTAGCTGAAATTTAACAATTATAATCAACGACAAGAGAGAGCGTAACACTGGCGACCAACGTGTAAGGGTTCTGCTATTAAATTTTATTTTAAGTAAGATGTCTCATAGACTTTTGTAGATTAAAATTATTTAGATTATTTGGTACCAACAATCTTTTGGGTAATTTTTAATATTTTGGAGTAATACATTACTATTACCTTAACGGGGTGTTGATTTCCATATCATTATCATCGAGTATATCATCCATTACTGATAATTTATTTTTTTTTTGTGTGTGTTATTATTTTTCATTTTTATCGCTAACCTTTAAAACAATTCAACAAGTATTCTTCTTTTTATTTAAAGTGTCTTTAACATTTTGTTAGGCAGTAACTTTCGATGTGTAGAATCCTTGTGCTACAGATGGCCTCGTACTATTAGGTACTACCGTTAATTTAAATTTATCTGGTGGTCTCTGTACTTTCAGCAATCCAGCTAACAGTTTTTGGGTTGGGGAAAGATAAACACTGTGTTTTATTTTTAATTATAGGCATTCTATTATTGCTATTTTTTTTTGATATTTCCGAGTTTCTCACTTTGGAAAAAAAAATTGAAACGCAACACATTTGATTACATTTTATTTTATCAACTATTAATAGAAAAATAAATACAAATAAATTATCAAATTTCCAGTGTGATTTCATTAAGCGTTTTATCATTCGCATACAGGGTGATTTAGTGAACTTTCTCAAATTGATATAATTTGAAAAGTTTTATAGAAATTACGTACTGTTTGGCAGTTGAGGTACATTGTTGATTATATGTTTAGTTTTTTTATTTATGAATAATAGTGTGTTTAAGTATTAAGGTTATTACCGTGTTATGTATGTGTGGGCATTACTAGTGTGGTAGTGCCTCTGACGAACACATAATTGGTAGTTTTTACCTTATTTTTATTCTAGTTTTTTTTTCTTTTTCGTGGAAAAGGTGGGGGTTTAATAATTTTTTTTGTGTGTATCAAAAAAAAAAAATACATATTCACTAAAATGGATGTCAATCGTCTTTTAGCGAGTGAACTGAGATATGAACTTTTTATACGTGGTCTTCCGGTAGGACGCACGGTGGATGAAAACAGAACTACATTACGAGGAGCACTGAGAAATGAAAGAGATGGACTCTCGTCAGCTTTTATGAATTTAGGTATTTTAGAACCAGAAGAGGAGATGAAAGTATGTGAAGATAAATTGAAAGAACTAGAAGGTGACATAGTTAACTTTAACAGAGGAAATAGAGTTAACGAATTTAAAAGAATTTCTACACGACTTCAGCATATACAACAAAGGCTAAGAAGAATTCAAGCTGATTCAACACAAAGTGAACAAATACAACTTTTAATTGGACGTTGTTTAACGGCTTTTGAGTCACTTAAAGCAGTTTACGAAGCATCGATCGACCAAAGGGAAAATAGATCAAGTATTTTGGATGTAGAAAACATAGTTGAAGGATCACTTTTGGACGAACCGAACTTGTTAATTCCTGAAGTTATACTTAGAGAAGCAAGTGACTTGGAGAATGATCCAATTCATAATCAGCATATCCAAGAAGAACCTGCCGGTAATCTACCATCGTATACTCAATTTGCCAATGCACCAAGGTCTTCAACTCATACCTCGCGTCTACCTAGCTATTTTACTAAACAACCATTCAACGATGATAGAGCTTACAATCCTCCTGAATCGAGTCGACTAGATCACAATCGATGGTCGGAAGGGCCTAATGTAAGGTTTAGTGACGAAATGCCAGTATATAATTCTTACACGCGTCATCCGTCCGAAATGTATTTACCATCCTCTCTCAATAGAAGAAGTAACTTCACAGATCCTCCAGTTCGTCAACCAACTAATGCTGTAGAAGAGTTCTCCCAGGGATATTTTGATGTCAGTCGCTTAAGAGTTCAATTTGATGGACAGTCTAGTGTCAATAATTTTCTGGAAAGGATTGAGGAACTACGAGTTTCGAGGGGTATCTCTAAAGATAGGCTTCTGAGAGCGGCACCTGAACTTTTAACCAAAGGAGCTCTAACTTGGTATAGGACTCAGAGATTTCGAACTTGGGAAGAATTGGAAAATAAACTAAGGGAAGCGTTTCAGCCGTACGACTATGAATTTGAACTAATGGAGGAAATAAGGAGAAGAACCCAAGGACAAAACGAAAGGATTGTTACTTATGTAGCCGTAATGGAAAACCTTTTTAAAAAATTAGGATCTTCATGTCCTCCTGAGGAAACTCAAATTAAGATGATTCGTCGTAACCTACTCCCTTCAATTCAAACTCAGTTGGCACTTCATCCAATTCGGTCTATGTCTGAATTGGTTAGTCTTGGAAAGACGGTCGAAGAGACTTCCAAAAGAATTCAACAATACGCTCCTCCTCCAACGAATTATAGAACTCTGTTGGAACCTGAGTTAGCTTATCACAAAAGTAATAGTTCTTCCATGGCCTCTCACTCAGTTGCTTCTGTTCGGGAAGATAGACGAAAATTTGTTCCAGCTAGAGCTTCGGAGACATCGAATGTAACAACTACTACAAATACTGATACTGTCACTCTTATTGCGTCGACACCTCCGGCGTCTCCACAATGTTGGAACTGTCTTGAAAGTGGCCATCGGTTTAAGAAATGTTCAAAACCACGCCGGTTGTTCTGCTTCAAGTGCGGTCTTGAAAATACTACATCCCACCGATGTTCAAATTGTCAAAAAAACGGAAGAAAGAGTCAATGATCGGTCGGGACTTGACTCTCTCAGATAAACCCGACCTGACTCGTAAAGAAATTATCATAGACTATATAGTTTCTCATGCTAAAAACGATCACCGACCATATTTAAAAGTAATGATTTATGGATGTGAATTTCTCGGTTTGTTGGATTCTGGCTGTACTAAAACGGTTATTGGAAAGTACGGCTGGGATATCCTTAAGAATATTTGTATTCTTACTCCCGTTTCGCAAACTTGCACCGTCGCTAATGGTGACAAATGTGACATTATTGGATTTATTCGTGTACCTATCAAGTTACAGGATAAAGTCCATATCTTTGAAATATTAGTCGTTCCGACTTTACCACATCATCTAATTCTTGGAATTGATTTTTGGTGTCAAATGGAAATAATACCCGACCTTCACTCAGGTGAATGGTCTTTTCGATCAGAGAGCTGTCCAGTAGAGGTTCACTCTTTGGAGAACGCTGATCATCTTAATTCAGAACAGCGATTTCAGCTTGATGATCTCGTAAAGAAAACGTTTGAAGGAATGGATGGAAAGTTGGGTTGTACTCATATTGTGCAGCATGAGATAAAGACCGACTCTCCACCCATTAAACAGCGGCATTATCCTTTAAGCCCTGCTTTACAAAAACAAGTTAATCAGGAGCTCGAGAAGATGCTTGCTGATGGAATTATCGAACCGTCAAATTCCCCATGGGCTTCTCCCATTGTGTTAGTTAAAAAACCAGATCAAACCTATCGGTTCTGTGTAAATTATAAACGCCTTAATGAAGTAAGTCTCCCCGATGCATATCCTCTCCCGTTTGTCAGTGCTACCATTGATAAACTGCGGGATGCGAAATTTCTAACAACTTTAGACATAAAGTCTGCATATTGGCAAATACCGGTCGCAGAGTCATCAAGACCTTTAACAGCTTTTGTGGTTCCCACTCGAGGTCTCTTTCAATTTCGCCGAATGCCTTTTGGGTTGCACAACGCCCCAGCTACTTGGCAACGATTTATTGATCGTGTTTTAGGAGTAGATCTCGAACAGTTCGTTTTTGTCTATTTAGATGACGTCGTTATTTGCACTCCTACATTCAATAAACATATTGAGGTCCTCCAGATAGTATTAAGTCGACTTAAAGGAGCTGGATTGACCCTAAATAAAGAGAAATGTCGTTTTTGTCGACCTGAACTCAAATATTTGGGGTATGTGGTAAATGCGTCTGGTCTGCTAGTCGATCCTGAAAAGGTCGAGGCAATACTTCGGATTCCAACTCCCAAAAATGTGTCAGAAGTGCGTCGCATAGTTGGTCTTGCCTCCTGGTATCGTCGATTCGTACCAAATTTTTCATCTCTAACCGCGCCGTTGACTACTCTTTTAAAGAAGAGCGTTCGTTTTATCTGGGACGAGGCATGTGAAAGTGCCCTACGACAAATTAAGAATAATTTAGTGTCTGCTCCAGTATTAACCTGTCCAAATTTTGATATTCCTTTTTCCATTCAGACTGACGCATCAGATTTTGGCTTGGGGGCTGTTCTGACGCAACAGCATGATGATGGTGAAAAGGTGGTTTGTTATTTGTCTCGCACACTCACTAAGTCCGAGAGAAAGTACACTACAACGGAGAAGGAATGTCTAGCCGTGATTTGGGCAATTGAAAAATTGCGACCGTACGTCGAAGGTAGTCAGTTTACTGTTGTAACAGACCACTGGAGCCTACTATGGTTGTTTAACATCAAGGATCCCGTAGGACGAATAGCAAGATGGGCCGTTCGTCTTCAACAATACCGTTTTAATATAGTCCATCGCAAAGGCAAAGACAATCTTGTTCCTGACGCTCTTTCCAGGTCAGTGCCCAATGTTATTCTCTCAGATACTCCATCCGAATTGGCCACCCTAACTTTTACAAATGTTTCCGATAAGTGGTATCTCCGAATGTTAAATGAAGTCAAGCAGAAACCACAAAACTTTCCTTTGTGGAGAATAGAGAATGATCTATTATACAAGCACGTTAGTTTGAACTACCCTGAATTAAATCAGCAACCCAATCGTAGTTGGCTATTGGTGGTTCCTAAGGAACACAGAACGGAAGTCATCAAATCTAACCACGATCCTCCTACTTGCGGTCATTTAGGCATTTACAAAACATTAAGTCGTCTTTCCGAGACATATTATTGGCCTAAGATGAAGAAAGATGTTGCAAATTATATCAACCGATGTAAGATCTGCTTGGAGACTAAGCCAGAACAAAAGAAACCATTGGGACTAATGCTAAGTAAAACAACCATGTTGTCACGTCCTTGGCAGTTACTATCGGTAGATGTTGTCGGACCTCTTCCTCGGAGTTCTTCGGGATTTTGTTTCATATTATCTGTATGTGATGTCTTTAGTAAATTTTGCTTATTTTTCCCGATGAGGTTGAATAACACCAAAACTATTGTTCAAATTCTAGAAGAAAAGGTTTTCCTTATCTTCGGGTCACCAAATCGGTTATTAACTGATAACGGTACCCCTTTTAAGAGTGAAAATTTCACAAAACTTATGGAAACTTACAAAATCCGTCAAACCTTTACGGCTAGTTATCATCCTCAGTCCAACCCTGTTGAACGATGTCACCGCGTTCTTAAAACTATGCTGTCGTCTTACATTAAAGACAATCACCGGTTATGGGATAAGTTTCTCCCTCATGTGTCGTGGGCTGTACGGTCTGCACGTCATGAAGTGACCGGAGTCACCCCTAATTTTGTTATATTTGGTAGGGAACCTACTCTTTTTGGTTCTTCTAACCCTGATTTAGTAGACCCTATTGAGTTAATTACTCCACAAGATCTCGATACTCGTCGTGAACATATTCTAGATTTATTTCGGGATATTTCAGAACGGCTGGGTAAAGCATATGAGTCTAGTAAACGATCATATGATTTACGTCGCCGGAACGATCAGTTTAAGATTGGGGATCAAGTTTACAAGCGAAATTATGCTCTCTCTGATGCCTCCAAACACTTTACATCAAAGTTTGCACCCAAGTTTAAAGGTCCCTATAAAATTAAAAATGTTGTTTCACCTTGGACTTACGAGTTACAAGATGAACATGGCCAGCACGTTGGTATTTGGCATGCCAAAGACTTGAAGTATCATCCTCCTGATGCTACTGGCTCCGAATAGTTTAAACATAATTTATTCAAAGATATATACTTTAATTTATAGTGTTTTTTTTGTTTATTGTAAAAACACTTTTCTGGGAAAGGGGGGTGTGTTACGGTTTCAATTTTTATATTAACTATTTTCTTTTAACATTTTTTTAAATTCATTTATTTTAATGAAAAGTAATAGCCTGCCTTAAACCATTTGGATCTAAAACACATTCATTTATTAATTAAGTTGTTTAAATACCTTTATTTTAATAGTTAACCTTCATTTGTTTATTTACAATTAGAAGTCATTCTTCAGGTTGTCACCTAGTCTGGTTCTTCTCTTGCTTTATGGCCAAAAATCTACTAGCTAACTAACCATTAACACTAAAGTCCTTTAATTTTAAAATTTTGACTTATCTCTTTTGACCTTTATCTATCCTTTTTTTGTGGCTTTTGATGGAACATGTGCCTTCCTTAAAATTACGAATTTTCGGATTTTCTAAGCCTAGAAAAGAACAAAAAAATATATTATTCAACTTAGATTCGCCCTAAACGAATATTCAAGAGAATTATTCACCTATTTGTGGATTTTGTGGGAATCTAATATATCTTTAAGGCCACACGAGATCTCCGGTAAGTCATCTTTTTATTCATCCTGGAAGTAAATTAACTTTTCTTATTGCTTTCTTTAGGCCTTACTTTCTTACTTACTTGCCTGCATACTTGGTTGTTTGTTTCTCTGGTTGGTATCTTCCGTATTGGTCCTGATCATCTTCAAACGACTCCCGCATCAATCAACACTTTTAGTGGCTCTTCGCCTTGGTACTAGAGACACCTAGGTGGTTGCCAACAATCATCCTCATAGTTTACTCCTACCACCAGAGGATTGCAGGGAACCTACGTTAGATCTGGATGATCGCCACCATCATTTCATAGATATACACGAACACTTCGGAAATCAAGTAAGAGCTTTCCATTTACCTTGGTTTTGGGGTTATACTTTGACTACATCCACCCAAGATATTACTCTAGGATTAATATAAGCATAAATTTGATAAGTTGTGAACTAATTGGTACCAATTGGGGGTTAACGCGTTATACTTATATATATATATATTGTTTTTGTTGTTGTTACCAAAAGTTTTAAAGGATTAAACATAAAAAAAAGGAGTAGCTAACAATAAACGTATATGGAATCTCCTTATTTGCATCTTTTCCTTGGTTATACTGAGACTTATACCCTCTATTCGTGGTGATTGCATTGATATTTTTTTTTTTTGAATCCACCCACTCTCCGGGGCAAAATTAAATTTAAAATTGAGCTAGCTGAAATTTAACAATTATAATCAACGACAAGAGAGAGCGTAACAATATCATTTTAAGAACACATATAGATAGGACAGTAAATTCTGGATAATTTTTCAGTGAAATTAATCTATCTTGAACAGTGTAAATTATTATACAACTACTAAATATTATATTATGTACCAAGGGACTAAAGTGCTATTTTCAATTCTGAGAGTACAGATAAAATCAATCGAGGGATTAAAACGCACTTTAGTCTCGTGGTACCTACATTTAAAAATTTCGAACACTGGAATAAGTACGGAACTGTCAAGACGTCAAATAAATACAATGTTTAACTTTACTGTAAATGCCACAATTTTCTGTAGTTTTATAGCAAAATCAAAGCCGTTAGTTTTAAACAGTGGCGTTTTTCACATAAAAAACTTAATACTATCAGAAATTGTTGACTGTGACTCAATAATTTTTATTAGTTACACATTAATTTGTTACTTATATATCCGTTTATTTTAAATTCAATTAAATAATTCTTAAGGACCCGAAATAATTTTTCCCTTCGCTCCACTTCTTCCTGGTCTAAGATTGTTTACCGGCAATATAAATTAACAATGAGGCCGACCATAACTATGGAACTTATGATCGTACAACTTCGAGTAAAAAAGAAACTGGCCTCGGAAAATTATTTAATATTCTACAAAAGGAATTTAGGGATTTTTATCAAATATATCGCAAAAAAATAATCCAATATACAGGGTTGCCACTTTTTTAAAGGGATTGTATTGGTAACTTCCAAACTATGGTAGTTATAAGGTTGGTTAAATGGAGAAGCATCATATAGCGGTTGAAACTAATCGAAAATATCAAGACGGTTCTTAAGATATGACAAAAAAACGAAATTCGGTCATATACGGTCATTTTCTTATCCTTCATTTATTTTTAGAACTACCAAAAAATATTTCGGTTCTTCATTCGGTAGTAAATTGTCTTTGATTTGCAGTTTTCAGATTTTCCATTCAAAGTTTCGTATTGTCCAGACCACCCTCAACTTTACCAGAAAACCTCGTTTGAATGGCATTGTATGATACAACGCTGGATTCAGGTTAAAAAATTATTTCAAATAGTGTCATAAAATATACAGATCCGTTTTTAGTAAAATAAGTTGAGGTTGGCCCGGAGAATACGAAACTTTACTAGCCAATGAAAAACCTTGGAAATATTTTTTGGTAACTTGCCGCTTGACGATGCTTTCAGGTAAGCAACTTTTTCTCCATTTGACCGACCTTCTAACTAGTATGGTTTGGAAGTTACCAATACAATCCCATTAAAAAAGTGGCCACCCTGTAAACTAACAGATATATTTTAGGTAGTACTGGAAATGGAAATTAATTTAAGTGTCAACCATTATTGGTAAAAAGTGACTGGTCTAATTAATAAGAGAAAAACACATCACTTGCTTGCAATTTTTTTCATACTTTGAATATACCGCTATTTTTTTTCTCACATCAAAACACGGGGGATGGTTGACATTATCTGTTGGAAAAACACACTATATTAAAAAATGTACATTAGATAATTTTCTATAACACCGGCACAACATTTTTTTACTTAATATTGAAAATAAATAATCGAAATAGGTAGAAATTGAGACTGGAACATCAAAAATCACAGTTGACTCATATGTATTTTGATTGGTTCCGTTTAAAAATTGGATTTCCCTATTATTTCCGACGAAACCGGAAATCACACCGAAATTGAAAAAAAAGCGGTCCCGTCATTTATTAGTTAAAGGGGTTATCCAATAGTCTGTGTCATCCGGTAGGTATACTTCATTTAAAGAAAACTCAAATAAATTATTCATTTTTATGTAAAAACAGTTCCCTCGAGTGATTGTTGCCCTTAATTAAAAATTGCCCTTTAGTCCTTTGGTGTATAATAAATAGTATATTATATACCAAGGGACTAAAGTAGCACTTTAGTCACGTGGTACACATTATTTCATAAATAACTTAATCGATTAGATAATAGTTATGAAAACTTACTGAAAAAAAAAGGATTAAAAAAGCTAAAAGTAGTTTGCCATGGTTTCTTCTGGTTTTGTTATTCTAGGGACTAAATTTTTTTTAATCCCTCGGACGGGTGACTAAAAATATTTTAATCCCAAGGGAGCAAAAGTGGCACTTTTGTCCCTAAAATGAGGAAATAAAATGCATGTTTTAGTCCCTAAGGGGCAAAAAATACTATTGCATATCGTTTGCTTTTTTAAATATTAAACTATTTCGGTGAAAGTTAAATATTAATAATATTTTATCAGGTTATAGATAAGCTTGTTTTTCTAAATTACTATTGCTATATTGTTTAAAACCAATTATGCTGCTTAATAATAAAATGTAAATAAAATATTATTCTAGGATGTTAGACACCTATTTTCTTTTATGTAATGAAAAAGTAGAAAAATTTTAAAAACTTCCAGTATTGTCTAAAATAAAGTTTGAAAAAAGTATGTTAGATATTTAATATGATATGATGAACAAAATTCTTTTAGAAAAAGTCAATTAAACAATTTTCATTAAAAAAATACTTCCTTTTTCGTATATTTTCTCTTTCGTTTATAATTTCGCTGATTTATCCAAACAAAAACGTTATAACCAAATTTAAAAACCCTTAAAAAAGTTGAAATATCGGGACAGTGTATATCTTTAATCTGACCTCGGAGAGAGCGAGTTTTTTATTTCTTTGAATATTTCGAAACAAGTTATAAGTAAACTTATTAAAGTTGGGCTTGTTTTTTTATTCCATTTTGAGCTGTATTTTCATTTTAAAAGCATTTCTCATGAATAAGCAAAACCACCATTTGTGTCCCCTCCCTACCCTCATTTCATCTCCCCTTATGCAAACTTTGTTGTCTCGAAATTACACTTTCAAAAGGGTGTCTTTCGCAGTATGGTAGAGACCGAAATGGGTTCAAAACGAATAAATAAGAATTAATTTCTGATTTTTCAAAAATCACTTTATTTATTTAATTAGAAAATTTTTTTAAATAGTGATCACAGCTATTTAAACGATTGGTGTGATAGGGACAAAAGAACTAAAAAAGTGATTTTTTACCAGAGAAAAGAGGGGAGATGAAAAAAATGAGAAAAAAAGGGGCAATTTTAAGAAAAGGGGCAATGTACGGTAATGTTCAATAGCGAAACACTATACTTTTTCTACAATGCTGTTTATCATAGAGGTCATATCTCAAATGTGTTCCAATTATTCCGTAGAAATAAAACTCCAAGTCATGGACCATAATATATTAATAAAACAATGTTTTTAAGAGGCAACTAGTTTCGGCTGATGAGTCATCTTCAGGCCTAGAAACAAATTACCCAGTTCGGCAAAAGATTTTTTATACATTACATCTGAATTTAACTTATATTGATCATTTTAACAAGATTTTAATAAAAAAAATCGTTTAACACAATTATATTATTTGAAAATATACATATGAAAATAAACGAAATGGTATTTAATTTCTAAAGCCAAGTAATTTAAGATTTTCCTAGATAGGAAATCCAAAGTAAGAACAATCTAGTTTCCATTTTTACAAAGGGCACTTGTGATTATTTTTGCCGGAGAGTTAATATTGTCCATAAGACAGGAAAATCTTAGTTTTATATTTTTAGATAACTAGAAAAAGGGACATCAAGTGATAAAATTTTTGAGAAGCTTAAGTCGTGCGTCGGTACGGCGATAAAAACATTAGGAAAAAGCCAGAATAGGGGCCACAATATTATTAAAAGGAACAGCAGAAGGAACGAAAAACCCGAAATTGGGAAATTTTTTTGGCTTCACACATGAGCTGAGCTTACTGTGACAATGAAAATGAATAAATCACCACAAGATGGCTTCGTGACATGTGACAAGTGACTGATACGAAATACGTGATGTGAGGGATTATTTTATCACTTAAATCACTTTCAAAATCAGATATCATGATAATTTAAAAAACTAAGAATGACGCCTTTTTGTAAAGGGTTGTAGAAAAAAGCCTATTTTGAAAAGAAAAAGAAAGAGTAATTTTGGAGAAAGAGTGAAAATTTGAGACGAAGAAGTTAAAAAAAATGAGAAAAAGGGGTAATTTTAGAAAAAAAAGGCTAATTTCCGGAAAAATAAATGAGAGAAAAGAGGGGAAAAAGTGCTGAAAAGGTGCATAATGAAAAGAGGGAAAAATGCAAAAAAAGGAAAAAGTATTAAAAAATTGAGTAATTTAAAAGAGAAAAGAGGGGTAATTTTGGATAGAAAATATTTGATAAAAAAGTGCCTTTTTGAGAGAAAAGTGGGGTAATGTTGTGCGAAAAAAAAGTAGTAAAAAATTGTATTTTGAAAGGGAAAAGGAGGGGTAATTTTGGAGAGAAAAAAAATTACAAAGAAAGTGAAAAATTTAAGAAAGGGAGGCAAGAAGTGCTAAAAAGGTGCATTAAGAAAAGAGGAGAAAATGGAAAAAGTGCCTTTTTCAGAAAAAAAAGGAAAAGTACTAAAAAATTGCGAAATTTCAAAAAGAAAAGAGAGGTAATTTTGGAGAGAAAATAATTGGTAAAAAAATTGCCTTTTTTGAGAGAAAAGTGGATTAATTTTTAAGGGAAAAAAAGTAGTACAAAAGTGTGATTTGAAAAGAGAAAGGAGCGGTAATTTTGAAAAGAAAAAAATTACAGAAAAAGTGAAAAATTTAAGAAAAAGAG
Source organism: Neocrepidodera transversa (assembly GCA_963243735.1). Lineage (NCBI taxonomy): Eukaryota > Metazoa > Arthropoda > Insecta > Coleoptera > Chrysomelidae > Neocrepidodera > Neocrepidodera transversa. The sequence continues at coordinate 22,446,155 of OY725336.1, read as the reverse complement.
GAAAAAAGTGCTAACAAATTGCACAAAGAAAAGAGCGGAAAAATGGAAAAAGTACCTTTTTAGGAAAAAAAAAGGAAAAGTACTAAAAAAGAAAAGGGGTAATTTTGGACAGAAAATATTTGATAAAAAGGTGCTTTTTTTTCAGAGAAAAGTGGGTTAATTTGAGGGAAAAAAGTAGTACAAAAGTGTGTTTTGAAAAGGGAAAGGAGGGGTAATTTTGGAGAAAAAAAAATTAAAAAAAAAGTGAAAAATTTAAGAAACAGACGAAAAAAATGCTAAAAATGTGCCCTTTTTAAGAGAAAAAAGGGGAAAAAAGTATAGTTATTTCTAAATACATATAATAGAAAAGTTTTCAACCTTATGATTTAAATAACTAATCGGAAAGTTGGATATAATTTGCATTAATTTTTTTGTTTAGATTTAACTTAAAATAGAGAAAAGATATATAAAAACTTAGATGTCGCTACCGGAAACCTATAAAACCCTTCAAGATCTGTTCTTCCACAACGGCCCTGATGTTATCTTTATTATACTATTTGAAAATCTCGACAATGTGGATTTACCAAATTAGCTTTCATAAAAATTATCATACCGTTAAATATTTTAATGCAAAACATAATTCTTCACCCCTTTCTCCCAAATTAATTTTGCGGATTCAATTAAAACTTAAATGGGATAATTCAGTTTAAATTGAAAATTCTGGTAATAATACGCAATGTCATAAAAGTTTTGGATGATTTCTTGATGGTGCGTTGACATTAGACAATGCGATTTTAATGCAGACATCAAATGATCATTAAAATATATACGGTTAAATATTAGTAGTCTATACAATAAAATTATTTTTTTAAGTGTAAAACATAAATATTGTTAAAAATTATTAAGTCATCACTTACCAAAAGCAGGTTATTTTCGTGGTCTGGAAAATCTGAAAAATAAAAAAAAATACTATAGATACATTAAATTTTTAAAGTAGAGGTTTTAAATATAGTTCAAGAAAGTATTGTGTGGGATAAAATCATAAAATTTATTTTAATATTTTTATATTTTATATGCAGATAAAAAATAAAACTAATTGACAAGAATGAAGTTTTTATTTCATTCATATTTTTTATTATTAGAAAAGTATTATTCTAAGCCTATAGTGAATATAACTAAAGACTAATGAACTTTATTATTTTTTTTATTGATTGGTGTATTCAAGAAAAAGCTGTTTAGATTTGATTAACCATATGGACTACCAGTAAATAATTTTAAACAACATCTTTCTGCTTTTGTTACATTTCTAAGACATAAATACCAATAAATAATACGAGTTCCTAATTAATCCAATTTTAACAGTAAATGTACAGTGATAACGACTATTATTAAAAGGATATTACAATGGCTTTACGTATTACTTTATAAACAATATCCGTTAATTATACTTTGTTCAATAGACGGGCTCATCGAGAGGATGCTATTTATTAATTTAATTGTAGAATCCCTGTTTACAGATTTTGAGTTTAATTAAATCTGTCAAAATATAAGACTAACATAATTGAGTTTGTAACGTGATGTTTATTTTAATGTGTTTCCATTGAAAAATTTAATTAAAATTGCCAGTAATCAAATTTTCAATGATTAAAATCGTTGCCAAATATTTACCACAAATATCCTAATCGTTATTATACAAATTCCGTTTTACATCTTCAAAACCCATTCCGCTCCCAGCAGATGCTTGTTACGTTCCACAGTAAATTTACCATCGGGACGACAAGTTTACAGAGCTGACATCCCGCATTATAAATAAGTACATTTCCTTATGGTTAGGCAAATATAAATTAATGTTTGAGAATGATTTAAATCTATGAATTTTGTTTACAAATGCCTAACTACGGTTTACGTCACAAATAAAATTTAAATCTTTATACACAGTTAAATACTTGATTAAGAGCTTTGATATGAAGATTCAATTTAAATATAAAAACAGATAAACAAATAGATTAGAATAAGACACACACATTTGAGTTTGGATAATTTGGTTTACCTGATAAAAAAATAGGTGTGGCAAAAAATAGGTGACATTAAAAGAAGGTGGTCAAGAGAAAATTAAAAGTAGGTTCGTTCCAACCAGCATCAGAAACAGTTTCTTAAGGCGGGAATCCACCAAACTGACCTAGCCCGGCGGCAAGTGCCGGAGTCAAAATTAAAGAATGACATCCCTTGCGGCCGCCGGCATATTTTTGCTAGTGGCCAAAAGTCGGTAAAATCAAAGGAATTTCTGCGGCCTACGCGGGTAGGAAACGTGTTGCTGGATCAAATTTTGCATCATCAAAATATTGAAACATCGAAAAATTACTGGGCAGAATAGTTTTTGGATTGAAAATCGCCCGTTCGAAAGATGTTGAATCGAAATATTATTGGACCGAACGTCGCTCGTTCGAAACATTGTCATATTGTTGAACCGAAATATTGCTGCAATGAAATGTTGATGTACCGATAATAAGTTCGGTCAAAAAATTAAGAGAGGGTACATACAGTCTGAAGCCCAAAACAAAGTACATAAATATCATGGACCATTTACACAAAATGTTCATTCCGAGTTCATTTGTTAATTTAAATAATATAAATAAATATAATATTGTAAGTGGATGCGAATTTTAAGATTTTACCCAGATCAGGCAGAGGACAGGCACCAATTATTTGTTATACATTTGCAAATAATATATAAAACGGTAAACTTTAATACATAAGTAACTTCTTATCATTAATGTTAACTTTTATACGAAACACTTTTTTGTAACTTTATAGTAATCGAAATAATCAACTTAAAAACGCAGTTTATCGTTTTTTCCATATATCTTTGAGACGGCTCAAAATGTTTGATAATTTTGAATACCATCTAATTGAATATAAAAAACTGCACAATGGTGCTCATTTAACCGAATCTGTGATTTTATTAATATCGAAGCAATCTATATTATACAATTTGGACACACTGTAGTGTGCTGAAAAATTCGTGGACTGGGGCGTTGTTGAGGGACATTCAGTGGACATGCAAAAAAATTATTCAAAAAATATTTGTTGTTTTATCTGAATATATATGTTATTAAAAAATCTTAAATTTGCCCGTATCTAGTGCTCCCATATTATAACTTTTTTTACTTTTTAAAGGGCACTGTGCAGTGAAAATTTTCCGATTTTTTGGGCTTTAAAAACCGGAAGATTTTCACTACATAGTTTCCTTTAATTTTGAGGTAGGAAAAGATCATAGATGACCTTAGGGTCACCGGACACTATCCATGATTTTATAGTAAAATCTAGTGGACTAGTACTACTAGTCAAGCTTAAAAAACCGGAAGATTTTCACTACATAGTTTCCTGTAAAAAATAAATACGTAATTTTGAGGTATGAAAAGGTTATAGATGACCTTAGAGTCACCAGACACTATCCATGATTTTATATTACAATCTAGTGGACTAGTACTACTAGTCAAGTCCAAAAAACCGAAAGATTTTCACTACATAGTTTCCTTTAAAAAATAAATACGTAATTTTGAGGTATGAAAAGGTTATAGATGACCTTATGGTCACCGGACACCATCTACGATTTTATAGTATATTATAGAAGAGTAGGGCTACTAGTCAAGCCCAAAAAACCGGAAAATATTCACCACATAGTTTCCATTAAAAAATAATTACCTAATCCGGAGGTATGAAAAGGTCAACCGATGACCAAAAATAGGAAATTCCCCATAAATCGGCATCACTGTTTGATTACTGACTGGCTGAGCTACTGATGTCTGGTTAGAGGTCGCAAAAATGAAGGAAACAAAAATATTTGGAGAAAATCCTGGACCAAAAATACGATTTACCCTCAGCACAAGAAACTAACGCTTATACGGGCATACTCCTTTGTGTTAATTTTGGTAGTTATAATCTACAATTTAAGTTAACACATGAAATCAGAATGAAAACAGCAGAATACGTCACCGATTATGATGTAACAGCAGATGATGGTTAAACAAACTCTAAGCTTTGGGGACATCAACAAAGAGACAAAGCTGAATTTTTTCTTGAATATTTTTTTCTTTTATTCACAATTTCTTATTGATCTTTTGAACGAAATTTGAACACGAAGCTACATTTTATACTCAGTCTAAAAATGTAGAGATTAAAATACCAATTTACGCTTTTTTAATGATTTGCAACTTGACTTAAATGTTCACTTCAAAGGTAATGATAGTTTATTGACAAATTCGGTAGATTCTTGACAAATTCGGTACATTATTGACAAATTCGATAGATTATTGATAAGTTCAGTAAATTCATGAATATAATCTGATGAGTTAAAATATATTCTTATTTATTTCTTAATAATCTTATTAATTTTTTTTTGTATTTTGAAAAAATTGTCTCTTACTTGACAATATCCATTTTTTTATTCTAAATTTAAAATATATATATATTTTTTTTGTTTGTTGCAGGTCTACAGGTAGGTTTTTCTCTTTCAAGTAAGTGATATGTGTTATTTTTATGTCTAGTATTATGTGTGTGTTCGGACGTGCTAATATATTGTAACGAATCCGGCCCTGTGGACACACCGCTCTCACCGCATTCTGGAATTACAGAGAATCTTTGAGCAATCGTGACGTCACCCTTCCCGATGGTTCGACAGCGGTAGTTATAAGTATATTTACTTGGAAGAGCCGGACAAAAGACTGAAGATGATAGCGAACTAATATAAATTAATATTGTTAGTTGTTAGTTGCGTTTAATATAAATATTAGAGTTGTTTTTACTGTAAATAAATTAGTTATAGTTATATCGAGTGTTTGTTCTCCGAACCCAAATACAAACATATTACAATATGTTCTTTTCGCTTTAAAAAAAGCATAATTTTTTGGCAGTATAATTGCTTTAAATCCATAACCTGGTTCGACATATATAACTCATCACTTGGAAACTTGATACTCTTTTGATTAAAAGTTTTCATTTAGTTTATGGCTGCAATTTCATAATTTAACCAAGGGAGGTTTGAAGGTGGGTTTTATTTATATATTTCTTAAGATTTTTCCAATTCGATTTAATACAGAATAAATATGGAAAATAAACTAAAGTAAAGAAATTTGAGCACAAAGCTTCCTTTTTACTCAGTCTAAAAATGTAGAGATTAAAATACCAATTTACGCTTTTTTAATGATTTGCAAGTAAAAATATCCAACAAATATACCAAGAAAATCGCGCAGTATTTTTCTTTTGCAAAAGATTCTTGGGTTCAATTAACTAGAACTTGACTATGCACATTAGCACCATCTCGAAATTGACACGGTTTAATCCCGAAAAAAGATATTTTTGTTTAAAAAAGTAAAATAATTAAGGTTAAGCCTTCCACTACGTTTTATCCAATCAATATTTATTTAGATACCATTTTGAAATTAGAAGGTACAAAGATCTTTTAAAAACAAAACGCCAACAAGAACCACAACACTGAATAATATTTTTGAAAACTAAAAGGGTTAGCATTGGTCACAAAAATTCAAATATTTCATAAAGATAAATTTAGCGGTCGGACATATTTTCGTTCAGTAAATAAAGGTACGACTACCGGACCGATACCGTAATCGATTAATCAAAAATTATAAGATTTGTTTCGACAGAAAAGGGCATATTTTCAAATAAAATCAGCACAAACGGCAAACAAATAAATTTCATTTGTTATAGCGAGTTTCCCCCATCTCGAACTTGGACATAAATCAATAGATTATGTACCCAAAAGACTCGTTAATTCCGGTCGAAAATAAAGGTCGAAAACGGAAATAAAAATAAGTAAATTTCTCCAGAGACAAGCCAATTTGTGTGCGTGTCAGGAAAAATATTTATTAAGATTTAAATTTTGTTTGTCCCCAATTCTTTGAGATCTGAATCTGTCAACAACGTTCACGAAAATGTTAGATAGCCCAGTAACCTAAGTAAAGAATACATATACCATTTTTAACCCAAAAAATTAAATATAAAATATCAACAGTATAATTTAAAAGTTAATGTCATATCTTAAACGACAAAAAAGCCTCGTACATATTCAAATTAGATTAACTAAAAGGATATTGCAACTTTTGAACATTTCAAAGTTGATAAAAATGCAGAAGTAGTTAAAACTCCTTCAAGAGATATAACTTATAAATTATAATTAGATTCATTTCTCTGTGGAAACTTTAAAATAAATGAAATGTCAAACTTTTCACTAAGCCATGGCGGAGAATCACAAGAAGTTTTCCGATGTAACATAGGCGGTACATACAAAAATTGTATTTGTACAAAAGGTATTTGGATATAAATACAAGCAGGTTTTATTCAGAAATTATTTGAACGAACTGTATAGGATTTTGGAAATTTTGTTTTTTTTTCTTAAAGTAGGTCGTCAGTTTGTAATAATAGGCCATATCAACTTACAAAAAAGTTTTTATTTTAATTTATTTTATCATCCTTAATAGATTTTTTTAATTATTTTAGTATTAGCATTGTAAGTAGAGAATTACCTTCCCTGACGAGCCGATTGTGAGCAAAGAGAGAGGAATAGTAAGAATTCTGGAATAAAAACGATTAATTATGAAATTTATTCGGAGTAAATTTTAGACATACCGAGTTAATAGGTTTTGCTAATCAAATTACTTAGCCTTAATGAAATCCATTGAATTGATGCGACGTTAATTATAAATAAACAAAACAGGGCCAACTTAAATTAATTATCGGATAGACAGAGATATACGAAAGGGGGATAATGATTAAGATTCTCGCACTTTGATGAACAGCTCGTTGATTATATATTAAAGACATATCGGAGTGACAAACTCAAACATTCTATGGAGAACTCTATATACATTTATATACGTTAACATGACATGTGATATTTAATCTGGCTATTATTGTTGAAGTGTATTCGGGACGGTAAGTTACCACAACTTTAGTTGTGAAAATTGGGTCTATGACAAATCGCTGAATGGACAAACCGCCGAATGGAGAAATCGCCAAACTGTTGGTCAAAACGCCGTTAATTGTTCGGATCCCTAAAACTTTATAACAGTATGTATTTTGATATACACATTAAAATGAAGAATCTTGATCAACAAACTTTGTCAAATTTGTACCTAACGGACTAATCCTGGTAGCATCAGCAATTAAAATATTTTTTTATAGTAATGGAACAAAATTTTCCGCTTGATAATTCGAGCTCGAAAATCGTTAGTAACTTCCGCTTAGACCGAACAAAATAAATGGTCTTGATCATATTTATGGGCATTTGCGCAAAATCAAATTTATAAAGCGTTTCGAGAAAATTAGCTGAAGTAGAAAAAGAAAGAAATTATTTTTAGCAATTTCCTATGCCAATTAGATTTGTCTCAAACATTTCCTTTACAGACATCTTAAAATAAAAATATAAAACATTAGTTAATTATGTCTTGAAAATCGCGAAAAAGATATCAATAATTCATTAAGAAAACTGAAACTCAGATTTAAATAATTTTATATCATAAAAAAAATAGTAAAAAATTATAACTAATCTACGCCTAATCGGAACCTCATGGTAAATGTCAAAAATTTTCTTAGAATGAGAGAAAAAATTGTTTAACGAGGAAATAATAGTTTAAATAGCGTCACCACTACTTGATTGAAATTTCAATAAATACATTTCTGAAATAAACTGCCGCGTAAAGTAAAGTGAAGTTGCTGTACTGTTTATTCGAGACATCACTATGCCCGGCACAAAAATTTACAATATGTGGTTAACATTTGTTTTTAAAGTCCATTCATGTTTCTATTTGTAACTATGAAAATAAGTTGAGAGATATATGGTGCAAAGGGGTAACTTTTTGACTAAAAATTCATAGAAACAAAGTTACAGATCTGCAGGATGTTGAAACTTCAATTTTTTTTTCTGATAACAAAAGACCAAAAAATTTCCAAACAAATCAGAAAATTCTAGAGGTGCTCAAACGGTGGTGCACCTGTAAAGGATTGGCGCTACATAGGCTACTTGTGCGACCCTGGCCCAACTTCTCAAATACATTTAGAATATTATTATACATGATCTGACGTATTTATTTTTTAATTTGCACTATAAAAAAGTTTATCCCTTGAAAACCTGATTTTTATAGATCGTTGTGGGGCGGGCACCGGAATGGCTTGTCCGATACTGGTCAAACTTTTGACATAAATGTAGGGGAATATTATACATGATGTGAAGTAAAAAAATATCTAAAAATTTGAATTGGAAAAAAGTTTGCCCACGGCTTCCCACTTTAATATGTATGGCTGGTACCGGACGTATTTATTTTTTAATTTGCACTATAAAAAAGTTTATCCCTTGAAAACCTGATTTTTATAGATCGTTGTGGGGCGGGCACCGGAATGGCTTGTCCGATACTGGTCAAACTTTTGACATAAATGTAGGGGAATATTATACATGATGTGAAGTAAAAAAATATCTAAAAATTTGAATTGGAAAAAAGTTTGCCCACGGCTTCCCACTTTAATATGTATGGCTGGTACCGGAAGGCCGGTTCGATTCCATTCAAATTCAATAGGGTTCATCCTTGGACAAAACTAACTTGGTGAAGTGAAAACCGGAACTCGATTGGAGCTTTCGTTCAAAAGTTACAGTGTTTACTTCCAGACAGACAGACGTCCGGACAGGATTTTTTTGCATTTTCGGACTCGTCGAGAAAGTGATAAAAAGTGGGGGTAAAATTTTTTTTTCGCCATCACGAAACTAATAATTTGGGCCTCAGTCATTTATTTTGTTTTTTAGAATCTACCAGCGGCGCACCGCAAAAAAACACTACAAAAAAGGCGGCATGACCCCTGAAAAAATATGACCCTATAGATTCTCGCTATAAATTAGTATGCCCAATAATGTTAGTCCTACAGCGTGTCCAAATTTGTGCTAAATACCACAAAAAATGCAGAAGCAATAAAGAAAAACTAACAAAATTTTGAAAATCAATTTCCTGTATATAGGTAATGAAACGTTTGCAGACCTATGTTTATATGAATTTTTAGTCTGTATGCACATATTATTTAGGAACACTCTGTGTATTCTTATACTGGTCTTGTGTTAGTTTAGGTAACTATATTTTGTTCAGTGACCCCTGACCCCTACGTCACAAAAAAACCTAATTTCAAACAATTGCGATATGTCGAAAATAAATTCTTAAGTTAGGTTTTAATAACGATGAATTATTGTGCGACCCAAAAAAAAACAACGCTTTTTTCTCCATATTTAATAATCTAATGTAACAATTATCAGTCTTGAGTTAGAATATCCTGCTTCTTTATTTGTTTTGCATGTATTTATTCATTCTATAACAAGGTACAGAATGAAGACACACCTCTGTACGAAAACTGCACTTAAGGGCAAAAGAGTTTTTCCGGCATCCTTTTCCCGTTAAAAATAATGATATAATTTCAAAATAAACTATTGTTCAAAAACAGAGAGTGTAAGTTTTTGAAAATATACACTCTGACCATTACCATACATGTTTCATCCTTATAGGAATCATCAGTGGTACTTTGTCGGAATGCATAGTTTCAAAAACCTACTCTGTACACCCCAAGTACTTCTATGTACTATAAAAATAATAGATAGTCACGACATATATCATAGGTTGATGGGTACGTTCGTTATTACAATATCGCGAAATTTTTTTTAAACGCGTAAATGTCAAATTGTGTCACAATTAAAACTGATATAAAATTTCGCTTGATTTGTGAAATTATTCAAGACATTCTCTTTAAATATATTGGAAATGATAATAATTACTAAAACCAGTAAAAGGAATAATCTCTGCGCGATTTTTCAAGACTACGGCCCGTTTCCGTCAGCGGAAGACAGTCCGATTCGAAAAAATCGGATTTTTTTTTTTCAACGAGCCGGTCTTGACTTACACAACACCTTAATAGAAATCAGTATCGACAAATTTGCTTTCCTTATCGAGACATCTTGAATGGAAGTTTCACTTAGTAGGCGGGACCGGGATCCTCGTACCCGAAATTGCTCATCTTCTGATAGAGCCTTTCTTTTTTGAATAAAAACCGATGGCCAAAAGAATTTTCCGGATCGGCCGTACCGTTCTCGAGTTATCGTGCGCACAGACAGACTTTTTTTCGCGGAAAATAATTTTTTTCCACGTTTCATGACATTTTAAGTCATTTTGAGCAAAAAAATTTTTTGAGATTTTTGCACGATTTCAATACTAAGGTGAAGTATTAGTAATAACATTTATAGTGGTAAAAAGTATTTATGTTTTTTCGGCACATTGTATGCTAAAACTCTTCCGATTCAATTTAATCTCTTTCCTGTCGAAAGTTTCACATCGAAAATCTAGTGTTTCACCTTCCAGCAAAAAACTCTCATCTTATTCAAATTGAATTTCAATGCGCAATAAGTATCGATGTCTTAAAGTTGTTTGATATGCAAAGTGGGCCCTGAATGTAAAGAGACACGCTTTTGGCGAAAACGACCTCGTACAGACTCGTTGTATTTTCATTACTTCAAACTTTAAACTGTTTTTAAAACATTTTCCCATAAAAACTTTTATGGAGATTGTTACGGTATCTATGTGGATAAAGTATTTTTAAATGATATATACAGAAATATGATGTTGGTAGGGTTGAAGTTTAAGATATATCATCGTCATTTTTAAGTTATTTTGCAAAAGAAATTTGATGTTGGTAGGGTTGGTTAATATCATCATCATTTTTAAGTTATTTTGCAAAACTTAGAAATTTTCGAAATCATGCTTTCACCAATTTAGTGGCTGTCTATAATAAATATCTGATATGGGTACCTCCAGTATTTTCTGGTTTATTCTTCTTGATTATACAAATTATGTTGTGAAACTCTATTCTGATTAAACCACTAACCCATTAGATCTCTTGTATACATTTTTCTTCTTCCAAGTGGTTCCTTATATATTAAACAACGGAAGTAGAAAAAATATTATGTCATATTTTCGTACTTAGTTACATGAGCTTCCTTTGGGTTATCGTTATTATAATGAATCTGTTACAAATTTCCCGATTTCTTTTTTGTTTATTGTAATAATATATTCGGTTTTCCAATCTGTTCACATTTTGTATTTTTTAAATTCATAATACAGGGTGTTAGAAAATCTGTCGCTACCAACAATTTCTTTCTAAAGGTTAAACTATTCTGAAATTATTGCTTTGTTTTTTAAGTATATTATATCTATCCACTTTTAAATTAATGATCGCGTTTCTTGTATTTTATTTTTCTTTAAATCTTGTCTTTGCAATCATTTATGACCAATGCGATATCCTTAAGAGTTTCAATCAGGAAAGTTTGTTCTTTCGCAAAATCTTCAAGTTCTTCTAAATCTTCGTAGATATTAATAACAGTCACATTAATTTCATTAATTTTACAAGTTTGATCGTTGACCTCATTTAAAACAGCTTCAGTAGTAACTTGAAATTCTACTACTTTTTGATAAAAAGCGCAAAGTTTTTCTACTTGCTTTTTAATTTTATATTGTAACTCATCAACTTTTTTAACAAGTTTGTTTAACTCGGCGTTAATTTTCTTCAAATCTTTGTCTTATATATTCGGAATTTTGTCTATTTGAACTAAAATGGATCTGCATGTACATATGTGGGATACCTAAAAATGAGAAATTTATCAATCGTAATTCAAATAACGGAATAAATTAATACATTTACTAATGGCAGTAACTAAAACAACTTTTTGCATCAAACGCACTCCCACCATGAGTCATCAAAAGGATTGTAACATGTGACACAACTAATGTTGGTATCTCGTCTTTATAGGCTGATCAGGGATTCCGTCATTATTTCGAAAACACACCTTTGTTTCCCTTTTTACTACTTTCTTTAGCAGATATTGCTATCAATCGTTGGACTGGTCGCAATAGTTCACCAGAGACAGTCTTTAGCCTTACATTCAAATTTTTTCTTGACATTAGACTTCTTGTTCGAAAACAGTGTTAGTTAGCCCAAATATTCTGACTTAAATCGTTTATTCAAATGTCCTCTTAATTTGCGACAATATCTGTAGTGTTTCGTCAAATTATTAGTTTTAACTAAATCAATGTCTGCCACTCCAACTTCTTTAATATCCTGCAGAAACATCGCCGGTGTAAGGACAATACAATTATTTGGATCTTCAGACATGTAAGTTAATGGTCGAGCATTTAATACTGCTTCACAATCACAGTGCACTGTCTGTAGTTCTTCAAAGTTAAGATAGGTTATTCCAAGAATCTTATGCAATACATCGTACATTAGCCTTATTAGACGATCCCACCAACCACCCCACCATGCTGATATTGGAATTGGATATCGGTTGAATCGCCAATCGATTTGATATATGGAAAGGAATTTTCTAATCCAATACAGATCATGTGTTACTTGACAGAGAAGACAATTCGAGGTGAACTGATCTGTATACAGCACACTTGTAGAGAATTATCAAAACTTTCTCGTTGCTTTTCAAGTATATTGGACCCGCCAAATATATACCAACGACTTCAAAAACTGCTACGTCACGGACTTCTGGTACACTGTAGACTACATTACTTCTGTATCCCCTGCAAGTAGTGCATTGTTTGATTACATATCTCACTGTACATCTACATTTGAGGATCCAATAGCTTTTTTTCAGAATGACTATGAACACCAACATGATCATTCTTAGGATGCTCCACTAAAATCAGACGTCTGGCAATTCATGGTTTAATAGTAAAACATATTTCATACAAAAATATATTGTATCATTTCTAAGGCAATTTTGGTCTGTAATCTTATCAAACCATTCTTATCATAACACGGACACAACGATGATAGTTTGGAATTATCTATTGACTCAAAACTTTCTTGTTGTATTAAACAAATTACTGATTCTCTTGCATCTTCCAATTCTTCAGCAGACATAATTCCATTATGCTTATCAACTCGCTTCATGAGGATCATTATAAACCGCTTGGTCCAACCAACAAGATAACAATTTTGCTGAACTTCGAAAAATACCTGTGGTACCAGGTACATTGTTTGGTCACAGAAAGGGAAGAAAAAACAGTCTTTCGTTTTTCTTTGTTTATTTCTTCTTCATCATACATCCACCTAGGACCCCTGGCTGATCTAAAGCTTCAAGTTACAGCTGCAGTCTTGTAGATATGAATTTTGTACACGGTTTCACTTTGAATGCGTCCAGCAAGCGAATGTTCTTCTTCTCGTATCAGATTACAGCCTAACTCTTCAGCAATATTTTTAGTCACATAAGATTCGTGGGAAGCAATATCAATTAAAACTATTACTTGTTTTGATTAGTTTTCGCCTTTTAATTCAACTAACATGGTTTGTAGAAAGACTTCGGGGTATGTACAGTTGGTCAAATTCTGATCAGCTTTCTTTATATTAAAAACCATTTCATTGGCTTCAACTATGTCGGATGCATGATCTTGTTTAGAAGATATAATAGTACAATGCTTTCCTTGACAGCTGTTACATTTTGTTCTTATATGACATCGTCGTGCTACATATCCAAATCTAGTACTTAAATGACAACATGCGGACTCTGACAACTTCTGTATATTATCTCCAAAAATAAAACTTGTTTACACTGATAGGAGGAAAACACATCGCGGAAAATCTTTATTACAGTTCAGATACGGTGTGTACGTTGCTTGTATTATTACTTAAATTTCTATCTGCTTGCTTCCTTTTGTCCATAAAATTACTCAAAGTTAGAAAAATCATATCTTCGTTCATCACTTGTTGACCGAAGAAATCCATCTGAGCGTCAAGACGTTTCTTAAAACTTGACTCAGTTGTGCAAGGCTCTTATCAAATCTTCTTCTAAACAAGACTCCAAGGGATACAACATAGCGGCAAAAGTATCAGATTTTACAGCTAAACTCTCTATAGCTCTCAATTGTGACTCAATTTTATAAAAGAAAGGTTGATAATCTATTTTCTTGGTATGAACGTTTGTTAAAATTAGTCTTCATCAATTCTACTGAATTGATTAAAAAAATCGAGTCATCCCTTCAACTTATCTTCATATTGGCGAAATTTTAGTTCTGGAAGGGATTTACGAAATTACTAGTCGAAAACTACTGAATTTATTGCTTTATGGATTTACGAAATTACTGGTAGAAAATTACTGAAATTATTGCCTTCGTTTTTTAACAATATTATACAGGGTGTTTTTTTAAAAAGTTTCCACTCCCGATTTTGGCTTACCCAATAATTTTTAGCAAAAATGGCCATACACGTCGATTTTTGATTTGAGGGGGACAAAGTTTTTGATAACAAACATCACTCTAACGTCAACCCCCTTCACCCCTCGCCCCTCAACTTTAAAATATAAATAGGGAACATACCATGTGTGGCACATCAGGGAATAGGTAATTCAATGCAGAATTCAAATCACTTGGTTTAATTTTTTTACGACCCCCCTGAACAGAAATACAGGGTGTTTTTTCCTACCCTCACTTTACTCTCGCATAATAATTTTTGAGAAAAATAGTGAGACACGTCGACTTTTGATTTAAAGGAAACGAAATTTTTGACAAAATTTCTCGCTCTACCTTAACCCCCTTCACCCTTCACTCAATGGATTGACATTCTCTTACAATTCGTACCCGAAGGTCATCAATAGATGTAGGTTTAGTTTTGTAAATTACTGACTTTAGGTGACCCCAAAGCCAGAAATCGCAATTAGTCAAATCTGGAGATCTCTTCTTCTACCGATCCAACGTTGTGGGAAATGGTCATCTAGCCATTGTCTGACTGGTAAATGATAATGAGGACCAGCACCATCTTGTTGAAAATGTAATAGATTTTCATCTAGAGCAGGATTTCTTACTTCATCTACCTGATTTTCAAGCTCCTAAGTAATTAGCGGGTCAATGGTCATTTCTAGCATTTCTAGGTATTTTTGACCAGTTAAATTCCCATCTACGAATAATGGCCCAATACTTTTATCGCCCAGTATGCCAGTCCAAACATTAAGTTTTTGAACACGTTGAGTATGCCCTTCAACAAAAACATGAGGGTTGTTGTCACTCCAGTAACGACAATTATGTTTATTCACAAACCCGTCAAGAAAAAATGTGCACTCATCCGAAAAACAAATATTTTGAACTATACGGGGTGTGTTATCAATCAATGCGAGCATTTCCCCAAAAAATTGAACTCTTCTATCCGGATCATCTTCATGAAGTTGCTGATGGATTTGCATCTTGTAAGGTCGATATTTATTATTTTTTAATACTTGTCAAACTGATGAAACTGAAAGTCCAGTATTAGAGGCTACTTTGCGAAGAGAAGATGCTGATTCCATTGCAAAATTTCCCAGAACTTCGACTTCTGTTACTTCGTCCAATACCCTAACTGCCGTCCTTTTTTTATTTACTACAGATAAAGTTTCCTCAAACTTCATAACAAGTTTTCTAATGTAAGTATGTACTTGCAAATCAGGATGTTCTTCATTAAAAAGAGTAGCAGCTCTTCTCGAACATCTGTTCGCGGAGCCGTAAATGAAAATCATTTCAATTCTCTGTGCTCTAGTGTAGATCATTTTCAATGTTTATTTGATAAATAATATTTTAAACAAGTGAGTTTATAGGTTGGTTTTTGCCAAAGGTACTCTTATTTTTAGTAGAAACAAAAAGTGAATTGCTGATAATTCAGAAAAATAAACGAACAAGTTCCTAAAAAGTACCTTAATAGTGCCGACTAGCAAAAAATTTGAAAATCCACACATTCAGAATTGTAAGAGAACCTCAATAAATTAATTCATAGGGAAATTTTTCAAAATGTTAGACAAGAATTCCAAGACAGACTTGAATTTTGTTTAGCACACGATGGACAACATTTTGAGCAATTGCTGTATTTTTTTTTATTTTTACCTTCTTTTAAATATACCTAACAATAAACTGATAACATTATTGATACAAATTATGTAATGTTTTTTTGTCCTAGGAGTGGACAAAGGGTATGATTTGAATTCTGCATTGAATTACCTTTCCTCTGATGTGCCACACATGGTGTATCGCCCATTCAAATTTTCATGTTACGGGGTGGGGGTGAAGGGGGTTAAGGTAGAGCGACAAATTTTGTCAAAAATTTCTTTTCCTTTAAATCAAAAGTCGACGTGTCTCACTATTTTTCTCAAAAATTATTGTGCGAGAGTGTAAAGTGAGGGTAGGAAAAAACACCCTGTATTTCTGTTCAGGGGGTAGTAAAAAAATTAAACTTAGTGATTTGAATTCTGCATTGAATTACCTTTTCACTGATGTGCCACACATGGTATGTTCCCTATTTAAACTTTAAAGTTGAGGGGCGAGGGGTGAAGGGGGTTGACGTTAGAGTGATGTTTGTTATCAAAAATTTTGCCCCCTCAAATCAAAAAAAAAATTTTTTTATTGACTTTTTACCAAATGATTCTATTGGAAATTAAATAAATTTTTAGTAGTTTAAGTTTATATTCCACGTCTTGTAAAATTATTTCGTTAAAACTATTCAGTATTACGTTATTTATATTGGATATAACTTATTATTAGGTATTAGAATAAAAAAATTCAAAAAGTGTTTTTGCTTTAAAATTATTAATAATTAAGATGAAAGTCATAAATTTTTTATTGTAACGTTATGTTAGAAGCCTTTTTCTGGTCAAATTAGCATGCATTGGATTATTAGATTATTATTAAAAAAATATGTGCAGTTTCCGTGTATTACTAAAATTAAGCAGTAATCTTAAAAAATAGTAAAAAATCGAAACTGTATTATTCCTGATTTAAACCTATTAAAATTTACGAGCGGTAAGATCGTAAAATCTACTATTCTGTATGTTTTATGTTTAACCTAATAAAGTTGCGGATCAGTTATTTTTTATAAATCAGAAGCATATTAAAAAAAATTCGCAATATTTTTACCCATCCCATTTCGCGTTTGTAGCCATCATTCACAATTAGACCAATATATTCCCCACACGTTAATAATTTACAGGAGATCCGCCGAATAAAATCTGGTAAAGGGGAATGACCTACCAATTCGAACAACCCTCTACGTGTTTGCGTACCCCAAATAAATGTTCGTCTCTCCTCAGTTCACTCGGAGTGCTTAGGACCTTTAGGGATGCAGGCCGTGACACCGTTTAAACATCTCAAAGGAGCAAAGCGAGTTAGCTTTACGACCTTCTAATTAGTGATAACGACCTTAATGCACTTGAAAGATGCAGTTCAGTTTTGTTTAGAACATTTTTAATACAATTTTAAAAAGTTAGAAAATAGAAAAAAAATTACACAACTAACTATATAAAATAGGCAACCACAACCCAAAAATTTTTTTAAGACATATTAATAATTGGCAAATTTTTGAGGTTATACTATGACTATTACCATACAGCCTGTTTCATCCTTATAGGAATAATCAGTAGCATTTTGTCGGAATGCATAGTTTCAACAATTCTTCATTTACATACAATACTTGGGTATATAGAGTTGGTTTTTGAAACTAATATTATTTTAATTTGATTACGAATAATATTTTTTTTACGTAGATTTTTAGTTTTATATATATATTGAAAAGAATTACTTAGAACAAAAACAGCACTTTTAAAATTATTTTCAAAATTATTGTTTGTTTTAATATGAAATATACCTATTAATGTTTACTACGGACAAATACATTTTTAGTGAACATATTATTGATCTACACTAATATTATTTAATATTTGTTTGGATTATTTGTTTTAATTCTATAAAAGTAAACAAACTTCCGCATTAATAATATGACAAATTTTATAAAAAAAGGTAAATTTAGTGCTACAAACAAATATCATAAAAATGGTCCAATTTTGTTTACAAAAAAATAATGACAATTGCAAAAATGAAAATATGTATATTTCACCTTTCTAATAGTGTCGTTACAATTGCGAAAATAAAACCACTATTTAGACTGCGCTATAATGATAAATTTTTATATTATTACAAACTATAAAAGTGAGATACCATATTTCGTTATCATCCTGTATATTAAAGGTAAATTGTAATTGGTCCAATTTATACTACATCAATAAATGTAGTAGATATGGAAAAGTTATTACCGTTCATAGACACCAACTACGCGATCTCGAATCGAATTTATAACGAACGTACAGTGGTGTATCTGGAACATCAATATTGAGGGACTGAAAAATAAAAAACGAAATGTATGTTTATTATATTATCAAAACAGAACTTTGGTTGTATTTTAATTTAGTATTTGGCATTGATTAACTTTATTAAATCATAAAGAAGAAGAAATTGTTGAGAAATTATTAGATGAAAATAAATTCAACTCAATCGTCCTCTTCTTATTTTTTAGTTCGTTTTTAAACAAAATAATAATCTAATTTGAGGGATATTGCACCTCCAGGATGTCAAACATTTTTGTCGAACTACGTAATTTATAGAAACCCGAACATGGTCGAGTACGATCCCTTCATGGGACTGAGCGGCGGTCGGTCTTACTTCAGCTTTTCCTGGCGAAAATTCTTTCCGCAAAAGGTTTGACGAGTCATTGCCAGATGTTTGTATGTGTTCTCCTTCGCTTAAAATTTTTGAAGAAAAATTTCTTAATGGTTCGGTTCTTTGAATATAAAGTGAGTCTTTGTGGCAACTTATAATTTTCAAAAAACATGTCGCTATAGCTTGACCGATGCGTCTTTGTAAATAACGTTTGGTTCAATTTTTACACCTTCGAATAACAGGTAAAAAAAATAAAATAATTTCCGCCTTTTTTAGAAAATTTGAAATTTTAAAAAACCCACAGGCCAGGCTTGGGATAACGTGATAACAATTAAAAATTTTGTCTCTTTTTTTGGTCAGGTGAAGTGGATTTACAATTTCTTGCCTCAGTCAAGCACATCCTAAGGTCACGCCTGTAGAAAACTAGGTTCTTAAAGTTTAATAAAGAACAAATTGAACAAAAAAATTTTATCTTACTATGTTTTTTCTTTCCTTCAGAATTAATTTTTGGAAAGAGTCGAAACTCAGGACAAAAGGTGTAATATCACTTTAAAATAATGTAATCAGTGCAATTTATTATTGTTCATGTTTTTGTATTTTGTATTATCTCAGTATATTTCATTTTACTTGTCTCTTTTTTAAATAATTTTTCTTTTGCTCGTTTTTCTTTTAGCCTTGTAAAATTCTTACTTCAGTTATTCCGGCAATAATTTCTACTCTTATGTTTTGTTTTTCTCTTTTCTTTTTTTTATCTGTTTTCACTTTACATTCTTCTATTTTCTTTACAATTACTTCATTACTTTGTTTTAATTATTGTTTTATTTCTTTTTTACAAATCTTGTACTTATTGATCTTTAGCTTCCTTTCCATTTTCTATTCCTTTTTATTATTTCATCCCGTTTGTTTTTTAGTTTTTTTTGTTCTAAATCTCCATTGTTTCCCCATTGTCTCTATATTCTTCTTCTTTCTAGTAAATCCATATTATCTTTATTTTATTACTGCCACAGATAAATACAACTATAGCTGTTACTTTGTTATAAAAATTTTGTCTTACTAATTATTTATTTTCTTAATTTTATTTTCCCAATTTATTGTTTGTTTTATAATTAATATTCCAAAATATATATTAGTAGAGGAGAAAAGCGGATTCCTCGATATGACAGTAGGCTGTCGTCATTTTTGATTTAACCGGGAACAGATACTTCGCTCGCCTTGCATATTAGTATGGTGTTATTTATATAACCACAGGTGAAAGTTCACTTAGCAGTATAATATACAGATTGTAAATCTTTGTACTATACATAGCGATGTCTCCAGTAAACAATATGACAATAGGGCAGCCGTTGACGATCCAAAAATCCCGTGGAAATCCGCTCCAACAATCACATTTAAGATAGCAAGGATGCCATATTTCTATAAGGCATGAATTCCCTGCGTTGATAAATATGACACCTCATCATAGAAAATCAATATTCAGGTGCCATAATTTTCAGAATGACTTACGGTGTTTGTTCTTCGCGCTACAGATTTCCATACCAAATTTTAAAAATCCCTGCCTGTTATTCCTTAAACACTAAAACAGGTAACCTAACCAGTTTACCTGCCCCACACCACTTGATTTGATATATCAATTTAAAACAAACATAAGCTGAGGTTATCCTGTAGAAAATATTTAAATTTTCTATTAAAATGATATAAAAATAAAGCTTAAGTTCCTCTTCTGTTTTTTATATTTCACTTCTGCTACCCCCTACGCTCCTATCTCGTTTTTTTTTGTTGATGATGTATTCGGTTTCCTATTTAATATTTAGATTTTATCTTTGCTATTCAGACTTGTCTTTATTGACTTTTTCGATTTATTTTCTATATTTTAAATTGTACTTTTACTATCCCGTCTTGTGTTACTTTTACTTCTTTGTTATCTTTTTTGGTTTTTCTCAACGAGTCTTTTTGATGATTAGAAAATAAAAATTTCTTTACATATATATTGTTATGAAATTTGTTATACTCTGTATGGGATAGAATTCATTTGTTAAAAAATATAATGGTAAGTAGGGATTGGTTGAATTAAAAGAAAGTGAATAGACTTTTTAAGTAAAATCAACAGTTTTGATATGGAATAATGTAAGTAATAAGGATCTGAATATTATTGCGTAAATTGAAAATTAATATGAATGGGGCTTAAAGCATTTGGTTTTAAAATGTCACAGTGATGGGAAAAAGAACGTTCCTTGTCATGTGGTAATTGAGGTTAGATATTACTAAAATGGTATAAA
The DNA here is from genome assembly GCA_963243735.1 of Neocrepidodera transversa. Lineage (NCBI taxonomy): Eukaryota > Metazoa > Arthropoda > Insecta > Coleoptera > Chrysomelidae > Neocrepidodera > Neocrepidodera transversa. The sequence continues at coordinate 22,425,349 of OY725336.1, read as the reverse complement.
TTAAGTAGGCAAAATAAAAAAAATGAATACAAGCGGAATCAATAAAAATAAAATATATGAAGGGTTGTCAGATGAATAAAAACTTGTCATAAAAATTTTTTAAAGAAATAAAACCTAAAATCTTTATATACAAGAACGGTTAAAGGAAAAATAATTGTAAGAATCAGTTAATAGACGTGTTGAAAGAAAGTTATAAGAAATGTTAAAGAATTTGAATAAAAAAAAATTATTTACGAAGCCAAACATTATTGTTAATTTTTCATGAAAAGAATAACAGAGAAATCGACGAGAAGATAGAAGATAGCAAGATAATTCTCAAGAAGCAAGTAGAAAAGCAATAGCAGTAGAAAGAGTTTTGAACAGTAGCGCAGTAGTGACAAAAAAAGGATTTTTGAATAGTAACAGTAGCAGTAGAAAAGAGTTTTGACGAAGGGACTTTTAATTAGTAAATTTAAAATCTATAGTGTTATTAATCCAATTTTTTATGTTTAGTTGCGAATTGAACCCAGCCCAAGTGAGATCGAGTCTACATGAAAAGGAAGTTTCTAGATCTCAGTAGTTTCCAAATAAAATGTCGCTTGCCAACGTTGTGCCAAAACTTTGAACAGTTTGAGGGAATTAAAAAGAGCAACTTCAGCAACAATAAAATTGAATTTCAGGAATTGGTAAGAAAAATTTTATTACCTACATTTTCTTTTTATTTAAAAAACTGTTAATTTTGTTATTTAAGAGATTTTACCTCTACACCAACTCAGATTATAAATGATATATTTGTACATAGAACACCAAAAGAGGAAATCGAATTAACATCACCGTTAGGAAAAATCACAGCTTTGGAATTGAAATCTGTCAAACTAAGAAAAAGCGAAGATTTCTTAGGTAGACCAAAAGCAACATATAAACGATTTGCTTTTTCTTAGTTTGACAGATTTTAATTCCACAACTGTGATTTTTCTTAACGGTGGTGTTAATTTGATTTCATCTTTTGGTGTGCAATGTATACAAATATATCATTTGTAATCTGAATTAGTGTAGAGGTAAAATCTCTTTTAATTAACAAAATTAATAGTTTTTTACATATAAAGAAAATGTGGGTAATAAAAAAATTTTCTTACCAATTATTGAAAATCAATTTTATTGTAGCTGAAGTTGCTCTTTTTAATTCCCTCAAACTATTGAAGATTTTGGCAACACGTTGGCAAGCGACATTTGATTTGGAAAACACTGAGATCTAGAAACTTCCTTTTCATGTAGACTCGCTCTTACTTGGGCTGGGTTCAATTCGCAACTAAATATACCAAATTGGATTAATTACACTATAGATATTAATTTTACTAATTAAGTCATTTCGTCAAAATTCTTTTCTACTGCTACTGTTACTATTCAAAAATTCTTTTTTTGTCACCACTGCGCTGCTTTTCAAAACTCTTTCTACTGCTACTGTTTTTCTACTTGCTTCTTAAAAATTTCCCTGCTATCTTCTATCTTCTCATCGATTTATCTATGCTATTCTTTTAATAAAAAATTAACAATGTTTGGTTTCTTAATTAATTTTTTTTTATTGAAATTCTTAACATTTCTCATAACTTTCTTTCAACGTGTCTATTAACTGATTCTTACAATTATTTTTCCTTTATCCCTTGTGTATAAAGTTTTTAGGTTTTATTTCTTTAATTTTTGTTTTATGACCAGTTTTTTTTTTATCTGACAACCCTTCATACCTTATATTTTTATTTATTCCCCTTGTATTATTTTTTTTTAATTTTTCCTACTTAATTACCATTTTACAAAATCTCTAACCCCACTTACCAAGGAACGCTTTCTTTCCCATCACTGTGACATTTGACAACCAAATCTTTTGCCACAGAAGATAAACTAATACCGAAGCGAATGTTCATAATGTAGCGATGGTCAAAATTTGAGTGACAGTTGAAGTTTCTGCAGCTTAATACACTGGGAAAAATATTCAAAATTTGTAAATTCGTCTATCTAGACCTACGAATTGTGAACATTTTTTGCAGTGTATTAAGCGGCAGAAACTATTTCTCAAATTTTGATCATCGCTGCATCAAAAGGACCGACAGGAACCTTCACTTCTGTATTAGTTTATCTTCTGTGCTTTAAGCCCTATCCATATTAATTTTCATTTTCTCCAATAATATTCAAACCCTTATTAGTTACATTATTCCATATCAAAATTGTTAATTTTTACTTCAAAATTATATTCATTTTCTTTTAATTCAACCAACCCCTACTTACTTTTAGATTTTATAACAAATTAAATATATCCTATACAGGGTATAACAAATTTCATATCAATTTCCCAAATTTTTCGTTTAAAATTTTTCATCAAATAGTAAAATTTTAAATGTAACATTTTCCTAATCTACTATAACATAACTAAAATAATTGTTATTAACAATATAAAGTACCTAAAAGTTTGAATTTATCACACATATATTTTATTTTCACTCTTTCTTTAATCTGCATTCTTATTCAAATTTTCTTTCTTCATTTATTTAACTTCTTTGTATTCTTTTATGTCACTTCTTCTTCTCTAATATTATCTTGAATTTATTAATTATTTCTTACACATATTTATTCATAAACTTCACATATTTATTCATAAATTATACTTCAGAATATTTCTTTATAAATCTTCATATATCTCAAATTTTTTTAATATTCATATTTAATACCTATTTAAATTCTTTTATTTTACCGCACTACTTACTATTATTTATTTTTTATTATTTTGTCTTCAAGATCCTATTTTCTTTTCATTAAATTTAAATAAATAAAACAACGTTTTAAGATTTCCACAAAAATAATAACAAAAGTTATTAATGTAATAGTGACTAGTTTCGTTACATAGTAACTTCATCAGACTAATATTATTTACAAGAAAATCAAGAAATTTATACTAAAACAACTAAGAATAAAATTACTCTCTCTCTAAAATTATGAGGGTTTAACCAAAAGCTATTAACAAACGTTCAATCAATTAAAAACTAAAGAGAATTTAAAATAATTTAAAAACACTTTAAAAGAACATTTGTCAAAAGGATTAAGGTATTAAAAGAGATTTAAAAGTGGCGAATTGTTAAGGTCAAGTTGGTCATTTAATAATAAGTCCGTATGTTTGAGTTTATTGATTTCTAATGTTTCTAAGTAATTTAACCGAATGCCTTTACTTTGCGTATGTAAAATTTCAAAATTATCATTAAAAATATGATTTTCATTAATTAAATGATTGGAATAATTTGAATCTAATTTATTATGTTGGAAAGATCTTTTATGTTCATTAACCCTTTTGACAAATGTTCTCCCTGTTTGACCTATATACCTTTTTGGACAAGACCCACAAGTTAGTGAATAAACACCCGATTGAAAATTTTTATTTATTTTATCTTTATTATTTTTAATTGACATGCCTAAAGTATTGATCGTTTTATATGCAACATTCATGTCTAAATTTCTTAAGAAAGAGGATAAATTTTGATTTGGCAAACCTAAATACGTAAAAGATTTAAATTAGATTTATTCGGTTTAAGTGATGGATAAATTAAATGAATAGCTTGTTTTTGTAACTTCTTATTTAAAATATTATCAATAATAGAGGGGTTGTAAGCGTTATTCGCCGAGATCTGTTTAATTAAATTTAATTCTTTATTGAAATCGTCGTCACACATATGTATATTAATTAATTTATGTACCATACTATTATAAGCAGCTAATTTATGTTGATAAGGGTGATTAGAAGAGTTATGTATCGTAATGTCCGTGTGCGAGGGTTTGTGACAAATGGAAAATTCGGGTCTGTTATTAAATTTTTTAATGGTTAAATCCAAAAAATTAATGCAATTTTCTATTTCTGACTCCATGGTAAAATTAATATTAGGATGAAGAGTATTAATATATTGAAGAAAAGTATTAATTTGTCTATTTGTTCCATCAAAACACACCAAAATATCATCAACATACCTATACCAGTAAATACATTTTTTGAATAATGGGTTCTTAGAGATAGTGTGTTCTAAAGAATCCATAAATAATTCTGCCAAAAGCGGACTCTGAGGATTACCTATTATTAACCCTTTATTAAACGAATAAATTTTGTTTTGGAATTGAAAGTAATTTTGATTTAAGCAAATAGTAAGAAGATTAATTATATCATTAATTATTACTGGGTTTGTGTTCGAATCAATAAGTGTTTTCTCTACCAAAGAGATAGTCTCAGTGGGAGGGATACTGGGAAATAAATTTTGTACATCAAATGAAACTAATTTTGCATTAGTTGGTATGGTAATGTTTTTAATTTTATTAATTAATTCATACGAGTTTTTGACACTAAAAGAAGGATTAAAAGACGTATAATTAGAAATAAGATCAATAAGTTTTGAAGAAAGTTTGTTAGTTGGAGCGGTTACAAAAGAAACTACTGGTCTAATCGGAAAATTATTTTTGTGAAGCTTAATTAAAGAATAAAGTTTGGGAGGTTGGGGATTCATGATAATAATTTTGTATTGATCAAATTCACTTATTACAGATTTAGAATTATAAAGAGTAAATTTTAAGATACGTTGGTACGATTCAGTTGGATCGTGTTTTAAAATTTTATAATTGTCATTATCCAAAAAGGTTAAGGTCTTATTCCTTCGAATATACAGCAGCAAAAAATTTTAAAATCAATTAAACAAAAATCTGTCTCTGATAATATTGTGTTTTCTAGGGCCGATAAAGGCAATACGGTAGTAGCTCTTAATGAAATAGATTATATTAATAACTCTTCTAATCACCCTTATCAACATAAATTAGCTTATAATAGTATGGTACATAAATTAATTAATATACCTATGTGTGACGAGGATTTCAATAAAGAATTAAATTTAATTAAACAGATCTCGGTGAATAAAGGTTACATCCCCTCTATTATTGATAATATTTTAAATAAGAAGTTACAAAAACAAGCTATTCATTTAATTTATCCATCACTTAAACCGAATAAATCTAATTTAAATCTTTTACGTATTTAGGTTTGCCAAATCAAAATTTATCCTCTTTCTTAAGAAATTTAGACATGAATGTTGCATATAAAACGATCAATACTTTAGGCATGTCAATTAAAAATAATAAAGATAAAATAAATAAAAATTTTCAATCGGGTGTTTATTCACTAACTTGTGGGTCTTGTCCAAAAAGGTATATAGGTCAAACAGGGAGAACATTTGTCAAAAGGGTTAATGAACATAAAAGATCTTTCCAACATAATAAATTAGATTCAAATTATTCCAATCATTTAATTAATGAAAATCATATTTTTAATGATAATTTTGAAATTACTTAGAAACATTAGAAATCAATAAACTCAAACATACGGATTTATTATTAAATGACCAACTTGACCTTAACAATTCGCCACTTTTAAATCTCTTTTAATACCTTAATCCTTTTGACAAATGTTCTTTTAAAGTATTTTTAAATTATTTTAAATTCTCTTTAGTTTTTAATTGCTTGAACGTTTGTTAATAGCTTTTGGTTTAGCCCTCATAATTTTAGAGAGGTAATTTTATTCTTAGTTGTTTTAGTATAAATTTCTTGATTTTCTTGTAAATAATATTAGTCTGATGAAGTTACTATGTAACGAAACTAGTCACTATTACATTAATAACTTTTGTTATTATTTTTGTGGAAATCTTAAAACGTTGTTTTATTTATTTAAATTTAATAATGGATTTTCATCAAGTAAAAGCCAACACAGTTAAACAGTTTCTTTTCATTATTACTATTCTTCTTGCATCCATCTTCATAATAATTTTTTACATTTTCCCACTTCATCTTATTTAATGATTTTATTCCCATACCTATGTCCATTCTCAAATTGATCTATACTTCCTTCAATTAGTGATGTTATTAAAATTTTTTAAATTCTTCCCTCAAAAGACTTAACAATACATTATACTTTAACTTTAATTCACTTTTTTTAACTCAACTTCCTATAACAAATTTAAATTTATTTTTGACTTCCTGTAGTCCTCATATTCATTGTCCCTGCTACGGTTATCTCAGTTAAGCCAAAAATTTGTTTCTTTTCGATTTTTAAATTTAAAGTTACGTCTTTTATATATTTTCAAAATCGCCTTTTTCTTTCTTTTATAATGTTTGTATCGTTACTTTTACTTTTGTTGCAATTTCTTTATAATATCTATACATTTAGAGTACCCGTAGCCTAACCTTCTTACGTTTTGCATCTAGTTATATAATACTTGCTCCCTTATTCGAAGAACATAATTCACTCTAATATTACTAAAGGAAACATGATAATGAACAGTAAATTAGTAACCTTTGAGGCTTTCTCTATCGGTTTCCAATTTCAACTTTGCTAAATTTGATTTTCTCATCTTCTACCACATGCTCACTACTTATTAAATTATGTAATTTATAGGGTAATGCTTAATTGCGTTGCTTAGTTGAGAAAAATGGCATTGAAACAAAAATAGAATTTAATGTTAACTTTTCAACATATCCATTTATATAAAGTTTACGATAATTAGTAAGAGTTCTAAACAAATAGAACTGGTATTCTAACTTTCTGCCTTATACGGATTTAAGTATTTACTGATTTAAATGCACCAAATTTGTGTGCAGGCATGCAAATATTTGAAATTGCATTCAAGCGATAGTTTGATTTTCATACTAAAATTTTCAGGAAAGTTTTATAAACCAAATGTGAGTGGTGGGTATATTAAATTTACTTACATGAAAGCTCTAACAAGTATCATGTTGAAAGCATTTGAAATGAATTTACGCGAGGTACGGAGAGAGATGAAGAATGAGAAAAATACAGGGACGGTGTCTGATTTTAATCTAATTTATCAAAAAAAAACAAGTATTTTTAGTAAGTATAAACTACATTTTATCCTGCATTTAAATTTAAAATTTAATATTTTTGTTTTTTCCTGGATATGACCAAATATTTTACAAATTCGATTTTTGATTATTAAATTCTATAATAAAATAAAACATTTTTTTGGGATACACTGTATATCTTTTAGCATTTAAAAATAAGCTATATAATTGAAATATTTATACTCAATAGTATAACATAGTACTAACCTGTTACGCTATCTTCCCTTAATTTCAAGCCTGGTAACCATTTATTAGAAGCCTTACTTATTTGTGTAATAAACACTTGTTGGTCTAGTATGAAAATGTTTCAATTATACCATGTAGGACTTAATATCCATCGATAAGTCTTTGTACTTGTAAAATAATGTAATTCTTATTAGCCAAACTGTCTCAGTATTTCATGTCCTTAGTTTTTAAAGCTTAAATATATTTGTTTTGATTTTCAATAAATTAGGTCATAATAAATGTAAACAAACTGTTGTAGAAAGTCGAAAGTTTTTTCTGTAAGCTTGTTTATATTCTTCTTTCCCATTAATCGAGTTCTGTCTTTTTCTTTGTGGCAATCCCACAAATCCCAAATTAGTTCACTACATGTAATATACAAGGCCAGTTATGTCAGTTTTTCTATCTTTGAACGACAAACGTTCCTTTTGGCGTTTGTTCGGCTTAAGTGCTGGGTGAAGTAGTCTTCGCGGACTTTATATTCGCCGTGTCCAGGTTTTGATGATTCTCTTAAAAAAAAAAGTTACGTTAAATTACTTTCGTTAATTAGTAGCTTTTGGTAGAAACAGTTTTGTGATGTTTCACCAAGTATATTTCTTCTTATTAGGGACGTTCTGTACCTCCTGGATTTTTTTGTGGTCACCGCAACCATTTTGTCGATGCTGATTTTTTTTGGACGTGTTTCTACATATGAAACCTCCTTGTGCACCAACTATCACTGGTAGCAGTATTGCAGTGCCATGCGGGATCGTTTCATGATGTTGGATTTTTTTGTTATATATGGAAATGGATAACCTCTACGTTCTGGATAACCTCTACGTTCTAGATAACCTCTACGTTCTGGATAATCTCTACATTCTGGACATTTTGTAAATGTTCTGGACTTTTTTTGGATATTTTTCTACTTATGAAACCCCTTTGTCTACCGACAATCACTGGAAGCAGGATTTCAGTTCCATGCGGGAACGTTTCATCACTTCGTTTTTTTTTTACCATGGATTATGTCTGTTAAAACCATCGTTTTGAACTTCGTTATGGATTCAAGGATTTGAATCGTCGTCCATCGTATTCGTCATGTTGATCAATGAGATCTTCTTGATATTCTTTTTTGGTGCAGAATATATTGGAACATTTTCAGTGTAACTATCACCCCAGTGTACCAAGTAAGGTGTTTTTACTTTAAATTCAACATTTATTTTATTTAACTTCCTTTCGGGATTAATGTCACTTAGTTTTGACAACATACACATGCGGTTTAATTAAAATGTCTAAAAACCATGGTGTATCTACTGATTCGATTTTGTTTAGAAATTTTTGGGAGTACCACCTGATGCGATCAATAGAATTTACCAGAATTCTGTAAGATGGCGCGCTTAGAATTGTAAGGATACTTTTCGTTAAATGGGACCGTTCTGAATTTTGTGCGGAAAGTGTAAAGCTGCAGATTCGGGCAATCATCTGTATTCAGTACCCAAAATATAAATAAACCCTGTGTAAGATCTTTTTGGAATACTCTACTTTTCGAGACTATGTAAAGTTATATTTTTGTTGTTTGGAAGTTTACATATCAAGCCTCGTGGCGCCCACAATTTGAGGTTTGTTAAAAAATACGACCTGTAGCGTGTTTCATGTGAAAATCGAAAAAAGTGTGAAAAATCCGAAAAACCTTAATTTTCCGTTTTCCAATTCCACTCATTTTTAATCAAAATATAGTATTCGTCTGTCTCAAAAAACGTTGAGAATTTCATGTTCATACAATAAAGCATTCAAAAGTTATGATGTTTTTAAGCTTTGTGAAGACAGACAGGCATACAGAAGATACAGAATTTGAAGGGGATTATAATAATTAAAGTATTCTAGATTTTCGCACCAACCTGTATAAGGTGTACATAGGATGATTCAAAACCAAGTGGACTATTTTATAATGCAGTTAAACATATAAAAAACAATGCCAGTCTGCCTACAGTTATCCGTCACTATACCCTGTCCAATATTTCTTTTTTTTAAATGATAGACTTCAGGGCCCCTATTCTTGACGGCGATAGAATAGAACATTCCCCAGGGAGCGTTCCATGATTCGATTCTACTACCATTCTATCGGAAGTATAATACTGTATTCTTGAACGTGGTTGGTGAGAAAAAGAAAGCACAAGGAAGGAATAAAGAGACAGTGTTGCCAGAGTTGTCCACCAATCACAAATATACCTTTGGACACGTGACTAACGTTTCTGTTGCGGCACTATTTAATTGGGATTTTAGCATACCATTTCCAGTGTTGTTAAAATTGTTTTTGGTTTGTTTAAAAAGTGTAGATATTCCAAATTAAAATGGATACAAGCACAGCCAAACGACCAAAATCAAAACTAATCTCTTGGCAGAAAGAAATACTAGTTGAATTTATATCAAACAGGAAAGGTATGAACACAGGAAAATTAACGGTAAGCTATACCAAGGAAACAACGAAAAAAAAAATTTAATGAATAGAGTGTGCCTGGAGGTCCTGTCAAAGACTGGAAATAATGGCAAAGAATTCCACAGCATCATCAATATCGCCTAATATATAGTCCCATAATAAGAGTTGGGGAAGATCCTTCTTAAAACACAAGACAAATAATAATTAACAACTCAGCAATATTTTTGTTTTTAAGCTTATAAAGGCAAAAATGCAAAAAACCATCAATAGAATAAGTTGGGGAACAAGTTCTATCGCCGTTCTATATATTCTCAGTAGAAGCCAGTTCAAGAATACCATTTGGCTAATAACAGTAGAGACTCGCCCACTTTCTCTCAGTTTTTCTATTCTATCGCCGTCAAGAATAGGGGCCCAGGTCGACTGGTAATTTTGTGTTAAAATATATAGTGTGGCTCATCTGTTTGGATATGTCTACTAGGCCATTACCAAGTTTAAAAAGAAGTGAATTATTTGAACATTATATGCATAAAAAATATAATTACAGGGAATACAATGGACTCATCCAGTGATTTTTTTTATATTTTTATTTTATAATTTTGGCCTACCATAACATATTGCACCGGGTCCAGCCCTTCTGAGACCGATCCTGCGGCTGTAATTAATTCTTAAAATTTGAATATCGGGGCTATAGTGGCTTGTGACGTGGCCCAATTGAAACAGATTATATTTCGCTATGTTTTCATATCGATAAAACTGGCAACTCTCGTTCTCATTTGTTATGATTAAAAGAAGGAAAGAAGTATGTCAAATTTTTCTAAAAACGAACAAAGCTAGAATCTTGGCAATGCTGTAGAAAGTAAAACGTTAGTTATTGGTCAAAATATATTAATTACTTTTTATTGATGTTTATTAATTAATGAATATTATAAGAACAATGAAAATCAATATAAGCAACTAGGTTCTTTAAGCTATTCATTCAAGAATATAAAACCAATAAATTCGTTCCTACTGGATAAGTCCATTTAGCATATTCTAATATATTACTAAATGTTTATGATTATGAAAAGAGGCAGGAAAACTGTTGAAATTTTAGAATATCTATATCCTTCATTCTAACTTAAAATAGTGTCAATAGACACTACCATTTTTGACGGATTATTGACAGAATTTGTGCAGATTTAGTGAGTTTTTTTTCGCCAACTTAGCTGGGGATTGTAAAAAAGTTAAAAGAAATATTGGATGGACTATATAGTCGTTCTATGGAAAACAGGAAAAAAACACTCCTTAGAATTTGGTGTATAATGTGTTGTATAATGTGAGAGGCTGTTTCCTCCTCCTCATTATATAATCTATGTCCCTTTTGTGTAGGTGTTCCCTAAGGTGGCAATGTCCAGTTATTAGTTCCGTGACATGTCTTATCTGATTTCTGCTTAGCTGCAGAATATAGTTAGTTAGTGCTTTTGATGGTTTTTTGACCATGAATATACTGTTTTTTTTTGATCCAGCAAGAGATTCCAGCTTGACTGATGTTCTTTACTAGCCCACTTACTCAGCCAGAGTCTTACTGATGATTTCGGAATGCTAACCACCGGCCCGGGACCCGTAAATTTGGTCGCTGAGGCTTTTCTTGCCAGAACGAATGATTCCTCGTTGCCTGTTATCCCCTTGTGTCCAGGAACTCATAAGTGTTACCTTATTTTGGTTTTCCAGAACAAGTAGGATTTGTAGACTTTTCCAGAACAATTTTGATCTGATTTCTTGCATGCTAGAGCTGTCGGAATAAATGAGGATTGTTTTACTTCTATATCCCCTTTCAATGGTCTCCCTCGGACATGACTATATGGCATGTACCTCTTCTTGGAATACTCGAATATTATGTGGTTGGTCACCCAAAGGGCTACTGCCTTTAGTGTATTCAGTTTTATGAGTTTTTACTTTATTACGATTATTAAGTTCGTGTATGGGAAAATATGTTTCCCAGTGGCAGCTCCTGTTAACTTAACGTCGTCCGATGTAGATGACTTTCAATCAACTATTAATTATATTTTTCATAGTCCCTTCTACACAGCACCTCCTGCTGATACAATATCTTACCCATCATTTTATCTATTTTATCACCTTTTCTAGTACCACCACAATCGCTCCTTTACCCCCTTTTACTACTCGTGTGTAACACTGTGCTGTATGGCACTTTTGCGCTAACATCTACTCCGGTGTCAGGTGTTTTGACACTGACATAACGCATATAGCACATCACATTTGACACTTGGATCAAGGATTAGGGAGTTACTGTCCTGTGTTTGCGACTGGCGAGAGTGTCAAGCTGATGTATGCGGTGTGTCAGTCTCGTCTGTTGAATTCTTGAATTCGACCTTAATTGAATGTGAGCAGAAAATAATCTGAATTTGATTCAGTTCTGAGGTACTTGTGTTGAAACTTTTATTATTTAAATTGTCCAAATGTTGCTCTGGTAAATTCCACATGATTTAAAGGTGCTTACTTGCATTTTAAAGAATTCAAAAAATTTATTTAGCACTAAACAGATATTTTTTAGTTTCTTTGATGGGAATTACGTATTTATGTGGTAAAAAATAGAGTCAGGGAGGAAAATATTAACAAAACTTATTTTGCAAACGCCCAGTAAAGTTTCGCAGGTGTACTCGAATCGTTTTATTAATTTTCATATAATACAATATACATTATTTATTTGATACATATTATTTTCTAAAACCCTGCTTAGGGAAATTCTAAAATTCGCACGTTATTACCTTCTTATATATGTCTGTCTTATTCTTGTGTCAGTGGTAGTTTTACTGTCATATTCGTATGACACAATTGTGCTAACACAATGTGTTGACACACTGAGCTGTGCGTGTGTTGAAGTGTTGACATGCAGAAACTTGAAGTGTTACCCATCATACTACCTTTTACTAGTTTGTGCGCGCTCATTATTTTATTTAACCAACATTTTGGTAAGTTTTGTATAATGTTCTATCTTGATTTTTCGTACGAAATATGTATTATAGGCCTGATAATGGCAGTTTGCCGAAACTAGTTGCCAGTCCTTCTTTATCGATAATAAATTTCTTGTAGTACTTGACTGAGTTTTATTATCTTATCAGTGACCACATTTGAAAACGTGGGTAACCTTTTGGATTTATATAAAAAACAAATTACTTCCAGAGGACAAAAAGTACTGAAAGAAAGTCATCAATAAACAAGACGACACAGTTTATCTATTTAAGACTATACATTTATTTTGACTTAAGTTTTACGACGGTCCTGTTAGAAGGGAGACAGAAAGATCGAAATTACGTACACAAACCGCGAGTTTTATAATTACATGTAAATTCTTGTGATGTTTTGAAAGAGGGCAGTGGAATTTTAAATAAATTACATATTTAAATATGACCCTCTTTTTAGTTTAATACTTTTAATTATGCACGCTCTTTTGGTTCCTTTACTCAATTTAAAAAACTTCCTACGTTTCTTATTTCTAACCTTTGATATTTGGACGGACTAAATATTCGACCTGATTTCATTTAATTACACCAGATACTTACGTTGCGGAAATTTTATAAGAAAATTGAAAAATAAAACGTTGGGGGAAAAATGATTCTATATACAGAAGTGCTTTCTTTTTGTTACAAAAACCAGTTTTATTAAAAAAACAATAACGATAAAAACCCTCTTCACTTTCTCGCTTTGAAGTTACACTAAGAAAAATGGTTTATAGAGTGTTTCGCTAAGATTTATATTTATTTATCAAAACAGGGGAAACAAATAAAAAGATATAGATTAAAAGATGTTTTTTAGCAGCCAATATAACAATAAGAATATTGAAGACTTATATTTTTAACATACCGTTCTTCAGGAAAAGAGTTGTTTTTATATGAAAGCTTTTACTAAAGTTTAGTGACTTATACAGTGCGAATATAAAATGTTACCCATCCCCCTACTAACTGCTGTATGGTAAAATACCCGGAGAGGTATTTATTTCTGATTGAACATATTTTTGCAATAAAAAATTTACCCTAGGTTCAACCCCTTTGAAAATTTTAAATGGAATATTGTCGACTGAATAGCTCAATTTGAAAGTGTTTTTTATTTCTTTATTTATGTATTTTTTTTTTCAAATTTTTAAATGAAATGCAACATAATTCTTTCATTGTCGCACACGTAACGACGTTAGATGTTTTAATGAAATTATCCACCATCTGTATAGAGACTCCATACGAGCCATTTCTTTCGATTGTATCAACAAGTGTAGTCCACGATCTTGTACATTAATTGGCCAGTCTGATTAGTAATTAAATGCGATAGGATGATTCTAGAATCGGGTCTAGTGATTTACTGCATTGAAACCATATAATGAGATGGTGCACCGAGATTTCTCTACATTTTTTATTGATGCAAGAAGTTTGTGTATGTTTAAGCGCATCTAGACGTTTCTTTGGCAACGTATTTTCATTGTGCTAATATTTTGCATGTTGAAATTTATCCTCGTCTATATTTATATTTGTCTATTCAAGACTGATAAAAAAGGTTTCCTGCCATTATTCAATTTTTCACATTTTCAAAGTTTTTCGTAGATCTTTTTTGAAGTACAACAAAAAAGTAATCCTAACATTTTTCGATATCCCCCACCCCCCGTTTCCGACGAGAGTTTTCAAAAAATGATTGCGAAAAATTTAATATTTTCGGATTTTATTTTTCTCAATTTTTTCAACTTTCTTGAAAATAGTTCAAATACGTGTTGACCTATTAAATTACTATATTTTCATACTTTTGTTTTTTTTGAAAATATTTTAGGGTTATTCCGTAATAGAACTTCCAAGATATCCCTATTCAAAATTTGAAGAGGTTTGCTCAAAAATACTACCTGTAGCGTGTTTCATGTGAAAATCGAAAAAAAGTGTGAAAAATCCGAAAAACCTCAATTTTTCATTATACAATTCCACTCATTTTCTATCAAAATATAGTACTCGTTGGTCTCAAAACACGTTGAGAATTTCATGTTCATACAATAAAGCATTCGAAAGTTATGATGTTTTTAAGCTTTGTGGAGACAGACAGGCATACAGAGACAGAATTCGAAGGGGGGATTATTATAATTATAATATTCTAGATTTTCGCACCAACCTATATAAGGTATACACTTTTTCTAAAGCATTGACTCTTAAATAACAATTCCTTGACTGTCTAGACTCTACCAGAATACACTAAATGATATGACAGATAGATAAAAACCAATAATGAATATCGTTTAATAAATATAGTCAAAAATGTACAAAATTAAAAGATATTTTCGTATTTGATTTGTTAGTTTTAAATTGGTGTGATGATGATGATCCTCTTAAGGGGAAAAGAAGCTAGAAATTCCCTGAAGTGGGTTTTTACGCCATATTAGCGAGCTCTTTCGACTTGTGATAACGGCGGGAGATTGTTTTTCTTTGACTAATAAATTTTGAGGCGATTCATGAATATTTACAAACAATGAATAGATGAGTGGGTAGATAATTCTGGAAGAGTTGTTACTGTATTTGTTATACAAACTGATAAAACTGATATCCATTATTGCTGCTGGTTTTACTCAAGAGACACGCGGACATATGCAAAAGGAAATTATAGGGGAGATTTATATGTATAGAGAATTATTTTGTGAAGATCAATTTGCGAAAATGGAAAAAATAACACAGTGAACGGAAAAAACAATGAATCAAGCAATTGTTTCAACTAAATCGTCAGCATGACATTTTTTAAAAATTATTAAATACTAATGAATCTAGGACATAACCGCTACGGATAAAACCGCGATGGACAGAATCGCGACGGATAAAACCGCGAATGATCAAAACCGCAAAAGGAAATAACCAAGTACGGAAACAGACAGATTCTTAACCACTTACACCCGGAATTTCGCTGTCAAATCCGCCGAACCGTCCTTACGGACGCTAATGGATTCGCCAAAGTGGTCCACGAATACGAGTTGTTACGATGGGAAATCGAGCTCTCCCAGACACCAGTACCACCTGCTCCGTTTCCCCTGATCAGAAATATTCCGTCTACTCCGTATCGCAGCAATCCACCTCCATCCCACCCAGTCCATCTATCGCATACGAACCAACCCTACCCCTCAGCCTTCCCCTTACGGCAACACTCCTCTCCCTCCGTCCAGGATCTCTCATACCGCCCCCATCACACCGAGAAATACCGTCGATTGTACTAGGCCGATTAAGCAATTACCAACTAAACCGTCCACTAGCAGACTCGTTGAAGGAACCCGAGAATGTTGGCGCTGTGGCCAAACAGGACACTTCAGCAGCCAGTGTAGAGAGGCTCCCAAGCAATGCTACTCCAGATGCAAGAGAGATGGAGTCCTGTCTCGCGACTGTCCTTGTCCGCGGCCGGAAAACCAATAGGACCTTGCAACGAGACGAGGCCGGTGCAGCAACGAACTCATGATGCCTCAGCCACTATACCATATAAAGATTGCCGCCCCATATACCTGTAAACATACCTGGTGGAAAATGTCGAGCACTGATTGATACTGGAGCTGTGATATCCTATATAGGAGACCGGATAGATAAGCAATGGGATTAACTAGGCATGCTGAAGACTACCGCCACCACAAGTTCTGCCAAATTGGCGAACGGAGAAACCGTAACTGTCTCGACGCAACCTTCGGGCATCTGAAATGACTCTCTTTAGATTTGGTCTTTGGAATGGACATTCTTCGAAAAAAGCGATTCTCACTCGACCTCTGGAGTGGGAAAATTTTAGTGGACAATCGCCCGGTGACAGAGGATGCACGACCCGTACCATATTTCCCCGTTGGAACCATCGAAGTAGGGCCAGCCCTGACTATCACTCCAGAAAAAGAATACCGATTAGACGCCTTCCTGCAAGATGAATTGAAAACATACAAGGGGTAATGCCGTTGGTGGAACATAGGATCCGTCTCCTAAATCCAGAACAGACTAAGCAACGTTATCGTCCTCAGAATCCGCGAATTCAGGAAGTGATAAATACCGAAGTGGATATAATGTTAGAGGAAGACATCATAGAAGCCTCATAGAGCCCGTGGAGCTTACCGGTGGTCATCGTACGGAAGAAAGATGGCAAATCAATGTTCTGCATTGACTTGAAATTTAACTCTGTCTCCGAGAAGGCTGCCTATCCGCTACTATTCATGAATGCATATGCCGACCTGGACAAACTCCGCCGCGCCCGTTATATTTAAAGCATCGATCTGCACCAAGGTTATTGGCAGGTAGCGCTCACAGAAGATAGTAAACCGATCACCGCATTCACCATCCCTGGTCGAGGGCTATATCAGTTCCGCGTGATGCCATTCGGCTTACATGTCGTTCCCGCCACCTTTCAACGACTGATGGACAAGATAATTGGACCGGAGATGGATCCTTACTGCTTGGCATATCTAGACGATATAATTGTGCTAGGACGCACTTTCGAAGAGCATTTGGGCAACCTACAGGAAGTGTTCCGTCGTCTCCGGGCCTCCAACCTGCGTATTAATCCCGATAAGTGTCACTAGACCATATTGTATGATACCGAATATTAGTTCGTGTTATCAATCAATCTTCCTCAATACGCAAACTCTAACTTTTCAAGATTGGTGTACGTAGACGACAGTGGTTATTCCCTATCGCGGTTTTGTCCGTTCGCGGTTTTGTCCATTAGCGATTTTGTCTGTTTACGATTTTGTCCGTTCACGGTTTTGTCCGTTCGCGATTTAGTACTCGCGATTTTGACCGGAGACGGCTAAAAATAGCTCGTTTGAAGGAACTCTAAAAACTTGAGTTTGAAACTAAATCTTTACATTTGAATTAATACAAATTCAAAAATTGATTGAATTATTAAATCTCATCGGCAACTTTAACTTTGCTATCTAAGTTATCAAATTCTGCCCATAATAATGTATGTTTCTTTCTTTTCCGCTTTTATTCCCATTTACAGATTGCAATCTTGTCACTCCGTTGCGGTTGTTTACCTTCCATTACATTTACTATAATCCCCCGTTCTGCCAAACGTCAAATGTCAATTGTCTTTCACTTTCTTCTTTACCTCATATCTGACATAGACTTCTTCTTTCTCCTTTCTGTTCTTTCTCATTTTCTTTTCTCTTTCTTCTTTTTACGGCCATTTCCTATAATTAATTTAGAAAAAAATGTATGTACTGTTAATTATACCATGTTGTGATGTAAGTCAAGCACATGAACGTTACCATATGTTGCTCCAATTATACCAATCGATGTTAATTATTGTAATTTTATATGGTTGACCAAAAAAAAGCCCAATATTTTTACTTGGTTTTTCGTTATTTCAACAATTAGTTTGAAACTAACGTTGCCAGGCGGCACTTCCCACCGACATTTCGTTTCCAGATTGGTATACGCATTCCGCTAATACCTTATTTTCCTTTGATCTACCCATACCGCAATGATCAGCTGGTAAGATGTACCCCATTATATTTTAACATCTTTTTACTCCCTCATTTCTTGTACCACAACTTCCCTTCCTTTCACTTCCCACATTTTTCTAAGTAATTTAATATATATAAGAATTTCATTAAGTAATATCAATGCTCCTATTTTAATTCTGGTACGTTGTACTTTGTTTTCTTCTCTTAGCCCAAAGAACTTTGTATTCTAGGCATGATGATGGCAGTTTCCGAAATAAGTTGCCAACCCTCTTCATATCATCTTTAATAAATATTTTATGGTACTCGACTTATGATTACTTCATCTAAGTTATTGTCTATTATTTTTATTTTGATATAAATTTATGTGTTGCTTTTATTTTAGATATTAGGAATAATTTGATTCTGAACCGCGCGTACCACGCCTAAAAATCTCAAAGCTATATCTGCACAAGCTTTTTATATCAGTTAATGAAAATGTCACAATAATTTTTACTTATCTGGCATTTGATAGATAGTGATAACGTCTGTAATAGAATGGGGGCGGCGAAAACAGAAGGGGAAAAAGATTTACCTTTTGCATGGGAGTTTTAGAAGTTATGTACTTGTCACACGCAGATAAATCGTAAAAAAAATTTAATCAAAAGTAGATTAATAAAAGATAAAAATATTTTTAACTAAATTAATAAAAACAGAAAAATAAAATACCAAAAAATATTCTTTAATTTGATCTCTTTTATTAAAAGACTTAACGTCTTTCTAATTAAACATTTTTGTATTTCCTACTTTGGAAACTCCTTCAAGATTAAACCAACCAATAAAGGTAAACATAGGTAATTAAGTTTAATATCGTTGGAAATGCCCATTCTAGCGCCAATTAACATTTGAAATCCAACATTCATGCCAAACGGCAATCTCCTTTAAGGGTTATCAATCTTTTAACCACCGTCGGTAAGTCATCGGTTTTTTTGTTGGCAACGCTCACTAAGCTATTGTTAAGTTACACAATAGTGGGTAATCTTATCGGAAAAAAGATCTACATATTTATTGTGTCATTAACGCCAAGAACATGCCATTGAAATTTAAATCATTTAAATTAAGTACCGTGGGTAATATTAAAAGGATAAAAAATTGATCTCGCGCTTCCTCAAGGTAGAATTGATGGAAAATTGGTGCAATTTTTAAATCAACTTCTAAATACACATATTTATATAATGCAATAAAAATAAATTACTCCATGTCACCTAGAGCAAGGCATTTTTATATTTCGGCAGTATAATAGTAGATTCTGTAACAAGGTTAGAATGAAAAATTCGACACGAGTGGAAAATTCCGAACGCGAGCGTCAGTGAGTGTGAGGAACCACGAGTGTCGAATTTTTTCATTCTAACCGAGTAACAGACTATATTTTCTCCACGATCAAAAAGTATGAATCAAAATTAAATTAAATCTGAACACAAGTTATTTGTTGACAAATTTGTATTACATTGTAGTAATATTTATAGTGTTGTGGTACACTTACAGAAATTAAAATCTGGTGCATTGATGTTTTTTCATAATTTGCAATTTTAGATATTATTAAATTCTATATCTACTTCACTTGATTTTTCACTAATTATTTTGTTTAAATTAAAATAATTATTATCGTCTCCATTTTGTATCTGACACTGACACTTTTGAAATCCATGGCAATCCCATATCGTTTATTTCGATTACAGAAAATCCACTCTTTACCTTGATAAAGAATGAAAATACATGCAAAATACATAAAAAGCATAATATTCATACTCTAGAGGGTGAATGTTTTACATTCTATTATTAAAAATGATCTCGGAATTCATACATTCAATAATGGTCGTGGAGAAAGTAAAATTCTTTAATAAAAGACATAAGGTCAAAAGAGCGACATGTTTCGGTCTACAAGACCATCATCAGGCCTATAAAGAAAAAGGACAATGTGAAGAAACATCGATAATAAACGAATTTACAAAATTACAAAATTGAAAATAAAAGTTAAAGTATACTTTTTTGGCCTTAAATATACTTTTTTGGCCTTTTAGGAAACTTTTTGGTTATTCAAACTCTTATTATCGTTTTCATAATTCCACTGACGGGCCAGTAATAACCTTGTTGACTACTTCCCTCATCAATGCCCCAGTGTCCTTACTACTCCAGCAAGAATTAGCGTATATACAAAAAGTGTCGCTGCTATTTCCATTAAATGTTTTGTCTTTGGTTTTATGCCAATTTACTTTATATTTAACCCATTATTATACCAGACAATAAATAGTATGTTCTTGTTCTTAACAGCACCCAAAAGTTATTTTGAAACTTTTCAGGTAACTTTATGTCTTAAACAGTTTTGTAATGAAAATATTCCCACCAGTTGGTTACTAATTATTTCTGTCTAGACACTATTTTAATTATCTGTATAGATTTCTCATCGTCCCATAAATAAATTTATTTTATCAGCCTTGCGAAATTCTGTTGAACATAAAAGATTTTAAAAGTTGCAATATTTCTCCTGCCTATTATTATTACTATTAATAAAGCTAAAAGCAGAGGGAAAGCTTCTGAACATATATTTAAAAGTATAAAATTTATATTTAAAATAAACTACTAAAGATCAGACGCACACTTTAAACGACAGAAATATTGGAACGCCAGACATTACACCCATTGCACTACAGCCAGGAAATCGACACTATAAAATTGATCCCGTCTATTTTTACCTCTCGCCGCTCAGATAAGAGAGGTATGGTAACCATGCTAAAAATTGGGTAGTGAGTTTTCAATGGATAAACACGTTTTAAGGTCCCTAGAATACGATTTTGATAATTTTGCGATGAAAGATTTACATATATTTTGTATGTACTAGTTTATTTTCGTATCATTAAAATTTTCAAAACTTTTGCCAATGCTGCCAGATTTACAAAAAAGTCAATTTTTTTCATACTTATTTGTGCAAACGTATAAATTTTTGTTTAAAAAAATGGCGAGAGGTCGTGTGCTGGCCATCAGATTTTTGAAAGAGTTGACGGATGGGACAGACGCAATTTCTTTAGCTAAGACTACTGTAGCTGTTTAGGACTTTGCATGGTTAAAAAAATTGACGGTGAAATGTTTTGAAGTTCTTATAAAAATTCTCGCAGTCGTGGCCATAGGGTAAAGACACAGTGGACGCACGTTTTCTGCTTTCCACTACCAGCGCTAGAAAGAGAGAGATTGAAAAATGATTTTCGTAGAACAGAGTAAAATTTGAGTTTTTCCGTCTCCGCTACATGTTTCTTCTAGTTCAGATTGTCACTGGCATATTCCTATATCATATTAGAAAGAAAGGGTAGTTCTCACATTTTACAATTTTTTTCAAAGAAAATTGCTATGTGTCACATGTTACTTGAAATTTTGTACAAATCTAGTTGTAGAGCATATTGTGATGATTCGAAGAAAAGATCAACAGATATCTGGGATGATAATTAAGAACAATATAAAGGAGTATCGACGAACGCCACCGGGTGAAGATGGATAATTTCACGCCATATGTGCAATAAACAATTGCTTCCTCAATTATATTATCCGCACACTATAAAAATCTGAAAATTTCACCGACCCCAATTTCCTCTACATCATGATATAGAACCATCATAAAAATTATATTTAGGTATATAAAATCAAAATGATTCCTTAATTTGTAAAATTAAAACAATACTATTAAATAAATGATATTTTGTGCTTCAAAAATTATACAGAAAGTGCATCTTTTAGGCAGTCATAATTCATAATAAAAACATTTTATATTTTTACTAAACGAGAATAGTAATATTTTTGACAAAACTTCGATTATCCCATATTTAATCATTGATTCTCATTTGTTACTTCATTTATCCGCTTACCTTCAAATCAAAGTCCGAAATTGAAATATCCCATCAATTTCTCATTTTCACCGTACTAAAAAGAGAAATAGTGCAAAGAAAACAAGGAGATATAAAAAGTAATACATTGAATATGTGATGTCGTTCTCGCTAAGAAGAGAGACGGCCTTATAGACGATTCCATTGAGTGAGAGGAGGATAAATTCGATCGATACATCATTTAGGCTGTTTCCATGGCAGCACGTGCCTCTTCCTCCTTCCATGTATCTCTTACCCCGACCCCCACCCTCTTTATATTAGTTCTATAGCAAGGAAAATGAATATTTTCTATTTGATTTCTTACAGGATGGCGGGGAAATATATTACCGAGTTTTATGCGCCGTTCAATTTATTTTAACCAAATTTAAAGTTTGAGGAAATTCAAATAGTTTTCAGAGAAAAGGAATTCCTAATACATATTGAAAATTAAATATTAAACACGGTATAAGTAAATATAATAAATACACATAGCGCTGTTCTCAAATAAGAATTTTTATATCACTCTACATATTTGGAAATTTATAATTATCTTACATTATTAATAAAATCATTTCACAAAAATGCATTTTAATTGATTTAATTTTAACGATCTAATTTTTCAATAATTAATGTTTAAAAAATGAATACAGCGAGACTAAGAATAATCTACTTAGTATTTGGTTTTTTGTTGCCATTTAACAATAGCCAATCGAACCTCGTTTTCAAAAAAATATTTATATTTATTGTCACAAAATTAGGTATATTATTAATTAATAATAAAAACATTAAAAATGATAGACAGCTATCGTAGGTTGATGGGTACCAACCAGACTTAAAGTACCACCGATGATTCCTATAAGGATGAAACATGCATGGTAATGGTTGGAGTGTATAGTTTCAAAAACTTCCTCTTTGTTTTTGAAAATTAACTTTGTTAAATACATTTCCGGTAAAATCACAACAATAATAAACATCGGTCACGCAAATAATTATGTAGAAGAGGAAGATTCAGACAAAGTGCTGAATGTAAGCTTATAAGGTTTCATTTTTGAAAATTATAATTCAGATAATAAACAAAGTTCTACTCGCCATTCCGCTGTACCAAGCAATTATGCTAACGAATTTGACAAACCTAATATCAAACTTTATATTAGACTTTGTAGTAATTTCGTTGGATAAACGACTTTTAGTGATATTGTGTAATTAAATTATTTTGGCTTCAGCTGGACGCTCAATTTAAAGTTACGACTATGATTAAACTGGAATTGTATTATTGCACACTTGCTCTCTCTTATTCCTGTCGGAGATATACGAGGCGCTGTCAAAACATTATAAGTAATATCCTGTATGCTTATATATTTATTTACTATAGTTGAAAAAAATACAAGAAACTGATGTAAAGATCTCGAAGAAGTGTTTATATTTCTTAAGCAGAAAGGGAAACAACATAACAGGATAAAGTGAATAATCTTATCAAAAAAGGATCTACATATTTATTGCGCCATTAATACGAAGAACATGCCATTGAATTTTAAATCATTTAAATTGGGAACTGTAGGCTATATTTATTTTAATATTCCATTATGTCGGATTAACCGGCTTTTCGAAAATATAATGTGTCGGGCTATTAACTCTCGCAAATTGTGTGGGGTTTTATGTTAACTTTAGTGGAAACGGTAGTAGAAAAATTTTAAACCCGAAAAGTTATACATTTTTAAATCGCCTTAAAAATAATGTAATTTATATGTATCAGTATCGATAAAAAAGAAAAAAAAAGTTCAGCTATTCCTTAATTTTCTATTATTAAAATATGTATCTGTATCTGTAAGGTGGGGATGGTGGGTTGCTCCACAAGTGTGCTGTCCCACAGCACTTAGGGCTCAATAGACACATTGTGCATCCTCCAGTTTTTATGTAGGTGATAACGTCGCCAGGAGGTGCCTCTCTTATGTTGGCCTTTGTTAGCCAATACTTCCCGAATAAAATTTTCCTAATTGACGAGAGTGTCGGGCAATCATTGTGGATGTGCTCGATTGTCTGGTCTACTTGTTCACACACCCAGAGTGCGGTGTCTGACAGCCCCATGTTATTTTGAAGTGTTTTTGTACTGGACAGTGACCAGTCAGAATACCTGTTAAAAGGTGCAGATTCTGCCTAGTCATGGATAAGTATTTGCTGGCTGTTATGATAACTAACGGAGTCCATAGCAATTCTGCAGCTTCTTGTTTCGTCCTATCTTTCCCTGAATTTAACAAGGGAGTGATCTTTAATTAGGTTCGTCACGCCCAATGCCATTAGTCCAATGAAGGAGCCAGGTCCAAATAGTTTGGTGGCTGCCTTCTTGACCTATTGACCTATTAATTTGGCATAGCCTTTGATCCATTTTAAGGTGACCCCATTGTAAGTAGTGTTTGTTTTTAGATGAGCATATTTCTTCCAGTGATGTTATTTCTGGTGATTTCTTTTGCTGCTAATAGGATGTCAATGAGCTCAGTTTGAGCTAAGCTGACACTGTTTCACATAGCCCATTTTATGTTTAGGTTTAAGGATCTGGAGTATATGCCTCACCCTGAACCTTGTTTTGTTTAGGAGCCATCGGTGTAAATATGAATCATACCTGCCGCTTCCGGCTCTTCCCATATTCTTGTGATAACTTTGTAGCGCCTGTGAAAGGCATATCGCGGTGAGATAGAGCCCATGTTCACTTGTAGCAGTGGAAGCGTGTTAAGTGCTTTCCGCCAGAAGCGACAGCTCACCTCTCCGAATCCTACATCAGGTTCTATTCCAACTGAGAAGAGTCTTATCATAGTCGTCAACGGGACCTCTCTGTACGTCCATGAGACGAATCTGGGGGATAACCCCAGGTGCGACCCACAGTTCGACGGCATTGTTTCTTGGTGAGTTTCAGGTTAACTTGCTGTCAAAGGTGAGGCCTAGATACTTCACCTCTGTTGCGAAGTTTAGTTTTGTTCTGGAGGTTTTCGTTCCAGTACCTTCCTTTTTTCTTGTGAACCATTTCTGTCTTCTTGAGATTTGATAGACAGTGAGTGGTCCTCGCACCAGTGTTCTATACTTTTGAAAACTACTGGTATTCTTTTGCAGTGCGTGTTCTTGACTTAACAAGATAACCAAGTCATCCGCTTATACTATTGTGCGGTGATGGTCGTTGTTGAGGCGGCTGATGAAAGTGTCCAAGACCATGTTCTACAGTGGGGGCGATAGCACACCTTCCTGTGGACACCCCCTCGAAACCAAGCCTCCCATAGTTACATCTTCTACACTTATGTTAACTGCTCGCTTTGAGAGCATGTTATGTATCGATTCATCAACCATTTGTGGAACATTCCTATTGGCTAGTGGGTGTATTATTTTGTTGACGGTGGTCTTGTCACAAACACCCAAGGCAAACTCTTTTTTGTCCAGAGATTTTCCTTTACGGCATGGTATCGGTAGACCTTACTTGGGTGTATGGATGTTGATTGGGATGTTGTGGTGTAGTAGTAACTACCATATCTCTCATATCTCTTAGTATGGTTTTGGGATGGAATAATCCATCGTTCCAGGTTTAAGTATGAAAACAACTTTTACCTCTCTCCATTTTTTGGGGATATATCTCAGAGCCAAGGAGGATCTGAGTATTCCTACCAGGTGCGGTATGAGATCATTCTGGCCCCACTGAAGTAGTGCTGGATATACACGGGAGAAGTTGGAAATTGCTCACCTAATTTGGTCCTCATCTACAATGTGTTTGGTAGTTTTCCAATCAATCGTGGACGGATGGGTTGTGTTTTACACTATCCAGTCCACCAGAATTGTGGTGACCGATTCAACGAAGTGCGTTAACAGCAGAAGTTTGGTGCTTTCTTCGAGGTTTGCAGTTTTCGTGGCATCCTCTTTGGTTAGTGCACCAATAATGAGGTGTGGGTCTTTTGAAAGGGCTTTTTGGAGCCTTTCTGTCTACGGGAAATCTTCGATTTCTTTGCAGTGGGCTCTGTCTCCAGTTTTGTCTCTTTTTTGTATTCGTTGAAATGAGATTTGTATGTGTCCTAGTCCTCTTTCTGTTTTGACATTATTGCCTTATTAAAAGATTTTCTTGGCACTTTTCTGAGGTGTTGCAATTCCTGACACCACCATGCGGAGGTAGTGAGATCGTTTTGGCCAGCCTCAGGTAAGCGTTACTATTGTGTTTCCAAGGCACTGGTATTATTCAGTGTCCCGGCCTTCACCTCTCACAGAGCCTCTTTGAGAAGGTGAGCATAAGTTGCTGGGTTCGTCTTGAAGATTGGCATCATCAATTTTTTTTTAAATATTATTCAGCGGTGATCTGACATCGAAATGTCATCAGATACCTGCCAGTTTAGAATTTATTTACAGATAAGAGTTGTAGATAAAGTAATATCTATTAGTGTTTGACTGCGAGAGTTTAAGAAAGTTGGTGTAGTACCTTTATTTAAAATATTAATATTTTTAGATTTTTAGATATTATATAGTCAATTGTTAAATTATAAGAAATAGCATATACAGTGTGTTCACCGACCAATAGTACAAATTTCGACGGGATATATACTGGGCGAGTTCAAATTAGACCCATACATATGAATTAAATCATTCGTTGTCGATTTATGGTTTTAGACTGAAAACTCAAACTTTTATTTGTAGTAAATAGTGTAATCGAATAAGTTCAAATTCGGCTGATATATTTTATACGTATTAACAAATTTACATATAAATCGGTCCTGGACTATCTTTTTTATTAAAAAAAAAAATGCTTACGCCTTATTGTTTCCGATCTAGAATATTGCAATGTAGTGTCTGAATTGATTCTAATTTGAAAATGTTTTTCAAAAATGTATTTCGACGATATGCAGTCACTATAGCAATTCAGGATAGGTAAATTGTTACGGTTTTTTCACCCTATATAAAATTGTCTTTATTTTAATTTCCCGTTATTTCAAGTTATTTATATCTCGTTAGTTCTCACCTCTACCATAAAATGACTGATGACAAATGGTATAAATTTGATTGCTCCCATTATTTCTTCTTAACCATCACCAAACCAAAACGGTATTTCATTAGCGCCTTAAACCTCTCATTGATTAATGTAATAATTTAAACTTACTATTTGGTCTGTGCACGAACCCTTAATTTCTTTGAGCTTATAATCATAAAAAATTGTTTTAAAAACAACAAGAGATTTTATCGTTACAATATCGTGTTTGACGCCACTTCCAGTATTTTCGTGTGAGCATCAATCTCTCCGTTTTGCTCTTAATTTTACAATCTTAGCGCTATCTCCTCCAAAGGTGCTAGATATAAAATTACATCTAAGTATCGTCAGTTATAACGAGGCATGCAACAAGCGTTTCAAGATGATGTTGGACGTTTATAATATTTTATTCATTTTTTTATATCAAATGATATCCTAGTCCATTTTTATATTAAATATGATTGCTAAATATTTGATTTGCCCTGTATACTGGTAATTTTAAGTTATTAACGTTTCTATTATTTGTGAACCATTTCTGTTGCGTTGATAGTACCAGTTTTCTGTGGTTTTTAAAGCGGGCTGCAATAAATTACAGACTACACCTTCAGTTGTACATATCTGCTTAAACGACTGTAAAAAAGCCACTGTGACTGAATAGAAGAATCCAAAAAACATGGAAGAAATGCTAAGCGCTCTTAAAGTCTAAAATATTATAAAAATATTAATTTATATTGTTCTGAAATAGTAGTCCAGCAATTTAAAATTATTCATTTACCAAGTTTTTTTATATCTGATATTTTAATTTTGAAAAAACCATTCAATTCGCATTTTTTTCCCATTTAACCAACTTTGTATCTATAAAGTTTTACAAAATCCCAATGAATTGAAATTGTGCCACCCTGTATCTCTAGGTGGAGGTGACTTCTAAGATTAAAAATTATTAATAGGTATAGATAATATATTTTGACATTATATATTTAAAAGTAATTTTTAAAAAAATCACAGAGTAGCCCATTTCTAGTATAGTGAACCCAGCCCAAGTGAGAGCGAGTCTACATGATAAGGAGAAATTCCTAGATACCAGGGGTTTCCAAAACAATATACTTCAACAGTAGTTAAAATGAACAGAAGGTAACGGCAACTAGTTTCGGCGTCACTGCCATCATCAGGTAAATAATACACAGTGTCAGCAGGAGAAAAACAATTAAACTTAGATGTTATCCCTTATCCTCATATAACAGGTGTTTATAAACTTAGTTGTCATGATTGTGATACAGTTTATATCGGTCAATCTGGTAGAAGACTACAAACTAGAATCAAAGAACACATCAGATACACTGATAAATGTAAAAACTCTGATACTACTAACACTCATTCTTCTTTCGCAAATCATTTCTACGAACCACTCTTTCTCTATAACTGATTTTGAACTCCTTCATGAAATTGGTAAAACCCGTAAACTCAACATATCAGAAATGGTTGAGATTAATTCCCATCTATTTAACAAATTCACTATGTGTTAATGATCAGATTAGACCCAAAGATGACCACATCTTCTTATCAGACAGTTTCAAAGACCTCCCTCTATTTGTCGAAATCACGTTCTAACAAACCTTCTTAAGTCCCCATTTCTATAATTTTCTACCTTATTTTCCCATTTCTCACATTTAGTGTTTGAATTTCTGTTAACATTCTCATTGCTTACTTTATTTTTATTTCTTAACCTCAAAAATTCTCCAAAGGACAGTTTACAAGATTCCACCTCTTGGCAACTTTTCTTCCCTCATTCTTCTTTTCTTTCTTCTCTTTTCTAGGCCTCTAATTTCTTCTTTTTCCTATGTTCTTCTACTTTCTCCACATATAATTCTTCTGCACTTGATAAGTCGTTCTCTGGGCACCTGTACTTAGTTTCCCTAGTTTTAAATTGTTTTTGTTTACTGGCGGAAAGAACTTGCGGCCACTAAACTCATATGTAAACCGCTTGAAAGTGTACTCGCTACTTGCCAGCAAGCGCTTGCTAGAAGTTGACGGACCGGCTAGTTTACTTGCCGCTTTCCCAATTTGTGTACTTTCAGAGTGTAAACCAATCCGGACAAGTTAAAATTATTATTAACAATGAATAAGTGGGATCGAAATCAGATAAATTCTTTTTTAAACACAAAAATATGAAATTTTATGGAATATAAAAGTAAAAGAACACATGAATAAATTACGAGAAAACGCATTAAAAACACTTTTAAAGGAGTTACAAGAAGAATCAAGATTTGAAAACATTGACATAAACATATTGAAAGCGAAGATACAAAGAATAAAAACCGTTTATAGACAGGAAGTGAATAAAAGTCCAAAAAAGTGGAAGTGGTACTGAGTACTTTTGCGCTTTATCCAATCTGTAATCCAAACTGGTTTTATTCTATTTTTCTTGCGTTGTAACATAACTATTAAATTTTTGAAATTTCACGTACAAAAACTTTTACAACAGCATACACTACGGCACTTGGGAGCCAGTTTCTTTTTAACTACTTAGCAAATAAACTTGAAAATATGTAAACCAAACCAATAAGCTAGTTTACTGGTCGCAAGTACTTTCCGCCAGTAAACTTGCTAAATGTAAACGAAGCTTCAGGCTATTATCCAAAATTTGTATAAAGGAGGGTATCGTTTTAAATGGGTGTTTTGGGTTTCTCATGAAAAAAATTTTTATGTTTCAAAAACTTGAAAATCCAAGAGAGGAAAACGAAAAAATTTGTTTTGTATTAAAACTATAAGCTTAAAATGAATTTCCATTGCGAGAAATTCTAAATTACTGATTTTTAGGGTGTATACGGACGGCTAAAATTATTAATAAATAAAACATATTTAATGGAAGAAATCTCTTTGAAATGAAAAAAAAATACGTAGAATGAATCACTAATATTTTTAAAACTATTACATCTGTCTAAAAAAGCCCAAATATTTAACAATTGTTAACTGAAAAATCTAAGAACTGGAAAAGTTTGACATTTATTATTAATATTAAAGTTGTTAAACCAATTTTTAAATATGGCAACATCGAATGTCTTAACACAGAACCACAGTAGCTCCTATATGAGGTGGAGCTTTTGGGAGACAAATACTCATGATTGTGCGCATGCGTCGTAAATTTTAGATTAGGTTTTTTCTGATTATTTAGAATACAAATAAAAAAAATTATTATTTGGATTTAACGGGGGTTAATCAGTAATACAAAATTGCATTTATTTTACATTTCACAAAAAAAAAATTATGGAATATTTGTCTTCCAATGGCTCCCCCTACCATGAGCCTTATACTGTGACAGAAATAGCTCCTCCTACTATAAGTTGTGACAGAACTAGGACTTTTATGTTTTTTTTTAACTTTAATATCTTTATTACCCGTATTGATAAGCAAAGACCAGGATTTAGCAGATTTTTTACGATCAAACGTTTAATTTCAAATATTTAATATTTTTGAGACGTCTTAAGGTAGATCAGTTTAAGAAATAAGCGAAAGATGGCGCCAGTCGTCAATTTAAGTTTGAATTATCTATTTAAGCAAAGATGGCGTTACAATCGAAGTTATTTATTTACACTGTGACAAGCCACACGTTAACCTGTGGATAATTTTAGAAATTAGCAACACGTGAAACGTAACTCGCTTAAATAATAAGTTTGAACACATGTATGCAAGAGCCGCGTAGCCGCGTGGACATAGTGCTCGTTAATGGTGCAGTAGGTCCGGGGATCGAATCCCACATGGCCCTTTTATTTTTTTTTAAACACAGGTAGATTTAGATAGTAAGAATTCTTTTAATATACTTTTTTAAAAATACGGCTAGATTTAGATAGTAAAGACTTCTTTTAATAATAATAATAATTTTTTTAAGTCAGATAACCAAGCTTAATATTTTAACGTGTGGGGAATTTCTGAAATTATCCACAGGTTAACGTGTGTGTAGTCTCGGCCTTTTATTTAATTATTTGCTTACCTTTTGCTACAAAATGCCCTATAATTATTGTGTCGCAATGTTCAAGAATAGTATTTTTAATAGTGATTCAAAAACTAGAATAAAAACGTAATTTCGACGCTAACTCCCCCTTGGTTATTTATAGTATTGAATTGTAGTATTGTCGGTACTACAAAGAAAACTGTCGACTGTAAACCGAATTTAAATAAATCCGAGTGGCACCATCTTTCTCATATTTGTTTAACTGATCTACCTTAAGTGACAGATTTTTTTTTAATTATAGGTTGAATATAGGTTTAAAAAATAATAAAAAATAAGGGTTAAATTTTTAGTACTCAGGTTTTTAATGGCCCATTAACCTAAAATCAAGCAAACACCCCATTCGTGTAAGAAGTTTAAATGTTAATCTTTTTATTGATCTAATAGGATTACCCTATAACGCCAAATAAAATATTACTAACAGATTTTTTAAAAGCTTTATTCAAATATTTATCAATCTTAATTTTTTAAATTAACGTGAAAAGTATAGTTAGTATTGTTTGAAATATTGAAACTTCGATATTTTAAATCAGATGAAATGCTATTTAAATTAATACCTTTTGCTCTTCCATCCATTTGATGAACTTGTCATAATCTTTAGCGTCTTTTGATTTTTGCTGTATTAACCGCGATGCTGCTTTATTATTTTAGGTATCAATGTTAGAACTTATTTTTAAGTAATATACAACCTGTAACAACTGTGGTGACAACAATAAATCTTATGTGATAGATTGCAAATTAATTTTTGTATTTGTCATTTCGATGACAGCTGATGACATCACTAATTCAAACATTTTACATTATTGGTTCTTTATTTCCATTTTTTGTAGTAATAATACCAGTATTTATGATTTTAAAGTGTACCAATAAAAAAAAATAGCAGAAAGTATTCGTGGATAACTGGTCTTTAAAACACTTGACTTATTTCGAGAAAAATCGCGCGTGGTCTATTAAATGACAGCAGGCCGCCATGTTGCCAAATCCTCCTTGTCAGTCCTTGTGATTTCAAAATTTCGAAATTAAAAAAAAGTATGTTCCGGGGCGTTTTAAAGAAAAAAATTTTGGGAAATCCATTTTTTTTTTAATATCTTTTAGTGAGAAAAATTTCGTACGGGGTCGCAAAAAACCCAAAAAACGATACCCTCCTTTAATTGTCTAAAATTACTATATACTTACAATAATTTTTAAAATACCCACGCTTAATATTTTATATCAATTGTCATTTCAACAATTTGCTTGCAGTTAATCTCATGTTCACAGATAGTGTGTTCGATGTTTTTAATACTTATAATTTTTATAACAACTTTTCTAAAACTCATGACTCTTGAATTAAGACGAGGGCTTTCTGATGGTTGGCCCTTTACTAAAATTAATATTGGTGGATTAAATTCGTCAACGTGCCAGTGGTTATTGACCACTACGCCCCCCTTACTTAATTTTTGAAATATTTTGGTAACTTTAATTGTTTTTCTCCTGCTGACACTGTGTATTATACTACTGATGGAAAAAATGCAGTTTATCGTGAACAGTCATAAAAACAAAAAAAAATGTTTTCGTAAGTAAACAAACCTTCTAAACAATAAAATGAAAAGAAATTCCGGCGGTCTCATGAAATTCCCCGCCCCCACCCCCCAACCTACATAAAAAATTCATCAACTTTATTACCACCTTCAATATTAGAAGAAAGCTTTCTTTAAATACACATAGCGAGCTAGATAACCCCCAAGAAACTATTTTTTTCTGTTTGAATAAGGTACTGCCGCCTTTGCATGTAGCCTGAAATGAAAAACTAATTTTGAAAAATCCTCTTCCCGACCAACTGACACAGATCAAAGAATATGCATTCATGCTTATCAGCTTAATATCACTTGTTCTACTTATAATTAAAAAATAACGTAAGATGAACCTTCTATGGCATTTGTGCAGACTTCTGTCTCAGGATCATTTAAATGCGGCCAATAGAAAACATCTACGTCACCTACGTCGGCCAATAAAAAACGCCTACGTCATAAATGCTCAAAACTGTCCAAAATTGCTGAACACAGTTAAGAAATTATTCAAAATTAATAAAAAAAAAAAAAACAAAATTGCAAAAAACTGACAGAAACTATCAAAAATTGGTAAAAGTATTTAAGAAAAATGTTCATAATCATAAAAATTGGAAACTTTCATAAATGCTAAAAACTGTCCAAAATTTCTAAACACGGTTAAGAAATTGTTCAAAATTAATAAAAAAAACTAATCAAAATTGCTAAAAACTGACAGAAACTGTCAAAAATTGATGAAAATATTTAAGAAAAATGTTTATTGTAATAAAAAAAATTGGAAACTTTAATAAATGCTCAAACTGTCCAAAATTGCTGAACACAGTTAAGAAATTGTTCAAAATTAATAAACAAAATCAAAATTGCTAAAAACTGTCAAAAATTGATAAAAACATTTAAGAAAAATGCTAATTTTAATAAAAAAAATTGGAAACTTTCATAAATACTCAAAGCTGTCCAAAATTGCTAAAAACAGTTAAGAAATTTTTCAAAATTAAAAAATAAATCAAAATTCCTAAAAACTGACAGAAACTGTCAAAAATTGATAAAAACATTTATATATTCGTTGTTATCATTGTTCTTGCATTGCATACAAGTCAAAATTTTAAAAGTGATTAATTTCATTAAAATAATTGGCCGCCAAGTTTTTTTTTTCATTTTTAAGCTTCCAGAGACATATACTTCCATAAAAACTAAAAATTTTAGTCATGCACGGATTCACTATAAACTGCACTTATACCCTCCTGATGATGGCACTGATGCCGAAACTGGTTAGGTTACCTTCTTTTCATTTTAACTACCGTTGAAATATATGTTATGTGGTACTTGATTTTAGAATTTTATTTTAATTGTCAAATTGACGACCAATATTTTATTACTGTTTTGATTTAAATTTTTTTATACCGGATATAACTAACTACCGTAATTTAGAATACATTGAATTAAAATATAATTAGCGATCGAGTTATTTTTGGCATATATTGCAATACCGTTATGACTAAATTGCATGGGGTTTTGTATGAACTTGTCGGGATGGGACTATCGATGATTTATTCACTAAATGGCTTATTACTTTGAAATTTTCATGTAGCCGTGTTTCCTATTTAATCGACGTTTTATACATAATTTCATCACATATCACTCAATTTAGTTCGACAGCCTAACGAACCATTATTACATTAACTGTCTTCTAAAAAGGTAAAATTACTTTTTAATATACAGGATGAGTGATTAACTTCCAATAGCTACGTTATTATAAGTCTCTTTAAAACATTTAATGGGTTTTAAAAGACAAATTTGGTTTATAATTATTTTTCGTCTTGAGTTATATTAAAAAAAAATAAATAAAGACCTTTATTTACCCGGTTTCCGTAAGAAAATAATTAAAACTTTTATCGACTTCTAAGAGAAATGTCGTACACACTGGATGCAATTAAATTAAAAGAGTTTCGTTGGTTCAATGTGTGCCCCTTACCTCTCCCCTATCGCCCTCTTACTCCCATCGGACCACTGAGAAAATATCAAAACTTTAGTTATTCCAGACTTTTTCGACCCCGAGAAACTTTTATAGCTTAACTTTTGGTCTCCTAAACAATAAACGGAGTTTGAAATTATTTCTATTATTTCATTGGTAAAAAGAAAATACTGATTTTTATTTGGATTTATTTATTTCAATTTTGCGCTTAGATTAATTGAAAAAAGCTTGTTTATTGTAAAGAAATATAACCCGAAAACAATAGGAGACATACAGGGTGATATATTAGTGCATAAAACTTCGTTATTATGAAATATATTAACTAAATTTAATATTATAAAAGTATAAAAAAATATATTAAGGAATGTGAGTTTTACAAGGTTTTTTAATTTTGTGTAAATCAAATAAATTATTAGGATAAAATAATTATTATTTCGTTGTTATATGTCTAAAATGAGAATAACCATCAAAGAACGAAACAGACTAATTAAATGTAGTTTTTAATAAAATTAATATTTGCTATGGCAAAAAGATGAAAGTATAAAAGCTTTTTATTTTAAAATATGTTTAATGAAAAATTTCCATTTTAATTAAATTAATGGTAAATACTTCAAATGCAAATATCTTTCGATAATATTATTTAAGCTGATTAAAATATGTACCAGCAGACTGGAAAAATAAAAAAATCTCTCATAACACGATGAAAATGAAATCAATGCCGATAATAATTTCCCTGCAGCTTCCAGATTAATTTATATAGCAATATAAAATTTTTAATGGATATTTTATAAAAAATGCGCATATTAAATTTTCTAGATAATACACGAAATTAATTTTTAATCCGTTAAATTTAATTTAAAATGACAATTCAGATAATTACAAAAAATGATTATTCTATTTTGCATCCAAATGAACAGATTCATTTATTTTCAGTTTAATTTTTAATTAGTTTGGATAATTGAAAACATTGATTTTTACTTACACATTGCACAAATGTACAAATTTAAAAAAAAAATTAATTCCATTAGTTGAAAAATAATGAAAACTATTCATCTGGGAAAAAATTAACTTGATAAATTGTAATTGAATTTTATATTAAAATACAACATCCAAGTTCAATCAAAATATTTATTTTGTAATTACGTAAAAAATATCGAAGTTTATTGAATTATTTAGCAAAAATTTGCTTTTAAAATAATCTTATATTCAGTAAAATTAAATAATATATACAATTTATAGTATAACGAATACTGGATTAAAGCTGTAACTTATTTTTAGAGTTTATGTATGAAACTAAATTTGGCATAGATCAGTTAAGTAATAATTTCACATCTTTCTGTCACCTCTGGTTCTATTAGAAATGAGCCTAAAATATTTTTGACATTTTTGAAATGCCTGTTAAATTCTCCATACAAAAATATAAAATAAAAAAATACAATTCATTCAACTTATATACTTGAAAATAGGTATCACTAAGTCAAAGTGTTTAATTACCAAGTGTAAAAAGTAAAAGAGATATTGTATTTTCAAACGAAGATACTAAAACAGAAAAGAAAAAACCGTTCTCGTCTATAATTCTGGAGATAAGGATAATCGATTATTAATTGTTTTAACAGAAGAAAACATGAATATTTTACGTCGTTCAAGTTATTGGTTTAGAGTACTTTTAAAATTGCTCCTCCATTATTTGAACTATTTTAGGGTTAACAGATCTGCTTTGTAGTTTTCATAGAAGTTGATCACGCATTCGATAAAGGTTCTTAAATTGTAGAATAAATGCTACCGAAACAGTAGATAGAGATAAATTGACCGCTGGTCTATCAGATCTATCTGCTAATACCGTCTCTAATTTTATAGTGAAATAAACAACAGCTGAGACGCAATATCTTACCTTCAATACCAGTCGACTAGGGTTATTTTCTATCTGAGACCTGCTCTCTAAGGCAGCAAAGTGTTTATATTTATGTTGCCAAAAGATACAGTTGCAGCCACTGTATCTGGATACATGTTGTCAATGATTTGTGTGTCTAGACTATTATCAGTCAAGTTTTGAATTATGGACGTGAACATGGCAGCTTCTGCTGGTGTTTGTGCTGCTTTTTTTGTAATATCTGCCAATTCCAAAAAAAAAGGTAAAAGAACATATTGGTAAAGAATTTTTTTTTTAAATGGAACGTTCTATGGAGACAAATTGATGTCTAACTATTATTAAATGATAAAACTTCGTTCCGAAACTTTGTGACATTGACAAAAACTAACTTTGAACAAGTTTTTCGTTTGGTAGCTCCTCTAACTAAAAAAAAAGGATTCGAATTACCATACAAACATCCCGCCATTAGTACGATTTTCGGTAACTCTTCGATATTTAGCTTCAGGTGATTTGATATGAATTTAATGTACCGTCTACACTAAGCGATGTTTCCCATTTGAAATGAAAAACACAGATACAAGTAACTGGCAACAACATACTTTGATGTATGCCGCCCAATACTGACGTGTCCATCAACATATTGCTTGTTGACGGGATACATAAACAGCAACATCACCGTCAACATGTTGCCAACATGTTTGTTGCCTGGTGTGGACTAAGCTTAACTCTACCATAACTCACGAATGTTCAATATTACTTACAATTCATAATCGATTTAACAGACGCGCTTTAATGACTCTTCGTGTGTTCACCATCAATCTTCGAGAGCGATAGCTTGTAATGACTCGTCTTAGTGATTTCACGACAATAATGTTGCCGTAGACCAAAGACTAGGCAAGTCGCATTCCAGAGAATTGTTTAAAGAATTGCCTAAATCGTAAGGATTCAACATGAGCTCAACATATTTTTTCTATATCGTCGGTGAAAAGTGTTACCTGCTAATTCCACTTTTAGATGCAAATAGGGTTTTCGAATGATCAGAAAGAGAAAGCTCTGCAATGGAACATGTCGTCTAAAATTTCATTTTTTTAATTCTCTCTTAGATTTCTTCCCTGAAAATCTTGGTGTTGTATCAGATGAACATGATAAACGGTTTCACCAGGACATATTGCATATAGAGAGGCGCTATAATCGAAAATGGTCTGACGGAATGCTTGTTGGTAAAAAATTTTTTTTGCAGACCAGTGTTATTGGACAAAACTTCAAGTATACCATCTGTATTTTTATAATTTAATCACTCACGACGGCTTCTGTTTTCTATGGAACCAGACCGAAGACGGTGTTAACGCCGAAGAATTCGCCTAAAGTTATTTTTGAAAAAAAAATGTTTCCTGCTATTCAGAATGACACTGGTAATATAATCATGGCAAATGTGATATAGAATTTAACTATTGCAGAAAATATAACAGTGGTACAAAAATATGCCATACCCAATTTGAGGAAGATAGCATGAACTTTGTTATACATAGAAAGATGCTTAAAGTTTACAGACATAATGGCTTATAACAGCATTTGTCTGGAAAGAGATAAAGGGGATACCAAAGTAACTGACATTAGAAATCTTTTATAAAGAAACATTCAGTGACAAAAAATGGTTACTTTTGCCTCAAAGAATAACTAATAATTGAAGTAGTAAAAAGTGGACTAAACTGGAGCAGTTGCATCAGAATAGGTTTCCGATCAAGGAACGTACAGATTATCACGACTATTAAGATAACCTAACATTACGCATAGTTGGTCCTCAAAAAAGGAATAATAATATAAATGGTAAAAAGTGAACCAAACTGGAACAGTTGCATGCCCTGTAGAGACATAACGACTTTTTATACACCGAACAGCTGCTATCTCCATAAAATTCCTACTCTTTTTTCCGTTGCAAAATTTGCCATTAAAGTAGATAAAAATTAAGATGGGTCTATTAAAAATTTTTTTAAACAATATAGGAAATTGGAAAGTGAAAGATGAAGTGAACACTTCATTAACAAAATATTGCATGAATGCTAATAATCTTGTCAGGAATCATGTTGCCAAATTGCGTTGGAAGAAGAAAATTAAGTTAAGTCTGAACCATCAATAATATTATTAGCTTCTTCAGTTGTCAGTATAATAATATACTGTATCAAAGTTACTAATTTCACAATCGCTATTTTTTCCGTATTTTCGTCTATTTTTTATGTTTTCCCTATTTTTCCTACTTTCTTTTATTTTTTTCAATTTTTTGCTCGTTTCTTCATTTTTCTATATTTGTCCCTACTTGTCCATGTTTTTCTTTAGTTTTTCTATATTATTTCCTATTTTTTATAACTTTCCTTTTTTCATTATTTTTCCTATTTTACCTTGTTTTTATCTATTTTTCTATTTTCTATATGTTTTCATACTTTTTTCTATTTTTCGCTTTTTTCCACATTTTCCCTACTTATTTAACCCTATTTTTCCAATTCTTATCTATTTTGTCCTACTACAATTACCCTCTCGAGTAAGTGCGTCAACATATAGATATACTTATTCTCTGTAAGCCACCGTATTTCGCCATTTTCTACACCTTAAAATCAAATTTTCGCAAAATCCTTTCTTAATGGGTGTTTATGTTATGAACAGAACATATCCTCAAAATTTTAAGTCAATTTTAAGTCAATCAGTCAGGACTTGGCCGCTTACATTATAGATTCCTTTGGAACTGAGCCAGTAATAACCAACTGTCAAAAGAAATTCACCGAAAACCAC
This sequence comes from Neocrepidodera transversa, assembly GCA_963243735.1. NCBI lineage: Eukaryota > Metazoa > Arthropoda > Insecta > Coleoptera > Chrysomelidae > Neocrepidodera > Neocrepidodera transversa. The sequence continues at coordinate 22,386,306 of OY725336.1, read as the reverse complement.
AAAGACCTTCATGTCAATACAGAAACGTCTTCAACTATAGTACAGGGTGTCCCAAATTGGTGTGTTTTGCAGGGTAACTAGAAGAGATAGAAAAAAGCAGTTAAGATGTTATGACTTCTTTTTTTGTTAAAGTAACGATAGCCTAATTAAATCTTTAGTAGCTCCCTTCATTTTGAAGATACAGGGCGATTATTGGAAACTGCAAGGTTCTATAACTTCTTAATTAAGAAAAGTATAAAATAACTTTATAAAACTTTTGATAGATATAATATTGAAGAGTTCAGTGGCGCACAAGAATTTTTTTTATTGGTCTCACTAAGGAAATAAAATGCAGTTATATTTTTTTAAATGGGACACCCTGTATATTTCGACGGTTTTTGTTTCGTTTTTTAATTCTTATTCGCCTGATATGACATATTTTATATTTATTTTCAGTGGTTGAAGGTACAGTGCAAATAAACCATTTATCAATGTTATCAGGTGAAAGACCCTTAAAAAATTGAACACTCATAACGAAATTTAACATTTTATTATAAGGATAGTGAAAATTAAAGCCAATGCACATTCTCAATTTTGTAAGATCAGCAAGAAAAAGCTGTTAATTATTATTACAACAAAATGGAGGGCATTTTAACATTTAATGTAATTTTAAAATTCTACTATAATTAGAGGTATAGTTTATAGTTATTGTTATTTCATAAGTTTAATGTTTTAATTTTTTTAATCTGTTTTTTTTTATTAATTATAATTTTGATAAATAAGATTTTCACACATCAGTATCCTTATAATGAAATGTTAAATTTCGTTACTGAGTGTTCAATTTTTTAAGGGTCTTTCGCCTTATAACATTGATAAATGGTTTATTTGCACTGTAGCTCTAACCACTGAAAATAAATATGTAATATGTCATATCAGGTGAATGAGAAATAAAAAACGAAATAAAATACGTCAAAATATATAGGGTGTCCCATTTAACAAAATATAAGTTTGCATTATATTTCCCCCTAAAAAAATTATTGTGCGCCAGTGAACTCTTTAATAATATATCTATCAAAAGTTTTTATAAAGTTCTTTATATTTTTCTTAATTAAGAAGTTATAGAACCTTGCAGTTTTCGACAGTTTCCGATAATCGCCCTGTATCTTACAAATGCAGGGAGCTACTAAAAATTTAATTAGGCTATCGTTACTTTAATACAAAAAGAAGTAATAACATCTTAACTGCTTTTTTTCGATCTCTTCTAGTTAACGAGATACCCTGCAAAACACACCAATTTGGGACCCCCTGTACAATCAACATTAAGTCCGAATAATGAAGAGGGCCAAAATATTTAATGTTTTTTGGAGGTAAAAATGATAGATAGTCACGACATGATATCGCAGGTTGATGGGTGTATAAAAGCAATGCAAAGACTCAGTACCTAGTAAGCTGAAACATTTTAAATTAATCGATGGATTGATTATACTTGATAAGTATTTAATTATTAAAATCTGTCACAGTAAAATATATCTGCCAGGAGTATTTTTTAATATTTAAATATATAAAAAGTATCCATGTTAAAACGATTTTTGATGAGCAAAAAATCCGCTTTTGTTTTTTATTTAACCCGGAAAAAACCATCTCCTAAAAGTCAACCAAACTAGCGACACGGAAAACAACTCGAATTGTACTTTTTACAAATACAAATTCTGCCGTTATCCTGTATTAAAGTTAATTCTGTTCATACATTTTCAGGTTTTAGCGTTGTACTAATATTGTCTGGAAGAGTTTTCGTTAAATACGTTTAGAATTGTAAATATTTTAGTTGAAAACGGTATTAAAGCAGAGTAAATATTGGTTGCTTCTACTTTGTACTTACTAATTAAAAAGCCCTTTTCTTCCTGTTTAATTTTCCAAAACCTGCAACAAAATATTAGAACTTTTGAAATATGATTTTGGGAGAGTGTTCTGTTCGTATTTACATTCATTAAAATGAGGGATTTTCGTATGTTGAAGGGTTAAAAAATGTAACAAAAAAATCAGATGAATATAGGATTACTCAGAAAAACGCTAATATGTGGTAAATTGAAGGTTATTTAGTGAGCTCAGCCACGTTAGCCGCGTTATTAATAAATAATAGCAAAATATGCGAGAGCAAACTTATTATTATTGAATTTTTTTAACAAATAAATATTTTCTAATTAAAGCAGACTATGATTTTTGTTGCTTTTTTATGAAAAATTGTTACTAGTTTGAATTAATTTAATGCCCAGACGAAATAATAGACCAAGCCATACTTTCAAATATTTTTTTTATATTTTCAAAATTGGGAAAGCAATTTTTTTTAAGATTTTTTTTTATTAAATTAAAAGCCTTGACCCAAGCCTGGGTCCCAATCGCCATATGAAAAGTGACTGGCCCTTTATTACCTTTTGTGTTAAATTACAATTATGATAAATATTTAGTTTAAAAATGTTGTTACTGATTGTTAAACAATTATTAAATTGTGTTATAAAAGTTGAGGTGAATAGTCCACTTTGTATAAAGAAAATAATAAAAATAATAAAACTGTTTTAAAAGAATTCAACAATAAATAAAGAAAGATGAAATTAACTGCTTTGTATTAAAATATTCCAAATATTCAACAGCGGCTCTACTCTTTATAATTTATTTGACATCGCTTGATTAAATTAATGTAATATTAAAATTTCAAAACGTCATATCTTCCATAAAATTTAAAGCTTTCATTAACAGGGTATATTTTTTAATTAAACTCTTTATAGTAGCATAAAACGGGGAATGTTGAATAAACAAAATGTTTAAAAAGTCCTAACATTATCTTTTATTTTATTATCCAACAATTATCGTAAAGTTGAAAGGCATTTTAAAGGGCATTTTATCAGTTTTACGAAGAAACCAAAATAAAGTTAACGATTTCATTCGTCGTGCACCTTAACAAATATAATATACAGGTTTCATCTTATAAAGGGTGTCCACTCACAAATTTATTAAGTCAATTGTCTCAATACATGATTAAGAAATACCGAATATATTCCTTCCTCGAGTTGCTAAACTTACTAGATCTGACTGCGTTATCAATAGCTTTATAGACCGAACTAAAGGCCCGGGCACGTACATTTACACAATAAGTAAGCAGTTAATAATAAAATTTGATAATAAAAATTAAGAAATAATACATATGAAATAATTTTTTCCGTAAGGATCAAAATTTTATCAAAGTTTTATTTCTGACCAATAAAAAACAGTACCAACTTTGACCATTTGCTAAGGTATTGGGCTATTGTATTTAACTATTTTTGTGAGTTTGTAATTTGTTTCTAATTGTAGAATAAAAAAATCGGTTGTGTCGCCCCAAAACTTTCCCGACGAGTCTCCACGAATACTTTTTCAGATATTTAATGTTAAAATTTCAACTTTTGACATTTTTTTATTTTTGACAGGTGATAGTTGGAGAAATAATTTTGACTGTTCTGAATAGAGTTTTTCAAGGGCTTTCAAACGACATATTGCATGTCCAATTCCGTGACATATTGCATCTGTCATTTTTTGATAGTGGTACTTCCGTTTGACAGATGTCGTAAAAAAACTAATTGATTCTTCCGACAGATAACCCAAACCCATATACCAAATTTCAGCTCAATCTGATTAATACTTCTTCAGATATTTAATGCTGAATTTTCAAATTTTGATATTTTTTTATTTCTGACAGGTGACAGTTGGATAAATAATTTTGACTGTTCTGAATATCCTTTTTTAGGGCTTTCAAATGACATATCGCATGTCCAATTCCGTGACATATTGCATCTGTCATTTTTTGATAGTGGTACTTCCGTTTGACAAATGTACAAAACTAATGGGTTCTTCCGACGGGTAACCCAAACCCATATACCAAATTTCAGCTCAATCGGATTAAAAAACATGTGGCCTCTATCGTGGAAGAATACACACACATAGACCGACAGACAGACTTCCATCTGGAAATGGTCTTAATCGTCTCAGAGCAGCCGAAAATGGATATTTCCGTTTTTATCTAGAAATTTTTTTTAGCTCGTTCGCAATACTTTCCCTTCTAGTAGGTGGGTCGGGAAAGTAATAAATATGAGTGAAGATCACAGTTACACTATATATTTATTATTTAAACGACGAAGATACAGTGTCAGTATTCAATGAGTCAAATGTAAAGAAAATTATCAAACTGAAACTGAAAATTCTAGAGACGCTCAAACAGTTGTGGCGCACCGTTTCGGGACTTCGGCCCATCGAGCGGAACACTTTTTATGCTGTGAAGCATTAGCGCTAATTACATGTAGAACCATATTATACATGATCTGACGTAATTTTTTTAATTTGCAGTGTAAAAAAGTTTATCCCTTGAGAACTTGATTTTTATGGATCATTGTAGGGCGGGTACCGGAATGGCATGTGCGATTCTAGCCAAACTTTTCACAGACATGTAGGGGAATATTATACTTGATGTGAAGAAAAAAAATTTGAATTGGAAAAAAGTTTTTCCATGCAAGCCTATAATTTGTATAGCGGGTACCGGAAGGGCAGGTCCGATCTTGCTCAAATCCAATAGGGTTCTTCCTTGGACAAAACTAACTAGGTAAAGTGAAAACCGGAATTCGATCGGAGCTTTAGTTTAAAAGTTACAGTGTTTACATCCAGACAGACAGACAGACATCCAGACAGGATTTTTTTGCATTTTCGGACTCAAGGATCTCCGAAACGTCGAGAAGTGATATAAAGTGGGGGTAAGAAATTGTTTTCGACATCACGAAACTAATACTGAGGCTTTTGGGCCTCAGTAATTGCTTTGAACCATTTACTGAGACTGAAATAAATTAAAGTTGCACTAACCATCTACGATTTCTCCCTCGTTTATTTTTCCTTTTTTCACATAATAACAAACACCTTGAAAATAATATTTACATCCATTTTATGATTTGATTTTAATTTGTACAAATGGTAGGTTGTTATTATTTAATTAAATAAATCTCAAAAACTTCCCCGCACTTATTTCTATTTTTACTTTAACTGTTAGGTTGAATTATATACAAATCTGAAATTGTTTTAATTTCAATCCCCACCAATATTTCAAAAAAGGCAATTTTATCTGTATTTTTCTGTTGATTGTCAGCTGAAACTACGAGGGTATTTGCCTCTTATCAAATAACTTACGGTTTAAAATTTTAAAATAACATTAGAAATTGTTCATCATAATACAGTATGTCTCAGTAAGTTGAAACTATATGGGAAACTTTTACTACGGCCCGCCCACACTTAACCTTTCGTGAAGTAGGGCAAACCGTTGTATTGAAATCGTGCAAAAAACTCAAAATTTTTTTGCTCTAAATGACATAAAACGTGGAGAAAATTGATTTTCCGCGAAAAAAAGTCGATCCGGAAAATTCTTTCGGCTATCGGCCATAAAACTCCGTGGCGTCGGTGGTGATTCACCCTGTAGAAAAACATAACCTTCGAACATAAAAATGTCATCAAATTACACATAAAAAAAATGGTGTCAACCTTAACAACACAAAATTTGAAAATTAAATTGATTCTGCAAAAACACTATGTGGCTATGACTCAAATCAGAACACCACAAACTATATACGAATTCGCGAAGTTTTACAATTTTATTTTATTTAAATATTCACCCAAAAAAAACACCCCAATTTTGAGAAGTGGTTTTTTTACTATTTTTTCTGTAATGGCAAAAATCAATTGAAAGCACCTGATCTAGTGACTTTGTCAATGTGAGAATTCATAAACGTCACATGGGTATTTTTTTAGAACCGATTTTTTTGTTATAGTCCTTTTCAGCGTTCTTGAGCTGTACGCCACACATTCATACGAAATAAGTATACAGAAGTGTAATATCAGTGGCGGGGTTGCTCAGTATTGTTGAGTTGTACCCGAATATAACATTACTCATATTATCTGTCTTCCTTTTGCGTACATAATACGACTGGCCAGCCATTATAAAAATAAACCTAATCTGACGTTCCGAATTTCATCAGTGTCGTGTCTGTTATGATATGTATTGTTATATTTAAAAAATTTACCCTGTATATGGAATTTTATAAATTAAAAAAAAAATAATTTTTTTAAGTTGGTTAGTTAGTAGTTAAATGTTATGTTTATTAAATGGGATAGAAGAGTTGGTATGTAAGTAAAAAAAGGAAGGTATTAATAGATAAATTGGCAATAAATTTGAGGAAGTGAAAGAATCTTAAAATTTGTTAAGATAATGAAAGATGATATAATAAAATTGAAATTTTGGAATCTAATAGATGAAATTTAAGTAATCAAAGTCAGACAGTTAACAGGAAATGGACTGTTAATAAAACTAAGCTAAAGTTGCGATATCAATAAAAATCTAGTGTTAAAAATATTTGAAATGCAAGAAAAATAATAAACAGAAGGTCAATTTTTTGAAAATTTAAAATAAAATAAGATTTGTCAATTTTTGATAATATTTAATTTGGAAAATGTCAGATAATTGAGTGTTATTAAAAAATATGTTTATGATTTTTAAATAAAAAATAAAATAAATAGTTAAAAAAAGAAATAAATTAGTTTATATCAAAAATACACCAGAAAAGATCCAGGACAACGCAGAAAAAAACAAAGAAACAGAAAAAGATACAGGACAACGCAGGAATAGAACAGAGAAGCAGAGATAGATGGAAATAGAAAAGCAAGTATAATATTTTTAGGAAGACAGAAAATAAATTAAGAAAAGATTTAAATCCGGGTTTAGAAGCAAAGAAAGGGAACACGAGGCAACTAACAGGATAAACAAAATTTATATATTTTTTTATAATTTTTGTAACGTTTATTAATTTTCTACAGAACCCAACCCAAAATTGAGATAGTGTAAATAACATTACAGTATCTATCCTACTAATAAGGCAACCAACATAACTATTATGTCAAATGTCCTTTTAAATTGACTGTTTTATCAGCTAGATTTTCTATGAAGGAACGAAGACAATTTATCATACCTAAAAATCGTTTAATTTCGCCTACAGACTCTGGTTTAGGTAATTTACTTTACTATTATCAGGTAGCATTCCTTTACATGTTAGATTATACTTGTGTAAGTTTCATCCAGGTCATATAAAGTATTAATAGTAGATTCTATAACAAGGTTAGAATGAAAAATTCGACACGAGTGAAAAATTCCGAACGCGAGCGTTAGCAAGCGTGAGGAACTACGAGTGTCGAATTTTTTCATTCTAAGCGAGTAACAGACTATATTTTCTCCACGATCAAAAAGTATGAATCAACATTAAATTAAATCTGAACACAAGTTATTTTTTGACATATTTGTATTACATTGTAGTAATATTTATAGTGTTATGGTACACTTACCGAAATTAAAATCTGGTGCATTGGTGATTTTTCATAATTTGAAATTTCAGATATTATTAAATTCTATATCTACTTCACTTGATTATTCACTCATTATTTTGTTTAAATTAAAACTTGTTTGAAAATAATTATTACAGTCGCCATTTTTTATATCTGACAGTGACACTTTTGAAATCCATGGCAATCCATATCGTTTAGTTCGATTACAGAATATCCATTCTTTACTTTGATAAAGAATGAAAATACATGCAAAATGCATAAAAAGCAAGTGTTTTAGAATAAATATTCAGACTCTAGAGTGTGAATGTTTACATTCTATTATTAAAAATGATTTCGGAATTCATACAGTCAGTAATGGTCGTGGAGAAAATACATTATAACATAACAATGTCAACTAATTCTGATCCTGGTTTAATAAATTATATGTTGTATTTTCGTAAATTTTTTCCTGATTGTACATTCCAAGATTTTTCGACAAAATATTTCGATTGTTATAAACGTGATGGAAGCAAAAAGATGCACCATATCGCTTTCTTCTATAACAAGCGTTTCTCTCTCCAACATATTTGCAAATAAAAGTATGAGTTCTTGAAGAGCAGAAATGGTCATGGTAGTGGTAAGTTGTAAAAAATATAGAATATCTAATTTTTTTTCAATTTGAACTTAAAAAGTCGTGAATATTTCGAACTCTTGTTAACTCATTACTATCGAGAACATTTTTTAGGAAAAATAACAATTTTTATTGTTTGAAGATGGTATCGATTAATTTATATTGTTATAGTTCATTTAGGTGAAAATACTACAAAAAATATGATTTTTTTTTTATTAATAAAATAGCGTAGTTCTAATTTTGCCTCTGATTTTACTTTTAATGTTTTAATGATACAAAAACCAATGAAAAAATATTCGTAACAAAACGAATTATTGATTTTATATAAAGTTATCCTATAATTTTAAATTATGGTAAATATTTAAATAAAAATAACGTAATTACATTTCACGAGAAGAAAATAAAAAGAAAATGATAAAAAATTGAAATTAGTCGTCGAATTTTCGCTGGTAAAATAAACGATTTCACAATAAAGCGAAATAAAGTACACACAAAATCAATAGGCTAGAGGCAATATTCATTTCAATGCGAAATTTGTCATTCATGCTCAAAATTGAATGGGAATTTATGATTGAACTGAATATTGGGACTCCAACAGAGCAGAAAAGAATACGGCTCTAATAATACATGAAAAGATATAAAATGAAACGGAATTTCTAATCAAAACCAGAAAAAATGTTCAATATGTAGGAAGCCAACAAATTTCGTGTATTAAATATTAACCAATTTTAAGATTAATCGTAAATGAAACTCAAAATCATGTACCACAATAAATTTAATTACCAAAACTTGGGAGCAACTAGTTTCGGCTAAAAAGTCATCTTCAAGCCTAGAATATAAATTACATGGATCGAAAGGAATGAAATAACAAAATAGAACATAACTTACCAAAATTACAAATATGTTAAGATTAAACCTTAATAAGGGAGGGAGAGTGGTAAAGGATAAAATTGGGGTACATGAAAAGGTAAGTGAAAAAATAACGAAGGATAAGTAAATTTAAATAAATGAAATAAAATTAAATATGTGTAACATATAAAATATGCCACTAAGGGCTGTTAGAACTAATAGGAACTAGCAAAAAACCGTTAAATAAGAATATAACAAAATGGTAACACCACATGGGGGTCCCTTGATATTAGGAACAATATGAAACTGCAACGCAGAAATTAAATCCCCAACTACACTTGGAGTAGAAGGAAATATGCTATTGAGTCCAATCATGGACATTAACAAGAGAGGAAGGAGCTCATTAAAGGCCGAGAAAAAGAAAAACGTTTAGCCAACATTAACTGGACAAGTAAGTCGCATATACTAAGCAGTGTTTCCACTTTAATGGTTTCAGTTCCCCACCACGCCTCAATTGTTTCCCCTTTTTTTCCCCTTTTTTCCCCTTTTTTTCGCTCAAAAATAAATCATTACACAATTAATAAAAAACGAATTTGAAATACCTTATTTAAAATTTGTGCAAGATAGTGCCACAGCCAGTGGAACAAGAAAGATAATAAACATGATTAAATGTGTCGAATAAAGTATAATCATATTATGATTTTTCCCCTCTCTAACGCTTTCCCCTTTTTCTTCCCCTCTGAAGTCTAAATTCTCCTCCAAAGGGGAACTTCACCTCATTGTGGAAACACTGATACTAAGTAATATGGTTACCAGAAGTGACTTGGCAATTGACAAGTAGAGGAAATAATAAAAATTAAAAATCAACGGGTGAAGGAGGGAATAGAGGGTAGGAAGTAGTTGTACAAACTAATGACAATATTAAAAAATGTATAAATGGCCTATCCAAAAAGATTTCTATCAGTAACGAGTGGGTTGGAGGTTCTAAAATAGGAACAAATAAAAAATTAAGTAAAGAATAATTCAAATATATTAGAAGCAATTATTAAATTGCAGTTTACTTAAAATTTAAATTAAGATAAACATAATTAAAAGTAGACATAATTAACAATGTACAGTAAAAATATAATATCGAATTTATTTAAATTTTAATATACGTATTCTTTCTCTAAAAATACAATGTAGAAATTCTTATTCATGTGCTAAGAAATTTTCTAGATTTTTCTTTTTATCGAACATTCGGTAAGCTTCAAATAAATTAAAATTTTTATTATAATAAAAACTGTTATCGACAAATATACTCGATCCATAAAACCTTCACAGAAGCCGATTAGCCAATTTAAGCATGGGAAATAAACGACTAAAAAGATCGTAAAGAAAATAAATATTTCGGTAACGTTACAAACTATGCGTTAAGAGGTGACCACACACGAAAAGATTTATAAAAATAAATAAATTGGTTTTAAGTGTCTTGTCAACCAACCAAACAAAGGAAAATTACACTATCAATATCAAAGCTAAATAGTGCCGAGAACTTGCATGGGTGACTATCCTGGAAAACATTTTCACACAACTGCAGTTGTAATAGCATATCATAGCTCGGACGCACTATAACAATGAGCACGAAGTATGTCATAGCTCATCTTTTAAAACTGATGTTGGAATTTTCAAAAAATTCCTGAAATTCCAGTGAGTAAAAAATGATAAATTTAATAACCCCAATTACATAAAAAATGTATAATAAAGAACAATTGAAAACTTCTATTCCAAACCTAGAGAAAAATAACATTCATGAAAAATTAAAAAAATATTCTTCATAAATACCAATTAAAATGAAGAGCCTTTAGGATAGTTATCAGAGGCATAGAAAACCCAAAAATAAATTATAAAATAATAATTTTATTTTAACTGTACAAGTAAAAATCTAACGTGCGTGGACATCTATTCAGATCGAATTTGGGATAGACATTGAATCACTTTATGACCTAAGGGAGTGAATTTATGGAATGTTGACGAATTTCCATGGAAATAAAATGATATCATAATGGTATCAGGACCAACCCTGATCTTAAGACTGTTTATATGAATGAAATAAATATTCACAATAATAGAAAAACGCAAACGAACCAACATTTTAAACATTTGTTTAAAAATTATTAGTCAGATCAAAACAAATTTTTCGAAAAAAAAAAAATTTAAATTAGATGCAAATATTAAAACAAAAATTGATTTTTTTTATATTAAACATATTCTGAAACTATTTATGAGTAATTTTGAGAAAACAAATCATAGTTTTTGAATAATTTATTTAAAAAAAAAAATAAACATTTATACAGAGTGGGCTACCGGTATTGCCTCAGTCTGTAAAGCTAAAATTAAACATTTTTTTAATAAAACAATAATTTAAAAATAATTGTAATTATAGGAAAGTGATACATATTCATATGTTTTTTTTATATTGTTTTTTATAATTTAAATTTGTACAATTATTTATTGATTAAATTTATAATTGAAAACAAATATAAATTTTATAGTTTGATTTTGTTTTTATCTGCTACTCTTTTCTCAGAGTGGGATCATGAAATTGAGTTAATTTTTTTAATATATTTTTCTTTTATCTGTGTATGCAACTCATTAAACAATTGTTTGTGTGTTGAATTCATTACTTTAGAATTTAATCAAATTTAACAGAAACCAGAAAGGAAGAAAATTTTAACCTAAATTCGTTATTATTAACTCTAAATCTACTATGTCGTCACACCAAAAGATATACTGTCAGTAGATAGAACGTCCTTTAACTTTAACGGTTCTGTAACTAACGACAATGACGTTTAGATTGTGACAATTGTACAAGAAATCAACTTGTTAAATTTTATTCTAAACGAAATCGCCTTTAGTTATTGAGTCTTTAAAGTTAAAGGACGTTCTATCTACTGACAAATAGCGATTTCGTCCCATATTTTGTCTTTCTTTATTATATTTTTGTAGTCTTTTACTCAGTAGATAGAACGTTTTTTACTTTAACGGTTATGTAACTAATGACAATGACGTTTAGATTGTGACAATTGTACAAGAAATCAACTTGTAAAGTTTTATTCTAAACGTCATGGCCTTTACTTACTGATTGTCAGTAGATAGAACGTCCTTTAACTTTAACGGTTCTGTAACTAACGACAATGACGTTTAGATTGTGACAATTGTACAAGAAATCAACTCGTTAAATTTTATTCTAAACGTCATCGCCTTTAGTTATTGAATCTTTAAAGTTAAAGGACGTTCT